>CM077032.1:31908456-33169865 GCA_039090855.1 Macrothele yani | reverse complement strand
ACTGCATAGTCTTGTTTGCGTTTATAAACTACCCTAAGTGATGCAGTATGGTTTTTCTATTCGTATTAGTTTCGGAGATAATGCAGACTATAGGATTTTGTAGCCATTTGGCACGGTGAAAAACGCTAAAAATTTGCCAAAAAGACACCATCGACAATAACTCCAAAACTAAAACAGCTATTCCGGATTTAACTGCATAGTCTTGTTTGCGTTTATAAACTACCCTAAGTGATGCAGTATGGTTTTTCTATTCGTATTAGTTTCGGAGATAATGCAGACTATAAGATTTTGTAGTCATTTCGCACGGTCAAAAACGCTGAAAATTTGCCAAAAAGACACCATCGACAATAACTCCAAAACTAAAACAGCTATTCCGGATTTAACTGCATAGTCTTGTTTGCGTTTATAAACTACCCTAAGTGATGCAGTATGGTTTTTCTATTCGTATTAGTTTCGGAGATAATGCAGACTATAAGATTTTGTAGCCATTTGGCACGGTGAAAAACGCTAAAAACTTGCCAAAAAGACACCATCGACAATAACTCCAAAACTTAAACAGCTATTCCGGATTTAACTGCATAGTCTTGTTTGCGTTTATAAACTACCCTAAGTGATGCAGTATGGTTTTTCTATTCGTATTAGTTTCGGAGATAATGCAGACTATAGGATTTTGTAGTCATTTCGCACGGTCAAAAACGCTGAAAATTTGCCAAAAAGACACCATCGACAATAACTCCAAAACTAAAACAGCTATTCCGGATTTAACTGCATAGTCTTGTTTGCGTTTATAAACTACCCTAAGTGATGCAGTATGGTTTTTCTATTCGTATTAGTTTCGGAGATAATGCAGACTATAAGATTTTGTAGCCATTTGGCACGGTGAAAAACGCTAAAAACTTGCCAAAAAGACACCATCGACAATAACTCCAAAACTAAAACAGCTATTCCGGATTTAACTGCATAGTCTTGTTTGCGTTTATAAACTACCCTAAGTGATGCAGTATGGTTTTTCTATTCGTATTAGTTTCGGAGATAATGCAGACTATAAGATTTTGTAGCCATTTGGCACGGTGAAAAACGCTAAAAATTTGCCAAAAAGACACCATCGACAATAACTCCAAAACTTAAACAGCTATTCCGGATTTAACTGCATAGTCTTGTTTGCGTTTATAAACTACCCTAAGTGATGCAGTATGGTTTTTCTATTCGTATTAGTTTCGGAGATAATGCAGACTATAGGATTTTGTAGTCATTTGGCACGGTCAAAAACGCTGAAAATTTGCCAAAAAGACACCATCGACAATAACTCCAAAACTAAAACAGCTATTCCGGATTTAACTGCATAGTCTTGTTTGCGTTTATAAACTACCCTAAGTGATGCAGTATGGTTTTTCTATTCGTATTAGTTTCGGAGATAATGCAGACTATAAGATTTTGTAGCCATTTGGCACGGTGAAAAACGCTAAAAATTTGCCAAAAAGACACCATCGACAATAACTCCAAAACTAAAACAGCTATTCCGGATTTAACTGCATAGTCTTGTTTGCGTTTATAAACTACCCTAAGTGATGCAGTATGGTTTTTCTATTCGTATTAGTTTCGGAGATAATGCAGACTATAGGATTTTGTAGTCATTTCGCACGGTCAAAAACGCTGAAAATTTGCCAAAAAGACACCATCGACAATAACTCCAAAACTAAAACAGCTATTCCGGATTTAACTGCATAGTCTTGTTTGCGTTTATAAACTACCCTAAGTGATGCAGTATGGTTTTTCTATTCGTATTAGTTTCGGAGATAATGCAGACTATAAGATTTTGTAGCCATTTGGCACGGTGAAAAACGCTAAAAACTTGCCAAAAAGACACCATCGACAATAACTCCAAAACTTAAACAGCTATTCCGGATTTAACTGCATAGTCTTGTTTGCGTTTATAAACTACCCTAAGTGATGCAGTATGGTTTTTCTATTCGTATTAGTTTCGGAGATAATGCAGACTATAAGATTTTGTAGTCATTTGGCACGGTGAAAAACGCTGAAAATTTGCCAAAAAGACACCATCGACAATAACTCCAAAACTAAAACAGCTATTCCGGATTTAACTGCATAGTCTTGTTTGCGTTTATAAACTACCCTAAGTGATGCAGTATGGTTTTTCTATTCGTATTAGTTTCGGAGATAATGCAGACTATAAGATTTTGTAGCCATTTGGCACGGTGAAAAACGCTAAAAACTTGCCAAAAAGACACCATCGACAATAACTCCAAAACTTAAACAGCTATTCCGGATTTAACTGCATAGTCTTGTTTGCGTTTATAAACTACCCTAAGTGATGCAGTATGGTTTTTCTATTCGTATTAGTTTCGGAGATAATGCAGACTATAGGATTTTGTAGTCATTTCGCACGGTCAAAAACGCTGAAAATTTGCCAAAAAGACACCATCGACAATAACTCCAAAACTAAAACAGCTATTCCGGATTTAACTGCATAGTCTTGTTTGCGTTTATAAACTACCCTAAGTGATGCAGTATGGTTTTTCTATTCGTATTAGTTTCGGAGATAATGCAGACTATAAGATTTTGTAGCCATTTGGCACGGTGAAAAACGCTAAAAACTTGCCAAAAAGACACCATCGACAATAACTCCAAAACTTAAACAGCTATTCCGGATTTAACTGCATAGTCTTGTTTGCGTTTATAAACTACCCTAAGTGATGCAGTATGGTTTTTCTATTCGTATTAGTTTCGGAGATAATGCAGACTATAGGATTTTGTAGTCATTTCGCACGGTCAAAAACGCTGAAAATTTGCCAAAAAGACACCATCGACAATAACTCCAAAACTAAAACAGCTATTCCGGATTTAACTGCATAGTCTTGTTTGCGTTTATAAACTACCCTAAGTGATGCAGTATGGTTTTTCTATTCGTATTAGTTTCGGAGATAATGCAGACTATAAGATTTTGTAGCCATTTGGCACGGTGAAAAACGCTAAAAATTTGCCAAAAAGACACCATCGACAATAACTCCAAAACTAAAACAGCTATTCCGGATTTAACTGCATAGTCTTGTTTGCGTTTATAAACTACCCTAAGTGATGCAGTATGGTTTTTCTATTCGTATTAGTTTCGGAGATAATGCAGACTATAAGATTTTGTAGTCATTTGGCACGGTCAAAAACGCTGAAAATTTGCCAAAAAGACACCATCGACAATAACTCCAAAACTAAAACAGCTATTCCGGATTTAACTGCATAGTCTTGTTTGCGTTTATAAACTACCCTAAGTGATGCAGTATGGTTTTTCTATTCGTATTAGTTTCGGAGATAATGCAGACTATAAGATTTTGTAGCCATTTGGCACGGTGAAAAACGCTAAAAACTTGCCAAAAAGACACCATCGACAATAACTCCAAAACTTAAACAGCTATTCCGGATTTAACTGCATAGTCTTGTTTGCGTTTATAAACTACCCTAAGTGATGCAGTATGGTTTTTCTATTCGTATTAGTTTCGGAGATAATGCAGACTATAGGATTTTGTAGTCATTTCGCACGGTCAAAAACGCTGAAAATTTGCCAAAAAGACACCATCGACAATAACTCCAAAACTAAAACAGCTATTCCGGATTTAACTGCATAGTCTTGTTTGCGTTTATAAACTACCCTAAGTGATGCAGTATGGTTTTTCTATTCGTATTAGTTTCGGAGATAATGCAGACTATAAGATTTTGTAGCCATTTGGCACGGTGAAAAACGCTAAAAACTTGCCAAAAAGACACCATCGACAATAACTCCAAAACTTAAACAGCTATTCCGGATTTAACTGCATAGTCTTGTTTGCGTTTATAAACTACCCTAAGTGATGCAGTATGGTTTTTCTATTCGTATTAGTTTCGGAGATAATGCAGACTATAGGATTTTGTAGTCATTTCGCACGGTCAAAAACGCTGAAAATTTGCCAAAAAGACACCATCGACAATAACTCCAAAACTAAAACAGCTATTCCGGATTTAACTGCATAGTCTTGTTTGCGTTTATAAACTACCCTAAGTGATGCAGTATGGTTTTTCTATTCGTATTAGTTTCGGAGATAATGCAGACTATAAGATTTTGTAGCCATTTGGCACGGTGAAAAACGCTAAAAATTTGCCAAAAAGACACCATCGACAATAACTCCAAAACTAAAACAGCTATTCCGGATTTAACTGCATAGTCTTGTTTGCGTTTATAAACTACCCTAAGTGATGCAGTATGGTTTTTCTATTCGTATTAGTTTCGGAGATAATGCAGACTATAAGATTTTGTAGCCATTTGGCACGGTGAAAAACGCTAAAAACTTGCCAAAAAGACACCATCGACAATAACTCCAAAACTTAAACAGCTATTCCGGATTTAACTGCATAGTCTTGTTTGCGTTTATAAACTACCCTAAGTGATGCAGTATGGTTTTTCTATTCGTATTAGTTTCGGAGATAATGCAGACTATAAGATTTTGTAGCCATTTGGCACGGTGAAAAACGCTAAAAACTTGCCAAAAAGACACCATCGACAATAACTCCAAAACTAAAACAGCTATTCCGGATTTAACTGCATAGTCTTGTTTGCGTTTATAAACTACCCTAAGTGATGCAGTATGGTTTTTCTATTCGTATTAGTTTCGGAGATAATGCAGACTATAGGATTTTGTAGTCATTTGGCACGGTCAAAAACGCTGAAAATTTGCCAAAAAGACACCATCGACAATAACTCCAAAACTAAAACAGCTATTCCGGATTTAACTGCATAGTCTTGTTTGCGTTTATAAACTACCCTAAGTGATGCAGTATGGTTTTTCTATTCGTATTAGTTTCGGAGATAATGCAGACTATAAGATTTTGTAGCCATTTGGCACGGTGAAAAACGCTAAAAACTTGCCAAAAAGACACCATCGACAATAACTCCAAAACTTAAACAGCTATTCCGGATTTAACTGCATAGTCTTGTTTGCGTTTATAAACTACCCTAAGTGATGCAGTATGGTTTTTCTATTCGTATTAGTTTCGGAGATAATGCAGACTATAGGATTTTGTAGTCATTTCGCACGGTCAAAAACGCTGAAAATTTGCCAAAAAGACACCATCGACAATAACTCCAAAACTAAAACAGCTATTCCGGATTTAACTGCATAGTCTTGTTTGCGTTTATAAACTACCCTAAGTGATGCAGTATGGTTTTTCTATTCGTATTAGTTTCGGAGATAATGCAGACTATAAGATTTTGTAGCCATTTGGCACGGTGAAAAACGCTAAAAACTTGCCAAAAAGACACCATCGACAATAACTCCAAAACTAAAACAGCTATTCCGGATTTAACTGCATAGTCTTGTTTGCGTTTATAAACTACCCTAAGTGATGCAGTATGGTTTTTCTATTCGTATTAGTTTCGGAGATAATGCAGACTATAAGATTTTGTAGCCATTTGGCACGGTGAAAAACGCTAAAAATTTGCCAAAAAGACACCATCGACAATAACTCCAAAACTTAAACAGCTATTCCGGATTTAACTGCATAGTCTTGTTTGCGTTTATAAACTACCCTAAGTGATGCAGTATGGTTTTTCTATTCGTATTAGTTTCGGAGATAATGCAGACTATAGGATTTTGTAGTCATTTGGCACGGTGAAAAACGCTGAAAATTTGCCAAAAAGACACCATCGACAATAACTCCAAAACTAAAACAGCTATTCCGGATTTAACTGCATAGTCTTGTTTGCGTTTATAAACTACCCTAAGTGATGCAGTATGGTTTTTCTATTCGTATTAGTTTCGGAGATAATGCAGACTATAAGATTTTGTAGTCATTTCGCACGGTCAAAAACGCTGAAAATTTGCCAAAAAGACACCATCGACAATAACTCCAAAACTAAAACAGCTATTCCGGATTTAACTGCATAGTCTTGTTTGCGTTTATAAACTACCCTAAGTGATGCAGTATGGTTTTTCTATTCGTATTAGTTTCGGAGATAATGCAGACTATAAGATTTTGTAGCCATTTGGCACGGTGAAAAACGCTAAAAACTTGCCAAAAAGACACCATCGACAATAACTCCAAAACTAAAACAGCTATTCCGGATTTAACTGCATAGTCTTGTTTGCGTTTATAAACTACCCTAAGTGATGCAGTATGGTTTTTCTATTCGTATTAGTTTCGGAGATAATGCAGACTATAAGATTTTGTAGTCATTTGGCACGGTCAAAAACGCTGAAAATTTGCCAAAAAGACACCATCGACAATAACTCCAAAACTAAAACAGCTATTCCGGATTTAACTGCATAGTCTTGTTTGCGTTTATAAACTACCCTAAGTGATGCAGTATGGTTTTTCTATTCGTATTAGTTTCGGAGATAATGCAGACTATAAGATTTTGTAGCCATTTGGCACGGTGAAAAACGCTAAAAACTTGCCAAAAAGACACCATCGACAATAACTCCAAAACTAAAACAGCTATTCCGGATTTAACTGCATAGTCTTGTTTGCGTTTATAAACTACCCTAAGTGATGCAGTATGGTTTTTCTATTCGTATTAGTTTCGGAGATAATGCAGACTATAGGATTTTGTAGTCATTTCGCACGGTCAAAAACGCTGAAAATTTGCCAAAAAGACACCATCGACAATAACTCCAAAACTAAAACAGCTATTCCGGATTTAACTGCATAGTCTTGTTTGCGTTTATAAACTACCCTAAGTGATGCAGTATGGTTTTTCTATTCGTATTAGTTTCGGAGATAATGCAGACTATAAGATTTTGTAGCCATTTGGCACGGTGAAAAACGCTAAAAACTTGCCAAAAAGACACCATCGACAATAACTCCAAAACTTAAACAGCTATTCCGGATTTAACTGCATAGTCTTGTTTGCGTTTATAAACTACCCTAAGTGATGCAGTATGGTTTTTCTATTCGTATTAGTTTCGGAGATAATGCAGACTATAGGATTTTGTAGTCATTTCGCACGGTCAAAAACGCTGAAAATTTGCCAAAAAGACACCATCGACAATAACTCCAAAACTAAAACAGCTATTCCGGATTTAACTGCATAGTCTTGTTTGCGTTTATAAACTACCCTAAGTGATGCAGTATGGTTTTTCTATTCGTATTAGTTTCGGAGATAATGCAGACTATAAGATTTTGTAGCCATTTGGCACGGTCAAAAACGCTAAAAATTTGCCAAAAAGACACCATCGACAATAACTCCAAAACTAAAACAGCTATTCCGGATTTAACTGCATAGTCTTGTTTGCGTTTATAAACTACCCTAAGTGATGCAGTATGGTTTTTCTATTCGTATTAGTTTCGGAGATAATGCAGACTATAAGATTTTGTAGCCATTTGGCACGGTGAAAAACGCTAAAAACTTGCCAAAAAGACACCATCGACAATAACTCCAAAACTAAAACAGCTATTCCGGATTTAACTGCATAGTCTTGTTTGCGTTTATAAACTACCCTAAGTGATGCAGTATGGTTTTTCTATTCGTATTAGTTTCGGAGATAATGCAGACTATAAGATTTTGTAGTCATTTGGCACGGTGAAAAACGCTGAAAAACTTGCCAAAAAGACACCATCGACAATAACTCCAAAACTTAAACAGCTATTCCGGATTTAACTGCATAGTCTTGTTTGCGTTTATAAACTACCCTAAGTGATGCAGTATGGTTTTTCTATTCGTATTAGTTTCGGAGATAATGCAGACTATAAGATTTTGTAGCCATTTGGCACGGTGAAAAACGCTAAAAACTTGCCAAAAAGACACCATCGACAATAACTCCAAAACTAAAACAGCTATTCCGGATTTAACTGCATAGTCTTGTTTGCGTTTATAAACTACCCTAAGTGATGCAGTATGGTTTTTCTATTCGTATTAGTTTCGGAGATAATGCAGACTATAGGATTTTGTAGTCATTTCGCACGGTCAAAAACGCTGAAAATTTGCCAAAAAGACACCATCGACAATAACTCCAAAACTAAAACAGCTATTCCGGATTTAACTGCATAGTCTTGTTTGCGTTTATAAACTACCCTAAGTGATGCAGTATGGTTTTTCTATTCGTATTAGTTTCGGAGATAATGCAGACTATAAGATTTTGTAGCCATTTGGCACGGTGAAAAACGCTAAAAACTTGCCAAAAAGACACCATCGACAATAACTCCAAAACTTAAACAGCTATTCCGGATTTAACTGCATAGTCTTGTTTGCGTTTATAAACTACCCTAAGTGATGCAGTATGGTTTTTCTATTCGTATTAGTTTCGGAGATAATGCAGACTATAGGATTTTGTAGTCATTTCGCACGGTCAAAAACGCTGAAAATTTGCCAAAAAGACACCATCGACAATAACTCCAAAACTAAAACAGCTATTCCGGATTTAACTGCATAGTCTTGTTTGCGTTTATAAACTACCCTAAGTGATGCAGTATGGTTTTTCTATTCGTATTAGTTTCGGAGATAATGCAGACTATAAGATTTTGTAGCCATTTGGCACGGTGAAAAACGCTAAAAACTTGCCAAAAAGACACCATCGACAATAACTCCAAAACTAAAACAGCTATTCCGGATTTAACTGCATAGTCTTGTTTGCGTTTATAAACTACCCTAAGTGATGCAGTATGGTTTTTCTATTCGTATTAGTTTCGGAGATAATGCAGACTATAAGGATTTTGTAGTCATTTGGCACGGTCAAAAACGCTGAAAATTTGCCAAAAAGACACCATCGACAATAACTCCAAAACTAAAACAGCTATTCCGGATTTAACTGCATAGTCTTGTTTGCGTTTATAAACTACCCTAAGTGATGCAGTATGGTTTTTCTATTCGTATTAGTTTCGGAGATAATGCAGACTATAGGATTTTGTAGTCATTTGGCACGGTCAAAAACGCTGAAAATTTGCCAAAAAGACACCATCGACAATAACTCCAAAACTAAAACAGCTATTCCGGATTTAACTGCATAGTCTTGTTTGCGTTTATAAACTACCCTAAGTGATGCAGTATGGTTTTTCTATTCGTATTAGTTTCGGAGATAATGCAGACTATAAGATTTTGTAGTCATTTGGCACGGTCAAAAACGCTGAAAATTTGCCAAAAAGACACCATCGACAATAACTCCAAAACTAAAACAGCTATTCCGGATTTAACTGCATAGTCTTGTTTGCGTTTATAAACTACCCTAAGTGATGCAGTATGGTTTTTCTATTCGTATTAGTTTCGGAGATAATGCAGACTATAAGATTTTGTAGCCATTTGGCACGGTGAAAAACGCTAAAAACTTGCCAAAAAGACACCATCGACAATAACTCCAAAACTTAAACAGCTATTCCGGATTTAACTGCATAGTCTTGTTTGCGTTTATAAACTACCCTAAGTGATGCAGTATGGTTTTTCTATTCGTATTAGTTTCGGAGATAATGCAGACTATAGGATTTTGTAGTCATTTCGCACGGTCAAAAACGCTGAAAATTTGCCAAAAAGACACCATCGACAATAACTCCAAAACTAAAACAGCTATTCCGGATTTAACTGCATAGTCTTGTTTGCGTTTATAAACTACCCTAAGTGATGCAGTATGGTTTTTCTATTCGTATTAGTTTCGGAGATAATGCAGACTATAAGATTTTGTAGCCATTTGGCACGGTGAAAAACGCTAAAAACTTGCCAAAAAGACACCATCGACAATAACTCCAAAACTTAAACAGCTATTCCGGATTTAACTGCATAGTCTTGTTTGCGTTTATAAACTACCCTAAGTGATGCAGTATGGTTTTTCTATTCGTATTAGTTTCGGAGATAATGCAGACTATAGGATTTTGTAGTCATTTCGCACGGTCAAAAACGCTGAAAATTTGCCAAAAAGACACCATCGACAATAACTCCAAAACTAAAACAGCTATTCCGGATTTAACTGCATAGTCTTGTTTGCGTTTATAAACTACCCTAAGTGATGCAGTATGGTTTTTCTATTCGTATTAGTTTCGGAGATAATGCAGACTATAAGATTTTGTAGCCATTTGGCACGGTGAAAAACGCTAAAAACTTGCCAAAAAGACACCATCGACAATAACTCCAAAACTAAAACAGCTATTCCGGATTTAACTGCATAGTCTTGTTTGCGTTTATAAACTACCCTAAGTGATGCAGTATGGTTTTTCTATTCGTATTAGTTTCGGAGATAATGCAGACTATAAGATTTTGTAGCCATTTGGCACGGTGAAAAACGCTAAAAATTTGCCAAAAAGACACCATCGACAATAACTCCAAAACTTAAACAGCTATTCCGGATTTAACTGCATAGTCTTGTTTGCGTTTATAAACTACCCTAAGTGATGCAGTATGGTTTTTCTATTCGTATTAGTTTCGGAGATAATGCAGACTATAGGATTTTGTAGTCATTTGGCACGGTCAAAAACGCTGAAAATTTGCCAAAAAGACACCATCGACAATAACTCCAAAACTAAAACAGCTATTCCGGATTTAACTGCATAGTCTTGTTTGCGTTTATAAACTACCCTAAGTGATGCAGTATGGTTTTTCTATTCGTATTAGTTTCGGAGATAATGCAGACTATAAGATTTTGTAGCCATTTGGCACGGTGAAAAACGCTGAAAATTTGCCAAAAAGACACCATCGACAATAACTCCAAAACTAAAACAGCTATTCCGGATTTAACTGCATAGTCTTGTTTGCGTTTATAAACTACCCTAAGTGATGCAGTATGGTTTTTCTATTCGTATTAGTTTCGGAGATAATGCAGACTATAAGATTTTGTAGCCATTTGGCACGGTGAAAAACGCTAAAAACTTGCCAAAAAGACACCATCGACAATAACTCCAAAACTAAAACAGCTATTCCGGATTTAACTGCATAGTCTTGTTTGCGTTTATAAACTACCCTAAGTGATGCAGTATGGTTTTTCTATTCGTATTAGTTTCGGAGATAATGCAGACTATAAGATTTTGTAGTCATTTCGCACGGTCAAAAACGCTGAAAATTTGCCAAAAAGACACCATCGACAATAACTCCAAAACTAAAACAGCTATTCCGGATTTAACTGCATAGTCTTGTTTGCGTTTATAAACTACCCTAAGTGATGCAGTATGGTTTTTCTATTCGTATTAGTTTCGGAGATAATGCAGACTATAAGATTTTGTAGCCATTTGGCACGGTGAAAAACGCTAAAAACTTGCCAAAAAGACACCATCGACAATAACTCCAAAACTTAAACAGCTATTCCGGATTTAACTGCATAGTCTTGTTTGCGTTTATAAAC
The DNA here is from genome assembly GCA_039090855.1 of Macrothele yani. NCBI lineage: Eukaryota > Metazoa > Arthropoda > Arachnida > Araneae > Macrothelidae > Macrothele > Macrothele yani. The sequence goes on along the minus strand of CM077032.1, from coordinate 33,158,565 downwards.
TACCCTAAGTGATGCAGTATGGTTTTTCTATTCGTATTAGTTTCGGAGATAATGCAGACTATAGGATTTTGTAGTCATTTCGCACGGTCAAAAACGCTGAAAATTTGCCAAAAAGACACCATCGACAATAACTCCAAAACTAAAACAGCTATTCCGGATTTAACTGCATAGTCTTGTTTGCGTTTATAAACTACCCTAAGTGATGCAGTATGGTTTTTCTATTCGTATTAGTTTCGGAGATAATGCAGACTATAAGATTTTGTAGCCATTTGGCACGGTGAAAAACGCTAAAAACTTGCCAAAAAGACACCATCGACAATAACTCCAAAACTTAAACAGCTATTCCGGATTTAACTGCATAGTCTTGTTTGCGTTTATAAACTACCCTAAGTGATGCAGTATGGTTTTTCTATTCGTATTAGTTTCGGAGATAATGCAGACTATAGGATTTTGTAGTCATTTCGCACGGTCAAAAACGCTGAAAATTTGCCAAAAAGACACCATCGACAATAACTCCAAAACTAAAACAGCTATTCCGGATTTAACTGCATAGTCTTGTTTGCGTTTATAAACTACCCTAAGTGATGCAGTATGGTTTTTCTATTCGTATTAGTTTCGGAGATAATGCAGACTATAAGATTTTGTAGCCATTTGGCACGGTGAAAAACGCTAAAAATTTGCCAAAAAGACACCATCGACAATAACTCCAAAACTAAAACAGCTATTCCGGATTTAACTGCATAGTCTTGTTTGCGTTTATAAACTACCCTAAGTGATGCAGTATGGTTTTTCTATTCGTATTAGTTTCGGAGATAATGCAGACTATAAGATTTTGTAGCCATTTGGCACGGTGAAAAACGCTAAAAACTTGCCAAAAAGACACCATCGACAATAACTCCAAAACTAAAACAGCTATTCCGGATTTAACTGCATAGTCTTGTTTGCGTTTATAAACTACCCTAAGTGATGCAGTATGGTTTTTCTATTCGTATTAGTTTCGGAGATAATGCAGACTATAAGATTTTGTAGCCATTTGGCACGGTCAAAAACGCTAAAAATTTGCCAAAAAGACACCATCGACAATAACTCCAAAACTAAAACAGCTATTCCGGATTTAACTGCATAGTCTTGTTTGCGTTTATAAACTACCCTAAGTGATGCAGTATGGTTTTTCTATTCGTATTAGTTTCGGAGATAATGCAGACTATAAGATTTTGTAGCCATTTGGCACGGTGAAAAACGCTAAAAACTTGCCAAAAAGACACCATCGACAATAACTCCAAAACTAAAACAGCTATTCCGGATTTAACTGCATAGTCTTGTTTGCGTTTATAAACTACCCTAAGTGATGCAGTATGGTTTTTCTATTCGTATTAGTTTCGGAGATAATGCAGACTATAGGATTTTGTAGTCATTTCGCACGGTCAAAAACGCTGAAAATTTGCCAAAAAGACACCATCGACAATAACTCCAAAACTAAAACAGCTATTCCGGATTTAACTGCATAGTCTTGTTTGCGTTTATAAACTACCCTAAGTGATGCAGTATGGTTTTTCTATTCGTATTAGTTTCGGAGATAATGCAGACTATAAGATTTTGTAGCCATTTGGCACGGTGAAAAACGCTAAAAACTTGCCAAAAAGACACCATCGACAATAACTCCAAAACTTAAACAGCTATTCCGGATTTAACTGCATAGTCTTGTTTGCGTTTATAAACTACCCTAAGTGATGCAGTATGGTTTTTCTATTCGTATTAGTTTCGGAGATAATGCAGACTATAGGATTTTGTAGTCATTTCGCACGGTCAAAAACGCTGAAAATTTGCCAAAAAGACACCATCGACAATAACTCCAAAACTAAAACAGCTATTCCGGATTTAACTGCATAGTCTTGTTTGCGTTTATAAACTACCCTAAGTGATGCAGTATGGTTTTTCTATTCGTATTAGTTTCGGAGATAATGCAGACTATAAGATTTTGTAGCCATTTGGCACGGTGAAAAACGCTAAAAACTTGCCAAAAAGACACCATCGACAATAACTCCAAAACTAAAACAGCTATTCCGGATTTAACTGCATAGTCTTGTTTGCGTTTATAAACTACCCTAAGTGATGCAGTATGGTTTTTCTATTCGTATTAGTTTCGGAGATAATGCAGACTATAAGATTTTGTAGCCATTTGGCACGGTGAAAAACGCTAAAAATTTGCCAAAAAGACACCATCGACAATAACTCCAAAACTTAAACAGCTATTCCGGATTTAACTGCATAGTCTTGTTTGCGTTTATAAACTACCCTAAGTGATGCAGTATGGTTTTTCTATTCGTATTAGTTTCGGAGATAATGCAGACTATAAGATTTTGTAGCCATTTGGCACGGTCAAAAACGCTAAAAATTTGCCAAAAAGACACCATCGACAATAACTCCAAAACTAAAACAGCTATTCCGGATTTAACTGCATAGTCTTGTTTGCGTTTATAAACTACCCTAAGTGATGCAGTATGGTTTTTCTATTCGTATTAGTTTCGGAGATAATGCAGACTATAAGATTTTGTAGTCATTTGGCACGGTCAAAAACGCTGAAAATTTGCCAAAAAGACACCATCGACAATAACTCCAAAACTAAAACAGCTATTCCGGATTTAACTGCATAGTCTTGTTTGCGTTTATAAACTACCCTAAGTGATGCAGTATGGTTTTTCTATTCGTATTAGTTTCGGAGATAATGCAGACTATAAGATTTTGTAGCCATTTGGCACGGTGAAAAACGCTAAAAACTTGCCAAAAAGACACCATCGACAATAACTCCAAAACTTAAACAGCTATTCCGGATTTAACTGCATAGTCTTGTTTGCGTTTATAAACTACCCTAAGTGATGCAGTATGGTTTTTCTATTCGTATTAGTTTCGGAGATAATGCAGACTATAGGATTTTGTAGTCATTTCGCACGGTCAAAAACGCTGAAAATTTGCCAAAAAGACACCATCGACAATAACTCCAAAACTAAAACAGCTATTCCGGATTTAACTGCATAGTCTTGTTTGCGTTTATAAACTACCCTAAGTGATGCAGTATGGTTTTTCTATTCGTATTAGTTTCGGAGATAATGCAGACTATAAGATTTTGTAGCCATTTGGCACGGTGAAAAACGCTAAAAATTTGCCAAAAAGACACCATCGACAATAACTCCAAAACTAAAACAGCTATTCCGGATTTAACTGCATAGTCTTGTTTGCGTTTATAAACTACCCTAAGTGATGCAGTATGGTTTTTCTATTCGTATTAGTTTCGGAGATAATGCAGACTATAGGATTTTGTAGTCATTTCGCACGGTCAAAAACGCTGAAAATTTGCCAAAAAGACACCATCGACAATAACTCCAAAACTAAAACAGCTATTCCGGATTTAACTGCATAGTCTTGTTTGCGTTTATAAACTACCCTAAGTGATGCAGTATGGTTTTTCTATTCGTATTAGTTTCGGAGATAATGCAGACTATAAGATTTTGTAGCCATTTGGCACGGTGAAAAACGCTAAAAACTTGCCAAAAAGACACCATCGACAATAACTCCAAAACTTAAACAGCTATTCCGGATTTAACTGCATAGTCTTGTTTGCGTTTATAAACTACCCTAAGTGATGCAGTATGGTTTTTCTATTCGTATTAGTTTCGGAGATAATGCAGACTATAAGATTTTGTAGCCATTTGGCACGGTCAAAAACGCTAAAAATTTGCCAAAAAGACACCATCGACAATAACTCCAAAACTAAAACAGCTATTCCGGATTTAACTGCATAGTCTTGTTTGCGTTTATAAACTACCCTAAGTGATGCAGTATGGTTTTTCTATTCGTATTAGTTTCGGAGATAATGCAGACTATAAGATTTTGTAGCCATTTGGCACGGTGAAAAACGCTAAAAATTTGCCAAAAAGACACCATCGACAATAACTCCAAAACTAAAACAGCTATTCCGGATTTAACTGCATAGTCTTGTTTGCGTTTATAAACTACCCTAAGTGATGCAGTATGGTTTTTCTATTCGTATTAGTTTCGGAGATAATGCAGACTATAGGATTTTGTAGTCATTTGGCACGGTCAAAAACGCTGAAAATTTGCCAAAAAGACACCATCGACAATAACTCCAAAACTAAAACAGCTATTCCGGATTTAACTGCATAGTCTTGTTTGCGTTTATAAACTACCCTAAGTGATGCAGTATGGTTTTTCTATTCGTATTAGTTTCGGAGATAATGCAGACTATAAGATTTTGTAGTCATTTGGCACGGTGAAAAACGCTGAAAATTTGCCAAAAAGACACCATCGACAATAACTCCAAAACTAAAACAGCTATTCCGGATTTAACTGCATAGTCTTGTTTGCGTTTATAAACTACCCTAAGTGATGCAGTATGGTTTTTCTATTCGTATTAGTTTCGGAGATAATGCAGACTATAAGATTTTGTAGCCATTTGGCACGGTGAAAAACGCTAAAAACTTGCCAAAAAGACACCATCGACAATAACTCCAAAACTAAAACAGCTATTCCGGATTTAACTGCATAGTCTTGTTTGCGTTTATAAACTACCCTAAGTGATGCAGTATGGTTTTTCTATTCGTATTAGTTTCGGAGATAATGCAGACTATAGGATTTTGTAGTCATTTCGCACGGTCAAAAACGCTGAAAATTTGCCAAAAAGACACCATCGACAATAACTCCAAAACTAAAACAGCTATTCCGGATTTAACTGCATAGTCTTGTTTGCGTTTATAAACTACCCTAAGTGATGCAGTATGGTTTTTCTATTCGTATTAGTTTCGGAGATAATGCAGACTATAAGATTTTGTAGCCATTTGGCACGGTGAAAAACGCTAAAAACTTGCCAAAAAGACACCATCGACAATAACTCCAAAACTTAAACAGCTATTCCGGATTTAACTGCATAGTCTTGTTTGCGTTTATAAACTACCCTAAGTGATGCAGTATGGTTTTTCTATTCGTATTAGTTTCGGAGATAATGCAGACTATAGGATTTTGTAGTCATTTGGCACGGTCAAAAACGCTGAAAATTTGCCAAAAAGACACCATCGACAATAACTCCAAAACTAAAACAGCTATTCCGGATTTAACTGCATAGTCTTGTTTGCGTTTATAAACTACCCTAAGTGATGCAGTATGGTTTTTCTATTCGTATTAGTTTCGGAGATAATGCAGACTATAAGATTTTGTAGTCATTTGGCACGGTCAAAAACGCTAAAAATTTGCCAAAAAGACACCATCGACAATAACTCCAAAACTAAAACAGCTATTCCGGATTTAACTGCATAGTCTTGTTTGCGTTTATAAACTACCCTAAGTGATGCAGTATGGTTTTTCTATTCGTATTAGTTTCGGAGATAATGCAGACTATAAGATTTTGTAGCCATTTGGCACGGTGAAAAACGCTAAAAACTTGCCAAAAAGACACCATCGACAATAACTCCAAAACTTAAACAGCTATTCCGGATTTAACTGCATAGTCTTGTTTGCGTTTATAAACTACCCTAAGTGATGCAGTATGGTTTTTCTATTCGTATTAGTTTCGGAGATAATGCAGACTATAGGATTTTGTAGTCATTTCGCACGGTCAAAAACGCTGAAAATTTGCCAAAAAGACACCATCGACAATAACTCCAAAACTAAAACAGCTATTCCGGATTTAACTGCATAGTCTTGTTTGCGTTTATAAACTACCCTAAGTGATGCAGTATGGTTTTTCTATTCGTATTAGTTTCGGAGATAATGCAGACTATAAGATTTTGTAGCCATTTGGCACGGTGAAAAACGCTAAAAACTTGCCAAAAAGACACCATCGACAATAACTCCAAAACTTAAACAGCTATTCCGGATTTAACTGCATAGTCTTGTTTGCGTTTATAAACTACCCTAAGTGATGCAGTATGGTTTTTCTATTCGTATTAGTTTCGGAGATAATGCAGACTATAGGATTTTGTAGTCATTTCGCACGGTCAAAAACGCTGAAAATTTGCCAAAAAGACACCATCGACAATAACTCCAAAACTAAAACAGCTATTCCGGATTTAACTGCATAGTCTTGTTTGCGTTTATAAACTACCCTAAGTGATGCAGTATGGTTTTTCTATTCGTATTAGTTTCGGAGATAATGCAGACTATAAGATTTTGTAGCCATTTGGCACGGTGAAAAACGCTAAAAACTTGCCAAAAAGACACCATCGACAATAACTCCAAAACTAAAACAGCTATTCCGGATTTAACTGCATAGTCTTGTTTGCGTTTATAAACTACCCTAAGTGATGCAGTATGGTTTTTCTATTCGTATTAGTTTCGGAGATAATGCAGACTATAGGATTTTGTAGTCATTTCGCACGGTCAAAAACGCTGAAAATTTGCCAAAAAGACACCATCGACAATAACTCCAAAACTAAAACAGCTATTCCGGATTTAACTGCATAGTCTTGTTTGCGTTTATAAACTACCCTAAGTGATGCAGTATGGTTTTTCTATTCGTATTAGTTTCGGAGATAATGCAGACTATAAGATTTTGTAGCCATTTGGCACGGTGAAAAACGCTAAAAATTTGCCAAAAAGACACCATCGACAATAACTCCAAAACTAAAACAGCTATTCCGGATTTAACTGCATAGTCTTGTTTGCGTTTATAAACTACCCTAAGTGATGCAGTATGGTTTTTCTATTCGTATTAGTTTCGGAGATAATGCAGACTATAGGATTTTGTAGTCATTTCGCACGGTCAAAAACGCTGAAAATTTGCCAAAAAGACACCATCGACAATAACTCCAAAACTAAAACAGCTATTCCGGATTTAACTGCATAGTCTTGTTTGCGTTTATAAACTACCCTAAGTGATGCAGTATGGTTTTTCTATTCGTATTAGTTTCGGAGATAATGCAGACTATAAGATTTTGTAGCCATTTGGCACGGTGAAAAACGCTAAAAACTTGCCAAAAAGACACCATCGACAATAACTCCAAAACTTAAACAGCTATTCCGGATTTAACTGCATAGTCTTGTTTGCGTTTATAAACTACCCTAAGTGATGCAGTATGGTTTTTCTATTCGTATTAGTTTCGGAGATAATGCAGACTATAAGATTTTGTAGCCATTTGGCACGGTGAAAAACGCTGAAAATTTGCCAAAAAGACACCATCGACAATAACTCCAAAACTAAAACAGCTATTCCGGATTTAACTGCATAGTCTTGTTTGCGTTTATAAACTACCCTAAGTGATGCAGTATGGTTTTTCTATTCGTATTAGTTTCGGAGATAATGCAGACTATAAGATTTTGTAGCCATTTGGCACGGTGAAAAACGCTAAAAATTTGCCAAAAAGACACCATCGACAATAACTCCAAAACTAAAACAGCTATTCCGGATTTAACTGCATAGTCTTGTTTGCGTTTATAAACTACCCTAAGTGATGCAGTATGGTTTTTCTATTCGTATTAGTTTCGGAGATAATGCAGACTATAAGATTTTGTAGCCATTTGGCACGGTGAAAAACGCTAAAAATTTGCCAAAAAGACACCATCGACAATAACTCCAAAACTAAAACAGCTATTCCGGATTTAACTGCATAGTCTTGTTTGCGTTTATAAACTACCCTAAGTGATGCAGTATGGTTTTTCTATTCGTATTAGTTTCGGAGATAATGCAGACTATAGGATTTTGTAGTCATTTGGCACGGTCAAAAACGCTGAAAATTTGCCAAAAAGACACCATCGACAATAACTCCAAAACTAAAACAGCTATTCCGGATTTAACTGCATAGTCTTGTTTGCGTTTATAAACTACCCTAAGTGATGCAGTATGGTTTTTCTATTCGTATTAGTTTCGGAGATAATGCAGACTATAAGATTTTGTAGCCATTTGGCACGGTGAAAAACGCTAAAAACTTGCCAAAAAGACACCATCGACAATAACTCCAAAACTTAAACAGCTATTCCGGATTTAACTGCATAGTCTTGTTTGCGTTTATAAACTACCCTAAGTGATGCAGTATGGTTTTTCTATTCGTATTAGTTTCGGAGATAATGCAGACTATAGGATTTTGTAGTCATTTCGCACGGTCAAAAACGCTGAAAATTTGCCAAAAAGACACCATCGACAATAACTCCAAAACTAAAACAGCTATTCCGGATTTAACTGCATAGTCTTGTTTGCGTTTATAAACTACCCTAAGTGATGCAGTATGGTTTTTCTATTCGTATTAGTTTCGGAGATAATGCAGACTATAAGATTTTGTAGCCATTTGGCACGGTGAAAAACGCTAAAAACTTGCCAAAAAGACACCATCGACAATAACTCCAAAACTAAAACAGCTATTCCGGATTTAACTGCATAGTCTTGTTTGCGTTTATAAACTACCCTAAGTGATGCAGTATGGTTTTTCTATTCGTATTAGTTTCGGAGATAATGCAGACTATAGGATTTTGTAGTCATTTGGCACGGTCAAAAACGCTGAAAATTTGCCAAAAAGACACCATCGACAATAACTCCAAAACTAAAACAGCTATTCCGGATTTAACTGCATAGTCTTGTTTGCGTTTATAAACTACCCTAAGTGATGCAGTATGGTTTTTCTATTCGTATTAGTTTCGGAGATAATGCAGACTATAAGATTTTGTAGCCATTTGGCACGGTGAAAAACGCTGAAAATTTGCCAAAAAGACACCATCGACAATAACTCCAAAACTAAAACAGCTATTCCGGATTTAACTGCATAGTCTTGTTTGCGTTTATAAACTACCCTAAGTGATGCAGTATGGTTTTTCTATTCGTATTAGTTTCGGAGATAATGCAGACTATAAGATTTTGTAGCCATTTGGCACGGTGAAAAACGCTAAAAACTTGCCAAAAAGACACCATCGACAATAACTCCAAAACTAAAACAGCTATTCCGGATTTAACTGCATAGTCTTGTTTGCGTTTATAAACTACCCTAAGTGATGCAGTATGGTTTTTCTATTCGTATTAGTTTCGGAGATAATGCAGACTATAGGATTTTGTAGTCATTTCGCACGGTCAAAAACGCTGAAAATTTGCCAAAAAGACACCATCGACAATAACTCCAAAACTAAAACAGCTATTCCGGATTTAACTGCATAGTCTTGTTTGCGTTTATAAACTACCCTAAGTGATGCAGTATGGTTTTTCTATTCGTATTAGTTTCGGAGATAATGCAGACTATAAGATTTTGTAGCCATTTGGCACGGTGAAAAACGCTAAAAACTTGCCAAAAAGACACCATCGACAATAACTCCAAAACTTAAACAGCTATTCCGGATTTAACTGCATAGTCTTGTTTGCGTTTATAAACTACCCTAAGTGATGCAGTATGGTTTTTCTATTCGTATTAGTTTCGGAGATAATGCAGACTATAGGATTTTGTAGTCATTTCGCACGGTCAAAAACGCTGAAAATTTGCCAAAAAGACACCATCGACAATAACTCCAAAACTAAAACAGCTATTCCGGATTTAACTGCATAGTCTTGTTTGCGTTTATAAACTACCCTAAGTGATGCAGTATGGTTTTTCTATTCGTATTAGTTTCGGAGATAATGCAGACTATAAGATTTTGTAGCCATTTGGCACGGTGAAAAACGCTAAAAACTTGCCAAAAAGACACCATCGACAATAACTCCAAAACTAAAACAGCTATTCCGGATTTAACTGCATAGTCTTGTTTGCGTTTATAAACTACCCTAAGTGATGCAGTATGGTTTTTCTATTCGTATTAGTTTCGGAGATAATGCAGACTATAGGATTTTGTAGTCATTTCGCACGGTCAAAAACGCTGAAAATTTGCCAAAAAGACACCATCGACAATAACTCCAAAACTAAAACAGCTATTCCGGATTTAACTGCATAGTCTTGTTTGCGTTTATAAACTACCCTAAGTGATGCAGTATGGTTTTTCTATTCGTATTAGTTTCGGAGATAATGCAGACTATAAGATTTTGTAGCCATTTGGCACGGTGAAAAACGCTAAAAACTTGCCAAAAAGACACCATCGACAATAACTCCAAAACTAAAACAGCTATTCCGGATTTAACTGCATAGTCTTGTTTGCGTTTATAAACTACCCTAAGTGATGCAGTATGGTTTTTCTATTCGTATTAGTTTCGGAGATAATGCAGACTATAGGATTTTGTAGTCATTTCGCACGGTCAAAAACGCTGAAAATTTGCCAAAAAGACACCATCGACAATAACTCCAAAACTAAAACAGCTATTCCGGATTTAACTGCATAGTCTTGTTTGCGTTTATAAACTACCCTAAGTGATGCAGTATGGTTTTTCTATTCGTATTAGTTTCGGAGATAATGCAGACTATAAGATTTTGTAGCCATTTGGCACGGTGAAAAACGCTAAAAACTTGCCAAAAAGACACCATCGACAATAACTCCAAAACTTAAACAGCTATTCCGGATTTAACTGCATAGTCTTGTTTGCGTTTATAAACTACCCTAAGTGATGCAGTATGGTTTTTCTATTCGTATTAGTTTCGGAGATAATGCAGACTATAGGATTTTGTAGTCATTTCGCACGGTCAAAAACGCTGAAAATTTGCCAAAAAGACACCATCGACAATAACTCCAAAACTAAAACAGCTATTCCGGATTTAACTGCATAGTCTTGTTTGCGTTTATAAACTACCCTAAGTGATGCAGTATGGTTTTTCTATTCGTATTAGTTTCGGAGATAATGCAGACTATAAGATTTTGTAGCCATTTGGCACGGTGAAAAACGCTAAAAACTTGCCAAAAAGACACCATCGACAATAACTCCAAAACTAAAACAGCTATTCCGGATTTAACTGCATAGTCTTGTTTGCGTTTATAAACTACCCTAAGTGATGCAGTATGGTTTTTCTATTCGTATTAGTTTCGGAGATAATGCAGACTATAGGATTTTGTAGTCATTTCGCACGGTCAAAAACGCTGAAAATTTGCCAAAAAGACACCATCGACAATAACTCCAAAACTAAAACAGCTATTCCGGATTTAACTGCATAGTCTTGTTTGCGTTTATAAACTACCCTAAGTGATGCAGTATGGTTTTTCTATTCGTATTAGTTTCGGAGATAATGCAGACTATAAGATTTTGTAGCCATTTGGCACGGTGAAAAACGCTAAAAACTTGCCAAAAAGACACCATCGACAATAACTCCAAAACTAAAACAGCTATTCCGGATTTAACTGCATAGTCTTGTTTGCGTTTATAAACTACCCTAAGTGATGCAGTATGGTTTTTCTATTCGTATTAGTTTCGGAGATAATGCAGACTATAGGATTTTGTAGTCATTTCGCACGGTCAAAAACGCTGAAAATTTGCCAAAAAGACACCATCGACAATAACTCCAAAACTAAAACAGCTATTCCGGATTTAACTGCATAGTCTTGTTTGCGTTTATAAACTACCCTAAGTGATGCAGTATGGTTTTTCTATTCGTATTAGTTTCGGAGATAATGCAGACTATAAGATTTTGTAGCCATTTGGCACGGTGAAAAACGCTAAAAACTTGCCAAAAAGACACCATCGACAATAACTCCAAAACTTAAACAGCTATTCCGGATTTAACTGCATAGTCTTGTTTGCGTTTATAAACTACCCTAAGTGATGCAGTATGGTTTTTCTATTCGTATTAGTTTCGGAGATAATGCAGACTATAAGATTTTGTAGCCATTTGGCACGGTCAAAAACGCTAAAAATTTGCCAAAAAGACACCATCGACAATAACTCCAAAACTAAAACAGCTATTCCGGATTTAACTGCATAGTCTTGTTTGCGTTTATAAACTACCCTAAGTGATGCAGTATGGTTTTTCTATTCGTATTAGTTTCGGAGATAATGCAGACTATAAGATTTTGTAGCCATTTGGCACGGTGAAAAACGCTAAAAATTTGCCAAAAAGACACCATCGACAATAACTCCAAAACTAAAACAGCTATTCCGGATTTAACTGCATAGTCTTGTTTGCGTTTATAAACTACCCTAAGTGATGCAGTATGGTTTTTCTATTCGTATTAGTTTCGGAGATAATGCAGACTATAGGATTTTGTAGTCATTTGGCACGGTGAAAAACGCTAAAAATTTGCCAAAAAGACACCATCGACAATAACTCCAAAACTAAAACAGCTATTCCGGATTTAACTGCATAGTCTTGTTTGCGTTTATAAACTACCCTAAGTGATGCAGTATGGTTTTTCTATTCGTATTAGTTTCGGAGATAATGCAGACTATAAGATTTTGTAGTCATTTGGCACGGTCAAAAACGCTGAAAATTTGCCAAAAAGACACCATCGACAATAACTCCAAAACTAAAACAGCTATTCCGGATTTAACTGCATAGTCTTGTTTGCGTTTATAAACTACCCTAAGTGATGCAGTATGGTTTTTCTATTCGTATTAGTTTCGGAGATAATGCAGACTATAAGATTTTGTAGCCATTTGGCACGGTGAAAAACGCTAAAAACTTGCCAAAAAGACACCATCGACAATAACTCCAAAACTTAAACAGCTATTCCGGATTTAACTGCATAGTCTTGTTTGCGTTTATAAACTACCCTAAGTGATGCAGTATGGTTTTTCTATTCGTATTAGTTTCGGAGATAATGCAGACTATAGGATTTTGTAGTCATTTCGCACGGTCAAAAACGCTGAAAATTTGCCAAAAAGACACCATCGACAATAACTCCAAAACTAAAACAGCTATTCCGGATTTAACTGCATAGTCTTGTTTGCGTTTATAAACTACCCTAAGTGATGCAGTATGGTTTTTCTATTCGTATTAGTTTCGGAGATAATGCAGACTATAAGATTTTGTAGCCATTTGGCACGGTGAAAAACGCTAAAAACTTGCCAAAAAGACACCATCGACAATAACTCCAAAACTTAAACAGCTATTCCGGATTTAACTGCATAGTCTTGTTTGCGTTTATAAACTACCCTAAGTGATGCAGTATGGTTTTTCTATTCGTATTAGTTTCGGAGATAATGCAGACTATAGGATTTTGTAGTCATTTGGCACGGTCAAAAACGCTGAAAATTTGCCAAAAAGACACCATCGACAATAACTCCAAAACTAAAACAGCTATTCCGGATTTAACTGCATAGTCTTGTTTGCGTTTATAAACTACCCTAAGTGATGCAGTATGGTTTTTCTATTCGTATTAGTTTCGGAGATAATGCAGACTATAAGATTTTGTAGCCATTTGGCACGGTGAAAAACGCTAAAAATTTGCCAAAAAGACACCATCGACAATAACTCCAAAACTAAAACAGCTATTCCGGATTTAACTGCATAGTCTTGTTTGCGTTTATAAACTACCCTAAGTGATGCAGTATGGTTTTTCTATTCGTATTAGTTTCGGAGATAATGCAGACTATAAGATTTTGTAGCCATTTGGCACGGTGAAAAACGCTAAAAACTTGCCAAAAAGACACCATCGACAATAACTCCAAAACTAAAACAGCTATTCCGGATTTAACTGCATAGTCTTGTTTGCGTTTATAAACTACCCTAAGTGATGCAGTATGGTTTTTCTATTCGTATTAGTTTCGGAGATAATGCAGACTATAGGATTTTGTAGTCATTTCGCACGGTCAAAAACGCTGAAAATTTGCCAAAAAGACACCATCGACAATAACTCCAAAACTAAAACAGCTATTCCGGATTTAACTGCATAGTCTTGTTTGCGTTTATAAACTACCCTAAGTGATGCAGTATGGTTTTTCTATTCGTATTAGTTTCGGAGATAATGCAGACTATAAGATTTTGTAGCCATTTGGCACGGTGAAAAACGCTAAAAACTTGCCAAAAAGACACCATCGACAATAACTCCAAAACTTAAACAGCTATTCCGGATTTAACTGCATAGTCTTGTTTGCGTTTATAAACTACCCTAAGTGATGCAGTATGGTTTTTCTATTCGTATTAGTTTCGGAGATAATGCAGACTATAGGATTTTGTAGTCATTTCGCACGGTCAAAAACGCTGAAAATTTGCCAAAAAGACACCATCGACAATAACTCCAAAACTAAAACAGCTATTCCGGATTTAACTGCATAGTCTTGTTTGCGTTTATAAACTACCCTAAGTGATGCAGTATGGTTTTTCTATTCGTATTAGTTTCGGAGATAATGCAGACTATAAGATTTTGTAGCCATTTGGCACGGTGAAAAACGCTAAAAACTTGCCAAAAAGACACCATCGACAATAACTCCAAAACTAAAACAGCTATTCCGGATTTAACTGCATAGTCTTGTTTGCGTTTATAAACTACCCTAAGTGATGCAGTATGGTTTTTCTATTCGTATTAGTTTCGGAGATAATGCAGACTATAGGATTTTGTAGTCATTTCGCACGGTCAAAAACGCTGAAAATTTGCCAAAAAGACACCATCGACAATAACTCCAAAACTAAAACAGCTATTCCGGATTTAACTGCATAGTCTTGTTTGCGTTTATAAACTACCCTAAGTGATGCAGTATGGTTTTTCTATTCGTATTAGTTTCGGAGATAATGCAGACTATAAGATTTTGTAGCCATTTGGCACGGTGAAAAACGCTAAAAACTTGCCAAAAAGACACCATCGACAATAACTCCAAAACTTAAACAGCTATTCCGGATTTAACTGCATAGTCTTGTTTGCGTTTATAAACTACCCTAAGTGATGCAGTATGGTTTTTCTATTCGTATTAGTTTCGGAGATAATGCAGACTATAGGATTTTGTAGTCATTTCGCACGGTCAAAAACGCTGAAAATTTGCCAAAAAGACACCATCGACAATAACTCCAAAACTAAAACAGCTATTCCGGATTTAACTGCATAGTCTTGTTTGCGTTTATAAACTACCCTAAGTGATGCAGTATGGTTTTTCTATTCGTATTAGTTTCGGAGATAATGCAGACTATAAGATTTTGTAGCCATTTGGCACGGTGAAAAACGCTAAAAACTTGCCAAAAAGACACCATCGACAATAACTCCAAAACTTAAACAGCTATTCCGGATTTAACTGCATAGTCTTGTTTGCGTTTATAAACTACCCTAAGTGATGCAGTATGGTTTTTCTATTCGTATTAGTTTCGGAGATAATGCAGACTATAGGATTTTGTAGTCATTTCGCACGGTCAAAAACGCTGAAAATTTGCCAAAAAGACACCATCGACAATAACTCCAAAACTAAAACAGCTATTCCGGATTTAACTGCATAGTCTTGTTTGCGTTTATAAACTACCCTAAGTGATGCAGTATGGTTTTTCTATTCGTATTAGTTTCGGAGATAATGCAGACTATAAGATTTTGTAGCCATTTGGCACGGTGAAAAACGCTAAAAATTTGCCAAAAAGACACCATCGACAATAACTCCAAAACTAAAACAGCTATTCCGGATTTAACTGCATAGTCTTGTTTGCGTTTATAAACTACCCTAAGTGATGCAGTATGGTTTTTCTATTCGTATTAGTTTCGGAGATAATGCAGACTATAAGATTTTGTAGCCATTTGGCACGGTGAAAAACGCTAAAAATTTGCCAAAAAGACACCATCGACAATAACTCCAAAACTAAAACAGCTATTCCGGATTTAACTGCATAGTCTTGTTTGCGTTTATAAACTACCCTAAGTGATGCAGTATGGTTTTTCTATTCGTATTAGTTTCGGAGATAATGCAGACTATAAGATTTTGTAGCCATTTGGCACGGTGAAAAACGCTAAAAACTTGCCAAAAAGACACCATCGACAATAACTCCAAAACTAAAACAGCTATTCCGGATTTAACTGCATAGTCTTGTTTGCGTTTATAAACTACCCTAAGTGATGCAGTATGGTTTTTCTATTCGTATTAGTTTCGGAGATAATGCAGACTATAAGATTTTGTAGCCATTTGGCACGGTGAAAAACGCTAAAAACTTGCCAAAAAGACACCATCGACAATAACTCCAAAACTAAAACAGCTATTCCGGATTTAACTGCATAGTCTTGTTTGCGTTTATAAACTACCCTAAGTGATGCAGTATGGTTTTTCTATTCGTATTAGTTTCGGAGATAATGCAGACTATAAGATTTTGTAGCCATTTGGCACGGTGAAAAACGCTGAAAACTTGCCAAAAAGACACCATCGACAATAACTCCAAAACTTAAAACAGCTATTCCGGATTTAACTGCATAGTCTTGTTTGCGTTTATAAACTACCCTAAGTGATGCAGTATGGTTTTTCTATTCGTATTAGTTTCGGAGATAATGCAGACTATAGGATTTTGTAGCCATTTGGCACGGTCAAAAACGCTGAAAATTTGCCAAAAAGACACCATCGACAATAACTCCAAAACTAAAACAGCTATTCCGGATTTAACTGCATAGTCTTGTTTGCGTTTATAAACTACCCTAAGTGATGCAGTATGGTTTTTCTATTCGTATTAGTTTCGGAGATAATGCAGACTATAAGATTTTGTAGCCATTTGGCACGGTGAAAAACGCTAAAAATTTGCCAAAAAGACACCATCGACAATAACTCCAAAACTAAAACAGCTATTCCGGATTTAACTGCATAGTCTTGTTTGCGTTTATAAACTACCCTAAGTGATGCAGTATGGTTTTTCTATTCGTATTAGTTTCGGAGATAATGCAGACTATAGGATTTTGTAGTCATTTCGCACGGTCAAAAACGCTGAAAATTTGCCAAAAAGACACCATCGACAATAACTCCAAAACTAAAACAGCTATTCCGGATTTAACTGCATAGTCTTGTTTGCGTTTATAAACTACCCTAAGTGATGCAGTATGGTTTTTCTATTCGTATTAGTTTCGGAGATAATGCAGACTATAAGATTTTGTAGCCATTTGGCACGGTGAAAAACGCTAAAAACTTGCCAAAAAGACACCATCGACAATAACTCCAAAACTAAAACAGCTATTCCGGATTTAACTGCATAGTCTTGTTTGCGTTTATAAACTACCCTAAGTGATGCAGTATGGTTTTTCTATTCGTATTAGTTTCGGAGATAATGCAGACTATAGGATTTTGTAGTCATTTCGCACGGTCAAAAACGCTGAAAATTTGCCAAAAAGACACCATCGACAATAACTCCAAAACTAAAACAGCTATTCCGGATTTAACTGCATAGTCTTGTTTGCGTTTATAAACTACCCTAAGTGATGCAGTATGGTTTTTCTATTCGTATTAGTTTCGGAGATAATGCAGACTATAAGATTTTGTAGCCATTTGGCACGGTGAAAAACGCTAAAAACTTGCCAAAAAGACACCATCGACAATAACTCCAAAACTAAAACAGCTATTCCGGATTTAACTGCATAGTCTTGTTTGCGTTTATAAACTACCCTAAGTGATGCAGTATGGTTTTTCTATTCGTATTAGTTTCGGAGATAATGCAGACTATAGGATTTTGTAGTCATTTCGCACGGTCAAAAACGCTGAAAATTTGCCAAAAAGACACCATCGACAATAACTCCAAAACTAAAACAGCTATTCCGGATTTAACTGCATAGTCTTGTTTGCGTTTATAAACTACCCTAAGTGATGCAGTATGGTTTTTCTATTCGTATTAGTTTCGGAGATAATGCAGACTATAAGATTTTGTAGCCATTTGGCACGGTGAAAAACGCTAAAAACTTGCCAAAAAGACACCATCGACAATAACTCCAAAACTTAAACAGCTATTCCGGATTTAACTGCATAGTCTTGTTTGCGTTTATAAACTACCCTAAGTGATGCAGTATGGTTTTTCTATTCGTATTAGTTTCGGAGATAATGCAGACTATAGGATTTTGTAGTCATTTCGCACGGTCAAAAACGCTGAAAATTTGCCAAAAAGACACCATCGACAATAACTCCAAAACTAAAACAGCTATTCCGGATTTAACTGCATAGTCTTGTTTGCGTTTATAAACTACCCTAAGTGATGCAGTATGGTTTTTCTATTCGTATTAGTTTCGGAGATAATGCAGACTATAAGATTTTGTAGCCATTTGGCACGGTGAAAAACGCTAAAAACTTGCCAAAAAGACACCATCGACAATAACTCCAAAACTTAAACAGCTATTCCGGATTTAACTGCATAGTCTTGTTTGCGTTTATAAACTACCCTAAGTGATGCAGTATGGTTTTTCTATTCGTATTAGTTTCGGAGATAATGCAGACTATAGGATTTTGTAGTCATTTCGCACGGTCAAAAACGCTGAAAATTTGCCAAAAAGACACCATC
Organism: Macrothele yani; assembly: GCA_039090855.1. Taxonomy (NCBI): domain Eukaryota; kingdom Metazoa; phylum Arthropoda; class Arachnida; order Araneae; family Macrothelidae; genus Macrothele; species Macrothele yani. The sequence continues at coordinate 33,140,296 of CM077032.1, read as the reverse complement.
GACAATAACTCCAAAACTAAAACAGCTATTCCGGATTTAACTGCATAGTCTTGTTTGCGTTTATAAACTACCCTAAGTGATGCAGTATGGTTTTTCTATTCGTATTAGTTTCGGAGATAATGCAGACTATAAGATTTTGTAGCCATTTGGCACGGTGAAAAACGCTAAAAACTTGCCAAAAAGACACCATCGACAATAACTCCAAAACTAAAACAGCTATTCCGGATTTAACTGCATAGTCTTGTTTGCGTTTATAAACTACCCTAAGTGATGCAGTATGGTTTTTCTATTCGTATTAGTTTCGGAGATAATGCAGACTATAGGATTTTGTAGTCATTTCGCACGGTCAAAAACGCTGAAAATTTGCCAAAAAGACACCATCGACAATAACTCCAAAACTAAAACAGCTATTCCGGATTTAACTGCATAGTCTTGTTTGCGTTTATAAACTACCCTAAGTGATGCAGTATGGTTTTTCTATTCGTATTAGTTTCGGAGATAATGCAGACTATAAGATTTTGTAGCCATTTGGCACGGTGAAAAACGCTAAAAACTTGCCAAAAAGACACCATCGACAATAACTCCAAAACTAAAACAGCTATTCCGGATTTAACTGCATAGTCTTGTTTGCGTTTATAAACTACCCTAAGTGATGCAGTATGGTTTTTCTATTCGTATTAGTTTCGGAGATAATGCAGACTATAGGATTTTGTAGTCATTTGGCACGGTCAAAAACGCTGAAAATTTGCCAAAAAGACACCATCGACAATAACTCCAAAACTAAAACAGCTATTCCGGATTTAACTGCATAGTCTTGTTTGCGTTTATAAACTACCCTAAGTGATGCAGTATGGTTTTTCTATTCGTATTAGTTTCGGAGATAATGCAGACTATAAGATTTTGTAGCCATTTGGCACGGTGAAAAACGCTAAAAATTTGCCAAAAAGACACCATCGACAATAACTCCAAAACTAAAACAGCTATTCCGGATTTAACTGCATAGTCTTGTTTGCGTTTATAAACTACCCTAAGTGATGCAGTATGGTTTTTCTATTCGTATTAGTTTCGGAGATAATGCAGACTATAAGATTTTGTAGCCATTTGGCACGGTGAAAAACGCTAAAAACTTGCCAAAAAGACACCATCGACAATAACTCCAAAACTAAAACAGCTATTCCGGATTTAACTGCATAGTCTTGTTTGCGTTTATAAACTACCCTAAGTGATGCAGTATGGTTTTTCTATTCGTATTAGTTTCGGAGATAATGCAGACTATAAGATTTTGTAGCCATTTGGCACGGTCAAAAACGCTGAAAATTTGCCAAAAAGACACCATCGACAATAACTCCAAAACTAAAACAGCTATTCCGGATTTAACTGCATAGTCTTGTTTGCGTTTATAAACTACCCTAAGTGATGCAGTATGGTTTTTCTATTCGTATTAGTTTCGGAGATAATGCAGACTATAGGATTTTGTAGTCATTTGGCACGGTCAAAAACGCTGAAAATTTGCCAAAAAGACACCATCGACAATAACTCCAAAACTAAAACAGCTATTCCGGATTTAACTGCATAGTCTTGTTTGCGTTTATAAACTACCCTAAGTGATGCAGTATGGTTTTTCTATTCGTATTAGTTTCGGAGATAATGCAGACTATAAGATTTTGTAGCCATTTGGCACGGTGAAAAACGCTAAAAACTTGCCAAAAAGACACCATCGACAATAACTCCAAAACTAAAACAGCTATTCCGGATTTAACTGCATAGTCTTGTTTGCGTTTATAAACTACCCTAAGTGATGCAGTATGGTTTTTCTATTCGTATTAGTTTCGGAGATAATGCAGACTATAAGATTTTGTAGCCATTTGGCACGGTGAAAAACGCTAAAAACTTGCCAAAAAGACACCATCGACAATAACTCCAAAACTAAAACAGCTATTCCGGATTTAACTGCATAGTCTTGTTTGCGTTTATAAACTACCCTAAGTGATGCAGTATGGTTTTTCTATTCGTATTAGTTTCGGAGATAATGCAGACTATAGGATTTTGTAGTCATTTCGCACGGTCAAAAACGCTGAAAATTTGCCAAAAAGACACCATCGACAATAACTCCAAAACTAAAACAGCTATTCCGGATTTAACTGCATAGTCTTGTTTGCGTTTATAAACTACCCTAAGTGATGCAGTATGGTTTTTCTATTCGTATTAGTTTCGGAGATAATGCAGACTATAAGATTTTGTAGCCATTTGGCACGGTGAAAAACGCTAAAAACTTGCCAAAAAGACACCATCGACAATAACTCCAAAACTTAAACAGCTATTCCGGATTTAACTGCATAGTCTTGTTTGCGTTTATAAACTACCCTAAGTGATGCAGTATGGTTTTTCTATTCGTATTAGTTTCGGAGATAATGCAGACTATAGGATTTTGTAGTCATTTCGCACGGTCAAAAACGCTGAAAATTTGCCAAAAAGACACCATCGACAATAACTCCAAAACTAAAACAGCTATTCCGGATTTAACTGCATAGTCTTGTTTGCGTTTATAAACTACCCTAAGTGATGCAGTATGGTTTTTCTATTCGTATTAGTTTCGGAGATAATGCAGACTATAAGATTTTGTAGCCATTTGGCACGGTGAAAAACGCTAAAAATTTGCCAAAAAGACACCATCGACAATAACTCCAAAACTTAAACAGCTATTCCGGATTTAACTGCATAGTCTTGTTTGCGTTTATAAACTACCCTAAGTGATGCAGTATGGTTTTTCTATTCGTATTAGTTTCGGAGATAATGCAGACTATAAGATTTTGTAGCCATTTGGCACGGTGAAAAACGCTAAAAATTTGCCAAAAAGACACCATCGACAATAACTCCAAAACTAAAACAGCTATTCCGGATTTAACTGCATAGTCTTGTTTGCGTTTATAAACTACCCTAAGTGATGCAGTATGGTTTTTCTATTCGTATTAGTTTCGGAGATAATGCAGACTATAAGATTTTGTAGTCATTTGGCACGGTCAAAAACGCTGAAAATTTGCCAAAAAGACACCATCGACAATAACTCCAAAACTAAAACAGCTATTCCGGATTTAACTGCATAGTCTTGTTTGCGTTTATAAACTACCCTAAGTGATGCAGTATGGTTTTTCTATTCGTATTAGTTTCGGAGATAATGCAGACTATAAGATTTTGTAGCCATTTGGCACGGTGAAAAACGCTAAAAATTTGCCAAAAAGACACCATCGACAATAACTCCAAAACTAAAACAGCTATTCCGGATTTAACTGCATAGTCTTGTTTGCGTTTATAAACTACCCTAAGTGATGCAGTATGGTTTTTCTATTCGTATTAGTTTCGGAGATAATGCAGACTATAAGATTTTGTAGCCATTTGGCACGGTGAAAAACGCTAAAAACTTGCCAAAAAGACACCATCGACAATAACTCCAAAACTAAAACAGCTATTCCGGATTTAACTGCATAGTCTTGTTTGCGTTTATAAACTACCCTAAGTGATGCAGTATGGTTTTTCTATTCGTATTAGTTTCGGAGATAATGCAGACTATAGGATTTTGTAGTCATTTCGCACGGTCAAAAACGCTGAAAATTTGCCAAAAAGACACCATCGACAATAACTCCAAAACTAAAACAGCTATTCCGGATTTAACTGCATAGTCTTGTTTGCGTTTATAAACTACCCTAAGTGATGCAGTATGGTTTTTCTATTCGTATTAGTTTCGGAGATAATGCAGACTATAAGATTTTGTAGCCATTTGGCACGGTGAAAAACGCTAAAAATTTGCCAAAAAGACACCATCGACAATAACTCCAAAACTAAAACAGCTATTCCGGATTTAACTGCATAGTCTTGTTTGCGTTTATAAACTACCCTAAGTGATGCAGTATGGTTTTTCTATTCGTATTAGTTTCGGAGATAATGCAGACTATAAGATTTTGTAGCCATTTGGCACGGTGAAAAACGCTAAAAATTTGCCAAAAAGACACCATCGACAATAACTCCAAAACTAAAACAGCTATTCCGGATTTAACTGCATAGTCTTGTTTGCGTTTATAAACTACCCTAAGTGATGCAGTATGGTTTTTCTATTCGTATTAGTTTCGGAGATAATGCAGACTATAAGATTTTGTAGCCATTTGGCACGGTGAAAAACGCTAAAAATTTGCCAAAAAGACACCATCGACAATAACTCCAAAACTAAAACAGCTATTCCGGATTTAACTGCATAGTCTTGTTTGCGTTTATAAACTACCCTAAGTGATGCAGTATGGTTTTTCTATTCGTATTAGTTTCGGAGATAATGCAGACTATAAGATTTTGTAGTCATTTGGCACGGTCAAAAACGCTGAAAATTTGCCAAAAAGACACCATCGACAATAACTCCAAAACTAAAACAGCTATTCCGGATTTAACTGCATAGTCTTGTTTGCGTTTATAAACTACCCTAAGTGATGCAGTATGGTTTTTCTATTCGTATTAGTTTCGGAGATAATGCAGACTATAAGATTTTGTAGCCATTTGGCACGGTGAAAAACGCTAAAAACTTGCCAAAAAGACACCATCGACAATAACTCCAAAACTTAAACAGCTATTCCGGATTTAACTGCATAGTCTTGTTTGCGTTTATAAACTACCCTAAGTGATGCAGTATGGTTTTTCTATTCGTATTAGTTTCGGAGATAATGCAGACTATAGGATTTTGTAGTCATTTCGCACGGTCAAAAACGCTGAAAATTTGCCAAAAAGACACCATCGACAATAACTCCAAAACTAAAACAGCTATTCCGGATTTAACTGCATAGTCTTGTTTGCGTTTATAAACTACCCTAAGTGATGCAGTATGGTTTTTCTATTCGTATTAGTTTCGGAGATAATGCAGACTATAAGATTTTGTAGCCATTTGGCACGGTGAAAAACGCTAAAAACTTGCCAAAAAGACACCATCGACAATAACTCCAAAACTAAAACAGCTATTCCGGATTTAACTGCATAGTCTTGTTTGCGTTTATAAACTACCCTAAGTGATGCAGTATGGTTTTTCTATTCGTATTAGTTTCGGAGATAATGCAGACTATAGGATTTTGTAGTCATTTCGCACGGTCAAAAACGCTGAAAATTTGCCAAAAAGACACCATCGACAATAACTCCAAAACTAAAACAGCTATTCCGGATTTAACTGCATAGTCTTGTTTGCGTTTATAAACTACCCTAAGTGATGCAGTATGGTTTTTCTATTCGTATTAGTTTCGGAGATAATGCAGACTATAAGATTTTGTAGCCATTTGGCACGGTGAAAAACGCTAAAAACTTGCCAAAAAGACACCATCGACAATAACTCCAAAACTAAAACAGCTATTCCGGATTTAACTGCATAGTCTTGTTTGCGTTTATAAACTACCCTAAGTGATGCAGTATGGTTTTTCTATTCGTATTAGTTTCGGAGATAATGCAGACTATAGGATTTTGTAGTCATTTCGCACGGTCAAAAACGCTGAAAATTTGCCAAAAAGACACCATCGACAATAACTCCAAAACTAAAACAGCTATTCCGGATTTAACTGCATAGTCTTGTTTGCGTTTATAAACTACCCTAAGTGATGCAGTATGGTTTTTCTATTCGTATTAGTTTCGGAGATAATGCAGACTATAAGATTTTGTAGCCATTTGGCACGGTGAAAAACGCTAAAAACTTGCCAAAAAGACACCATCGACAATAACTCCAAAACTAAAACAGCTATTCCGGATTTAACTGCATAGTCTTGTTTGCGTTTATAAACTACCCTAAGTGATGCAGTATGGTTTTTCTATTCGTATTAGTTTCGGAGATAATGCAGACTATAGGATTTTGTAGTCATTTCGCACGGTCAAAAACGCTGAAAATTTGCCAAAAAGACACCATCGACAATAACTCCAAAACTAAAACAGCTATTCCGGATTTAACTGCATAGTCTTGTTTGCGTTTATAAACTACCCTAAGTGATGCAGTATGGTTTTTCTATTCGTATTAGTTTCGGAGATAATGCAGACTATAAGATTTTGTAGCCATTTGGCACGGTGAAAAACGCTAAAAACTTGCCAAAAAGACACCATCGACAATAACTCCAAAACTAAAACAGCTATTCCGGATTTAACTGCATAGTCTTGTTTGCGTTTATAAACTACCCTAAGTGATGCAGTATGGTTTTTCTATTCGTATTAGTTTCGGAGATAATGCAGACTATAGGATTTTGTAGTCATTTCGCACGGTCAAAAACGCTGAAAATTTGCCAAAAAGACACCATCGACAATAACTCCAAAACTAAAACAGCTATTCCGGATTTAACTGCATAGTCTTGTTTGCGTTTATAAACTACCCTAAGTGATGCAGTATGGTTTTTCTATTCGTATTAGTTTCGGAGATAATGCAGACTATAAGGATTTTGTAGCCATTTGGCACGGTGAAAAACGCTAAAAATTTGCCAAAAAGACACCATCGACAATAACTCCAAAACTAAAACAGCTATTCCGGATTTAACTGCATAGTCTTGTTTGCGTTTATAAACTACCCTAAGTGATGCAGTATGGTTTTTCTATTCGTATTAGTTTCGGAGATAATGCAGACTATAAGATTTTGTAGCCATTTGGCACGGTGAAAAACGCTAAAAATTTGCCAAAAAGACACCATCGACAATAACTCCAAAACTAAAACAGCTATTCCGGATTTAACTGCATAGTCTTGTTTGCGTTTATAAACTACCCTAAGTGATGCAGTATGGTTTTTCTATTCGTATTAGTTTCGGAGATAATGCAGACTATAAGGATTTTGTAGTCATTTGGCACGGTCAAAAACGCTGAAAATTTGCCAAAAAGACACCATCGACAATAACTCCAAAACTAAAACAGCTATTCCGGATTTAACTGCATAGTCTTGTTTGCGTTTATAAACTACCCTAAGTGATGCAGTATGGTTTTTCTATTCGTATTAGTTTCGGAGATAATGCAGACTATAAGATTTTGTAGCCATTTGGCACGGTGAAAAACGCTAAAAACTTGCCAAAAAGACACCATCGACAATAACTCCAAAACTAAAACAGCTATTCCGGATTTAACTGCATAGTCTTGTTTGCGTTTATAAACTACCCTAAGTGATGCAGTATGGTTTTTCTATTCGTATTAGTTTCGGAGATAATGCAGACTATAAGATTTTGTAGCCATTTGGCACGGTGAAAAACGCTAAAAACTTGCCAAAAAGACACCATCGACAATAACTCCAAAACTAAAACAGCTATTCCGGATTTAACTGCATAGTCTTGTTTGCGTTTATAAACTACCCTAAGTGATGCAGTATGGTTTTTCTATTCGTATTAGTTTCGGAGATAATGCAGACTATAAGATTTTGTAGTCATTTGGCACGGTGAAAAACGCTGAAAATTTGCCAAAAAGACACCATCGACAATAACTCCAAAACTAAAACAGCTATTCCGGATTTAACTGCATAGTCTTGTTTGCGTTTATAAACTACCCTAAGTGATGCAGTATGGTTTTTCTATTCGTATTAGTTTCGGAGATAATGCAGACTATAAGATTTTGTAGCCATTTGGCACGGTGAAAAACGCTAAAAATTTGCCAAAAAGACACCATCGACAATAACTCCAAAACTAAAACAGCTATTCCGGATTTAACTGCATAGTCTTGTTTGCGTTTATAAACTACCCTAAGTGATGCAGTATGGTTTTTCTATTCGTATTAGTTTCGGAGATAATGCAGACTATAAGATTTTGTAGCCATTTGGCACGGTGAAAAACGCTAAAAATTTGCCAAAAAGACACCATCGACAATAACTCCAAAACTAAAACAGCTATTCCGGATTTAACTGCATAGTCTTGTTTGCGTTTATAAACTACCCTAAGTGATGCAGTATGGTTTTTCTATTCGTATTAGTTTCGGAGATAATGCAGACTATAAGATTTTGTAGCCATTTGGCACGGTGAAAACGCTAAAAATTTGCCAAAAAGACACCATCGACAATAACTCCAAAACTTAAAACAGCTATTCCGGATTTAACTGCATAGTCTTGTTTGCGTTTATAAACTACCCTAAGTGATGCAGTATGGTTTTTCTATTCGTATTAGTTTCGGAGATAATGCAGACTATAGGATTTTGTAGTCATTTCGCACGGTCAAAAACGCTGAAAATTTGCCAAAAAGACACCATCGACAATAACTCCAAAACTAAAACAGCTATTCCGGATTTAACTGCATAGTCTTGTTTGCGTTTATAAACTACCCTAAGTGATGCAGTATGGTTTTTCTATTCGTATTAGTTTCGGAGATAATGCAGACTATAAGATTTTGTAGCCATTTGGCACGGTGAAAAACGCTAAAAACTTGCCAAAAAGACACCATCGACAATAACTCCAAAACTAAAACAGCTATTCCGGATTTAACTGCATAGTCTTGTTTGCGTTTATAAACTACCCTAAGTGATGCAGTATGGTTTTTCTATTCGTATTAGTTTCGGAGATAATGCAGACTATAGGATTTTGTAGTCATTTGGCACGGTCAAAAACGCTGAAAATTTGCCAAAAAGACACCATCGACAATAACTCCAAAACTAAAACAGCTATTCCGGATTTAACTGCATAGTCTTGTTTGCGTTTATAAACTACCCTAAGTGATGCAGTATGGTTTTTCTATTCGTATTAGTTTCGGAGATAATGCAGACTATAAGATTTTGTAGCCATTTGGCACGGTGAAAAACGCTAAAAACTTGCCAAAAAGACACCATCGACAATAACTCCAAAACTTAAACAGCTATTCCGGATTTAACTGCATAGTCTTGTTTGCGTTTATAAACTACCCTAAGTGATGCAGTATGGTTTTTCTATTCGTATTAGTTTCGGAGATAATGCAGACTATAGGATTTTGTAGTCATTTCGCACGGTCAAAAACGCTGAAAATTTGCCAAAAAGACACCATCGACAATAACTCCAAAACTAAAACAGCTATTCCGGATTTAACTGCATAGTCTTGTTTGCGTTTATAAACTACCCTAAGTGATGCAGTATGGTTTTTCTATTCGTATTAGTTTCGGAGATAATGCAGACTATAAGATTTTGTAGCCATTTGGCACGGTGAAAAACGCTAAAAATTTGCCAAAAAGACACCATCGACAATAACTCCAAAACTAAAACAGCTATTCCGGATTTAACTGCATAGTCTTGTTTGCGTTTATAAACTACCCTAAGTGATGCAGTATGGTTTTTCTATTCGTATTAGTTTCGGAGATAATGCAGACTATAGGATTTTGTAGTCATTTGGCACGGTCAAAAACGCTGAAAATTTGCCAAAAAGACACCATCGACAATAACTCCAAAACTAAAACAGCTATTCCGGATTTAACTGCATAGTCTTGTTTGCGTTTATAAACTACCCTAAGTGATGCAGTATGGTTTTTCTATTCGTATTAGTTTCGGAGATAATGCAGACTATAAGATTTTGTAGCCATTTGGCACGGTGAAAAACGCTAAAAACTTGCCAAAAAGACACCATCGACAATAACTCCAAAACTTAAACAGCTATTCCGGATTTAACTGCATAGTCTTGTTTGCGTTTATAAACTACCCTAAGTGATGCAGTATGGTTTTTCTATTCGTATTAGTTTCGGAGATAATGCAGACTATAAGATTTTGTAGCCATTTGGCACGGTGAAAAACGCTAAAAACTTGCCAAAAAGACACCATCGACAATAACTCCAAAACTAAAACAGCTATTCCGGATTTAACTGCATAGTCTTGTTTGCGTTTATAAACTACCCTAAGTGATGCAGTATGGTTTTTCTATTCGTATTAGTTTCGGAGATAATGCAGACTATAAGGATTTTGTAGCCATTTGGCACGGTGAAAAACGCTAAAAATTTGCCAAAAAGACACCATCGACAATAACTCCAAAACTAAAACAGCTATTCCGGATTTAACTGCATAGTCTTGTTTGCGTTTATAAACTACCCTAAGTGATGCAGTATGGTTTTTCTATTCGTATTAGTTTCGGAGATAATGCAGACTATAAGATTTTGTAGCCATTTGGCACGGTGAAAAACGCTAAAAACTTGCCAAAAAGACACCATCGACAATAACTCCAAAACTAAAACAGCTATTCCGGATTTAACTGCATAGTCTTGTTTGCGTTTATAAACTACCCTAAGTGATGCAGTATGGTTTTTCTATTCGTATTAGTTTCGGAGATAATGCAGACTATAAGATTTTGTAGCCATTTGGCACGGTGAAAAACGCTAAAAACTTGCCAAAAAGACACCATCGACAATAACTCCAAAACTAAAACAGCTATTCCGGATTTAACTGCATAGTCTTGTTTGCGTTTATAAACTACCCTAAGTGATGCAGTATGGTTTTTCTATTCGTATTAGTTTCGGAGATAATGCAGACTATAAGATTTTGTAGCCATTTGGCACGGTGAAAAACGCTAAAAATTTGCCAAAAAGACACCATCGACAATAACTCCAAAACTTAAACAGCTATTCCGGATTTAACTGCATAGTCTTGTTTGCGTTTATAAACTACCCTAAGTGATGCAGTATGGTTTTTCTATTCGTATTAGTTTCGGAGATAATGCAGACTATAGGATTTTGTAGCCATTTGGCACGGTGAAAAACGCTAAAAATTTGCCAAAAAGACACCATCGACAATAACTCCAAAACTAAAACAGCTATTCCGGATTTAACTGCATAGTCTTGTTTGCGTTTATAAACTACCCTAAGTGATGCAGTATGGTTTTTCTATTCGTATTAGTTTCGGAGATAATGCAGACTATAAGGATTTTGTAGCCATTTGGCACGGTGAAAAACGCTAAAAATTTGCCAAAAAGACACCATCGACAATAACTCCAAAACTAAAACAGCTATTCCGGATTTAACTGCATAGTCTTGTTTGCGTTTATAAACTACCCTAAGTGATGCAGTATGGTTTTTCTATTCGTATTAGTTTCGGAGATAATGCAGACTATAAGATTTTGTAGCCATTTGGCACGGTGAAAACGCTAAAAACTTGCCAAAAAGACACCATCGACAATAACTCCAAAACTTAAACAGCTATTCCGGATTTAACTGCATAGTCTTGTTTGCGTTTATAAACTACCCTAAGTGATGCAGTATGGTTTTTCTATTCGTATTAGTTTCGGAGATAATGCAGACTATAGGATTTTGTAGTCATTTCGCACGGTCAAAAACGCTGAAAATTTGCCAAAAAGACACCATCGACAATAACTCCAAAACTAAAACAGCTATTCCGGATTTAACTGCATAGTCTTGTTTGCGTTTATAAACTACCCTAAGTGATGCAGTATGGTTTTTCTATTCGTATTAGTTTCGGAGATAATGCAGACTATAAGATTTTGTAGCCATTTGGCACGGTGAAAAACGCTAAAAACTTGCCAAAAAGACACCATCGACAATAACTCCAAAACTAAAACAGCTATTCCGGATTTAACTGCATAGTCTTGTTTGCGTTTATAAACTACCCTAAGTGATGCAGTATGGTTTTTCTATTCGTATTAGTTTCGGAGATAATGCAGACTATAAGATTTTGTAGCCATTTGGCACGGTGAAAAACGCTAAAAACTTGCCAAAAAGACACCATCGACAATAACTCCAAAACTAAAACAGCTATTCCGGATTTAACTGCATAGTCTTGTTTGCGTTTATAAACTACCCTAAGTGATGCAGTATGGTTTTTCTATTCGTATTAGTTTCGGAGATAATGCAGACTATAGGATTTTGTAGCCATTTGGCACGGTGAAAAACGCTAAAAATTTGCCAAAAAGACACCATCGACAATAACTCCAAAACTAAAACAGCTATTCCGGATTTAACTGCATAGTCTTGTTTGCGTTTATAAACTACCCTAAGTGATGCAGTATGGTTTTTCTATTCGTATTAGTTTCGGAGATAATGCAGACTATAAGATTTTGTAGCCATTTGGCACGGTGAAAAACGCTAAAAATTTGCCAAAAAGACACCATCGACAATAACTCCAAAACTAAAACAGCTATTCCGGATTTAACTGCATAGTCTTGTTTGCGTTTATAAACTACCCTAAGTGATGCAGTATGGTTTTTCTATTCGTATTAGTTTCGGAGATAATGCAGACTATAAGATTTTGTAGCCATTTGGCACGGTGAAAAACGCTAAAAACTTGCCAAAAAGACACCATCGACAATAACTCCAAAACTTAAACAGCTATTCCGGATTTAACTGCATAGTCTTGTTTGCGTTTATAAACTACCCTAAGTGATGCAGTATGGTTTTTCTATTCGTATTAGTTTCGGAGATAATGCAGACTATAGGATTTTGTAGTCATTTCGCACGGTCAAAAACGCTGAAAATTTGCCAAAAAGACACCATCGACAATAACTCCAAAACTAAAACAGCTATTCCGGATTTAACTGCATAGTCTTGTTTGCGTTTATAAACTACCCTAAGTGATGCAGTATGGTTTTTCTATTCGTATTAGTTTCGGAGATAATGCAGACTATAAGATTTTGTAGCCATTTGGCACGGTGAAAAACGCTAAAAACTTGCCAAAAAGACACCATCGACAATAACTCCAAAACTAAAACAGCTATTCCGGATTTAACTGCATAGTCTTGTTTGCGTTTATAAACTACCCTAAGTGATGCAGTATGGTTTTTCTATTCGTATTAGTTTCGGAGATAATGCAGACTATAAGATTTTGTAGCCATTTCGCACGGTGAAAAACGCTAAAAACTTGCCAAAAAGACACCATCGACAATAACTCCAAAACTAAAACAGCTATTCCGGATTTAACTGCATAGTCTTGTTTGCGTTTATAAACTACCCTAAGTGATGCAGTATGGTTTTTCTATTCGTATTAGTTTCGGAGATAATGCAGACTATAGGATTTTGTAGCCATTTGGCACGGTGAAAAACGCTAAAAATTTGCCAAAAAGACACCATCGACAATAACTCCAAAACTAAAACAGCTATTCCGGATTTAACTGCATAGTCTTGTTTGCGTTTATAAACTACCCTAAGTGATGCAGTATGGTTTTTCTATTCGTATTAGTTTCGGAGATAATGCAGACTATAAGATTTTGTAGCCATTTGGCACGGTGAAAAACGCTAAAAATTTGCCAAAAAGACACCATCGACAATAACTCCAAAACTAAAACAGCTATTCCGGATTTAACTGCATAGTCTTGTTTGCGTTTATAAACTACCCTAAGTGATGCAGTATGGTTTTTCTATTCGTATTAGTTTCGGAGATAATGCAGACTATAAGATTTTGTAGCCATTTGGCACGGTGAAAAACGCTAAAAATTTGCCAAAAAGACACCATCGACAATAACTCCAAAACTAAAACAGCTATTCCGGATTTAACTGCATAGTCTTGTTTGCGTTTATAAACTACCCTAAGTGATGCAGTATGGTTTTTCTATTCGTATTAGTTTCGGAGATAATGCAGACTATAAGATTTTGTAGCCATTTGGCACGGTGAAAAACGCTAAAAACTTGCCAAAAAGACACCATCGACAATAACTCCAAAACTAAAACAGCTATTCCGGATTTAACTGCATAGTCTTGTTTGCGTTTATAAACTACCCTAAGTGATGCAGTATGGTTTTTCTATTCGTATTAGTTTCGGAGATAATGCAGACTATAAGATTTTGTAGCCATTTGGCACGGTGAAAAACGCTAAAAACTTGCCAAAAAGACACCATCGACAATAACTCCAAAACTAAAACAGCTATTCCGGATTTAACTGCATAGTCTTGTTTGCGTTTATAAACTACCCTAAGTGATGCAGTATGGTTTTTCTATTCGTATTAGTTTCGGAGATAATGCAGACTATAGGATTTTGTAGCCATTTGGCACGGTGAAAAACGCTGAAAATTTGCCAAAAAGACACCATCGACAATAACTCCAAAACTAAAACAGCTATTCCGGATTTAACTGCATAGTCTTGTTTGCGTTTATAAACTACCCTAAGTGATGCAGTATGGTTTTTCTATTCGTATTAGTTTCGGAGATAATGCAGACTATAAGATTTTGTAGCCATTTGGCACGGTGAAAAACGCTAAAAACTTGCCAAAAAGACACCATCGACAATAACTCCAAAACTAAAACAGCTATTCCGGATTTAACTGCATAGTCTTGTTTGCGTTTATAAACTACCCTAAGTGATGCAGTATGGTTTTTCTATTCGTATTAGTTTCGGAGATAATGCAGACTATAAGATTTTGTAGCCATTTGGCACGGTGAAAAACGCTAAAAACTTGCCAAAAAGACACCATCGACAATAACTCCAAAACTAAAACAGCTATTCCGGATTTAACTGCATAGTCTTGTTTGCGTTTATAAACTACCCTAAGTGATGCAGTATGGTTTTTCTATTCGTATTAGTTTCGGAGATAATGCAGACTATAAGATTTTGTAGCCATTTGGCACGGTGAAAAACGCTAAAAATTTGCCAAAAAGACACCATCGACAATAACTCCAAAACTAAAACAGCTATTCCGGATTTAACTGCATAGTCTTGTTTGCGTTTATAAACTACCCTAAGTGATGCAGTATGGTTTTTCTATTCGTATTAGTTTCGGAGATAATGCAGACTATAGGATTTTGTAGTCATTTCGCACGGTCAAAAACGCTGAAAATTTGCCAAAAAGACACCATCGACAATAACTCCAAAACTAAAACAGCTATTCCGGATTTAACTGCATAGTCTTGTTTGCGTTTATAAACTACCCTAAGTGATGCAGTATGGTTTTTCTATTCGTATTAGTTTCGGAGATAATGCAGACTATAAGATTTTGTAGCCATTTGGCACGGTGAAAAACGCTAAAAATTTGCCAAAAAGACACCATCGACAATAACTCCAAAACTAAAACAGCTATTCCGGATTTAACTGCATAGTCTTGTTTGCGTTTATAAACTACCCTAGTGATGCAGTATGGTTTTTCTATTCGTATTAGTTTCGGAGATAATGCAGACTATAGGATTTTGTAGTCATTTTGGCACGGTCAAAAACGCTGAAAATTTGCCAAAAAGACACCATCGACAATAACTCCAAAACTAAAACAGCTATTCCGGATTTAACTGCATAGTCTTGTTTGCGTTTATAAACTACCCTAAGTGATGCAGTATGGTTTTTCTATTCGTATTAGTTTCGGAGATAATGCAGACTATAGGATTTTGTAGTCATTTCGCACGGTCAAAAACGCTGAAAATTTGCCAAAAAGACACCATCGACAATAACTCCAAAACTAAAACAGCTATTCCGGATTTAACTGCATAGTCTTGTTTGCGTTTATAAACTACCCTAAGTGATGCAGTATGGTTTTTCTATTCGTATTAGTTTCGGAGATAATGCAGACTATAAGATTTTGTAGCCATTTGGCACGGTGAAAAACGCTAAAAACTTGCCAAAAAGACACCATCGACAATAACTCCAAAACTAAAACAGCTATTCCGGATTTAACTGCATAGTCTTGTTTGCGTTTATAAACTACCCTAAGTGATGCAGTATGGTTTTTCTATTCGTATTAGTTTCGGAGATAATGCAGACTATAAGATTTTGTAGCCATTTGGCACGGTGAAAAACGCTAAAAATTTGCCAAAAAGACACCATCGACAATAACTCCAAAACTAAAACAGCTATTCCGGATTTAACTGCATAGTCTTGTTTGCGTTTATAAACTACCCTAAGTGATGCAGTATGGTTTTTCTATTCGTATTAGTTTCGGAGATAATGCAGACTATAGGATTTTGTAGCCATTTGGCACGGTGAAAAACGCTAAAAATTTGCCAAAAAGACACCATCGACAATAACTCCAAAACTAAAACAGCTATTCCGGATTTAACTGCATAGTCTTGTTTGCGTTTATAAACTACCCTAAGTGATGCAGTATGGTTTTTCTATTCGTATTAGTTTCGGAGATAATGCAGACTATAAGATTTTGTAGCCATTTGGCACGGTGAAAAACGCTAAAAACTTGCCAAAAAGACACCATCGACAATAACTCCAAAACTTAAAACAGCTATTCCGGATTTAACTGCATAGTCTTGTTTTGCGTTTATAAACTACCCTAAGTGATGCAGTATGGTTTTTCTATTCGTATTAGTTTCGGAGATAATGCAGACTATAGGATTTTGTAGTCATTTCGCACGGTCAAAAACGCTGAAAATTTGCCAAAAAGACACCATCGACAATAACTCCAAAACTAAAACAGCTATTCCGGATTTAACTGCATAGTCTTGTTTGCGTTTATAAACTACCCTAAGTGATGCAGTATGGTTTTTCTATTCGTATTAGTTTCGGAGATAATGCAGACTATAAGATTTTGTAGCCATTTGGCACGGTGAAAAACGCTAAAAACTTGCCAAAAAGACACCATCGACAATAACTCCAAAACTAAAACAGCTATTCCGGATTTAACTGCATAGTCTTGTTTGCGTTTATAAACTACCCTAAGTGATGCAGTATGGTTTTTCTATTCGTATTAGTTTCGGAGATAATGCAGACTATAAGATTTTGTAGCCATTTGGCACGGTGAAAAACGCTAAAAATTTGCCAAAAAGACACCATCGACAATAACTCCAAAACTTAAACAGCTATTCCGGATTTAACTGCATAGTCTTGTTTGCGTTTATAAACTACCCTAAGTGATGCAGTATGGTTTTTCTATTCGTATTAGTTTCGGAGATAATGCAGACTATAGGATTTTGTAGCCATTTGGCACGGTGAAAAACGCTAAAAATTTGCCAAAAAGACACCATCGACAATAACTCCAAAACTAAAACAGCTATTCCGGATTTAACTGCATAGTCTTGTTTGCGTTTATAAACTACCCTAAGTGATGCAGTATGGTTTTTCTATTCGTATTAGTTTCGGAGATAATGCAGACTATAAGATTTTGTAGCCATTTGGCACGGTGAAAAACGCTAAAAATTTGCCAAAAAGACACCATCGACAATAACTCCAAAACTAAAACAGCTATTCCGGATTTAACTGCATAGTCTTGTTTGCGTTTATAAACTACCCTAAGTGATGCAGTATGGTTTTTCTATTCGTATTAGTTTCGGAGATAATGCAGACTATAAGATTTTGTAGCCATTTGGCACGGTGAAAAACGCTAAAAACTTGCCAAAAAGACACCATCGACAATAACTCCAAAACTAAAACAGCTATTCCGGATTTAACTGCATAGTCTTGTTTGCGTTTATAAACTACCCTAAGTGATGCAGTATGGTTTTTCTATTCGTATTAGTTTCGGAGATAATGCAGACTATAGGATTTTGTAGTCATTTCGCACGGTCAAAAACGCTGAAAATTTGCCAAAAAGACACCATCGACAATAACTCCAAAACTAAAACAGCTATTCCGGATTTAACTGCATAGTCTTGTTTGCGTTTATAAACTACCCTAAGTGATGCAGTATGGTTTTTCTATTCGTATTAGTTTCGGAGATAATGCAGACTATAGGATTTTGTAGCCATTTGGCACGGTGAAAAACGCTAAAAATTTGCCAAAAAGACACCATCGACAATAACTCCAAAACTAAAACAGCTATTCCGGATTTAACTGCATAGTCTTGTTTGCGTTTATAAACTACCCTAAGTGATGCAGTATGGTTTTTCTATTCGTATTAGTTTCGGAGATAATGCAGACTATAAGATTTTGTAGCCATTTGGCACGGTGAAAAACGCTAAAAACTTGCCAAAAAGACACCATCGACAATAACTCCAAAACTAAAACAGCTATTCCGGATTTAACTGCATAGTCTTGTTTGCGTTTATAAACTACCCTAAGTGATGCAGTATGGTTTTTCTATTCGTATTAGTTTCGGAGATAATGCAGACTATAAGATTTTGTAGCCATTTGGCACGGTGAAAAACGCTAAAAACTTGCCAAAAAGACACCATCGACAATAACTCCAAAACTAAAACAGCTATTCCGGATTTAACTGCATAGTCTTGTTTGCGTTTATAAACTACCCTAAGTGATGCAGTATGGTTTTTCTATTCGTATTAGTTTCGGAGATAATGCAGACTATAAGATTTTGTAGCCATTTGGCACGGTGAAAAACGCTAAAAATTTGCCAAAAAGACACCATCGACAATAACTCCAAAACTAAAACAGCTATTCCGGATTTAACTGCATAGTCTTGTTTGCGTTTATAAACTACCCTAAGTGATGCAGTATGGTTTTTCTATTCGTATTAGTTTCGGAGATAATGCAGACTATAAGATTTTGTAGCCATTTGGCACGGTGAAAAACGCTAAAAACTTGCCAAAAAGACACCATCGACAATAACTCCAAAACTAAAACAGCTATTCCGGATTTAACTGCATAGTCTTGTTTGCGTTTATAAACTACCCTAAGTGATGCAGTATGGTTTTTCTATTCGTATTAGTTTCGGAGATAATGCAGACTATAAGATTTTGTAGCCATTTGGCACGGTGAAAAACGCTAAAAATTTGCCAAAAAGACACCATCGACAATAACTCCAAAACTAAAACAGCTATTCCGGATTTAACTGCATAGTCTTGTTTGCGTTTATAAACTACCCTAAGTGATGCAGTATGGTTTTTCTATTCGTATTAGTTTCGGAGATAATGCAGACTATAAGATTTTGTAGCCATTTGGCACGGTGAAAAACGCTAAAAATTTGCCAAAAAGACACCATCGACAATAACTCCAAAACTTAAACAGCTATTCCGGATTTAACTGCATAGTCTTGTTTGCGTTTATAAACTACCCTAAGTGATGCAGTATGGTTTTTCTATTCGTATTAGTTTCGGAGATAATGCAGACTATAAGATTTTGTAGCCATTTGGCACGGTGAAAAACGCTAAAAACTTGCCAAAAAGACACCATCGACAATAACTCCAAAACTTAAACAGCTATTCCGGATTTAACTGCATAGTCTTGTTTGCGTTTATAAACTACCCTAAGTGATGCAGTATGGTTTTTCTATTCGTATTAGTTTCGGAGATAATGCAGACTATAGGATTTTGTAGTCATTTCGCACGGTGAAAAACGCTGAAAATTTGCCAAAAGGACACCATCGACAATAACTCCAAAACTAAAACAGCTATTCCGGATTTAACTGCATAGTCTTGTTTGCGTTTATAAACTACCCTAAGTGATGCAGTATGGTTTTTCTATTCGTATTAGTTTCGGAGATAATGCAGACTATAAGATTTTGTAGCCATTTGGCACGGTGAAAAACGCTAAAAACTTGCCAAAACGACACCATCGACAATAACTCCAAAACTAAAACAGCTATTCCGGATTTAACTGCATAGTCTTGTTTGCGTTTATAAACTACCCTAAGTGATGCAGTATGGTTTTTCTATTCGTATTAGTTTCGGAGATAATGCAGACTATAGGATTTTGTAGTCATTTGGCACGGTGAAAAACGCTAAAAATTTGCCAAAAAGACACCATCGACAATAACTCCAAAACTAAAACAGCTATTCCGGATTTAACTGCATAGTCTTGTTTGCGTTTATAAACTACCCTAAGTGATGCAGTATGGTTTTTCTATTCGTATTAGTTTCGGAGATAATGCAGACTATAAGATTTTGTAGCCATTTGGCACGGTGAAAAACGCTAAAAACTTGCCAAAACGACACCATCGACAATAACTCCAAAACTAAAACAGCTATTCCGGATTTAACTGCATAGTCTTATTTGCGTTTATAAACTACCCTAAGTGATGCAGTATGGTTTTTCTATTCGTATTAGTTTCGGAGATAATGCAGACTATAGGGTTTTGTAGCCATTTGGCACGGTGAAAAACGCTAAAAATTTGCCAAAAAGACACCATCGACAATAACTCCAAAACTAAAACAGCTATTCCGGATTTAACTGCATAGTCTTGTTTGCGTTTATAATCTACCCTAAGTGATGCAGTATGGTTTTTCTATTCGTATTAGTTTCGGAGATAATGCAGACTATAAGATTTTGTAGCCATTTGGCACGGTGAAAAACGCTAAAAACTTGCCAAAAGGACACCATCGACAATAACTCCAAAACTAAAACAGCTATTCCGGATTTAACTGCATAGTCTTGTTTGCGTTTATAAACTACCCTAAGTGATGCAGTATGGTTTTTCTATTCGTATTAGTTTCGGAGATAATGCAGACTATAAGATTTTGTAGCCATTTGGCACGGTGAAAAACGCTAAAAACTTGCCAAAACGACACCATCGACAATAACTACAAAATAAAACAGCTATTCCGGATTTAACTGCATAGTCTTGTTTGCGTTTATAATCTACCCTAAGTGATGCAGTATGGTTTTTCTATTCGTATTAGTTTCGGAGATAATGCAGACTATAGGATTTTGTAGTCATTTCGCACGGTGAAAAACGCTGAAAATTTGCCAAAAGGACACCATCGACAATAACTCCAAAACTAAAACAGCTATTCCGGATTTAACTGCATAGTCTTGTTTGCGTTTATAAACTACCCTAAGTGATGCAGTATGGTTTTTCTATTCGTATTAGTTTCGGAGATAATGCAGACTATAAGATTTTGTAGCCATTTGGCACGGTGAAAAACGCTAAAAACTTGCCAAAACGACACCATCGACAATAACTCCAAAACTAAAACAGCTATTCCGGATTTAACTGCATAGTCTTGTTTGCGTTTATAAACTACCCTAAGTGATGCAGTATGGTTTTTCTATTCGTATTAGTTTTGGAAATAATGCAGACTATAGGGTTTTGTAGCCATTTGGCACGGTGAAAAACGCTAAAAATTTGCCAAAAAGACACCATCGACAATAACTCCAAAACTAAAACAGCTATTCCGGATTTAACTGCATAGTCTTGTTTGCGTTTATAATCTACCCTAAGTGATGCAGTATGGTTTTTCTATTCGTATTAGTTTCGGAGATAATGCAGACTATAAGATTTTGTAGCCATTTCGCCCGGTGAAAAACGCTAAAAACTTGCCAAAACGACACCATCGACAATAACTCCAAAACTAAAACAGCTATTCCGGATTTAACTGCATAGTCTTGTTTGCGTTTATAAACTACGTTAAGTGATGCAGTATTGTTTTTCTATTCGTATTAGTTTCGGAGATAATGCAGACTATAGGGTTTTGTAGCCATTTGGCACGGTGAAAAACGCTAAAAATTTGCCAAAAAGACACCATCGACAATAACTACAAAACTAAAACAGCTATTCCGGATTTAACTGCATAGTCTTGTTTGCGTTTATAATCTACCCTAAGTGATGCAGTATGGTTTTTCTATTCGTATTAGTTTCGGAGATAATGCAGACTATAAGATTTTGTAGCCATTTGGCACGGTGAAAAACGCTAAAAACTTGCCAAAACGACACCATCGACAATAACTCCAAAACTTAAACAGCTATTCCGGATCTAACTGCATAGTCTTGTTTGCGTTTATAAACTACCCTAAGTGATGCAGTATGGTTTTTCTATTCGTATTAGTTTCGGAGATAATGCAGACTATAAGATTTTGTAGCCATTTGGCACGGTGAAAAACGCTAAAAACTTGCTAAAACGACACCATCGACAATAACTCCAAAACTTAAGCAGCTGTTCCGGATTTAACTGCATAGTCTTGTTTGCGTTTATAAACTACCCTAAGTGATGCAGTATGGTTTTTCTATTCGTATTAGTTTCGGAGATAATGAAGACTATAGGATTTTGTAGTCATTTCGCACGGTCAAAAACGCTGAAAATTTGCCAAAAAGACACCATTGACAATAACTCCAAAACTAAAACAGCTATTCCGGATTTAACTGCATAGTCTTGTTTGCGTTTATAAACTACCCTAAGTGATGCAGTATGGTTTTTCTATTCGTATTAGTTTCGGAGATAATGCAGACTATAGGATTTTGTAGTCATTTCGCACGGTGAAAAACGCTGAAAATTTGCCAAAAAGATACCATCGACAATAACTCCAAAACTATAACAGCTATTCCGGATTTAACTGCATAGTCTTGTTTGCGTTTATAATCTACCCTAAGTGATGCAGTATGGTTTTTCTATTCGTATTAGTTTCGGAGATAATGCAGAATATAAGATTTTGTAGCCATTTGGCACGGTGAAAAACGCTAAAAACTGAATAAAAACAAGAATCTGAAAAGGATCCACATTCACCATCGCAATGCGAGACCACACACATCTTTGGTAACAAATCAAGCAATAAGCACATTAGGTTGGTTGGTTTCCCCCATCCACCGTACAGCCCAAATCTGGCACTCTCCGACTTCCACCTGT
Organism: Macrothele yani; assembly: GCA_039090855.1. Taxonomy (NCBI): domain Eukaryota; kingdom Metazoa; phylum Arthropoda; class Arachnida; order Araneae; family Macrothelidae; genus Macrothele; species Macrothele yani. The sequence goes on along the minus strand of CM077032.1, from coordinate 33,117,997 downwards.
TTGTTTCCAATGAAGGACAGTCCCTCGGAACAACGATTTGATGACACAGACGAAGTGAAAGTGGCTGTGAAGAAGTGGGTACAGCAGTACACACCTGAACTTTTTCAAAGAGGTTTCGAGAGTTGGTTCAACAATGGCGCAAATACATCGCTTGTGATAGAGACTATGTTGAGTAGTACCTTCATATAGAGAAAGAGTTACTCTACCAACATGTGCAGGTTAAACAACCTCTATCACTTTATGCCCACTTACGCATTACTTTCGGTACAACACTCGTACTTTTAGAGCTTCCAAGGTATATTTTGCATCAGCGATGTTTGTTTCTGATCATTCGTCCCAGATGGGTCCGGGTTCCAATCCCGTGAGGTATGGATCACGGTGGTCGTTAAACCTCCAATCAAAAAATAAAATAAAATCGCCGACTTCCACAGTATTTTCATCCTTTTCTTCATGATCTTCATCAGCACTGTTTTTGTCACAATTTTCAGTTCGTTGGACGATGTCGCTTCTATTTGTGCCTCTTCTGTTAAAACTATCCATTGGCACCAAGGAGAATTCGTTCAAAAATGAACAGTAAACCTCTGTGGCAATATGTAGCACTTCCGCAGTGGTTCGTCGCATGTTGCAGCTGTTGCGTTCTGTTTTTAAAAGGCAAACTGTTCATGACGGACACCTTTTTTTTATTTTTCTCTCTGTTTTGCTTTAAAACACAAATGACGTAAGTAAAGAACGCATACCCATATTATTTTTGTTTCAGCACATCTTTTGAAAAAAGAAAAAAAACGTGCGTGCTTATAGTATCACTTTGTCCGTCGATCCTTCCGTCCAGTTGCGCACACCATGTTTCTGCAACTATCAGTCCGACTTGAAAACGTATTCTTGCATTGGAAAGCTTTAAATGTGAGAACGATTATCCTTGCTTGCTTGATCTTTTCTCGATGCATAACTTCGCAGTAAGAGGTCGTAAGTGCAGATGCTTTCCAATTCAAAATATATTTTATCCATACATTTTTCTTCGCAATGTACGATTGAAAAAAACTTCTTTCTTCCTTTCGACGTCATTTATAACGAAGACTATTTTGGTTACAGTTTCTTTTTCAAGTAATGTACATATTTTCTGCTTGGGGCACAAAGATATAGATATCTCTGCTTCTAAAAGTCGATACAGCTTCTGGTGGGAAATGTTACATATATATTTTTTAAATTTTTGTAGAGAATATTTTGGCAACCAAGGCTGTGAATGCTTATTTCTGTCTCTGATGTACGAAGGTCATGACAGCATACAATGTTCAAGGCACAACATCATCTGCGAAACACAACTGTGGAAGGAAAATCAAACTCACTGCGAGGTTCAGGACGACATTAAAGAAATATTGTAACCGGAAGGAGAAAGACCACGACGACGAAAGTGACTGCTGAGCTTAATGCACATCCCAAAAACCCAGTGTCGACCCATACTGTGCGAAGGGAATTGCATAAGCACAATATTTACGGCAGAGCTGCGATTGCAAAACCCCTGGTGTCACAGGTGAATGTGAAAGGGAGAATACAGTGGTGCCAGGAACATAAAACGTGGACTGCGGATCAATCGAAACATGTCTCGTTTTCCGATGAATCAAGTTTCTCAGAAGCCTAAAACCCAGACTGTCTACCTTCCTAAAGTGAAGCATGGGGGCGGTTCCGTAATGGTTTGGGCCATGATCTCGTAATTTGCAGCAGGTCCCATTATCACCTTACACGGACGAATCACTAGCGGTGGATATGTCACCCTTTTGGCCGATGATGTGCACTCAATGGAGCAGACATTGTTTCCGTCAGGTGATTGCACCCTTCAAGATGATAATGCCCCGATTCACTGAAGTTGAACTGTTCAATCATGGTTTGAGGAACACGAGGATGAAGTTGCACACCTTCCCTGGCCTGCACAATCACCGGACTTGAACGTAATTGAGCCCCTGTGGTCTGTGTTGGAAAACAGAGTGCAATCCCGTTATCCACCTCCGGCGTCTCTCAAGGAATTGAAGCAGTTTCTGAAGGAAGAATGGTACAACATACCACTTACCACCATTAAGGACTTGTACGCGTCCATTCCAAGGAGAATTCAAGCAGTTTTAAATGTCAAGGGTGCTCCCACACTATATTAGGTGCGTAACACCTATTGTTTCAAGGTGTTTCCATTATTTTGGACAGCCCCTGTACTGCAGCAAAAATCTGTACTTCTGGAAACTCGACTGAAAGCATTCTTTCGTGGACTCATGCCGCTCACCTCGGAAAACCTTTTGAGAATACCTTCTGCTTAAAATAGTACATAGTTTTCCCACCAGGGTTCGTAAATGTATATTCTATTTCTATAGGAATCCGATTTGAAGAATTCTTTCTTTATCGGATAGCGTTTCTGGTGCGAAATCCTCTGCATACAATTTCAAATTTTTCTTACCGCACAAGTGTTCACGTTTACACCATGTTTGCAACAACATCTGCGGGATTAAAAACCCGAATGAAAAATTCTTGTTCCGTCAGATACTTCTGACTATGAAAACATTTTGTATGTATTTTCATTCCAAAGCAATGCACGATCTCCCAGCTAGGGACGCAAGTATTTAATCTATTTTTCTCAGTATCTCTGCTTCTAAATATGCGATTCAAAAAATTCTTTTAACACCGGATACCCTTTACCTTTTGGAAAAATTATGTTTCTTCAGCATAGCTTTGTTGAAATTCTTTTTCCTCAGCATAACTCTGCTTCTAAATATGTGATTCAAAAATTTCTTCCAACACCGGATACTTGTGGAAAAATTCTCTTTCTTATGCATAGCTTTTCCTATGAAGAATACTTTCCGCGTGTTATCAACTTTTCCATTATGCAACGTTCTTCCGCTAGAGAGCATAGATTTATATAATGTTTCTACCTATATTTCTTCCTTTAACTGTTCGATTTGAAAATCTCTGTTACTTCTTTCTGCTGTGAGAACTTTTTGTGCGCCATTTGTTAATCTTCGTAACATACATTTTAGCCGCTAGTGAAGGTAGATGTTTCTATTTTCGGATGCTTCTCCACTGTAGAAAAGCAGTTGATTTTTTTTAAAAAAAGGAACTAATTTGAAAAATGTTATTTGCATCGGCAAGCATCTAAAGAACGTGTTCATGACAACCGAATATTCGGTGTCACCTTTCTTGTTTCTTTTTCGAAGCATAATATGTTTATATCAAGAATTAAATTGTGATGTTTGCATTTTAAACTTGGGCGACCCTTTGATCCACGAATTGCAATTTGCTGATGCATTTTGGAAAAAGAGAAGTTTTTCTGGAGATTAGAAAAACATTCTAACCACTGTGCTTAAGACGTCGTTATTTTTTTTTATTATTGGAGGTTTAACGACCACCGTGAGCAACTCAATGGGCTATAAGCAGTCGCCCGCTGCCTAATTTAGGGTCACTGGTTCCAGGGAAGGGAGAGAGCCAGTGCCGTAAGAAAAACACAACATCCATGCCTGACCGGGATTCGAACCCGGGCCCCTTACCGACGAATGATCAGAGGCCAGCGCCTTAGACCACTGCGCCACTAGGGCGGCCGTCGTTACTCCGTGTTCTTATGGAATTTTAAGAATGCACAGTTAACAATAGAGGAATTACGAAGATGACAATCCGTTTTTTTTTTGTGTAAATATGCCAAGGATGGTAAGTCAGATAATATCCGAAAATTTGAAAATTTCGTCGTGCTGGAGCGGGAATCGAACCCGCGTCTCCCAGATAGCGCCCTGGTATACTAATTTTCAAGTTTTCGGATATTATCTGACTTACCATCCTTGTCATATTTACACTAAAAAACGGATTGTCATCTTCGAAAATTTGTAATATATGGTCTAATCTCTTATTTCATTCATGAATAGAGGAATTACCCTGCAAATTAGTCCCAGGAATTACAATGTAAATGATAAGAACTGAATGAAAATCGAAAGTGGTTAATGGTATTTTCAGTCACAATCCTACAACTTAGATGGCTACGCATTATCTCTAACACTAAATTTCTCACATCCGAATTGTGTACTGATTTTTTTGTGTTTCATGTTATAAACGAGATGCGATTTAAAGATTTTGGCTATAAGCGACGTTATAGCCAAAATCTGCTATCTTTACGCCACTTGGCAATAAAAACCCCGAACCGTGGAAAGCAGAACTTGCATTAGAATTTAAGAATGGAAAAACACTGTTTCGAATCTCTTTAAGGAGTCCTACTAAACCCTACTAAACGTATACTTTTCTGCCACTTATTCGAAATACCTGACCGTCTACCTTAAAAATTACCTTTTAAAAATTGGAACAGAAGGAGATACAATATGATATCTTAACTTCGTACTGTTTACCACACTACGTATAAAAAGCACAAATCACTCCTGTGTGTGTGTATGTGTGTGTGTGTTCGCGATTTCAAATATCCATTATACCTTCATGTGACACCCCACTGAATTGTTAATTTTTTCTACATGTTATTTATGATAATTCATCTCTTTATACTATGTTAGCATGCCTTAGTGTACTTCCCAGTTTCTCTATAACGTCCCGTTCTGTAAAACGTCAAAGTATTTTTTTTGTTACAACGGAAACAGTGGTTGAACGAAAGCGTTTGCGTGTTCGTAAATTATGCAAGGCTATGTGTTTTCGTGAAACTGTACAGAGAGGGTAGAACTGTATTTGTGATTGGTGCCAAGGGCAAATAATTCTATTTATCATTCTGGGTGTACTCCTGGGGAAGAAAATGGAAGTTCTCACGCAAAGGCCGCCCAGTATTAAAGCTACTATTCCCAATATATGATACTCAAAGATATTCAAACATGAAAAGTGTTTCGGTGAATTAGCGTCATGAATTAGTAAACACTGCATCATGAATCAGTAAACGCTCTCCGATCACATTTGCGGTCGAAAAGTTGGCTTTTGCAACAACACGTTTATTACTTTTTGCAAACCGCAGGTTGTGCTTTCTGAAGTACACACACATTTTATTTCTTTACGAAACGAAGTATTCTGAGGTCCAGTCTCAACGGTAATGCAAAATGTTTCGTTTTCTGTCCTGTTATATGACTTATTGTTTTGTGTTCCTTTATAAGTTTCATTTAATTAATAGTTTTATTATACTACGCAAGCCGATCATTAGGAGTAAGAAGAGAACGTCAACAAATATTTAGTTATTTAACGTACTGTAATACGGGTAAGCAATTTGATAATGCTACACTACATGCGATGTTTACATCTGAATAAAATTACTTAAGCTTTTGTTCTCACATTAATGTGGCTGAACAACATTCTGCTAGTGCTAAGCAGAATGAGAATAATCTGTGAAACGCACTAAAATTTAAAGTTGAATTTCTTACAAAACTGATTCTTACGACTGTTTCCAAGATTTTAGAATATTTTTAGCTGTTTTCAAAACTGGTGAACTGAGGTACTGCAGTTTTGAGATGTAAAAGAAAGGAAATATTCAAAGAATAACATATTTGTTATTGTCATTTCATCATGTAGTGTTTCTGATAATAAGTGCCGTCAGAAATGTCATCAAATTCAACCCATGGTAGATGTCAACGAAATTCAGTGCAGGTTGAATAATTTTTACTGACTTTCTTGTCTGCCTGTTGTTGCAACAATTTCTGTGTGGATGGAGAGATTAAAGGATTGAGAATGTTTGATGGATATGCTATAAAATTCAGTCCCAACATACGTGTGTAGGTATTGTGGTATTATCATACAATTACTTCCCGATTGAAGGACTGAAAATGTTTCATAGATATGCTATGAAATTCAGTCCCAACATGCCTGTGCATGTATTCTGGTATAATCTAAGCATTTCTTCCTAATGTCTAGAAAGTAATGCTTAGATTATGTACTTCAATTACGTACTTGATCTGGTACTTCCATGTACATAACATATACCATCGAATCTTAAAATTATGGCCACTTATTAGTATGAGGTATGACCTGCTCGTTCCTCCAATAGCGCAGATATACGGCTTGGCATTGATTCAGTAAGGCCTCTTAATATTTCTGTAGGGATGCTATACATTGCAGGCACCAGAGCTTCTCGCAGATCTTCAAGAGTCATGTGTGGTGGATCCATACGTTGAATCTGTTAATCAACATAGTCTCACAGATGTTCAATGGGATTGATGTCTGGCGAGTACAGTGGCCAGGATAGTAAGCTAAAGTCAGTGGGATTGTCCTCAAACCATTTCCGCACAAGTATAGCAACATATGGCATCTTGATAAATACACATTATCTTAATACGATCGGGGTAGACAGTCATCATGAATGGGAATACTTGATCCGCCACAATGGATATGTAGCCTGCAGCGTTCATCGTGCAATCGAGGGGTATGATTGTTCCCAATGCTTCCCAGGAGAATATGCCCCACACGAGCACATGCCAGCTCCTTCCCGTTTCTTCTCCAGCGTCGTGTCACGATGATTTTGTTCTACAGTGTTTCGCCGTACTCTTCGTCGATCATCATCCACTCGATAAACCAGAAAACGTGATTCGTCTGTAAAGGCGCCTTTCTTACACTATTCGACAGTCCAATATCTCTTCTCAGATGCAAGTAATTGTCGATGTCTGGCTATTAGCATGGGAAACGTGAGTGCATGGCAGCTCCGGAGACTCGTAGAGAGCAGATTTTATTAGACTGCGGTCTGCGATACGATCCTCGATATGCCTGGCCTGTTGTTCCACTGCGGCCCATCTGTTGGATCGTACTAGTAGGGATAGCCGTCGCTGCCCACGGTCAAAAGTGCTCCATTGGCGTCTACTGTTACCCCGGTTACTGTAGGACTTGTCGGTTTCCTTTCATCCCTGGAATTCTAAAAATAGCCCATAATATCGGTTCATTTCTAGAACTTCCCGTAAATAGCCCACAATATCGACTATCTCTGTAATGCTACCACCCTTCAGTTGGTAACCAACAATCATCCCTTTTTCAAACTCTGTCAGGTCACCATCTTTTCCCATTTTCACGTGAAACTGCATATCGTCTGCGAGTTCGTGTCATTTTAAATGCCTTCTGTTTTTCCATATGTTGCTACGCATGCCATCTGCTGTGCTGGTTACGGTTCTTTCTTTCATGAGGGGCGGTCATGATTTTTTTTTCTGGACTGTGTATCTTGTTTTCAGCTATGTTATAAAAATGCTAGTAATCACAGCTCTTATTAAGCCGGGGAATCTCAACATCTAATCTTAACATAACGTAGTTTCGTTTATCGTTAAAAATTCAATTAGTGTCAAAACAAGTACTTCACACTTATAATTTCACCGGCTATTACTGACGGTGGTAAAGATTGAAGTTAAAAAAATTGTATTGTGTGGCGTAATCCCATTGTAAGGGCGAAAGTACCGTCACGTAGCTTAGCGCCGCCTCCTACTTATGGATCTGAGGCGTCCGCGCTATATGGTCTCTCACAACAACAGACAAGTGTTTATGCTTCTCAGAAACACTTCTCTCTCTCACTCTGTTCGAGAGAACAAACGAAGCCTTCCCCACTTTAATAATTAAATCTGTGATTCGGGAAGACGTAGTGACAACAGCTGATCGTACGGAATAATATTCACCTTTAGATATAATAATATCAGGAGGAAACTATGTAGAAAACATTACAAACATTTATTTCATCATCAATTAGAAGTTAGACGGCGGCAGATTACTCGCTCCTTATCATCAGGCCTCACTAACGATTGGACCTGGCAAGGTTCGTGAAACGCGAAAGCTAGGATGATCAATTTCTGAAGAAATCTCGCTCAGCGCTGAAGTCCTAGCATAGAGTCTACCTGACACTAGGCAGATCTATATCTCGTAGACGCTTAAGGAATAGTCTTCTAGCTATTAATCTCTATCCGATGTTCCAGTAGACTGTGCTAAGTTCGTATTCTCAGTAGTGAAATATACTCTACCCCAACGGAATCCCTGACAAGGGCCTATTCCGCTGCAGGGGCGATCTATCTTTTCTAGGATAGATGCTGGCTGAACTTACCCGTGAACCTCGGGCACTCTCTATCCTGGAACGTCTCTTGGCCCACCACACAATAAGAGGCAAACGCGTGGCGTCTACTTCTATCGGAGAACTGCTCTCTCCGTCGACCGAAAATAGACTGCCTAACAGATCCTCTCCAAGGGAACGGCTAGACTCCCCTTCCACGCTGCGCCTGCCCCAGAACATCGGCGCTGACCTTGACCTCACGCTGACCGGTTCATGTCGCTCGCCTCTCTGGTCACCTTTGGCGCCCTTCACCGGCCACACCCATGGGCGTTGGCTCGGTTTCTTGCTGATGGTCTTTAATCCTACCCTGTGCGCCTTCTCGGTCCTCCTCAGATCATCCATTAGTGAGTGCCCCCTTTGAGAAAGTAATCCTACAGCCGGAGTACACTCGTATAGTAACACAATACACATTGTTATATTGATACAAAGGTGGATGGCTGTCTTCCAGACTTGTAGGTGGCTGGCCGATGTTAACAATGCACCGCGAAAGTCGCAGTGTCCTTGATAATACTATCAGTTTGTCGAAAAAAGGCTTCGCCCTTCTAAGGCATGAGAAACTGAAGTCCTTTGTTGCAGTCCTCGACTTCAAAAAAAATAAAGAATATTTGCGAATTTTCTGTCGCCATTTTGGAGCTTGTAACACTACTTTCGTCATGAAAAAGCAACATAATATTCATCATTAATATGAATTAACATAGTTAGTGTGTCCGTTCTTAAAAGGCCCCTACTTCTGAGACGAAAGATGTGCGATGTCATATTTCACATGAAGAGTTTTAAACCAAATAAGCAAAGCTCGCTCGGTAATTTCTTTGGCGTCTCTTTAATCAGACACGCTTACAAGCTTCTGTTGCGACACACACATGTACATATATACACTGGGCACTAGCACCAAAGAACCTCGCTGGGTTACTACCTGACTGTTGAATCTTACCCCTTTCAGTTATCTAGGGTGCGAAGCCCTCCTCCTTCTTCACTAAAAGCCAATCGTGATAGTGCATCTGCGTGGGGAATTAATTTCCCTGCGATGGGCGATATGGTTAAGTTGAATTGGGCTATGGCTAAGCTCCACCTTTGTATTGAACTCTGGGAAGCCGCGCTGGTCAAATACTTTCGACGGTTATGGTCAGACATAATCTCGATCGGGTGTCCGAAGATCCACCCTCAAACATTTGTAACGCCTACACTATCGCGTAGGCTTCCTTATGGCTCGCCGCCCAGCGTCCCTGTGTGTTAGTAAGTTTTTTACTGGCGTACGCTACTGGTCGGACTTTCGCCCTCTCATCTCTTTGACCCAAACAACACGCTACTGCGTAGGCGCTCGCGTCCGTGTGTAATACGAACGGCTTATTAAAGTCTGGTGTAAACATTACGGGTGCCGTACATAATAGCTCCTTCAGAACTGTGAACGCCTCCTCCAGTTCTGGTGTCCAAACAACCTTCTCTGACGCCTTCTTTCCGGTCAGATCGCTTAACGGTTTAGCTATCTCTGCGAATTTAGGCCCATAATCTCTGAAGTAACTACACAGTCCGAGAAAGCTCCGTACCTCCCTTTTCGTCTTGGGTTGTTTGAAATCCCGTACTGCCTGAAGTTTCTCGGGATCTGGCTGGTGGTACCCAGACCCTACTACTTGTTCTAAATAATGAACGCTCTCCCGGGCGAAACAGCATTTCTTTAGGTTGCCCGTGAACCCGGCTCCCTCCAGACTGCTCATCTCCCATGCTGCGTACGCAATAAACTTTCCGATTTAACGGTAATTGTATGCTCCCCTCCGGTAGCGGCTCTCATCTCTCGGCTGGAAAATTTGTCCATATCACTTACTACCTCCGGTCACTCCTGTAATGGCTCCCGTGCTATCGTTAGGCTTCCTACTCTTGCGTCCGTCGGGCACGCACACTCTTCCTCCGTTCTCCTCGTTGGCACTTCTCGTATATCCCCTAAATCCTCTTCCGCTTCAAAGATGCCCCTTACGACGTCGATCCCGGGCCGGTCCTCCCTCAGCTTTCCTACTTGCACGTGGCGCTTGTGTCCCACACCCAAATCGACTACGTAGCTATTGCTTTGCTCCCTCGCTTCTCTAAAATAAATACCGGACCCTTCCATCTTACATCAATTTTATTCTTAGAGTCGGGGCTGAGTGCTATGACTTAGTCCCCTACTTCGAAGGTTTTCGGCCTCCGCCGTCGTTTATAGTACGAGGCGTACCGTCGCGGTCGATCCTCGGCTACTTCCACTGCTTGCTGTGTCATATTCTCTACTCTCTCCTCCCACTCCTGAAGGTATTGGGTAGCCGACGCGGTTATCCCTATGGGTTCAATAATTTCTGCTTTTACCTCCTGAACGGGTAACGCTGGCCTCCTAACTGGGGTTATAGGTACCGACTCAATCCGTGTGATTGGCCTCCTGAGTTGGCAAGCTTGGAAGTCATCACAATATCTTCTAACGTCTTTCTTGACGTATGGCCAATGAAATGAGTGGCATACGCTCTAAGGTCTCTTCGTCGCCTAAATGAGCCGAAACCACTGAGTCGTGCGCCAACCTCATTACTTCTCCTCTCCTACATTCCGGCACTACTAACTGATTGACTTTTAGTCCTAACACCTTCTCTCGGTGATGTAGTAGCCCATCATCCAAAAGAAATCCTCCCTTCCCCTCTATGGCTTGGTTAAAAACTTCTTTCAGAGTCTCGTCGCGTGTCTGCTGGGCCTTAAACTCTCCGTAGTCCGAGCAATGAGGCTCCCCGCCCATAGGACTCCTATCTCGGCCAGAGTTCGGCTTGCGAGCCGTCGACTGCAAAATTTCCGTCCCCGGATCTGATTAGCTCCCTGTCGCGCGCTCCGTGGATGCTCCGCCTATCTCTGTAACCTCGGTCTCTGATGCCAGGGGCGACAATGGGTCTTCCAATGTGTTCTCCTCCCGCTCTCCCCTCACAACGCAAACATCCTGAGCTTCGTTTAGATCTATTCCCGTAAGCTTTTTCCTTCCTGTAAATCACTATTGTCGTCCTCCTCTCCTGAAATTTTAAACGCCCCATGGGTTGAAACTAAACCCTCGGGACTCGCTTGCCTAGCTTCCTTCATCTTAGCATAATCTAACGGCGTAATTAACTCATCGTTACTGAGCTGAGGTACGATCGCACAAATTATTTCTGTCATACCCATTATCTCTTTCCCGGCTTTTTCCAAATCTGGGTCTATTAACCTGACTTGCAGTTGTTTCAAGGGAAAGTTGGCGGTCCTCCCGTTAAATCCCGTCAAATTAATCGGCCCGATCTCCTCCTCATCTTCTTCCGCTAACTAACCCTCTTTTACACAACAAAATTCGGCCCCGCTGTCTACGATTATTCCGGCCCGAATTCATTTCTCTGTTTCTATCCTTAACCGCCCTCCTACGGGTATCTCCATAATCTCGCATTGACTACTCTCGGATCCCCGTATCCTTCACATTTTTGCATTTAACTTCCTGGGGTACTCTTCGGGTTTAGTCTTGACGTCCCTTACTTCGGTTACTTCCCTTCTCTCCTCTCTATTCGCTACCTGACTTACTTTCTTATTCCCAACGTTTCTCCAATTGCCTGTTGATCCCTTGTTATCTTGCCTCGTAGTAACTCTCAGCTGGCAGTTCGCTCGTCTGTGCCCCGCCTTCCCGCAGAGAAAACATATCACACCCTGATCAAAATTGGGGTTCGCTGTAGGTCGATTACTCCCCCTTCCCATTTTGGAAAAATGATCCGGTCGCTGTGAATTTTTCTTTCTGGGGTAACCCGTTATTCGGCGGATTTTCCCTTTTTATCTGGTTTGTCCCTTCTGTATTATACGGACCTCCCTTAAAATTAGAGCCCGCCGCATAATTGTTTTTGGGTCTCCCTTTTCCCAATTCCATAGCTTCCACGTGTATCTCATACAGGTCACATAACTCTCCCAGTTCGCCCGCTGGAACCAATTTCCCTACGGCGCCCCTCTGCAGCAGATAAGTTTTCAAACTTGGAGAAAGCAAACCCTTCAATTTATCACAAATTAATAAGTTCATTAATTGCTGGAATTCAGATACTCCGCTCTTCTCCACGTAGTATTGGAGCGCTCGTCCAATACGACCTGCTAACTGTTGGAAGCTTTCCCCCGTATTCCGTTTAATTGTCTCAAACTGTTTGAGATAAATATCGGGGGTCAAGTGGCACACCGCCGAAATAGCTTCCTTGACGGTGCGGTAGCAGTCATACTGCTCCAGGGTTAGTCGTCTGAACAAGTGGCTCATGCATTCGACGTTAAATAAAGCCACGACTAACCGTCCCTGCATTTCTTCTGGAACAGCATGTAACAGAAAGGCCCTCTCTATGGAATCGAAGAAATCTAGGATTTCCTCGGGCTTAGAGGGACTCTTTGGAATTGTCCTCTCTATTATTCTCATGTAATCGGCTAGGCGCCCCTGATCGTTCCCTTTAATCGCCGGAGCCGGACTTTCTGAGGATAACTGTACCTTATTCAGCTCAAAGTCCCTTTCTTTCTTTCTATCTGTTAACTGCAGCTGTAGCATCCTCTCGGCCCGTTCGGCTTCTAGTTCGATTTTTTTCACTTCTTTCTCCGCTTCTAGCTCGGCTTTCCTCAGTTCTCTTTCCGCTTGCTTTCCCTGCCATTCCCATTTCTGCTTTTTTTCCCTGTCATTCTCTTTCTGCTTTTTTCCCCTGCAATTCCCTTTCTGCTTTCTTTTCCTGCAATTCCCTTTCTGTTTTCTTTTCTTGTAATTCGAGCATACGAAATTTAAATTACAATTCTAACCTAGCTGTATCTCCTTCCATCTTTCTTCGGTTGATTTGTATCTCTTGGTTAGAATCTGAGCTGTTATCTATCTCTTTATCACTTTCCCCTTCATTTTCCTCTACACTTTGTCCTTCGTACTCCTGACTCTTTTGCCCGTCCAAAAGCTCATCCATATTTCATGCAATATTCACATACAATACTCATAAAATCGATATACATATAAAAATACACTCAAATTTTCGCTATCAGCCTATGCTCTCAAACTGGTTAGCCTATTCACCTAACATTCCCACCTGCTTATTTTCACATATAATAATAAGACGCAATTCAATTCCTAACTTAAAAAACAACCTGAAACTTTACACATAAATACACTTCGACAATTGATAATTTCTTTGTCCCTTTTGGTCTCTAACTGATCGCACCCTAGCACGAATTCTATTAGCTTTAGGTGGCTAAAATACTACAGGTAATGCCCCGGAAATAAAATTGCGGTTCCAAAGTGGTACTTACCCGCTGAAGCGATTCACGTTTCCTTCTGCTTCATTTTGTGCCCTGTGATGGTCGGGCACTTCACTTTGGTTTGAGTTCTTTTTTTCTTTTCTTTTTGTGCCAAAATTCAGTCCTGTAGCACCGTGAGGCACTCTGGTTACGAGCTCTCCTCACTGTGTCCACTCTCTCGTCGTCTGGGTTGTAGGTCTCCTTCGATGCACTGGATCTCTCGTCCACCGCAGCGTACGAGAAGCGTCCTGGTTACGGACCTCCTCTAGTCGTCCGTCGTCGGATAAAGTTCTTTCGGTACCTTCTCTTTCACCTGTGGGTACCGGGATCTTTCTCTTGCCTACCTAACCGAATTTTTCCTCAGCCTGTCTCTCTCCTCAAAGTTCGTTTGTTCTATTTCCTACCGATGGCTGCGCTATATTTCTCTTTGCTGTAAGAGCGAAAGTACCGTCACGTGGCTTAGCGCCGCCTCCTACTTATGGATCTGAGGCGTCCGCGCTGTTTGGTCTCTCACAACAACAGAGAAGTGTTTATGCTTCTCAGAAACACTCTCTCTCACACTCTGTTCGAGCGAACAAAATAAGCCTTCCCCACTCTAATATTTAAATCTGTGATTCGTGAAGACGGAGTGACAACAGCTGATCGTACGGAATAATATTCACCTTTAGATATAATAATATCAGGAGGAAACTATGTAGAAAACATTTAAAACACTTATTTCATCATCAATTAGAAGTTAGACGGCGGCGGATTACTCGCTCCTAATCATCAGGCTTCACTAAGGATTGGACATGGTAAGGATCGTGAAACGCGAAAGCTAGGATGATCAATTTCTGAAGAAATCTCGCTCAGCGCTGAAGTCCTAGCATAGAGTCTACCTGACACTAGGTGGATCTATATCTCGTCGACGCTTAAGGAATAGTCTTTTAGCTATTCTTCTCTATTTGATGTACCAGTAGACTGTGCTAAGTTCGTATTCTCAGTAGTGAAATATCTACTACCCCAACGGAATCCCTGACAAGGGCCTGTTCCGCTGCAGCAGCGTTCTATCTTTTCTAGGATAGATGCTGGCTGAACTTACGCGTGAACCTTGGGCGCTCTCTATCCTGGAACGTCTCTTGGCCCACTACACAATAAGAGGCAAACGCGTCGCGTCTCCTTCTATCGGAGAACTGCTCTCTCCGTCGACCGAAAACAGACTGCCTAACAGATCCTCTCCAAGGGAACTTCTAGACTCCCCCATCCACGCTGCGCCTGCCCCAGGACATCGGCGCTGACTTTGACCTCACGCTGACCGGTTCATGTCGCTCGCCTCTCTGGTCACGTGGGTCACCTTTGGCGCCCTTCACCGGCAACACCCATGGGTGTTGGCTCGGTTTCTTGCTGATGGTCTTTAATCCTACCCTGTGCGCCTTCTCGGTCCTCTTCAGATCATCTATTAGTGAGTGCCCCCTTTGAGAGAGTAATCCTACGGAGAACATCTGTATAGTAACACAATACACATTGTTATATTGATACAAAGGTGAATGGCTGTCTTCCAGACTTGTAGGCGGCTGGCCGATATTAACAATACACCGCGAAAGTCGCAGTGTCCTTGGCGATACTATCAGTTCGTCAAAAAAAAGGCCTCGCTCTTCTAAGGCATGAGAAACTGAAGTCCTTTGTTGCAGTCCTCGACTTCAAAAAAAATGTTTGCAAACTTTCTGTCGCCCTTTTGGAGCTTGTAACGCTTTTTTCGTCATGAAAAAGCAACATAATGTTCATCATTAATATGAATTAACATAGTTAATGTGTCCGTTCTTACACCCATATTCCATTCATCAGTTTTCTCGTCATTTTTGTTCTCCTAAAAGGACGGCGCATTACAGATTAACATTGTTGTCATCCATTCATTACTGCTTTATGCTAGAGCTCAGAATTTCAGATATCTCCTCATCTACAGCTTGATGCAAAATTCTGCAACACCTCATGTAAACATGTATTTTAAGCATTTAACCGCAATTTGAAAAGTAACCCCTGTTCCAAACATAATAAGTAGCATACAATTTTAAAGATAATTTCGTAAGGAATTAAGAGTTTTTACAGGTTTAAGATATGTGCATTACGTTTACAGTTATGACAAAAAGAATAACTCTTGAAAAACGCAAGTGGCCAGCAAAAAGTGAAATCTGTTTGCTTAATCTTCTACAGCTCTCTCTAATATCCGATTTTCGCGTATATAACTGGTGCCTGTCGCGTGTTATTGTCATTTCGCAACTGAGAGCCCTGTAGGTAGGCTGTGTAATGCTTCTGAAATATTTATTTGTTAGTTAAAACTCTGTCGCCTGCATACAAAGTACTTACACGTGCTGAGATTATTGTGCTGCATAATGACGGAATGTTCTGTCGCCAAATTGCCATGAAATGTGGCTGTCACCAGTCGACGATTAGAAGATGCATTAATCATTTCAACATGACTAGCAGTTTGGAAGATCCACACAGAAAGGGAAGACCAAGGAAAAGTACCATGCGAAATGACCACAGTCTTATTAAGTTGAGTTTGCCAGACCGCTTTGATAGCTGGGAGAAATTGAGCCGTAAGTGACAGTTATACAGTTCAATTACTGTTTCCAGGTGGATTGTAAATCACAGACTGAATGAAAGTGGCTGCTTTCATGTTACCTTCAACAAGGTAACATGAAAGCAACCACTTGTAGTGCCCTTACCAGCCTGCAAACAAACCTTTTATTAATAACAAACCGGAGAGCAAAGCGTCTACAGTGGGCACGTGATCATAAAGGATGGACTGCGGATAAGTGGCGTAAAGTCACCTGGAGTGACAAAACAACAATTTCTCTGATACCCAAGGAAGGAAGGACATTTGTGCGACGCAGACAAAATGAGAGATTCAAACCCTACTGTACTGTTCAAACAGTAAAGCATCCTACTGCCGTTATGATCTGCGGTTGCATCTCAGCTCATGGAGTGGGTATACTGCATCTTTTTGAAGGTAACATGAAAGCAGCCCAGTATATCCAAGTACTGAGGACAAAAAGGTTTGTTCGTGTGTTAGAATGTTCCCAAATAGTGAGTTCATCTTCCAGAACGACGAAATGCCCTGCCATAGGGGGCGAGTAGTGGATAGATGGTTAGTATCTAAATCGGTCCGGAGATTTTAGTGCCACCTTAATCCGATCGAAAACTTTTCGATGAAACTAAGACAGAAGGTGAGTGTAAAGAATCCTACAAATAAAGTACAGTTAATTCATGATGGTATCATTACACATCAACGGATGAGCTTGAACACTTTGTGGGCAGTGTACCTAGGGACGTGCCGCGGTAATTCAAAACACAGGCTTCCCAATTAATTATTAATCGTCTGTATACGTTGAAACATATTTAACATTCATTGAATAAATGAAGACATTTTAATAAGTTAAAATTTTTTATTTTTTTCTCGCGATTTAAAGAGTTTCTTGTTAGAGATTTAAAGAGTTTCACCAGAAATAAAAAGCAAACATTTATGTTAGCTTTACAGTTTCTTTCTGTCTTCTCATTCACTACATGTACAACAATGCAGATACGTTAAATTTGTAAAACATTTTGAATTTCTTATGAAATTATCTTTAAAATGACGCACTACGTATTATGTTTGGAATTAGCGTTGCTCTTGAAAATGCGGTCAAACGTGCAAAATACATGTTTACATGAGGTGTTGCAGGGATTTTGCTCCAAGATGTAACTTTAAAAACTAAACATGGTCTCTGAAAATTTGGAAACTACAACGTACAACTTTTCCTTCATAGTTTCCTTTATTTAATACCTACACTTTAAAGAGAGCAAAGTGATATTTTAAAGTAAAAGTCAACGTTAAATGGCAGCATAAAGCATTTCTGTGGCCGTTATATTCAAGCACCGAACACGATAAAATCTTGATCGGGAAATTTTGAGATAAATTTATTGTCTGTTAATTAAATGTTTTTTCTGAAAAGTGCGGACTTAATGAAAAATAGAATAAATTCAAATCCGTATTTCAGTGAATTTGATACTTTCGGCTTGGAAGTGTTTATGTGTACTTTCATTTCCATTTATTCATTTCAGAATTTTTTTCTCAAACTGGCAAATATAAAATGCTTTCGCTATGGGACTGCATTAGCGTAATAAAAATCCTTGCTTTTCATGGAGGATTTTTCTCTGGTACATAACCTGTAGTTCAATTTAAAATAATTTACTTTTTTTAGCCAGAAACAAATGTGTAATATTTTAAGTACGAGAAGATTCTGTAAACTTGTGAATCGCTAATCAATTCAAACACCTTTTTTGGCAGAAGATGTAATTAGTCACACGCATTTAGCTACATAAGTAGTGGCGTACAAGTTAACTAAATAATCTCTATTGATTTCACAATAACGGAAATGATTGATGCCGCCCCGGTGGCGCAGTGGTCTAAGGCGCTGGCCTCTGATCATTCGTCCGTAAGGGGTCCGGGTTCGAATCCCGGTCAGGCATGGATGTTGTGTTTGTCTTACGGCACTGGCTCTCTCCCTTCCCTGGAACCAGTGACCCTAAATTAGGGACGGGCGACTGCTTATAGCCCATTGAGTTGCTCACGGTGGTCGTTAAACCTCCAATCAAAAAAAAAAAAAAAATGATTGATATTGTATCTTCGTAAATACTGATATAACCCACCCATGTCATTAATAAGTTGAGTCCATGAAAATTGTACTTATTAATGCCATTTTACTTTTGTTTAGTTTCTGATTCAAGTATTGAAAATGAAAAAGGAAATACTTTATAAAAGTGAGAAAGGAAATATTTATATTTTTCATTTTTATCATCATCATCATACTCAACAGGCACGGGAAAGATGCCTGTAGGTGTCCTGTGCCAGAGAGCACCAGAATTCAATCGTCGTCATTGTTTCCCAACCAGCGCATCGACACTCATCTGGCAAATGGCTCATCAAAGGGAAGGAGAGACCAAGGTCAAAGTGCGTCCGGGGTCGACTCTACAGGAAGGAAACTAACTATCATGCATTCACGTTCCCAAATACAAATGTGTAATACACTATCTACCAACAAGTAATTGGACACCCCTGCAATCGACGATATCTGCGGTCCTGATACACGTCACGGCCGCCGCCGTTAAATATCGTGTGGAAAACAACAACGCAACCAGTTGCATGCAAGATGCCACGCAGTTCGGAGCTTTCTGATTTCGAGAAAGGTTTATTCGTCGGGTATCACAGAAATGGCCGATCCATACGTGACATATCCAGCTAGTGTAAGTACCCAAAATCGACAGTGGCCTACGTGATTGGCAAGTCGAAGATGAAAGGTGACTGTCGGAATGTGCTTCGACTCGGCAGACCCACAACACTGGGAGTTAGAGACCGGCGGGTGCTGGCCAGAAAAATTCAGAAGAACCGCACCAAATCTATGGGCCACATCCGCGAGGAGTTTCCGCAGGCATCCGGGAGTGTTCTTTCGATGAATACCATCCGTAAGGAAGCCCATCTGCTCGGGTATCATGGACGTGCTGCCGCCCACTTGCCTTTGATCACCAAGACCAATAGCGCTGCTCGGCTAACGTGGTGCAAAAAACGTCGACAATGGACCGATGAACAGTGGAAACAGGTTCTCTGGAGCGACGAATCAAGGTTCACCCTCTACCGTTCGGACGGCAGGGTCTGGGTTTGGCGTCTGCCTAGAGAACGCCTCCTGCCGAAATGTATTGTGCCAACTGTGAAGTTCGGCAGCGGTGGAATTATGCTATGGGGGTGTTTCTCCTGGTATGGCACGGGACTCTTGGTCGCAATTCCTGGTAGACTCAACGCCGAGACCTACTGCACCATTTTGAATTACCATGCGCTTCCTACGTTGTGGCAGTTTTACGGGGTGGACCCATGTTACTTTCAGGATGACAATGCCAGCTGTCATGTTGCGAGATCCACCATGGCTTGGTATGGTGCCAATGAGGTTAATCGAATGGACTGGCCTGCGCAGAGCCCGGACCTTTATCCTATCGAGCACCTCTGGGACGAGTTGGAGCGTCGACTTAAGGGGTGCCCCCACCGTCCGAAATCGGTGAAGGAACTGACCTGTCTTCTCCAAGCCGAGTGGAAGAAAATACCGCTACCCGTCGTACAACGCCTGGTTGAGAGTATGCCCCGGAGGGTCGCAGCTGTAATCGCCGCTCGTGGAGGTTCCACCAAATATTGAAGGTAAATAAACTTCGTTTTCCTTTGCTATCACAGGTGCCCAATTACTTGTTGGTAGATAGTGTATGTCGAACACCCGTCATAAATGTGCACCTCCCACACTGAGCACAGCGATGCACACCACCTGCGCACAGCACACCACCTGCGATGTGATGGTGGTTTTGCATTTATGCAGCGGGGAAAATAACTCATTAATACACGCCACAGGTCTTTCCGTGATTGTTCCGCACGACTTGTTGTGGATGATTTTTGGTTCGTACCTGTTGCTGTCAAACACCCGGCGTGGTTCGAAACTCATGTTAGGCAGTAAATTCCGAGGCAGAGACATTTCGTCATAAACAAGTGTACTGCTTGTGTTACATCTCCTAATTCCAGGTCGCATTCACTCTGCTGAAGAATGCAAGTGCAGTCTTTCGTGATTTCCACCTCTACTACTGTTGGACGAACTCGACGACTTGCCGCAATAGTAAACTGGATGTCATAACTTGTACTAGTAGAATAGCTGCGAAAAGCAGCTCACAGGAAAGAGTGAGATTTGCAGATGTTTAGCTTGGAAAATGTTCGTGCTTTCGTGTGAGTATTTAGTTTATAAAGTTTGTAGACATTGTTTGTTAGTTTGGGGGATGAGCCACATGAGTAAAATGAGTGCACCTGAAAGATGCAAGCAGTATATAGCAAGGGAAGTTTTCATATGAACAAAAATCTATTGCTCTGTTCGTTTTGCAACATAGCAGTCTAATTTTCAAGAAAGGACTTCTGTGAAAACATTTAGCAAGCAAGCTGCACAAAAAAACAGTGTGTCCGAACAATCAACCAAAACGAATGCACGTTGTTACACGAACAGAACAATAGATTTTTATTCACGTGAAAAGTTCCCTTGCTATGTACAGCTTTCATCTTTCAGATGCACTCGTTTTACTCACGTGGCTCTTTCACAAAACTATCAAACAATGTCCAGAAACTTCTCACTGGCTCATTCCCAAACTTCTCAGTCTACCATAGCAGATTGCTAAGCATTCAATTCCGTCGTGACAATTTTCTCATTTACGATGAGACATTACAGTGCACGTACCTATGTTTGAATCACTAACGAGGTTAGAAAAGAGCAGAGAGAATCCACTTCTTCAACAGATTAGAAATTTATGTTACTATCACATGAAAAGTTTACTTCTTGACGATTCTACCATGAGATTGAAACTGCAATTATTCTTCGGGAATGATGTTTAGATTCATCACCTTATCAAACACAATCTTTGCTTCATTTATTTGTTAGTTACGGATTATTTGAGCGACTATAACCTTCGTTCTACTGAAAGTTTTTAAGTTGATATGTTGTCATGTTTAATTTTCATGCGTCTTCACACACAATCAAGGAAAAATAGCCCGGGAAATATGCGAAGTTTTTTTTTTTTTATTATTGGGGGTTTAACGACCACCGTAAGCAACTCAGTGGGTTATAAGCAGTCGCCCATCCCTAATTTAGAGTCACGTTCCAGGGTAGCCAGTGCCGTAACATAAACACACAATATCCATGTCTCACTGGATTCGAAACCGGACATAACTCTGACGAACGGTCAGAAGTCTTCTATGAGGCTGATGCGCCATGGGGCGGCAATGTGAGGTTGACATAGTACCATATTTAATTTGTATACCTCTGCGTATAGGACCAAGAAAAAGCATTCCGAGAAATATCCAAAATTAATACGTCACCATATTTAATTTGTATACCTCTGCACAAAGGACCAAGGAAAGGCAGTCCGGAAAATATGCGAAGTTGACATACTACCATATTTAATTTGTGTACCTCTACACATAATGCGTGAAACAAGCATAAAAATTAGATTTTTTCCTTATTTCTGGTAATTTCCTTTCCCACCCACTTCCTAAATGGTATGTTTACCTAAAATTAAATATAACATTGCTTAAAATAATTTCTAAATGTAACTGTAATTTCAGAATAGGTTTTGCGAATGCTTACACACATTATTTGTTTTACCTACCTAAAATTGCCCCCGTTGATTCGTTGTGAATACGTATATCAGTAAATAATGAACGGTTTGAATACTAATACAAGGTATTATTTTAAAATACTCTTTATTTTCAACAAATAAATTATATTAGCAATTTTTCTTTGAACACAATGATTTTCATTTAAATTTAACATTTTCGTAAGATTAAGTGTTTCCCAACTCATGCCAACAAAATCATTTCATTATTCATCTACACTTTCATTTGAAAAAAAATGTTTTGACTAAAAAATAAAAAAACACCAGGAATGTCTTCAACATAAATCATAAGATCATTCTGAAAGCTGAAATGTGCCATCCATAGCAATTTTCTAACGCAATTATTTTTTCTATTTATTTGGTCACTGATCGCCAGCCGCGCAATGGTATCTGCACATATAAAAGTGCATTCAACGGACAAGCTTTAGCGATTCCCACCTAATAGAGTATCGGTTCTCCTCTAGCGCGAATTACAACCTGTGCACGCCGAGGCACCGACTTCACCAAATGTAAGACGGTTTTCGGAAGTAATGCCAGCCACGCTTGTTGCAGCATTGTCCACAACTCCGCCCGAGACGAATGTCCAGGATCCATGGATCTGACGTTACGCTCCACGACATTTCAGAGAGCTTTCACAGGGTTTTAATCTGGGGTTCTTGGGAGCCACTGGAGTTTTCCAATCTCAGATTAATGTTTCTCGACCCATGACTGGGTCGTTGCGTTCCGGTAGGACGGCACATTGTCCAGCTCAAACAGACCATCTGCCCGAGGATACGCAAAGGCCATGAAAGCGTGTAGATTATTAGCCAGCACATGCAGCAATTAAAGATCTCTCCAGAAACACCAAGGGACCTGACGTCTCCCATGAGAAGGGTCCACAAAGCATCATAGATCCACCCCTTCTTAAACAGGGCCAACCTGGCATGACGGGGCCTTTACGTCATGCTGTCGACGTAACAGCTGCACCTTCCTATTATCTCGGTATAGCTGAAAATGGGATTCATGTGACCACACGACGCGGCGCCACTCTGGAGCGGTCTAGTTTTGATGTTCCCGGCATCAAGTGAGGTGTGCCGCCCCAGTGGCACAGTGGTCTGGGCAATAGCCTCTGATCATTCGTCCGAGAGTGGTCAGGGTTCGAATCCCGGTGATGTGTGGATGTTGTGTTTTTCTTACGGCACTGGCTCTCTTCCTTCCCTGGAATCAGTGGCTCTGAATTAGGGACGGGCGACTGTTTATAGCCCACTGAGTTGTTCATGCTGGTCGTTAAACCCCCAATTAAAAAACTGCTTGAAATGTGAAAAGGATTGTCCTGGTATTCCATTTTTACCGATGCATAACTTCGCCGCTAGAGGGCGTTAGAGCAGATTATATCGAATTCAAAACGCATTTCATTCAATGTACACTAAGGTGCCAGAAAAACTGGTACATACGAGCTTATGCAAAATACATAGCAACGTCCCCTATGCGCGTACTAGGTTGCGTCCGCCAGTGCGTATAAAAAGCGATAGACATCCTTGCCTGCTGTGAGATCTGTGTTTGGCATGGGAATGACAAGTAATAACGATTTAAGCGATTTTCAACTCGGTGTCATAATTGACGCTCGTGAGACGGGCCATAGTGTTTCGGAGGTAGAAACGAAGTTCGGATTTTCACGGACGACCATTGCAAGGGTGTACCGTGACTACAAGAATTCCGGCAAAACCTCCAACCTACGATACCAGTGTGGCCGTAAAAAGACATTGGGTGAAAGCGACCATCGTCGGCTGTCAAGAATCGTTTCACACAATAGGCGTGCATCGCTCTCGCAGGTACAATCGGAATTCAATGCTGGAGCCTCAACAAGCATCAGCATCCGGACTGTGCAAAGTACCCTGCACGATATGGGCTTCGGGAACCGACGCCCAACTGAAGTCCCCTTGATGGGTGCACGACAGAGAGCTATGCGCCTTGCTTCAGCACGGCAACACCGCCACTGGAACTTGATGACTGGAAACAAGTAGCCTGGTCTCACGAGTCGCGTTTCCAACTGTATCGGGCAGATGGACGGATTCGTGTGTGGCGCAAACCCCATGAAGCCATGGTTCCAGCCTGTCAATAGGGAGCTTTACCGGCTTGTGGGGGGTCCGTAATGGTATGGGGGTGTTTATCTGGACTTCACTGGGACCCTGGTACGTCTACAAACGTCTGTAACCGGCCAACGTTATGTGCCCTTTTTTTCTGACGAGGTACACCCGTTCATGTCCTGCATTCATACTGATGGGTTACGCCTGTTCCAACAGAACAATGCACATCCACACAAGGGTCCGGACGCCACATTATGGTTAGACAAACATTCTTCTGAGTTTGGGGTGTTGCAATTTCCACCCAAGTCCCCAGATCTGAAGGTGATAGAACACATTTGGGATGCCATGTAACGCGCTATCGAGCACAGGAATCCGAGACCCCGGAATACACCCGAATTGTGGAACGCTCTGCATGAAGTATGATGTGCGTTGCCTACAGCATATTTTCAGAAGCTAGTGCAGTCCATGCCCCGTCGTATTTTTTTAATCCTGCGCTGCCGTGGGGGACCTACTAAGTATTAGATTGGTGTACCAGTTTTTTTGGCAGTTTAGTGTACACTGCTCGACATAGAAATCCCCCCCCACCCCGCAGAAGGAAGTGTGCTACAAGCATGCAAATCGCAGGGCGTGTGTACCCACTCGAGATACGCAAATGATGTTAAATAGGAGCCCATGACGTTATATGTTTGATGATTCTTCAAATAAGGTGGGTCCGGGTCCGAATCCCGGTGAGGCATGGATGTTTTGTTTGTCTTGCGGCGCTGGCTCTCTCCCTTCCCTGGAACCAGCGACCCTAAATTGGCGACGGGCGAATGTTTATAGCCCATTGAGTTGCTCACGGTGGTAGTTAAACCTCCAATAAAAAAAGCAGGTGTAATATCCGATAACGAGCAATGAACAGTAGCACACGAGTAGAGCGTCGGCTGCTGTAGCCCAAGGTCTGCAGCTTGTCCTCGCTGATGTTGCTTGGGGTTCCAACCTTTAATCTTGATGTGATTAGCGCCGCAGTTGCCAAGCAGTCGGTCTGTACGGGCCTGGTTAGTCTATTTCGAACCCGCATATCAACGGCGTGTGGTTGGCCACTGCTTATTCTCTGGGCACTGGTACGTCCATCGATGGTATACTGGTTGCACACCCTTGATATGGTTGTCCTTGGGAACCCCTGTGCTCTTACCACTTGGAAGATAGAATGACCCATATGTCTTATGCCAACAAAGCGTCCACGATCAAAGCCACTCAGGTTAACACGCTTACCCATGTGCCTCGATTGCGATGCACAATTGGCATGCTGTGCTGTCTACATATTTATTGCCTGCGTCCAGTTTGGGACTGTTCCACTTCGCGCAGGGGATGCCCATGCAAACTGGCCATCACCCCTATCGCAAATGCTTTGTTAACTGAGTATATATATTGGGTGTACGAATAAGTTTACATCATTTGCGGATAGATGCCACAACTAGCACAGATTTCATGTAATTGCGAAGGACAACACGTGTATAAGAAAGTCCTTGCAACAAGCTTTGATAACACTAGTCTGCAAATGAAAACTTTTTTCTGCGGTATGAACTTGAGTATGTGACTTTTACTACTCTTTGTATGCTGAATTCAAAAATGCATTCGGTTCTGCTGTATCACATCGGGTTTCTTGGCAATGTGGTATAACGAAAGTTCATCAATTTCTGTTGACCGAAGCGATACATTTCATGTCTTTGCATATATAGCATGCATATTTAACCATTTTTAAAACTAAGCATAAGCAAGAACAACCTTTAAAGGTGAAAGGGAATAATTAAAAAAAACCCTACATAGAAATAAAATAAAAAGTGTACAAGAGTTGAAAATTTACCTAATTACATTCCTTATTGTTAGTAGGCAGTTTCTTCTTCTCTTGCCATGGAAGCTCAGTGTTCGCGATGCCCTTGAGTGTTCTCTGGAAGGATCCTCGTGTGCAATAGACCAACAGTAATCAGCGATTATACGCTCATCCCAACGTCCCTGATAACGTCGCTGTGTCTCTTTTAAGTAATGGCGGAACCTTTCACTTTGCTCTTCACTCAAAGCTCCCAAATTCGGAGGGAAGTAATCGAGATGTGCACTTAAGAAATGAAGTTTTATGCTCATATTACAACCAAGCAATTTGAATTTGTCCAACATATTTTGTACAATATGCTTGTACGACGGGTCCTTTACGTTTCCAAGATAAAGTTTCATCACTTCTTTGAAAGCGTTCCACGCCTCTTCTTCAGTTTCGATCATTGTACAGGTAAAATTGTTATCCATCATCAGTTTACGAATTTGCGGGCCATCAAATATTCCCTCTCTGATTTTAGCTTGTGACAATGAGGGAAATGTTGTGCATAAGTGCTGGAAGCATGGACGACTTTTGTCTAGTGCCTTTACAAACTGTTTCATAATACCAAGTTTTATGTGTAACGGAGGGAGTAGAATTTTCTCACGATCAACTAGAATTTCATTAATGACATTCTTGGAACCTGTTGTAAGTTGCTTCCTCTCAGGCCAATGTTCAGTATCCCAATGTTTGTCCCTGGCTCTGCTATCTCACTCGCAAAGGAAACAAGGAAATTTTGTGTATCCTCTCAGCTGTCCTAACAATATTCTAATGACTTTCAAGTTACCACATATTTGCCATTCGTGTTCATGGAATTTAATTTTTTCAAGCACTAACTGTAATGTTTCGCATGATCCTGACAATTTTGTGGAATGAGCAAGTGGTACAGAAGCGAATTTGTTGCCGTTATGATTTAAAACCGCCTTGAGGTTTCTTTTGGAAGAGTCAATGAAAAGGCGCCAGGAACTAGGTTGATAGATTTCCTCTCCCAACTGATAAATAAGATTACGGATGTCCGTACAAAAAAACAGATCTTCCTTTGAGTAGTACTTCCGAAAACACTTGTCACGATTCCTGTACCAAGAAAATATAACTCCAGGTGCCAGCAGGTTTTTCTCATAAAGTCTTGAGCCTAGTAATTCACACTTTTCCTTCGTGAGCCCAGTTTTCTTATCAAGTCATTCAACTCGGACTGAGTAAACATTTTTTGGTAAATAGTCAAATTCTTCTGGTTCAAAACTCATTTCCTCAGTGTCTGAATGTAGAGAACTGCTTTCAGATTCATCACTCAAGTTAGCTGGTGGTGTAGGTACTGGTAAGTCAAGTCCACGAGGAACAGGCCGTATGGCTGATGGCAGATTTGGGTATTTAATTCCTTTCTTATTCTTTTTGTTAAAACCTGCAATATTGCACATACACAAATAAGTCATTGTGGTGGTTATTCTATTCACGCCATATACAGTAATTGGAATTGCAAACGGTATTGCGTTCCGTTTTCCTTTGTATTAGTACCGCAGTCCCTCGACACAACTGTTACAAGCAACGTGAGGCGCAAACCACTTATCTTGGTCGCCGACTTTCACTTTGAAGTACGCAAAGTATAGTTTCTTCACGAATGAATCTAATTTACGCACCTTACCATCAAACACATAACATCCACAAATAGAACAAAATTGCTGAGGACTGCGCACACACTGTCTTCTACACAATCCCGAAACACTAGCCATACTCACAATCTAACGTTTCACTTTCACACTTCAAATATAGGATGGGCACATGCACAAGGATGCCTGCACTCTGCTCAACTGATAGGATATTCAGTGAGGGAATGTGAGGGTTCTTTAAACAGAGACTCTAAGGGGTACAATAAACAAGCGTCGGCGCCCCGCCTAGTGTCGCGCCGACGGCTCTGACGCGACGCAGCGGCGTCTGAAAACAAACAACGAAATGCAGAAGTACGCAGGAACATTCGTTGACAAGGGGCATTTCTCATAGTAATATACAGTAGCATTTCCTAGGTTTAAGTCAAGTTCTTTGTGGATATTTAAGTGCGATTGTGAGGAGATGGCTCTGCATTACATACAATGTGGATACGTCAATTCACGTATACGGAAAAAACAATATTGTGAAACAACTAGATGTGGTGGACCAAAACTAACGTTATTTTCGGATTCAGGACACCTATTTCCACAATAATCACTTACTTTCGCGTTTACCGCAGAACCATTGTTGGCTAGTGTAATGAGTGGAGGACAGTTCGTTGCAGTGTGAACATCATTGTTTGTTAGTGCATTAAAAATGTAGAATTTCATGCCAAAAAAACAGCATATGCGGGAAGTTTTGTTGAATTACTTCTTTTTAAAGAAAACCCCTGCCGAAAGTCACCGTTTGCCTGTGGAAGCTTATGCTGAACATGCTCTAGCTCAAAGCACGTGTAGACAGTGGTTCCGACAATGCAAAGGGAATGATTTCGACGTGGAAGACAAAGAACGCGAAAATGCACTAAAAAGTTTGAAGATGCTGCTTTAAAAGCGTAACTGTATGAAGATCGGTGCCAAACAGAAACGCTGAACGTTATCAACAACTAATCAATTTGAGCCGTGCATTGATAGCGAAATGTCCAGAATATGGGAAAAGGCATGAAAAGGTTGTTCTCCAGCATGACAACACCAGACCTAATGTCGCGATACGGTTCAAGGAAACGGTAGAAGCGCTTTGCTGGGATGTGTTACCCCCCCCCCCCCGCCGTATTTACCAGACATCGCAGCATCAGATTGCCATTTGTTTCAATCCCTGCAGAGCGCCCTTTCTGGAGAGCGGTTCCGTTCTTATGAAGAGATCCAAAATTGGCTTGAAACTGGATTGCTTCCAAACAACCGGACTTCCTATCGCGGAATTAATTTATTGCCTGAAAAGTGGGGGATGTTGCGAAGGTAAATATTTTGAATAAAATAATCGTTATCGGTCTATAACAAACTATTACCTTTTTCGACCGAAAAACGATGTAAACTTATTTGTACACCCAATATATATGTACAGTATATAAGTGGCGTATCTGCGGTCCGAGATCTGGGCTATCTCCTCGCCCCCACAGTACTGTTTTTTTTTAAATTGCGAAGTTCATTTTTTAATTGTTAAGCAATAGATGTCACATTTTTTTTCTAAATTTTAGGTACATGCTGTTGCTAACATGATACCAAATAATTATGAGGATTAGGATTTGAACACTTATTTGTACTTGAACTCCATTCTTTCTTTTTGTGTGAACTTGAGTGTTACGTTTTCACAAAAATGTTTCTTCCGAGTACTTTTTCATATTTAAAAATAATGTTTTTCTCTATTGACAAATCATCCAAGTTGCTCGAATGCACATGCCCTTCGGCGGCTCTAAGATATATAGTGATTTTTTTTTAATACCGAAAAACTTCTTTCGGTATTGCAGTTGTTGATGGAAAGTTTATTATTAGACCTGGATATTCGTACACCTCACTAAACACTATGTCCGATTTATTCAACTTTATGTAACAAGTAATGTCTCTTACTGATTTGTTTTGCATTCATCAAGGGAATAAAACACCCGCAGTTCAGTTTTTAGTCGAGTTGTATCAAAATTTGAAGCATAGAGTTCTTTAAGTTCTGACAGTAGATGTTCAGGAAAGCTTTCACAAAATTTATCAAAACAGTTCGAATCCAACAAAGCTACGATTTAAGATATAATATCTCTGATTTTAATTCATTGACACTTCACAAAAAGTGAAACAACTCTCGCAAAACACGCGCTGTTACAGGCGGAAGTATGAAGGGACTGACTACCGGAGTCTTCTCTTTTCTGAGCGAACCGTTGCTCAAAGAAATGGTTCATTCCCCTCCATACGCTCATTCATGTTGTCATGGAAACACTAACAGGCGATCGTATCAAAGTTCTTCGAATCAGAACAGCGAAGACTCCCGATGACCTGCTTGCATTATGCCGTTGATCATCGCTCGCCAGACTGATTCTCATAATCGAAAGAAGCGAATCCACTCGGGGATTTTTTCGCACCGAAAGCATCGACATATCTTAATACCGTTGATAATTGACTTTTATTTGTGAATATTTAATTAACTTTTATTTTTGCATTCTCTGGGCTTCGCAGGTCCCCTCGATCGAATATACGCCACTGATATATATAGGCCTTCAAATGGAGAGGTGTTCAGATTTTTATGAGGGGAGGCTCTGAGTAAATTTGAGAGCGAGTTGGAGGAGTGTTGGGTGTGTGTGTTATAAGTCCTCACCCTGGAACATGCAGTATTATTTTCCTAGGAAAGACTGTCGAATAATGTGTAATACAGAGGGTGAGTTGAAAGTTTTGCAATATTTGGATCACTTTAATATCTTCATACCTACCTTTACGACGAAAGCTGACCAGCATTCAGAGTATGGGCCATCGTGTTGCACCGTCTTTAGTCATCTGTCTGCTAGTTCTTCGATTCCGCGCCGGTACCAGTTCTTGACCTTGGAGGCGAAGAACTCCTTCAACCCAGCTGCCAACACCTCAACGGTATGGCCGAGTACAAACTTGTAAAGCAAAAGTTCCCTAATTAGCCGTTGTGGCTGTTCATCTTTTAGGCGTACCAACCACAGACAGAACGACAACATACAATACTGTTTACAGCAACGACTACCACATTATATCCCTTTCGACTGACTGCAGTGTGCGACTTGAACTAGTTTAAACACGTGACATACACGCCGGAGCACATGCGTTTATAGAAATATTGCAAAACTTTCAACTGACCCTCTGTAATACATAAAAACCGCGTGGTGATGTATTTGAGAGACAAAAGAGCACTTCCGTCTAAAACATTAGCCATAATAAAGGTCATTGACCACTACATCCTTGAGAGATTCATAAAATATTCGCACTGACATTAATAAATACTATTATTATAGTATTACATCGGCCTACATTTGGAATTTGGGAAAATATAAATTAATATCAGTACTACTACTATTTATAACAAAGAGAGCGGAACCAACAGAGATATTAAAGGAATTTGATTCCCCCTGAATATCACCATGTTTGTATTTTTCAAACTGCTCCATGCGAAGCAGTTTGAAAAAATATATATATAGGTTCAAGAGCAATACTGAGAAGTAAAGCGATACTATTAATAACGCTACAGACGTAAGATAATTCTACTGTAGTTTCCGGGGTTACAAAAAATTATTTGTATTTTGCTACAGAAACCAAGAAATTCTAAAGAAATTTCCTCGCTAGATTTGTAGAAACTTTCTTGTTATGAAACACAAATTTTAGCGAGAAAAAACAGAACTGTTTGCCAATTGCAGCAGTTTTGAGCACAAAATAAAATTAATTTAATAAGGATCTCATTTGTAATATTACATGATCAGAGTGATTGCAAGCCATTACTTCTGGACTATGAAAATAGTGACATTAAAAATGGAAAATAGTGGCACTTTCTTGGCATTAAAAAGAGCACTAAAATTTAAGAAGTAACCAAAGTTTGTTACATTAAAAATATCATCATCATCATCATCATCATTGTCAACCATTATCAATCCACTGCTGGACGAAGGTCTCCCCAAGTTTCCTCCACAACGGTCTGTCTTGTGCCAGCCTCCTCTATGTCACTCCCGCATACTTTCGAATTTCATCCACCCATCTTCCATGTGGTCTTCTTCTGTGTCTTTTCCTGTCCCTTGGAATCCAATCTAAAATTTCGGCTGTCCATCGATGGTCTGTTCTTCTGGCAGTATGTCCAGCCCATTGCCATTTCTGGGATTTAACTCTGATCATGATGTCTTCCACTCTTGTCATTTTTCGGATCCACGTGTTCCTCTTCTTATCTCTCCTGGTTATACCAAGCATGCACCTCTCCATGCTTCTTTGAGTTGTCTGCAGCCTTTGTATGTCTCTTTTAGCTAAGGTCCACGTCTCTGCACCATACGTAAGCACTGGAAGGATGCATTGATCAAACACTTTTCTTTTAAGACATAATGGAATATTGCTCTTGAAAATTATGCTGTTTCTTCCAAAAGCTCTCCAGGCAAGTTTTGTACGCCGAATAATTTCTTCACCAATGTGACCCTCACTTGATATCTGCTGTCCAAGATAAACGTACGTGTCTGTTATCTCCAGCTTTTCTCCATCAATCGATAAATCTTCATTTCTTGTAAAAGCATTGTACATCACTTTTGTCTTCTGAAAGTTCATTTTTAATCCCACTTCTTTACTCTTGTCAGCAAGTTCCTGGATCATACTCTGTAGATCTGATGGGGTAGTTGCAAAAATGACTATGTCATCAGCAAAACGAAGGTGGGTTAGATAATCTCCATTAATCTTTATCCCTTTGTTTTCCCAGTTCAGTGATTGAAAGACATTTTCCAATGTGGCATTAAAGAGCTTCGGAGATATGGTGTCACCTTGTCTCACTCCTTTTCCAATTTTTATGTGTGTTGTATTTTCAAACAGCCGAATCTTTGCACTTGCATTTTCATAGATGTTATTAATTATATTAATGTATGCATCTTCAATACCGCAGGATTTCAGAGCCATTGCAACTGCTGATGGTTTCACCGAATCAAAGGCTTTTTCATAATCGATAAAAGCCATGCACAATGGAAGTTCATATTCCCTCGCTCTTTCAATTAGTTCTCTCAGTACGTGGATATGATCTATTGTGCTGTAGCCACTCCTGAATCCAGCTTGTTCTCTCGGTTGAGCCATGTCCAGTGTCACCTTCAAGCTGTGTGAAAGAACTTTAGTGAAGATTTTATAAACCACTGATAGGAGGCTAATAGGTCTGTAGTTCCTGAGATCCTCAATGTCACCTTTTTTATGTAGCAAGATCATTGTAGCGTTGTTCCAATCCTCAGGAATCTTCCCTTCATTAAGGCATCGAGTGAAAATTTGGGCGAGTACTGTTTCGATTTCTCCACTTGCTTCTTGTATGATGTCTACAGTAATTCCATCTTCTCCCGGAGCTTTTCCCCGCTTCATGTTCTTGATTGCATGTGCAACTTCTGCTGGGAGGACTGGAAGAACTCTGGTACTGGTACCTTTCATGATGTCTGGAGTACATGTATCATCCCTTTCATATAATTTGGAGTAGAAATCTTTCACTCTTGTCAAAATTTCGCCTCTATTTCTTGTTACAGAACCATCTTCTTTTCTCAGTGAAATAATCTGTTTTTTCCCTTTACTGAGATGTCCCTTTGCTATCTTTAGGCTTTGGTTGTTTTCAATTGCTTTCCTTACTAGTTCACAGTTGAATTTCCTTACGTCTTCAGTGATACTTTTTCGTACTGTCTTGCATAGCTCTATATATTCTACTTTGGAAGTCACATCTTCTTTAGTTGTCCCCATCACTCTTCTTTTTGCATCAACATTTTGGTTTTTCCTGATAATTTGTTCACATGCAATTTGTTCTTAGACCCAGCTAATTTTGTTGATGTTTCCATAAGAGCTTTGGTTACTTTTCTGTTAACTTCAGAAATATCCACTTCTTCCGATGTTAGGCCTTCTAAAGCAGAGAATCTGTTCTTCAGTTCCAATTTGAAGGTATTATGGTGTTTTTTAAGGTTGGTTATGTCAATACATTTTGTTTGTCTTATGAGCTTGCTACGTTCGAGTTTAGTGTTGAGGTGCATCTTACATCTCACCAATTTATGGTCACTGCCTGTGTTGAACTTGTTTAGCACACTGCAGTCTTCTATGACGAATTTTTTGTTACACATAATAAAATCAATTTCACTTGTCGTCCCATTTGGATGTCTCCATGTCCATTTCCTGTGTGGCTTTTTCTTGAAAAAGGAGTTCAAGATGAAAAACCCTTCTGCCTCTGCAAACTCTACGAGAGTATTTCCACGCTGGTTTCTGTTGCCATGACCGAATTTACCTACTGAAGTTTCATTCTGTTGCCGTTGCCCTATTTTTGCATTGAAATCGCCCATAATTATCTTCAAGTGCTGCTTACCTTTATTATTTAGATGACGAATTTCCTCATAAAATTCTTCAATTTCTTCTTCAGCATGACTTGTGGTGGGTGCATAAGTTTGAATGATCTGAGCCTGGTATCTTCTCGAGAGTTGGATAACGAGTCGTGCAGCTCTGTCAGAGGAACTTTCAACTTCTACAACTTTATCCTTCAGTTTCTTGTTTATTATAAATCCAACACCACTAGTTCTGCCAGTATCTGTCCCACGATAGTAGAAGAGATGTCCACTTTTCAGTTCGATGAGATCTTCTCCTTTTCTCCTTACCTCACTTAGCCCGACGATGTCCCACTTGATCCTTTGTAGTTCCTCTTCCAATTCAAGAAGCCTTGAATCAGAAGATAGGGAGCGTCCGTTATACGTCGCCAAGGTCAGCATCAGAAATATATCAGTTACTAAATATGAAGCAGTTATCGGGACGAATATATAATATGTTCACAAAATATTATATATATTTTATTTATGTATATATTGTATATACAGGGTGTTCAAAAAGTCTCTCTTGCAGTGGATATGGTAAGTTATACGGAAATCAAACAAATTTATTACGGGAACGTATAATTTACTCAGTTACGTACAGAAGGTATCGTCCTTCGTTTGCAAGACATAACTAAACTGTTTTACACGTGTTTTCAAACACATCTGCGAAAGTCAAAGCCCCCACAGTAATGTTAAAGCTGTTTCACCTAATTCTCAAGGAACTACGATCAAAGGTTTTTAATTAACTTATTGTATGTTTAATTCAGGTTTTGGTTTATGCATACTGAGATAAGGTCCCATAAAATACTGTTACACACGTTATTGTACAGCAGCCATAAACGACAAATTCACATCAAAGGTAATGAAATTTTATATCAGAACTATAGTTAAAAATAAATATCTTCACTCATGGACCTAAATGCTATTACGTACCTTATAATCCACAGTAGATATGAAGCATATTAATAACGAGCAACAGTACACCAATTAAGAAGTAAATAGTAACACTGTACTAGTGATCCGATTTATTGGCGTAGGAAATAAACACATAAACGTTTCCAAGCTTTCGCCCATCAACCAGATGACTTTTTCAAGGAAGTCAGACAGAAACTGCAAACTGAAAAATAGAACGCTTAACAATTTGAACGCTGGAACTTGACAA
Organism: Macrothele yani; assembly: GCA_039090855.1. Taxonomy (NCBI): domain Eukaryota; kingdom Metazoa; phylum Arthropoda; class Arachnida; order Araneae; family Macrothelidae; genus Macrothele; species Macrothele yani. The sequence goes on along the minus strand of CM077032.1, from coordinate 33,083,464 downwards.
TAAATAGATGCGACGTTACATTCATTTAAAGATACGAGGCATCACGTTGGTTGCACGCGGGATCCTGGTAAAGAAAAGGCGTTACTTGAAGAATTGGTTCCAAATTCGTGGCAACTCGAGCGATACACAATCATTGCAAGCATCGCTGTTGGTAATGATCTCCAAGGTTTCCTGAATGGCTGTACACTAGGGGTAGAGTAGCGAGCTAAATTCTTTATATCATCCCACATAGGAGTAGCTGACTTGAATTTGACTTTTCTGGATAGTGTCATGGCTACTTTACCGTATTTGGTGTTCTTTTATGTTCGTTGACTCTGATTCCAAACGAACGCTTGGTCATTCCAATGTAGTATCGTTTAGCGCCGTTTGGATACTGTAGGGGGATCGCATAAACGCCTGCTTCGCAGGGGAGAGGTGGTTTTTCACTATTTCTCCTTAGTATAGTATGTAAAGATGCAGGGGACCTTATACGAAAGCCGTAGTTCATCTTCTTGAGAGCGTTTTTGTGTTTGTAAGACACACTTGGTATGTAGGGAATTGAAATGACCAAGCGTTCGTTTGGAATCAAAGTCAACGAACATAAAAGGGACACAAAATACGGTAAAGTACCCACGGCACTATCCAGAGAAGTCAAATTCAAGTCAGCTACTCCTATGTGGGATGATATAAAGAAATTAGCTAGCTACTCTACCCCTAAATGTACAGCCATTCGGGAAGCCTTGGAGATCATTACCAACAGCGATGCTTGCAATGATTCTGTCTCGCTCGAGTTGCCACGAATTTGGAACCAATTCTTCAAGTAACGCCTTTCTCTAAAAGTATCCCGCGTGTAACTAACCGGATGCCGCGTATCTTTAAATGAATGTAACGTCGCATCTATTTATTGTCAAGTTTCCGTGTTCAAATTGTTAAGCGTTCTATTTTTCAGTTTGCAGTTTCTGCCTTACTTCCATGAAGAAGCCATCTGGTTGATGTGCGAAAGCTTGGAAACGCTTATGTGTTTATTTCCTACGCCAATAAATCGGATCACTAGTACAGTGTTACTATTTACTAGATATGAAGCACATTGTTGGTGTGTCAATTTATTTTCTTTGTGGACACACTGATGAATCCCAACCATGTCGCGATTCTTCCAACTATAATTCCATCGATAGGCGAAACATCTGGCTTTATTCTCCCATTCATACACATTATTGCACATTGGTTCCAATACTCTAAATATTAAAAACTTACTATGTACATACCGGTAACATTTCTTATTCCTTCGATGTTCACATGCATTTCTTACTTCCATCGATGTTCATTGCACAACCAGTTAAAATCTGAAGTCTAAAAACATTTCACCATTAAAATCCAATAAACTGTCTAAATTCACGCCATGCCCAAGATCACCACTATTCCGTCATCAAACACCCATTAAACTCTCGTTAAAGCTTTTCAACTTTTCCAAAGCCACTCTCAGAACTATCATCTGGTACACGATGTTGTAGACTGATTATGTGCGTTAGATGATCACACTATGGGGTCCATTTATGTGTGCGAAAGGATCACGTCCTTCTTCTCCCTAAATTCTTAAGTTTTTCTCCTTTTTGATGCTGTGCTGCCATCTACACTTTTATTTGCTGTTTAATTCTCTTATGTTTCCTTCATAGCTTTTTGTCCTATTTTTCTTTGTTCATTGTTGTTCTTTCTATTTTCGTTCCCTTTTAATCAATACTTTCCAAGGTTCCGCTATGATAATTGATTCATTATTATTACAGGCTTTGTGTTTATTTTTTCTATGGTAACAGCCTCGGAGTACCTCAATGGAGTACCTAATTGATGCAATTACGCATTATGGAATTTGTTCTAAAATACGTTCTCTGAAGCTGTAATATAGCAATAGATAAAGTAGTTACATTTGTGGTTAACTCCTTTTCTGAAATATGTATTTTTATTATTTTTAGTAAAAGTGAAAACATCAATGAAAACACCGTTTGCAGCTGGATAATTCATGAACACAATGTATTAAATTCTTTCACAGATCAAAATATTTAGTATAACAGTCACGTCGCGTAAGTACACATGCATGAGCATTTTTACTTGCAGAGCCGACCCACCCTCCCCATTCCGAATTTCTAGGTGCGCCACTGGGTACACTAATCTTTAAATGAAGATTTTGAATAATGGGAAGAGAGTCTTCATCATCTAGTTGGGTAGGTCTAGGTTGAATTCGCTGCTTCACAGATGAGAAGTTGATACTAATAATTTTCTTCTTCAGTCTGATCTAAATGAAGATATCTTCATTTGTTAAATAAAATGAAGTTGCAGGAATTTCATCCGAGTTTTCAAATGCTGAATACGATAAGAGTGGGCATTGTTATCGTTTTCGTCTTTGTCACAAGTAATGAAATCTTCATTGACTATAAAATTTCATTCATGCTCAACAGGAGTCTGCTCACTTTCATCTTTCCCAATTTTAAACAAGAAAGACGACACCGAATTTTCGGGTGTAATAAGCACGTCTTTTAAATCCGTTCTGACGCAAATTAAATTTATCAAAGCTGTTCAAAGTCAATGGAACTGGTATGGAAAACAATAGTATCTGACGGAAGAAAGAAGTTTTTCAATCGGGTTTTTAATCCCTCAGATATTGCTGTAAACGGAATCGTGAGCTTACGCCCTCTGGTTGCAGACTTGTGCGTTAAGAAAAACATGAACTTATATGAGAAACATTTCGCACCGGAAACGCTCTCCAACACAGAAAGAATTTTTCAAATCGGACTTTTAGAAACAGAAATATCGACAAAACTAAGATATGACTTTACGTCCCCTGGTGGGAAAATCATGCATTATTTTAGGAAGAAAGTATTCTCAAAAGGATTTTCGATATGAGCAGTATCGGTCCAAGAAAAAAAAATTAGTCGAGTTTTCAGGAGCCCAGATTTTGCTACAAATACATCAGAAACAGAAATTAACACTTATGTCCCCTGGTGGCCAAACCATCCTGTACCAAACATTAGAAATTATGTGAGCAGAAATAACTCATAAAACGCAATCTGCTTTGTGCCCCCTAGCGGAAAGTCTAATATTTACTTGAAAATTTTGAATTTTTAGGAAAAACGTTTCGCATGGGAAACACCATCCAACAAAGAAGGAATTTTTCAAACCGGAATCCTAGAAATAGAGATATTGACAAAAATAAGATATGCATCTACGCCCCTGGCGTAGAAATCATGCATTATTCTAAGAAGAAAGTGTTCCTAAAAGGTTTGCCGACATGAGTAAGTAGTATTGGTCAACAAACGACTTTTTTTTTCAATCGAGATTTTAGAAGCTCATATTTTGCTGCAAATACATCAGAAGCGGAAATTAAGACTTACGCCACCTGGTGACGAAACCAGTTTTTACAAAAAAATGAAATTATGTGCAAAGGATTTCTCATCAGGAGCTGTATCCGGTGCAGAAAGAATTTTTCAAATCGTAGATTTAGAAGCAGTGATATAGGGGGGAAAGCAATTTACCTGCTGAAAGTCTATGAATTACTTGAAAAATTTCAAATTATATGAAAATCATGTCACACTAGAAACACTATCCAACAGAGAAGCAATTTTTCAAATCGGACTGCTAGAAGGAGAGATATTGACGAAAATAAGATATACATCTACGCCCCCTGGCGGAGAAACTGTGGAATATTTTAAGAAGAAAATATTCCGAAAAGGTTTATCGATGTGAGTGGCATCAGTTCACGAAAGATTTTTTCAATCTATATTTTAGAAGCTCAGATTTTATGGTAAATATATCAGAGCAAAAATTAACCCTTATGCCCTCTGGTGGCCAAAGTATTCTTTACCCAAAATTTTTAATTATATGCAAAAGAGTTTCCATCAGGAGGTGTATCCGCTGAAGAAAGAATTTTTCAAATCGGAGTTTTAGAAGAAGAGTTATCGGGAAAAATGTATATTTTTTTACGCCCCCTAGCTGAAATCTATGCGTTATTTGATAAAGTAACTATATCTAAAATACTCTTCGTCATAATGGAATCGAAATATAAAAGATTTTTTTCAATCGGATGTTTAGAAGCAATACGTGGATTAAAACGTGTTTTTGCATTCGACATCATCTGCATTTACGCCCTGTGTAGGCAAGATTGTATATCGTAAAAACAAGACGAAATAAAGGATCATCATTCGCATATTTCAAGCTTCCCAATGCAAAAGAATTTTTCAATCGGTTGCAGAGATATCGTGGGTACAGACGGACGGACCGACAAACCGATAACATAAGCACGATCTTTTTTTACAAAAGACGTGCTAAAAGTTAAAGCAGATCTATTCTTTGTTTTCAGCTTTCTTTCTTTTCTGAGCACCACTTTTGTATTTTCTATTCCTATCTCGGTCCGTCTTGTGCTCATTCTCAGTTATCTAAAGGAATTAAATTATTAAATTACCATGCATTCAAAGTGTGTTTTCAATATTATTTGTTCTGTTGGCAGTGCAAATAAACCGGAGAATGGAATGTTGATACTGTCTTTACATAGCGACCATTTCGACATTACATTTTTTTACACATTTCACAGCGCCCTGTTTTTTAAAATTAAAATAATAACAATAATAAAATAATAATGAAAACAGTAAAAAATAATAATTAAAATAACAATAATAAATAAATAATAATGAAAAAAGTAATAAATAAGAATTAAAACAATAATAATAAATAAATAATTATTATAAAATAATAATCATAAAATATTAATCGTCAAAAATTATAATTTAAAGAAATGAAATCACCTGCAACTTAGGATTCCCTTTTCCACACAAACTTACAACAAGTGATGACTGAATTAAGACGACCCCCTATCAAAAGTGAATGTGGCCCGTTGACCAGGAGATTTCCGAGAGGGTGCGATTAGTCGACCAACGTAGCAGGTCCAATGTCGTGCACGAATGATTTGAGAAACACAGTTCAGACTTCTACCATATCAATTGGCCTCCGCATTCCCCTGATATCAATCCCATAGAGCCCTAGTGGGACACTATGGAACGCCATATCAGGGGTCTGGGTTCAGCACTCACCACCATGCCTGCATTGAAGGTTCCATTACACACAGTTTAGTTGGTCATACCTCCCAACTGCAACAGGCATCTTATTGAATGTATATATGCCTTGTCCGACGACTGTTGTACTGAGGCCGAAAAGTGGACCTACAAAGTATTATGTAGGTGGTCATAATTCAGTTATCACTCAGTGTGTAACAATATTTCCATATTAAAAATAGCACTATACTTTTTGTTTCTCGAAGTGCATGAGACTCAGGAAAAATAGGGGAAACAAAGTTGTAAGTTGTGTGAAGAATAAGATCTGGGAAAGGATATGGGAGCCCAATGAGTCAAGTGAAAGATGAGGTGAATACTTCTGTGAGTTATTACTCGTAGATCAGGAAAGCAAAGATGATTCTGAGGCAGACGCAGATGATGTCACAGTGAAGGATGGAAGTACACAAGAGATCTCAAGAGAGGAGGTGTGTGCAGCTCTAAAATCTCTTCAGAATGGCAAGGCTCCGGGAGTTCATGGCATAGCTGTTGAGATGTTCAAATATGGTGGTGACTCTGTAATTGACTGGTTAACTGAAATTTGCCAGTTGTGCTGGGAGTTAGAAATGGTCCCTCGGGATTGTAAGGATGCTATCATTGTTCCTTTGTATAAGGGTAAAGCTGATCAAACTGACTGCAAGAACTATCGTGGTATTAGCCGACTGAGTGTGCCATGGAAAGTGTTTGGTAAGGTCATTATTGAAAAAGTACGAGTTCTTGCATCAGAGAAAGTGTGGGATGTTCAGAGTGGATTTATGCCTGGTAAACGCTGCACTAACCAAATTTTTGCATTACGCATGATGACTGAAACATATCTGGCTATTGGTAAGAAGGTGTCTGCTGCCTTCATAGATTTAGAGAAAGATTACGACCGAGTAAATAGGACATTTTGTGGAAGGTGTTTAATAAATATGGTGTTGCTGGGAATCTACTTAATAGTGTAACAGCCATGTTGCCTGGCAGTAGAGTTTTTGTACGAGTGTTTGGTGTTTTATCAAAATGGTTTTCTATTGGTGCAAGAGTCAGACAAGGTTGTGTAATGTCACCGTGGCTGTTTAATATATTTATGGATGCGTGCATGCGTGATGCCAAAATAGTTAATACTGGTTTATGTTTTGGTAATATCCGTGTGTGCAAATTGCTGCATGCTGATGACACAATCCTGTTGGCAGAAAGCAAAAGTGAGTTGCAGATTATGTTGTCCCGGATGTACGAAGATTGCATGAAATTGAAACAGAGTATAATAAATAAGGAAAAACCAAAGTTATGGTTTTTGAGAAAGGAACTGTTAGTCAGACTGAATGCAGGATAAGTCTAAATGGCACAGTGATTGACCAGGTGAATGAGTTTATGTATTTAGGAAGCATGTTTGACAGAGAGAACAAATTGGATGGTGAAATTAATAGGCCAGTAAATTTGTCACTGAAAGTCATGGTTGCTTTGGGAGGTTTTCACAGGAACGATGGGTTCTAAAGAGAGTCCCGCATGGAAGTGTAATTGTTCCTACTGTGATGTATGGCAGTGAAACCTGGGTTTCACAGAATAAACACAGGAGTCGTTTATGTGCTGGAGAAGTGCATAACTTACAGTGGGTTTGTGGCAAAACACGTTCTGATCGTGTTAGGAATGATGTGTTGCGGTTGAGTAATGTAAAGCAAAATGTTGTTAGTAAGGTGGAAACTAATATGCTTCGGTGGTTTGGCCATTTTGAAAGAATGACTGATGAGATGCTTACTAAGAAATGTTTTTTTGCCCAAGTGACAGGAAAGGGAGAGTAAGGACAAGGAAGTCATGGGAGGATCAGATTCAAGAGTGTCTGCATGAGAAAAATGTTATGAGTATGCAGTATAGAAGGTGTTGTGTATGTCGTATGATGGATGTCAGTGAAGCCCGAGTTGTGTTTCAGGATCGCTGTAAATGGAGAAGTTTGATAGGGCAACAGTAAGTAAATAATCAGTTAAACATTTTTCTAGAAAAAAAAAATTTCTTTGTGGAGCTAACCTCTGTATCTCAGGGAACATCTTAGGGATATGTATATATGTAATGTACTACACTTTTATTATCGCTTACGACAGTTGAACACACACAAACACGAAAAGTACAAAAAGTTCATACAGAGGTTCGGGGCTGTCTGAATCCAGAGTTGTCCCGCCTAATGCAGAACAATTTGCTGGCTAAATTTAGGTGTATTCAGAAGTTCCGGTATATCAAGCAATGTATCCTATACAAATAAGGTAACATCTACTTGGTTCTGCAGTTCGTTCAGAATTATTTTGTTTCATTCAGCATATTTCACTTTTATATTAATTTATGTGTGCCTATGATGAGTGGAATCCTCCGCAGCGTCCCCTCCGCCCCCTTCCCCCGCTTGCCCAGGCCTAAGGGCGGTCCTGGTTACACGCGTACTTCCGAAATTTTGGATGTGTTTTGTCTTTAGCTGCAAAACTCTAAGAAGAGATGAATTCTGAACTTAAGAAATTCCAATTTAAATAAATCCAATTCAAATTTATGTAAAGATCAGGGTCGGTGCTAGGGTGCTTAGCGGCGTAAGCTAACTTACCTTGCGCGCTAAAAAAATGATAATATTCATTTGTGTGGCTAAACATATTAAATCTATTCAGTAATTTCAAGATGCAAAATCACAATGTAAACTAAATAGAAAGAAACTAATGGAAAGTACATCGATTTAATTAATGGGCCAATATAAATTGTAAATTCATTTCGCGTGCTTTATTTTTCCCAAAATTACCAACACGTGTCTTCAAATCTATGCAGCAGGGGCGTTGAAACTATTTTTTGACAGCGGGGGCAAGATATCAGGATATGCATTTCTGGGTCAGATCATAAAGCTTATGTGGTTTTGTAAAACAGGACGTGATGACGTCATTTAAACATGCTACAGATAAAACTGTTATATCAATAACATCTAAATTCATAGAAACCTTGAATTTTATATCTATACTATAGAGGTTTTCGATATCAAACGTTTTGCTCATATTATACGCGATGTTAGACTGTATTGAGACTTGAACATTTTCACATTACTGCGAATTCCAAAGGATCGAATCCCTTACGTTATACATCAAACACAACATAAATATAAAAGTATATCTTACTCCCTTCTCCCTCTTTCTCTTCCATTCCCTTTCTTCAAAGAAAGACTGATTTTATTATACATAAATGAAATATAATACTTTCCTGTTTTTTTTATAAAAACACAATATTTCTCAAGAATTTCACAACTGTTTTCTAATAAATCTGGTACTTCGAAAGACGATTTTTCTCTTATATTGAATGATAACTATAAGGTTGGCACTTCCCGAAAATATTTGTTTTCATACTGCACAAGTAAGGAAAATTGAATCCGGGTCTCAGGAATGGCAACAAAAATATCAGAGTTCTAGAAAATTAAAAGAGAAAATAATATTTTGTTTTATCATAAGGAATTTTAAATGGCAGAAAATAAAAACCTCCAAATATTGATTCGATTTCTGATTACTGGCAAAAATAATTAAAAAGGAAGAAAAATTAGGGGCTAAATGTGATGTTTTGCCCCTGCACACAAATGAGTACCGGAGCAGCTGGCTCCTCTGCCCCCCGTAGCTCCGACGCCACTATGTGTCATGGATAATTTTTTGTTCGATCGGTAACGTTGATATTCCAAAAGTTTTTTTCTGAATGTCCCAATAACAAAAAAAAAAAAAAAAAAAAAGAAGAAGAAGAAAAAAGGGGAAAAAAAGAACTTTAACGGAAAGAATATAGTGGTAGAGCTTCTCTTACTCTCTTACCCCTGTTCTCACTACGGTAGAACACAGTTTGGGTGTGACAGTTGCTAATTTTTGGCCTCGAACATGACTACCATTTGGGATAAATGGACAACCTTGATATTCCGCTGAAAGACGTATAATACAGAATCCATTTCCTTCGAAAATTTTGTGCCGCTCCTCAGGTGTCGCCTGCCTCGCCTGCTGCATAGGGACGGGCCTTTTTTATGAAAGTTGTTCGAAAGACACCCGCATTCAAGTCGGATTTACTGCAAGTTGACTTACTTAGTCTATAAAAGCAGGTCAACTTTTCTCGCTTACTTAAGAAATAAGAATTCGCAATTTAAATCGAATAAAGAAGAATAACGGAAAATAAATTGTCTTTCTTTTTATTCTTGAACTCATTCGATTTCATCAACTATAAATTTTGGCACCCCCCCCCCTCCTCCCCAATTTGACGTCCTACGAAGCCGCCTAGTTCACCTACTGGTTGAACCTGCCCTGGTAAAGATGAACATATTCTTGCTTCACACAAGTAACGCGAAATATTCGATGTGTGCCAAGCCACCTGCTGTTCTGTTGCTTTGATTTTTCTAGAAATTTCATCGACTACTAGTACTTATACCAGGTTCAAGGACATGATCTCCCTTTTAGTTTCAGCTGCTTTCGGTTCTTAGCATAGCCGACAATTCAGAAAAATATATTCAGAATCAATACGTCACCTATTGGCGCACTGTAAAATGTCTGTAATTTTGATGTTGTTGTAGGAAAATTGCGAAAGATTTATTCGTAAATTATGCGGAACAGAATAATTTGATCATTTTGTGCAAAATATGGAGACCTTCTTTCTGTTCCTACGCATCACCATTTGTGTTGCACAGAGGAGCACTTCAAGGTAAACGGATGAGATCTTTTAACTTCTGATTACCGTATAATAACCTTTGCACACGAAGAGCAATTTGGAAAAATTACAGCATGCTGCATTTATGAATTGATAACTGTTTCTGATAACTTCAATCAAGAACGTTATTAAACTCAGGCAAATGGTCTTTTATTCTGATAAATCCAAGCATCTAGGGTGCGCTTTCCAAACTTAAAGAGAATACGCATTAGTTTTTTAAAACGAAGAACTCAAAACCTATCCTTCACACTTAGGGTGAGAGGTATTGTAGATTTTCTTACCATATTACGCATTTGTTTCATGTTTTACAATTCTTCTGTGACGTGTTTTCTCTAAATTATCAGCACTAATTGAAGATTTCAAGAAATTAAAAATAAAGTTACAGTGCAACCTCGATAATACGTTTTTCTAGAGGATGGCCTTAAGGTAAAAAAGCGTGTAAACAAAATTTCCAAATGTTAAATACTATTGTAAAATTTATGCTTTAAATGAGTATAATACACAGTCGAGTACACATTATTGTGACCACCTCCAGCTTTTGACGTCAACAGCGGGTAGCCAGCGGAAGAAGGCACGTGTCATGAGCTAGGTTGGAGGGTACATAAGGCGTGCTGTAGGCATTCTGAAAAAATATCACTCGTTGCTATCATGGATAAAATAAGAGATTTATCTGATTTGCAAAAAGGGATGATTATCAACTTTTGGGCTAAGGGTGACAGTATTTCTGAAACAACGCAGTTTGTGAACTATTGGCGTGCTGCTGTGGTTAAAGTGTATCGTGATTGGAGAAATGGCACCATTGCGAATAAACGAAGTGGAAACAGCGGAACACCACGTGTCATTGATGTGAGAGGTGAAATTTGGCTGCGAAGACGCACGAGGGCCGATGGACATGCTACAGTGAAGCAACTCACTGGCCGAATGAACCAGGGGGCTACCGGAAGTGTGTCTAAAACGACAGTTCAGCGAACCCTGCTGCGTATGGGGCTCCGATGCAGATTGATGGTTACTGCACGTATGCTAACGAAGGTGCATCGGCAGAAAAGGCTTACATTTACTCGGAAGTATTGGAATTGGACCTTCGCTGATTGGCAAAGGATTGCATTCTCCGATGAGTCACGTTTTCTGCTTCATCGAACGGATGGACGTTGGCGTATAAGGCGAGAAACATCGGAGAACAAACACTTTTCAACCATTGCTGGCAGAACACAAGCTGGTGGTGGTCTGGGAAATGTTTTAATGAAATTCTCTGTGTCCACTCATACCTGTGGAAGGCACTATGAACCGAATTCATTATGAATCCATCCTTGCAGGCCACGTACACCTATGCTTGCTAATTGTCTTCCCTGGAGTGGATGGGATCTTCCAGCACGACATTGCGACTTGTCACACAGCTGGAAATGTCCGAGAGTGGTTGGAAGAGCACGATGAAGACTTTAAAGTACTTCACTGACCCCCTTTTTCCCCAGACTTGAACCTAATTGAGCATCTGTGGGACCACCTCGATCGTGTTGTTCGCTCTATGGATTCTCCACCACGCACCCACCAGCAGTTGTCAGATGCACTGCAGTCAGCATGGCTCCACATACCTGTTAACACCTTCCAGCACATTATTAAGTCACTTCCAGCCCGTTTAGTTGCTTTCCCCGCTGCACACGTTGGTTACTCTGGATATTAGCTGGAGGTCACAATAATGTGACTCGACCGTATATATTCCTTAATAATGATTTCTTCAAAGTAGAATTGGCAACGAAAAAAGCGTTTCAAATTCTAATATATTTTATCGCATTGCAAAAATCCTAAAGTCTATGAAAATCATATTTCTCTTTTGACGACACTACCTATGATAAAAATCCTGATTCTAGATTAAGTGATATCTTCACAACTAAGAATCTGCAACCAGTGCTTCAGTATGGAACTCATGGAACTCATGAAAGGTTTTCTTTTCTGCGGATTCTGAGTGCATCCATTGGAAACCAGAATGTCGAATATTAATGATACATTTAGGATTCTATTTCACTATGCTACGAAATAGTGGAGCCATAAAGTTACGACCCAGAGATTTATCAATTTTTAAATAGCGCATATGTGTGTGAGTAATGAATTGCAAACCGATTTTTCATCTAAACCGTCCGTGTGTGATGAGATCAAGATTGAACTTGGCTGGACCAAGAAGAAACCCAACAACTCTGTCTCAATTCTCTCAGAGTTGAAGCATATCGCATTACGTATAAAAAAATCCAAGAACCGTATAATTTTGATAATATGAAATATTCAAATTTTATCATACTGTATAATAACTAGCAAAAAGAGTTTAAATGAATTACATATAACCAAGTTAAAAGAAACTTTAGAAACTACAGTATAATATCAGGACAAACGCAAAATTACGTATAAAAGTGAAAAACGTGTAATTGAGAAACGTATAGTCGAGGTTCCACTGTATTTTTTTAAAGATGCTGAAGATATTTCAAATGCGCTAAGATTGAAAGTTACCGATCTACAAAGAAACGATGCTGTAATTTTAAAATTTTAAATCTGCTAAGCTCATCGACTTTTTTAAATCTTCAAACGATGCAAAATTTTCATTAAAAGATTTGCATGGAAACCTTAGGTTTCGATGGCAAAGTACATTTACTTTGTTGAAATGCCACAAGTTGGAGTTCTGGTTGCAGTTTATCGATGTTCATTGTCTGATACCTAACCCACTTTCCCTTCTAAGTGGACTCCAGAAAACTAAAAATGGCGAAAGATTTTAGCCCTTTACGTGGCCAATGTGCGTGAACCAAAGGTTGCTCAAATTTTCCTGTGCTCCTCAAACAGACGTGTTCTCATACTGACCGGGTTATACGAGAGCTACACAAAACAATTCCTTGTCCTATTTCATCTCAGGAGGATCGATTATAAATCTGTTGCTGGTTGTAAGTGCTCCCTTACAGTCCTAAATCGTACATTATGTACTCTTATTCCCTTATAGTCCTTTATTTTCTGTTCCATTACTCAAGGGATGATTCGAAATGGATAGTTCTCCTGCCACAGACATCATGCCACTGGGTAGAGACAAGTTACTCAAACATTTTTTCTCTTGCTTCTTAGGTTCGTCACCCTTTTTATAGCTGTAGGGGCGAACGTGATGCTCCACCTGCCTTACGTAATCTAGAGTCCTACAAGGCTCTATAATCAGAGTTCGTTCACCCGAGCACGCACCGCACAGACAATAGGTCAAGGTTCATACTTCTTAGATAACCAATAACTGGTCAAACAGGTGCTCTGCTCCCTCAGCTTTACTACTAAGATCTGCTAATCAAGGGAGAGGAGGAATGAATAACGAAGAGACAGACGTTCAAAGGAATCCATGAAAGTTTTCAAACTCAACAAAATTTATTCGTCATTCAAAGAAATGCAGTCCGAGTCTAGGCTATGTATCGGAGACTTCGTTCGTGGCGAGAAATCACTCACGCACTATTTCACGCGTCCGTTTTCGTCGTAGTGCAGCTCTTCTTGCTAACACTTTATTGTTTGTACAAATAATCCCTGTCGGAGTCTGTCCGCAACTTCGGTACAGAATTTCCACGCGCTTAGGAGAGCCTGAAAATGCCCTGTATCACGAAGACGCTAAATTCCAGTCCATCCACGATGACATACGAAGTTCCTTGCCTCCTACCGAGCAACGCACACGTGCTCCCTCCACCACCAAACTCCAACCCTCAACTCCCTCTTCTCCTCACCTCTGCTCTATTGCCTGAGGCGCGATGAACTATATATAGAGAGAGGCAGACAACGAGCCCCCGCTGTTGCTTACCCCTTCTTCGCCGACCCGCTTGCTCCCTCGCCCCCAGCCTTCGCTGCTGAGTAGAAAGGTCACCTAATTGCTCCTATCGCGACCTTGACCTTTTCCATGAACTAATATCCAACGGACAGCATAGCTCGACAGCTTTGTTTACACTATTGTGTTCGTACATTCCGAACTGCCCTGGTTACAATAAACATGTACATTTTCTCAGACGGTCGGGCGCCATGTTGGAGTCTTACAATACATATGAAAACAATTAGCTTCAAGGGCCTTCAGTAATCCGACTACTTTAACTTGCAGATGTACTGCTAGAAATGTTCAGTGCGCCATTTTCCACAAGGCTGACTTCCTAACAAAGAAACTAGAAGCATTCCTTTCCTGGAATTAAAAAAAAATAGAAGAGTTCTTTTCCTGGAAACGGGAAAACACTTGCAGCGCCTTTCCTTTGTCGCTTGACTTCTAATTCCAGTCCTTTTATCGTAACATATAAATATGAAAATAATGTCCAATATCCGACATTACATTAATAACGTATTTCGCCCTTACAATAGCATTATCAGCGGAAAAGTTAATCAGACAGGAAGGATTAATGAAAATCGTACCCCCAAAATGATCACTTAGAATGACAAACGTAAGGTTGTCATTGAGGTTGTCAGGGTTGTTCGTAAGGTTGTCAGGGTTGTGTGATGCACAGATTCACCTGTTTCTGTCGCGGCCGGTCCACTTCTTAGGTAGCGAATATATTCATTTGAGCTTATTTCAGCGTATTTTGTTAACACCGAGTTAATTCGCTACAGCCGGTTGAAGGGTTAAAACATTCCTCCTCTTCTATTGTTAATGAGTACAAACAAATTTTAAATTTGAAGATTTGAAAAGAGTAATTTCGTTCTAACAAATGTTAAAACTTGATTCATCAATACTCTAATCATAAATTAATGATCACAGGACGTGTTGTCGCCCCGGTGGTGCAGTGGTCTAAGTGACTGTAACCCTAAATTAGGGACGCGCGACTGCTAATAGCCTATTGAGATCCTCACGGCTGTCATTAAACCACCAATCCAAAAACCAAACAGGGGGCGGTGTCTTAAGTTAACAAAAATAACTTGGAGTATAATGAAAAGTTTTTGTTGCTGCATATCATTACTACGTGCCTGACCTCTGGAATTTTGCCCAATGTGATATCTATTTTCTATGCAGTTAACAAGGGCGTTCTAAGTGCTTAACACACTGCTATAAATAGAAACTGCAACACCAAGAAATAAAAAAGCAAACACAATGAAATTTATGGGAGTGATTACTTATTGTACAAGCTGCAAACATCATAATTACATATGGCTTCGCGATGAGGAAGGCCAAAAAATTAGTAATAAGTAAACCCACCATGGGCGGTGATAACCGACCCCACACGCCGTGGGATCGAATGAAACACAATTTGGATGGTCGTCCGCCGTATTGCATTCCATTCTGCTTCGACACGCATCGACAATTCGTTTTTTGTGACAGGCGGCGAAGCCATGCGGGTCAGTCGTTGCGTGATGACACCGCAGAAGTTATTTATAGGCGACAAATCTGGCCAGCGAGCAGGCCATGGAAAACGAGTGACTTGATGCGAGGGAATACGCCTTAGACAGTATGTGCAAAATGGGGTCTAGCATTGCCTTGTTGGAAGACGGCTCCCAGGATCGTCAGAAGGAATGGCAGAAGTTCAGCTTCCAACACTTCTATGATGTAGCGTTGGCTGTTCAATGTGCCTGTGATGCGTAATAGGCGAATGCATGAATGGAACGCATTAGCGAACCAGACCATCACGCTCGGCGTGGGGATGGTATGGCGCTGCCCAGTACAGCCTTCGAGATACCATTCACCACGGTATCTGCGAACAAGGATTCTCCCTTCATGATGCATTAGATTGAATCTGGACTCGTCCGAAAATACAATATGCACTCCAGTTTTGACAACTCCATTCAGCACTCCTTTCGACGTTCGCGGCACCACTGCAATTGCTGACGCCTACGGTTCAGAGTCAAGGGAAGTCGCAGCAATGGACGGCGAGCAACGAGGCCTCTCTCCAGCAATCGGTGACGAACAGTGCTTGCAGACATCGGACTATTTGTGATCATCCGCCATTCCTCCGAAAGTGTCGTTGATAGTGTGCGGCGCGACGTCACTACCATACGGTGCTAGTGCCTGTCTTCCCGCTCAGTCGTGCGATTTCGAGCTCCAGACCCTGCACAACAATGCGTAGAACCTTCTAATGTCCATTGACGCAATGTACGAATAACTGTAGTGGCGTTACGGCTAATGCGTGCAGCAATATCACAGTATGATAAATCACCTTCTATGAGCCCAAACATTCTACTTGTTTCAAACTCCGTCAAGTGTTCGTATGGTTGTCTCGTCGTTCTACGCGAAATGTTTATATGCAACGACTGCGTACGGCTGAATTTAGCTATTGCAAATTTAAAAGCGTTCTCTCTGTACGTCTTCTTTTATACTCCCATGTGTGGCATTTCCGATGGCGTTGCGTACGCTTAAAATTTGCATGTCCACCGCAAGTGTAATGATTTGCAGCTCCCATGGTGCCCTATTAAGCCTGCAAATTTTGTGCAAATCCGAACATTTCTTCACGGTGTTGCAACTTCTATGAGCAGAAGTGTATATTTCGCATTAATAGTGTTTCTGTAAAGAGGGGAGTTTTTCGTTTTTCAAGAAAGAGAAGAACTTATAAAACTGCCTGGTCATTTCAGATGGAAAAGCAATATTTCAGCACTCTTCTGCATGCATTGTGTTAGTTTTTTTATGTGATGTGACTCTTCCTTTCTAGTCTGATAGCAATATTTTTTTTTTTGATTGGAGGTTTAACGACCACCGTGAGCAACTCAATGGGCTATAAGCAGTCGCGCGTCCCTAATTTAGGGTCACTGGTTCCAGGAAAGGGAGAGAGCCAGTGCCGTAAGACAAACATAACATCCATGCCTCACCGGGATTCGAACCCGGACCCCGTTCGGACGAATGATCAGAGGCCATCGCTTAGGCCACCGGGGCGGCGCAATATTTATTTCGCAGGTAGGATAGCAATACACTGAAATGGACTCAGTTTCTGTCCTCCTTTAACTAATTCCTGGGAAAGGCACAAAGCGTATTTTGCAAAGTTTATACGCTATTCCGGTGGTGTAGTGGTCTTAGCACTGGCTTCTGACCATTCGTCCGAGATGGGTTCGGGTCCGAATCCCGGTGAGGCATGGATGTTGTGTTTGCCTTATGGCATTGGCTCTCTCCCTTTCCAGGAACCAGTAACCCGAAAATTAGGAGCGGGCGATTACTTTTAGGCCATCGAGTTGCTCACGGTGGTTGTTAAACCCCGAACCCCCAGTCAATACATGTTAAACAGCCATTCAATACAATGACATGTTAAATTGCCATACAATACAATGACAGTGAATACATTTCAAATACGTGGAGATAATGTAAATATACGATGTCATCGCATATACAATGGCATCTTAAACAATGACAGTTTAAGATGTCATTGCATTGAATTCGTATAAATCTGCACGCTTATAACTCCATGCGTATTACAAGTATCTGCCTTATGTTGTCCAGTATTCGATGAAACGTTTGCAGTGACTGAGTTGAGTACTAAAATTTGCGCAATTCTACGTCATTACCAAGAAAAAAGTTTGAATGCACCTGAATCCACGCGAGCGGTATCCGCAGGAGACAGGAAGTATCTACTCGACCAGCTTAAGCTCGGTTTAAACGTGGCGACACGATCCATGAAATTAAATCGCTATCGGGACCTCCTATATTGGTAGATCATAACATCATGTACTACACTGTTGAAGCTGATCCAGGGACAGACTCCCGTGTAAGACATGTTGCTCACAGAAAACAAACGGTAGTTCGATAACTACGACGTATCGGTCTAGTACCAGATTATTCCGCATCAGTGAGAAACTGATCATGTCAGCCGTCCAACGGTGGTCTGGGAGGAGCTCTTGCAAAACGTAGACGACCACTTACCTTCAAGTGAGTTATTATTTCGTGCCATGAGAAATGGATCTATTGGGTAGGTGCAGATTAAATGTCCGACTTCAGTTATTGTACATATCGGATCTTTTCATCGGAATTGTGTCGTCCAGAAACATCACATGGCATGCGCCCTAATCTTCCGCGTGATGTTTCTGTACGCGTCGTTTGCTTCATTTGGTGACAAGATTCAACCGCGAGTGCAGAAGTTTCGGTCAAAGTGCATCATGTAGACATGGCAGTTTCACGTCATTTTTCTGTATGAGTTTAAACTCGGACAGTCGGCGGATATGTCTTCTCCAAACATTAATGCGGAGATTAGGCAGGGTACTGTGAATGAACGTACCGACGACGATGGCTCCCATAATTCCAAGGTGGAGACACGTCCCTTGCGAATGCGCCTTGTGTTCGTCCACCAATAGCTGTAACAGATCAGGAACTGAAGAATATCCTGAAAGCTAACCCAAGGCAAAATGCGAGGTTCTAGCGTTGGTCTGAGTGTATTATTCGACGTTTGTCTGGCACCTGACTGTCCTGGAAAAGGTGAAAAAGTTGGATGTCTGGGTGCCACACGAATTCACAGCAGCCAATAAGACCCGTGTACAATTTCCTTCTTTTGAAGCACAGGCGGAACGAATTTTTGCGTTAGGGAGAGTGCAGCTGGAGGTGAAAGTAATTCCTCTACAGCAATTGTGAGCGATCAATATATTGGTTGGATAACAGGCAGCCATCTAAACGCTTCTCAAAGCCAGCCGTACACCCGCGGATATTGCTAATTCTTGTAGGATGGTTCGTTGCCGTCTTGATCGATCAGTCATTCATTTTTTGAACTCGTGAGAAATTCAGTTCGCCGACCCGGTGGCTCAGTGGTGTAAGCGCTGGCTAGTGTTCATTTGTGTGAGAAGGGTCTGGGTTCGAATCCTGGTGAGGCATGGATGTTCTGTTTTTGTTACGGCACTGTCTCTCTCCCTTCCCTGGAGTCAGTGGCTTTAAATTAGGGACGGATGACTGCTTATAGCCCATTGAGTTGCTCACGGTGGTCGTTAAACTTTCAATCAAATAATAATAAAAAAAGAACAGCGGTTCGGACCGTTGTTGTGCTGAAATACAGCAAATGCACAAAACGCTCTGTAAGAAGCAGCCAGTTGGGGACAACACGCACCGGATTCTTCGATTGTAAGACAAAGCTCGTCTATATGTGTGCCAAATGACTAATAAATCGACCAGCTGGGCTACGAATCCCGCCGCTGTCTGTATATTCCTCAGACTTTGATCCCACGGATTATCACCTCTCCAACATCTCGACCTTTTTCTTGCGGAGAAGGCCCACCCAAACGACCAAGCTGTGTTTCAGGCGTTTGCCACCCTATTTGCCTTATAGACTCCTTCTAGAGTTTTATTGCCATGGGATCCACAGCCTCAAAACCCGTTGTCAGAAGTGTGTCGATGTATAGAGGAACTACTTTGATTAGGCGGGCTGTTGCTTCCTATATTTATGAGGGGTTCTAGGTGGTAATTACATTTCAGACACTTCTTCTGCACTGACCCAATGCTAGAACAATCCGAACACCAAAAGCATAGGCTCAATCCATGCTAGCCTGCATTTCTTGTCCCCGAAAAAGCAAGATTGAAAAACCAGCAATGTTATGTGGAAATGTGTCCAAATGTCCTCTTCCTATCAGTGAAGAAAAATTAAAAGCACACAGACACATGTGATCTTTCTCACCTAATGCCGATATTCTGAAGCTCAAAACGCCGCCCTGGTGGCGCAGTGGTCTAAGGCGCTGGCCTATGATCATTTGTCCGTAAGGTGTCCGGGTTCGAATCCCGGTCAGGCATGGATGTTGTGTTTGTCTTACGGCACTGGCTCTCTCCCTTCCCTGGAACTAGTGACCCTAAATTAGGGACGGGCGACTGCTTATAGCCCACTGAGTTGCTCATGGTGGTCGTTAAACCTCCAATCAAAAAAAGCTCGAAACTGTACGCGCAGTTTGTTTGTTCGATCTTCCATCTCTCGGCAACATTTCGAGCATTGAAATCTCTAATCATTCAACTCACGAAATTTCGTATACGTTTGGAATTTTCGTATACTTTGAAACATGTGCTACTGGAATAGTTTGATCGCCACTATGTTTTCTTCATACTTTGCTTTTTATATTTTTTTAACATTGTGTCTTCATCTAGATCAGCGCATGGTTTCGTACGAAATAAGGCAGCGAATTTATCTTCAAGCCATCGATTCCTTCTGTGATGGCTTCCTGCAGCTAGATACTCTGAAATGTAAGTTTTTGCTTTACGTAATTTTTTAACAACAATTTGCAAACGACTTGCTAGTCTATGATGAGGTTTAAACTAATTTTTTATGAAAAACATCGCATATTTCGTTTTACAACACATTTCATTTTTAGTATAGATGCAGCAGATGCATTTAATGCATTTCAAAGAAAAGGGCATTCTCAAACATATTTAACTTGATGAGTGCGTATTCGGTTTTCAAAATTTAAAAGTGAATTTTATAGTATTCTTCTTGTTTTACAGATATCGTCACTGTGTAGCAGTCCTTGTTGCTATACATGAGGAAGAAATTCCACAATCTTCGCCACATTCCTTCTCAAATTAAACAGCTCAATACCCTGTCGTCGAAGTCTACGTACTACCAAAATGAAATGTTTTTCCTGGAAGCTGCTGAAGCTCATTACCTTTGTTGGCTGTACAGGAGGGTTTGTTTATCAGTCGTACGAATTTATGAAGGTGTACTGGGAATATCCAACAGTTGTCGATGTAGTCGTTGCTAATCCTACTGCTATCGATCTACCCGCTGTTACAGTTTGCCCTAGCAATGGGTAAGAATTACCAAAATATTTTCAAAAATATTTATTTTTTGTTTTGAGATTTTGAAGCATTCAAGTACATTTTGATAAAATAGTTGCTTTATAACTACGCAAACAGGATAATTCACATTTTGTAATTACGCGAACAGCATAATTCACATGCTTTGTATACTTACTGTCATAAAAATCCACGCACCAAAAAGGAGGCGCCGAATTGAAATGAGATTTTAGTAGTGAGAAGGTACATACCGAGGACAGAAGTGATTACAATATCACTGCAACAGGACGATTTCCCGCGGACATATGGTACACATTCAGGTCAGCGTTAGTACGTCTGCAGTTCAGAAAGTGTGCCGCTGTACAGTGCGGTTGGGATTGTAGCGCTCACCTGTGGTCCTCCCCACTCTGACACGGTGGTAGTCCGTTCCGATACAGAAGCGGGATTCGTCGCTGAACACTATACATCGCCAGGCCGTGGCATGTCACGTTGATCTCTGCTGACACCACTGCAATCGACGCCGACGATGGTCACGTGTTAATGGCAGAAAACGTAAGGGCCGTCCAGAGTGCAGTTTGTCTCTGTGAGGCGTCTAGAAATGGTTCTGGCGGACACAGGAGTCCCTTGTACAGCGGCCACATGTCTGTGGATATTGCACAAGGACGTCGTTGCATCTATGCGTGCCACTCTCACGAAACCACGGTCCTCTCTGCTACTGGCGTGTCTAGGTCGTGCATAGTCAGTCCGCAATGTCCGGGTGCCTTCCCGTGTCCATTGCTCTCAACGCCATCGCACCGTACTGTCCGACTGGTCCGAATGGTGACAGATTCGGCGCGCCTGCCACCCTGCCTCTCTCATCTCGACGATACGGCCTCGTTGAAAATCCGTCAGTGGCCCGTACGCACATCTACGGCGGCTCCTCGGCGTGTCTATCGCTCAGGGATCTCACCTGACTCTTACCGTGCTCTTCGGCATGAATGTGGAGTCCGTTGCGCGGCGCCTTAGAAGCCCTAAGGATTGATATTAGATACCCGGTCTTGGACGCGCTGTCATGCGGAATCACACGACACTTTAATCATTTGCATGTCTGCCCTCCCCGTAGCTATTCGCAGAGTTTCGCGTTTATCGCACGATTTTTATGACAATCAGTGAAACTACGCGAACAGGATAATTCACATGCTTTGTAACTATGCAAACAGGATAATTCACATGCTTGGTATCTACGCAGACAGGATAATTCACATGCTTGGTATCTGCGTAAACAGGATAATTCACATGCTTGGTAACTACGCAGACAGGATAATTAAAAAAACAGCGACTCTATCGTCGTTCTTACTATGTCTAGCGCCATCAATATTTTCCTGGTGAGATTTGTTATCTTGGGAGGCTTAATTTTTCTATGAAATACCGCACGAAACAAAGCATTTGTTTTTCAGAACGGATCTTTGATTAGTTTTAAAGTTTTCTTCTTTCGATCCCCCACAACTTCTGGTAGAAACTTCAGAAATTTCACACATTATAAGAAAGCAGTTCTGTCGAAATTCAGGTTCTCCTATTATTCAGATTAACTGAGTGATAATGTGCTCTCGAAGAGAAATTTATAATACACCCCACCTAATGACGCAAGGGCCCTCCTCCCTCCCTCACGACAACAGTAACGTGTCCTGGCATAGGCTGTACCAGATGATGGAGAAGTTCCACTGGTATGGAGGCCCATGATTCCAGGAATGCTGTCTGTAAATTGCCGTGAAGTGTCGCTGATGGGTTTTGATGTTGGATTTATCCCTCCACTTTATCCCACACATGCTCAGTTGGGTTCAAATCTGGAGAGTGAGATGGCTATTCCACAGTAACTCAATGAGTGCTCCTGCAACCAATCCTTTGCCAAACTGCGGCGACGAAATGGTCGTTGTCTTGTTGAAAGACGTAATTCTATTATAGAAAATAGATGATCAAAAATGGGTATAGGTGGTCGGCGATTTCATCAACATTACTTTGTGAGGTGATGGGGACTTCACTAGATAAAAAAGGTCCGAAGATGTCCCACACAGACAAGTCCCGAAACATTACACATCCTCATCCGGCCTGAAGCATCTCAACTTGACAGGTGAGGTCTATGGCCACATCTAAGCCACACATGCAAATTCGCGTGTGCGTGCTATATTTGGAACCTACATTCGTCGGACCATGCTATCCGTTTCCAGTCTTCCACGGTCCACTGGCGATGCTTCTTTGCCCACTTCAGCTTTTCAACACAGTGATGTGTTGGGCTGTAAGATGGGTGTGTGCTGCCATAGTCCAGTTGTGCAAACGTATGTCCAATGGATTTTGCACAAATTTTCGTAGATGCTCCGTTGCTGAATGCTAACATTTTTCTTTCCATTATGGTCCTGCGTTACGACATGGATGACGCGGTGCTCACCTCGAACGTCAGCGGTCTGTTTAAAACCACATTTCCCTCAGCGACTGCCTCTTTCTACAAAATCCTCGTACATACGTGAGACAGTAGCCCACAGAAGAGTGCCCAGTCCTCCTTACACTGAATCTCTGCCCGACACGGAACTCGCTCAGGTCTCTGTATTAACCCAGATCCCAATCGCTGGTTCCCTAAACAGCACGCAGATATCTAAATAATAAATGGCCATCATGGGGTTTGGGTTGGTCTTATAATTCTGGAGGTGATAAGGTAGATTTCTGGATGATACTGTGTGTATAATAAAGCGTGGTTTCAGGGTATCGGATAACTAAAACCGATGTTACATATTAAAACATCTTCGGTCCTGAAACAAAAACTAAGCTACTAACACTATTAAGTCACGGGTAACATGGATTTTAATTTTTAGATATCTGACAGATCAAAATATTTCCTTTTACCATGAATCAATTTGACACACTACCTAAACATGAAGCATGATCTGTGGTCATTACACAGTCGCATCAGAATAATATGACCACCTACCTAATAATGGAAAAAAACACCCTTCGCCCGGATGACAGGGGCGAGACGACGTGGCATGGACGCAATCAGGCCCTGGAAGGTCACCCTGGGCACGCGTTCCATTTGGACTGCAGCACAGCATGCAGGTGCAGGAGATCACGCGGTTGTTGGGCTGCACGTCGAACCTGTCGATCCAAATAGTCTCACAAGGGCTCTACCGGATTGAGATTGGGTGATTTCGGCGGCCAAGGGAGAACGGAGACATCGCTGTCGTGTTTTTGGAACCAGTCATCATGCAACCCCTTAGCGATGTGGCACGGCGCATTGTCCTGTTGATAGACACCGTCACCACCATGGTAAACGTCCAACATGAAGGAATGCTGTGGTCAGAGAGGATGGACAGGTAGCCATTGACGTTCAGGGACCCATCTAGTGGTACCAGCGGTCCCAGGTCATACCAGGAAAACATCCCCCAGACATGCACACTGCCACCGTTCGTCACTTCTGTGGAGTAGAAACCTCGATTCGTCGGATAAAGCAACCTTTTTACACTCTTCACCTGTCCAATGACGATGGTGCCATGCGAATTGTAGGCATCGTTGCCGATGGACCTGGGTTAATATTGGCGCTTTGACGCAGCGGCGACTCTGGAGAGCCATGGTTAAAAGGATTCGCTCTACTCTTATAGGGAACACGTGCCTGGGTGCCCCAGCGTTCATTTACGTAGTCAATTGCTGCACTGATGCGCGTCGATTGCCCTTTACCAGTCGACGGACACGACATCCTCTGGGTCGATGGCCTTTGGGGCTCCAACGTTATGACGTCATGATAAACTCAGTGTGCCAACGGTCCATTCTTGGTTCACCCTTACCACAGCACCTCGCGAACAGCACACGAAGTCTGCTATTTCAGGGATGCTTCCACCCTTAGCGTGGTAGCCGATGATCATTTCTTTTCGAGCGTTCGTTAAATCCCTACCTGTGCTCACGTGACGCACTATGGCTCATCTGTCCTGGCCGGTCGATTATATTTCGGTGTGGTCGATCTTGTCACGTGCACCCTATGACGCGCCGGGGAGGGTACACTGTGATACACGGGGTAGTCATATTATTCTGGTACGACCATGTATTCAACAGAAGTTCTGAAAGTACTGGTACGAAAAAGTCGTGTGATATTTGGTTTTAAAGAAACATAGTGCATCTGCAAAGGAGGCTGACTGTGAATTTTCAGCTCACACACAAGTTTATTATTCTCACTTTCAAAAACACATATACAATAGAACCTGGGTTATACGTTTCACTTATATATTTCTCACTTTTATACATAATTCTGTGTTAGTCCCGGTATTTTACTGCATTTTTTATCACTTTTTAAATTCGGTTATACGTAATTTATTTTATGCTTTTTGCGATTATACGGGCAGATGTTGCACTCTTCCTCCGATGCATGTTGTCCAAATTGAAAGAAAATAACAGGAATTTTGAGGATGACTGTGCTACTGTGAACAGGATCCATCGTCCTCTTCACAGTAGCACAGTCATCCTTGGAATTGATGCCACTGACAAAACGGCCAGTGCTTTAAGGAAGCAGCAGCAGCATTAAGTCGCATCGTTCGATGTGTTAATTCCCCAATTACTCGACAACTTTACGAGTCGGAAAAATCCCAAATTTCAAACGCAACCACCCAATAATTGAAAAAAAAAGTTCAACATGAAAGCTATCCGAAGAAAATAAAATAAAATCGGAATTTCAGAAGTCCCAGGTCGAGATAAATGAAATTATGCAGTCTTTCGAGAGCGCTGAGTTATTTGAAGAAATATATGCAAAATAATTGTCATAGTAAAAGGTATCGTAAAAATGAAAGAAATGAATCAGTCGGACTTTTAGGAACAATGATATCGAATAATGTATACAGTGGAAACTTGGTTATACGTTTTTCACATTCATATGTAATTTTGGGCTAATCCCAATATTTCATTGTAGTTTTTATCCTTTTTTTCATTTATAGATTTTTTGCGATTAAACGCTAAATTTTTAAAATTCGGATTCTCAAAATTTCACTGTTATTTGATTATTTTATACACAATCGGGATGTTACAACTCTGAGAGAATTGAGAAAATTTCTTTGCTTTTGTTGTTTACAGAATGCAATTAAAAATTTACGAAATTATGTTCACAGTTCTCTCTTTGCTCCGACTTCCTAAAATTTGAAACAAGCGAAGGTTAGTGCGTATTTTACTCAGCACTAATGCCAAATCAACTACTAGACAAATTGCTTTCAAGAGAGCGATAGTAAGAATATGTAAGAGGAGTATTCAATTATATAATTATATATATCATATTCAGATTTACTTCCTAGAATTTCAAAGGAAAGGGTTTTTTTACCTCTTTTTTTTTCAAATGTTGAAAGTATCAAATCGTACGGAATTTCTTAACCTAGTTTTTATCATGAAATCAGAATGAAAGGTAAAAAATAGACATACGTTTGAGATAGCAAACAAAGTATGTATGTATGTATGTATGTATGTATGTGCCCAGCAAAAACAATGTTGCTGGGCCAGCACTCAAGCCAGCACTGGCAGCAGTGCCCCAGTATCATGTAGCCGCTGCACAACCGTCAATAATATGACCCGGTGGCCACTACGTTTGCCAGCAATTCAGACCAGCAGCAGGCCAACAGTTGGCACCCCATCACTTGTCATATGCCAGAAAAAGGCCATCAGTTATCCGTCACAGGCAGTGGCTGCCACAACCGGCCCTTCAGAAGCCCTGCAATTTCCCAGTAGAAGTCATTAAAAAAAACGATAACCGCCGTTTCCCAAAGCCACAACTACTTTTTCTTTCTCTCTACGAAACTTCTACATGGCGGCACGGCTCTGGAGAAATTTCCTCAACAGGTCCTAAAAAACTACCGTTTGGATCTGGCTGGAAACGAACCAACGATAGTCTGTTTGCGAAGCGATCACTCTACTCACTATTGCAACGCGCGAGGCTTTGCTTGAAGCTCAGCCTCTTTCCAGCGCGATGTGAAACTAAGGATTCTCTTTTTTAATTTTACAAAATTGCGAGGTATTTTTCATAAATGTCAGCTTCATATAACTCATAAGTTTAGTTTTTCAACGTAACGATTTTTTTTTATTTACCTTAAGGTTATTTCACTCGTTTTCAACGAGTGTACCAACCTAAAGGTGCTTTCCAAAGTTTTGTGCTGTCCTTGTGGTCTTGAAAGGCGATTGTTTAATTAATATATTTACCCGTTCATGTCATATTGTGTTACATTTTTAACGTTGTATCTTTCCTTTCCGCGGCCTGAAGCTACATTTGTTCTGAGGAGGAAAGATATTTTACTTGTCGTTATTTTTAGCAGCGAATACCTTCCATCTCGTGTATTCAACCCATGGATGAGTACATTATATCCACATAGCGTTGCCTTCCCCCTCCAAATAATGGATAAATTTCGTGCACGTATAATTGTTATTTTTTTTCCAACATAACGATTTTGTGATGTTTTTGGGGACTTTTGTTTGAAGCGGTTTAGTGTATGTTAAAACGAAAGATTACACAGAAATTATTTCCTGTTATTCATGGGAATGGAGTGGGTGTATTCCATGGCTGTCTGTATTCCCGATTCTTTGTGTGTTAGTTCAGGAATTTTGCTACGAAATGAGTTTCTGCAAATACAGAAGAGTAATTGAATATTTCTTATAGTTCATTAATGATTATTTATATATTTTTCTTCCGACGGTAATCTCTGTCGACGTGGCATTTCATTACGATATTAATTCGACTCTCTACATATGGCTTTATTTTTTTTAACATCCATTAAAACAAACGATGGCGATAGCGTCGTCTTCAACTAATTGGTACTACGAAAGACACAACACGTGTTGCTTCTGCGCATGCGCAGTTCCGTTGCTTCCACCTCGTGTTGCGTTGCTTCGGTTGCCAGCTAGAGGCCACCAGTGGCACTTGCTTGGAGGCCCGTAATTCACGGCGATGCTGCAGGGCCATCAATGGCTGCCAACTGATGGCGCTGCCACCAACCGACCGCTACCGTGCCGTGACCAGCAGATTCAGCCAACAGTGATCCATCACTGCCAGCTGGTGGCCAGCAGTTTCCTAACACTTGTGTTTTTGCTGGGTATGTATGTATGTATGTCATACATTGTAAATTAGCGTTATCTAAATTTGCGAATCCCTCCACCTTCTATTTCTGGAGGCATTCAAAATTTTACAACAGACTTAACATTTTGAAATTTCGTTTGTACTTTTTTTACATTTATAGATTTTTTAAGGCTGTTTCCTAGAAAAACGTATATCTGAGGTTCCACTGTATTTTGAATTCCTTATATGCACTTCCTTCGGAGAAGTTCTTTATATGCATATACGCCTTCTATTGGCGTAGTTATGCAGTGAAGAAAAACTAAAACGCATGATTTATCATCTTCATAGTTCTTTTTTTTTTTTTTTTTTTTCTTGATTAGAGGTTTAACGACCACCGTGAGCAACTGAATGGGCTATAAGCAGTCGCCCGTTCCTAATTTAGGGTCACTGATTCCAGGGAAGGGAGAGAGCCAGGGCCGTAAGACAAACACAACATCCATGCCTGACCTGGATTCGAACCCGGACCCCTTTCGGACAAATGATCAGAGGCCATCGCTTAGACCACTGCGCCACCGGGGCGGCCATCTTCATAGTTCAGACGCTTCGAAATTTAAAAAAAATATTTTTTTAAATACGAGGTATAGAAATGTTCACAGACAAACGGACGATATGGAGATTATCTTAGCTAGTTGTTCGCTCCTAGAAGACGTCTAAAATTGAAAACCGTAAATACTCAATTCAAATGCGAAGAATAGCAACTTCCTCATCAAAATGCAAAGTACATCGCGGATGCTTACATTTTACACAACCTTCCCGCTAGTGCAGTGATCTAAGCGCTAGTTTGTGACCATTCGTCCGAGATGAGTCAACGTTTGAATCTGGTGAGGCGTGAGTGTTGTGTTTGTTTTACGGCACTGGCTCTCTCGCTTTGCTAGAACCAGTGGCCTTAAATTAGGGATGTACAATTGCTTATAACCTATCGAGCTGTTCATGGTGGTCATTAAACCCCCAAATAAAAAAATATAAAAAAACTCGCATATCACGTGTAATTTGTTATTTGTGCAAAATTGAAGAACAAGAGCATTTGGGACCAACTTGCTGATCACATGCAAAAGTTTTCTGTGGGGAAATTATGGAGTTTAACGCAATTGCTTACTGCATTTTAAGCTTTGATAGTTGTAGCTTAAATCGCTTAAGTCAGTTCTAAGTTAAAGGTTTTTAGCGAACTTTATAGAACATGAATTCACTCTGAAAACTTAATTGGCCGCTAACAGCCAGAGACCAATGGAAAAGCTATATATATATATATATGTATATAAACAATCCACGTCTTTATACCTCCTCTCGCTGAAAAGTCAAATCCATTGATGCAATGACTGTGCCACACAGAATTCAATCCAGAGATAGTAATTGTCGATCAGATATCAGACCATCGTTGAACAAACAACTCATTCGTAATCTCTGCAATCCATCTACATACCTCGCTGATCTCGGCAACTTTACCGACATAAATGTCGACAAACTGTACTTACATTCTTGACAACTTCACTTACATAGGCTCGACAACAACATTTGCATAAATCTCGACAACTCCAGTAACTCTACCAATTTTATTTTACTGCATTCAATATTATTTTATCTTTCTGTGATTCATTCTCAGAGTTGCCAAATTGTAAAATTTCTTTGGGGAAGCAATGTATTTTTCAGTGAGAAAATGTTTAACTAGGAAGTAACTACGTAAATTTTACATAAGAAAACA
Source organism: Macrothele yani (assembly GCA_039090855.1). NCBI lineage: Eukaryota > Metazoa > Arthropoda > Arachnida > Araneae > Macrothelidae > Macrothele > Macrothele yani. The sequence goes on along the minus strand of CM077032.1, from coordinate 33,054,275 downwards.
GAAGCTAAAGAGGAAAGTTAAATAGAGATTCCGACGTATACGTCTAATTTAACCTTTGTTTTGAGTTCCTGTGGTTTTATGTAAATTTGGGTGCTCCTCGTCAAACGTTTTCTAAACTTAACGCCCCAGGTCTTCTCTCGATGAAGGAGAAATTATCTACAATCTTGCAGTGGGTCAAGAGAGAAAGCAAATCTAAATACGAAAAAAGATAAAATGATGTTCTCCAGAGAGAACATCATTTTATCTTTTATTAAAGGTTATTCTCGTTATCGCACTTTTGTGGAAAGATGATTTGAGTGAGTTATATCCATGCTATGCGAAAGATGTTGTATAAGCGAATTGCATTCAATGATTGGGTTACTATGACTTGTTGATGATGAATATTGATGATGAATATTTGAAGTGATTTATTTCTACTGATAGCGTGCTGAATTTCCGAATAGAAGTGGGTTTGTTTGGTTAGCAAATACTGACTTGTTATTCAACCCTTGACGTATTTTTATCGTGAAGTGTGTGTGAGACATGCATTTTCCTAATTAAGGTTACAGTTTAGATTTGTAATATCGTGTTACATTGATCACTAGTGGTGTATAAATGCCCTCATTACACGATCAGGATATTCAATATACAAACTGGGATTAAAATTAAAGTATTTGATTTCAATTTGAGTAATACGTAATAGGTACAATATCTTTCAAAGTGTCAAGCACTTAATGATCTAACTATGAACTGTGGAATTAGGAGCTAAACTTTAAACAAATAGACATACATAAATGAGCTGCAAGACAGTTGATACAATGTGCATGCGTACGCGTGCGACATCTTAGGGGGAATTGTGTTACCAACACGTTCCGCACGTTATATCAATAACCCCCAAAAAAAACAAGTTAGTAAAATCATGCAATGCATTGATTATAATACGCTTTCCAACATACCAGAAATCATTACTCAAGTTATCACTGCCGCCCCGGTGGCGCAGTTGTCTAAGGCACTGGCCTCTGATCACTCGTCCGTAAGGGGTCCGGGTTCGAATCCCGGTCAGGCATGGATGTTGTGTTTGTCTTACGGCACTGGCTCTCTCCCTTCCCTGGAACCAGTGACCCTAAATTAGGGACGGGCGACTGCTTATAGCCCATTGAGTTGCTCACGGTGGTCGTTACACCTCCAATCAAAAAAAAAAAAAAAAAAAAAAAAAGCTATCACTCAAGTTATGAGAATATTGGCTGTGGAATAAATCTCGGTCCTGTGCCCTGACCTTTGATCCCATTTCGATGATATTCAACACAACCGGTTTGGTATACCTCCTAAATAACATGATAAAGTTTTGTCGTAATCGAAGCATTTTTACGTAAGTTATGATGCATAAGATCTATGGAATAGATACCGCTCCTGTGTCCTAACCTTTGACCCCATTTCGCCCATTTTTAATAGAATTCGTTCCCAGGAAAGACCCTAAAACATACTAACATTTCATCCAAATCGAAGCATTTTTACGTAAGTTATGACGCATAATGGCGATGGAAGTGATTCCGTTTCTTTGTCTTGACCTTTGACCCCATTTCGCCCATTTTCAATAAGGTTTTTTTTTTTTTTTTTTTTGATTGTATGTTTAACGACCACCGTGAGCAACTCAATGGGCTATAAGCAGTCGCCCGTCCCTAATTTAGGGTCACTGGTTCCAGGGAAGGGAGAGAGCCAGTGTCGTAAGACAAACACAACATCCATGCCTGACGGGATTCGAATCCGGACCCCTTACGGACGAATGATCAGAGGCCAGCGCCTTAGACCACTGCGCCACCGGGGCGGCTCAATAAGGTTTGTCGCCAGGTGGTTTTCTACCACATACTAAAATTTCATCGAAATCGAACCTTTTTTTACGTTAGTTATGATGCATAACAGCAGTGGAATGGATCCCGCTCCTATGTACTGACCTTTGACCCCATTTCGTTCATTTTAAATAGGGTACCTTCCCAGGTGATCCCCCTACCAGATACTAAAATTTCATCGAAATCGAACGATTGTTACGCGAGTTATTGTGCGGGCGGACACAATCACACAACGCGGGACGTAATGAGGCAGATGGGAATCGCGACCATCGCTCGCCGCAGGTGTGACGTCATAAACCTTTAATAGGATCCACACACAACGCGTGACGTAATGAGACAGATGGCGTGACCGCGCGCCAACATTCTCAAACGCGGCGAGATTGTGACATCATAAGATTTCTAAGCATTGGTAACATTAATGGAATAATGGAACAACGCCATCACTAAAAACATTATAATTCGGTGTGGTTATTTAACCCACTGAACGAATTCTCCTAAAGTCGAGATCAAGCTAAATCGATTTCTAGTACCAGAAAACGGTAGGTTAACGACTTTCATCAAAATTCTTAGAGCTGTTTTCAAAATAAAATGTACATACAAACATAGAAGAATTGCTACTTTAAGGTGGACGTCAAGTAATTTTGCTTCCTATACTTCCAATGGAAAAATTTCTGTACACATTTTCTTCACAATTAATGCGTTCCCAAGGATTAAAATTTGAACATCGATTAAAATATCTTCATTTTATAACTTGCGATACTTAATATTTTCTAAAACATAACCATAATTATGCAATTCAACATTTTTTTGTCTACTGACGTCATGAAAACACAGGTCGCGCCATCTTTTTTCTGGATAATTAATGCGTTCACAAAAATGAAAATTTGAACATCGATTAAAATAGCTTCATTTCATAACATGGAATACTTAATATTTTCTAAACCATAACCGTAATAATATTTTCTAAACCATAACCGTAATTATGCAATCCAACATTTTTTTGCCCACTGACGCCATCAAAGTACATGTCACGCCATGTTTTCTCTGGTTTCAACACAACCAAAGGAAAAGTTATTGATTTTTAATATGATTATGGTTATGTTTTAGAACATATTAAGTTTTCCAAGTTATAATATGAAGTTTTTTTAATCAATGTTCAAATTTTCATCCTTGGGAACACATTAATTGTAAAGGTAATGTTTACAAAACTCTTTCCATTGGAAGTGTAGGAAGCAAAATTACTTGACGTCCACCTTAATAATATGGGATAAGGGCAATGGAAAGGATCGCAATCCTATGTCCTGTCCTTTGACCACATTTCGTCCATTTTCAATAGGGTTTGTCCCCAGGTGGTCCCCTACTACATACTGAAACTTTAATCGAGATCGAAACATTTTTACGCAAGTTATGACGCATAAGGGCAATGGAATGCATCCGGATCTTATGTCCTGACCTTTGACCCCATTTCACCCATTTTGAATAGGGGTTGTTCCCAGGCGGTCTCCTACCACATAGTAAACTTTCATTGAAATCGAACCATATTTACGCAAGTTATGACGCATAAGGGTAATGGAATGATCCCTCTCCTACGTCGTGACCTTTGACCCCAATTGTCCCATTTTCAATAGGGTTCATCCCTTGGTGGTCCCCTACCACATACTAAAATTTCATCGAAATCGAACCATTTGTACGCCAGTTATTGTGCGGACGGACGGACGGACAATGCTGGCGCATATACGCTTCTTCAAAATACGGTTGGAAAGCGTAAACAACAGGGTTTATCATTATTAGCGTTTTTCGTAATTAACTTGGTGGAGAATTAGGTGCGTGTTTGGCAAGCTGATCTATATGCGTTAGTCGTTGCCGTAGTAAGGTGGATGATGCAGGAATCGTAGGAGTAAATAAGGAAACTTTCTGTGAATAGGAGGGTCATCCTCGTTCGTTGTGTTCCTAGGATTTTTAACTGTGTCCATTCTGGTTTGTGTGCTCCATCATTAGTTTACAGTAATATGACCGACTGAGATTCATCTGGGAAAGTAACCTTTAGGTTGAACTGACGACTTAAATCACCAGTTAAGCACTAAGTTGGAGTTAAATAGTTAAAGTAATAGTTACGCACCTATATTTAACTATTATTTTACAAGGTTAAAAATTTATCAAGAAAAACATTTATTCTAGTCCTCTGTCAAAATTGCTACTCGAAAGAAAAACCCTTTTGCAACAAAAGCAAAGCTCACATGGAAATTCAACATGAATAAAAAACAGAACTTTAAGCGAAGAATATTTCCAGCATACAAAATTCGTACTCCAGTTACGCCAGACGAAATAAGGGAGATCATCTCGATAACATCAGTAAGTTTTTCGAAATCAAAAAGGGTCATTTTTTCAAAACTGGAACTTAGAATACTGGTGTTTTGATTTCGTTGTCTTATTGAAGCGAATGGAGAAAGTGTAGTTAAAGGATGTTTAAATGTAGTAAATTCTTCCGGTGTGAATTGTTCTTTATGATGCGTTTTCGGCACTATAATGATGATTTCAGTTCCTACCCACTAGAAGTAAACTAGAAGTAAATGATGATTTCAGTTCTAACCCACTAGAAGTAAACTTTCCTTTGAAGAAATGGACTCTCTCGGAAAAGCAACGAATAGTATATACAAAAGGAACATAGATCATTTATTTTGAATGTCTTAACATTACTCCCGGACATTTTCACTTTACCAGATCAAAAATAAAACTGCCACCGTTTTTTAGCATTTAACACACGCTTCACGGCATACGTCACAACATGAAATATGATAGACAACATTAGAGATGTTTGAGAAACGCCCTTTGTTTTTCGTGGACAAGGATTTACGAAATGCGGACACGGAAGACCGATGCAATTTTCAAAATATGAAATGTGTTCCTTTGTACTTCAAAATGTCACAACATGCAATATGATAGACAACATTAGAGATGTTTGAGAAACGCCCTTTGTTTTTCGTGGACAAGGATTTACGAAATGCGGACACGGAAGACCGATGCAATTTTCAAAATATGAAATGTGTTCCTTTGTACTTCAAAATGTCACAACATGCAATATGATAGACAACATTAGAGATGTTTGAGAAACGCCCTTTGTTTTTCGTGGACAAGGATTTACGAAATGCGGACACGGAAGACCGATGCAATTTTCAAAATATGAAATGTGTTCCTTTGTACTTCAAAATGTCACAACATGCAATATGATAGACAACATTAGAGATGTTTGAGAAACGCCCTTTGTTTTTCGTGGACAAGGATTTACGAAATGCGGACACGGAAGACCGATGCAATTTTCAAAATATGAAATGTGTTCCTTTGTACTTCAAAATGTCACAACATGCAATATGATAGACAACATTAGAGATGTTTGAGAAACGCCCTTTGTTTTTCGTGGACAAGGATTTACGAAATGCGGACACGGAAGACCGATGCAATTTTCAAAATATGAAATGTGTTCCTTTGTACTTCAAAATGTCACAACATGCAATATGATAGACAACATTAGAGATGTTTGAGAAACGCCCTTTGTTTTTCGTGGACAAGGATTTACGAAATGCGGACACGGAAGACCGATGCAATTTTCAAAATATGAAATGTGTTCCTTTGTACTTCAAAATGTCACAACATGCAATATGATAGACAACATTAGAGATGTTTGAGAAACGCCCTTTGTTTTTCGTGGACAAGGATTTACGAAATGCGGACACGGAAGACCGATGCAATTTTCAAAATATGAAATGTGTTCCTTTGTACTTCAAAATGTCACAACATGCAATATGATAGACAACATTAGAGATGTTTGAGAAACGCCCTTTGTTTTTCGTTGACAAGGATTTACGAAATGCGGACACGGAAGACCGATGCAATTTTCAAAATATGAAATGTGTTCCTTTGTACTTCAAAATGTCACAACATGCAATATGATAGACAACATTAGAGATGTTTGAGAAACGCCCTTTGTTTTTCGTGGACAAGGATTTACGAAATGCGGACACGGAAGACCGATGCAATTTTCAAAATATGAAATGTGTTCCTTTGTACTTCAAAATGTCACAACATGCAATATGATAGACAACATTAGAGATGTTTGAGAAACGCCCTTTGTTTTTCGTGGACAAGGATTTACGAAATGCGGACACGGAAGACCGATGCAATTTTCAAAATATGAAATGTGTTCCTTTGTACTTCAAAATGTCACAACATGCAATATGATAGACAACATTAGAGATGTTTGAGAAACGCCCTTTGTTTTTCGTGGACAAGGATTTACGAAATGCGGACACGGAAGACCGATGCAATTTTCAAAATATGAAATGTGTTCCTTTGTACTTCAAAATGTCACAACATGCAATATGATAGACAACATTAGAGATGTTTGAGAAACGCCCTTTGTTTTTCGTGGACAAGGATTTACGAAATGCGGACACGGAAGACCGATGCAATTTTCAAAATATGAAATGTGTTCCTTTGTACTTCAAAATGTCACAACATGCAATATGATAGACAACATTAGAGATGTTTGAGAAACGCCCTTTGTTTTTCGTGGACAAGGATTTACGAAATGCGGACACGGAAGACCGATGCAATTTTCAAAATATGAAATGTGTTCCTTTGTACTTCAAAATGTCACAACATGCAATATGATAGACAACATTAGAGATGTTTGAGAAACGCCCTTTGTTTTTCGTGGACAAGGATTTACGAAATGCGGACACGGAAGACCGATGCAATTTTCAAAATATGAAATGTGTTCCTTTGTACTTCAAAATGTCACAACATGCAATATGATAGACAACATTAGAGATGTTTGAGAAACGCCCTTTGTTTTTCGTGGACAAGGATTTACGAAATGCGGACACGGAAGACCGATGCAATTTTCAAAATATGAAATGTGTTCCTTTGTACTTCAAAATGTCACAACATGCAATATGATAGACAACATTAGAGATGTTTGAGAAACGCCCTTTGTTTTTCGTGGACAAGGATTTACGAAATGCGGACACGGAAGACCGATGCAATTTTCAAAATATGAAATGTGTTCCTTTGTACTTCAAAATGTCACAACATGCAATATGATAGACAACATTAGAGATGTTTGAGAAACGCCCTTTGTTTTTCGTGGACAAGGATTTACGAAATGCGGACACGGAAGACCGATGCAATTTTCAAAATATGAAATGTGTTCCTTTGTACTTCAAAATGTCACAACATGCAATATGATAGACAACATTAGAGATGTTTGAGAAACGCCCTTTGTTTTTCGTGGACAAGGATTTACGAAATGCGGACACGGAAGACCGATGCAATTTTCAAAATATGAAATGTGTTCCTTTGTACTTCAAAATGTCACAACATGCAATATGATAGACAACATTAGAGATGTTTGAGAAACGCCCTTTGTTTTTCGTGGACAAGGATTTACGAAATGCGGACACGGAAGACCGATGCAATTTTCAAAATATGAAATGTGTTCCTTTGTACTTCAAAATGTCACAACATGCAATATGATAGACAACATTAGAGATGTTTGAGAAACGCCCTTTGTTTTTCGTGGACAAGGATTTACGAAATGCGGACACGGAAGACCGATGCAATTTTCAAAATATGAAATGTGTTCCTTTGTACTTCAAAATGTCACAACATGCAATATGATAGACAACATTAGAGATGTTTGAGAAACGCCCTTTGTTTTTCGTGGACAAGGATTTACGAAATGCGGACACGGAAGACCGATGCAATTTTCAAAATATGAAATGTGTTCCTTTGTACTTCAAAATGTCACAACATGCAATATGATAGACAACATTAGAGATGTTTGAGAAACGCCCTTTGTTTTTCGTGGACAAGGATTTACTAAATGTGGACACGGAAGACCGATGCAATTTTCAAAATGTGAAATGTGTTCCTTTGTACTTCAAAATGTCACACTTCAATAGCTTGAAAAAATAAGTAATAAACAAAATAATACATTACAAAGATCTTTAAAGAAATACAATTTCATATTGTATTGTTACAAGCCCAAGGAACGCTTATAGCATAGTAAATCCGTTTATTTTCGTGATGTAATATGCATAAAGATTCGCCAATTCTATACTGGGGGCTTTCTAAAGGCAATGAAGACATAAAACGCAACGAATTAGAACACGTAAATAACAAAGATGATTTTTTGAAAATAGCGTGGGTGACATCACAAACAGTATTACATTAGTTTTTATCATGCAATTATACGTTGTGCCGCGATGAGTTTCTATCTTTTAATACCGTAAGCCAAACCATTGGTAGTTCGATTGAGACTAATTTTCTGGAAAATATATAGATTGCTTCCCTGATGGCAGTCTCTTTAAAGTTCGTGTAAGGAGCAATTCTTCTAATATTATTCCATACAGGAGAGCCGAGCAATGCATAACTTCTCTGCCGAGGGCTTAATTCTGCATGTTCTGGTTGACACTTCGCACGTGTTCTTTGGATCGCTTTGTTATTCTGAAATATATTTTTCCCGTTTTGTCACGATACACCAACGGGCGTACACACCCGCCTTTTCTTTCTCACACTGTCTCTCCTTGCAGTTAGATACTATACTGTATGTGATAACGGGGCTGGTGATTTAATTGCTATTGAGATGTTTTACTTACGCAATAAATTCTTCAACCAATATGTAAAGCACAGAACATACATTATATTGACAAAAGTCACCGGACATCCCTTAAAAAGCAATTGAACGGATCCGCTGCGTTGTTAAGATGCGCGCTACAGCTTCAAACGTTGTAAAAACAAGCCTGCAGGTGACCGCGATCATATCACATTGTGAGATTGAGTGAAAATATCGCGGCGGGAGAGAACTGACTTTGAGAAAGGAAAGATCGTTGGGTGTTATATTAGTGGGTTGTCCATAAGAGAAACCGAGAGGCATTTAAACATACCCAAGTCAACTGTTTCGGAGGTACTGAATAAGTGGAAGACACATGGTGTGCCTGAAGCAACAAAACGTACCGGCAGACAAAAGAAAATCAGTGATAGAGGACGTCGAAACCTCAGGAGAGTCATTATAGGTAATCGACGGAGTACTACACAAGACCTCAGTGTACAGGTGAGTAAACTGGAACCTCGGTATTTACACGTACCATTCGCAGAGAACTTCATTCCATAAATTACCGTGGTCGTGCGGCTGCTCATAAGTCTTTCCACTCCACTCGGAATGCTACTCGTCGTTTAGCATGGTGTGAAGAACATTTATCGTGGACCGTAGAACAATAGAAACGGGTCCTATAGACTGATGAATCCAGATACACGATCCGTCAGTCTGATTGCCGTGTGTGGGTATGGCGGCAGCCGGAAGAACGCTGTTAACATAGTGTACTGTTCCTACGGTCAAGTTTGGAGCTGGCAGTGTAGTCGTGTGGGGATGTTTTTCGTGGTAAGTTTCCGGCCCATTGGTTATTGTGGACAAACCTGTTAACCAGCACGTCTACTTTGATATTCTGGAGAATTATGCCCTACCAACTCTGTGGTAATAACATGGAACCGCGCCTTGTTGGTACCAGCAGATAATGCACCGAGCCATAAAGCAAGGACTGTTACAGCGTAGTTTGACGATAATTCCGTATCGTGTATGGACTGGCCAACACAGATCCCTGATCGTAATCCCATAGAGCACCTACGGGATGAATTAGAGCGCCGGATAAGAAGTTCGGAACCAAGGCCTACTACTAAGCAACAGTTAGCGGCAGCATTATGTACTGAATGGAAGCGCATACCTACCGCTGTAATCGAAAACCTTGTCGAAAGCTTTTCTCGAAGGGTCAGTACATGCATTAAGGCCAAAGGTGGATCGACACCGTATAGTATGTCAATAAATGCTATGTTGTACTTATCTTCTAAGTGTCCGGTGAATTTTGTCAATATAGTGTATGTGATGGATCCTGCGTATATCATTGTCTTACTAGATGGTTTTGTCATTGTAACATTATACGACTTCTTTTCGTTCTATATATTCTGTCTATGCCACCCTTCTTATATCCAGCCTTTAGACCCTTGCTATAAATATTATCAATTTCCTTATTATGTAGGTAAGCGAGTTTGAATACGTTATACGCTCTATAAAACCAAGCTCTAAACGCAGAAAGTTTGTACTCTTTTGGGAAGTGTGAATCAGGAGGGCCAATGTTCGGTACTGCGGTTGGTTTATAATAAACGTCAAAATCGTAGCTCGATGTTCCAAGAATAACGCTTACAGCGTAGAAATAAACGGATTTACTACGCTATAAGCGTTCCTTGAGTATTCACGACCTGGTGTATTTAAAATAACTAACGTTACAAGCTCTTTAAACTGTTCGCTTTTCTTCTAAAATTTAACAGAAGAAAGTGTTGTAATTTCCGTTAAGGTTTTAGGAAGTCTTTTACTCGTTTCAGGGGTTTACTGCAAAATTATAAGCTATTTGATGTTGTAAAATGTAGTGCCTTTTTTGAACAACTTGGTCGCATTATTGCCAATTTTTGATCATCTTACATCATTGAAGATAAGGGTCACTTTGAATACGTTAAGTTATACCCGTAGGTGTGTGTGATTACAAAATATCATCTAAAGCAATAGGTAATGTATTCAAAGTTTTCCGTTCTATAGGATAATGGCGAGTAAATTCTGTAAAAAGTTTCCTGAGCACTGTGGGACGAACGAAACCTATTCAGCCTTCTGCAAAAGGTGTTTACAAGAATGTAATCGGGAGAAAGGGCAGCCCAAAGACTTGATGGTAAGTGAAATGTTTCCTCAACTATTTTCAAATGAGAAAAATGATTTTGTATACCTGTGCTATTGTTCTTTTTTAACTTAAAGTGAATTTCTGAATGAAGTGTGCCCCTGAAATTGTATTTTATATATTTATTTTATTCATATCTGAAAGTTCAGAAAATTATGGACCTCTATGATTTACAGAACAACATGTGAAACTTTCAAATTACCTGTAACTGCATGATCGGACATATTTTATACTCGTCCAATGCTGATTTGTTTAAAGCGGACAATTTATCTAAACCCTCATCAAATAGAAGTCATCGCTCTTTCCACATTTATAAGTGAGTCACGGAAAAATTATCATCAGCCGCCACCGGGAATCGAACCCAGGGTATTTCAGTTACGCACCGGACATGCTTCCACTGCACCACAGCGGCCTCGAGATTCTCCAGGCTCACATACGACAAACTGCCAAACCACTTGGCAGGTGCTTTCTTTGGAGCCCCGGACAATGCTGGGTATTCACTAAAGATGAACAGTAGCAACTGAACAAATAACTAGACGGCGAATGAATAATAAATACACGGTTGACGTGGATTTGGAACATCAAATAGAAGTCGTCACTTATAAACGTGGAAAGAGCGATGACTTCTATTTGATGTTCATTATCAACGTCAACTGTGTATTTGTTGTGTAAACCCTGATGGTCAAATAGACTGCTCGTTCAATAGTCAAATTTGTCCGAGATCTATTCGTGCAATGAGCGAAAGGACTTATTCCAGAGCAATGATTCCAATTCTTTGTGTCTATACAGTTCTGGTCGGGAAAGATATTCGTGCTCACAGTATCACAATTTGTGTGTGTGTGTGTTCATCTCTTTGTGTGTCGGCCTGCACCATACCCTATATCAACTAGTCCGATGAAGAAATCCATTCTACTCTGAAATTTGGAACTGTGAGAGTGCTGATCCCCCCCCCCCCCCCCATACCATCCTATTATTTCCGATGTATTACTATGACACCGCGGATCCTAAGTGCTGGAACTACTAACCTCAATATATATATTCTATTCGATATCATTGCTTGTAAAACTCCGACCGAAACATTTCATTCTCCGGAAACTCCATACCACGAAAACCATTTCGGGTGGACTTTGTACTTCGTAGAATGCACAGTGTTTCGGAGAGGAAAGTGCAAACGTACACTACCCATTTATATTCGGACACCTACATGCCTTCAAATATTTTTTATTTACAGTAAATCCAATGTAGCGCTGAAACCGTTGACTGCTATGATATCCTTTACACTTCGTATAATACTTCCACCAATTTCTTGGCAAATGTACGCTAATATGTTCTGCCAGCCGGCCTCTGAAGTACTTTTTTTAACTAGCAATGATCAATTCCATTTTGTTTGTTCTGCGATCTCTTCTCGCACACATTCAAAGATTCAATTCGTCCCATAGATTCACTGCCAGGACTCTGAACTAGCAAACCCCATATTCTTGAAACTAATCTGTAAGAACGCCAGCAGTATGACACGATGCGTAGTCCTGCTGATAGAGGTATGGACTAATTGATAAGGGGATGGTATGGGGGGTGGATCAGCACTCTCATAGTTCAAAACTTTCAGAGTAGAAATAATTTCTTCATCGGACTAATTGATAAAGGCTATGGTGCAGGCCCGAATTACTGCCATTACATTTACAGTGCGTAAGGTTCTAGGTTTTCATCATTCGTGGTTTTGTCCAAAGTGACTTCCGATTCCAAGCTGAGCCATAAAAACTGTCCCATAAAATCACGTCGCCTTCACCATACTTCATTGTCTTGACTATACAGTCGAAAAGGGACCCTTCTCTTGACATGCGCCACACTCAGGAACGATCGTCAGACTGCTTGACTACGTACCGTCACTCGTCAGTTCAAAACACAAACCAAGACGACGTTACTTACACCACTCTAATTAGCTTGTCGTATTAGTTAAAGTGATTAATAGCTAATACTAATCTAACGTGCAGCGTTCTGTGCATTGAATTGGTGCTAACATCAGTTCCAGTTACCTTACATAGGATTTTCAAAGGTCATCCTAAAAGTAATGCCTCGTCCCTCGTAAGATTTTTATTTGTAGCAGCAAAAATGTGAAACTTGTTCGACATATTGTTAATAATGCTAGCTTATTCAAGGTATTGTCTATCACTTTCTATACATTTCCGCCATCTTTGGACTCATTGCTAAAATCCAATTTGGAAAAATTCCTGAGGATGTCGTTTCACACATGAGTTCACTGCCAGTTTAACGCCTTTCACATCGCCGAAACGTTCCCTACAAAGGGTATTTTTCAAAGGGGGCAAACAGGAAAAAGTTTGAGGAGCTAAATCAGGACTGGTGGGGGGTTGGGGCGTCACCATTCGCTCTATTTTGGCAATAGCCTGTGAAGTCTCCTTTGAGAATGTGCGTTATCATGGTGTAAAACAACACTATAAAGTGGAATGTCATGTTTTTTCCTTCTGATAGGTTCCTTTAGCTTCTTCAATGTCTGCACATAGTGAGCACTGCTTATTGTTGCATTCTGTTCAAGGAAATCAGTCAAAATGACACCCACCACGTTTATCCCAGAAAATTGTCACCATCACTTTCCCTGCTCAACGAGTTGTTTTCACCTTTTTATGTCGAGGTGAAGCTGTGCTGTGTCATTTCATGGACGAACGTTTTGTTTCTGGGTCATGAAAGAACACCCAGGTTTCATCCCCCGTCACAACATTAGAGAAAAACACATCATCCTCCCTCTCATAAGAGTCTAAGAGGTTCCGGCACATGCCCACGCTTTGCTCACATTGTTCACGAGTTAGGTTTCTTGGGATCCACTTTGAAAAAAAAATGTCTGTAGCCCAGATCCCTAATGAATGTTTCCATAGCACTATGAACACAATGAATTGCATCATACAACTCCTGGATGGTGACACGACGATCCGCTGTAATGAGGTCTTTCACTCGTTGCCTCTTGTCATTTGTCACTGCAGTTGCGGGTCTTCCACTCGTTGCCTCTTGTCATTTGTCACTGCAGTTGCGGGTCTTCCACTCCGTTGTTTGTCCGACACTGAACTTTCACTCTCTCGAAGCATCTTCATCCATCTTTGGACATTACTGATAACAATTGTGGTTGCTCCATAAACCGCCACGAGTCTTCTGTGGATTTCGTAGAAATTGACCATATTTACGTATTGGTCAATTTCTAGGATGTTTATGACTGCATAGGCAGTGCACGGTTCTCACCAGAAGCATTGCGCCTAGAATCTGACAATAAATAAAATCAACTTTCGTCTGTGAACAAAACATTAGCCCATTGTTCTTGACTGCATTTGGAGTGTTCAAGAATCCATCGATCACTAGTTGTTTAGCGTGCTGAGATCAATGGAACACGCTGTATAGGTTTTCCGGCATACAATCCAAAATGATTCAAACGCCTTGATACGGCTTGCCGCGATATTTTGGTTCCCGTGCTGGATTGCTAACTTGTGCCATTTTGCTGACTTGTCAGCCGTTATCTGGCGAAACCATTTAGTTGTTACAATAAGATCACGATCTTGTGAATTAGTCACTTTGTGTAGCGTAACACTACTGAACCTTCGGTTAGCTATTCGATGTTCATAAAATTGTTTCTAGACCCGTCATACTACGCCCTGGGCAATTCCGGATTCTTTCGCCACGTCTCTCGTTGTCCGCCCTTCTCCCAGTTTACCAACAATCTGCCAACGGGTACAAACATCCAGATGAGTTCTTTTAGATGAACTACAAGTCGCCATAACAACAAACAAGTTAGTAAAATGATGCAATGCATTGATTATGATACGCTTTCCAACATACCAGAAATCATTACTCAAGGTGCTGCTCAAGTTATGGTGATAATGGCTGTGGAATAGATCTCGTTCCTGTGACCTGATCTTTGACCCCATTTCGATGATATTCAAGAGAACCGGTTCAGTATACCCCCGGAACAACATGACAAAGTTTTGTCGCAATCGAAGCAATTGTACGTAAGTTATGACGCATAAGGGCGATGTAATGGATCCCGCTTCTGTGTCCTGACCTTTTACCCCATTTCGCCCATTTTCAATAGGATTCATCTCCAGGTTGTCCCCTACCACATACTAAAATTTCATCGAAATCGAAACATTCTTACGCGAGTTATCGTGTGGACAGAGAGACAGACGGACAAAGCTGGAGCATATGCGCTTCTTCAACCTCGGTTGGAAAGCGTAAACAAGTTATTAAAATCATGCAATGCATTGATTATGATACGCTTTCGAACATACCAGAAATCATTGCTCACGTTATGAGGAAAATGGCTGTGGAATAAATCTTGACACCTGAGCCCTGACCTTTGACCCCATTTCGATGATATTCATCAGAACCGGTAAAGTATACTTCCGGAACAACATGATAAAGTTTTGTCTCAATCGAAGCATTTGTACGTACGTTATAACGCATAAGGGCGATGGAATGGATCCCTATCCTACGTTAAATGGATCGACCCCTATTTCGCCCATTTTCAATAGGGTTTGTCCCCAGGTGGTCCCCTACGACATACTAAAATTTCATCGAAATCGAACCATATTTACGCAAGTTATGACGCATAAGAGCATTATGACGCATAGGAATGTATCGCATAAGAGCAAGTTATGACGCATAGGAATGCATCCCGCTCCTATGCCCTGATCTTTGACCCGAATTTACCCATTTTCAATAGGGTTTGTTCCCATTATTCCCCAACCTCATACTAAAATTTCATTGAAATCGAACCATGGTTACGCAAGTTATGACTCATAAGGGCAATGGAATGGATCCCTCTCCTATGTCATGACCTTTTGACCCCATTTGTTCTTTTTTCAATAGGGTTTGTCCCAAGGTAGTCCCCTACCACATACTAAAATTTCATTGAAATCGAACCATTTTTACATGAGTTATCGTGCGGACAAACGGACGGACGGAAAAAGGTGGAGCATATACGCTTCTTCAACCTACGGTTTTTTTTTTGTTTTTTTATTGGAGGTTTAACGACCACCGTGAGCAACTCAATGGGCTATAAGCAGTCGCCCGTCCCTAATTTAGGGTCACTGGTTCCAGGGAAGGGAGAGAGCCAACCTATGGTTGGAAAGCGTAAAAAAGGCATGTCTACACTCAGTACCTAGAAAACAAACGATTTCTTTCATGATCATGATTATGATCATATGTATAGGATTTTAGGAAGGGAATGTCTGACCCCAGGTCTTAAACAACCCTTAGAAATAGGAAGCTAGGAGATTTGGGCTAGAATTCCCGATAGGAAAGGAACACGGAAGCGAAGTAGAAAAAGGAAGGAAGACTCCCTTATTTATTACCGGGAGGCCAGTACCCGGGGTCCGACGGCTTAACGTGCCCATCCGACGTACGGCGGGTATTTAGTGGATCGAGCGTTCGTACATGCTGGGATCGAACCTGAGGTCCTTTCCGCAGCAGTCACGAACGTTGCCCACTAGGCCACCCGCGGTCCAACGATTTCTTTCCATTCACGCTTCAGCTTTTATTGCCCATTGGCTGTACACAGCAGTCATATGATCCGTGACAATTTGCATATGACCTAACACTTTCACATAGCTTGCTCCTATTTGTTTCGATGACGTCAGAATGTTTTCACCGTTAATCAACGACTTGGGAGTCGTCTGAAATTTCGCTCTTTGTCGTTGATCCTTAATTTTTGGATATGAGTGTACATTGCTCGACATGACAATTGTCCCATCCTGAAAAGTCGGCTTATCGACATGTGAGATCTGCGAGAGATAAAAGGACAAACATGGGTCACGGGATCTATTTCGTTCCTGTGCTCCATGTTGTACGAAACAAGGCAATGGGTAATACAAAATATCCAGAACCGAAGATGTCTTGCCAACCCTATTATCACGTGAACGCGTTTGAGAGAGGAAAGGTCGTAGGTCTCCGTGAGGCTGGTTGGTTGATTCGCCGAATTGTGGCTCATGCACATGGATGACAGAACAGTTGGACGTTGTTGTCAACAATGGCTGCAAGAATGACGCCAGAATCCTTGATCAGGCAGATGTCAACACACATCAATCGATGTATACGTCGGTAGAGAACTGCGTTGCCTCATTCTACTGCAGAAAGCATTCAAAGGGATGAAGCGGCCAGTATGGACATCCCCATCAAGACTTGGATGAAGATTAGCGGAGGCAGGTGAGCGCTCTCAGCACCAATTGCATCGATTGCCATTGACTATAAGGAATCGTCCAGATCGGCGGGAGTGGTTGCCCTGCAAGAGAAAGGGCATCCTGTCGTGTTCAACGAAGAGTCCTAATTCTGCCTCGGTGCCGACGATTGTCCCGTCCGCATCTGGCGTTCTCCATTTCAGAGTCTGTGCAAGGCATTCCAGCGAGTTCGCAGTCCCCAAATGGATCTCCCGTACTCAGAATTTGAACTAAACTGAGCATCTGATAGACGAAGCTCACCATCGGTAACTCTTAGCGCTCTACCGGCGGCTGTTCTGAAATCTTGGACCGCCATGCTACCCGAACATTTCTAATATCTGGTAGAGTCTATGTCACGAGGTGTTGCTGCTGCTCTGAGGGAGAGGGTTTACATGCGCGTTATTAGCTGGGAAAGCATAACAAAATTTCCTTTCCTTAAAGGCAAGATAAGTTGCTGTGAGTGTTGTTCTATCACAGGCATGGGTAATCTTTCCTAGGTTTGGGGCCAAATTATCATTCTCTCTCAGAGTCAAGGGCCAAACTAAATAGATTTTGTCAGACGCTACATTAGCACAAGTTCCGCGGTGGAAGATCAACGAGTGCCTGCATTTTCATGTTTTTAATGTACACACTTCTGAAATTTCGTACGATTTACCTCTTTTGGTAAACTCACGATCAGCCATCATACTTTTGTCTGATATATTAGATAAATTAAAACGAGTAATAATTAAACAACAACATTAAATGAATTAATAAAATACAAAGAGTTGCTACTTCTTATTTTATTTATTAGCCTGTACTTGTACAACTTTTATATTTATATTCTATATATAATTTATAAACATATAATTACGAATAACATAACAGTAAGTAAATAAGTGAACATGTAAGTGAACTTTTATTGAAAATGTTCATCATATAAGTGAACGTTTATTGGAAATGTTCGTGTGAGGATTGGCCTTGTACTTGGACTACAAGACTCTCAATATTAGGGTTGATATTCCTTATGCATAAGCGTAGAGAAATTTCGAGATTTTCGTCTGTTATCCTTGTCCAAGTTTTTGACTTGTTCCGTTTCGTCCTGTAAAAAAACTGTTCACACGTGCTGCCAAAAACGGAAATGATTTTTCTTGCAAAGGCACATAAATTTGTATATATATCTTCCACCAAATATAATTTATAAAAATTAGTCAAAGCATGTCGATGAATTGTGATTTCAGATTTAAATCCTCTTGAAGTTGAATAAGTTCCATCTGTAAGTTTTCTGGCACTTTATTTACATCTCGCATTCATCGGACTAGCAAATACAGCGAATGTGGAGTATTTGTTTTGTAAGTCGTAAAACCTTGTATCAAATTGCTCTATTGGTGATTTCAGTTTATCTCCATAAAAATTATACGTGATATTTTTATGAGTTGCTACTAGAGAAAGAAAATTGTAACATTTTTTGGATCTTATTTGACATTCCCACAAACTTCGTTTTTATGAAAAGCTTTCACATGTCCACGCAGTTCATGCACCAACTATCCTTATATTTGCAATTTAAGATTCAGGTCGTTGGGGTGTCCGGTGACATCTACAAGGAATGCCAAATCATACACCCACTGATCACCTTTTATTTGGTTAATTGTATTTCCTTTTATGTATATAAAATATGCAATATCATGTCTCAAATCATGGAATCGTTTTAACTTTTTACCTTTACTCAACTAGCTCACTTCACAGTAACAAGGCACATCTTCATAATCCGAAAATAGGTCTTCCAAATACTCTTTAAACTGGTGGTGATTAAGCGTACGTGACTTAATAAAGATAATGCTGGCTACTACTACTTCTAACATTCATATAACATTCTTGAATTTAATCGATTTTGCAATCAAGTTTTGTTGGTGGATAATGCAATGAAAATTTGTTAAAGTTTCCGTCTGGATATATAATTCTGTCACTCTTTCATTGACTACTACAATAAATCCCTTTCGTGCACCAAACATTGCAGGGTCTCCATCGGTGCATTTCCCAGATAGTAAACTCGATTTCAGCTCAAAGATTCTGAAAACCGTGTTGACTACTTCAAATATGTCTTCACCGGTAGTTGTTCCTTTGAACGGCTGAAAAGTGAATAACTCTTCTATGATGTTAATTCCACGTCAACTCCTGAAATAAAGACGGATAGTTGTGCTGTATTGGAGGCGTCTGTACTGTCATCCAAAGCTCTTGAAAATGCTTCAAATCGAGTTATCCGCTCTTTCCAACCGTCGAAAACTAATTTTCTCGAAATCCTTTCTCTTGTCATGACATATTATATTTGCAACATCGAGAAGACGCTCTATCACAAGTTCTCCTTTACCAAACGACTTAGAATGCTTTGCAGTTTTTTCGCTTACCACAAAACTAGCTTTAACAAAGACAACGTGCTGCGTTCTTTGTTTGTTGAACATTTTGCTCCTGGTTATCCAAGTTCTTCTTTAACATCTGCATTTTATCTTTTCGCATTTGTCCTTCAGTTTTTTCGTGATCAGCATGTCTTGAAATAAAATGTCTCTTCAGGTTGTATTCTTAAAGTACGAATAATCATTGCGCAGTAAACATACAGGCAAACCTTTATTCATGATAAAGAAATAATCCTCCGTCCACTTGTCTTGAAACTGACGACACTATGCAATCTCTTTCCTTCAAGAGTATCCACTTTTTCTTTTCTTTGACATAACCCCTGACATTATCACAATATTTAGAGTGATATTGTTCAGAATTAAAATGTACGTGCACGTCACGCGAAACAACTGCAAACAGTAGCCGGCACAGAACAATACCCACGCGCATCGACTCAGAGCGTCGCGTTGATGCAAGGCAAACGGGTCACAGTGTAATAGAAAAAATTGCTACCGCCAACATGCAAACGAGATTAGACTACGGCCAATCACTGCAGTCGCTCCTGTGTCTGCCTCCTACCCTGCTTCTTTCCGAGTCTACCCTCCACCCTTGCTTTGCAACAATCAATTGGCCTCCATTTGCGCAGACTCTAGGCTATTCTGGCTCATAAAGGACATTTCCTTTATCGGCGCTCAGCTAGGAGAAATCTGTCCGGTACTGACTCTATTTTCGTCAGAGTTGAGTTGGCGCATCTTTCTATCTCTTTCCTTCCTATCCCCCCCCCCCCGAAAGGAGGGATGCAATGGAAATTCTCCTCTCCCACCCTGGTTTGGTAGAGGACGTAAGTTCTCTTAGCGCAATTTATCTCCGCACTACTTTATTTACACTGCTGGCCACCATAAATGCAGCACCAAGAAGGAAGCATCCGATTGGCCTGAAATTCACAGCATGCGTCCCCACGAGAGGACATGCAAACGATTAGCATTGCAGAGAATCTGCAAATCATGTGCGCCCGGCCCGCCACCGAAAAGCACTATAAGAAAAGTGCACAGAAGGCGGGGTGTGAGTAGTGGAAGTGTATTGTGCTGCCGGACCTGTGCGTGGGAAGCTTCCTAATGCCTCGTGGAAGAATACGGCAGTCATTCCAGCACCTTTCGGAGTTCGACAGAGGACAAAGAGAGGCTTATCGCGACAGAGGTTTATCGTACCGAGACATCGGCGCCCGTGTGGGACGACATCCAGCCACAGTGAGGCGAGTATGGATTCGGTTGGTGCAGGAAGGAAGGACGGACAGACGTGAGCGATTGTCGCAGCCGCGGCACACCACCGAACGAGAGGACCGGCATGTTGTGCGGCGGACATCGACGGCTCGGACCGCCAC
This sequence comes from Macrothele yani, assembly GCA_039090855.1. Taxonomy (NCBI): domain Eukaryota; kingdom Metazoa; phylum Arthropoda; class Arachnida; order Araneae; family Macrothelidae; genus Macrothele; species Macrothele yani. The sequence continues at coordinate 33,033,709 of CM077032.1, read as the reverse complement.
ATTACGAACGTTAGCGCAGGAATTAGGGTGTGTTGCGCAACAACCTCTGTCAGCACGTACCGTTCGACGTCGTCTGCAGGAGCGGGGACTTGTCGCACGGTGCCCATTGCTCCGATTACCATTGACGTTACACCACCGGCGAGTGCGGCGGCAGTATGCCGTTAAACGCCGCACCTGGACAACGGAATGGCACGACATTGTATTTTACGACGAATCCCGCTACTGCCTGCAATACCACGATGGTCGGATCCGCGTGTGGCGGCACCGCGGCGAGAGACTGTATGACGCCTGCATTATGTAGCGTCATACCGGTCCATCGCCTGGCGCTATGGTTTGGGCCGCAATTGGATATGACATCCGCACCCCTCTGGTACGCATCGCCGGTACACTCAACAGCCACTGCTACGATGTTTTGGAGCCTATAGTCCCCCCTTACCTGCAGGACCTGCCAGCGGTCGCGTTTCAACAGGACAATGCGCGCCCGCGCGTGTCACACATCGTGCAACAATTCTTCACGACCCACCAGGTGTCACTGCTGCCGTGCCCTGCCTGTTCTTCCGATATGTCGCCCATCGAACACGCCTGGTCGCTGATCGGCAACCGAGTGGCCCGGCAAGCACCACCCGCGGGTAGGGCCGATGAACTGTGGCAACGTGTGGAAGCAGCCTGGTCCGACATATCCTAAGCCCACATCCAAAGCCTGTTTCGTTCGATGCCGCGGCGTGTAGCTGCCGTTATTGCCAGCAATGTGGGCCACACGAACTATTGATATCTGCGTGTTCCGAAAGTCACACGGGCCTGTAAGCTCAATCGATTCATCTTTGTATCTGTTGTTATGTGTCCAGTAAATCTGACTTTGCTATCTCGTGTCCTTTTTGGTGTTGCATTTTGGGTGGCCAGCAGTGTATTTGTCGTGAGTGACACATCTTTACTTTATAAATCTTTTTCTTTTATGGCTGTCCTTTATTTTCAGTTGAGCGTTGAGGCTTGAGATTAAAAAAACTTCGCAGGGAGGAATCGCAAGCCGGACCAAAGGAAATCGCGGGCCGAAGATTGTCATATGTACAGTCAAAAGTAGGGCTTTCCACTGGTTAACGCATTTCTTTGGTCGGAAAGGCGGTTATAATGCGAGCTTTGTTTTTACGTTGATTACATAAAAACAAAGCTTGCAGTATAACCGCCTTCTGTAGAGAAAATGATAAGAGCACCTATCGTCGCGCTATCCATAAATGATCATTATTTCATTACAGCTTTAGAATTCTTGTCTCATATCTCTGAAAATATTTTAAGTTGGACATTTTAAAGGTCAGGATTGAATTCAGCGACCAGAAAAACATAGAAATCTGTATATCAGGAGACCATACTAAAATAAGTTCAAATTTTTCAATTAAAAATATGAAAGAAATGTGGAGACAACTTTTAAATATTTTCGTATTTTCCTATTATAGAGATCATAGTTCTAAACCTCTGTCGTATGATGTTCAACGTTCCGTAGAAGGAAAAGAATTATAGAACAATGAAATCTTCATTCTTTTCCATCTGCCTTACGAGTTTAGTTCTGGCTGTACTTTTGGGGATTTCTAGTATGTTAAGGACACTAAAGAAAAACATTTTCCACAGAAAAAAAATGATTTGTTCTTGTTCACTGTCACTTTTTGTGCTTTACTGACTGACTAGTATGGTTGGTTGTGATTTTAGCCTGTATTTACAACATGCCGGTGCTTTAATTTATTACTGTTATTTTGTTTTAATTCGACATCTTGAGTGTGCTAAAACGAAGAGATTTTCGTATTTTATTGTATTTTACAAGTATGAAACTGCTTTTGTAGCCTATTATCCAGGTCTTTGATTTACCCAAAATGAAAAGGAAATACTTCAAAGACTTGGGTGGAGGGGATCCGATAACAGAACAATCGTACTATATCAAGGAGAGCGCTGAACGAACTACTAGGATGTAAGTAAAACAGAAATTGAATTTTTTTTGTAACAGTAATTTGTATTTTATGTTTTGAGTGTTATTTACAGCCACTCTTTCAATACGACTCCTTCAAGGAAGCAGAATAGATGACTGATGATTCCACCTTGGAAATATTCTTTCTCGCATTTTTCTAAACCTGTGGCATCATCAGGAAGTACGAGGCTATAAGAAGACACACTTCCCTAATTTAGGGCCACTGGTTTCAGTGAAAAGGAAAAACTAGCACTGTAGAAATTAACCAGAAGGCCACTTTTGTGCTTGTTTAACTGTGGAGATTCCTGCGGTTACCTAAATAAATTTGGTATTGCAATATTATGTCCCAACGATTTGTTCATCCCATTGAGCATTACATTTCCACTCGGCTTCAGGTGGTCCAGATTCTTTGTGGGACTACCTGGTTATACCCCAGCGATACATGATACTGGTTCTTGCAATGCTGGTTTTCATCATTCACTCCTTAGAGAACTTTCACCTTTAAGAACCATATCGCTTTTTTAGATTCACGAAGCTCTTTAACCAGTAGCTGGACTCAAAGAATGACAAAAACTTCAGTCTGGGAATCTTTTTGTGGAAATATCGATTCCGAGATATTGTACAGTTCATTTGAACAAATATTCGCTCCAAGTCAAAGTAACCCGCCATATTTATGTCAGTTTTTATTGAGATGGTGTCTTCTCTCTTCACCTTCTTCCATGTCCCGAGCCATAGTACGATCCGACAATGAACTTCTCGTCAGCTGAGGTACCAACACGTTATTTGTGTACGACTGAGTCACTTTTATCAAGATGATGTCTGTTTCTTCCAGGAACTTGATACGGATTTTTACATCTAATTCGTGCCTACATCCTTCAAAGCAGGATGTTTTTATCATGATGTACGGCCATACTTCCCTAACCGTGTGCGATGCTTTACGTGCCCGTGTTACGGCCACTACCAACATTCATGTCGTCAAGTAGATAGGTGTGGGTATTATGGATCTGCTGAACATCATTTGCTCGACGTGACTCTCGAAGTAATGAGTCAACTCTTACAGTGCACACGACGCCTCTTTTAAGCAACGTCCCAAGTGGACAGGGAAGCAAAGCATCCAATATCTGGAGACCTCTGAGAATACATCTTTATGGAGACCATAAGTAGATTCGCTCCTGGCAAATCATGTCGTCGCCATTACACGTCAATGAGGGCAGCCAAAATTACTGTCTCTGTCCACATTCAAGCAAACTATTTCAATAAGTTCCGAAAGTTATTTATGCTGAGCTTGAACCCCTGTGGTCTCGTCTTGTGCATTCTCATGAAACTTCCACCACTTTGCCAAAACTACCTTCACTTCCTACAGTTAGGTACAAGAACTGATTACTGGAAAAAGTCCAAACTGAAGCAGAGGAAGGTATATCCATTTATACAGTCACCTTTCTAAAATCCCGGGTCCGAAGGGTTAGTCCAAAACTGTCGGACAAAGCATTCTCCCATTCTGTCACTAGGTTAGTCACTATCTCGATTATTCGAAGAACTGCTGAAGATATGATGAAATGTGGTTGCTTTTCAACCGCTCAGTTTAAATCAGTTTATTGTTTTGCTCTTCCTTTTCTCGATATGCTCCATTGCACAGTTTAATTGCCGTGGTACTGTCAAAGGGCTGACGGAATGAAGCAACTGCTTTCGCCGTACTCTTCGTTTTGTTTTCAAGAGATGAACTCCGACCGTCTCTCTTACTTACAATGAGAGACGACAGCTTATTTTGGAAGAACAGCAGTCTGGTGATGTATATTCAACGCCACCAAACACTGCGACCACCGAATGTTCCAGTATCTGCTGTTTCACGTAATGGAGGTCTATCTTCCATACCGTCTAGAGTACGAAGACATGAAGATAATCTGCCGCCGAATGTACGAGTTGCCATCATCAGGAACTGTTTCACTCATGGATAATATTAATGCACATAATCCTGTGTTTAGTAATGTCAGCAGTAATATTAGAGCTCGTCGGAATGAGTCCTTTCCGTCTCGTCCTCTTTGTGTCATTTTATTGCGGGTCATGATACTGTGAAACACAAATTTGCCGGAGGCAGTGCTCGAACCTTCCAGAGCTGAATGCTTTTCTGATTAAGCTACACCGACAGAATTTATTGTTGCAACTCTGCCGTCTTGACATGTGCTTCACCTCTGTTGTTCGTCACAATACTTATTTCCACGAGCCGACCTGTAACTTCGCTGCGATTGATTTGGCGTGAAATTCACCTTCACTTTGCACCAATCAATACTGGACGCTGTATGCTGATTTCCACGGCAGTAGCCATTTTCCCATCGTTCTTTCGTTACCAGAGCGCTTACCTTAGTCTGCTTCTCACCTTGAATGCCACCAGAAGGTGGTATCTTCTGCCATCGGGACACAGGAGTCGATGGACGCAACGGTTACGAACGCTGGCTCCTACAGTATTCGGGCAGCTGATCTTTTTATTCTTAAGACCCCACACAGCTCCGAAAGTGTCCGAAACTTTGGTGGAACCCGGAGTTCATTGCTGCTAGAAAAGGACAACATAAAGCCTGGTGTAAATTTAGATGTTACCAAACCTTTGCAAAACTTCTTGAATTTGAACATCAGAAGATCTATGGCTTTTGGTATGTCGACGAAACAAGAGGAAAATTTAGGTTGAGAACATTTCTTCTATCACTTTAAGCGTAAGTTCCAAAGTCGTTTGGGAAAAGATTCATAAGAACCTTGGCCATTACACTTCGTAGCATACCTCCACACTCGGATGTGACAAACGCACGTTTCAGGATTTTACGGATATTTCGAACTGTGTGGTGCGATATTACCCCCTGTTTCCAGCGATAGGACCTATTTGCCCTATTTCATTAGACAAAGGCACGAGAGAAAATTCAGAAACTCGCTTTTGTGCTATCTACGAACATTGAGTACAATTGCCCATTCACTGAGGTGAAATCAAGGGTGGCTCTGCTCTACATCGGTCCTGCGCCTTGTGTCTTGAGCCTGATGGCTTCCTCTAGGATATGCTATGGAATTTCGCTCGCTCAAGAGAATTTTTCTTTTCCTGTTTAACCAGATTTGGCTAAATCACAGTTTCCTGGACTCTTGGTGAAAGGCCTAAAAATACTTAATTAAAGTTTCCTTCCAATTATTTGCTCACTAGCTACCTGTGAATGGTTCTTGAAAACATGGTAAATTTCCTGTTATTTCTTTACTTATAAAGTTGCCTCATTTGTTCATCATCACAAAGCGGCTGTCGTCGACAGCATTCGTCGCATAATCACTGCTCCGCCTTGGCACGTTCTTTTCGCGAGGAGATTGTACGATGATAACAACTGGTATTCGTATTATTGAATTGTGAGAATGCTTACGATCTCAGGTGATGACACGGAATTCTCCGTGACCTGCACGAGATTCGGCTGTGCGAAATCTTTCCATGTTCATTGCCGATTTTCTTCGCTGTTGGGTGTATACCTTTCTCTCAAGACCAGGGCGTCGCTAAGAGCTCCATGTTATCAGTCGCATTATTAATTTTCCGTATAAATTGTCTGCTTAGCAATCTTTCTCCTGCGTTTTCGAGTACTGCTAGGGTAAATGATTTGCACATCTTTTGCTCGTCTTGAAGTGTGAGTTATATTTAATGGCAGCTGCAGTCAGCCACTGATCAGATCTCGTATTCAACGTCCAGCTACGACTTAGCCTTTTCTCCAGAGAAAGCTGCGTATGTCTATTTCTTCCAGAAACGTTGCCTCGTTCCGGACACAGAGTTGCAACTAGGCTTCAAAGCCATAGCAGTTTGGCGAAATACAAGGTTCCTAGATTTATTGTCGACATGTGAACATGATATGGCATGAAATCTCTTGTCTAAAAGTTTTGTCTTTCCTGAAGACTCTCTTGAGCGACTTCTAGGGATCATTGTTACACATATATCCGTTTGTGATTCGGTCAAAACTGGATTTCGGCTGCGTAGCTTATTGCTCGGCTCGTTGTTCCATGCTCCGGTCTCTGGACACCATTCATTCTCAGGCCGTTCTGGACACCATTCATTGTTCCATGCTCCGGTGTTCCATGCTCCGGTCTCTGGACACCATTCATTCTCAGGCCGTTCTGGACACCATTCATTCTCAGGTATGTGTACGGAGACCGTTCCGCCCATCTCGGATTTTTAGAATTTATACGGAGACCATTGAACAGTCGCTGGATTATCGTCGTCTACAGATGTCCACTTAATATTACCTGAAACTGTGATCTCTTCCAGAACATCCATTATACGACTCAGTTATCAACCCTCAGAATGTTAGATTTTTTTGTGAACCAGTCCTTGTGTATTTCGACGTTTGGAAGTCAAATGACTGCAGTAGCACAGGATGCAGAATTAGACGTCTTGTTGTTGGGAGGATCCAGGGCTATAAAAAACCTCCATGGCACTTCTTTGTAATCTAGCTTGATAAATCTTTTGTGTCATACACTAAACTCTCTGCCCCTGCGTACGTATATCAGTGGCTCTTTGCTGAGAACCCGATCTCGGCCAGTACTTCATCCATTTTCTACCGATGGTTAAAAGACGGGTACAATTGTGGGATTCGCTGCTATCTGTATCGATAGTAAAATGTATTACAGTTGAAGTCAAATTGTTTTCAGCTCAGTATGGCGTTCAGAGCTCATAGGTGGGGAATACTTTTTTGGATTCTTTGAGTGCTTTGAAGTCTCTCTCCAGTGCAGGTTGCGGAGAGCATCCTTCTTTTTCTAAGGTAAGACACTCCATTTTTTGCAAGAGACCGATTTTAAGGTCCAATTTATTTGAATTGACAGCAGTATTGGAATCCAGGGAAACGGGTCAGCTGATGCAACTGCCAAGACCTGTTCTTACTTGGTGGCCACAGTCTTGCTACTATGCTTTATTACGACTCCCAAATCTGGGGACGCCATTTAAAATATCACAGTGATGCATTTTGTGTGCTGCCTTTTTATGTTGGGCCGGTATTTTTGGATCTGCGTTGTGCCTTGTCTTTGTGTTGAGCTGTTATGTGTTACGGTTATGTGTCGTGCTGTCCTAGTGTATTAGTAATCTACATGTCTTGTATTTTTTTAGGATTTGTAGTTGTTTTCTGTTCTGAATCCGTTGCAAAACATGGGACTAAGCGCTCTTTGTCCCACTGACGCCCTTGCGTCTAAATAACCATAACAACAAATAACCAAATAACCAACCAACTAATCACAGGTCATCGCAGGAGCGGACTTTGTCATATTTTGATAGGAGCGCAGAACAGAAAAATAGCTGAAGTAATAACGATATCCACAGAAAGGAAATTGACCTTCAGTTGTTCAACAGTGAAGATCTACTGCTTTTACTTAACCATTTAACCGGATGGAACGAGTTAACTCGGGGTCAGCAAAATTGGTTGAAATCTGCTAGAAGGAATATATTCGCTGTTTATTATGTAGATGGGCCGAATGCGTTGGGAGTTCACCTGAACATCAGAAAACGTTGCTTTCCCCTTAGCTTTCTTATTCTAAGTGGTCATTCATGGGGATGATTGATACTAATCGGTTTTGATTGATTACCTGTTGGGAAGGCTGTAATAATGGCTCTGGCTCTAAGAAAGGACAGAGATGTTTGAGTGACTTGTTTCGACCCAGTGGCATAATGTTCGTGTCAGAGGTACTGCTCTTTCCCACCATGCTTTGCGTCATGGAGCAAAGAACAAAGGACTGAAAGAGAGCTCGTATCACCGGGGTTATGGTGGCCACTGGTGATGATTGGTTGAGACAGGTTTATGATGCCTATCGTTGACATGAGAGCGGGAAAGGAATTGTTTTACCTTAGCTTTTTTAAAACCTGGCCTCTATGTGAATATTTTTACTTGGGGAGCGTAGAAAGAATGGGGCATCATTTGTTTCTGGCACATCGGCAGCTTAAAGGGTTAAATAAAGTGAAATTGCGATATTGTGTCTCTACCGTTTTTCATCCTACTGAGTATTTCATTCCAGCTTCGATATTAGCATAAGACATTACTCTCCCTCACACTTCACTGATTCTTGATAAAGTAAGTATGATTTTATGCTTTGCTATATTAATGCACGTATTCCTACAAAGAGATGCATCACGGATTACGGTTTGAGTCATCTTGGTCATTGGTCAACATTTGTCAGTACGGATTCGGTCATCATGGTCATTGTTCATTCTTCGATCATCTTGGTCATTTGATATTCTTCGGTCATCAAGATCTCTCATGGTTGCTATAGGCTTAGTAAAGTTTCCTGTATTCCTTGACCAAATTAATTTTTATGAATTCTCACTGAGAACTTCTCTCTTTTGATAGACTGGTTAACTAATTTCGCTCTCCACGGCAGGCGAATGGTCGGAAGTTCTGGCTTCTGGCTAGCCGTCTGAGTTGGTCCTAGGCTCAAGTCCTAGATAAAAAATAGGTGGTCCACTTTTTCCATCACACTGGCTCTCTTCTCTCACTGAAAACAGTGGCTCCAAATCAGTAACAGGCGAATGAGCCCTTAGAGCTGCTCAGCCTAGTCATTTAAACCCGAAGAAAAAAAAACCCCACTAATTCCGCTTAGTACATATTTGTTTATACCTGGTTCCCTTTCTTTTTGAATTTCCGTTTTATTAGTGACACTATCATTCAACTAACAGGCTAAATTTCTTCTGTCCTATGACAGCCAACGGATCCACCTTTGAATCAACAAATATCTTCTATTTATGACACGTTTAACAACACAATTTTTCAATCAAACATTGTCATTTAATGACACAGCTTTTCAACCCAATGATGCCTTCTGCGTGCAACAGTTTTAATGGCCCCAGTTTTTGAGTAAATGATTCCCTACTTTCTGCGTGGAACAAATTTAATATGTTATTTTAATTATTTTATATTATTTTGTTATTTTAATGTCATTTTAGTTCTTAATAAGCTAATGGGACAATTGTAGTAAGCTACAATGAGATAGTTTCTTCTCGTTTGGAGAATTTTAGGAACACAATTTTTCTTCCTTCTGTAACGAATGGTCTGTAAATTCCTTCCGGATGCTACTCATTTAATAGATCTACTTCTTCATTTAACATCTTCGATCCCATGGATTCAGTTGCCTTTATAGCAGAACCAACCATTGCCCTAAAAGTGCTAACTGCTGGGAGCATAGGACGTCAATTCGTGCAGCCTGTCATAAAATATTTCGGGTGGAAGGGGGAGCTATTATAGGCAAAGGAACTGCACAAAAAAAAAAGAGAGAGAGAGAGAGAGAGAGAGAGATCTGCAAAGCCAAAGTTTTTTGTAGAAAATTGTAGATACTGCCAAAGTTACCAAAATTACTATTTCAAGCAGGAATAAAAAAACCCTCTGTCAAATGGACCTTGGACAGATTGCTACATTTACTAATTCCATCTCAACTCTAATACTACCTAGGATTCGCTATTTCTATCCAATTCTAATATTTTAATCATTATATATAACTACACTGGTGTGCAAAAATTAAAGACGAAGAGCAGAAATTAGCATAACAGCGGAACGAGCAGGCAGAACGGACCGAAAGACCACTCAGGAGATAGACTAGGGTCCGGTACGGTATGGAATGTGCACATATGCAGCATGATATAGGGAGGTGGAGGGGGGGTGTCGGAAGGGTATAAAGCATACGGGCGGTGTACGCTCAGCAATTCGGTGAAAGCTATTGCACGGTGTACATCTGTTTGAACGACGTCGTGTTGCTGCCACCGTGTATTATGGCTAACAGGCAGTCCAGTAGACTATATCTGGATGACTTTTTACCCGAGGTCGCATCATTGGGAAGTTGGAAGAAGGTCGAAGTGTGGCCGAGGAGTTCGGGATCGCTCACACCATCGTTTAACGAGCTTGGAGAGCATTTCAAACGACAGTAACAGAACTTTCCAAGAGTTTAGCAGTGGTCCTCCACGAGCAACCACGGCAGCGGACGACCGGTATATTTTCCTACAGGCGAGAAGAGACAAACGGCAGACAGCGGGAAAAATCGCAAGGCACATGCAACAGACAACGGGACGTGCGTTATCGCGTTCTACCGTGGCCAGGAGGCTGCAAAAAGGTGGTTTATTTGCACGACGACCAGTACGGCGTGTGCCATTAACGCCTGCTAATCGGAGACCGCGGTTTCTGTGGTGCCACGAACACAAGAACTGGACACATCAGCAATGGGGTCGAGTTTCCTTTACGGATGAGAGTCGATATAGTCTGACGACCGATTCTGGACGTATACACATCTAGAGAGAGCAGGGAACACGTAATCACACTTCCAACATCATCGAAAGGGACCGGGGTGGAGGTGGCGGAGTTCTCGTTTGGGGCGGTATTATGCTTGGTAGCCGTACTAACCTATAGATCTTCCAACGAGGTTCAGTCACTGGTGTCCGCTATTGTACCGAGGTTCTCCTGCCTCACGTGCGTTTGTTTAGAGGTGCTGTGGGTCCTGAGTTCCTCTTCATGGACGACAACGCTACACCTCATCGTACAGTGGCTGTCGCAGAGCTGTTGGAGAGTGAAGATATTCAACGCATGGATTGGCCCGCAAGGTCCCCGGACATAAATCCAATCGAACACGTGTGGGACCTTCTCGGGAGACGCTTGGCAGTACGTCACCAGCCGCCAGCAACGATTCCGCAGCTGCGATTGGCGCTACAACAGGAATAGGCCGCGATACGCTCCTTGACAACCTCGTCCTCAGCATGGACGGACGTTGTAAATCGTGCAACCAGTAAAGGGAAATCATATACCCTACTAATCACTGGATTTTTCTTGACAGCCGCCTGTCACATGGATGTTTCTGTCTTCTGTCCAGTTGTACTCTAAGCTACCTTTTCAATAAAGTGCCTTTGTATCCTTTGGATTCGTTGTTTGGACGGTTTTGCTCACTTGTCCCATATTCTTACATCTTGGGGATCTTATGCTATGATTTGAGTCGATGTGGAGCACTTCTGCACGACGTTACAATCGAAAAACTGTCTCGTTCTTAATTTTTGCACGTCAGTGTACATTAATCAATTTTTATCGATTACGAATGACTGATGAGGAGCGACGACGTGGATCATTTTTTAACCATAAACAAACAACTACATACGCTGTTTAGCAGAAGATGCCGGTGTTCACACCGTGCTATCCGTAACCACTCCTGTTTAATGTTTTGTTTACATCCTTTTTCTTTCGTCCGAAGTTAGAGTTTTAGTTCGGGTGCGATGGAAGTAGAAGCACACAGTTGTAGGTTGCAAGATGTTTTACTTTACTGGCGCTGAGTAAGGCAAGGACGAATGTTGCAAAAAATCACATACAAAAAAAAGACCCAACAATACAGGCAAACAAAGAACAACAACAAAAAACAACAACCATGGAATATCACTCGAAAGGGAGTACACGTCCCATACCAAGGGAGCATTATCATCCGACAAACACTTTCGTATTTTGCATTTCTATGCATAAACAATGAAGTACATCAAGAGTATGTTCCAATGCACACTCATTATTTACGATGACTCCCCAAAAGATAATAATAAACGCTTGAATAGCAATAAATAACTTCTAGAACCCATTGTATTCTTATCTTAACGGGCTTTACAGCTAGTATACAGTTTATCGCGTACTTCAAAAGTCGCTTTAAATTTCGGAACTTTATAACAAAAGAACAAATACGTGTATTACAGCACGGTTTGCAATAACAACAGCAGCTACTTAGTGGGATTTTGTTTTTAAAACTTTTGTTCGGAAATATGACGCTTACACTCATACAAACCATGAAAGATATGCAAATGTGATGCCTTTAAAAACACTAAGTGATAGACTGCAGCTAAGTCATCTGTGAATTACCTCCATCCCTCTCATTACTGAAAACGGTGTTCAAGAGAAGTGTTGTTACAATGTTAAATTTGCCGCATAAGGCGCTTTTAATGTAACTTTTCTATGTAAGCAGATTACCGGCAACAAGGTCCAGTGCGGATGATCTTTCACGCAGCTGAGGCATACAGTCCGGTGACGGGGCGTTCGGAACAGTTCTCTGGTGTGTCGAAGGCACCCATAACACATTGCGGCTAAAACCGCTTAAGGATCTTGATGGAGACGTATCTGGCATCTTCCTCGTTAAAGCCAACGGTGACTCGAATCACTGTCGCTCTCCGAATAGTTGCAACTTTGCGACATATACGTCCTAGGCCACATTCATTCACCATCTTTCTCGGCCCACAGCGCTGCCATTCCGGAAAATACGATTTTATTCTGGAAATGGTGTATTTCCGTTACACTCTTGTTAGTGTCAAAGGGAAATATTGCAATTTCTACACTCCTTTCGTAATAGAGTGACCCACACGTCGGGCACATACTATCATTATTTTCAAACGTTTAGCTATACTAACATCGAATTAATGGAGTGACGTCCTTCTACCTATATGCCTGCCAAGCGAGTTCGTCGAATAACTGCATCCCACCGGCCAAGAACCAGATACAACGTAATTTCTGTCCTCCCAGTTTGTACTCTATCGCAAAGGTTGTACATGAAATGCAATATTCTTGTTCGACAGAATCAAAAGTGTATCGCAAATGCTCCATTCCCGGAATAACAACCCAACTTAGACAGCGCTAGGTGCAGAGAAAAGTGGTGGATGAACGTGGCCGTCGAGGTCTGACTCCAATAATTGCAACCAAACGGAGAGTGACAGTGGCACAAATCACCGCCGACTGTAAAGGAAGACGTGCCAGAAACGTCTCCAATAAGACCATCTGGTGATCATTAGCTCGAAAGGCTATGGAAACCACAGACCCTTCAGTTTCTTACTGCTACCGCGACATCACTTGACTGTACATGCACGCCTCAACTGGAAGAAAGAACATCGACCCTGAACCTTGGATGGTGGGTGACTTGTCTCATGATCCGGTGATTCCCGTTTCCAGTTCCCTCGCGCAGACCGGAGGATGATGATATAGCGAAACCAAACTATTTAGTCTCGTGGAAACTCGGTTATTGTCTGGGGCGTGTTCAACTGGTACAAGTTGGGACCTCTGGTACATCCAGATACATCTCTTAACGATCTACGCTACGTGTCCATCTTTGCAGACCGTCCGCACCCATTCATGACCATTTTGCACCCATGGGACTATGGACTCTTCCAGAAGGACAATGCACCTCCTTACAGAGCTGTTGTGACTAGAACATGGTTAAAAAGGCATTCTGCAGAACTTTACTTCCTGGAATGGTTTTCCCGTTTACCGAACGCGAACTCTCTGGAAAATCTTCGGAATGTTGTGGAAAGGTCCACTCGAGCTTTGGATCCTCGACGAAGGTAATACAACGGAATTATGGACAGTGGGTAAATTATTTCGTGACCACGGGAAGATAATGCCTTGTGCGGTGACTATATATCCGACGTTATATCCTGGTAATAGAAATTGCAACACCATGAAGAAATGCTCTGATTTTCACGAAATTTGCAGGGTGGGTAATGCATCACGGGAGATGCAACTGATTACAATTGCAGCGCGCATGCAAATGTGAGGTGTCCATCGGAAGCGTCTCAAAAGCGGGTGCAAAAGAAGGCGTGCAGAGAGCAAGTTTTTAAACTTGCTATCGCTAAACTCGACCGTACGCAGTTGATAATATGTAAACATGCCACGTAGGAGGACAAAACAACCATACAAACACTTAGAGGAGTTTGAAAGAGGCAAAATCGTTGGACTCAGAGAAGGTGGTTTATCATACCGTGATATTGCTGCACGCGTTAGGCGTAACGCAACTGCCGTTGCATGGCGTCATTGGACAGCAGAAACTCCTACGCATCGTTCTGCAAAGTCTGAAGTTCGAAATCGCACGACCGAGTGGGAAGACAGGCGCTTGCACCGTATGTCAGTGACGCCGCACACAATCCCATCCACAGCACTTGCCCAGCAATGGAAGATGGTCACACATCGTCCAATGTCTGCAAGCACTTTTCGTCACCGATAGCTACAGAGTGGTCTCGTTGTTCACCGTCCACTGCTACGACTTCGCTTGACTCTGCACCATAGATGCCTGCGATTGCAGTGGTGCCGCGAAAGTCGAAACTGCAGTGCTGAATGATAGCATATTGTGTTTTCGAACGAGTCTAGATTCCATCTAACGCATCACGATAGGCGAATCCTTGTTTGCAGATACCTTGGTGAACCACATCTAGAAGGCTGCATTGTGCGGTCCTACGCAGAGTGGGTTGGTCTGGGGCGTTACTGATTTTCATTCACGCACTCGCGTACTACGTGTTACAGCACATTGAAGAGCCAACGCTACATCACAGAAGTGTTGGAAGCTGAACTTCTATCCATCTTTAAGACGATCCCGGGAGCCGTCTTTCAACAAGACAATGCCCGACCCCATGTTGCTCGTACTGTCCAAGACAGACTCTGTGCGTATCAAGTCGCTCGTCCTCTCTGGCTTGCTCGGTCGCCAGATTTGTCGCCTATAGGGAATGTTTAGGATGCCAACGCGCAACGACTGGCTCGCTTCTCCTCGCCGCCTGTGACAGCCAACGAATTGTGGATGCGTGTAGAATGGAATGCAGTACCACAGACGACCATTTAAACTGTTTCATTCTATCCCACGGGGTGTGGGGTCGGTCATCACTGCTCATGGTGATTAACCTATTACCAATTGTTTGGCCTTCCTGATCACGAATCGATATGTAATTGTAATCGTTTGCAGCTTGTACCATAACTAATGACTCCCATAAATTTCATTGTGATTTCTTGTTTCTTTCTTGGTGTTGCAATTTCTGTTAACAGCTGTGGATATATTATCATCGTCATCATCATCATCATCATCATCATCACCATCATTGTCAACCATTATCGGTCCACTACTGGATGAAGGTCTCCCTAAGTTTCTTCCACAACGGTTGATATATATATATATTACCTATATATACCACATTTAAATGAATCAACGTCCTCAGTGTAGGTAGATCTTGGAAGCACAACTTCTCAGTTAAATTACTCACGTTTGAAGATCTGATCAAAATACCGTCTGATAAACTCAGTCGTTTCTCGTTGTGACAGACATTTTTTACATGACTGGAAGGTTCCACTTAGGCTGCATAATGTATTTTAGTTGTTGAAGTTATCAATTTAATGAGAGGTGCTTTTTGACCGAATCTTCATCCAAATGACTTTAGTTTCTGTACAGTATAATTTTAAATAAAAAATCCTTTACTTAGCTGAAACTGTATTTAAGATTTAAAAATTTTCATGAGATCCTACTAGCAGGAAATTCTTTTTCCTTTTCATTTCAGTTATGACAGGCTATGGGTTGGAGTAGTTGATAATCGTTATTTCCCGAATTCTTGCTACGCTCTCAATTCTCTGTGGGAAAATGTGACAGCCAAGCCGAAGACAATGCTTCGAACATCAGGTAATATCTGATATGTAGAGTGAAAATGAATTTAAAATTGAAAATTTGTATTTGAACTTCTAAGGCTAGTTTTTCAATCATTCTATTCGCCTTTATGATGTATATGATGAATCGCATTTTGTGTCGCCATGAATGTGATTCGAAGCAAGTAAAAAACTTCGCAGCTAGCTACATACTTCAGACTGATTTTATATTCTCTCCCTAGAATCGATTCACTAGTAGGAACCATGTTCCTCAAGTTTCTCTTCCTCCAAATATCAACTAGTTAATCTATTAAAACACTGTTTGCGTGAACTTCATTCTTTTGCGTCCTACAAATGATATTTCTGCTAATACTTCTATGATTACGCGATTTATAATGACAGTGACTCATTAGGAAAGTACAATAAACACACTTAAAGCGAAAATTAGTTCAGAAAAGTTCATGTAATGTACTCGTATATATGAAAAAGAAAAACAAAAACGTACGAGCCACAGTCGAACTCCTGACAGGTTAGTGTGTCCATTCAGCAAAACGTTTGTAGCAAAGGGTTGTTCATGCTTCGCGCCACGGTTACTGCTTAGACATTTACTCCAGAAGAATGACCGGCTGACCTAATGTCATTTATTTCATTCTTATAAAGAAGTGATTTGAGATTCCAACTCTGGATAACTGTCAACTTTGGGTGAAGTTCAAGTCTAGGATGAGGTATGGGTGGTGTGTTTGTCTTGAGGATATAGTTCTGTTCATTTCCTGGAATACACCAATGAGCTATCACTTTATGGCCACGTACCTAATAAGATGTAGGACCACCTTTAGCCCGTAAAACAGCAGCCACTCGGCAAGACATCGACTCGATGAGATGGCGATAGGTACCCTGGGATATCTGGCACCATAATATCAACAGCAGGTCCTCCAGGCGCCGTACATTTCGGGGTGGTGATGATTTAGCATATAAATTTCACCACCAATGAGTCATAGACTTAGTGGGCATGCATCTTGATATCCATGGGTCTTTTCGGAGAATTATACCAATGGGGAAGGGATCTTCCGTATCTATAGAAGATAACTACATAATAACTAATCGGTCCAGGATAACTTTATGTGTTTTTTTTTCAAGTGGAAATAAGCTAGATATAATTTTCCGGCAAACAATTTAAATTTTGGCCTGTTTAAAAAATTTAGTATCGGACGAAAAAGAATCCAGAAAAATTTAACGGAGAAATGCCGTTGATATGACGTTCCTCAACATCAACGGCATTTAACCTATCTCAATCTAATTTCTTATCAACTCAACGATTTGCAAGTTTAAGCGTTACAAAAAGGGCCACAATACCCTTACCTTAAAACACATATCAATAAATTCCAATGGAAACATTGTGTGTGCCCTACCTAATACAGAACAAGATCAAGTTTGTAGCTGGAGCTATCTCAAAGCAAATGTCAAAATTTGATCATCGACGATTTAAATCTGAACTGGCCCAACTTAAACAGCTACATGATTAATCCGATTTTGCAGTAGTGACAGCAAACAAAACTAACCAAATTTTCATTATGAATGCTGATGATTACCACTCCAAAGTTCTGGAAGCAACTGCAAAAATACCTGACCGTATAACTAAGACGGATCCTACTGCTGCCACTGTTGGGGCACTTAGTAAACTGAAAAACCACGGAAATCTTCCCACTTGGTTATCACGAGCATTACACCCTTCTAATGGTCCACGAATACCAGAACTGTTTGGGAAGATAAAAGTACATAAAATGGGATTACCTATTCGGCCTCTAGTTTCAAGATATGCCGATCCTTTAAGACTTCTCCAAAAGTCACTGGCACCTTTTTTAACACCTCTAACCAAATAATCGACTTACTCAGTAACCAACTCCACAGAAGAAGTAAACAAGATTCAGAACTATGCACCGACAAGCTCTCCGTTTGCTTTTGCTTCACTGGATGTCGTTTCACTCTTCCCAATTGTCCCAGTAAAACTTGCTCACGAAATTATCGAAATAAAACTACTTACACAGAACAATTTCCCAACGCCAGAGGTCCAAGCTATTTTAAGTGCTTTACGATTGGTATTTAAGAAAATATATTTCAAGTTCCAAAACACAATTTATCAGCAGACTGAGGGAACCCCCATGGGCTCTCCGCTCTCCCTACGTTTAGCTGAGATTGTTCTACAAAATCTGTAGGAGCGAGTTATGCAAGACATAACTTTAAAGCCGAGTCTATATCTTCGTTACATTGACGACGTTCTGATCTTTTGGACATATCGTCAAGACTCTTCATACATTTGCCGAAGCAATGTCATCAAAGGTTGACAGCGTCAATTTCACTATCGAATTTGAACATTTTATGGACACATGGTCAAGACTCTCTTCATTCTCATTTTTTGGACACATGGTCAAGACTCTCTTCATTCTCATTTTTTGGACACATGGTAAAGACTCTCTTCATTCTCATTTTTTGGACGCATGGTCAAGCCTCTTCATTCTCATTTTTTGGACACATGGTCAACACTCCCTTCATTCTCATTTTTTGGACACATGGTCAAGACTCTTCATAAATTTGCCGAAGCAATGTCATCAAAGGTTGACGCATCAATTTCACTATTGAACTTAAACATTTTTTGGACACATGGTCAAGACTCTCTTCATTCTCATTTTTTGGACACATGGTCAAGACTCTTCATTCTCATTTTTTGGACACATGGTAAAGACTCTCTTCATTCTCATTTTTGGACGCATGGTCAAGACTCTTCATTCTCATTTTTTGGACACATGGTCAACACTCCCTTCATTCTCATTTTTTGGACACATGGTCAAGACTCTTCATAAATTTGCCGAAGCATTGTCATCAAAGGTTGACAGCATCAATTTCACAGTCGAACTTGAACATTTTTTGGACACATGGTCAAGACTCTCTTCATTCTCATTTTTTGGACACATGGTCAAGACTCTCTTCATTCTCATTTTTTGGACGCATGGTCAAGACTCTTCATTCTCATTTTTTGGACACATGGTCAACACTCCCTTCATTCTCATTTTTTGGACACATGGTCAAGACTCTTCATAAATTTGCCGAAGCATTGTCATCAAAGGTTGACAGCATCAATTTCACTATCGAATTTGAACATTTTATGGACACATGGTAAAGACTTTCTTCATTCTCATTTTTTGGACGCATGGTCAAGACTCTTCATTCTCATTTTTTGGACACATGGTCAACACTCCCTTCATTCTCATTTTTTGGACACATGGTCAAGACTCTTCATAAATTTGCCGAAGCAATGTCATCAAAGGCTGACGCATCAATTTCACTATTGAACTTAAACATTTTTTGGACACATGGTCAAGACTCTCTTCATTCTCATTTTTTGGACACATGTTCAACACTCTCTTCATTCTCATTTTTTGGACACATGGTCACGACTCTTCATACATTTGCCGAAGCATTGTCATCAAAGGTGTACAGCATCAATTTCACAGTCGAACTTGAACATTTTTTGGACACATATTCAAAACTCTCTTCATTCTCATTTTTTGGACAGATGGTCAAGACTCTTCATGAATTTGCCGAAACATTGTCATCAAAGGTTGACAGCATCAATTTCGCTGTTGAACTTGAACATTTTTTGGACACATGGTCACGACTCTTCATACATTTGCCGAAGCATTGTCATCAAAGGTGTACAGCATCAATTTCACAGTCGAACTTGAACATTTTTTGGACACATATTCAAAACTCTCTTCATTCTCATTTTTTGGACAGATGGTCAAGACTCTTCATGAATTTGCCGAAACATTGTCATCAAAGGTTGACAGCATCAATTTCGCTGTTGAACTTGAACATCTTTTTTTGGACACATGGTCACGACTCTTCATAAATTTGCCGAAGCATTGTCATCAAAGGTTGACAGCATCAATTTCACAGTCGAACTTGAACATTTTTTGGATACATGGTCAAGACTCTCTTCATTCTCATTTTTTTGGACACATGGTCAAGACTCTTCATAAATTTGCCGAAGCATTGTCATCAAAGGTTGACAGCATCAATTTCACGATCGAACTTGAAAATTTTTTGGTCACATGGTCAAGAGTCTCTTCATTCTCATTTTTTGGACACATGGTCAAGACTCACTTCATTCTCATTTTTTGGACACATGGTCAAGACTCTTCATAAATTTGCCGAAGCAATGTCATCAAAGGTTGACAGCATCAATTTCACTGTCGAACTTGAACAAAGTTACTCTTTACATTTTTTGGATTTGATGCTATAAAGAGATGATACCACACAGACTATTTTATATTCCGTTTACCGGAAACCAAGTACATTCCCTATTTTCATTCCATTTCACTCAGCACACCCCACATCGTACAAGTTTTCTTCTTTTGCTTTTTTGATCCGAAGAGCGTATACTCATTCCTCCAGTAATGTAGCAAGGCAGCGTGAATTTAATAAAATTGTGGACATATCTAGAAACCATGGATACTCTTTGAATATGATACACAGAATTCATAGGAAAATAAAAAGTTCCGCAAGTACCGCATTGGTAAAACAATCAAATACAAGTAAATATATTGGTTTGATTGATTACTATTCAATCATACACTGGTGTGCAAAAATTAAGGACGAAGAGAGAAATTAGTACAACAACGGAACGAATAGGCAGAACGGACCGAAAGACCACTCAGGAGATAGACTAGGGTCCGGTACGGTAGGGCATGCGCATATATGCAGCATGACGTTGGGGGAGGGGGAGTGCCGGAAGGGTATAAAGCACACGGGCGCTGTAAGCCCAGTAATTCGGTGAAAGCTATTGCACGGTGTACATCGGTTTGAACGACGTCGACTTGCTGCCACCGTGTGATATGGCCAACAGGCAATCCAGTAAACGACATCTGGATGACTTTACCCGAGGTCGCGTCATTGGGAAGTTGGAAGAAGGTCGAAGTGTTACTAGTGTGGCCGAGGAGTTCGGGATCGCTCACAGAATCGTTTCACGAGCTTGGAGAGCATTTCAAATGAATGGGACAGTTGTACGAGAATTTAGCAGTGGTCGTCCACGAGCAACCACGGCGGCGGACGACCGGTATATTTTCCTACAGGCGAGAAGAGGCTGGCACGTGCAACAACAACTGGACGTCCGTTATCGCGTTTTACCATGGCCAGAAGGCTGCACAAAGGTGGTCTATTTGTATGACGACCAGTACGATGTGTGCCATTAACGCCTGCTCATCGGAGACGGCGGTTTCTGTGGTGCCAGGAACACAAGAAGTGGACACATTAGCAATGGGGTCAAGTTCTCTTTACGGATGAGAGCCGATTTAGTCTGACGAGCGATTCTGGACGTATACACATCTGGAGAGAGCAGGGAACACGCAATCACACCTCCAACATCATCGAAAGGGACCGGTTTGAAGGTGGCGGAGTTCTTGTTTAGGGCGGTATCATGCTTGGTAGCCGTACTGACCTCCACATCTTCCAAGGAGGTTCAGTCACTGGTGTCCGCTATTGTGCAAAAGTTCGTTCTCCTGCCTCGCGTGTGTCTGTTTAGAAGTGTTGTGGGTCCTGAGTGGTGTCGCAGCCAGAGCTGTTGTTATCGCACAGTGGCTGTCGCAGAGCTGTTGGAGAGTGAAGCTATTCAACACATGGCTTGGCCCGCAAGGTCTTTGGACCTAAATCCTATCAAACACGTGTGGAACGGGGAGACGCTTGTAAGCACTTCACCAGCCGCCAGCAACGATTCCGCAACTGCGCTTGGCGCTACAAGAGGAATGGGCAGCGATGCCTCAACAGCTCCTTGAGAACCTCGTCCTCAGCGTGGACAGACGTTGTAAATCCTGCAACGCAGTCCCCTACTAAAGACTGGATTTTTCTTGGCAGTCGCTTGTCACATGGACGTTTCTGTCTTCTGTTCAGTTGTGCTCGAAGCTACCTTTTCAATAAAGTGCCTTTGTATCCTTTGGATTCCTTGTTTGGACCGTTTTGCTCACTTGTTCCACTTGTTCCATATTTTTCTTACATATTGGGGATCTTATGGTATGATCTGAGTCGATGTGGAGAACTTCTGCACGACGTTACATTCGAAAAACCGTCTCGTCCTTAATTTTTGCACGCCAGTGTAGTTAACATACTAAGGAATGCTTGTAAAAAACATAGTTTGGAGTTTGGTATTAGGACAAAAAATTGATTATGCGTTGTAAGAAAGGACAGTGATCCAGTCCCAAACGACAACAGGCATAGAGTTTATAAAATTCCTTTGAAAGCTGTGAATACAGTGGACCTAGACTAAATTGATATAAGTTCCACAATGAGGTCTTTACGAATTCGATTGAAGGAGTACAAACATAACGCAAAAACTTTCTCATATTCAACTGCCTTTTCACGTTTCTTGAAACGAGGAACACACATAGCTCTATAGGATGAATCCTATGTCACATTCAGTCATAACAATAAAAACTCAACTTTATTTGCAGAAAGCTCGTACATCTTTAGCAACTATTCAGTGTGCTGTAATGAAGACTTGCGAAACATTATTGCCTTACCATGGAAGTCAGTTTTTAAAGAAAATAGAACAACCACAAAAGGTCTTTCATTTCATTAAAACACATAACTGTCTCGAACCACCACCACCCTCCTACTGGTATCATTCTCCGAAAAGACCCATGGAACCGCATCAGTAAAGAGACGCATACCCACTACGTCTAGGATTCATTTGTATTATATATATAAAGAGCTGCAGCAGTTACAAACGCTTATTTGGAAGTTTTTTTTCACCGTCATAGGATTTTTATTTTAACCTGATGATGTGCCAGTCGCTGGCACGAAAGATCTTGTGTGATGTTTTAACAAATATGCATATCTTTATTATTATTTCATAGTGTAATTAAAATGATTCTCATCATTCACTTTGACTCAAGACTATGTTCAATATCGTGCCGAAACGGCGTTATTGGCAGAACTAATTATTTCTGCACAAAGTTATTCACGAGTTTCAATGCTCATCGGGATTTAATAATTTTAAGTTAGGGACGAAATGCGCCATATCGCCTTACAAGGTCATTGGGCTGTAACGCTGAGAACGAAATTGTAGGCCCAGTGGTGTCTCAGAACGTATTAGATGCGCAGGACCTTTGACGTGTGATATATAAGAAATTCAACATAAGCATGATTCAAAAGATGCCTTTAAGTTCAGTAAGACGAAGGGACGAAAACCTGAATTTTAATTGTCTTTCTGCACTACAACAAACGAACGGAAAACCACCTTCAGAGAGTGAAGCTGGTAGGAGTGAGGGAGTGTATAGTATCCTCTGAACTCCTGATGTAAGCTCCCATTCAAATAATTAAATTATCTCTATATAAATTGTGGACGCTAACACCAGAAACTAATTGTAAAGATAATGATCCGATTTATTGGTGTCAAAAAGAAAAACACGAATTTTACTCCTCAAGCTTTCCCCGTAAGGGACAGCTTCATGAGGCAACGGTTACAATTAGAAAACAGAATCAAAATAATAAGCAGAACGTAAATTCTGACATAAAAGTTAACATCATGCGTGAAGACCACGCGTAAAAAACAACCACGGAACGTGGTAAATAAACACAATATCTTAAACATTAAGGCAAATAATGTAAACTTTAAGGAGAAACTAGTCATTAAGTTTGTCTTGCGATGCCTAGTAGATGGTTGAACGCTACCGGTAGTTCAAAAGAGACATCTGTGTTGCATACATTTAGTCTCTTTAATATTTCAACTGTTTCTCTTATGACAGCTGTTCTCGCGTCTCCATATGGTGCGATCCTGAAGATATTTTGCCATTGGAGTTGAGCCTTATGGTTGGCTACTTCCTTTTCAAGGGATGTAGTAAGATTCCTTTGCGCAACGTCCATCTTGCGTTCACCCATTCTCTCTTTAAATCACCTTTTTGTCAGTCCCACGTAACGTTTAGTACAGGAGTCTGGATATAACAATGGGAGGCAATAGATGCCCGCATCTGTGAGCGTTAAGGTGTTATTACCTCTTGCTGCACCGATGATGGTTGCCATGGGTTTAGAAGGTTTTAAACCGACATCTAATCGTTTCTTCTGGAAGTGACTTTAGATAAAATAAGATACTTTGGGGATGTATGGGATAGAATCAACAAATTTTAAAGGCGCTCTTCCGCACACTGTAGCAAATCCGTTGGCCTCAACCTTAGCAATTGTGTCCTCTACGTGGAAGACGCCAAACCCTCCTGCCGCGGCAACATCTTTCAAAGATTTAATTTCAGCATCATAGTCTGATTTCAAGGTGCAAAGATATTTGGCTCTTTTAGCGCGGTATTTGAATAGAGCCTACACTGTGCTGTTGGGTTGGTTGATCTTGGCGGAATGGGGTTAAGGACATGCGTGAGTTCATAGTAGACTTTGGTGGAGAGTGAACCTGAAGTCGATTTCGTCACAAGTACATCTAAATAAGGTAATTATCCTTTGTTTTCTATTGCCATCGCAAATTTAATGTCTTCATCTGTGTGGTTTTTGGCTACTATAAAGTCTTGCAGGTAGACCTCTCCGTGCTCCCAGACGAAAAAGATGTCATCGGCATATCGCAGCCATGCTCTTGGTGTCCTGGGAAGAGTGGTGAGTAAGGTTTCCTCAATAGGTCTTCAGCGAGTACTGGAGACAGAGCTGAACTAATCGGGATTCCTTTTGATTGCTTGTAGACGTGCCAGCCGTATGCAAAGAAGTTGGATTCCACAGTTAAGTCAATAACAGCAAAATGCATCTTTGTCATATAGTATAGGTTAGCCCCAGTCAGGACTTTCTTGATGTTTTGTGTAGCTTCCGGTGTTGGAACAGAGGTGTAGAGGGAGATAACATAAAAGCTGCCAATAAGTTCGTGTTGTGCAAGGGTGATACTTTTTATTATAGCTTGGAGATGAACTAAGTCCAGGAGCTAATGACTCTGTCTGCGGTCGGAAGGAAGGGCATAAGAAAAGTTGCGAGGGCTTTTTTAAGGTGTGCTGATGTGCTCGCTTCCTTCAAACGATCGGCCTGATTGGGTTGCCTTCTTTATGGTGCTTTAATCTCCCAAATAATTTGGGTATGGATGCTCCTGGAGGGAGTCTCGCTCCTCACTTAATGGTGTCTGGAAGATCATTCAAATTTGCAGCATTCCTGACCGTAGCTTTCTTTCTATTGAGAGGGTTTGTTGTCCGCATGACGATGTTCGAATCAATGAAAGAACGAAGTTTTATGTCGTAGTATTATTCGTCCATAATGGCAATCTGCTCCGACTTATCAGTTAGTAGGAAAACAATGTCTCTGTCATCTTTGAGCCTCTTTATATCAAGTAGAAGCTTCTGAATGACATTTCTCCTTCGTGCTCCTTGAAAGCATGGCGGCGCATTTGTATCTGAGAGGGTCACCCTTAGCAATGGGCAAATTCCGTAGTACACTTTCGACTTGCGGTACTACTTCTTTGTAACTAAGTGGTCTATCAAATGTAAATTTCGGGCTTTCTGCAGGATCTCGGAATCTGAAGGGGTAAGTGTCTTAGAGGAAACATTGATGACTGGAACTATAACATGTTGATGCTGAGGTATGTTTGGGTGCTGTTCTAGCTAGAGTTTATCTATTTTTTTCTTGTGGCAAGCTGTGTGAGTTTTACGCTTTCTGCTGGTCAGCATGTTTATTCTTCTTAGCATTATATCTAGTTCTAAAGGTGAGACTTGATGCGTTAGAGCTGCGTGCAGGTTGCAAGACTTTGATTCGTGCTCCATGATTCCATCTCTTTTGGAGCGAATAAGGTGCTTCAGCGTTTTCTGCTGGAAGTTTAACTTTTTACGTCGGAACCATGGATTGTCAAGTGTTGATTTAAACCTCAGGAAGGGAGGAATCAGGTTCCGTGCTTTACAGTCTTGCAAGAAGTCAAAGTGCGATCGTTCTATGTATCTCAAGCTTGATTCTGAGTTTTCTATGTTTATGATATGCATCCATTATATGTCCGGAAAACAGCAAAACAAATCTATATATAAATTGTGGGATGAATCATCTTTGAGCCTCCTGAGTTAAAGAGGCTCAAAGATGACAGAGACATTGTTTTCCTACTAAGTTGGGGCAGATTGCCATAATGGATGAGTAATACTACCACATAAAACTTCGTTTTTTCATTGATTTGAACGCCGTCATGCAGGCAAGAAATCCTTTCAATAGATGGAAAGCAAGGGTCAGGAAAGTTGCTAATTTGAAAGCACTTCAAGCGACGAGCGAGACCAGGCCGATCGTTTCAAGGAAGCGAGCACCATCGGCGCACCTTGAGAAAGCCTTCGCAAATTTTCCTATGCCCTTCATTCCGACCACAAACAGAGTCCTTAGCTCTACGACTTAGTTCATCTCCAAGCTATAAAGCACAACATGAACTTATTGAGAGCACAACATGAACTTATTGAGAGCACAACATCAACTCATTGAGAGCACAACATGAACTTATTGAGAGCACAACATCAACTTGAACTTATTGAGAGCTTTGATGTAATCTCTCTCTACCCCTTCTGTTCCAATACCGGAAGCTACACAAAACATCGAGAAAGTCCTGACGGGAGCTAACCTATATGACAAAGATGATCTGAAAGATATCTTTGCTGCTATTGACTTAACTGTGGAATCCAACTTCTTTGCCTACGGCTCGCACGCCTACAAGCAATCAAAATGAGTCCCGATGGGTTCAGCTCTGTCTCCAGTACTCGCTGAAGACCTGTTGAAGAGACCTTACTCACCACTCTTCCTAGGACACCAAGAGTATGGCTACGATATGCCGATGACATCTTTTTCGTCTGGGAGCACGGAGAGGTCTACCTGCAAGACTTTATAGTAGCCAAAAACAACATAAACTGCTTGCCACCCAAAATGCAACACCAAGAAGGACACGAGATAGCAAAGTCAGATTTACTGGACACATAACAACAGATACAAAGATGAAACGATTGAGCTTACAGGTCCGTGTGACTTGCGGAGCACGCAGTCATCAATAGTTCGTGTGGACCCCATGACTGGCAATAACAGCCGCTACACGCCGCGGCATCGAACGAAAGAGGCTTTGGATGTGGGCTTGGAGTATGTCGGTCCAGGCTTCTTCCACACGTTTTCACAGTTCATCAGGCGTAGCCACGGGTGGTGCTTGCCGGGCCACTCGGGTGCCGATCAGCTACCAGACGTGTTCGATGGGCGACATATCGGGAGAACAGGCGGGCCACGGGCAGCAGTGACACCTGGTGGGCCGTGAAGAATTGTTGCACGATGCGTCCAAGGTGCGGGCGCGCATTGTCCTGTTGGAACGTTTCCTCTGGGAGGTCCTGCAGGTAAGGGAGGACTACAAGCTCCAAACCGTCGGAGATGTAGCGGTGACTGTTGAGTGTACCGGCGATGGGTACCAGAGGAGTGCGGGTGTCATATCCAATTGCGCTCCAAACCATAACGCCAGGTGACGGACCGGTATGGCGATACATAATGCAGGCGTCATATAATCTCTCGCCGCGGTGCTGCCACACGTGGATCCGACCATCGTGGTGTTGAAGGCAGAAGCGGGATATGTTGGTAAAGACAATGTCGCGCTATTCCGTAGTCCAGGTGCGTCGTTCAACAGGCCACTGTAACCGCACTCGCCTGTGGTGTAACGTAAATGGTAATCGGAGCAATGGGCGCCGTGCGACAAGTCCCCGCTCCTTCAGACGACGACGAACCGTACGTGCTGACACAGGTTGTTGCGCAACACCCCCTAATTCCTTCGCTAACGTTCGTGATGTGGCGTTGCGTGCCGTCAATGCCCGCCGCACAACATGCCGTTGCAAGCCGTCAATGCCCGCCGCACAACATGCCAGTCCTCTCGTTCGGTGGTGTGCCGCGGATGCAGCAATCACTCACATCGGTCCATCTGTCCCTCCTGCACCCCCCGAATCCATACTTTCCTCACTGAGGCTGGGTGTTGTCCCACACTGGCACCGATGTCTCGGTACGATAAACTACTGTCGCGATAAGCCACTAATCGTCCTCTGTCGAACTCCGAAACGTGCTGGAATGACTGCCGTATTCTGCGACGAGGCATCAGGTAGCTTCCCACGCACAGGTCCGGCGAAACAGCACACTTGCACTACTTACACCCCGCCTTCTGTGCACCTTTTGTTATAGTGCTTCTCGGTCGCATGCCGGACGCACATGTTTTGCATATGCGTCCGGCAATGCATATGTATGTTCTCTCGCGGGAGACACATGCAGCGAATTTCAGGTCAATTGGATGCTTCCTTCTTGGTGTTTCATTTTGGGTGGCCAGCAGTGTAGATGAAGATATTAAATTTGCGATGGCAATAGAAAACAAAGGATAACTACCTTATTTAGCTGTACTTGTGACGAAATCAACTTCAGGTTCACTCTCCACCAAAGTCTACTATGAACCCATGCATGTCCCTAACCCATTCCGCCAAGATCAAACAACCCAACAACACATAGTATGCTCTATTCAAATACCGCGCTAAAAGAGTCAAATATCTTTGCAGTCTTTGAAAGATCTTGCCGTGGCAGGAGGGTCTGCTGTCTCCCGCACAGTTGCTAAAGTTGAGGCCAACGCACTTGCTACAGTGTGCAGAAGAGCGCCTTTAAAATTTGTTGGTTCTATCCCATACATCCCCAAAGTATATCTAAAGTCACTTCCAGAAAAAACGATTAGAAGGTTTTAACCTTCTAAACCCATGGCAACCATTCTCAGTGCAGCAAGAGGTAGTCCAGGTACTAGGAATCGCAAGACAAACCTAATGACTCTAGTTGCTCCCTAAAGGTTACATTCTTTACATTTACTTTTAAGATATTATGTTTATTCAACTTAAAGCTTACGAATGCGGGCATCTATTACCTCCCATTGTTATACCCAGAATCCTCTACTAAATGTTACGTGGGACTATCAAAAAGGTAATTTGAAGAGAGAATGCGTGAACACAAGACGGACGTTGCGCAAAACAACCCCAATGGCAGAATATCTTCCGGATCGCACCATATGGAGACGCAAAAACAGCTGCCGTAAGAGAAACAGTTGAAATATTAACACGGCTAGATGTATGCAACACAGACGTTTCTTATGAACTACTGGTAGCGTGCAACCATCTACTAGGCATCGCAAGACAAACCTAATGACTCTAGTTTCTCCCTAAAGGTTGCATTCTTTGCATTAACTTTTAAGATATTATGTTTATTCAGCACGTTCCGTGGTTGTTTCGTACGCGTAGTTTTCGCTCATGGTGTCAACTTTCATGTTAAAATTTACGTTCTGGTTTCTCCATGTAACCGTCTGATGAAGCCGTTCATTGACGGGGAAAGCTTGAGGAGTGAAATTCATGTTTTTCTTACTTGACACCAATAAATCGAATCATTGTTTTTATAATTAATTAAATTATCGTGTGCAAAGCGAAGGTAAAATAATTTGATGACTTCTTCAGGAGATGGATTAACCTCAATAACTTGCCTAGATTTTACATCTTAGGGTCTTACAGACAAGAAGGTTGACACTGAAATCTCATGCGAAGCAAAAACGCCTTCCGTATTTTGTTTTCTAATTTATCAGAGTTTACGTTGCGTAATGTTAAAATACTGCATCAGCATACTCAGTTCATTCACAAAACTTGATGTGTGCTGTCATATCAACGGGATGATAAAAAGAATGGCTTCCCGATGAACAGATATGGCGAGAAATGCAAATACAGACTTTTACATGCTGCAGTTTAACCACTAGCCATCGCAAATTTGTATTTACATTTCTCTCCATATAAGCAGATATTGCGAGAAATGCAAACATACTTTTGCACCCTAACTCGGATGCAAAACGTCGAGAGTACTTGGCATTAGAAGTTGAGATATCGTCGAACGAAAAATACAGATTTGAGACAACTAGTGGTTAAACTCCAGCAATTAAAAGCTAGGAACACTCTGAAAGCTTGGCATTTACACTATGTAGACAAAAGTATTCTAACAAGTAAACAAGAGCATTTATTAGCCGAAAGTCTATAATATAGTCGGCCAGCCTTTTCCGGTTATGGCTATAACGACCCTTCTAGGAATTCTTTCCACAAGATGTTTTTGCATCTGTATTTCCTTCTTTTCTCCTGCAAAATTTCTGTCAAACCTGCCTTGGAGGAAGGCCTTACTAAATCCACATATGTTCTGTTGGATTTAAATTGGGATTTTGGGCTTGTCAATCCAACTGTTCGACATCCTACTCAAACCATTCCTGGAAAGACTTCGCAGTGTGGAAAGGCGAAAGGTCTTGCTGAAACCGTCGGGCATCGTAACCGAAGTGCGTACCTACTGCAGCATTGTTCAGAATGTCTTCATACCTGCCGACTATTAAGCTGGAAAGCACCACAACCAACCTACTGTGTTCTTCTAAGCAGGTACAGCTCCTCACCTTTTACAGATCCCTACCGAACTTGACTGTAGGGATAATGCAGTACGCCTGACAGCATTTCTCGGTAAACGTTGCACGTAAATATGTACATCCGAAAGCAAGAGCAAGTAGAATAATTCGTCCCCCCACAGGACCCTCTTCTACTCTTCTTTTGTCTACGAAGCAGCGAGCGAGGAATATCTGCAGTCATCGTCTGACATTGCCAGGAGGCCGCCCAGGTGGCGCAGTGGTCTCAGCGACGGTTTCTGATAATTCGCCCGAAAGGGGTCCGCGTTCGAATCCCATTGAGGCATGGACGTTGTGTTTGTCTTACGGCACTGGCTCTCTCCCTTTCCTGGAACCAGTGGCCCTAAATTGGGAACGGGCGAGTGCTTATAGCCTATTGAATTGCTCACGGTGGTCGTTAAACCTCCAATCAAACATAGAATTGCCAGGAGTAATACAAAACTTGTACACATCTGATCTACACTGCTGGCCACCCAAAATGCAACACCAAGAAGGACACGAGATACCAAAGCCAGATTTACTGGACACATAACAACAGATACAAAGATGAAACGATTTAGATTACAGGCTCGTGCGACTTGCGGAACACGCAGACATCAATAGTTCTTGTAGCCCTCATGGCTAGCAATAACGGCCGCTACACACCGCGGCATCGGACGAAAGAGACTTTGAATGTAGGCTTGGGGTATGTCGGTTCAAGCTGCTTCCACACGTTGCCACAGTTCATCAGGCGTAGCCGCGGGTGGTGTTTGCCGGGCCACTCAGTTGCCGATCAGTGACAAAACGTGTTCGATGAGCGACATATCTGGAGAACAGGTGGGCCACGGCAGCAATGACACCTGGTGGGCCGTGCAGAATTGTTGCACGATGCCTGCCACGTGCGGGTGCGCATTGTCCTGTTCAAACGTGGCCGCTTGCATGTCCTGCAGGTAAGGGAGGACTACAGGCTCCAAAACGTCGGAGATGTAGCGGTGGCTGTTGAGTGTACCGGCGATGCGTACCAGAGGGGTGCGGGTGTGATATTCTATTGTGCTCCAAACCATAACGCCAGGCGACTGATCGATATGGCGATGCTTAATGCAGGCGTCATACAGTCTCTGGCCGCGGTGCCGCAACACGCTGATCCGATCATCGTGGTGTTGCAGGCAGAAACGGGATTCGTCGGATAAGAGAATGTCGTGCCATTCCGTAGTCCAGGTGCTACGTTCAACGGCCCAGTGCCACCGCACTCGCCAGTGGTGTAAAGTCAATGGTAGTCGGAGCAATGAGCGCCGTGCTTCTGGTCCCCGCTCCTGCAGGCGACGTCGAACGGTACATGCTGACACAGGTTGTTGCGCAACACACCCTAATTCCTGCGCTAACGTTCGTGATGTGGCGGTGCGAGCCGTCAGTGCCCGCCGCACAACATGCCGGTCCTCTCGTTCGGTGGTGGGCCGCGGCTGCGGCAATCGCTCACGTAGGTCCGTCCGTCCCTCCTGCACCCACCGAATCCATACTCGCCTCACTGTGGCTGTATGTCGTCCCACACGGGCACCGATGTCACGGTACGATAAATTGCTGTCGCGATAAGCCACTAGTCGTCCTCTGTCGAACTCCGAAACGTGCTGGAATGACTGCTGTATTGTGTGACGAGGCATCAGGAAGCTTCCCACGCACAGGTCCAGCAGCACTTACATCCCACCCCGCCTTCTGTGCACCCTTCTTATAGTGCTTCTCGATGGCTTGCCAGGCGCACATGATCTGCATATGCCCTGCAATGCATATATATATCCTCTCGCGGGCGACACATGCTGCGAATTTCAGGCCAATCGGATGCTTCCTTCGTGGTGTTGCATTTTGGGTGGCCAGCAATCTAATATGATAACTGAGAGCAAGCAGTCTTCAACAGAGTGTTATGGAGCGAATGGCTTTCCCAGTGACTTGTAAGACGTCGCCGGTGAAGTCTAGGGCAGAGGATGTTTCAGCATTCATTGCATTCCCCAGTAAACTTCGTTTGGCACGATCAATTAGAATGTGTGGCCTCCAAGAGCGAGGCTTTGTGTAGTAGTTCCATCTGATTTCCATCTGTGAAGAATGTCGGTGATAGTGAATTTTGGGAATTCCAGGAGAGGGTCAGTGCTACGCACTTATGGCAGACTCATGTGGCATTCAAGAGCAATGGACCTCCATCAGTTGTGGCCCGTGCGGAATAGCCTCTTCCAGTGCTGTCTGAATATCCCAACACATCCCTCACGTGCTCGTCAGGCTGCAGAAGCAAGTTAGTTTGCATATGTGGATATGTTCGTATGCATTTGTCCACATGGTGTATATCGCACTGCTGAATGCAAAATGAAATTTGTCATTCGACTTTTACAAACAGGTATCTTGTCAACATAAACGTAGGTTTAGCTCGCTGCGTCATAGAAACTCTAAAGTCCGTGATTCATCATCCTGAAGGAAAAGCGTTCAGGTATTGTCCAGTTGAAAGATGGCACCGCGGACTGTTTGTAGATATGGCAATACATCAGCCAATGCGTAGGAGATGGGGATGTGAATGGAACCCAGCGGCACCTCGCACCAGAACGCCTCGTGACGGGCCCGTATGACTCTGCATAATGATATCTTCAGCAGGTGCTTACCACGGTGGCGCCGTACAAAGATGCATCCATCATGGATCAATATGTTGAAGTGCGACTCGTCAGAAAACACTATGCGTTGCCATTCGTCACGCCAATGTCTGGTTTTTTAGCTCCATTTGCAGGTCGCTGATGTGTGTGGTTTAAAGTTCAAGGAAGTCGAAGCAACAAATGGCAAGCGACGAGAGCTCTCTGTTGCAAATGGAGTCATACAGAGCTTGCACACAACCACTGATTTGATACAGAGCTTCACTCGTGTGCTAACGCTCGGGGCGTGGCTGTTGATATAGAGCTTCACTCTTGGCTGGTCCAGCAACCCCTAACGGTTGAGATGAATAACTTCCCGTGCATTTGTCGGTCGTTGGGCTCCAGACCTCTCCCATTCGTACGTCAGACCTTTCTTTTCCCACTGACGCCATTTGCGCATAGCCGTCCAGGCGATTCTTCCAGCAGAGCGGCGATTACGTGGAAAGGATATCCGTCTTTCCGCAGTCCAACATATCGGCCTCGCTTAAAGTCCGTAAACTGTATGTACGTGTCTAGTCTGCTGAGACGGGGAATCCTCAGTTACGACCACGACCACAATTCCCGCGAATCGATTGTAGCAATATTCCCTGTGCATCCTGCTTTTATGTCTCCATGGGTCGTTTTTATTTGTGCTCAAAATTTCAAACACTACAAAGTAATTGTTGTCGAGAAAATGCGTGCAAAATAATTTACATTGCAGATATAGGGTAGAAGATGAACCCTAACACTCATTCAAAGACAGCCTTAAGCGAGTTTGTCATAGTCCGACTTGTAATACCCAGACGACTAGATCAGAGAATTTTCGAGACGGCAAAGCTTGTGGCATACTCACGCATCCGTGGTTAGTATTGTTACCAGGAAACCTCTCAATTTCAAAATAGCAATTAACTTAAATAACTAATGTGCTTACTTCCTGGTTCAGTTGAGGAAATCTAAATTTGAAAATATTCCAAATACGTGGCGACAGTTAATAAATAAATACATCGCTCTGTCCACGTTCCAGAAATACACAGCAACCGAAAAATTGTTTTTCAGCCGCCGCTATTTATTAACTGTCGCCACGTATTTGGAATATTTTCACCTTGGTTCTCGCCCTTTGGATTTCACTGCTATAATATATACAGCTAGTGCCGTTAATGCCCACCAGATAGAGACGTCTCAGTAGCTGAGCCCATCTTACGGATTTATGATGTCAGTAGCTGACTTTAAAAATACACATAGCACCGTGGATTGTTGGCCCCCGTGGCGTAAAGGTAACGCACTCGGCGCGATACCGAGAGTTCTGTTGGTTCGATTCCACAGCGGCGGCTGAAAAACAATTTTTCGGTTGCTGTGTATTTCTGGAACGTGGACAGAGCGATGTATTTATTTATTAACTGTCGCCACGTATTTGGAATATTTTCACCTTGGTTCTCGCCTTCTCTATTTACGTTGTCTCCACGTATTTGGAAGATTTTCTCTATTATCAATTGTTTTCGACAATTTGTGATAGGCACGGAGTTGAAAGTGGGAACCTATTTTTCCTCCACGCCCCAGTTCGTCACTTGACACGGTGGGATTCTAATACAGCTGCCATCCTCACATAACAAACTTCTATTTTTCGTGCGTGCTGCGACGCACGAAAAATAGAAGTTTTTTAGGTCCATTTCCCAGATAATTCCTCGGATGAGATTGGGCTGAAAAAATTTCCGTCCACTCCTTCACAAAGCGTCTTTACAACAACGTAAAGCAACCTTCCCTCCACGAAAGCACCCGCCACCCCTTTTGCACCAGCGAACACCCACAATAATACAAACAACGAGTGGGTAGGTCCCGTTTCGTTGTTCGGGTGACAGAAGTTTTTAAATTACCAAATTTCATAATAAGGAGCGTTACATGTAACGAAAATTAGGTTGTGAATTATCGACAGACCCTCTTGAACCACTTTCAGAATGCCGAAGAAACGTACAAACAAATCGCCAGCATCCAATCAGAGCGATTGGTAAACACACGAATTTAAAACCCTTCCCTTTGTAGAAGCAAAGCCGATGACCTAGTTAATATAACAGGATGTTCTCCAAAATTTAAGGGGGGAAGTGATTCCAATTCTGACTCCGACTGGGGGATCGGAGATGGGAGTTCTTGTTTTAAAAATTTTGGACACCGGGGAAACGAGAGAATGTTGACGTTTTCCTTTCAGAGTCAGCTAGGGAGTGAAGAAGATTTTCGAGAGAACTGAATAACAAGTGATTGAGGCCAAAGGAGACAGCAGCATCCTGGACAGACATCTTCGTCGGATGAGATATCTTGGTAAGATAAACTTTACACTCTCAGTTCCCTCTTACTGCATGTTCTATTCCATCCTATGTAAAATAGGAAATTTCGCACTTCATGCACCTTGATAAGTGCCTAACTGAATGTTGCTTGAAGTCAGGTTATTAAGAATTTTAAAGTAATAACTCTTAAGAAATGATCTTAGTAAATTTCTCACTTCCACCGCATACATGTGCTAGTTTTAAGCAGCATTTATTCAGAATAAACATCTAATTTTAAATTTACCCTTTGCATCGTAAATTCTAAATCTACAGTCGTCATTTTTGTTGTGAATATTATGTATGTGTTCTATTGGCATGCTGTCTGCTGATATTAACTTAACTTTTACGGCACCTAAATTTAGGCGGAATATCCGCTAGGGTTTTGATGAAACACGACGCATATAATATGTCTGCAACTTTGAGTGCGGAATTCTTATAAAGGACAGGAAATCCGACCTCAAAGGTCTTTATATACCTAGACGTTTTATTTATGCAATTTTCGGAAATGATTAATAACAATACACGGTAGACTCCATTATTGTGATCACCAGCTAATATCCAGAGTAACCACCGAACGTGCGTAGCGCGGACAGCAGCTAGACGGGCTGCGAGTGACTCAATGAGATGCTGGAAGGTGTTCACAGGTATGTGGATCCATGCTGATTGCAGTGTCACTGAGAGCTGCTGAAGGCCGCGTGATGGAGGATCCATAGAGCAAACAACACGATCGATCTGGTGCCACAGATTTCAATTGGGTTTATGTCTGGGGAATTAGGGGGCCAGGGAAGTACTTTGAAGTCTTCATCCTGCTCTTCCAGCCACTCTGGGAGATTTTTAGCTGTGTGACACGTCGCATTGTCCTGCTGGAAGATCCCATCCGCCCCAGGGAAGACAACTAGCTTGTATGGGTGTACGTGGTCTTCAAGGATGGATTCATAACGAATTCGGTACGTAGTGCTTTCCACAGGTATGAGTGGACCCAGAGAATGCCACGAAAACATTCCCTAGACCATAACGCTGCATCCACCAGCTTGTGTTCTTCCAGAAATATCTGAAGAGTGTTTGTTCTCCGATATTTCTTGCCATATACGCCAACGTCTATTTGTTCGATGAAGCAGAAAACATGACTCATAGGAGAAGGCATTACTTTGCCAATCAGCGGAGGTCCAATTCCGATACTGTCGTGCAAATGTAAGCATTTTCCGCCGATGCGCCTTCGTTAGCATAGGTTCAGTGACCATCCGTCTGCATCGGAGCCCCATACGCAGCACGCTTTGCTGAACTGTCGTTTTGACACATTTACGGTAGCCCTCTGGTACATTCGGCTAGTGAGTTTCTCCACTGTAGCGGGTCGATCGTCCCTCACGCACCTTCGAAGCCGACGTTTACCTCTGACATCAATGGCACGTGGTGCTCCGCAGTTTCCACGTGCCTTATTCGCAGTGGTGCCATTTCTCCAATCACGATACACTTTAACCACTGCAGCCCGCGAACAGTTCACAAACAACGGTGTTTCAGAAATATTGCCACCCTTGGCCCGAAAGCCGATAATCATCCCTTTTTGCAAATCTGATAAATCGCTCCTTTTACCCATGATAGCAACGAGTGATATGCTTTCAGAGTGCCTACAGCACAACTTATATACTCTCCAAACCAGCTAACGACACGCGCTGTCTTTCATTGGCTACGCACTGTTGACGTCAAAAGTAGGAGGTGGTCACAATAATGTGACTCGACTGTGTAAAGATTCCATTGTGGCGAATTACCAACACAGTGGTTCTCGCCCACAGGTGAAGGCGTAGTACCTTGAAAAATTGTTTGAGAAGGGAGAAACCACGAACAGCAGGTAACTGTGGGCTGACCAGGACTCATTAATGCTAGAGTTGATCCGAGGCTATCCCGTATGGTACGAGCCAAGAGGAGCGATACTGTGGCGCAGCTTGCCAGTAATTTGAATGGCGATGACAGGAGTAACGTGTCACAACACGCAGTACATCAAACCTTACTGAAAATGGGGATGCGTGGTTCACTGTCGAAAATGCCTACAATGGGCATCTGAGCATCAGAACGAGACCTTATAATAATTCGAAGAAGGTCATCTGGTCCGATGAATCTCGCTTCCTGTTGCACCATGCATGGTCGGGTACGAGTGCAGTGCTCACCTGGAGAAGTGTCGGCACCAGGATGCACTATTGGATGAAAAGAAGCCTGTGAAAGAAGTGTAATGCCTTGAGCGATGTTTTGCTGGGACCATTGAGTTCAGTCATTCATGTGCAGGAAACTATGATGTCTACCACCTACCTAAACATCATTGCACACCAGATACATCCTTTTATGGCAACTGTATTCCCTTCTAGTAGTGCCTCCTTTCGGACAGATATTGCCACCTGTCACACTGCCCAGATTGTTCGAGGATGGTTCGCGGAACATGACGAAGACTTTCAGGTTTTACCCTGTCTTCCAAATTTCCCAGACATCAATCCAATCGAGCATCTGTGGTTTGTGTTGGAACAGCAAATCCGATCTGCAGCGGCTCAACCACTAACTTACAGGAGCTAAAAGATGTTAAAAGATATGGTAATAACATTTTGGTGCCAGATAGTACAAGACTCTTTTAGAAATCTTATGGAATCTAAGCCTCGCCGAGTAAGAGCTGTTTTTGCCATGACGTAGACATTATGACAACCTAAGCAGGTTGTCATAATGTTTTACCTCATCGATGTATGTATGAGGACATAATAGCGCACGACTTAGAATTAGATTGCTGATTTGCAGAAATAACACCAGACAACAATGTTTTACAAAAGTCTTGCCCCCAGGATTAAATTAATAATTTCTTACAGATTTGGAGGTGCTGAATACGAATATGACAATGAAAATGCAAAACTGCCTACGGTTTGTGACAAATCGCAATAGTTTCTTACTCGTACTTACTATTTACCACATGTAGCGGTAAAAGTCCGCTTCTACGTCCGACCTCGCTTCACCTGTTGCTTGCATAGCTGCTCAAGATCATTTCTAGAGAGCGCACAACAGTAATAATCCAACATAGAAGTGGACCACTTTCCCTGATATCATTTCTCCTTCGTTACAATTCAATTTCCTGATGGAAACATTCACCGTGGGTATCACTAAAAATGCCACAATTTTCGGGAAAGGAATCCAAGTAGGAGAGGAGTAAGTGTATCTTCAAGGACATATTGCAACCAAGTGTGTGATACAGAGACAACATGTCCTCAACCAGTTCCTTGTAGTTTTCTGCTCTGACATTTCCCAGTAAGTTAGATGACACCAGAAGAAACGCGTCCCAAGCTTTTCTTCCTATCACCCTGCAGTAGGTTGTCGAACATCTCGTCAACGAAGAGCTCTCGGATCTGAGGACCCACAAAAACTCCCTAATTCATTTTCGCTTCGCTGAGCTAAGGGAATTTGTCAGCCAAGTACTTGAAGACTGATCTAGCCCTTTCGATGTTCGTTAAAAGTTTTTTTACAAGACCGAGTTTGATGAGTAGAGGTGGTTGCTGAATTGTGTGCGTTTCTGTCAGTGTTGCACATTCTTCTCTCCGACCCTCAGAGATTTCCTGGCAGGCCAGTCACTCTTCACACAGTGCAAATTCCTTGCTCGGCTGTCCCATTCATACAAAAAACAGAAGTTCTTCGTATATCCCAGCTGCAGACCCATGAACACAGACACTATCTTTAAGTCACCACAGAGATGCCAGCCGTATTGCGGTATTGAAGATAACCCAACAGCTTTTTTCATAAGTTTCTTTCATGTAGACAGCGTGTCTGACTGCAACAGATGTAAGCTCGTTTGCCTTGAGATTTAATTTCGAGAGTCTATGAATAGCCGTCATTCGTGCAGGCCATGTTTGCTTCGAAGGGCATTCATCAGACCATCTACATCGTAGCAGTTCATAAGGTAATCTTCCTTTCAGAAGTAAGGTGCAAACTGCTTATGACGAGTGCTAAACGAAGCCATTCGGATATTTTCCATAAGAAGATTCCATTGTAGAAGTCTTGATCCCAGTAACTCCGCTTTGGCCTTGGACAACTCCAGATCGTGAAAAGATCGTTCAATTCTTCTTGTGTGAGAACATGTGGCTCAGATGAAGCACCGTGGCCGACACATGGATCATCATTAGACGCCGATAGCTCAGTAGAACCTGACATCAGTTCTCCGTCATCATCGTCCTCTGAATTGATGGGAAATTCTTTCTGAGGTTCGGGAACCAGAAGTCCTTCGCCGTGCGGAACTGGTCGGATAGCAGATGGGATATTCGGGTACGCTATTGTCCACTGCTTTTTCCTCGTGATGCCTCCCAAAACAGGAGGAACTATGCAGAAGTAGCAGACATTTGAATGATTGCTCGGCTTCCTCCAAACCATAGTAACAGCAAATATCATTGACACTTCACCGCCTTGCAGTCACTTCGGAAGATTTGTGGCATATGTGTGGGTGCCCATGCTTTGCCCTGTTCCCCGATCTTGCATTCGAAATAAAGCTGATATGCCTTTTTCACTATCGGAGTGATATGGCCTTTTTCTGGCTTGCAAAGTTCACTTACCCGTAAATATTATAAAAGTTATTTCGTATATTAACATAGCCGCCCCGGTGGCGCAGTGGTCTAAGCGAGGGCCTCTGATCATTCGTCCGAAAGGGGTCCGGGTTCGAATCCCGGTGAGGCATGGATGTTGTGTTTTGTCTTACGGCACTGGCTCTCTCCCTTCCCTGGAACCAGTGACCCTAAATTAGGGACGGGCTACTGCTTATAGCCCGTTGAGTTGCTCACGGTGGTCGTTAAACCTCGAATAAAAAAAAATAAAAAAAATATATATTAACATAATTACGAGGCACCACTACTGCAGGAATTACACTCACGGATAAATAAATTTATTCACCTAGAAGAAAACATGCTACAAGAGCGAAACTTTGCAAATAGCTAGAGGGCATGCTGGTATGCAAATGATCCACGTTTGGTGCGAGTGCGCATGACCGCACACCTTGTGGAGGCGCTGCAAGCACGAACCGGCAGCTTTAGAAACCGGCGAGTAGTCAATGCCCCATGAAAGCGAAAAGCACAGTCAACGCAAGCAAGTGTACAGAGTGACAAGAATGCAGGGTAGACGCCAGAGATGTCGATTTACGCAACGTACGGATTTTGATAGAGGCCTGATCATCGGGCTGAAAATCTCAGGGTGGTTGGCGCGCCGTATAGACTCCCACGTGAATTGTTCGGACCATACCGTCCAACTGTGTTGGGAGCAGTGGATACGTGACGTCACTTCCACACGGCGAGCAGATCCGGACGGATCAGGAGGACCACCGGAAGTGATGATCGACGGATCGTGCCTTGGTTCACTACACAGGCAGATGTAGCGGATCCTGTGTGCCCACGAACCATTTCCCAACACCTCGCGGAAGCGAATCTACGATCTCAGAGCTATTATGTGTGCTGCCATTAACACCGGAACATCGCCGGCTCCGTGTGCAGGGGTGCCAGGCCAGAA
This sequence comes from Macrothele yani, assembly GCA_039090855.1. Taxonomy (NCBI): domain Eukaryota; kingdom Metazoa; phylum Arthropoda; class Arachnida; order Araneae; family Macrothelidae; genus Macrothele; species Macrothele yani. The sequence continues at coordinate 32,993,474 of CM077032.1, read as the reverse complement.
CGACGTGGAAAGCCAACGACTGCCGACGCGTGGTGTTTAGCGATGAGTGCCGCTTCGTTTTGGGAACAGATGATCATCGTGTCCGGGTGTAGAGGTCCCCGGGTCAACGGGACAACCCCCAACGTTGTTATCGAGTGCCAAACCGTCCCCACTGCAGGCATTATGATCTGGGGAGCCTTTTTCTACGATAGCCGATCAGCTGTAGTAGTGGTACGTGGATCATTGACGGGGCAGCAGTATGTGGGTGAGATCCTACGGCCCCATGTTCTCCCATTCCTGGCAGGGATTCCAGGTGCGCTATACCAGCAGGATAATGCCCGCCTGCACACGGCTCGGGTTGCCCAGTACTGTCTACGTCATGGCCAGACACTTCCATGCCCTGCTCGCTTCCCGGACATGTCCCCTATCGAGCATGTGTGAGACCAATTGAAACACCGGCTGCCGCAGTGCCACACTATCCAGGATTTGGAGCACACCGTCCAACACGTGTAGGCCAGTCTGCCGCAGTTACACGTGTGGGACAATCTGCCGCATCAGGCGTCTGTTCGCCTCTATGCCGGACGGTATTGTAGCATCTATCGACTCCCGAGGTGGTGCGACGCGCTATTAAAGATGACCGGACTGCGTGCCACAGATCCCTCTGTAACTGTCCTGCAGCTCTGTTATTGACATCATGTTTATCATTCATCTGTATCATTACGTCCATAAAATTAATATAATTTCAGTTCAATCCGATGCTTCCTTCTTGGCGCAAATTCATTGTCCGTGAGTGTACTTTGAATTACTGCAGGAACTACTTGAATTACTTGTATATGTGAAGCACAAATAAATGGGAGGAAGTCATTCAAACACTTGCTCACCCTACGAGTCATCAGTTCATACAAATGATAGCTTCATCTACGTCAGCGATGTCATGACTCAACTACATTTCGTTAGATAATGATGCAATAGCTCCTCGGGGGTGGTGTGATTCTTTTAAAAGAGTGACTACTAAAAAGAATCGAGAACCATGTTCTCACAAACACTCGTACGATTTATTAAATGTTGTGTGTCTAAGAAATAATATTGTGAATATGAATTACAGTGTCAGTATGTGTAGCACTATTTCCAAGTTTAACAGTTTGCGTACCTTTTGATTAGCATTGAGTTTCCATCTGGAAATCTACGAACCAGAGAACTTCCACACAGCGATTCCTTCAGCCTTTCAGCTGGCAATCCATGATCCTCGTTCTCTACTGAATCCGTTCACAGAAGGCTTTTCTTTGAAAGCTGGACACTCGTACAAGATCTATGTGAAACAGGCAAGAAGCAACTAATTATTTATATTCGAAATGAATTATCTCATGTACACTTCTAATACTGATGTACAGGTACGTTGAGATGTCTGTTTATTATCTACACTAACCTCTTCACATAAATGGCTCACTCGAACACGTAAGATACCAATTCAGCGTGGTGTGAGATATAAATGAGGCAAAGTAGCGCGTCGAGCATCAGTTATCTGTCCATTGAAGGTCGGAAGTGGCAAAACTGGCGATCGGAGCGACTTTGAACGACGCATGATAGCTGGTCCCAGGTATGCCTGTTCAAGCATCTATCAGACAGCTCCCTCCTGGGCTTTTCACGCACAACTCTATCAAAGCTCTACCATAAAACCATAAGAATGCGACAAGCAAAAATATTTCAGCAATCGTCGGCCCAGTGGACAAAAAGATCTATTAGATCAAAAGTGTCAAAGTAGAATTGGGATACGGTCGCCGGCCATTGTAGCCCATCCGCGACATGAACCGGTACATGGTGTATTCAGAGATCATTTTTTCCAGAAGAAATTTTTTGACAAAGCTACAAGCGATACATGGAATTATTTACAAATGAAACAACACAGAGAAATATGATATTTACAATGTACAATATGAAATACAAAAGATGTGAAAAATTCGAAATTAATGATAGCGCGACAACAAAAGCATTTCAAGTTAACATAAAGTTGCCGGACAGTCACAGATAGTGTACACAACAGATAACGCTATTATAAATACACCAGACTGTGAATACTCAAGAGACCCATATAGCATATTAAATCCGTTGGTTAAAGAATTTATTACGTAAATACAAGATTTTAATAGCCACGAAGTCCTCGACACCGTTAGTACACATAATATCAAGTTGCAAGAGGAGAGAGTGTGAGAAAGAAAAAGCGGGTGTGTACGCTATACCGTTGTTATAACTTGACAACACGGAAAAAGATATAAATGGCAAACCGACCGTTGGACATTAGATATAAAGAACACGTGCGAAGTGTTAACCAGGACATGCAGAACACAGCCCTCGCCAGAAAAGTCATGCATTCTTCGGCCGCTCCTCTATGGAATACTGTTAGAAGAATTGCGCCTTACACGAACTTTAAAGAGACTGCCATCAAGGAAACAATCGAAATCCTATCCAGCAAACTAGCATGAATTGATATGGTTTCTACTGAACTACCCATGACTTGGCATACGTTATTAAAAGATGGAAGCACATCGCGACGCACCGTATAACTATGCGATAAAAATTCGTGTAATATACTCGTAATGTCACCCACGTTATTTTCAAAAATCATCTTTGTTCATTTTATGTTCCAATTCCCTGCATTTTTATGTCTACCATTGCCTTGAAAAAGCCTCCCAGTGGAGTGCAAAAGCTTGGCGAATGTTTGTGTTTACTACACCACAAAAATAAACTGATTTAATACGCTGTATGTCTCTTGAGCACACAACAGATCTCATCGTAACGAGGGATGCAGAACGAAAAACGCTATCGTATTCCTGTGTAAAGAGTTTTAAATAAAATTCACATGGGGTTCCATTTATACAGAGAATAAGAAGTATCTGTCCGTGTGCAAATATCAAATTCTAATTGTAGCCCCTCCTGGAGGCGATAGACAAACTACGCACACAGAGTGCGTTGTGCATGATGGAGGGTTTGTACTTGGACATCACCCCACTTGCAATTAACAAGCTTGAATAAGACATGCAAGTAGGAGCAAAGCTGGTGGCAGGATGTAGTCTCGTATGTACTAACATAAAGCGTATGGTAATGCATCTTAATATGCTGAATTCCAGATACTAAACACACTGCAATAAACAGCAAGTGAAAATGTGATCTCACAACACAACAACGGTAAACTGTTGAGGCCGTCCCGGTGGCGCAGTGGTCTAAGCCATGGCTTGTGACCATTCGTCAGAGATGGGTGCTGGTTCGAATCCGGTGAGGCATGGATATTGTGTTTGTCTTAAGGCACTGGCTCTCTCCCTTTCCTGGAACCAGTGACCCTAAATTAGGGACGGGCGACTGCTTATAACCCATTGTGTTCCTCATGGTGGTCGTTAAACCTAAAAAGAAAAAAAAACCGTTGAATCGTTTGCCAATGAGGTCCTGCCTGTTCTGTATTGGGAAGAAGTCTAGGGATTGATTTAGGCAGATTAAGACCTGGACACATTTTGCACTGTAAAAAAAATCTGTGGTACGTTAGACAAAAAAGGCGGCAGCTTAACTGTCTCAACATTTTTTAAAACGTTATGCAAGAAATCCTGACAAACGTTCCACACATTTTTGAAGAAGTCTGAAACATTGTCCCGCGATGTTTTTGTGGAACGTTCCACAGTAAGGAGTGAAACCTTTTCAATAAAAGTAATCAACCTTCCACACATTATTGAAACATTCTGTCCCAGGGTGACAGCGTCATTATGAGGAACGTTCCACAATAAACTTGAAAATATTTCGCAAAAGCGGAAAACCTCCTGTTTAACCTTTTCAAAAACTTTGAGGAACTTTACACATGCTACTGAAAAATCCTGAAACAGCCTGATTTTGAGGAACGTTCCACAGTAAACGAGGAAAAGTTCCAGAAACGTTTGAAGTCTTCAGGAAACAAAAATGTGAAACATTTCTAACAAATCTGAACAAGGTTTTGCATAATATATCTCAAACATAATTCTCTATATAAATGTTCCTGAAATTTTCGTCTGCACCAAGACAGATATTTTTTTATCATTTCCAGAAATTACTCTTAGCATTTCAAAAATGAACTCCAATAAGGGCAATTCATGATAGAATAGTTAAGTCTTGATAAACATGGGTAATGTAGTAACAGCCCCTATTGAATTTTATGCTTACTGAATGAAAAAAGATAAGGACAATTTATTCATGAGTTTTCTCAGATTTGAAAAGAGAAGTTATAAGAATGAAATATTCATGAAAAAACACTGTTCTTAACAAATGGTAATTGTGTGTTACATATGGATACCGCACAAACAAATGCATTCGAAGTCATTCTACCTATGGCACATACAAAACCAATTCAGTTTACCTAAGCTTGACTGGAAAATTAATGAAAATACATTCGAGACACTTTAAATTTATATAGTATGGTGCCTTCTTAAAACGTTAATTACTCACTGAACAAATGATACAGTATAGAACTTATCCTGTATATGTTAATCAAACTTAAATGGCATGGAAGCAAGACACGAAATAGTTGCAGGGGAAGAAAATAAAGTAACGAATGTATTGATGTGTTCTAACAATTCAAACGCAAATAAGCAATATATCACCCAAAGAAATTACTGCTGGAGATAAAAGTCTTAGGTGTAGCCAGTAGTGACACCACAGTTTGTAGAGGAAGTTAACAGTGTCATGTTGCGATCTCCCCATAAATAATTGGGGAATTTGTCATAAGTAAGAGCATCTAATTCAACTATTCACAGGGATGCTAAAGGTTCGAAGTTACAGTCATACAAACTCAGGATACTGCAAGAAGTGTGCCCGCTGGATCTATACATACATGATCACTATTGCCATTGGTTCAAGAGGTTTACATGCAACAGCGTCATAGTGCTGTACACATTTCTTATAGAAAAGACCTGATTTCATTTAAATGGGTGCATGACTTTGTAAAACAAAAAGGTCCATGGGCTTTCGAAAATCGTCAGGAAGCACATCAGGCTGTTTCGAAAGAGAGAACTGTAAAAATACCCTTTTTTTAGTCTAATGTGACTCGAAAAAAAGGTAGTTCCACAGTTGTTCAACAGTTTGAACAACTGTGGAACCACCTAGTTCAACATTTTGTTGCTTTGCTGTAAGAGGATGAACGCTACTGTTGGTGCCAGCTAATGAAACAATGAGGCACACATCAAACGAATCAATGGAGATACTACGGACTTATTCCAGAATTCACTCGTTTTTTAATATGTGGGCACCGCGCTCTTGGTGGACTTATCTCCTCCAGATTTCTTCCTGTGAGTGGAATCTAAAGGACACAGTGTACAAAGACTACCCTCATACGCTGGCGCCTCAACCATAAATTTAACTATGCATTTGCAAAGAAAAAAACTGTACTAATAGGAACACATTAGGTAACAAAGAAAGTCTTGTCTTTAACCAATAATATCAACGATTAAAAAACAGAGATGCATTTAATACAAAATACCCAATTTTGTTCAGTTTCTGAAAGATACACACTAAAATTGACATCTTAATTTGTGACATACGTGTAGTACACTGAAAATGAAATCACTGCAAAGCTTTGAACTGATGGTCCGCAAAGACTACCAGCAAACTCCAAAGAAGACTTTTGAATCTGGCAGATTAGAACCAAACTTCGCCTTCGCATATGTCATTACAATTCACATTAGTTGAGAAATAATTACAACATTCATCTGATAAAACATGAAATTCTCAAAATAATTAGAAAATTATAGAATGCTAAAAAACGAATATGGGTATTACATCGGAATTCACTATTTGCCTTTCATCAAACCATTACAAATTTGTTCAAACACTAATATCAATCATTAAAAAAAACAGAGATGCATTTAATACAAATACCTCTCATTGGTTTTCAGTTTCTAGCATGTACACGCTAACATTGACATCTTAATTTCTGGTTTTTTATATTACATGGTACACTGAAAATGAAAACACTGTAAAGCTTTGAACTGATGGTCTACAAAGACTTTCAGCAAGCTCCAAAATAAAAAAAAGTTTGAATGTGGCAAATTAGAACTAAACTTTGACTCAGCATATTTGCTTACAATTCACATTAGTTGGGAAATAATTACAACATTCATCTTATAAAGCATGAAATTCTCAAAATAACTAGAAAATTATAGAATACTAAAACACGGATATGGCCATTACGTACGAATTCACCATGTGACTTTCATAAAAACAAATTTCTAAGATTTCCTTCCTAAAGAAGATATCCCAATATAAGACATTCGAAATTTGTTCATTTTTTTAAACTTAGTGCAAACACAAGCAAATGACAACGTGACCAATTTAGCAGCACGAAAACTTATCTTTGGGGTTTTATCATTTTATCCTCAATCGGGCTTCTTTTTAATTTTTTTTATTTTGGCTTATTTCTGAAAATTCGAACGGAAAGCTATCTGCATACATATATCCAGTTGTCTAGTCCCCCCCCCCCGTCCCTGTTTTCAACTTGTACATTGAGAAACAGATTAAAAAAAATGCAGTAAAAACTTGGAGAAAAAAATGACGGAGCATTTAGAAGTTCTTGACAAGAATTCTTTTTTTCATGGATGCATGGTACTTTACCTAAATAGGGCTATGTATGTAAGAGTAGCTAAGTTTCAATATGATCAATTTTTATATAGTTATTATGTTGCCACAGATGAATTGTTCGAATTTTGCTCCATTGATGATCGATTGCAACTGAGATAATCTAAAGTAGCTAGTAATATTCCCAGCAGCGCATTAGCACTTGAAAAAGTTTCATTCGATTATAAACACGTAAGCCCTAAGAAAGAGAGAGAGAAAAAATAGAGGCTAAGGAATTATAAAGGCATTTTAAAAAACTGCAAGGACTTCGTGCAATAAATATTCCATTGAACATCTACCAGCCATCCCGGTGGCGCAGTGGTCTAAGCGATGGCTTCAGATCATTTGTCCGAGATGGGTGCGGGTTCGAATTCCAGTGAGGCATGGATGTTGTGATTTTCTTACGGCACTGACTCTCTCCCTTCCCTGGAACCAGTGACCCTAAATTAGTGACGGTCGGCTGCTTATAGCCCATTGAGTTGCTCACTGTGGTCGTTAAACCCCCAATAACAAAAACAAAACATACATCAAAATTTATAATATTATGTAACCACGGTTCCTCACCTATTCAGTATATTTTAAACATGAACATAAAAAATGCCATTAGCGAGCTTACAAAACAACTTTAGTTGCACATTTTTTGCTTTCGTTAGAGAAAGGGGTACTACAGTTGGCACGGTTTTAATCGTAATTTGTATACCTAACGGACATTTATTCAGTAACACTCAAACGTTCCATGCGTCCTAATTTTTTAGAAAACAAAAAAAGTACTACACGATTACACAGTCTCTTGGTGGGATCGTTTAGACATTAGGCCTAACGATCAGCAACTTTGTACGAACACAAAATGCAATTAAATAAAGCTAGTGTGAGACATTTCCCATTTGGGTAAAACATAAATTAATTTGTCTTTTTTTAACCGAAAGATAAAGTACTAAGCTTGATTTCCACACCGAACGTAGTGTCACAATTCAGAATCCACATCGCCACAACCCACAACATGCTACGATAGTAAACGCAGCTTTAGAGTTTCACGGCGCATGACGTAAATCTGAGACAGATGTCACGCAGAAAGCGAACAGCAATAAAATTCTGAAACATTACACCGATATTGAAAACATTACACAATTCTTAGAAAAATACTCATGCACATTTAATTAAATTCCGGAACGTTGCACGGAACTCCGAAACGTTACACAACATCAGAAAAATTCGCGCATGCGCATTGAACAAATTGCGGGTATTGTGAAATGTGACACTAAACGTCGACACATATTACACAATGGCTGGAGTTTTGCCATGTTCCCAGAACTTTTTAAAAAATGTGTGAACTTATTCAATTAATCCCAAATACGTTATACAGATTTCTAACCGAGTGGGCGCTGTCTGCTGATGTAGCTCTAGGACCCTCTTTTTGAAATGCTCGTGCTCCTCTTGAGCTAGCATTGTCACTTCAGTTGGTAACTGCAGTTGACACCTGATTTTCCTTGACATTGTCATGTCAGATTCTTTCCTTGGTACCTTCGTTTGTATTTACTTTCTTGCATTGCAGCCATGGCTTTACAATTGAAAAGCCTTGTCTTTAATGGAGATTGTGAAGGAACTTGATGAAAATCATCCGGTGACTGAAACGGCTTTAGATGTAAAATTACAAATTCCAGTTTTTCTCTCTTACAACGATAACTTGCAAAGACAGAGAGGGCAAAACAAAGTCTTGCGGTTCAACTGCATCAAAAATGTTACGCTCCCAAACTGGAGAGATTACGGAAGTGGCGGACATTGTTATTTAATATTTCGAGCAGTGCTATGCCACTAACATTCCCAAAAAGCGGTCCGATGCCCATTGAAAAGGTCAAGGAGGTCTCCAAAAATGCGCGTAAATGAAGACGCTCATTCTTCAATAAAGTTAAAAAAAGGATAAATGAAAATATTAGTTTACTAGAACATAAAAATTTAGTACATACTGCGCAGTACATAGTGTAACAGCATTAACGACTACGAGATACGTTACAACAGAATAATTTGCTGCCATCTAGGGAAGGTAACGTGTCCTGTTTCGTTTATATGGTTTTTCAATGATTTTACTTAGTTTATACGTTTTTTTTTATTTTACTTAGTCCATTGAAAAACGTATAAACGTTTTTTTTTGTTTGGAGGTTTAACGACCATCGTGAGCAACTCAATGGGCAATAAGCAATCGCTAAACGGGGTTCCATTGCATTTACTGAAGTTGCTAAGGACATTCATCTTATGTTGCGTAAAATTTAATTAGGTATTACGAATACCTAATTAAATTTTATACTTATACTACGAATGCTGTTTGGAATCGGAAATGGTTTGTACTATAGTTGATTGATTGTAAAGGAATTGAAGAGTAAGCTATCAATGTTAGCGTCTTGGTAGCGAAATGAATGTTAGATCTCGGGAAAATTTATTTTAATAAAAATTATTCTGAGGAAATGAGAAATGAAGATTTAACAGAGCTCGAAAACCATACGAAGGAACACAAAATATCGAAACAGGAGGTACACCAAGCAGAATGCTATGATGTGAGCGGCTGATTTAGAGGATAAATAAGGATAATCCTAAACCAAGATGTAGCAACCAGCTGTCCCCACCTTAACATACAACGATCTAACAAAGTCAAAAGTTAGGTAACTGAAGTAAAGTCACTGTTTTTTAGAACTGAGGTATGTTAAGCAATGACTTCTTATGAATTCAGTTCTTTGTAAAACTTTGTAGAAGACTATCTTAAACGAATCAAAATAATATGACATTTTCTGCAGCAAAGTATAATACGTTATGGTTAAAATCAGACTTCGACAATAGGCCGTAGGATAAATGAAAGTTTATCCTATGGCCAATTGTCATTGAGAAAGCCTGTCCTTGGTTGAAACACCCTACTAATATTTCTGCATGACAACATCTGGTTTGATTGCATTTGAAAGAAAGTAACACCAAATCTCGTGAAGTCTCATAGTTCCCAAAGTGGTGCTACGTTCTAGGAAGCATAAGGATTCCCTTCAGTTCACGGCAATCGTAGCGGCAGAGAAGTAAAACCTGGTCAGAATTCTGAGATAGCAAAATGATCAGCAGTGTCCAGTAACATTCATTTTGTTTTTGTTTTTCACTAGCAATCATGACCGTTCTCCGAACGGTGAATCTATAAAATCATTTTTGAACATAAAATTAAAGAAAAGGAAAAGTAATTAAGGGAAAGAAAAGTAATTTAAGTTCCGTAACTGTTTTACGATTTAGAGCAGCGTCGTGACATCAATGCATACGGTTTAACGTCAAACGGAGCAGGCTTTGACTCCCCTTAATTTTGAATCAAAATTTGAAATTTTCAAAGCATTTCAGTGATTTTGGCAAAATTATGTTTAAACCTATCAGCATTTTTAAACAGTAAAGCTAAGCCACCCTTTTGAATTTTTTGGTTTTTGAGAGTTTTTCGTAGGTGCAGAAGTGATAGAAAAATTCAAGCAGCCAATGTTTCAAAGCGCTGTTTCTTTTTCTTGTATTTTGGATTTCGTGAATGTGCAGGTATCCCTACTTTAAGACCTACCAGCATGTCAATTTTCAGATCTCTAGGTCATTTAGAAATGGTCGGACAATTCGCGGACGAACTCACTCACATTTTCCCTCTTTGCTTCTTATATACGAGGCGAAAGCCTATATTTACATAGGTATTCACGTATGCCGACAGAGAACTCCGAACTTTAAAAGCGTCGCTACGTCATTAAGCATTGCGTCATTACCGGTTTGATTGTAGCGTATCTTTTCACCCAATGAGAAGAGAATGCTAAAAATAGCTTCGTCACCATGGCAACAGGTCACGTGACCAGAACTTTTCTGCGTGGTTCACGCTGATGGCAGAGTAAGCCTCTTCTTTGTTTCCTATGCGTCTTTTAAAATGGATCCCATCGCGAAATGAAGAATTTTGTGAAATTTAAAAATCTGGTTTCTCGTAAACTAAATCGAAATTCAAAAAAAAAAGGGCGACGAGGTGCAAAAATTCGGCTATGGCCTTACATGTCTACAAAGTTTTGTGGTTCTGTTGCTGTTAGGGTGTCTGGAACTCGAACTGATAGCACTTTTTTGCTTTTCTTAACTTTGAAATACAATAGGTCTTGAAGTATCACCAGAATCGAAAAATGGTTTATTTCAGCATGCTTTTCGAACAATTCTCTACAAACGACGTAACTTTCATATTTTTGTGTTCAATACGTTTTTCGCTGCGAGCTAGAAGAGCGCGAGTGTTGCGAAATTTCTAAAACAGCGGCGGCGACAGCTACTCCCTTTTAGAATAGAGATATTTAATCTGTTGATTAGAAACCGTGGAAACAGAATTAGCGACGTATACCCTAATTGAGCCTTATTTTTAATATGAATCGTCCAAATGAAACAACAACTCGAGTAGATGGGTGGCGCTGCAGTAATCACACATAAAAGAGGAATGCAGAGTGTGAAGCATTTCGTTGGCGTGACGAGTTGGATGTGAATAAATACCAAAGGAACCTAAACGAATTATCTCATGGTTACCTCCAAGCTGGTACAGCTAGCCGTAATCCAATTTTTGACCAAAGAGAGAAGCAAATCAACAGAAATCTTACAATGCATGCAAGTGGTTTACGAGAATATGTGCCTTCTATGCAGTACGGTCTTCTAATGATGCAAATAATTTCAGGGTGGACGTGAAAGCACAATGTATCTGTTAAGATTTGGCCAAGCCCACACCGCCGTCACACCGGACACATTCGCAGCAGTCGGAGAACTGGTGAAAGTTAACCGTAGAATAACAGTTAGCCAGTTAACAGCTTCAATAGGTATCATCAGGAGCTCCATGGACACAATCCTCTACCAGGAATTGGGGTACTTAAAAGTGTGTGCGCAGTGAGTTCCAAAGCACTTGAAAAGGATCCATTAACTTTTTGATGTATGGGACATCTTCCTAAATGTTAGGGGTGCCTATTTCTAGTGCTATTAGCACCCATGTGTTATGTATATGTTTACCTATGTACATATTCTTATGCTGTAATGAAGTACACTCCAACTCCAACAGCTTGTCTATGTTTCATTTGGGCGACCCTTACTGTTTTTGATTGTCTTCTTATGTAAATTCAGTTTATTCTGATTGAACTTTCTCGAATCTGAACGCCGCATTTTCTCTCTAGACGAATTTGTTTTTGACAACCCTGATAACAGATCAGAAGGCAATTGCGTTATCAAAAGCTGGAGATAACAGTTGATGTTTTGGGAGTATGACCAGCGTTGTTTTGTTCAAAGCACTGTTTATCACAAGCACTTGATTACTATTATAACTTGTATTTGGCAGTAGCAGTTGTTTTTCCGTAGCATTTTTTAATCAGAATGACTTGCTTTACGTTCACAATATTTTGAGCAAAAGAGAATTGTTACGATTTGCTATTTGCGACTGTACCAAAGCGACTGCAGCCTTTAAATACTATTGAGTATAGTGTTTTCCCTGGATATTTTCTGTGATCAAAGATATTGACTGAAAAAATATCAGACGAGTAACATACTGATAAAGGCAAATAAAGCGTGGTGCTTGCAAGTACTGAGTTGTGCATTTTCCTGGAGTGATATTACTTACAGTGCTTAATTAGCTCTTTCATGTTTAATTAAGGATTACACTTGAAACGAAAAGTGTAACTGACCGGGTTTTTAACTAAAGTGTAATTCAGTAAGCTTTACAAGAAACAAATTAAGGCTTAGTGTATAAATGATGCTATGCTTTTCAGCAAAGTTTTATGCTGTAACAGTTGGAACCTACAGACTCTTCCTCATTTTTTTTAATGTTAGGATTTAACGACCACCGTGAGCAATTCAATGGAAGTCACTCGTCTCTAATTTAGGGTCAATCGTTCTAAGGAAAGGAGAGAGCCAGTGCTGCGTAAGACAAACACAACATCCATGCTTCACCGGGATTCTAACCCAGAGCCACCTCGGACAACGGGTCTGAAGTCTTAGACCACTGCGTCAGTGGGGCGGCTTTCTCTAATTAAGTCTTATTGTAAACAGTGTTACCGTGCAACTGCGCAGTTGGATTTTGCTGTTCTGCAGAATACTGTCAGAGAAATCTTAATAACTCGTAGATCACTCATTTGTTTCTGCTTTCAAAGCCTAGAACACCAGTAAATGCATTGTGACTGCGTCGTCATATCGTCATCCGTTGACGTTTTATGAAATTAAGCTGTAAACAGTAATGCAAATATTGCATTCTATTGCAGAAGTCATTGGCCCTACAAAATTGTGACATCATATAAAACTCAACTGTTGCCACGTACGAGAGGAATCGATTTTTGACTGTTGCATACAGTCTAAAATGTGATAAACCTGGATAGCATGTTTTAAACTGCATCAAAACTAGCAAAATAAAGCGCACTGTTAGCCACTCAGAGATCTGTTAGTTATGATGACGTTGGCACTGAGAACCATATATGTCCACAGCTGACGAACCGTTATTAGACATCTTAACATTTTTATCTCTCATTATGAAGACAAAAAAACCTTCCGTTAGGTAAATCGTGAATTATGTCAAGATACACTGGTGTGCAAAAATTAAGGACGAAGAGGAGAAATTAGCATAACATCGGAACGAGGAGGCAGAACGGACCGAAAGACCACTCAGGAGATAAACTAGGGTCCGGTACGGTAGGGCATGCGCATATATGCAGCATCACGTAGGGGAGGAAGGGAGGGGTGGAGTGTTGGAAGGGTATAAAGCACACTGGCGGTGTACGCTCAGCAATTCGGTGAAACCTATTACACGGTATACATCGGTTTGAACGACGTCGAGTTGCTACCAACGTGTGATATGGCCAACAAGCAATCCAGTAGACGACATCTGGATGACTTTACCCGAGGTCGCGTAATTGGGAAGTTGGAAGAATGTCGAAGTGTGACTAATGTGGCCGAGGAGTTCGGGTTCGCTCTCAGCATCGTTTCACGAGCTTGGAGAGCATTTCAAATGACAGTAACAGCTGTCCGAGAGTTTAGCAGTGGTCGTCCACGAGCAACCACGGCGACGGACGACCGGTATATTGCTCTACAGGCAAGAAGAGATAGACGGCAGACAGCGGGAGAAATCGCAAGGCACGTGCAACAGACAACTGGACAGCCGTTATCGCGTTTTACCGTGGCCAGCATGCTACACAAAGGTGGTCTATTTGCACGACGACCAGTACGATGTTTGCCATAAACGCATGCTCATCGGAGAATGCGGTTTCTGTGGTGCCAGGAACACAAGAACTGGACACATCAGCGATGGGGTCGAGTTCTTTTACGGATGAGAGCCGATTTAGTCTGACGAGCGGTTCTGGACGTATACACGTCTGGAGAGAGCAGGGAACACGCAATCAGACCTCCAACATCATCCAAAGGGACCGGTTTGGAGGTGGCGGAGTTCTCGTTTGGGGCGGCATCATGCTTGCCAGCCGTACTGACTTCAACATTTTCCAAGGAGGTTCAGTCACTGGTGTCCGCTATTGTACCGAAGTTCTCCTGCCTCACGTTGGTCTGTTTAGATGTGCTGTGGGTCCTGAGTTCCTCTTCATGGACGACGACGCTACACCTCATCGTACAGTGGCTGTCGCGGAGTTGTTGGAGAGTGAAGATATTCAACGCATGGAATGGCCCGCAAGTTCCGCGGACCTAAATGCAATTGAACACGTGTGGGACCTTCTCGGGAGACGTTTGGCAGCACGTCACCAGCCGCCAGCAACGATTCCGCAGCTGCGATTTGCGCTACAAGAGGAATTGACCACGATGCCTCAACAGCTCCTTGGCAACCTCGTCCTCAGCATGAACAGACGCTGTAATTCCTGCAACGCAGTCAGGGGTGATCATATCCCCTACTAAAGACTGGATTTTTCTTGGCAGCCGCCTGTCACATGGACGTTTCTGACTTCTGTCCAGTTCTGCTCGAAGCTACCTTTTCAATAAAGTGCTTTGTATCCTTTGGATTCTTTGTTTGAACGGTTTTGCTCACTTGTACCATATTCTTACATCTTGGGGATCTTATGGTATGATTTGAGTCGATGTGGAGCACTTGTGCACGACGTTACTTTCGAAAAACCGTCTCGTCCTTAATTTTTGAACGCGAGTGTATTTGATGTCATGACCATGTTGCATATATTCATCTATTGCGAAGCTGTCCTTTTTGATGGTGGTGGCTTCCGAAACCATGTTTTCTCACTCCCGGAGTGAGATGTTCTCCCGACTGAACTACACCAGTAAGGCTTATCGCTGCAATTTGTCGCCTTAGTGGTCCGTCACATATACTTGAAAACGGCGGAAGTACCAAATTGCAGGCTTCGGGTCCGCCCACAAACTGTGTTTGAAGGAGCTCAGTGTAGAAGAAGGAATTTTTTATTAATTCCAAACGATGTGTGGAAAAATCATCACACACGTTTTTCGAACCTACGGCAAGTAGGCTCATTTTTACGTTCAGACGCCAATATAGAAATCCCATTCTTTTCGCCGATTGTCGATCGAATCCACGTGTTTTGACTCCGGAACAGGACGTTTTCCCTGTTGAACTATGCCGGCTAGGCGTATCGCTGCAGTTTGCCGTTTTGTCTCATGCGTTGTTTCATTACAATCTCTAAAAACCGATAGATTAGCATATTTCCTCTGTATTTACCTTGGATTTATTCATCCCTATTTCATTTCTTCAGCTGCATTTAAACATTTAAAAAATAACTTTAACAACGTAATTATTATTTGTTTGGCTACTAATTGAACATTTGTCCATTTTTAGACGGTGAAACATCTTCTGAAAGCACCGTACTCTACGAACTGCACAGACTACCACAAAATGTGGGCCGCCAACGGAGGTAGAGGTCCTCTTTCGGCTAAGGTAAGTGAACATTAATTTCTAAATGATTTGACACTAACGTTGCTGCTGACAAAAGTTCTACAAATTTCTGGGTCTGAGAAATACAAGAAATTCTGTTCCAAGTCGCCGCAAGCTCCCGCCCCCTCTGCGCTGCATTTCGCTAGGTGTTTTCAATGACCTGGCAGGAATATTTCGTTTTCATTCAAATGATACGTACACTCATGAGCCACAACAATTTGATAAACTTATCTTCTTGTTGAGCTGCCTTCCGCTGCTACAGCCACTTGTGCCCGGGACGTGGCAGCTTTCCGCTGCTATAGCCACTTGTAACCGGGGCGTGACCGCCTTCCGCTGCTACAGCCATTTGTACCCGGGGCGTAGCCGCCTTCCGCTGCTATAGCCACTTGTACCCGGGGCGTGGCCGCCTTCCGCTGCTACAGCCACTTGTACCCGGGGCGTGGCCGCCTTCCGCTGCTACAGCCACGTGTACCCTGGGCGTGGCCGCCTTCCGCTGCTACAGCCACGTGTACACGAGGCGTGGTCGCCTTCCGCTGCTACAGCCACGTGTACCCGGGCCGTGGTCGCCTTTCGCTGCTACAGTCACTTGTACTCGTGGCGTGGTATGAACTCCGCTTGATCCTGGAAGGTGTCATCACTTGTTTTGCGCTCGCTAGACAGAATATAGTCGCTCAGTTTGGCAATGGAGCGACTCACTGGCGTGGATCTACGAATACTGCGTTTAACTGCATCCTATAAATGTTCGATAGGATTCAAATTAGGGATTTCGGTAGTCAGGAATACGCAGTAGATGCACTCACGGACATTAAAACTTGCGCACCTAGAAGAAAACATGCTACAACTGCGAAACTTTGCTAATAGCTAGAGTGTCTACTGGTATCCAAATGATCCACGTTTGATGCGATTGCACATGCTCCGGGCGCAGAAATGTCAAGTTGCACCTCTGCGGCTGGGCTGACTCAAAGGAAGGCGCGTGTGCTATCATTGAGTCAGAAAAACCCGTAAATCACAGTCACGTATATGGTCGAAATCTAATCGCACGATGATGCAATGTAGTTTGATATTAATGAGGGTGAATTGGTCATTTGATTTTCTGTTGGGCCTTATTATTTTTTTGAAAAGGTTTGTAAATAATTTTATGTCTTCTAGAGGAGGATGAAAACAATTCATCCTCCTATAGAAAACATAATAATGAAAACAACAAAAATTACGTGTTGTTTTCATCATGATTTTTTGAAGCAACAGAATGTTTTTGAACTTCAGGTCTTTTTAAACAGACAATGACTTTCAGTTATCTTCAAGGAAAGCTGAAAAGTACTGTTTTTTAGTATTATTTTACAAATCCTAAATATAAAAATTCTTGATAGCTATAATAACTTTTGTCTTAAGGACTGATAAATAGACATCATACAATCGCCTGTACAATAATGTGAATATCCGGTTTCTTAGGGTAACACGATATACAACAGCTGATGCAAAAAAGGGGGACAGGGTGCCACAATAACAAAACTTTCACGCAGTATGTTTATCCACAATATCCGATCTGGCTACAGAACTTCAAAATTAGATCCTCCGAGAGACGATTGAAATTTAATAGTCAAGCAAACCTTAAGTATTCCCGCGAATCGCTCATAAAGGGTCAGCGTTCGACCCTTATGTTGTGTTGGCCTTACGGCACTGGCTCTCCCCCTTCCCCGGAACCAGAGACCCTAAATTAGGGACGGGCGACTGCTTATAGCTCATTGAGTTGCTCACGGTGGTCGTTAAACCTTCAATAAAAAAATCCCAAAAGAAACCAACAAGAATAACAACAACAACAAAAAAAAAAAAAAAAAAAAAAAAGATTCGCTCCTGTTTCCGGAAAATTTCCGTTATATGGGTTAGGGTGGAGCGAAAAATACTTTTTTTCTAAATTTAAAATGTCACCATGTGCAATAGTTGCAATTTATAAGGAAAAATGTTTTAAAAATACCTGCTTTCTCCATTTTGTAAATATAAAAAGAATACTGTTTCATTGTGTTATTTGATATCACCTTTGAGTGTGTAAACACGGGTAAAAATTCAGCAAACGTGAGTTAATTTCTTAGGCTTCCCCAGATGACTTAAAGTATGTAATTTTTCACCGAAAATGGCATGATAAGTTGCGTAAGCATCAAGTTTGACAGCAGCCTTACCGTTACCAATTTGAGCTTATCATTAACAATCCCCTCTCATACTTTCTGGAAACCTCGTGTTGATTTTCAGACGCATAGCTTGTGGACGTGAACTCTCCTATGTTTTTGTTACTTTTTTAACCACACCCCTCCCTCACAGTGCAGCTCTCTTTGCGAACTCACTGAGTCCCTTCATCACAGTAGCACAGATCCTTTCGGGAGAGGGTGTTGGCGGGTGTTGCGTCATAATGATACAACAGTTCCTTTCACTCCCAGTGATGTTGCCTGGAGCGTACTGGCATTTTCGTTTTGTCGTTCAACTACTTAAGATGGCTGAAACAAGAAATAAAGTTAATTGCCCTATCCTCGGGAGTTATAAAAAGATGCATGAAAATATGTTGCCTACGTACGAAGATGTAATGCCCTATTACTACCTTATGATGAATACTCTCAGGCAGGAAGGTGCAAGTTATGAGCCTGCTGTAGCAGAAATAGCAAGTATTGACGCGGACAAAGTGCTGAGTATATGAAAGAAAGCATCTCTTCCGACATCGCTCCACAAATCAGTTGTAAAAGCGCATTACAGCAAACAACACTGCAATCCAGAAGCTCAAAAAACACGCTCCAAGAATGGATGAAACCTACCGGAAAAAGGTTGAACAATTTTGTCCAGATACGCAACATATCTTTGACATATTCTCGTGCAAGTGCAAATGTTTTACAACCTGCAAATGCAGCTCTGCCCGTGAAAGAGCGAGGCTTTCTAATGGACCAGAGGACAAACAGAAGAATGATAGTAAGTGGGCTTGATTCAAAATCCACTAGTGTACTGAAGAAAAGATCAGCTCGAAAGAGTGATAGGGAAAAGCATGTCCGTTAGAAATCACAGAAACCTGCATCACTGAAATCGACCCTACGAGTAGAGGATGATACTTCAGAAGATGATATAAATACGAATTCAGTGGCAAAACCAGACGAGCCGGGTCCTAGGTATTTGTTGGCCTCGGAGAAAGATTATGATTTCACTTCACGTTGCTCTTCAGAACCTAGGCATCAAATGACACTGTCTACATTTTCTAGAAAGACGATAGGCGAGTTATCAGCAATCGAGCGGCAGCTAATCTTGCATTTGCGTTGCTTCATGCTGTAAGTGAACAGGTTCATTCGAAAGAATGTAATGCACCTGTTATTGACCAGCATAAAATACCACTGGAAAGGAGAAAGACGCGTCAAACAATTCAAGATGAGGTAAACTCGACTGGTCGCAAGATTGTAGCTCTAATTTTGGACGGAAGAAGGGATGAAACTCTTACGAATACACAGACAGATGATGGCAAGTGGCACAAATGAAAAGAATGGAAGGAGTATATTACACTTGTTGAAAAACCCTGTTTGGTCTATATGGGACATTTTACTCTGAAGAGCAAGCGTGCAAAGGACATTTCCGACGGTATCTTCAGCCTATTGGACGAGAAGGCCTTTAACTCGTCGGAGTTAGTCTTATTGAAAGTCACGGGAAAATGACTAATACCGGCACAAATGCAGGTATATTTAGGCGCCTTGAAGAGAAGCTCCATTCTCCCATGCACTGGATTATATGTCAACTTCATTTTAATGACCTGCCTTTACGCCACCTCACTGAAGCACTCGACGGTAAAACATCAGGTCCAAGACGATTTAGCGGATTCATTGGAAATCGCCTGAAGATGTGAGCAAACATCCTTAATTTCCAGAAAACTGAATTTTCGTTTCACTCCGACATTAACTTTAAAAATCTTAGTTCGGAACAACTTTATTTGTGGAAAATTCGTAAGACAGTCTCTGCAGGGTCCACAAGATATGGCAAATCGGGGTCCTGAAACACTTGCACATTTCTATTGGCTGATCCTCGCAAATCGCATTCTGCGTTTCTATGTTGGAACTAGTGCTTCCACACCATAACTTGTCTCATTAGCCATCTTCGTAATGAAAGTATATGCACCATTGTGGTTCACGATCAAATGTAACGGTGGCTGTAAAGCTGGTCCAAGGAATTTGCAATTTTTTATATCTCGGTTTCAGTATCTTTCAGATATCATTTAAAGGATATTGTAAAAAGAGTCATCCAAGACAACACGTATTTTGCCCATGCAGAAAATTTGCTCGCTGCAATGTCTGACGACAGAAGATATGTTCGTGAGCTTGCTGTTGGACGCATCATGAAGGCCAGAAAATCTTCCGAATAAACAACTACCATTAGGAAGTTTCAAATTCATAAGCAGAATTTCCAGAGCAATGATTACATCAACCTAATCGACAATAATAAAATGGCAACTATTGCACATGGTGACATTTCAAATTTAGAAAAAAGTTTTTTTTGCTCCATCCTAATATGGGAAACCGAAAAGTGAGAACAGAATTTTGTTGTTCCTATGCAAAAAGAACTGCAGGAAAGTTTCCGAAAATCCACATTTTCTCGCTAACACATCTTAATAACGCCATGTACCGTCAATATACAAAAATTGGGAAAATTTGTTTGAAAATTCAGAATTTTGATGGCGTTCGAAAAATCCATGAAATTCGTTTTTTTTTCCATTTCACGCAAAAGGTTGTATCAGGAATGATTCGATAATTCGCGAAAGAAATCGCGGAAAATGGCTTGTTAATTTCAGAATATTTTTTACAGTGCAGGTTGTTATGGATATTCAATTGACATCATGAAATCAGTATCTTAGTCGTCTGTGGGTCACCTTGTCGTCGAGTGGTATAGTGCGTGTTTTACACATTCCTCTGCCTTCTTTTCTTTAGTGTTTACGAAAAAACTTTATATCCGAGTATACAAAGGACAGCAATGTTAAAGTATATTCATAAGTAGATAATTTTAAGAATTTGCAAACATTCGCTTTCACAGAAACTGTCGTAAACGGAAACATATTATCAAATTTAATTAGATTTGTAGCTCTTACAGAAAAATACGGTTTTAAAGGACAGTACGACTGTTAAGTTTAAGGTTGCTTAAACTTCAACTTAACTGACGCTTTATGACTTAACTTTAGTTTGATGAACCTTTATTATTTTAATTCACTCGTTGCTTTGAGATATCGTAGAAACAATATTCCAGTCTTAACCAAACAGTTGCATATCATAAGCCAGTAAACTAGCAAAATCGACCAGGATCAAGAATGCAGCAGAAAAAGAATACTTTTGAAGTCAATATCTACTTTCATTGAATCAGAGGCATCACAAAATTGTATATACAGGACGTAAGAGTAATCAAAGATCAAAGCAACGAACTTACAGAAGTTCGTTGCTTTGATCTTTGATTACTTCTGATTTCAAACTATCAAATTCAACTTGTCATAACATTCACTGCTATGCAACAAATGTGATCCACATAGATCTCTAATCGTACAATTTTATTATTTGCTCTTCATTAACAACTAGCATAACATAGCAGAATAATAGCTCTTCTATCGCACTCAAAACATAGCGCGCTCTCTCTCTTCTCTGCACATCTAACTTTTATTTAAATTTGACTGACCTTTGACCTAATGTCAGAATGACAAATCTAAAAAGCTCGTCGAGAGAAATAATGTGCCGTTAAAAAAGAAAATATTTAACAAGGAGAAACTAAATTTACATGGAAATACAGAAATTCAAAAGGAAGTTTAAACTGGAGGTATACACTACACTCTCCAACATCGAGAATAGACCAAAGACCCGTAAACCAGGGGTAATTCTTTGTTACAGGAATATAGTAAATAATGCATTTGCAGAGTGATAAAGTAAACAAATTGCGCTCGTTCTTTCCTCTAGAATTCTGCTCTTATTAGTTCGTCATTCAACTGCCGTAAGTGAGGCACAGATAATTCACTTACGGCAGTTGAGTATCTGTGGTTTTTGTTTACGCTCGCTTTGATTTTGGAGAACGCCCGAGTTTGTGACGTTTGTGAAACGTTAATATTTCTCTTTCTCTAAAAACGCTCGTGAGCGGAAGAAAGTAAACTATGGCGATAAGTGGAAAATAACTTCGAAGTGGAAGGTTGTAATCTGGAGACAAAACAGAATGGAACATTACTTCTCAGAACTTCTAGATTTGTAACTCATCTGCAAAGTAACATTTCTTCTGAAGGACAGGTTATGTTTAAAAAAGAAAACGAAACGCAGTTGTCAACGAAATTTTCAATTTCCCGGAAAACACCAACTCATACGTTTATGAAAAACGTGTGTTCTGTATTGGTGCTTAAAATTAAAGCAACAGACACGACAAATGAGGAAAAATACACAACAGTGAGCAAAATAAAGTGAGCGTAGTGCAGGAAGGAGGAAGTACTATACCCCGCCCTGGGACAAAACAGGAAGAATGTACATGCAAGTAGACACGCAAGTTATGAGCCTACACATCTGAATAGGATATAATGTAGCTCAGACCATCACTTCGAAACCTCCAACTGATTTCTTTCTCAAGTGAGGGTGGGAAGAAAACTCTTTCCACATTCTACCCATGTCAATGTCTACCGAGAATCAGTCTGCAAGCAGATCTTAACGCGTAGGTGAAGAGCATATTACCCCATCTGGATGGGGTCAATGTCTTCGTTCACTGGTATATGCATTTTTGTTTTGTACATGTGACAGTGTTTGTGGTGGTTTCTTTGTGCTACCCCAGTGGTGATTTAATTTTTATGATTCCTGCTTTAATTTTGAGTACCAGTATTTGTTAACCTTGTACAAGTACTGCAATCTTTTTCTTACTACACTGGCGTGCAAAAATTAAGGACGAGACGGTTTTTCGAATGTAACGTCGTGCAGAAGTGCTTCCACATCAACTCAAATCATACCATAAGATCCCCAAGATGTAAGAATATGGGACAAGTGAGTAAAACCGTCCAAACAAGGAATCCAAAGGATATAAAGGCACTTTATTGAAAAGGTAGCTTCGAGCACAACTGGACAGAAGACAGAAACGTCCATGTGACAGGCGGCTGCCAAGAAAATTCCAGTCTCTAATAGGTGATGTGATCACCCCTGACTGCGTTGCAGGATTTACAACGTCTGTCCATGCTGAGGACGAGGTTGTAAAGAAGCTGTTGAGGCATCGCGGCCCATTCCTCTTGTAGCGCCAATCGCAGCTGCAGAATTGTTGCTGACGGCTGGTGATGTGCTGCCAAAGTCTCCCGAGAAGGTTCCACACGTGTTCAATTGGATTTAGGTCCGGGGACTTTGAGGCTAATCCATGCGTTGAATATCTTCACTCTCCAACAGCTCGGCGACAGCCACTGTATGATAAGGTGTAGCGTTGTCGTCCATGAAGAGAAACTCAGGACCCACAGCACCTCTAAACAGATGCACGTGAGGAAGGTGAACCTAGGTACAATAGCGGACACCAGTGACTGAACCTCCTTGGAAGATGTGGAGGTCAGTACGGATACCATGCATCATACCGCGCCAAACGAGAGCTCCACCACCTCCAAACTGGTCCTTTTCGATGATGTTGGAGGTATGATTGCGTGTTCCAAGCTCTCTCCAGCTGTGTATACGTCCAGACTTGCTCGTCAGACTAAATCGGCTCTCATCCGTAAAGAGAACTCGACCCCATTGCTGATATGTCCACTTCTTGTGTTCCTGGCACCACAGAAACCGCCGTTTCCGATGAGCAGGCGTTAATGGCACACACCGTACTGGGCGTCGTGCAAATAAACTACCTTTTTGCAGCTTCCTGGACACGGTAAAACGCGATAACGGATGTCCAGTTGTCTGTTGCATGTGTCTTGCGATTTCTCGCGCTGTCTTCCGTCTGTTTCTTCTCGCCTGTAGAACAATATACCGGTCGTCCGCCGTCGTGGTTGCTCGTGGACGACCACTGCTAAACTCTCGGACAGCTGTTCCTGCCGTTTGAAATGCTCTCTGAGCTCGTGAAAAGATGCTGTTCGCGATACTGAACTCCTCGGCCACACTAGTCACACTTCGACCTTTTTCCAACTTCTCAATGACGCGACCTCTGGTAAAGTCATCCAGATGTCGTCAACTGGATTGCCTGTTGGCCATATCACACGGTGGCAGCAATTCGACGTCGTTCAAACCGATGTATTGCTGAGCGTACACCGCCCGTGTGCTTTATGCCCTTCCGATACTCCCCCTCCCCCTACGTTATGCTGCATATATGCGCATGCGCTACCGTACCGGACCCTAGTCTATAACCCGAGTGGTCTTTTGTTCCGTTCTGCCTGCTCGTTCCGCTGTTATGCTAATTTCTCCTCTTCGTCCTTAATTTTTGCACACTAGTGTAGTAACTTCTGTTTGAAAATCGCAGAAATTTATTTTATTTGCATGTCTTCTAGATGTAAATATAGATGTACACCTCACGATTGAAACTTATACACGATTCGTTTCAGCAATGTGTCGAAGAGTGTGTCAGAAACATAACACTGGATAAGCTTGGGTGTGCTTTTATGCACTATATAACACTAGATGAAAATGAAATTTTCTGTACCATAGGTAAGTAAAGTTTCTATTCTCATTTTCTTCCTTTCGTAAAATCAAAATTCAGTTAAACTTCTATGTCAATGTTGAAACGAACTTTTATCGGTGAAGTGCAAATTATTAAAACCTAAGGATTCAGCGATAATAAATTCCACAGGATTTTGAAATGCTTCAACACTGTTGTAATGTTTTTATAGACAATGAAGGACAAGAAGGGTTCTCACACGTGTATTCCTCAATCTTCTATCAATAGGATTAGTTCTATAACCTCAAATCAGTCTGACACCTGAGTTTAAATTGGGAAATTTAACATTCTAGTTATCCGTCCTGATGTAATGCTAAACAAAACCTTTACACTCAATGTTTGATATTTTCGTGTGCTTTGTCTCCAATGATAAATTCTTCATTAGTGTAAAATGACTGACTCGAGGTTTGCCTTTCACCATGATCAGGAGTTGTTGTTCATTCGAACGGTTTTATTGAAATTCTCCTGTATTTCATCAAGCTGTTATTTAAATTTTCTTAAAAGGCACTCTCAGGGTTTTACTTTTCCCAAAAACATTAAAAAGTAGTAAACTTAATGTAGACTGGCTGCTTTTCTTCCATTTCGGATTTCCACTAATATTGTGTTACACACCGGTGCAGATGGTGTGGTGCCCCAGAATATCGCCCTTCAGAGTTGGAGTAAATGACCTCGTTTAGAAAACGCCACAAACCCTCCCGTAGGCGTGTCCTATAATTGAAATCTCAGTGAGCGTTATTTACCAATACTTACCTGGCACATGGTTCAGACAGACTGAAGAGTAGTGATCGAAAATGCTCAAACTAGAAATTGCAATTCCATGTCTCTATAAACTCCACCTAAAGTGGCTAATTAAAAATATGCTAAAGATCTTTGACTAGGATTCTTAATTAACACATAGCAGCATGTAGTGTCTTATTGTTTAGAAGGCTGATTTATGTTTTTACCAATTGCTTGTTGAGCAAATATATTAGGTCAAACTTTATAAAGAATAAATTCACGAACAGCCAATGTTCGTTTGAATAAGAACAACATACGTTAAAATCCAAATAATTTATTCCGTTCAAATGTATGTCACATGATTGTGGATCTTAATGTAACATTAGTGATATGCACACAGCAGCAATCCAATACACACTTTACAGTTTTGTAGTACCGTTATAACGATTAATAAATCCTCTGACGACAGTATCAACAAGCTCTGTGCAATATTTACAATATATACATTTTCCACATATTTTACTAGCGATTTGGCTTTATTTGCTCTTTCAATAACTGTCGGTGTTGACGAAATGTATTAGGAAGTACGGGAAGCTGTTCAGAAGGAAAATCAAACAGAGAAGTTAAAACGTTGCCGAAGAATAGAAACTCAAAAGAAAGGTTAAATTAGAAATGCACACTATATTAACAAAAGTCTCCGGACACTCCTTCAAAAGCAAATGAACAGATCCGCTGCGTTGTTAAGATGCGCGGTACAGCTGCAAACGATATAAAAACAAGCCTGAAGTAGACCGCGATCATATCGCACTGTGAAGTTGACTGAAAATGTTGCTGCGGGAGAGAACCAACTTTGAGAAGGGAAACATTGTTGGGTGTTATATTAGTGGGTTATTAATAAGAGAAACCCAGAGGCCTTTCAACATACCCAAGTCAGCGATTTTGGATGTACTGAATAATTGGAAGACACATGGCCTGCTTGAAGCAGCAAAACGTACCGGCAGACGAATACCTCAGTGCACAGGTAAGTAAAAATGCTGGAACCTACACGTACCATTTGCAGAGAACTTCATTCCATGGATTACCGTGGTCATGCGGCTGCTCATAAGTTTTTCAGCTCCACTCGGAATGCTACTCGTCGTTTGCGTGAAGAACATTTATCGTGGACCGTAGATCAATGGAAACGGGTCCTATGGACTGATGAATGCAGATACACGATCAATCAGCCTGATGGCCGTGTGTGGGTATGGCGGCAGCCGGGGGAACGCTATTTACCACAGTGTACTGTTTCTATGGTCAAGTTTGGAGCTAGCAGTGTACTCGTGTGGTGGTCTTTTTCGTAGTATGGTCTCGGCCCATTGGTTATCGTGGAAAAACCTGTTAACCAGCACGTCTACCTTGATATTCTGGGCAATTATGCCCTACCAACTCTGTGGCAATACTATGGAACCGAACTTTGTTGGTACTAACATTATAATGAACCGAGCCGTAAAGCATGGACTGTTACGCCTTGTTTTAACGATAATTCCGTATCGTGTGTGGACTGGCCGGCACAGAGCCCTGATCGTAATGCCATAGAGCACCTATGAGATGAATTGGAGCGCCGCATAAGAAGTTTGGGACTAAGGCCTAGTACTAAGCAAAAGTTAGCGGCAGCATTATGTACTGAATGGAAGCGCATACCTATCGATGTTTTCCAAATCCTTGTCGAAAGCATGTCTCGAAGTGTTAGTGCAGGCATTAAGGCCAAAGGTGGTTTCAAAATATCTTTATTCAAGGTAGAAATCAGGAGACGAACTAATAAGGACGTCTAAATACAAATAAAATACGATCAAAGATCGTTAAACTACTAAAACCTATATAAAAATATACAGCATAGTGCACAAGGTGAAAAATGGAGCAAAATTACAGCTCGTGATAAATGAACAGCGACAAGCATGTCTGGGCATTGAGGAAAGATTTTAACAAAAAAAAAACTTATTGCTCATAAGTGCATTGCTGTGCGATTAACAAACTTGTTCAAGAAAATATTGAGAGCTTCAGGAGACAACATTTCTCTTGCAAATAAAAAAAAAAAAAAAAAAAAAAAAAACAATAAGACAGTAAGTGTAACACATCATAGTTACAAGAATGTACAGTACAAAGCAATTGACAAACTGATCATAAGACAAATCAATGAAATGATGAATATCAGGAGAAGAACAAACTTGGACTTTCCTGGTGTAAATATAATATATTACCTGTTCGGCAATATTCAAAAACAATGTACAGATATACAGCACAGTGTCAACATGTTACAAATCAAAATCGGACCATATACAGAAATGTAACACTATTCTGTTGACCAGATAGAAAATGTAAGTATAATAAGAAAACACACGATGAATAAAGCTTTAACATATTCTCACTATCCATATGTAGTGATAGAAGAATGATAGTACCAAGCATCACCTCACACAAAAGAACAAAATAGGTAAAATGTTTTTCAAAATATATTACTCATGAGTACAACACCATGCAATTGACTAACTTGTGCAAAAATAAATACAGTAAGAATCATTAGTCAACATGTCTCTTGAAAGAAGGTACGATATGACAGTGAGTTTTAACACAACATATTTACAAGGATGTACAGTACTATGCAATTTATAAAAAACTGATTATCAGACAAATCATTGGAATGTTTAATAACAGGAAATAACTAAACTTGGACATTCTGATGCAAATAAGATGGATTACTTGTTCCGCAATAATTTTGAAAACTATGTACAATTATACAGCACAGTGCAAACATGTTCGGGAAACAAAATAGAACAAAATTACAAAAAACTACACTGCAGAAACAATATCTATGTTTATACAGCACTATGCTAATGACTAACTGCAATATTTATACTCAAAATGTAAACCAAAGACGAACTAACTGGAACGTCAATGTAGGAAAAAAAAATACAAGATGAGTGTCACAAAAAACAATTTGCTGTGTAAACACGTACAGCCCTTTATAAAAAAAAACCCATGCGGTAAATTTCCAAGCTGTGCAAAGATCTTGAAAACAGATTGTTGAGATTTACATATGCATTTCTGATTCAAAAAGGTCAAATACCAAATCTGCCGACCGTCAGGTACAATGACGCTGGCGAGCTGGTAAACCATGAGGCAGCCGGTGACCAGGTGGCAAGGAACTGGCTCTCCCGACGCTGAGTAACTGCAACAGAATACTCTAGCCGAAGTCGAGATGTCAGGCGGTCGCGGAAATGGCATAATAATGCCGTAGAAGCTTCATGCACAGTCAGAGGAGTAGTCAAATATCTGCAGCGTTGATGAAACACGTAGATTACATGCTTCGCTAAAATAAAAATATAGGCACAGACTGATGGGAGCTTGACTGGGGGATGGTTCTGTAGCAGAAGAGTCCGATATGCATCAAATGTAAGATCTGCTGTAATGGAACATTGGGCGATAGTAAATGCCAAGTTCAGCATTGGGAGTAATATAACACAGTGTTGATAGACATGGGAGACATCAGCCTCCCGAGCACAGAAAGGGCAAAGAGGGGAATCGAGAAGAGACATTCGGAAAAGAACGGAGGGAACAGGAAGGCGGCGATGGAGGAAAAGCTAATGGGTATTAATTTCTAGAGGAGCAGAAAGAGGAGACAGGGCGGCTGACCACACCGTAGCAGTGGCAGCAGGGGGAACATCAGGAATGGGGAGAGGAGGAGAAGAATGGGACATAGAGAGGAACCGATAAAGAGCTGACACCGAGAGAGAAGAAATGGGATGAGCTGAGCCAGAAATAAGCAAGAAAAGAGGAAATGGGAGAGAAGCAGAAGGAACAAAGGAAAGACCTGAGTGGGAAGCAAGATGAGGAAATTGAGAAATGATAGATGAAAGAATAGAGTCGTAGATGTCACGAGAGGAGGAGGAGAGGAGAAGAGAGGGAGGGAGGCTGGCGAAGGGTCGCCAAGAAAGGTCAGGGTTAGTGAGATCTTTAACTGTTACCACACCTGCTCGGAGCAAGGTAGGATAGGCAAAGTACGGAAGATGAGAGGGGTGAATAATCGAAGAATAAAAGAATGGTTCAGCAAGGAGCTCAGTTGTGGAATCAGGTGGAGAACGAGAGAGAGGGAGGGAACGAAGGAAAGTTAGAGCTTCACGGTAAACAGGGGGAAGTCGAATGAGGGTGAGGGGTCGGTGGTCCATGAGTAGTAAGGAGAGAAAAGAAAAGTTAGGGTTGCTCGGGGAGGCGATGACGTCCCTAGCTAAAACGGCATCTGGTACTGGCGACGTGAAGAGACGGAGAAAAGTAGTGATTCTGACGGCCTTGTAGTACTCCTGTGTATCAGTGAGTCCGATGCCGCCGTGATCCGGAGGGAGGCAAAGCTTTGTGACACTGACCCAGTGGTGGCAGGTCCAAATCAGAGAAGTAAGACATCGGGTAATTTCATGAAGGCGGAGTTGTAGAGACTTGACACCAAGCCAAGAGTGTGTGCACAAGGAAATCAGGTAAGTTCGAGAGAGGCGAGCTCTCTGGAAGAATGATGAGCAACTGGGCTCTCCTCCAGGAGGCAGTTGACCTGAGCAAGCGTGGGTGAATAGCATTCCACGTGTAGAGGGGGCCAGCTTGCAAGGAACCAAGATGAACTCCAAGGAAGCGCTGTGAGATGGACGACCAGCTTGCTCCCCAAGGGGTGTCTACACGATGTGCCCATGAGCCGCACCATAAACCAGTGCTTTTAGATGAGTTGAGCGCTGCACCGGAGCATGAGGCATAAGCTGCGAATAGACGTTGGAGACACGGAAACTGTGAGTCATGACGGATGCAGATGGTGACATCATCTGCGTATGCAACAGAGGTAGTGGCATGATGTCTTGTGCAGGCAGAGAGTGGTGGCAGAACTGCTTTAAAGGATTGGTGTACAGAGCGGAGGAAGGGTTCAATTGCGATTGCAAAGAGTTGTCCGGAGAGTGGGCAACCCTGCCGCACTCCCCGGCGGAAGGGAATAGGCGCTGTGAGAAAGGTGGGCAGCTTGACCTGGAGAACGGCGTCTTGATAGAGTGAGAAAAGAAGAGAGACGAAGGAAGGAGGAAAACCGAAGTGAAGGAGTGTAGCCGATAGATAGGAATGTGAGATATTATCAAAAGCGGATTGTTGGTCAAGAGAGAGAAGGGCGAGGGGTTCAGAGCGAGATCGGGCAAGATGGATTAGATCATTTAGTAGATGGATGTTATGAGAAAGTGAACGGCCGGGAACTGTGTAAGTTTGATTTGGGGAGAGAATGTGAGTGAGAATGGGGTTAAGGCGTTGGGAAAGAAGTTTAGTATAAAGTTTATAATCTAGATTTAAGAGGGAGATAGGGCGCCAGTTCCCCAGGTCAAGGAGATCACCTTTCTTAGGGAATAGTACAACATATGCTACTGTGAATCGCCTCGGTAGAGGGGAGTGATTGAAAGCAGCAGAAAGTGCAGAAAAGAGAAATGGTAGAAGGAGAGGTAGAAAGGTTTTATAGAAGAGGAAAGTGAGGCCGTCCGGACCCGGTGCGGCCCTAGAGTTTAAAGAAGAAAACGTAGAGGATAGTTCAGAGAACGTGGGAGGAAGGAGGAGAGAAGAGGCAAGATGGGGAAGGAACTTGTGGTAGGTTAGAAAGAAGTGATGCCAAAGCTGAAGAGGATGGCGGAGGAGATTCACAGAACTTCTCTGTATAGAACTTTCGGACCTGGGAACATAGAGTGAGTGGATCATCAGACACCTCTCCAGATGCGAGGCGAAGGTGCCGAAGTGAATTCGATGCTGTTCGTGTTTTTTCCATGGATGTAAGGAAATCGTAATTGGATGCGTCTGGCGATAGATGTTGTAGCCGGAGACGTCGTAGAGCTTGTTGAGCCAGAGGAAGGAGGATTGATCGCAGTTCTTCTTGATAGTGGCAGAAGAGAGGATCACTTAGGCTTAGGATGGAGAGCATGGAACGGACATGGTTGAGACGCATGTTTTGAAGCGTTTTTGCTTTAAAAGAAAGTTTGCGAACGTGGAGAACGAGTTGCTGTTTAATGTCCAACCAAAAAGTCAGACCACAAGGAGCTGATTGAAGTTGAGGTCGTTTGTCCTCAAGGAAGGAGCGTACTGAAGTACAGAAGTCTGGATCTGTAAGAAGAGTGTCGTCAAGAGTCCATGGACGAATTGTACGGAGTTGTGCTGGAACTGCTTGAATAATAAGAACGATGGCACAATGGTCAGAAGAAGCTGTAGGAGTGATAATAGATTCTGTCACAGCTGTAAGCAGAGTAGATGAGGCGTAGTATCTGTCAAGGCGAGCTGTGTACGGATTTTGATTATGTTGCGAGCGCCAAGTATGTACAGTCGATGAAGGATGGAAGTGACGGTGAACATCAATGAATGAGTTGTCGGAGATCACTGACTGAAGAAGATTCACCAAGTTAACACGGCGTTCTCTGGTGGAAGGAGATCGGTCCAGGGTAGGATTCAGAGTGCAATTGAAATCCCCTCCAATTAAAACATGATCTATGGGAGGAATGCGAGACAAGGCACGACGAAGGCGAGTAAAAAGTATTGTCAAGTGGGTTGAAGAGCTTGGAATATAAATATTAAATATATGATAAGATGTGGAAGCTATGGTGAATGATGCACACTGTAATAGGTCTCGACATAAGTTTCGAACCGAAAAAGAGGTGATTATGGAGTTGAAAGTATGGCGGATACCTATAGCTAGACCACTATGGGATGATAGTTGGTAGGCGTGGTGAAATGTGCAGTTCCACTGGCGCCATCGTGAGAATATCGTAGTGGATTGGCAATTCGTCTCTTGTAGTAAGAGAAGATCAGCTCCTAACGGAGTGAGGTCTTCATGTACCAAGGCATTAGAAAATGGGGATGCAAATCCCCTGCAATTAAGAGATACAATCTTGAAGACTTTTTTCCATTAATGCTTGCTGAAGAGCCTTCACAACAGGAGGAAATGATTTGAGTCGATTAAAATAGGTTTTAGCCCACGGATGTTCCTTGCGAAGGTGGGAGATGCATTGATTAAGGACTTGGATCTGATCATGCACTAGAGGGAGAAACGATGCATACTTTGAGACTAAAGCATGCGTTGTGGAGTGGTCTGTCTTATGTGACAGGTATTGATGTAAATCTTCAAATGAAATCGGCCCAGTAGGAACCGAGCCATCCTTAAGGTATTCGACAAGATCCTCAAATTTAAGAGGAGGCTCTTCGTCGGCCTGGACAGAACAGGTAGCAGCCTTTGATGGTGAATTCTTTCGAGAGGTACTACCAGTACGGGGAGAGGTACGGGGTGATGCGGCAGTCGGCTTCTTCGGTGGGCGTCTTCGAGAAGAACCACGACGTTTCAGCGAAGGCTCAGTTGAGCTCTCATCAACTCGAGATTCGTGGCCAGAAAATCCGTCATCAGCAGATTTAGAAGTATCAATGATAAGGGCAGTGGAGAAACCCCCTGAAGGGGACTCCGCTACAGAATGACGACGCATGGGAAGCGAACAATTAAGTGAGGGAAAATCCAGTTGCTGGTCGAAGGATAAAGGGTCCGTAGACACGCGTTGACCAACTCCTGCAGTCGACGTTTGTGAAAGTTTCGATTCTGAAGCTTTCTGTGCAGTGGAAGAAGGTGCTGCTCGGCTCAGAAGAGGGCCAGAAGTTGTAGGAGAATTATTAGGAGCCTGTGATGCTAGATGTGGGCAATGCACACGTAAATGATTCTCTCCGTGGCAAAAAGTGCAGTGGAGGAAGGTAGTCACTTCAATTCTCCTACGTTGCTGTCCACAACGAACGTTGAGCACCTTTGGGCAGGCGAGCAAATGTTCATCAGATGGAAAGATCACTCTTGCACTTCGGCGAAATCCTCCTATGGATTTATCGTCTGGATCTCTCGGCGCGGCTGAAAGAGTAGTAACTGGCCCAACAACTCGGCCGAACTTACTGAGTACAGTGCACAGCGCAACGTCTGACACCTCAGGTGGAACCGGATAAAATGTAACCTGGATTGGACGCTGAGAGACAGGTTCTGGTAGAAGATGGACGTCTTTGAGGGACAAACCTTCTGTCAAGACAAGATCCGCATGCTCTTTAAGAGCAAAGTACACCAACACAGCTCGAGGTTTTCGAGCCATGTGAGTAATACTGGCTCCAGCTGGAAGTATCTGCTTGAGAGCCATACTATATTCTTTCAACTTTGTGTCTGGGAGCGCATCAAAACACACTCCGAAGTCCATTCTAGAATAGAATTGTTTTCCCGCTGGGGAATCTTCGGGAATATCTATGGTGGCAGTAAGGCCATCAACAATGACGTACGAGTCTGGTAAGACTTCTGCAACAAACTTGGAAGGAGCTTTTGTTCCAGTAAGAGCGGCAGAGTATGCCCTAGGAGCAGGACTCGAGCGTGAGGGCTGCAACGCAACCGGCTGTTTGAACTGAGTTGAAGTAGAGGGTAAATTAGCAGCGCTGTCAGACACATCCATGTCTTCACTTAAAGCAACAGAGAGTTGCGCTGCACTGACGTCACTGGTCGAAGCAGGGCAAGAAGCTTGAGCTGTAGTTGAGGAGTCACTTTCCACTTCTAGTGGTTGGGTGACGTCACCTACAAGCATTGGAGGAGATTGGTCTCGTGTCGAGGAGGAGGAGGAGGCGGCAGGAAATGCCTCGCTGATATGGGCGTGGACATCGCTCTTATCAGCAGCAGCCGCCGCCATTGTTAATGACGAGGGCTGCCTGAGAAATCGACCAGCTAGGTCGACAATTCAAATGATGATAACAGAAAAAAGAAACTACTCACCAACTTGGGAGATGTATCAAAACAAAGCACGAACCTTCAGCTTGAAGGAACACGAAAGGAAAATGACGAACCACACGATAAAACACACTAAATAGGCACACAACACGGAGCTCAGAAAAACGTGACTTAGGCCAAAGGTGGACCGACACCGTGCTAATGTATGTCAATAAATGCTATGTTGTGTTTCTCTTCTAGGTGTCCTGTGACTTTTGTCAATATAGTGTTTGTCGCAAGCATTAGTAGAGATTGAGCAAGAAACAAAAGATATCAGTGTGCGTCCGTTGTTACAATAATGGTAGCTTCCTTTAATTTAGTTAAAAAGCTGACAGTAAAAAACGTCTTCCTTGATGGTGGAAATATTTCCGAATTGTACGATCTGCACCGGAAAGAAATGGAGTCCAACTGAGTTAATTTAAAATCACGTCTGAAAATAAACGCTTAAAGTAAATCAGAAAGGGACTTTCTTAAGTGTTGCATTTCTCGATGCATGCAATTCTTATTGCAGATGATGCATTTGATACTGTATTGTATGACCATTTGGTGTAACGTCTTTGTTCTGTTCTTACATTTCAGGTAGGGACAATCCCGACGAAGCAGCTTATCCGATATGCTCCAGTCAATGTGGACAGGCATGCAAGTATGGATACTCAAAACCAAAAGAAAGAAATTACAAATTGCAAAGAGGATAATTGAAACATGTTATTAATGTTTACACTGTCAAAAATATTCAAGATCATTTTCAGTTATATTTTCTTTTCGTTTCGCCCTATGCAATGGATGATCAGTTTAGTTATGCACCAAAGGCTTTTTCTTGCTTTCGTAGTTATCTTTCTGGAAAATTCGATGTAAACAGTTTCTATGACGCAGTAGGAGAAAAACAGCTGTGTCTGAAAAAGAATCTTATACTCTGAAAGACGATCAGTGAGAAATCAAGAGAAAAAGCGTGTGGCCCGTTTTTCGACGTGATTTGTTTGATTTTCGGCAATTTTAAAAAGCCCTACATGCACTATATTGACAAAAGCCACCGGACACCAATAAATGCTATGTTGTGTTGAAAAACACAACATAGCATTTTTTGACATACATTACTATGGTGTCGGTCCACCTTTGGCCTTAATGCATGCACTGAACCTACGGGACATGCTTTTGACAAGGGTTTGGAACACAGCGATAGGTATGCGCTTCCATTCAGTACATAATGCTGCCACTAACTGTTGCGTAGTAGTAGGCCTTGGTTCCAAACTTCTTATGCGGCGCTCCAATTCATCCCATAGGAGCTCTATGGATTAAGATCAGGGCTCTGTGCTGGCCAGTCCACACACGATACGGAATTATCGTCATAACACGCAGTAACAGTCCATGCTTTATGGCTCGGTGCATTATCCTGCTGGTACCAACAAGGCTCGGTTCCATAGCATTGCCACAGAGTTGGTAGGGCATAATTGTCCAGAATATCGAGGTAGACGTGCTGGATAACAGGTTTGTCCACGATAACCTATAGGCCGGGACCATACTACGAAAAACACTCCCGCACGAGAACACAGACAGCTCCAAACTTGACCGTAGGAACAGTACACTGTGATAAATAGCGTTCCCCCGGATGCCGCGATAGCCATACACGGCCAGCAGACAGATGGATCGTGTACCTGGATTTATCAGTCCATGGGACCCGTTTCCATTGATCTACGGTCTACGATAAATGTTCTTGACACCATGCTAAACGACGAGTAGCATTCCGAGTGGAGATGAAAGACGTATGAGCAGCCGCACGAGCACGGTGACCCATGAAATGAAGTTATGTGATAATGGTACTTGTAAATACTGAGGTTCCAGCATTTTACTCACCTTTACACTGAGGTATTGTGCAGTACTCCGTCGATTAGCTGTAACGACTCTCCTAATGCTTCGACGTTCTCTATAACTGATTTTCTTTGGTTTGCCAGTACGTTTTGCAGCTTCAAGCACGCCATGTTTCTTCCACTTATTCAGTACATACAAAACGTCTGACTTGTGTTTGTTGAAAGGCCTTTCGGTTTCTCTTATGGACAACTCACTAATATAATACCAACAATCTTTCCTTTCTCAAAGTCGGTTCTCTCCCGCAGCGACAGTTTCAGTGAACCCCACAGTGCGATATGGTCGCGGTCAGCTACAGTCTTATTTTTATACCGTTTGCAGCTGAACCACGCATCTTAACAACGCAGCGGATCCATTCATTTGCTTTTAATAGCGTGTCCAATGACCTCTGTCAATATAGTGTATTAGTAAGTTATTATTATCCGGATCGTTCCCGTAACCAAACCAAGAATGCAATTTCTGACAAAATAATCGAAGCACCTGATAAAATAGTCCGTCAACCGCGAAACTTTGCATGCCAATACCTCCTGGCCAGGCATACAAATAATTACAAATTCGACGCCAATAAGCTTAGAGAGTGGTTCCACTGCGCAGGAGGAAATGCGCATGTAATTAGCATTGCCCACGTTTGTTGACAATTATGGCCGCTGTTGTAGTTCCGTTGATATCGGCAGCCGATAAGAATGCTACGATGACATACCAGCAAGTCACTAAGTTCACGAGGGGAAGCATCGTGGGCCTAAAAGAAGTTGGCCAACATCTGGGTCGGAGCGATGCCTCAGTAGAACGATGTTGGCAGCAGTGAATCTAAGAGAGCACATATGCCCGCCACAAAAATACCGGCCGGCCCAGGCAAACATGT
This sequence comes from Macrothele yani, assembly GCA_039090855.1. Lineage (NCBI taxonomy): Eukaryota > Metazoa > Arthropoda > Arachnida > Araneae > Macrothelidae > Macrothele > Macrothele yani. The sequence continues at coordinate 32,957,114 of CM077032.1, read as the reverse complement.
GGACGTTAGGATTGCGCGATATTTAGAAAAACCAGAACGACAACGACGGGTTCTCAATCTACCATCTGAATATAGCATCAAGATACACTACTGAAACACGACTGGGAGAGGGAAACAAATTCTGTCCGCCCTTTACGACGGCTACCCCTAGGCATCGAATATGGTGGGCCATTTGAGGTGGTGTCGTGCCTGGAAAGCGTGAACTGCGTCGGAATAGCGCCGTATAGTTTTCATCGACGAATCCTGGTCCATTTACCAGAACGATAATGTTACGTCACACATGGCTCGGCTCTGTAAATGTCTTTGTGGTTTTGAAACCCTCCCATGCATCAGACCTCTGGTCAATCGGGATGTGTGTTGAGGCCACCCCGAAATGTCGACGAACTAGTCCAGGGAAAAGAGCACTCCTGGCAGAAACTGCCACATGACAACATCCAACTCTTGTTTGACTTGATGCCAAGCTGGATATCGGCAGGCATCGCCTCCAGTTGTGGATATACCTCATACGTAGGTCATTCGAAAAGTAACAAGACTGACATCACAGCGCCAAAACAAACTCATGCAGAAAAATGCAGCTGCCTAAATCGGAACGCCTACAAAGTCAGTTTCGTGACGACGTGCTGTTACAGTGCTCCGCTAGTCCATTCTTGCAATAGAAGGCGTGGAGTTCAGACGTGTTTCTGTAACCCAGTATGGATTTAAAACTGGAACAAAGAACAACTATAAAATTTTGCGTGAGTTTGAATGAAACCGCCACAAAAACGCACGAAATGATTAAAACAGCTTATAAAGAAGATGCTTTGTCCCATGCAAGATTATTTGAGTGGCGCAAGAAATTTGAGCATGGTGAAGATTGTCTGAAAAATGCGCTACGCTCCGGTAAGCCTTCGACATCGACTACGGAGGTTAAGGCCAATACCATTGAGGTACTCCAGCGTGAAAACCGCCGAACGACCATTGAATAGGTTGTTAATGTGCTGCAGATGTCCGGGAGCGGCGCCCCATACGGCCCGAGCTGACCTTGTGACTGGTCAACATCTGATGTCATGCCACCGCTTGTTTTTTGTTTCGGTGCTGTTGGAGTTTGCAGGGACGGCTGTTCATCCAGCTGTTGGGGAGTCGCGTCCCCACGTTCCCGAGCTGGTCTTGTGTCTCGCTTTTTCGTTTTTATTTATTTTCTCCATAAATAAATAAGTTGCCCGTGTTGTATTCTCTACCTAATCGCTACCACGTTATGTACTAACACCCCGGTCTTGTGGTTTTGTTACCCTCCACCACTAACTGTTTTATATTAACCGCTCAGTTCGTAGGTTGCTGAGATTCCGTTTAGGTTCCCTGCCAGGATTTGTCTTCTTTGGATTTCTTTTTCCTTTTAGCTGGTTTGGGTACTAGACCTACCTGCATGTTTGCCGCGTGCGGAGACCCGTGAGGCGGAAATGGGATGTCTGGCGGCTGAGGTCGCAGGAGACCGGTTAAGTGCCTCCTCTGTACCAACACTCCTCTTCGACCTCGGCTTCGCTGTAAACGGGAGGCTAGAGACTAACCCACCTCTAGTCAGAAGTCTTGTACCAAGTTGTGTACAGGGCTTTAGCAGCTTTTTTGTCGTATGGCACGGCAGGGTGAGCCCGGGGGCTGTGGGATCATGCCAAAGGCGTTGGCATGACGGTACCAGGAGGCCGAAGTGTCCGCCGAGTGCGTGTGATCACAGCCAACGGACTATATCTGCAACGTATAAGCTCCAGAACTGTGTCTAGCGTCATTTTCTTGGCTTGCGGACCTAAGTTCTCCCTTGTAGGGCTCGGTGGTGGGTGGAGTAGTCTGCAGACGAATCTTCCTTCTTTTTTTCCATGGGTAAACCCAAAAACAAACGCTCCAAATTTAAGTCACCTGAGACAATGATAGTTGCCAACGACACTCCTTCATCTTCTCAACCTACCAAGTCTCGAAACCTTAAACGTTCTTAAGACCATGACCTGGACCAAGAATGTACAACCTCTTCTTCGGCAGCTGTACCAGTCGCTCCGAAGCGTCGTCTCCCCTCGATTGCTGTGACTACGCATGCTACACACTTACTTGTAGAATCCGTCGATCCGAATGAGAGACTGTCCACCATATCTCCATTTTTCATTTCTAAAGCTTTGGACGCTGCGGTTGGCCCCTTGAAGTCTGTGAGGAAGCTTCGCTCTGGGGACCTGCTTGTCCAAACTTGCAGTGTTTCTCAGAGTAACACTTTTCTGCACCTTTCTAGTCTTCAAGGCGTTCCTGTCAAAGTGACACCTCACCCGTTTCTTAACACCTCTCGGGGTGTTATTTCGGAGTTTGATCTCTTGCCATGCAGTGAAGACGAATTGGTGACTGAACTTGCAGATCAAGGTGTTATTGCTGCTCGTCGTATGATGTTCCGGCGCGATGGTTCCTTGATTAAGTCTAAAAATGTAATCTTGACTTTTAACTCCCCGAAAGTTCCGACCGAAATCAAGGCTGGCTACTTGGTCTGTGGAGTTCTCCCGTACATTCCCAGTCCTCTGCGCTGTTTCCGGTGCCAGAGGTACGGGCATTCCCAACGTTTCTGTAAGAGTTCCGCTCGTTGCGCAAATTGTGGCTCCAGTGAACATGACGGGGATGGTTGCACCTCTGCGGCCTGCTGTGTTAACTGCGGTGAGGCCCATTCAGCTTACTCCCGCAACTGTATGAAATGGCAGGACGAGATGGCGATCCAGCGCCTCAAGACCCTGGAAGGCCTCTCGTACCCTGCTGCCAAAGCCAGGTTGGGTATACCCACCATCCGACAGCGTAGTTTTGCCGCAGTGGTTAAGTCTCTGCCACCACCCGTGCAGCCCTTTGTTCCGCGCCCTGTAGCTCTCGCCGCACTTGCCAAGCGATCTACAGTTGAACAAGCGACACAGGTGGATTTCACCGAGCTCCAGCTTATTCAACCAGCTGAGTCTGCGCCTTCTCGTTTGAAGACGACCGACTCTTCCGGTTCCCAGCAGACAGCCTGCACGTGCGGAAGACCCGGCCCTCAATCCGCAAAGGTGTGCAGTGTCCATCCTACTGTCTCGGCCTCTGCGAGGTCCCCACCCTCAACCAACATTATAGAGGAACATGGGGGGGAGGAGAGTGACAGTTCGTCCCCAGCCTCAACCAGCATTGCAGAGGAACATGGGGGGAGGAGAGTGACAGTTCGTCCCCGCCCTCTGCCAGCATTGCAGAGGAGTGTGGGGGGAGGTGAGTGACGGTTCGTCCTTCTCAATTAGTGAATTTTTTTATAAATCTGATTAACTACCTTGTCTTCACAGCTTTCATCATACTCTTTTTCAACTTTTACCAAGCCTGTCTACTCTTACTAATTTTCCATGCTTTTAAAATTCTGTGGCTGATAGTTCTTTGTCTGGCGCTCTTTGGCCAAACCTGGCCCTTGCGCCACTAAAATCCACTAACCAACCAACCAACCAACCAACCAGATGTCCGGTGGCTCCGTCGATGACATTGTGAAAAACTGTTTCTGATACTGAAACGTCGCGGCAAAGTTTATTCCCCACTTGCTCAGGGATGAACACAAGGCAATTTGTGTTACTACTAGTCGCCAATGGAAGTGCTAGCAAGAACGTGGGCCACACTTCTGGATGGGGGTCGTCACATGTGATGAAACATTTTTTCACCGGTTCGATCCAGACACAAAACAAAAGAGCACCCAATGGAAACTCCCACATAGACCGCGATCCAAGGAAGTAAAGGTTCAAGCCACTGCCTAATATTTAAGCAAGTATCTATTATTCTGAAGTTCTCAAAGGTCTTCTGAAGGAAAATATTTCCCCAAAATGCTTAAAATGTTTCACAAATTTGTTGGATTTTGCATCAAGATAATGCCCTTGCACATCGTGCTTTGCTTACCCAGCAGGTAATCCAAAATCTAGGCATAAAAATGATGGCGCACCCTCCGTATTCTCTGGACCTGGCACCGTATGACTTCCACCAATTCCTTGAAGTGAAAAAACAACTTCGTGGGCGTCGGTTTGGATCATATACTGAACTGAGCAATGCTGTGATTGGGTATCCTGAACCACATGTCGGGGAAGAGCTTCTAACATCCCTTCCAGAAGTCGGGAAAGGGCTTCGAACACACCTTCCGGAAGTCGGGGAACGGCTTCGGACACACCTTCTGGAAGTCAGGGAAGGGCATCGAACACACCTTCCAGAAGTCGGGAAAGGGCTTCAAACACACCTTCTGGAAGTCGGGGAAGGGCATCGAACACACCTTAAAGAAGTCGGGGAAGGGCTTCGAACACACCTTCCGGAAGTCGAGGAAGGGCTTCGAACACACCTTCCGGAAGTCGGGGAAGTGCTTTGAATACACCTTTCGGAAGTGGATAGAAAGGTGGGACCGGTGCATTCAGGTACAGAGAGGATACTGCGAAAGTATGTAAGTATGTATTACACTTTGGCCCCACGTAAAATCAGTCTCGTTATACACAGTCTACCAATAAGTAATTGGACACCCCTGCAATCGACGATATCTGCGGTCCTGATACACGTCACTGCCGCCGCCGTGAAATATCGTGTGGGAAACAATAACCAACCAGTCGCATGCATGATGCCACGCAGTTTGGAGCTCTCTGATTTCGAGAAAGGTGCAATCGTCGTGTATCACAGAAATGGCCGATCCATACGTGACATATTCAGCGAGTTGAAATACCCAAAATCGACAATGGCCTACGTGATTGGCAAGTGGAAGCTGAGAGGTGATTGTCGGAATGTGCCCCGACCCGGCAAACCCACAAAACTGAGAATTAGAGACCGACGGGTGCTGGCCAGAGAAATACGGAAGAACCGCGCCAAATCGATGGGCCACATCCGCGAGGAGTTTCAACAGGCATCCGGGAGTGTTCTTTCGAGGAATACCATCCGTAAGAAAGCCCATCTGCTCGGTTATCATGGACGTGCTGCCGCCCACAAGCCTTTGATCACCAAGTCCAATAGCGCTGCTCTGCTAACGTGGTGCAAAGAACGTCGACAGTGGACCGTTAAACAGTGGAAACAGGTTCTCTGGAGTGATGAATCAAGTTTCACCCTCTACCGTTCGGATGGCAGGGTCTGGGTTTGGCGTCTGCCTGGAGAACGCCTCCTGCCGGAATGTATTGTGCCAACTGTGAAGTTCGGCGGCGGTGGAATTATGCTATGGGGGTGTTTTTCCTGGTATGGCATGGGACTCTTGGTCGCAATTCCTGGTAGACTCAACGCCGAGACCTACCGCACCATTTTGGATGACCATGCGTTTCTTACGTTGTGGCAGTTTTACGGGGTGGACCCATGTTACTTTCAGGATGACAATGCCATCTGTCATGTTGCGAGGTCCACCAAGGCTTGGTATGGTGACAATGGGGTTAATCGAATGGACTGGCCTGCGCAGAGCCCGACCTTAACCCTACCGAGCACCTCTGGGACGAGTTGGAGCGCCGACTTAAGGGGTGCCCCCACCGTCCGAAATCGGTGAAGGAACTGACCTGTCTTATCCAAGCCGAGTGGAAGAAAATACCGCTAGCCGTCGTACAACACCTGGTTGAGAGTATGCCCCGAAGGGTCGCAGCTGTAATCGCCGCTCGTAGAGGCTCCACTAACTATTAAAGGTGAATAAACTTCGTTTTCCTCTGCTATCACAGGTGTCCAATTACTTGTTGGTAGATAGTGTATTTTAATGACCCTTGTATTAACCTGTTGCTCTTATGGAGTCATTGTTCTTCAATAAAGAGCCCTGTTGCTGTGAAATTGTAATAACGTCTTTATCTTTACATCCTCATTACACATGCGAAGTTAGAGCACGATCGAACAATTATTTCGATTTTTTTGCCGCTGAGTATATAATCAGTTTTCAAAGAAAGTATCACGACCTGTCTAATAGCAAGTTGAGCATTCACAGGCTTTGATAATACTCGGGATATCATCGTAGTGCTGACGATCGATATGAGTGGTGTCCCAGATGTTATCGGTGCGGCCATGAACGAATTGTCGTGGCATTATACACGGTCAGGTCACATTATTGTGACCACCAGCTAATATCCAGAGCAACAGCCACGTGCAGCGCGGACAGCAGTTAGACGGGCTGGGAGTGACTCAATGAGGTGCTGGAATGTGTTCACAGGTAGGTGGAACCATGCTGACTGCAGTGCGTCTGACAACTGCTGGTGGGTGCGTGGTCGAGGATCCATTGAGCGAACAACACGATCGAGGTTGTCCCACACATGCTCAATTGGGTTTAAGACTGGGGAATTAGAGGGTCAGTGAAGAACTTTAGAGTTTTCGTCGTGCTCTTCCAACGACTCTCGGACATTTCTAGCTGCGGGACACGTAGCATTGTCGTGCTGGAAGATCCTATTCGCCCCAGGGATGATAATCAGCATATATGGGTGTACGTGGTCTGCAAGGATGGATTGATAATGAATTCGGTACGTAGTGCCTTCCCCAGGTATGAGTGGACCCAGAGAATGCCACGAAAACATTCCCCAGACCATAACGCTTCTCCTTCTAGCTTGTGTTCTTCCAGCAATGGTTGATTCTCGCCTTATACGCCAACGTCCATCCGTTCGATGAAGTGGAAGACGTGACTCATCGGTGAAGGCAATCCTTTGCCAATCAGCGGAGGTCCAATTCCAATACTGCCGTTCAAATGTAAACCTTTTCTGTAGATGCTCCTTCGTTAGCATAGGTGCAGTGACCATCCTTCTGTATCGGAGATCTATACTCAACAGGATTCGCTGAATTGTCGTTTTAGATACACTTCCGGTAGCCTCCGGGTTCTTTCGGCCAGTGAGTTGCTCCACTGTAGCGTGTCGATAGACCTTCGCAGCCGACATTCACCTCTCACATCAATGGCACGTTTTGCTCCGCAGTTTCCATTTCGCTTATTCGCAATGATGCGATTTTTCCAATCACGATACACTTTAACCACAGCAGCACGCGAGCAGTTCACAAACTGCGCTGTTTCAGAAGCTCTGCCACCGTTGGCCCCAAAGCCAATAATCATCCCTTTTTGCAAATCTGTTAAATCGCTCCTTTTTTTCACGACAGCAAGGAGTGATATGTTTTCAGAATGCCTACAGCACACCTTATATATCTTCCAAGCATGCTTACGATACGCGCCTTCTTTCATTGGTTTCGCGCTATTGACGTCAACAGTAGGAGGTGGTCACAATAATGTGACTCGACTGTAAATGATAGCCCAATATTTCGAAATGGTCCTCTTGAAGGTTAACACACTTTTTCGGGACCCAACGAGCTGCAACCTTTGTAATTGCCAAGCTGCCAGAATGCCTTCAACTGTTGTCTTTGACATGCGCAATGACTCACTAATCTGCCTGACCGTTAAATGTATATCTTTCGGTACTGTTTCGTGTACCTTGTCCACATTTTCTCGAGTGATGGCCTCAGAAGGTCAGTCTGAGTTTCATCTCCCACACTCGTTATCCCACGCTTGAATTCTGCTGCCGACTTCTTTACAGCAGTTTATAAAGAAATATTCTCCCCTAGTGTTGCTACCACATCTTCACGGACGTCCTTTCGACTCCGTCCATTTTTTATGCAGGTATTTTATCACAGATCTGAGGTCTTGCTTCTCCATTTTCTTTCCTTGGTTCGTGTAGTCAGCTTTTAGCACCAGCAAAGAAATAGCAAACGTAACTATCAATAAAATAGTTAATTTATGCAGTTTACTTTCAGGATACTGAGTGCACTACGAGCATGATGCCTTGTGTCTTTAAATCAACATTACGTCGCATCTATTTAGTATGAAGTCAAGTCACCGCATTCAAATTATTGAAGAGTTCTATTATACAAATTGCAGTTTCTGTCTATCGTCCTCGAAAAAGCCTGTTTGATCTGCGAAAACTTAGAAACCTTTGTTTATATACGCTTACGCCAATAAATCAGATTACTATTAGAGTTTTACTCTTTTCTACGTAGTTGGTGCAGAGTTCCTCGTTATTAAATGAAAATATTAGTGCTTAACGAAATTTTGGTACTATTATACACTATTTCCTCATAAATCAGTTAAAAGGATGATTCATGTGCTTTGAATAAGAAAAGTGAAGCATTTTGGGTTTATTCAAGGGATGATTCCTGAAATGCATTTGTAACAGCCTAATTTTTGAAACAGAATCAACACGGGAGCTAAAGTGTATATCTTATCGATTGTTTCACAATCTTCACTCTTGATCACCAGAAAGAAAGGTTTACTATATCTCGTTTCAAACACTTCCACTGCATTCTTTGGCAGTTTGATATTAAAATTACGTTTCTTCCTTCTTTTGGTTGGCCAGCAGTGTATAACACTGCTGGCCAACCAAAATGCAACACCAAGAAGGAAGTATCCGATTGGCCTGAAATTCGCAGCATGCGTCGCCCGCGAGAGGACATGCCAATATTTAGCATTGCAGGACATATGAAAATAATGTGCGCCCGGCACGCCACCGAGAAGCACTATAAGAAAGCTGCACAGAAGGCGGGGTGTAAGTAGTGGAAGTGTGTTGTGTTGCCGAACCTGTGCGTCTGAAGCTTCCTGATGCCTCGTCGCAGAATACGGCAGTCATTCCAGCACGTTTCGGAGTTCGACAGAGGACGAATAGTGTCTTATCGCGACAGCAGTTTATCGTACCGAGACATCGGCGCCTGTGTGAGAGGACATCTAGCCACAGTGAGGCGAGTATGGATTCGGTGGGTGCAGGTGGGACGGACGGACCAACGTGAGTGATTGCCGCAGCCGCAGCACACCACCGAGCGAGAGGACCACCATGTTATGCGGAGGCATTAACGGATCGCACCGCCACATCACGAACATTAATGCAGGAATTAGGGTGTATTGCGCAACAACCTGTGCCAGCACGTACCGTTCGACGTCGTCTGCAGGAGCGGGGACTTGTCGCACGGCGCTGATTGCTCCGATTATCATTGACGTACGCATGCATTCTGTGTTTTATACCAACGGCGAGTGCGGCGGCAGTGGGCCGTTGAACGCCGCACCTGGACTACGGAATGGCACGACAATGTCTTCTCCGATGAATCCCGCTTCTGCCTGCAACACCATGATGGTCGGATCCGCGTGTGGCGGCACCGCGTCGAGAGACTGTATGATGCCTGCATTATGCATCGCCATACCGGTCCGTCGCCTGGCGTTATGGTTTGGGGCACAATTGGATATGACACCCGCACCCCTCTGGTATGCATCGGCGGTACACTCAACAGCCAACGCTACATCTCCGACGTTTTGGAGCCTGTAGTCCTCCCTTACCTGCACGACCTGTCTGCGGTCACGTTTCAACAGGACAATGCGCGCCCGCACGTGGCACGCATCGTGCAATAATTCTTCACGGCCCACCAGGTGTCACTGCTGCCGTGGCCCTCCTGTTCTCTCGACATGTCGCTCATCGAACACGTCTGGTCGCTGATAGACAATCGAGTGGCCCGGCAAGCACGACCCGCGGCTACACCTGTGGAAACTGTGGCAACGTGTGAAAGCAGCCTGGACAGACACATCCAAAGCCTCTTTCGTTCGATGCCGCGGCGTGTAGCGGCCGGTATTGCTAGCCATGGGGGCCACACGAATTATTGATGTCTGCGTGTTCCGCAAGTCGCACGGGCCTGTAAGCTCAATCGTTTCATCTTTGTATCTGTTGTTATGCGTCCAGTAAATCTGGCTTTGCTATCTCGTGTCCTTCTTGGTGTTGCATTTTGGGTGGCCAGCAGTGTAGGATGGGATGTCGAATTATATCCACCAGAGCAAGGTAAAGATGATAAGGTACTGTGTCTGGGATGTGTCTGGGAGAATACAGCTTAAAATTCTTTAACATATTTTTACTAAGATGCCGATTTCATGTTTGTGTGGTAAAAATGCTTATAGGTGCTGAATTTTCTTTTCTGGCTCTCTAACAAATTGCGAAATTTCAAAAATGTTTGTAATATAATACAGTTGCTGTTGCGAAAACGTTTTTCTCATGAAATTATGCTAAACCATGTGAACTAAGAAAATTGTGTTTTCGCATTTCAGTTCTATGACGTATCAGGTGGAAATAGAAGATGTCGGCCCCTCTGTGAGTACCAATTTTTCCTTTTCTTTTATGTAAGAAGGTGTATATTAATTGAACTTAGCAGAAGTAAGTGGACTTCTGTCGGCCTATTCTGTGTTCTGTAGTACGCATGCATTCTGTGTTTTCTTTCTGTAATTAATTTTTGGACGCTTTAAAAGGGAAACTCCTTGGGAGGAGAGACAGTCCATCTAAGAATTCGTCTACTGTAAGAGAGAAACTGAATGCACTGAAAGAACAATCAAACCATTTAATAATTGCTCTCAAGTTCTGTTTCTTGAATACGCTTGTGTAGTTACGAGTTTGGCAAAATCTACCGTTTTCTGTCAGACATTGTGATGAAGAAAAGGAAATGCATAATCAAAAAAGGCAGAACCACTCTCTCGCGAAAAACATTGAAAAAATATTTTAAAAATGTAGTCTACCTCTTTCACGGTTCTTGGTATTCTGACTATTTGTGGCTACGAAAAAACGAATTGACTTTTCTGTTTTTTGTAGTTTCTTTTCTCACGCAGCAAACGTTTGGACTAACTATGGCGTACACAACTTAGGCAGTTTCAGAAACTTGAAATGACGTCATGAAATATCTGACGAATATGTTCATTCCCTAGGTGCTCAGATTAAGTTTTCGAAAAAAACCCGATGGAATTTCGTTTGGATTCACTTTATTCTTCTTCCATTTAATTTCCTCATCCACTTTCAAATTCTTTGACTGGAGAATGATCACCGCAGCTCTGGTGTCAAAAGTACGTGGCTGTGTTTCATACTTTTCTGGAAACAAAGTTTTTGAATAGAAACAAAAGAATGCAAAACATACAAGATAATAATCCTGTTTTTATGCAGGTGTGAGGGGATCATACAAGATCTGCTGAGCTTTAAACTTGTCGATCCAAATAGTACCACAAGTACTCTATGGGATTCAGGTCGGGCGGTTTCGTTGGCCATGGGAGAACGGAGACATCGCTGTCGTTTTTCTGGAAGCAGTCATGTATCCCCTTAGCGACATGTCACGGCTCATTGTCTTGTTGGAAGACTCCATCCCCACCAAGGTAAACGTCCAACATGAAGGCATGCATGTGGTCAGCGAGGATGGACAGGTTGCCATTGGCGTTCAGAGACCCATCCAGTGGTACCAGCGGTCAGTAAAACATCCCCCAGACATGCACACTGCCACCACCGTCATGTACTTGATCGACAAGCGTGTCGGGATGTTGGCTTCGTGTGTTTGACGCAGTATCCGCTACTGCCCGTCACGTCTGTGGAGTAGAAATCTCGATTCGTTGGAGAAGGTAACCTTTTTCCACTCTTCCACTGTACAATGAGAGTAGCCCCATGCGAACTGCAGGGGTCGTTACCGATGGACCTGGGTTAACATGGGTGCCTTTGCACGGCGTCGACTCTAGAGACCCATGCGTAACAGAATTCGCTTTATTGTTATCAGGGACACGTATCCGGGTAACCCAGTGTTCATTTGCATGGTCAATTGCTGCACTCTTGCGCGTCGATTGACCTTTAGCAGTCGACGGAGGCAACGTTCTCCTCTGGGGTCGATGGCCTTTGAAGCTCCACAGTTATGACGTCATGAGGTACTCGGTGTGCCAGCTGTCCATTCTTGGTACATCCTTACTACAGCACCTCGCGAACACCCCACGAAGTCTGCTGTTTCTGCTATTCTTCCACCCTTGGTTCTTTAGTGAATGATAATTCTTTTTTGAACATTCGTCCAATCACTGCCTCTGCACATTGTGCTCACGTTATGCACTATGGCTCATCTTTCCTGGCCGGTCGCTTATATATCCGTGTGGTTGACCTTGTAACGTGCATTCTGTGACGCGCCTGGGCGGGTACACTGAGATTCCAGGGGTGGTCATATTATTCTGATACGACTGTGTATATATATACTTAAATATATTATACAAATAATAAAATACATCTAAATATCATCAAACATTTCTCAACCCCGCGCACAGCTGCAAGAGTGAGGGACGAGTAGAATGCAAATATATACAATTCAATAAAATTAATGCAATTCAATAAAATCAAACTCATTCGATCGATAAATACAATAACAACAACGTCAAGAGAGAAATTAAAAATTTCGTAATCAACTCACGGGTACCACTCATCAAGGAAAGACATATCCAGCTGCTGACCCCTAACATTAGACAGGTTTCATGTGGCTGCAAAATATAGACCCTTGACAAAATATTAAAAAAGTAATTAAGGCATCCAGTCTTTCCTACCTGTCCGGAGGGATGACTCAATAACTTACCAGAACCACCATCTACCTCTTTTTAAATCACAATTCTATTTTGTATAAACAACAGTCTTTCGATTCCACCAACTACGAACACAGATAATTTTGACCTAGTTGAAAAAGTAGTAATAGGTGTGCTCAGAAAGCCAGAAAAATGATGAATACAAGTAGCCTTCCTACTCTGGATGTAAGCCCAAAGATAGGATTAACTATCTTCGGGGCGATGCCGAAGAAAAGAGAGTGACAGCGTATACTTGGAAAGATTAGGCAGGAACATAGGAATGACAATATTACATAACGTTTAAATTAAAGTTAAAAGAATTACAATATTTCACAGAAGTTAAAAAAAATTCCAAAATAAAATTTACAAAAATCTTTTATATAGTCATAATCAACACAGACCTGACATAACGTTTCAAGTTGTTTACCCAAATCAACTTTGTTAATACCAACTCGAGATATTCCCAAAAATTGAGAGACAACGATATTTCGAAAAATACCCATACAAAGGTTAGAGATTCAATGGCAAAAACCTTTGGCTTAAAGTCAAAGAATTATCTTTTGTCAAAAAGATCGGTATAAATGCCATTTCCCGTGAACTAAACTATAAGATCCAAAAAGTTAAAAACCCCTCATCATTAGCTTTTAATAGACTTAAAGTGTCAGGATATATCTCCTTCCAATAAATAGAAACGTTGTGAGGTCTAAAGCATGTTAAATCATCGATGGATTTATAGATGACAGAAAATATCAAAAACAGTACAACTTTTGCATATGGATGTCGGCATTGGTTCGCAAGAAGGCTTGAAAAACTTGTATTCATGGGGATACCCTTGATCTGCAATATATACACTGAAGTGCCAGAAAAACTGGTACAGACGAGCTTATGCCTAATACAGAGCAACATCACCTACGCGCGTACTCTGTTGCGTTCGCCAGTGCGTATATAAAGCGATGTACATCCTTGCCAGCTGTCAGAGCTGTTTTCGGCATGAGAATGACAAATAATAACGATTTAAGCGATTTTCAACGCGGTGTCATAGTTGGTGCTCGTGAGATGGGTTATAGTATTTCGGAGGTAGAAACGAAGTTCGGATTTTCACGGACGACCATCGCAAGGGTGTTCCGTGACTACAAGAATTCCGGCAAAACCTCCAACCTACGATACCAGTGTGGCCGTAAAAAGACATTGGGTGAACGTGACCATCGTCGGCTGTCAAGAATCGTTTCACGCGATAAGCGTGCAACACTCTCGCAGGTATAATCGAAATTCCATCCTGGAGTCTCAACAGGCATCAGCGTCCGGACTGTGCAACGTACCCTGCACGATATGGTCTTTGGGAGCCGAAGCCTAACTCGAATCCCCTTGATGGGTGCACGACACAGAGCTATGCGCCTCGCTTTGGCACAGCAACACCGCCACTGGACACTTGATGACTTGAAAAAGTAGCCTGGTCTGACGAGTCGCGTTTCCATCTGTATCGGGCAGATGGAAGGGTTCGTGTGTGGCGCAAACCCCATGAAGCCATGGAACCCGCCTGTCAACAGGGAACTGTACCGGCTAGTGGGGGGTGCGTAATGGTATGAGGTGTGTTTAGCTGGACTTCTCTGGGACCCCAGGGACTTCAACAAACGTCTGTGACCGGCCAACGCTATGTGCGCATCCTTTCTGACGAGATACACATTCATGCTGATGGGTTAGGCCTGTTCCAACAGGACAGTGCACTTCCACACAAGCGTCGGGACGCCACATTATGGTTAGAGGAGCATTCATCTAAGTTTGGGGTGTTGCCATTCCCACCTAAGTCCACAGATCTGAACGTGATAGAACACATTTGGGATGCCATGCAGCGCGCTATCGAACATAGGAATTCGATACCTCGGAATACACCCGAATTGTGTAACTCTATGCAGGAAATATGGTATGCATTGCCTACAGCATATTTCCAGAAGCTAGTGGAGTCCATGCCCCGTCGTATTTCTGCAGTCCTGCGCTCCCGTGGGGGATCTACCAAGTATTAGACTGGTGTACTAGTTTTTCTGGCACTTCAGTGTATACATATCACATAATAATACATTAGTAGGATCTCTGATTGTTCGAATGGACTAACTACAGGTAACTACAGTTCTACCTCATAGATGAGACGACGCACCTGCATAGCATCGTCTAGCGAGCGCTTCACAGATGAGATGATGCACGTGCATAACACTGTCTAACGAGCGTGCGTGTAGAACAGAGCAGAAGTTCGTTGGGGGCAGAAAGAAGAAGGCGGTTGATGGCAGTTGTCCGTTATGGAATGTTAACATTTTAAGTTGTGAATTATCGTCTTATTTTATTTGTTCTCCTAATAAAGATGCAATGAATATGATGGCTGACTGAATCAGAATCAGTAGTGCAACATTGATTTCCCCTAGACTCAGCGAGTTACTTCAACACAAAATGTAACTCGTCCCGAATTCGATTCCAAGGAGGAATGGAAAGTTCTATGTCGCTCTGACACGTATGGAGTTCTAAGTCGGCCATGTTGCTCTATGCGGATTTGAATCAAAGTAAAAATGAAAAGTTCTTCTGAGTCGGCCATGTTATTCTATGCGCATTTGAAGCCAAGGACAAATGAAAAGTTCTTCTGAGTCGGCCATGTTGGTCTATGCGGGTTTGAATCCAAGGAGAAATGAAAAGTTCTTCTGAGTCGGCAATATTGTTCTGTGTCGCCCTGACACGTATGGAGGTCTAAGCAGCCATGATATTCTACGCCGCCCTGGCACGTACGGAGGTCTAAGCAGCCATGATATTCTACGCCGCCCTGGCACGTACGGATTGGTTCCTATCTTCTGTGCTTTTTCCTTTTTGAAGAATCATCTTGATTCGACGTGTTGTTTTGTGTCACCCTGGCACGTATGAATTCTTCCTTTTTCTTCTGAAGAACCACCTGGTTTCGACGGATATAACGAGCGTTCTGCTCGTGTGCTAATATAATATTTTAGCGGGGCAATCTCGCCCGGAACATCAGTGTTGTGCGTGGATGTTTTACTGGCGTCTCGCGACAGCGATATCCACATGTATCGAGTTATCTCATTGGCAGCAATAAAACCGGTACCCACCAATTGGCGACCGGTACTGAAACAGCACTTGTAGTTCGTGTACGTCGTCGAAGTCGTGACACAGGTTGTTTACATCTTAGTTAACATTAGTTTCTTCATTGGCGGCTGTCGGCACAAATCGAACAATTCAACCTGTTTGCAGTATACATCCAAATATAAAAATGGCTGTTCTTCCACAAACGGGCGCATTCCTCAATTCTCACAGCTAAGACAGCGGAACGCTAGAACAGCTCCGCGAGCAATCTACTGTTTTCGATCTGGCAGCGCATCTGTTGTTGTTTACATTCGAATGCAAACATTATTAGTGGTTATCTTTGCATTCTGTTCTTATTTTTTTATTCATCATGATGACTAACGTTGGTTTCATCAAAAAAATCATGTACTAAATGAAAACTATAACTGAGATGTTGAAAAAGAACTAAAAAAAATGAACGATCTTACTGCTATATACGTTGGGAGACTGATAAAAAAAATTATACTTTCGTATTTACAGTAAGTATTTTAATTCGTACTGAGAAATATATGGAAAAAGACAAAGAAGAAAAGCAGCGATATTTATTGCCATTCGTGATTAATTATTATTTCAAGGGTATGTTGCGAACCATATATTTCACACCATGATATGCATGTTTTTCTATCTCGTTCGACATCGTTAACGAGACAATACAAATTCCATTGAGGCATTATAAAATACAACAGACCAATTCAACGACAACTTCATGGAATTTTAATACTATCGAAGGGTAATATGGACGGACAACTTAATATTTACTGAGCGTTGCCAGATCGAAAACAGTAGATTGCTCGGGGAGCTGTTCTAGCGTTCCGCTGTAAACAGCAAGTGTCGTTTCAGTGCCGGTCGCCAATTGGTGGGTGCCGGTTTTATTGCTGCCAATGAGATAACTCGATACATGTGGATATCGCTGTCGCGAGACGCTAGTGGATATTTTCGATATTCGTTCAAGACCTCCGGTGATTTGCAAACTTAGTACAAAACTGAGAATGGTGTATTTAGCAAAAGTTCTTAAATAATACTTAAAATACTGGCGTATGAATTGAGGTTAGAAACGCCAGCAGATTACAGAATTATAGATTTCAAGAGAGTCATTCTTGAAAGTGAAAATTATAATGCAGAGTTTTGCAGGGAAATGTTGAGCACGATTATAAATGCAAGGAAAGATGCCATTGAAGAGAGACAAAATGGAACTTCAGCAGTCAAAGTTGAATCTACACAAGATGAGAGGGTTCAGGTTGAAAATCCCAGAACTGCAAGTAGATAGTTTAAAAACTTAATGAAGAAATTTACTATGGGAGACGATATAAGCCTATTACCTAGTGCTTTTAGAGCGGCAAACTCGTCGTGTGTCGTTACTGCAGAGGAACGGATCACTCACTCATGTTTTGGGAGTCCACCCCCACGACATAAATCAGCTGATTGCTCGTGAGCCAGTGGAAAAAGTCGAGAGTTATGACCATGTGACAGAGTTGTTACTAAAGAGGTTCAAATTAATTCCTGAAAGGTTTCTTCAGTTGTTTGTTTCGCATCAGAAGAAACAGACTGGTACCGGTCGGGACTTTTATCATGAATTGTTTAAGTATTTTGATGGTTGAATTTCGGCCTTAGAAATAACTTTTGAACAATTGAGAGATTTGATCATCAACGATCAAATTAAAAAACGAACTCCAATGGATTTTAGAGAATATTATTTGGATGAATGGAGCAACATTGTATCTCCCGTAGAATTACCAGAAAAGCTCGATGATTATGAAAGGGTTAAAAGGCCAGCGAAAACAGCATTTGGTGTCGAACATGAACGACCAAAGTTCCCAAGGCCGCCCTTTCATAATTTTCCAGAGATGTTCAACAACAACAAAGTTGTTGGAAGAGGGATGTCTGGAGGCAGACAGGCTGAGAAGTTCCAGAGACGAGGTCCAGTCAGATGATTTGAGTCGGGAGCAGCAGGCATTTGAGGTGTCAATGCCCTGAACTCATAAGAAACGACAGTGATCCGTCAGTGAAACGAGACAGTGAGAAGGAGAAGGCATTGGACGCCCACATCACACGAGCGCATAACGAGATTTTGAAAGAGAGGTCTCGAACCAAAGGATGACATTTAATAATTTGACTGTTGTTGCACTTATCGACACAGGTAGTTCAGTATCTCTTCTACGTGAAGAGGTATACAGACAAGTTGCTGGTAGTAAGAAGGAGAAAAAGCAAACACTTGCTTTATCCGAAGCTAGTAAGCAAACACTTCCTTTTATCCGGAATCGGGGTGTCGCAGGTTTACACTAAGGGATCTTTTGAGCGGGAGGTTGCCATAAATGGAAATCATTTTTCACTTACGTGGCATGTTGTGTCCACACCACAGCAAAGTTCTCAGGAAGTAATTGGTGCTGACATTTTAGACCAAGCTTCGAAAAATTTCAGCAAGTGTGACGCTGAATTTTGTAAGTACGATGCGAAGACGTGTCTAATACAGATATCTGAATTGACCCAAGAGGATAAAATCGAACTGCGTCACATTCGTGACACACACGTGAAGCAGAAAAGACTAGATGTGCCATTTTATGTCCCTTGAGCTAGAAAGCTACAAGAGGAGAAATCTGAAACTCAATGTGTAAACAAACACACATCTCCAGGAAGACAGAAGATGAGAAGGTTGAATAAACGTACATTGGAAGTAGGAGATAAAGGACAACGTGAAGTTTCTTTGGAAGTCATTCACAAAGCAAATCTTGAAAATGAGTCAAAGGATTATTCAAGGGAGTTTTCTGTGTTCAAGAAAACTGTGGTGAAAGATCGTTCGCTTTTGCCTTTAGGAAAGACATCGTGTGAAATTCAAAGTAATTTTGTCTGTGGTGGAGAGAACATGCATCTCAAAATTCATAGGACACCCCATACAGCATCAGTTACTGCATTAGAGAAACGTTTCACTTCAGTTGATAGTAATGTCGAACTACCTACCCAAAATTTAGTAGAGTTTGGTGATACTTCAAATACTTAACATGTAGAACAAAATTCTAAAATCCATGACCCATTAGAAAGTATGAAAAATTCCACAATTAATAATTCAGTTTCAGGTAATTTACGCTTTCTAACCGTAGGTTGAAGAAGAGTATATGCTTCAGCTTTTTCCGTCCGTCAGTCTGTCGGCACGATAACTCGCGTACAAATGGTTCGATTTAGATGAAATTTTAGTGTGTCGTAGGGGACCACCTGGGGACAAACCCTCTTGAAAATGGACGAAATGGGGTCAAAGGTCACGGCATAGGAGCGGGATCCATTACATTGCTCTGTTGCTTCATAGCTCTGTTGCATAAAAATGGTTTCGATTTCGATGAAAGTTTAGTATGTGGTAGGGGACCACCTGGGGATGAACCCTATTGAAAATGGACGAAATGGGATCAAAGGTTAGGACATAGGATATGAATCCATTCCATCGCCCTTATCCTATAATATTAAAAGAGCAATTCTTGTACGTAGGTAAATTTTATTTTGAAAACGGCTCTAAGGATTTTGATAAAAGTGGTTAACCTACCGTTTTCTGGTACTAGAAATTGATTTAGCTTGATCTCGACTTTAGGAAAATTTGTTTAGTGCGTTAAATAGCCACCCCGAATTACCAGGTTTTACTGTCATGGCGTTCTATTAATGTTATCCATGCCTAGAAATGTTATGACGTCACAATCTCGCGATTCAAGTACAGGTGAGCAGTCACGCCATCTGTATCATTACGTCACGCGTTGTGTGTGGATCCTATTAAAGTTTTATTACGTCACACTCTTTCGAGCAGATGGTCGCGATTGCCATCTGCCTCATTACGTCACGCGTTGTGTGCGTATGTCTGTCCGCACGATAACTCGCGTAAAAATCGTTTGGTTTCGATAAAAGTTTTATATATTGAAGGGGAACACCTGAGAAGGAACCCTATTGAAATTGAACGAAATGGGGTCAAAGGTTAGGACATTGGAGCGGAATCACTTCCATCGCCATTATGCATCATAACGTACGTAAAAATTCTTCGATTTGGATAAAATGTTAGTAGGTCGTGGGCGCCTGGCTGGCGACGAATCCTGTTGAAAATGGGCGAAATGGGGTCAAAGGTTAGGACACAGGAACGGGATCTATTCCATAGCCCTTATGCATCATAACTTACGTCAAAATGCTTCCATTGCGACAAAACGTTATCATGTTATTTCGCAGGTATACTGAACCGGTTCTGTTGAATATCATCGAAATGGGATCAAAGGTCAGGGCACAGGACTGAGATTTATTCCACAGCCATTTTCCTCATAACTTGAGTGATAACTTGAGTAATGATTTCTGGTATGTTGGAAAACGTATTATAATCAATGCATTGCATGATTTTACTAACATGTTTTAATATAGAAGTAGGTGATTTAGATTCCATAAATAATAGCAATCATGGTGTAAGTAACTTAAGTGTGGAATCAACAGTGCCTTCAGTTAGTGAAGTCATAAGCGAAGAACGTGCTTCAAACATATCTGTAGAAATAATTATGGTTACTGTTAATGACCAAAATAAGGCTTTAGCCTGTGTAGTTTGTGAACCTTAGGAAAACACTCTGCCACAGTCAGTGAGTAAAAGCCTGAGAACCTTGAATGAGGCAGTAGATGTGGAAAGTAATTTAAAGGAAAGAAATGAAAGTGGTGCACGTAATTAAGTTTTAGTTGATATTAATGATAAAACCCCGATTTGTGATTCAGCTTGTAAATTCAAGACACTCTCTTTAATAATCGATGCTTCTCAGTTTGAAAATAGCACTTCGGAAGTAAACAGTACTATAGATAATCTCTCATACAATACAGACTGTTCTGAGAAGAATTTATCAGCATAGACAATTGGAGGTTATCACTCTGTATCAGAAGGTGCTGCTAATGCTTTAAATTGTGAATTAAGTGTTCAAAATGGTGTGAGTAAATCCGATCAGGAGAACTATTCTTGCAAACAGAATGAAACAGAAAATAATAAATCCACGAATGCTTCTACGAGTGACTTAGATTTAGCTAACATAGCAGGGAGTGTAGAAACATTAAATAAACCTACCATTCTAGGTTGTCTAACAGATTTACCTCCACCATCTAGTGTCACTATGCTTCCACAGATTGAAGAAGGGCATTCAGAATCTTTAGCTCAAGTGGTGAAAGTGGTTGAAGAAAACCCGAATGGGAATCCCGAAGAATTGCATGAAAGAGGCCACCGTACTCTTATGCCGGTACTGACCAAGTTGATTCTAGACGACGCGACGAGATGTTTCAGACATGTGGATGAATTACAGAGCGTTCTGAATAGTGCGACGTATCGTAGTACAAGGTGGACACCATTTGAACTCTTAACTGGTGTGAAAATGAGGAACAAGGAGGACAACACCCTCAGGAACCTCCTAGCAGAAGAGATGATAGAACAGATTCAAGACCAAAGAAGTTTTATCAGGCAAAGAAGTAGAAGACTTACACCAAAAAAAGGAAGAAGGCGCCCAAATATCCATTTGGTGACTTAGTAGCTATTCAAAGAACGAACTGAATTCGGTGCTGGTCTGAAGTTAAGACCCAAGTTTCTCGGTCCATATAAGGTGACCGGAGTGAATCCCAGAGACAGATATGAGGTTGAAAGGGTCGGTGATCATTCAGGTACTATTGTGACCACCACATCTGCTGATCTGATGAAACTCTTTTATAAAGGTGTAACAGTTTAATGTTGTGATTTTTTTTTTCATATTACAAAATGTTTTCATTATTCATAATGCATGCCTGTGCACTTGTTCAATCCTTTGTATTGAATTTATATTTTGGGCAATACTTCTTTTTATAAGTGAAATCATGAAATAACGCATGGTATGGTCATATCTGATGTTCATTTTGTATTTTTGTACTATGTAATATGTTTTATGACATGTCACTGGGGACAGTGACCTCCAGGATGGCCGAGTTTGTAGGATGTCTCTTGTTCAAATGTATTAACTACAGGTAACGACAGTTCTACCTCATAGATGAGACGACGCACGCGCAGAGCACCGTGTAGCGAGCGTGCATGTAGAACAGAGCAGAAGTTAGTTGGGAGCAGAAGGTGGTTGATGGCAGTTGTCCGTTATGGAATGTTTACAGTTTAAATTGTTAATTATCGTCTTATTTTATTTGTGTTATGTGTTCTCCTGATAAAGATGTTATGAATATGATGGCTGACTGAATCAGTAGTGCAGCATTGATTTCCCCTAGACTCAACGAATTACTACATATTCACAGCGTGGCAAAGAATTTTTAAGACTGGGTCTGTAAAATGAAATAGAAACAAGAAATTATGATTTGTTTTAGTTTGTTATTCAAACTAAGACCCTCCGGCTTCAATACACTTGTTACAGCGATTTAATAATGATTCGAATGCCTGTTCCAGTTCATTTGGCGGAATTGCCTCCAAAGCACGCGTCGAAGCTGTTTATATGGTCGAAATATCATCAAAATAACACCCTTTTAACGTCATTTAAGTTTTGGGAAGAAAGAAAAGTCGCAGGATGCTAAATCAGGCGAATACGGTGGATGATTCAACACACAGACGTTATTTGTCGCCAAAACTCTGCGAACAAGAAGTGAGGTGTGACTGGGTGCATTACCGTGCAACAAACACCAACTGTTTTCAACCCGATATTCTGGACGAATGCGACGAATTCTGCCCTCAAACACCTCAAAACATTTAAATAAAACTCACCAGTAATTGTTTGTCCACTTGGTATAAATTCTTTGTGGATAATACCCTTACTATCGAAGAATGTAATGAGCATTGTTTTGATTTTCGATGAAACTTTTCTCGTTTTTTTGGCTTGTGGTATGTTTTTTGACTTCCATTCCGCATTTTGTCGCTTTGTTTTAGGATCATATTGAAAACACCATGTTTCATCATCTGTAACGATCGATTTTAAGAATTTTGGATCACTTTCAGCGGCTGAAATGATGTCTCTGCAATGTGCACTTCTCCTTGATTTTTGTTCATTGGTTAACGTGTGTGGAACAAATTTAGCACACTTTTGTTTTGCCCAAATGTTCATGCAGGATGGTTCGAATCGTTTCTTTGTTGATGTTTAAAAACTCTTCCATCATTCTTAGGGACGTCCATCGATTGTTTGCTACGAAATCACGCACTTTTTCAATAATCTCAGGTGTCCTAGATGAACTTGGTCTTCCGGTATGCTTATCATCTTCTAGCGTCCAAAAAACGTTTGTGTCACAGGAAAACATTTGATTTACTTAAACAAAACTCACCATAAATTTGTTTCATCATTTGGTACATTTCTGAGGCACTTTTACCAAGTTTTGCGTTAAATTTAATAACAGCCCTTTGTTCCATCTTAATAATTCAACATGAAAAAAATGTTACTTCTCTAATGAACGGCCGTTTCGTTTGAGTTACTTTAACAACTGCGCAGTACTTTTGGCCGAAAGCAACCAGATGGTCACGGTTTATAATGCATTCGCGATTACACTGGTGGCGCCACCGTAGGCTGAAATCTACCGCCAGTCTTAAAATTTCTTTGACGCACTGTGTATATCATATAGTAATGATAAATTAAGAAGCTGAGTTAACTGTTTTCTCTAATAGCTGAGACTTTTAATTTTAGTTTTTTTTCTTTCTCTTTCTCAGGGATTGAACTTCAGAGGCATGTAAGTATATTTCTCACTGAATACCAATATTATACTTTCACATGCTTGGACTTTTCTGTGTTGTTTCGGCATTGAAATAATGTTACGACTCACATAAATCTAAAATCTCCTTTTATGGCGTAAACACAAACACACAATATATATGCCGGGCTTTTGCACTCCGCTGCGAGGCTAGGTCTGGGCTTAATTCTCAGAGCTTCGAACAGTCACAAATGAATTGTTTCAACGCTGTCTGTGATCGTTCAAAGCTGTGAGAATTAAGCCTAGACGAAGCCTCCCAGCGGAGTGCGAAAGCTCAGCATGTATTAAGTGTTGTGTTTAAGCCATTAAAATTTTAGACATATTTTTTTATATTTTTTAGATTCATTAAATATGTCGATCATGCTCAGCAGGAAAGCCAATATCAGATGTTTTTACACTCGTACGACTATATTAGGAGCAGTTACCATTCACAGTTGCGTTCCCGCTTGTAGGGTTAGGGGAGTGTCATGTGACTAGCAGAAAGTCAGACAACTATCACAAAATTTGAATAGCAAAATCCGAGAAAAGTCTGCCTTTTCCACAAGACGTATTACAAGGCATGAGCCTATGCAAGGTTATTACAAGGCATGAGCCTATGCAAGGTTCAGCAAGGTTCATGCCTTGCTGAACCTTGCATAGCGACGTATTCAATAGTGGCTTTTCTGCTGAACATGATGGACAGAATGCGCTTAATAACTGTTCCCTACGATATCCGGTGTTATCAATGATCACTAGAATGCAGATGTTGGCTTTACTGAGGAGCGCAATCGCCACTGTATAAGCAAAAATATATGAATAAAATAAAACCACGTGGAATATTGTTAGAGCAATTTCTAATAAAAGTCATTATAATCACTTGTCTCATTAAAAACGAGGAATTGTGCACCAAGTGTACTTAAAATAGTAAAACTATATCACTAACCGGAATTAATTGGCGTAAAATTGAAATCAAAGTTTCGAAGCTTACACATATCAACCAGATGGGTTTCCAAGGAAGGTAGAGAGCCAACTGCAAAATGAATAACAGAAAACTTCAAAAAACTGAACACAGTGACTGCAGTAGACAATAAATGAACAGATGGAAATATAATTGTAAGAAACGAGTCGTCATGTTGGTTGGCCACGCTGTACCTTAGAAGGAAAAAAGGAATTATTTGAAGAACTGTTGCCACGAATTTGGAACAAGTTCTTCAAATGCAAGATACCGCTTGTCAGCAACGTGACGTCTGTCTGCTTTGTATTCTGTATGAATCATTATGTGGCTCTCTGTGCTGATGTGAATAAGCATTGAGTTTTGTAACAAACCTGAATGAAATTACATTTACATCTATCCACTTACTATCTAGACAAGTTGCGTTCAAATTGTTCAAGCGTTCTACCGTATTATTCAGTTTGCAGTTTGCTCGCTGACTTCCTAGAAAAAACCTTTGGGTTGATGTATGAAAACTTGGAAACTTTAAATTTTATTTTACATGAATGAATTTGGATTATTGGTATATGTTTACTACTTTAAATCACTTTTCTGTTTTCTGGTAATAAAAATTGAAAATCTACGACAACAATACCTAAAATATGTCCCCCTGCGTCGTTAATGGCGTTAATGGTGATTGTTAGCAAGCAGGCATCGTATCTCAAACAGATATGTGATGGAGAATATTTTTCTCCTATCACCAAGTTTAGCCAGATGCAATGACTCGGTGCCGTTGATACCTTCAGTTTCTGCGCACTTTCTGGCATCGTACTGTGTGGATTGCCTTCGATTAACACCTTGTCTGCTTTGTATTCTGTACGAATCATCATGTGGCTCTCTGTGCTGATGTGAATAAGCATTGAGTTTTGTAACAAAACTTTTCGCACTTTGGCGGTAGACATATCATTGCTACCAGGTTTAGAGGTTAATTTGTATTGCAGGCAAGTGATATTTACATATTCTGAAAGAGCAGGTTACAACGCGTCCATATAAAAAGAGTTCGGCGTATTCAGTTCAGTTGTGCTCATTTGGCGTAGGTTCGAAGATGGAAGACAATATGGCTTATTTTCTTCATTTAATGCTATTTTTCTATCGAGATGTTAAAACGCGAAGGAAATGCAAAAATAGATATGTGCAATGTATAGCAGGGATGATATTATCGTTTGACTCTGTCATTATTCATATGCACAATTTCGTCATTTCTACTAATTCACCGATGAATCACGCTCTAGAGGACCCATTGAAGTTGCTGACAATCAAATCAAGGCTTTAATTGAAAGCAGCCCAGACACTACCACCCGAGAATTGCTAAGACACTGTAGACATCAAATTGTAGTATTTCATTGGCAAAGTTTGGATATGTCAATCGCCTTGATGTTTGGATACCACACGATTTGAGTGATAATAATGTTCTCGAACGCATATCTGTTTGCGATTCAGTACTCAAACGAAATGAAAGCAAAACATTTATAAAAACGAATGGTGACGGTTAGTGACAAATGGATTGTGTTAACTAACGTGAATTGGTTAGATCGTCGAGTAAGCAACATAAGTTTCTATTAACAACTCATAAGTATTGCCTGTATTTCATAAAAGTAAAACGAAACATGCGAACGAAACTCCGTCGGACGTGGTGGTCTGCTCGTGTGGGGTTGTATTATGTTCAACGGACTTCCACCATACCACGTGTAATGGAGGGAATAAGAAATCCCTTATGATCCTTCGAACGAAACACCGTCGAAGGGGTTTGCTTGTGTGGGGTGGTATTATATTCAACGGGCTTCCACAAAATCACGTATAATGTCGAGAATAGGGAGTCCATCATGATCCTGCGAACGAAACTCCGTCGATGGCTGTGGTCTGCTTGTGTAGGGTGATATTATGTTCAACGGGCTTCCACCACATCACGTGTTCGCGGAAGGCAATGTGAATTCTGAGTGCTATATGGACGAGACTCTAGAACCAAATTTCAGACTTTTTCGGAGAGCTGTTAGCCCTGAGTTTCTTTTAATGGATGATAATGTTCGCCGTCAGAGGGTCCAGCTTCTCGGTGCTTTCCTGCAAAGCTAAGATATTCGGCGTATGGATAGGCCAGCCAAATCTTTGGAGCTGAACTCTATATGGCATGCCTGAAAAGCACTGGAACGACAAGTAGCAGCTAGTCAGCACCTTCCCAGAACCATTCCAGAACAACGCACCGCACTTTTCGAGGAATGGAACAACCTGGTGATGAGGATGTATCATCATTCTGAGTGTTGTCTGTCAGTACAAGATGATCACATTCCGTATTACATTTTTAGGTTACATTCTTACATCTCACTTTGGTGTCATTTGCGGACCCACCCTGTGTATGCAAAATGTGTACATATTTGTCGTTATAAAATATTTATTGCCGTTATTATTGTATCTCTTTGGGTGCCGGTCCAAAACGCCAACACTCAAAACACCGACACAGAAACACCGATAGGTCAGAACACCGACAAATCATAGCACGGAGAAGCAAAACACAGACAAATAAAACACCGACAAACAAAACACATACAAATAAAACACCGACAAATCATAACACCGACAAACAAAACACAGACAAATAAAACACCGACAAATCATAGCACCGACAAACAAAACACAGACAAATAAAACACCGACAAATCATAGCACCGACAAACAAAACACAGACAAATCATAACACCGACAAGCAAAACACAAACAAATAAAACACCGACAAATCATAACACCGACAAACAAAACACAGACAAATAAAACACCGGCAAATCATAACACCGACAAACAAAACACAGACAAATCATAACACCGACAAGCAAAACACAAACAAATAAAACACCGACAAATCATAACACCGACAAACAAAACACGGACAAATCATAGCACCGACAGTTCAAAACACCGACCTTCAAAACATCGACAAATTATAACACCGACATTTCAAAACACTGTCAATCGTAACACCGACAAATCATAACACCGACAAACAAAACACAGACAAATAAAACACCGACAAATCATAACACCGACAAACGAAACACAGACAAATCATAGCACGGACAAGCAAAACACAAACAAATAAAACACCGACAAATCATAACACCGACAAACAAAACACAGACAAATAAAACACCGACAAACGAAACACAGACAAATAAAACACCGACAAATCATAACACCGACAAACAAAACACAGACAAATAAAACACCGACAAATCATAACACCGACAAACGAAACACAGACAAATCATAGCACGGACAAGCAAAACACAAACAAATAAAACACCGACAAATCATAACACCGACAAACGAAACACAGACAAATCATAGCACGGACAAGCAAAACACAAACAAATAAAACACCGACAAATGATAACACCGACAAACAAAACACCGACAAATGATAACCCCGACAAACAAAACACAGACAAATCATAGCACCGACAGTTCAAAACACCGACCTTCAAAACATCGACAAATTATAACACCGACATTTCAAAACACTGTCAATCGTAACACCGACAAATCATA
Organism: Macrothele yani; assembly: GCA_039090855.1. NCBI lineage: Eukaryota > Metazoa > Arthropoda > Arachnida > Araneae > Macrothelidae > Macrothele > Macrothele yani. The sequence continues at coordinate 32,929,476 of CM077032.1, read as the reverse complement.
ACACCGACAATCATAACCGTGACAACCATAACACCGAAAATTATATGGACTATAGGCCGGCGAGTACAGGAACTCTATTCCGAGTGATTACAAAATCACAGTGGGTGGTAAGGGGGATGACAACACCCAATCGATGGATGTGCTTCCCGCTAGCGGTGAAAGGTGGAACTTTATTAATTTCTATTCCGACCGACGGCAACATATTTTTATTCTAAGCGATGGCAACATCTGAGTGGTTGGGTGGAAATGGGAAGGCATAGGTTTTAGATATGTCGATGCTTATGTGCTGGTCCTAACGGTGAACAATGGAGCTTTATTATTTTTATTACTAGACAAAGCAACATCGGAGTGGATGCGCAAAATGGGTGGGTGATAGAAGGGGATGGCAACAACCAAACGATGGTCATTTGAAGAGACAACGTCTTCGCTGCGCCGTTCCTCCGAAGTCGGATATTTTCTATCGCTGCATCTTCTGGTTCACATTCCCCTCAGTTAGTTTTATTGTAGCCGTTGTCTTCTTACCATCTTCAAAATGAAAGGAAGTGCTTCTCAAATGAAAAACAACGATGCTTCTTTTCCTACCAAATTAGCTGCATCCACTTCTCATGGTATATCTCTGGAAAACCTACCCGAACACCACGTTTCTTTGGAAGGAACTAAGGTGGCAAAAGTGAGTGATTTCACGGGTGATGTTAGGGTTCATTTTCGTAGTTACACCATGAAAAATATATACCCTTCCCAATATGGTGTCTCCATGTCTGCTCAGACATTTAATTAATACATGGCCAACTATCGTCGTATTCAACAAAGAGTTGCTTATGAACTGTTCCCCTTCTCCTCGAGAAATCGATTACCGTTTCCGGCAACTTCACCTACATTCTGATGATTCATTGATGTTGAATCGGTCGTTAGTGTCATCAGTGTGATCAACTTTGGAACAGAATGAAAAAATTACATTTTGGACGCCTTTTCCGAAATATAGTGTTACAACATCAAGGAACTTTTGTTGCGTTTCCTGAAATCATCAAGCAAATTAATTTCATTCTCGGGGATGTCGTAAGTTGTGCCGTGAAACAAAATGTGGAAAAAGTATTCTAGTGCATTGAATGGAGGGGTTGACCTTGTATTACAACGTCCCTCCTTCAAACCGGCGCTCAGAGCCAGCTAACGTCACGATTTCAGCTACCCGAGACTGAGGGCCAAGTTTTAAGTTGTGGAATCATTTTCTGGGTGTTTGGCCAAAATTCATCACTCTGGCCAGGCGGCTAGGTGAGTATGGGATAGAATTTACTGTAATCCCGGTGGTTTAGTTATACCGCTATTTAGCGGTCGCCAGAGCCCTTTGGTGGGAATAGGATGAAATACGAGAAGGCGGGGTTGACATTTTTCAAGGAAAGGCTATAAAGTTATATATTAGTATTGGATGTGGCAAAATTTTGAAAATGCACTTTTAGCTTTTATTGTGATCTTCAATGTCAAATCAAGATCACTAAAGCCATCTTTGAAATATCTCGAACGACCTACGGCCAATGTCATGCACTCTGCAAACAAATTGAAACAAAACTATCAGAAAGTGCATCAAAAGCGTGAATTAGTAAAAATTTGAATTCGAAAGAACGTCTGGCTGCGCTTACATGCAATTCAGGCTTTGTCACCATTTTGACTAAACATCAACAAGAGTGAAATCGTGTAACCAACAAAGCCTTAAATTGCAACCATCCTCCAAAAACAGTAAGCAAATATGGCAGAAGATCAGATCAGATCATATGTAGAGGATTTTAGGAAGGGAGTGTCTGACACCAGGTCTTAAACAACCCTTAGAAACAGGAAGCTAGGAGATTTAGGCTACAGTGCCCGATAGGAAAGTGACACGGAAGCGAGGTAGAAAGGGAACGAAGACTCCCTTATTTATTACCGGGGGCCAGTACTCCGGGCCCCACGGCTTAACCAGCCCATCCAACTCACGCCGGATATTTAGTGGTTCGAGCGTTCGTACCTGCCTGGGATCGAATCCAAGGACTTCTCCGTGGCAGTCACGAACGTTGACCACTAAGCCACCAGCGGCCCCATATGGCAGAAGAGTAAAGACTTCAGATAAATAAAAACGCATATATAAAAAATGAACTGGAGCTAATCACGTTCAAATGCCTAGACCACATACTAATATAACCAGGGCTGATATTGCACTTTGGTATGGAATACTAGATTGTTTCCTGTCAGGCGACAGCAAACAATAAATTTATATCACCAATTACAACTATTGCTTTTGCAAATTAAGTGACATTAAATTGACTTATTTATCAATGCATGCTATCCAATTGTAATGTAAATGGAAACATGATCTTTGCCGCATAAAAAGAAATAGCTGGTTTCTAAGATTTCGAAATATTTGAGGAACAATGCTTTTGAAAATTGTGCAGTTTCTTCAATAAGCATTGTTTGGTTGTTGTCATCTCCTTCTATCACCCCTCCTCCTCTCCTCATTTGTGCATCCACTCAGATGTTGCTATCTCTCGGAATAAAAATAATAAAGTTCCATCAATCACCTCTATGAGCAGCACATAAGCATCGACATATCCAACACCTATGGATTCCCCTATCCACCTATCCACTCAGGTGTTGCCACGCTCGGATTAAAGTTTCTCTACTCGCCAGACAATTATATTAGTCCATATAATTGTCGGTGTTATGGTTGTCGCGGTTAAGATTTGTCGGTGTTTCGAATTGTCGGTTTTATGATTGTCGGTGTTTCGACCTGTCGGTGTTTCGACCTGTCGGCGTTTTGAACTGTCGGTGTTTTGTACTAGAATCTATCTCTTTACATGCCAAAACGTCTCCAACTGCTGTTACGTTTTTTACTTTTTTACCCCTGCGAATATCTTCTGGACATTATATTTGGACAGCAGTGTATATTTTCTTTCCACTTTTATTGGTTTCAGTTGATTCAGTGAAATAAACACCTTGGCCATTTTCCAAGTGCACGCTGAGTTGAACAATCGTGGCGAAGTGCTCGTGAATTCAGAACTCCAAGATTCTTCACATTTCTTCATTGGTACTTATGTATATTCCCATCTCATGCAGCGTAGGCTCATCATGTGTTGTGTTTTCTCTCCAGAGATCAAACATTACCATGTCAGATCCTTTGTTGACATATTTGCACACGTATTTAACGGATTTGACTGAATTGCACTATTCGACGTTAATGTGTGCTTGAAAAGTTTTTGATATAAAAGGGAAGTATGGCACTATCCACCTGTTGTCAATGGTTTACTCAGTCCTACCAACTTCGATGGCTGCCGTATATCCACCACTATCCGTCGTGATCTGTTTGTGTTTCCAAGACACAAACAGATCACGACGTGTTTTCCATTACATTGGGTACTTTTTTGTGCATTTGTTGTTTTGCATGCATGGTGAGTTCAAATTAATTGCACCACCGGGTTCTTGCACCATATTTGCTTTGACAATTTCGTGTAAGATGGGATCTGCTTCATGATCTGGAAGTTTTGCGCTTACTATGTCATCTATTCTGTACACATGCAACTTTTCCTTTAACTACACCAAAATGTCTGCATGGGGCAAGCCACGTTTCTGCCATTCGACCGTGTACATGTAGCACTGAACAGTCCCAAAAACGCAGCCTTTGACAATCAAGTGCATCATTTTTTTTAAATTTTAATTTAAAAACCCTTGAAATCAAATCATATCTGTCATGAGATTTTTGGCATGTCATCAATTCATTCAACCGTAATTTCTTTCCATGCTGGGTTGCACGTGAAGGTGACAAATAAATCGGGCCGACCGTACTTTCTCACATGAGTCATGGCATGTATCGTGGCCAACGAGTAAATCTTGATGACAAGATATTCAATTGCCCAACGTTGTTCACGTTTCCATCATTGAGAACTGCGTCTCTCAAGTGAGCATAACTTTCTGCACGAAATTCTCTTTGATGCAGTCGAATGTATCTGTCTTTCTGCTTCAATCTTAGCAAACATGTCAACAATAAATTGACTCAAAAGGTATTTGAATCTCAAAATGTGACTGAAATCGTTCAATCTCGCCATCAATCTGTAGGTATAGAAACTGAGGCACGTGACGTTTTGTCAGTTTGCCGTCTGGAAACAGGATCCGTTTGTCGCTTTTCAAAATGGTAGCGATCCTGACCTTGTCAGAAAATTAGGGGATGTTGTAGTCCATCATAAGACCTGTGCGTTTCTGCAATTCTAGAATGTCTGTAAGGTGCAAGACAATATTACGGTTGCCATGTTGCTCGCCAGCTACTACAACAGCAACCTCTGAAGTTGTAGGTGCATTGAAAGGACCTCTGTGCTCATTAGTTGGGGCTCTGTCAGCAGAAATGCCAACTTTGTACTGATCCGTTACAGTTTCCATTGCACATTTAAAACTTCTGACATAGTTATTTCCTGTTTCAAGCATAGCCTGCAGTGGTAGCACTATTTCTGGTCTTTTTAAGATTTCGAAATATTTGAGGAACAATGCTTTTGAAAATTGTGCAGTTTCTTCAATAAGCATTGTTTGGTTGTTGTCATCTCCTTCTATCACCCCTCCTCCTCTCCTCATTTGTGCATCCACTCAGATGTTGCTATCTCTCGGAATAAAAATAATAAAGTTCCATCAATCACCTCTATGAGCAGCACATAAGCATCGACATATCCAACACCTATGGATTCCCCTATCCACCTATCCACTCAGGTGTTGCCACGCTCGGATTAAAGTTTCTCTACTCGCCAGACAATTATATTAGTCCATATAATTGTCGGTGTTATGGTTGTCGCGGTTAAGATTTGTCGGTGTTTCGAATTGTCGGTTTTATGATTGTCGGTGTTTCGACCTGTCGGTGTTTCGACCTGTCGGCGTTTTGAACTGTCGGTGTTTTGTACTAGAATCTATCTCTTTACATGCCAAAACGTCTCCAACTGCTGTTACGTTTTTTACTTTTTACCCCTGCGAATATCTTCTGGACATTATATTTGGACAGCAGTGTATATTTTCTTTCCACTTTTATTGGTTTCAGTTGATTTTTCTTCACAGATTATAACACGAGCTTTATCACAGCTATCAATTGGGAGTACACCAAGCTAAGCAAGTTCAAAACGCTTATAGCATAGTATAAATACATGTATGTTAATTTAGTGGCGTAACACGGTATATGCAAGTGGCCAAGCTTTCGCTCTCAACTGAGAGGCTTTTTCAAAGCAGTAGTTACATGCAAAATGTCTGTCCACTGAAAGCCTACCAGTGAAGTGCGATATCTTGGCGACTTGCGTTCTGTATTACGTCCCTGAATACACGGATATGTATATACGTTAATGCTGAGAACTTTTTCGAAATCATCATACTTGCAATTCACATAATTTGCCAGACTTCTGTCTTTGTCAACATCTTATTGATGCAATGTGTAGTTCCATGCTTTCTTGCATTACCTTCGAAAATAAACGAGAGTAGACACATGTTCTTACACCAAATCTGTCTTCCAGGTGGATATCAGCAGTGAAGGTTGACTTTTCACGGTACGAAGTCATTACGTACAGTTATACTTCAAAATATGAGGTGAGCATGTTGTGTTTTATGGATACTTCTAGTTAGATGATGTGTTTACTATTATTGCTATATTCTAGGAAACTAACGAAGAAAATATTTGTTAAAGATTTCTGAAAAATTAGAACACACTGAATTAATGTTATCCGAAAAGAACCTTGCTCTGTCCCGGAAATAAAATACACCACTTTGCATTTCGTTACTTTTATCAACATTCAAGGCTGTCTTAAATACGGAAATCATATTCGTTAGCCAGTATAAGACCGGCACTTTGTGGCCCCTCTGAAGATTATTTGAGCATTGACAGTTAAATACTCTTCATAAAAGTTAACATTATAGAAGCAAATCTTCCATTTGGTTCAGTCTTTTCGATATCCGACAAATAATGTGCTGGCTTGATGTTGCGACTTCCGTTATAACTTAATATTTTCACACAAAAAAGATAAAAATGGTACGATGTCGTCAGGGTAAGTACTTTTGCCCAGGGGGAAACCAACTCTAGGTTCACTGCTTTGTTTAGTGACAACGTGTTTAGCTTATTTTGACGTCTGTTTATCCTGCAGAGTCCATGCAAGTTCAAACAACAGGTAGAGGTAGGAAATTGTACTCTCGAGACTTGTGATTCCGGCTGCAGATATCGTCTGCATGTACCGGGGTTTTGCGCTGTAACGTTGTTACAGGGTTATTGAATGAAGCAATGAGTAAAGTAAAGAAATATGAACGGTAAAATTTAGGCAATCTTTACAACTCCCAACAATGTATACGAATCATTAGAACTTTTAGTAGCTCACAGAGAGTGGGTCTAAAGTTTTCCAATATTTGGATCACTCATATGCACCTTAACGACGAAAGCTGACTAGCATACAAAATATAGGTCATCGTGTTGAACCGTCTTTAGCCATCTGTCTGCCAGTTCTTCGACTCCGTGCCGGTACCAGTTCTTGTCCTTCGAAGGCGAAGAACTTCTTCATCCCAGCTGGCACCTCCTCCAGGTTGTTGACGTGCCGCCCACGAAGGAAGTGGGTAATGGACCGAAACAAGTAATAATCCAACGGAGAAAGGCTGGGTGTAGCATCAGTTCGACACTCTCAGGTTCCTGGAGTTTTGCTCTGGTCGTTCTTGCGGTATGAGTCCGAGCGTTGTCCTACTGTAGGAGAGATCGCTTTCTGTTTACCAGTGTCGATTACTGCTCCTCCAAAACGGCATACACCCGCTCCAGCTGTTCAGAGTAGGTGTTGGCGTTGATGGTCCGACCGTCTTGAACAAATTCGTCGAAATTGCACTAGACGCAGAGTATCACCTTGTGCTCGAAGCGCCCACGTTTGGCAACAGGCTCAGGAAACTTCCCCAGGCTCAAACACTGCCATTGTGTGTTTGAATTACGGAAATAAACCCACTTTTCATCGCACGTAACAATTCTCTTGATGAAATATACATCGCGCGTGGGGTTGTTTTATGAGTTTCGTGCAACCTTTCTCTCGGCGGTTTGCTTTAGCTGGCATGATGTCGTGAGGGACAATGCAGCAGATCCTGTAGAACTTGTCCAGGTCCTGATGGTGACGAACAACAGTCTGTGATATGCTCAGCTCGCCTTATAATCTCCAAGTGCTGGTTGTCGGATTTGTCTCAACGGCCTGGCGCATGGCCTCCGAATCCACGGTTCGCTGCCTACCTGATCTTGGCTGATCCACAAGGTTTCTGTCACCTGAGCAAAATTTCTTGAACCATCTGGTTGCGGTGCTGAACCATCGCCTTTTGCATTACAAATGTTTCGTGTTGCTTCACCAGCGTTATGGCCGAGTTCAAACTCGTAAAGCAAAAGTTCCCTAATCATCCAGTTGTGGCTGTTTATCTTTTAGGCGTGCCAACCACCGACAGAACGACGACGTTCAATGCTGTTCACCACAACGAGTACCACTTTCCACCGATGGTCAATTACAATATGCCCATCCCAGCCTAGAGAAATGAGCACGCCTAGAGACCGAACGGTGGCGCAGGTGAAGTTCACAGAGCACTATATAAACAACCCGAGGACCGGCATTCGGTTAGTAGAGTGTTCGGAGTCAGAATGAGAAAAGCTGCCGATTTATAGGAGTTTGCTAAAGGACAAATTGTGATGGAACGGAGCCTCGGAAATGCGATTTCGGAAACGGGGTGGCTTGTGGGTTGTTCACGTGCCGCTGTAGTGAGTACGTATCAAAAGTGGTGCACAGACGGCCAAACGACGAACCGTCGTTTGGCCATGTGTCGTCCTCAGCTCATTCAAGCCAGAGGGGAGCACAGACTGTCGCGCATTGTTCAGAGTGACCGCAGGGCCACAGTGCGACAAATAACCCGTAGCTTCAACAGTGGTGTCACAGCACACAGTTCATCGCAGCCTTCTGCGCATGTGCCTGCGTAGCTAAAGACCCAGCCGGCTCCCCATTCTCACAGCACGTTATCGCCAATAGAAAATGAAATGGGCCCAAGATGATCGAGATTGAACCGTGGATGATTGTAGGAAAGTGGCATGGTCTGACGAATCAAGATTCCTGGTGCATCACGTAGACAGCCGAGCGCGGATACGCCGATTATCAACGGAGGCTTTTGCACCTGGATGCACAGTCGGGCGGGAACAGGCCAGCGGTGACGGTGTAATGCTGTGTGCGATCTTTTCTTGGGACACTTTATTCCCCATTATTCCAATAGCACAATCCCTGACAGCTGTCAGGTATCTAAACATCGTTGCGGACCAAGTTCACCCATTCAAAGCAACTGTATTCCCTATTAGTGATGGCTATTACCAATAGGATAATGCGCCATGCCATACTGCCAGAATCGTCAAGGAGTGCTCCAAGGAACATACTGGCACCTTTCTGTTAATGCCCTGGCCTCGGTTATACGTCAGTTTTTCCTGCCCAATTCGTCGCGCATCAATTGGACGTAGAGTCGAGTGTAAATTTATACAGAGGAAATTCGACGACTACTCAATTTGTTGTGGAAGAATTCGTCGTATTTCGACTCCCCTCAGAGAAATACTTTGGCATTTGTTAGAGGTCTTTCAGCTCTCCAATCTGAAAAAGTCTTTCGGGAAGATGGTTGGGGAGTAGGCTGCCGTTACGATTTTGAATTTTGTATAACTTGTGGATCTTTCATGTTCCATGTGACACGTCTCCTCCTTCTAGGGATCCCGTTGAGGGATATAGTGGTTCAGGAAGGTGAATACAGTGGTTCAGGAGGGTCAATCGGTTGCTCTTGCAGAATTAAATTTAACTCCTGTGTATTGTATTGATTTATTCTTAGTGCACTTTACATTGTTTTGCAGGTCAATGGAACCAAGGGCGACCTCGGTGTCTTCTGGCACCTCGAGGATCGCAGGACGGAGATTTGTATAAGCCTAACGAAAGTGATTTGTCCGCATTTTTCGTGTTTATGGTAAATCTAGAAGCAGACTCTACTTGTGGGTATGCCCTTCCCTCAGGAATTTGTAACAGGGATCCGAGGTGCTTGGGTTGGGGGCCCTGCAACCAACTTCCGTAATTTTATATTCTAGACTGCTAGGGTCGGGAAGTGTATGCGGGATGTTCCCAAATACACTGGCTGACTCCAGTGACACCAACTGACGAAAGTTGAGAGAAGGGCCCCCCAACCCAATTTGAGAGAAAGGGCCCCCTAAACCAACTCGGATCCCTGTTACAGACGTCTCTAAATTTCTGATGGAAGTGCATACACACAATAAACACAACATGAAGCATAGAAAATATATAACATGAAGCAGTCTGCCAATAAACTCAACATAAAGCACTGAAAAAGCGAGCAAATAACTTACCTTGAACACCTTGTCTCCGCTCTCAGAAACCTGGGGGAGGGGGGTAAATCCCCCCCACCCTCCTGAGAATTCGTGGTCGTGTGCAGAATCATCATATAAAGCATGACATCAATTTTTACAGCTCCTCCTCCATTTAAATGCGTGGAGGGGGGGGGGGGGGCCCTCAAAAGCTCGCGAACCTCGCGGACGCTTCGGAGGGAACATCCCGAATACACTGACCTACTCTAGCGGTCCAGAATATAAAATTACGGATGTCGTGAAGCCCCCATAACCAAAGCACCACGGATCCCTCTTACAGACTACCAAATGTCTGAGCGAAGGGATACCCACAAGTAGAATCTGCTACTCGATACAACAGTAAACACGAAAAATGCGGACAAAACAAATCTCCTTCGTGCGATCCCAGAGGGGCACGAAGCGACCGCGATCCCCCAAAACAATGTAAAATACACTAAGAATAAATCAATACAACGTACAAGAGTTAAATTTAGTACTGCAAGACCAACCGAGGGATAAGGTCCCCCACACTCCTGAACCACTATATCCCTCAAAAGGACTTATATACTGAGTGGCCACTTTATTATGACCACCTGACAGTTTTAAGCAAATGAGCTATGGCTGCATGATGTTGCCGCCAGAGGACGAGGCTAGTATAAAAAGGGAAAGCTTAGTGTTTGCGACAGCAGTAGAAGTGATTTTTGGGCGACGAGATGGGTAAAAATTGCAATTTGACGGGCTTTCAACGTGGGATGATTGTAGGAGCTCGGGGCGATGGAGCAAGTATCACCGAAACGACCACTTTCGTAAAATGTTCCAGAGCAGCTGTTGTTAAAGTGTTTAAAGACTGGACTGTCAGCCAGAAAACTGGGTCTCTATGTGCAACGCGTGATCGTCATCGACTAGTGACTGCTTGGGGGAACGGAGAGTGTCCAGACTGGTAACAGACAACAGAAGGGCAACAGTGTAGCAAATTACAGACCATCTTAATTATCCCTTGTTGTAACATTTCTTCAGTTTCATTTTTCATTTCAGCCGTTTCATGAGGCTTAAATGAAAAGACAAACTGACTATCACACCTTGATTGACTGACGATGATAGCCAAAATAGGTAAAATGCACTATATTTCAAACGTACTGTGTATTGTGAAAAACATAAAGAGAAGCAGCCAAAATTTACGTATTGAAAACTCAAGAAGAACAAAAGGTCAGAGCCTGTACTGCGAGGATCACCTCAAATGGTCTCTGCACGCAATGTTCGCCGTGCACTGCATCGGATGGGATATGGCAGCCGAAGGCCTGTTCGAACACCTTTGCTGTCTGCAGTTAACAAGAGAAAACGTCTCCAGTTCGTACAGCAGCACAAGGATTGGACAGTCGATAATTGGAAACAAATTATGTCGTCCGATGAATCACGTTTTCAGTTGTAATATGCTAATGGCCGAGTGAGAATTTGGCGGAAACAGCACGAAAGCGTGAACCCCAAATGCATTGCTACAACCATTCAAGCTAGTGGAGGCAACATTATGATTTGGGGAATGTTTTCCTGGCATGCTTTGGGCCCTTTAATTCGTGTTGATCAACGTCTGACTGGGACATCATATCTAAACATCGTTGCGGACCAAGTGCATCCTGTCATGGGGATGGTTTATCCCAATGGCGATGGCTACTTTCAACAAGATAATGCGTCCTGCCATAGTGCTCGTATTGTACAGGATTGGTTTCAGGAACATGACGGTGAGTTTACTTTGCTTAGGTGGCCCCCACAGTCTCCAAATCTCATCCCCATTGAGAATTTGTGGGATGAAGTTGAACCAGCCATCAGACAGCTGGATCCACAACCCTGCCATCTCACACTCCTGGAAAGTGCTATTCATCAAGCATGATCTGAGATTCCACAAACCACCTACAACATCTCGTGGAGTCCATGCCACGAAGAAACGACGCAGTATTAAAGGGAAAAGGCGGCACAACGAAGTACTGAGGGGGTGGTCATAATAAAGTGGCCACTCACTGTATAACACTTAAAATCGTAACGGCAGCTCAGACCCTAACCATCCTCCGGAAGGAATATTTCAGGCTGGAGAGCTGTAAGACCTCTTACAAACTCCTAAGTATTTTACTGGGGAGGGGGGGGGAGAGGGTCTAGAAACACGAAGAAGTCGTGCACGACAAATTAAGCAGTCGACGAATTTGTTCGCGACGGATTTGCCTGCGACGAATTAAACCTTCGATGAATTGGTAACTGACGAATTGACGCGCGATGAATTTGCACTAGACGAAATGAGTCGGCGGCGAATTGGGCACGACGAATTGACGGGACACCTCTGGCCTCCAAATTCACCTGACATGAACCCAATCGAACATTTGTGGTTCGACTTGGAAAAGTGGGTTCGAGATAAATCACCACCACCCAGAAATGTACGGGAACTGGAGGACCTACAGTTGACATCCAGGTACCTCAGGATACCTATCGCTAATTCACCGAATCGATGCCTGGCCGAGGGGTCACTGTTTTGCGGGATAAAGAGGGTCCTCTAACTTATTCAGTAGGTGGACATAATGTAATGGCTGATCGGTACTCATCAGTCAATGATGTTCCCTTTCGACTGACTACAGTGCACGACTTGAACTAGCTTAAACACGTGACATACCCACCGCAGCCTATACGTTTATGCAAATATTGCAAAACTTTCGACCCACCCTCTGTAGTCTTCCAGGATTTTAATCTTGCAGGTCTTGTTACAATTTGACACTTGGAAGCAGAAAATGAAACATAATTTATTGGGTTCTGTTTCTTTCAGATGGTGCATTAGTTTTCTACGTTTGTATAATCGTTTTGGAACGACTATACGACAACATTTCGGGGATGCGGCAAGCAACCGTCTGAAGGAGAAAATAAATAGTGTTACGGAATCCTACTGTGAGAAGGTATTACGACGAAGCGAGTGTGTGAAGCATTTTCAGAAGACCGTACAAATCCATCAGATGGATCGAACTTTCATTTAGGCATTCTTCTTTCATCTCTGCACGATAGTTTGTACTTGTCTTTAGGCCGTCGTTTTGCTGATGCTGTTTGTTGGTGTAGGCTTTGTTTAACTAGGGAACGGAACTCAATGTTAAGTTTCGTCGGCGAGTCATCATGGTTTTCGAGCAGATAAATTGGAGCAAAAAATTCAACTTGTGCTGAAACATATTTGAGTTTGTGTTTACTAACTACAAGTAGGTTTCTCTTGGATGGGTGAAATATTTGACCGTGAATCGTAAGGATAGGGTAAAAAACTATCAAGTTTCAAGTTAAATAGGACTAATTACTATATTTTATTTTAGAAAAATTAGTGGAGAAAAAAATGGATTTTACGCCAATGCTTCTTGGTAAACAATGTTGCGAGTTCTTCCATGTGGCGCTAAAATGTAGAGGTTTTGCTTGCTGCTAACTCTGGAACATCCGACCTAAAGCTGTCCATAGGAAAATCAATAGCTCTGAAAATGTAAGCCAACAACTTTGAGCGATTTCCTTGACCCTTGTTGATGCTCAAAGCAAAGCAAAGGCGCACTGGAAGCTGAATTCGTTTAAATATGAAGGGCACATCAGTCGGAATGATGGGTATTCGGGGAATGAAGATATCTTGCCCCACTTCCTAGCCAGTCATAATCGAAGCTTCAATGACGTGTGGCACGAGACGTTCGATGGTCAATCTTGTTCCGTTGCAGAGTGTCGGTGGATCCATATTTCTCAACTACATGATGAGAGTACCCAGTTTGAGTTCAATATTGTGCGATGGCACTCCTGACAATTCTAAGTTACTGAGAAATTCTACAGGATAATTAACAGCTTTTTCAGATTCCACCAGCGACTTATACGTGTAAACGTCTCCCGGTAATTATGAAAGAAGTTGTCGATTGAGAACGTTAACTGCATCGTTTTTTGGGTGCAAGGATGGCTCTTTCACACAACAGTCGTGATCCTGGAAATTGTGAAGAAGGTTTACGAACACGGCTTTCGTGAAAGCATCCAGAGTGTCGACTATGTTTGCAACGGATGTCATTAAAATCATGCCATCTCGATTTTCAGATGCCACAGCGCCTTTTCCGAGTTCGAGTAAGTTAACAGCAAACTCACCAGCTGCAGCATCACCTGTCAGACACGCTCTTATATTTGTGTTCAAGCTGAGGGGCTGCATGTTTTGCCAAATGTAGGATGATTTAATGCAAGAATGCAGTTCTTCAGCTTTACTTTCCTTGGATAACACTGGCAAGGTTTGTCGGAGGTCACTGAGGCCCACCTAATGCATTTACTTTGTTTTCAAGGGCAATGAGTGCTTAGTTGTAAATTTGGTCACTGTACTCGGAGTTGGATCTGCTAGTCTTGCCTGATACAGAAAGTCATCTGCTAAGTTGTCTTGTGGTTTACCCACAACTGCAGAGGTTTGCCAAACCATACATTTGCGGCATGACAGCAAACGGGCTTCGGAACATGGCTCGTGAGCTTGTTGCACCCGCTTCCTCCTGCGTGCTGTTCCAATCTGCGGCATCTTTCAAGAGACCCCTCAGCTGACAAGCTGATTTGTGCGTGTCGCATACGACACCATTCACTGTTAGCAAATCCCTAAACCACGTTGGACTTCGAACTTCGTGAAACAACAGTCTGAGGTAAAAACACTCAAAGTTGATAGGATGCACCGTATAAATACGACCGAGTGCATCGCTGACTTTCACATTAGAGTGGTTGGGGGCGGCATGCTTGCCCTTGTATGCACCGATGCTATTTCTTGTTTGTTTTGTATATATAGTATTTTGGAACCTGATTGTACAAAAGTGTCTGAGCAAATGCAACATTCCTGCACAGATCAAAAACTGCCGTCAGAATGGTTTGTGGTGGGTTCTGAGCACGTTACTGGGCGTTTTGTTCAGTGAAATAAACACCTTGGCCATTTTCCAAGTGCACGCTGAGTTGAACAATCGTGGCGAAGTGCTCGTGAATTCAGAACTCCAAGATTCTTCACATTTCTTCATTGGTACTTATGTATATCCCCATCTCATGCAGCGTAGGCTCATCATGTGTTGTGTTTTCTCTCCAGAGATCAAACATTACCATGTCAGATCCTTTGTTGACATATTTGCACACGTATTTAACGGATTTGACTGAATTGCACTATTCGACGTTAATGTGTGCTTGAAAAGTTTTTGATATAAAAGGGAAGTATGGCACTATCCACCTGTTGTCAATGGTTTACCAACTTCGATGGCTGCCGTATAACAACTTCGATGGCTGCCGTATATCCACCACTATCCGTCGTGATCTGTTTGTGTTTCCAAGACACAAACAGATCACGACGTGTTTTCCATTACATTGGGTACTTTTTTGTGCTACCAACTTCGATGGCTGCCGTATACCAACTTCGATGGCTGCCGTATATCCACCACTATCCGTCGTGATCTGTTTGTGTTTCCAAGACACAAACAGATCACGACGTGTTTTCCATTACATTGGGTACTTTTTTGTGCATTTGTTGTTTTGCATGCATGGTGAGTTCAAATTAATTGCACCACCGGGTTCTTGCACCATATTTGTTTTGACAATTTCGTGTAAGATGGGATCTGCTTCATGATCTGGAAGTTTTGCGCTTACTATGTCATCTATTCTGTACACATGCAACTTTTCCTTTAACTACACCAAAATGTCTGCATGGGGCAAGCCACGTTTCTGCCATTCGACCGTGTACATGTAGCACTGAACAGTCCCAAAAACGCAGCCTTTGACAATCAAGTGCATCATTTTTTTTAAATTTTAATTTAAAAACCCTTGAAATCAAATCATATCTGTCATGAGATTTTTGGCATGTCATCAATTCATTCAACCGTAATTTCTTTCCATGCTGGGTTGCACGTGAAGGTGACAAATAAATCGGGCCGACCGTACTTTCTCACATGAGTCATGGCATGTATCGTGGCCAACGAGTAAATCTTGATGACAAGATATTCAATTGCCCAACGTTGTTCACGTTTCCATCATTGAGAACTGCGTCTCTCAAGTGAGCATAACTTTCTGCACGAAATTCTCTTTGATGCAGTCGAATGTATCTGTCTTTCTGCTTCAATCTTAGCAAACATGTCAACAATAAATTGACTCAAAAGGTATTTGAATCTCAAAATGTGACTGAAATCGTTCAATCTCGCCATCAATCTGTAGGTATAGAAACTGAGGCACGTGACGTTTTGTCAGTTTGCCGTCTGGAAACAGGATCCGTTTGTCGCTTTTCAAAATGGTAGCGATCCTGACCTTGTCAGAAAATTAGGGGATGTTGTAGTCCATCATAAGACCTGTGCGTTTCTGCAATTCTAGAATGTCTGTAAGGTGCAAGACAATATTACGGTTGCCATGTTGCTCGCCAGCTACTACAACAGCAACCTCTGAAGTTGTAGGTGCATTGAAAGGACCTCTGTGCTCATTAGTTGGGGCTCTGTCAGCAGAAATGCCAACTTTGTACTGATCCGTTACAGTTTCCATTGCACATTTAAAACTTCTGACATAGTTATTTCCTGTTTCAAGCATAGCCTGCAGTGGTAGCACTATTTCTGGTCTTTTTTATCTGATGTAATGACAGCGGTGTTCAGCCTGTTGATTTTGATCCCTTATGAAATAGATGTCTAAAAATTTGGGCTCTTGGTTTTGCAATGGCATTAAGCTACAAATTTGATGATAAACTTTCCCCTGCACTTCAAATGTCGGAATAAAGCCATGCTGTATGCCTCTTTTGGTAGTGCCAAAAGAAGTTATTTGGAAACATGAATTGTATTTCCGAATATTATTTTGGAAATGTGTGACATCTTCAGTATTGCCTGTAATGAAAAGTGAGGTTCTGGAGGTTTCCTAATTAGAGGGACTTAAATCTTGCACTCGTTGCAGCAAATGCATTTGCGTGCTCCCATTTTAGAGCATTACAGAAAGTACAAGATATTGACATTCTTCCAGTTACCATACTTGCATCTAAACTGTAATCTATTTGTAGGTTGTAGTGAAAGGCAGTCATTGGTTTTCTCTCCAAGGATGTATACGCATTTCTACCATTGCTGTGACATTTCTTTGCTGTCATGCAATTTGCTCCTGTGGTTACTCAGCAGCCTCTGGTTGTAGCTGATTTATTTAGTTCACTTATGTAGTGTTTCAGCGTTTCTTGCTGTGGTAGTGGCTGCTCTATCTGACGCTCTCTTTGCAGCTCACTACTCTGGTGTTTCAGCGGCTCTTGAAATTGCTTTTGCCTGCCGGTCTCTAGCAAATTTTGCTCTGTAAGAGTCTTTTAGCAGGAGGCATTTTTAGGCCTACTTTTGAAACCAAAGTGTCACTTTAGAAAAATGAATGTTTTCAAGCAATTACATGTGCGTTAAAACTTAACGCAAACGTTAATTAATTAAATAAATAAATCTAATTTCGTACTATTCGAAATGAATAATTATACGTGATCCGTAATTTGATGGAATGAAGTGAAAAGTGCTTGCCCATGCCATCTTGTGAGAACCTGTTGAACGTCATTTTTTTAGCATTTCATCACCATAGCTAGACGTTAGTATCAATGTAATTCAAAACTGTAACGTCAGAAGTGATTGAATTAACGTTATTTGTAGTTCACTTTCCATGACAAAACTGCTAATTAATTGATAAAAATACGGCTGTGGTACCAAATCAGAAAGCTTTCAAGTAGTTCCCGATTTCTCATCTACCGTTCCGCTTTGTTTACATTCAACCTGATAACACCCAACGTGAAAGAAAGCAGTCTAAAAAAGAAACGCGTAAAATTTATCGTGAACTACTTTCCTTCTCCTAGGATGTGATAAGGTTGTTTATAAACAAAGCGGAACGATACACGGGAAATCGGGAACCATGTTTTTCATTTTTTGAAATATCTAAAACTCAAAAGTTTGAAAATCTAAGCCCGAGGTGCACAACTTCGGTATGTAAGCTACCTTCGTGAAAAATCTCAGGTTTTTAGATTGAGTATGTTTTTTGTATAGCGCAGGACACACAGACACACACACACACTTCGTTTTAGTAATGCAGATATACACTGAGTGGC
The DNA here is from genome assembly GCA_039090855.1 of Macrothele yani. Lineage (NCBI taxonomy): Eukaryota > Metazoa > Arthropoda > Arachnida > Araneae > Macrothelidae > Macrothele > Macrothele yani. The sequence continues at coordinate 32,912,035 of CM077032.1, read as the reverse complement.
CAGTTTATTATGACCACCCCCTCAGTACTTCGTTGAGCCACCTTTTGCCTTTCATACTGCGTCGATTAATCGCGACATGGACTTCACGAGATGTTGATAGCTGGTTTGTGGAATCTGTGACCATGCTTGATGAATAGCACTTTCCATGAGTGTGAGATGGCAGGGTTGTGGATCCAGCTGTCTGATGGCTCGTTCAACTTCATCCCACAAATTCTCAATGGGGTTGAGATCTGGAGATTGTGGGGGCCACTTAAGCAAAGTAAACTCACCGGCATGTTTCTGAAACGAATCCTGTACAATACGAGCACTATGGCAGGACGCATTATTTTGTTGAAAGTAGCCATCGCCATTGGGATAAACCATCTACATGACAGGATGCACTTGGTCCGCAACGATGTTTAGATATGATGTCCCAGTCAGACGTTGATAAACACGAATTAAAGGGCCCAAAGCATGCCAGGAAAACATTCCCCAAACCATAACGTTGCCTCCACCAGCTTGAATGGTTGTAGCAATGCATTTGGGGTCCATGCTTTCGTGCGGTTTCCGCCGAATTCTCACTCGGCCATCGGCATGGTGCAACTGAAAACATGATTCATCGGACCACATAATTTATTTCCAATTATCGACTGTCCGATCCTTGTGCTCCTGTGCGAACTGGAGACAGCAAAGGTGTCCAAACAGGCTTTCGGCTGCCATATCCCATCCGATGAATTGCACGGGCAAAAGTGCTTGCTGAGATCATTTGAGGGGATCCTTGATTAAGATGGTCTGTAATATGCTGCAGTGTTGCCCTTCTGTTGTCTGTTACCAGTCTGGACACTCTCCGTTCCGCCCGAGAAGTCACAAGTCGATGACGACCACACGTTGCACGTAGAGACCCAGTTTTCTGGCTGACAGTCCAATCCTTAAACACTTTAACAACAGCTGCTCTGGAACGTTTCACGAATGCGGCGGTTTCGGTGATACTCGCGCCATGGCTCCGAGCTCCTACAATCATCCTACGTTGAAAGTCCGTCAAATCGCATTTTTTACCCATCTTGTCACCCAAAAATCACTTCTACTACTGTCGCAAGCACTAAGCTTTCTCTTTTCATACTAGCATCGCCCTCTAGAGGCAACAGTTTTAAGCAATGAGCCATAGCTCATTTGCTTAAAACTGTCAGGTGGTCATAATAAAGTGGCCACTCAGTGTATAATGACATAATGAGAATGAAACTTTCTGGACGTGCTTACGAACGTTTAAAAAAAACCAAAAAAAAAAACCAACCAACTTTCCAAAAACTAAACTAGAAAATCTGTCATGATCATCAACGAAACGTTTCTCGGCGGAGTGTGCCTTTGGGATCAAGCAACCCTTCTATAACGAAGTAAATTTCTCCGTCATTTTTGGTCTACGCCGGGACTCGAACCCGGGTCCACTCATTCCGGAATAAGTTGCTCTACCAATTAAGCTACGCGGACGTTTTATTCTGATTCCTATCTGCCTTTATGTCGTGTGCGTCCTTCTGGCAGGTACGTCACATCTCCTGGTACGTTACATCATCTCCCCCTTATTTTTATTTTTTTTATTTTTTTATTTTTTTCGAAGTGCTGGAGAAAGGATTCTCTGATTTTTCCTATCTCGCGGTGTGGAAATAACATCACACCAATGCGAGATTTTGAACGGTCGGGTCATCCGGATAGTTCGGGCGCCATTATAACGAAGTGAATTTCTCCGTCATTTTGGGTCTACGCCGGGACTCGAACCCGGGTCCACTCATTCCGGAATAAGTTGCTCTACCAATTAAGCTACGCGGACGTTTTATTCTGATTCCTATCTGCCTTTATGTCGTGTGCGTCCTTCTGGCAGGTACGTCACATCTCCTGCTACGTTACATCTCATGCTAGCGGAACAGTATAACGGATTAACTATCGTGTATGGAGCAATGCGGAGAGGTACATGTCATTCGGAGATGAGCGTGATAAGCTAAAGATTAATGTATGGTGTTCCCTGATGAAAGAGAATGTTTTCTCTTCTTTCTTCTTTGAAGAACATACGGTGAAACATTCCCAGCTGTAATGAAGAAACAATGCTTTATGTCAATTTCCATCGCGAATAATTTTCCATTTAGATGGTGTACCACGTCAATTTCCATCGCGAACAATTTTCCATTTGGATGGTGTACCATGTCAACTTCCATCGCGAACAATTTTCCATTTGGATGGTGTACCATGTCAACTTCCATCGCGAACAATTTTCCATTTGGATGGTGTACCATGTCTCTTACCTTGCTTTTGTGGGCACTTAATTTTCCGGCTTTTACGATCGGTCAGACGGATGATCTCGCTCGTACTCCGCTTGACTTCTGTTCTTAGGGGTTTATACTGGACGCAGTGTGCTGAGGGAGAGTGAAAAATATTAATCAACTACTGTACTTGAGAAAATTCCAAGAGCTAGAATGTGTAATACCATTGATGTGCTTCTCAATATGTATCAGGACTTGAACACTGCCAACACTGATATCTGCGAAGGAGAAACTAAAACAGGAAACGCGATTATGTGTTATAAATTATTGATTGTTTCAATGGATGTTTTTAATAAAGCAAGCCTAATTGTTAATTTTATCATTATTTAGGGTTGGAAAACTTTGTTACAAGAAACATGTTTTTAAATCATGCATGAGTTATTTGTTCTCGCTGTTTTTTTATTTTACAGTATCTCACATATGTTTGCCATTTTTCCCCGTAATATGTTTACGGGTTTTTTTGTCTATCCAGAGCATTGAACAGTTCAGCTTCATTGGAGGCTACCTAGGAATGTGGCTCGGAGTGTCCTTAGTCGCAATATGTGATTTAGTGAACGCTATCTGGAATGCATGCGCAATTCGGTGGACCGCATTTCGGCAGAAGAATCCCAGTTCACATCGGACAACCCGGGTGAAAAGGCTCAGAAAGTCTGTCAGAGCAACGGAAGTTGGTGATTTCCCTCACAAGTGTACTACAAAACACACTCCTATCATCTCAAGTTTTCAAACTTCAAAAATGTAAACATGTTTCCATATATGTGACTCGTTTTGTTAGCCGTAACTCACATAGATAAACTTTTGTCGAAACTCAAGAAACTCACAACGTAGTAGAAGAAAAGAAGAAAATCATTGGTGACAGCCCTTTGGAGCACTTCGGAATATGCTGAAGAAAATAGACACTGTGGACAGATTTTTATAATCACGAAACAAAAAATAATTTACATAAATCTTGCATTCAGAATTATAAATTTATTAAAAATGTTTTTCCTTTTACAGAATAATAATAAGAACAATAAATAAATATTTGTCACAGACTTCTGCCTAAGATTTAAATGTTTTCTAAGAACCCAGAGTGAGTACTCACTGAAGTACTACCGCATTTGTGCAAAGTGGGCTATACCCAATTTTCGCATAACGAGGAAGAGGGCATGGCCTGTAATTTAAAGAGATGATGTAACAGTTTGGTGGTTCACTTGAGAGCAAAGTTACGGACGTGATGGGTAAAACCGAGGATCTATGTGAGGATAAGCTCAAAAGGTTAAATTGTGGGAGCATGAAGGTTTGGGGATCCATTTCTGAGACAGCGACCCTTGTTGGTCGTTCGAGGGCTTCCCTAATTAGAGTGTACCAGGAATGGTGCGAAACCGCGAAAGAACCAACCGGCGACATAACCATAAAGGGTAGCAAAAGGTGGATTTTCAGAGGTGAACGGCGGGTGCGTTGCTTTGTATAGGGCAATCGGCGCAGCACAGCTTCGTAGTTCATAGCCTTTTACAATGTGGGTCAACCAGAAACAACTTCTCTCACGAGTTTGCGTTGCACGTTGGCACGTTGAGTCACAAGAGAAGAGGGGGCCACATGCGTCACCTTCTTCTAACTAGTCACTTGGCGTAAATGACTGTCCTGGTGTCAACATCACGCGTATTGGACGATAAAAGATTGGAAGCAGGTGTGCTGGTCCAATAAATCACAATATGTGCTCCATTCTGCCGATGGTCGAATCCGTACTTGGCGTCAGCAGCATGAAGTAATACATGCATGGGATCGACTATTCAGTCCGGAGGGCGCGATTGTGTAAAATGGAGCATTGAAACGTGGTGAACTGGGAATAATTACAAACGTATACTAGGCGGATACAGGACTGCCTGCCGACCATGAGTATTCCACAACGAGGTAGCTCCACTCAGAGAGGGATTTCAGGACGATAGTGCCCAATTTGGTTAGTACCACGTCGTACAGGAATGGTTCAACAGGCACAGTGCTGCTTTGAGTCATCTCCCATGGCGCCCAAACCTACGTGATCACATGTAACGTATACTCTATGTTCACTTTCCTTTTGATTTTACTATCTCTGGTTATTTTATTTTTCTATGTAAATTATCTTCTTACTGAACGAGATATTATTTCACCCGCTGAATGAGATCTGGCAATGAGTGTAAGTCATGACGTGGTGGTAGCCAGTATATATAGGCGCGTTAATCGATAGCGAAGGAGAGATTTTGTTGTTATAAGGAGAGATTTTGTTGTTATAAGGAGAGCTTTTGTTGTTATAGGGAGATCGTTTGTTGTTATACTAGAGGAGAGAGTTTCGTTCTATGTGATTAGTGATTCTTCATTATTGTGAAACAAGTTGTGTGTGTGTGCTTTGGATGATCAAGCGTACCGAATAAAAAAGCTTGTAGTAAGTACGTCTTTCTCAATTCATAGTTTTTGTCAGACCTCTGTCTGGCTGTTAGGTTTATATCATTAGTTTATTACCATTAACAACCAGCGTTAAGACTTTATTCATGTTCTTAATTAACTAGTAACAACAACCATTTGAATTCACTATTTGAAGCTTAGTACAAGTATATCATTCAGTAGCAGAAGCATTATACTTAAGCTCAGTAGGAAAGCTTCATTATTATCATTAGCTAGCTGGTAGGAAGAGCTTATTCATTATAATTAGCTTAGCGGAAAGCAAAATAAAGCTAATTCATTATACACAACCTAACAGAATATAGAAGAGGTGTTCTATTGACAACATTAAGTTTCTATTGACAACATTAATCATTACTTGGTAGTGTCATGAGTGAAACTTAATGTTGGTTGGAGGAAAAGGAATAGGAAGAGACCCAGGATAGAAAGAATAAAGGTTGATAGGATCCTTGAACATCATCAGCGGTATTCTGACTTACTCAGAGAACGGCTGAAGGATCTGAAGTCTAGTGAGAGGGATGTAGATAAGAAGTGGGAATATTTTAAGAACTGTGTTGTCACTGCTGCTAAAGACGTCTGTGGCACCACAATAGTGGGTAACAATAGAGGTGATGCTTGGTGGAATAGTGAGATTGAAGAGGCGGTAAAGAGAAAGAAGGAAGCCTATTTGGGGATGTTGCAAGGTAGAGTCTCTGTGGATGAATATCGCTGTAAGAAGCGTGAAACTGCTAAGCTGGTTCGCCACAGTAAGGCAAAAGATAGGAAGGAGGAAGTGGAACTGGCTTTTTGGAAAGATAGGAAGTCCTTCTGGAAGTACATGAGACTCAGGAAAAATAGGGGAAACAAAGTCGTAAGTTGTGTGAAGAATGAGATTGGGGAAATGATATGGGAGCCCATTGAGTTAAGTGACAGATAGGGTGAATACTTCTGTAAGTTATTAGATCAGGAAAGCAAAGATGGTTCTGAGACAGATGCAGATGATGTCACAATGATGGATGAAAGCACAGGAGAGAAAGAAGGAAGTGTGTAAAGCTTTAAAATCTCTTCAGAATGGTAAGGCTCCTGGAGTTGATGGCATAACTGCAGAGATGTTGAAATATGGTGGTGACTCTATAATTGACTGGTTAACGAAAATTTGCCAGTTGTGCTGGGAGTTAGGAATGGTCCCTCGGGATTGGAAGGATGCTATCATTGTTCCCTTGTATAAGGGAAAAGGTAATCAGACTGAATGCAAAAACTATCGTGGTGTTAGCCTACTAAGTGTGCCAGGGAAAGTGTTTGGTAAGGTTGTTATTGAAAAAGTACGGGGTCTTACATCATTTAAAGTGTGGGATGTTCAGAGTGGTTTTATGCCTGGTAAAGGCTGCACTAACTAGATGTTTGCATTACGCACGATGATTGAAAAGTATCTGGCTATTGGGAAGAAAGTTTTTACTGCCTTCATAGATTTAGAGAAAGCTTACGACCGAGTCAATAGGACACTTTTGTGGAAGGTATTGAATGAATATGGTGTTACTGGGAATCTACTTAATAGTGTAAAAGCCATGTATGCTGGTAGTAGAGCTTGTGTACGAGTGAATGGTGTTTTATCAAAATGGTTTTCCATTGGTGCAGGAGTTAGACAAGGTTGTGTAATGTCACCATGGCTGTTTAATATATTTATGGATGCATGCATGCGTGATGCCAAAATAGATAATAGTGGTTTATGTCTTGGTGATATCCGTGTGTGCAGATTGCTGTATTCTGATGACACTGTCCTGTTGGCAGATAGCAAAAGTGAGTTGCAGAGTATGTTGACTTGGATGCACGAAGTTTGCATGAAATTAAAACTGAGTATAAATAAGGGAAAAACCAAAGTTATGGTGTTTGAGAGAAGAACGGGTAGCACTGAATGTAATGTAAGTATAAATGGCACTGTGATTTACCAGGTGAGTGAGTTTGTGTATTTAGGAAGCATGTTTGACAGAGAGAACAAGTTGTATGGTGAAATCAGTAGGCGAGTGAATTCTTCTTTGTAAGTCATAGCTGCTCTCGGAGGTTTTCATAGGAATGATGGGTTCTCTAGAGAGTCCCGCATGGCTGTGCTTGAAAGTGTAATTGCTCCTACTCTGATGTATGGTAGTGAAACCTGGGTACTGCAGAAGAAACATAGGATGCGTTTGTGTGCTGGAGAAATGCGTTACTTACGTGGGGTTTGTGGCAAGACACGATATGAATGTGTGAGAAATGAAGATGTATTCCAGTTGTGTGATGTGAAGCAAAATGTTGTTAGCAAGGTGGAGACCAGTATGCTTCGGTGGTTTGGCCATGTTGCAAGAATGAGTGATGAAATGCTTACTAAGAAAATCTTTTCAGCCCAAGTGGCAGGAAGGAAAGGCAGAGGAAGGCCGAGGAAGACATGGGTGGATCAGATTCAGGAGTGTCTGCATGAGAAAAAGATTATGAGTATGAAGTATAAAAGATCTTGTGTACAGCGTGTAATGGATATCAGTGAAGCACGAGTTGTATGTCAAGATCGCTCTAAATTAAGAAGTTTGATACGACAACAATAAGTAAAAATATCTGGAAATTTGTATTTCTTTTTGGAGCTAACCTCTAAATCTCAGAGAACAGCTTAGTGATATGTATGTATGTATGTTCTATTGACATCTCGTAGAGACGATGCTACGCCAGATGTTCCTCGATGCGGGGAGTGTTGTCATCGGTCGTCGAGGACCGTGGTCTGCCGCTTTGAAGCCGTTTGTTATTTTTGTCAAAGGACGGCCTACGAAGTATTACGTGGGTGGTATTAATTTATTGAGCGCCCACTGTATAGTTTTACATATGCGGGGCATTTATATTTTGCATAGATTTTTTATTGTTAAAACAACCTGTACCATATGAAAAACCTGTGACTCCCATTGTTAAAACAACCTGTACCATATGAAAAACCAAAAAATTCATGTCACGTCAATGTCGGTACAAATATACCACTTTTTCACTTTTCGCCTGCAGCTACTTGGAAATGATGTACATTTTTCTCGTAAATCGTCCGGAGCTGAGATGTTCTCCGAAGCATTGGAACTTGTGACGTACATCAGCACCTAGATGTGAGAAAAGGTCCTATTGCCACTATCAGAAAGAATCGGATTATTTCCACTAGAGTAAATCTGAACTGTACTCTGATACCTTTCAGATTTTTGCTACATCTGCTTAGCTACAGTTGCTTGGAGCTTCCATGTCCTAGGTAGCGTAACAAATAGCATACTCAATGTAGTGTAAATCTGAGCGGTACTCAGAAACCTTTCAGATTTACGCTACATCTGCTTAGCTTCAGTTGCTTGGAGCTTCCATGTTCTAGGTAGCGTAACGAATAGCATACTGAATGTAGCGTAAATCTGAGCGGTACTCAAATACCTTTCAGATTTACGCTACATCTGCTTAGCTTCAGTTGCTTGGAGCTTTCATATCCTAGGTAGCGTAACGAATACCATACTCAAAAGGATGTATCGTAAATCTGAACGGTACTCAGATACCTTTCAGATTTACGCTACATCTGCTTAGCTTCAGTTGCTTGGAGCTTTCATATCCTAGGTAGCGTAACGAATACCATACTCAAAAGGATGTAGCGTAAATCTGAACGGTACTCAGATACCTTTCAGATTTACGCTACATCTGCTTAGCTTCAGTTACTTGGAGCTTTCATATCCTAGGTAGAGTAACGAATACCATACTTAAAACGATGTAGCGTAAATCTGAACGGTACTCAGATACCTTTCAGACTTACGCTACATGTGCTTAGCTTCAGTTGCTTGGAGCTTTCATATGCTAGGTAGCGTAACGAATACCATACTCAAAAGGATGTAGCGTAAACATGAACGGTATTCAGATACCTTTCAGATTTACGCTACATCTGCTTAGCTTCAGTTGCTTGGAGCTTTCATATCCTAGGTAGAGTAACGAATACCATACTTAAAACGATGTAGCGTAAATCTGAACGGTACTCAGATACCTTTCAGACTTACGCTACATGTGCTTAGCTTCAGTTGCTGGGAGCTTTCATATGCTAGGTAGCGTAACGAATACCATACTCAAAAGGATGTAGCGTAAACATGAACGGTATTCAGATACCTTTCAGATTTACGCTACATCTGCTTAGCTTCAGTTGCTTGGAGCTTCCATCTCCTAGGTAGCGTAACAAATAGCATACTCAAAAGGAAATGGTGAGATGCGGGTTCGCTTTCCGCTTTGGCGCGATGAAATTCCAAGTTTTCTGAAAAGATGGCTACGCGAGGAACCGTGAAAATACTACACGCCGATAATGACATTTGTACTGAAATCCATGTATGTGTGAAGAGTTTTTCTCCAGGAAAATTCGTTTCCAGTGGTATGTAAGAAATCTATATCTTGTCCATGATTCGAAATCAGGAATATCTCGAAGAATTATAAATCTATGCCTGGAGTAGTCGATCGCCGTCGATATTCCTACTCTGTTCCTTGAATTTATTGTTATTAGGTTGTCCATAATGAAATGTCCGATTTGTACACTGTTTGTCAATCACACATACCTCAGCTCAGAATAAATAAAATTAATCAAAATAAAAACCATTCGATTCAACACATTTTGGACAACGAGAAACAAGGTTATGCATTCCGGTAGCATACAATTCAAGAGTTCTGGAAGCGAAGAAAGCTTGAAAGGCGTTTTGCAAAAATTCGTCCAGATGTTTGAAAAAATGGTAGTAGGTTGGTGAAAGTTCTGGTTAATATGGTGCATGAGGTAGGGTTTCATAGCCCAATTCATTCAAATTTTGCAGAGTGATACGCGCGACGTGAGGTATCGCGTTGTCGTGCAGAAGTATTGGGCTCTTTCTGTTGACTAATGATGGGCGAATGCCTTGCAATTTGCGGTGCATTTTGTCAATTTCCTGACAATACTTTGCCGCGGTAATTGTTTCGCCCGCATTCAGGAAGCTGTACTGGATTAAACCTGTTGAAGACCACCAAATAGTCACTCTAACCTTCTGTTGACGGAGTTTTGGTTTAAGGAAGTTTGGAGGAGCTTCGTCGTCGTCCAACCACGACGCGGAACGTCGACGATTGTCGTACAGGATCTACTTGTCATCGCATGCCACGATGCGATCGAGAAAAGGATCGGTTTTGTTGCGCAAATAAAGCCCCGAAAAGATTTCCAAACGACGATTTTGTTTATTTTCGTTCAATTCATGTGACACTCATTTGTCGAGCTTCTTGGACTTTCCAATTTGGTTGAGGTGCACAGAAACAGCTGATGTGCTTACTCCCAGTTCTCCCGCAAGCTCACGAACAGTTGTGTGTGGATCTGCACGTTCAATGCGTCGTCATCGATGACGGTACTCGGTTGTCCACGCTCTTCATTGTCGTGGTTCGTGTGGCCAGCCTTGAATTTTGCGAACTATCTTCGCACTGTACACTCGTTAGCCGCCTCCTCGCCAAAGGCACCAACAACATCTCGCGTCGCTTCCGCTGCGTTGTGGCCAGTTTGAACTCGTAGAGGAAAATTGCCCGAAAATCAGGATTATTCATCTTTCACTGAAACGGAAATATAGAGTAGGACATATTATTTGTTAATAAAGTGAACCAAAAAGTTACAATATGCAGATTTCAAGCTTTCCAATGATATATTACACTTGCATACATATTCACTGTACTGAACACAGCACATTGTCAAAACAAGAGAGATAAAACATCGGACATTTCATTATGGACAACCTAATAATAGGACCAGGTGTTCACTGATCTGGAAGACTCAGGAATAATATAAATTCTTATTCATGTATGTGCAGATTAGACTAAATTACGTGTGTGTCCATGTTTTAGAACGACCTTTACAATACGAAATACGCAGTAATTAATGCTGTTGGTATCACACTATCCGTCCGCTTCTGATCATTACATCACTTCATTTATTTGATCGATTTCGAAAAATTCTTTTATCATTGTGTAGCAGGAGCTAAGAGAACCGCCGCACATATCATTCGCTTCTTTTTCGATGAACAAATTTGCGGACATGAAGGCTTCAATGTACGTGTCTTTATATATCATCATATTACAAAATATATCTCTTTCTCTTCGAATACCTTTCAGAACATCACTTTACACGCATTTTGAACGTTAAATAGTTTTCCTCGCTAGAGACGGAAACATACAATCTCTTTCTCTTGTTGCGTCTGTTTCTGAAAGCCCGATTAGAAAAATTGTTTTCCAGGCGGATATTTTATGTTACAACAGACCTGATGCATCTTTTCTAATGCTTCATATTAAAATTCTAGTACTGTGGTGAGTAAGTGTGTTCCTACTTAAAGCCACATTGTGCGCTTCTAAAATCTCCATTGACATAATTCTTTTTGCACTGACTACTGTTCCTTATGAACATTCTCATTAAGACGAATAAATGAATGATCTGTTTCTCTAGTAATATCCGTTTCTAAAAGTCCGAAGAAAAGCACTTCTAAGGGTACTTCTATGATACGAAGATATTTCTCCAAGAAGAATATTTCATGCATATTTTCTAATTTTTCATAATCCACTGTTCTGTAGGTATGGGGTGGGTAAGAGCGAATTTTTGTTAGCTACCACATCACTGCTTCTAAATGACTGAATGATGTAATTCTTTTTGCATGAGATTCCATTCTTTGCATTGAATATTGCGTTGGCTACCATAAATCATCAGTTATAAGACCTTAGATGTCCATAGATGTCTTATTATCATTATATTTTATTATAGTATCACTGTTATAGTTATTTTTTGTCAACATGCAAGCCATTACACTCGATAATTACGTGGTATCACTACATTCTAATATGACCAATTAGATTGGTCATATTACAATGTAATATGACCGTATTGATACAAATTCATTCGAGTACAGTTACAGTATTGATACAAATTCATTTTCATAACTTGAATCTCAGCTCCAGCTGACAGGTGAATGAAGAGTCTCCTTTTTGATTTGCAATAAAATGAAAATCACCCCATTTCAAATGTCGTCGGAATCATCTCGCCCTTTCTGAAATGTACACTGCCCTACCATTAATCTGTACATATGTTCGTAGGGCTATGATGAGAAAATAGCACCTCTGTGACTGCAAGTGGCCTCGATACGAAGAGGTAACTGATTTCCAGTACGGACTGATTATAGGGTGCCACATGAGCAATCGCTCGAACGAGACATTTCCGAGCCAGTGAAGATCCTTAAGTACACCGTTGGTGATGTGATATGCAAATACGCGTAGAAGTAGATTGAGCCAGAATCTGAGAAGAAACGACCCGGTAAACCTCCGAAGCTGAAAGAATGTGACAAGAAAGCTGTGCAAACAACGGTCCGCTCAGAACACGAAACAACATTGTCCCAAATCAAAGTATACAAACTGATTTTAGTACTAATTCTGCACTACAGATACTGCACAACACCAGTTATCACGAGCCAACAGTCACTTCGACTAATGCCACATATAGTTTACCGCGGTGTAAGGAACATCGATCTTGGCTTTAGACCAATGGAGAACTGTTCTTTGGACTGATGAGTCACTTGGGCTTTAGACCAATGAAGCACTGTTCTTTGGACTGATGAGTCACTTGGGCTTTAGTCCAATGAAGAACCGTTCTTTGAACTGATGAGTCACGGTACACAGTCTACCAGTTTGATGGCCATTTCTAGAAAGTCACATTCCGGACTGTACTACCCCGACAATGAACTTTGATGGATGCAGCGTACTGCTGCGGAGCCTTTTTTCGTGGTTGTGCTTTGGTATATCAGCATACAATGTTTTTAACAAAACATTGAATGCTTAGTTCTACCTAGACGTGCTGGATCATTATGCACTACCAACATTGTGCAGTATTATAAGGAAGGCCCATACTTCTATCAGCCTGACAACACAGTCAGAGTTCCTTACTGGTCGTGTTGCTCCAGATTGCTTTGAGCAAAGTGGCGTCGAAAAGTAGGGCCGGCCAATCAACGTTTCAACGCCCCTTTGCTCCAACCAGAGTCCTGACTCTAATTGGTTTGAGTGAAGACATAGGGAATCTCTGAGAAGAATTGAATCGTCGCGTAGGTGGAAGGGGAGATCGACCGACAAGCAAGCAGAACTGGTCACAGCTTTGAAGGACGAATGGTGGAAGATATCAGCTAATATTTAAAAAAAAGGAAAAAGTAGAAAAGAAAAGACTAGTGGGAAATATTTCGCGAAGACTAGAGGCCGTGATAAGGGCCCAATGTTTCAGCACGCAGTACTAAAGTTTCTGAAAATGAATATTATTTATATACGTGCAAGTACCCATATATTTAAGGTAGGGCAGTGTGTCTTATATGTACCCTATACTGTATGCATGCATTGTGTTAAAAGTTTTGGTATAATGCTTTCAATATTCTTGCAGTCGTTTTTTGGTTTTTAGCATGTTGTATAGTCGCAGTATTCATTACCGTTCATGCACTTAAAACACTGTTCAGGCAAATAATATGCATAAATATACAGTAGATGTAGACAAAGCCACGCTTCATTGGATAATGAATATCGCATATTTCACTTTTGAATACACACAGATGTAGACAAAGCCACGCTTCATTGTGTAATGAATATCGCATATTACATTTTTGAATATACAGTAGATGTAGACAAAGCCACGCTTCATTGAGTAATGAATATCGCATATTACACTTTTGAATATACAGTAGATGTAGACAAATCCACGCTTCATTGGGTAATGAATATCGCATATTTCACTTTTGAATACACACAGATGTAGACAAAGCCACGCTTCATTGTGTAATGAATATCGCATATTACACTTTTGAATATACAGTAGATGTAGACAAAGCCACGCTTCATTGAGTAATGAATATCGCATATTACACTTTTGAATATCCAGTAGATGTAGACAAAGCCACGCTTCATTGAGTAATGAATATCGCATATTTCACTTTTGAATACACACAGATGTAGACAAAGCCACGCTTCATTGAGTAATGAATATCGCATATTACACTTTTGAATATACAGTAGATGTAGACAAAGCCACGCTTCATTGGGAAATGAATATCGCATATTACACTTTTGAATATACAGTAGATGTAGACAAAGCCACGCTTCATTGAGTAATGAATATCGCATATTACACTTTTGAATATACAGTAGATGTAGACAAAGCCACGCTTCATTGGGTAATGAATATCGCATATTTCACTTTTAAATACACACAGATGTAGACAAAGCCACGCTTCATTGTGTAATGAATATCGCATATTACACTTTTGAATATACAGTAGATGTAGACAAAGCCACGCTTCATTGAGTAATGAATATCGCATATTACACTTTTGAATATACAGTAGATGTAGACAAAGCCACGCTTCATTGGGTAATGAATATCGCATATTACACTTTTGAATATACAGTAGATGTAGACAAAGCCACGCTTCATTGGGAGATGAATATCGCATATTACACTTTTGAATATACAGTAGATGTAGACAAAGCCACGCTTCATTGAGTAATGAATATCGCATATTACACTTTTGAATATACAGTAGATGTAGACAAAGCCACGCTTCATTGGGAGATGAATATCGCATATTTCACTTTTGCGGAAAGAGAATAAAAAAGTTTCTATAATATTGTTGCTAAAAACTCCAGTGTTTTTCGATGACTTAGCTAAGTACAGAAAGTGTTTTAAAGTCGAGGAACTTGAAAAAGAAGATCACTGTGATTTTGAAGTTTGTTAATTAATCACTGACATTTCTGTAATTTTAGCGTTCCTCGTTGTCCTCCGTTGGAAGCAGCTGTTAGTAAATATCAAATTCTTATTCGAAGATATTTTGGGTCGAGAATGTTAATATTTTGTCCAGTAAGAGAGGAAATGGTTTAACAGGCATTAAATATCTTTCCTAATCAGGCAACTTCGAACGATTGTTGTGCGTCTTCTCATGAATGATATTTAATAATAGTATAAGTTATCATTTTACAATACACTATGAAGTGTTTATGGGCAGTTGTAATGCTTTTAGGTGTTACTTTGGGATTGATTAGTGTCTTAAATTAAACTGGTTACACGCAGAACACACTTCATACTTAAGTTGAAATAAAAGGCCAGGGGGGAAATAATCAACAAACTAAAATTCGTCTATAAACACAATTCATAATTTTTCCATAACGGGCTGATGAGTATCTTCTATCAACACCATTTATGATGGAATTCACGTGACTCGTTTAGTAAGAAAAAAATGCTTACCTCATTTTTACATGCAAAAATCAGGAAGAAAACTTACGTCTTTATTCCACGAAGTGGTAACGCGCGAGCAGTTTTAGTCACCAATGCGTTACAATCGACTACTCTCAGATCATGTATAAACGTAGAAATATCCACCCTATAGTTAAAATACGTTATTCTGTGACGTATGAATCGAATGGAAAATAAAGCAGCGATAGGCGGCGTAGTTTAACTGGGAGAACAGACGTGCTTTCAAATCCCACTACCAACAAAAGAAAGTCTAAAATTCATCTATAAACATGTATCTGAAATAAGCTTTTCGCTTCTCCGTTCCTCCCTAGACATCACATTCGGGGTAGACTTTTTCTTTTTTGGACTCCCTGTCAGCGTTGTAAAGTATACAAACTATTAGGGGAAGTATCGTGACATTCAGTAAGAAAATCTATAACGAGAAGTGACGAAGTTTCCTAATAAAAGAGCAACTCAAAAGAAAGATTAAGGAATGATGTATATGTTGCAACTGAACGATTAATAAGATTGGCAATCACAGCTGCATGTGTTATCATCACACTTTGTTGTAATAATATAGGGAAAAAATGCGATACATCCCAGTTACATCTAAATAGAAAAGACGTTTGTTTACGCTTATCTCATTTTTACATGCAAAAATCAGAAAGAAATTATACGGCGCGTTTACGTTAATGAACCTAAGATTCAACCGCTTTATGGCACACCTGAAAGAAATGATCTAGAACAGGCTGCATGCTTTCAAGAGGAGCGTTTTGCGCTTCTTGCCCAGATTTATTATCACCGCTATAATCATTTGTTACATTCTCTGCTTGCATGTTATATTGATAGGAAATCAAAAGCCTCTTTTCATAGAAATCAGTAAGAAGGGTCTTGCGCTGATATTTAACCCAATTTTCAGAATATAAAATATTTGGGCACGAAAGGAAGTCTTTGTGAGCTACTTTGCGCACCACCTGAAAGTTGACAAAATTGCTCTTTTTCTCCCAACTGATGAGAGATTTGTCAAGCGCACACAATTAATCATGTTTCCGTAGCGGGCTGATGAGTATACTCTATGATCACCATTTATGCTCATTGACTCTTTTAGTAAGAAAAGAATGTTTATATACACAATAGTCGTTTCTTCAAATAAATTACAGTAAGAAATCAGGAAAAGCTGAGTGTGGCAATTAGGTTCTACTAGGTTTCCTGTATCAGTTCTTATTAATAACTTTGCCTGTTGCCCAGAGGACATAGGTCAACCTGAATATTTTCAGGTTCAAAGGTGTTATGTCAAAGGCTGGAAACTTCGTGTACAGGGAGAGCGACCGGGAGCACAAAGGAGTGGAAGATTATTTTAATTTGTGTATTTTTCTACGGCAGTGATGTAGGATGTAGAACCATGCACCAATGGTTAATACCGTGCAAATATGTTGTGTATTTTCAGCAGCTAAGTAATACACTAGAGCCCAAAATGAATGAATAATGTATAAAATCTTATACAAAGCCACGGGTATATGTAAAAAAATGCACTAAAAATTGGCGAACATACAAATATTGCTATGCGGAAGACTATCTCGCATTTACTTTTGCGCAGTAAGCCGGAAAATGATTATTAGGATTACGTTAAAAAGACGCGCGAGTCTTTTCGCATCTTGTAACTGTTTTAGGCAACTGTTGCTTACACTTCAGAGACACGTCCGGCTGACAATGCCACGAAGTCATCGCATGGATCATTTTCAGTGGTGGAAAGCAATTCGTAGGATTGATGATTAGGATTGCGTTAAAAAGACGCGTGAGTCGACTCGCATCTAGCAACAGTGGCACGTCCGGCTGAGAATGTGCCGAAGACATCGCATGGATCATTTTCAGTGGTGGAAAGCAATTCGTAGGATTGATGATTAGGATTGCGTTAAAAAGACGCGTGAGTCGACTCGCATCTAGCAACAGTGGCACGTCCGGCTGAGAATGTGCCGAAGACATCGCATGAATCATTTTCAGTGGTGGAAAGCAATTCGTAGGATTGATGATTAGGATTGCGTTAAAAAGACGCGTGAGTCGACTCGCATCTAGCAACAGTGGCACGTCCGGCTGAGAATGTGCCGAAGACATCGCATGAATCATTTTCAGTGGTGGAAAGCAATTCGTAGGATTGATGATTAGGATTGCGTTAAAAAGACGCGTGAGTCGACTCGCATCTAGCAACAGTGGCACGTCCGGCTGAGAATGTGCCGAAGACATCGCATGGATCATTTTCAGTGGTGGAAAGCAATTCGTAGGATTGATGATTAGGATTGCGTTAAAAAGACGCGTGAGTCGACTCGCATCTAGCAACAGTGGCACGTCCGGCTGAGAATGTGCCGAAGACATCGCATGGATCATTTTCAGTGGTGGAAAGCAATTCGTAGGATTGATGATTAGGATTGCGTTAAAAAGACGCGTGAGTCGACTCGCATCTAGCAACAGTGGCACGTCCGGCTGAGAATGTGCCGAAGACATCGCATGGATCATTTTCAGTGGTGGAAAGCAATTCGTAGGATTGATGATTAGGATTGCGTTAAAAAGACGCGTGAGTCGACTCGCATCTAGCAACAGTGGCACGTCCGGCTGAGAATGTGCCGAAGACATCGCATGGATCATTTTCAGTGGTGGAAAGCAATTCGTAGGATTGATGATTGTGATTGCGTTAAAAAGACGCGTGAGTCGACTCGCATCTAGCAACAGTGGCACGTCCGGCTGAGAATGTGCCGAAGACATCGCATGGATCATTTTCAGTGGTGGAAAGCAATTCGTAGGATTGATGATTAGGATTGCGTTAAAAAGACGCGTGAGTCGACTCGCATCTAGCAACAGTGGCACATCCGGCTGACAATGTGCCGAAGTCATCGCATGGATCATTTTCAGTGGTGGAAAGCAATTCGTAGGATTGATGATTAGGATTGCGTTAAAAAGACGCGTGAGTCGACTCGCATCTAGCAACAGTGGCACGTCCGGCTGAGAATGTGCCGAAGACATCGCATGGATCATTTTCAGTGGTGGAAAGCAATTCGTAGGATTGATGATTAGGATTGCGTTAAAAAGACGCGTGAGTCGACTCGCATCCAGCAACAGTGGCACGTCCGGCTGAGAATGTGCCGAAGACATCGCATGGATCATTTTCAGTGGTGGAAAGCAATTCGTAGGATTGATGATTAGGATTGCGTTAAAAAGACGCGTGAGTCGACTCGCATCTAGCAACAGTGGCACATCCGGCTGACAATGTGCCGAAGTCATCGCATGGATCATTTTCAGTGGTGGAAAGCAATTCGTAGGATTGATGATTAGGATTGCGTTAAAAAGACGCGTGAGTCGACTCGCATCTAGCGACAGTGGCACATCCGGCTGACAATGTGCCGAAGTCATCGCATGGATCATTTTCAGTGGTTGAAAGCAATTCGTAGGATTGATGATTAGGATTGCGTTAAAAAGACGCGTGAGTCGACTCGCATCTAGCAACAGTGGTACGTCCGGCTGAGAATGTGCCGAAGACATCGCATGGATCATTTTCAGTGGTGGAAAGCAATTCGTAGGATTGATGATTAGGATTGCGTTAAAAAGACGCGTGAGTCGACTCGCATCTAGCAACAGTGGCACGTCCGGCTGAGAATGTGCCGAAGACATCGCATGGATCATTTTCAGTGGTGGAAAGCAATTCGTAGGATTGATGATTAGGATTGCGTTAAAAAGACGCGTGAGTCGACTCGCATCTAGCAACAGTGGCACGTCCGGCTGAGAATGTGCCGAAGACATCGCATGGATCATTTTCAGTGGTGGAAAGCAATTCGTAGGATTGATGATTAGGATTGCGTTAAAAAGACGCGTGAGTCGACTCGCATCTAGCAACAGTGGCACATCCGGCTGACAATGTGCCGAAGTCATCGCATGGATCATTTTCAGTGGTGGAAAGCAATTCGTAGGATTGATGATTAGGATTGCGTTAAAAAGACGCGTGAGTCGACTCGCATCTAGCAACAGTGGCACGTCCGGCTGAGAATGTGCCGAAGACATCGCATGGATCATTTTCAGTGGTGGAAAGCAATTCGTAGGATTGATGATTAGGATTGCGTTAAAAAGACGCGTGAGTCGACTCGCATCTAGCAACAGTGGCACGTCCGGCTGAGAATGTGCCGAAGACATCGCATGGATCATTTTCAGTGGTGGAAAGCAATTCGTAGGATTGATGATTAGGATTGCGTTAAAAAGACGCGTGAGTCGACTCGCATCTAGCAACAGTGGCACATCCGGCTGACAATGTGCCGAAGTCATCGCATGGATCATTTTCAGTGGTGGAAAGCAATTCGTAGGATTGATGATTAGGATTGCGTTAAAAAGACGCGTGAGTCGACTCGCATCTAGCAACAGTGGCACGTCCGGCTGAGAATGTGCCGAAGTCATCGCATGGATCATTTTCAGTGGTGGAAAGCAATTCGTAGGATTGATGATTAGGATTGCGTTAAAAAGACGCGTGAGTCGACTCGCATCTAGCAACAGTGGCACGTCCGGCTGAGAATGTGCCGAAGACATCGCATGGATCATTTTCAGTGGTGGAAAGCAATTCGTAGGATTGATGATTAGGATTGCGTTAAAAAGACGCGTGAGTCGACTCGCATCTAGCAACAGTGGCACATCCGGCTGACAATGTGCCGAAGTCATCGCATGGATCATTTTCAGTGGTGGAAAGCAATTCGTAGGATTGATGATTAGGATTGCGTTAAAAAGACGCGTGAGTCGACTCGCATCTAGCAACAGTGGCACGTCCGGCTGAGAATGTGCCGAAGACATCGCATGGATCATTTTCAGTGGTGGAAAGCAATTCGTAGGATTGATGATTAGGATTGCGTTAAAAAGACGCGTGAGTCGACTCGCATCTAGCAACAGTGGCACGTCCGGCTGAGAATGTGCCGAAGACATCGCATGGATCATTTTCAGTGGTGGAAAGCAATTCGTAGGATTGATGATTAGGATTGCGTTAAAAAGACGCGTGAGTCGACTCGCATCTAGCAACAGTGGCACGTCCGGCTGAGAATGTGCCGAAGACATCGCATGGATCATTTTCAGTGGTGGAAAGCAATTCGTAGGATTGATGATTAGGATTGCGTTAAAAAGACGCGTGAGTCGACTCGCATCTAGCAACAGTGGCACGTCCGGCTGAGAATGTGCCGAAGACATCGCATGGATCATTTTCAGTGGTGGAAAGCAATTCGTAGGATTGATGATTAGGATTGCGTTAAAAAGACGCGTGAGTCGACTCGCATCTAGCAACAGTGGCACATCCGGCTGACAATGTGCCGAAGTCATCGCATGGATCATTTTCAGTGGTGGAAAGCAATTCGTAGGATTGATGATTAGGATTGCGTTAAAAAGACGCGTGAGTCGACTCGCATCTAGCAACAGTGGCACATCCGGCTGACAATGTGCCGAAGTCATCGCATGGATCATTTTCAGTGGTGGAAAGCAATTCGTAGGATTGATGATTAGGATTGCGTTAAAAAGACGCGTGAGTCGACTCGCATCTAGCAACAGTGGCACGTCCGGCTGAGAATGTGCCGAAGACATCGCATGGATCATTTTCAGTGGTGGAAAGCAATTCGTAGGATTGATGATTAGGATTGCGTTAAAAAGACGCGTGAGTCGACTCGCATCTAGCAACAGTGGCACGTCCGGCTGAGAATGTGCCGAAGACATCGCATGGATCATTTTCAGTGGTGGAAAGCAATTCGTAGGATTGATGATTAGGATTGCGTTAAAAGACGCGTGAGTCGACTCGCATCTAGCAACAGTGGCACATCCGGCTGACAATGTGCCGAAGTCATCGCATGGATCATTTTCAGTGGTGGAAAGCAATTCGTAGGATTGATGATTAGGATTGCGTTAAAAAGACGCGTGAGTCGACTCGCATCTAGCAACAGTGGCACATCCGGCTGACAATGTGCCGAAGTCATCGCATGGATCATTTTCAGTGGTTGAAAGCAATTCGTAGGATTGATGATTAGGATTGCGTTAAAAAGACGCGTGAGTCGACTCGCATCTAGCAACAGTGGCACGTCCGGCTGAGAATGTGCCGAAGACATCGCATGGATCATTTTCAGTGGTGGAAAGCAATTCGTAGGATTGATGATTAGGATTGCGTTAAAAAGACGCGTGAGTCGACTCGCATCTAGCAACAGTGGCACGTCCGGCTGAGAATGTGCCGAAGACATCGCATGGATCATTTTCAGTGGTGGAAAGCAATTCGTAGGATTGATGATTAGGATTGCGTTAAAAAGACGCGTGAGTCGACTCGCATCTAGCAACAGTGGCACATCCGGCTGACAATGTGCCGAAGTCATCGCATGGATCATTTTCAGTGGTGGAAAGCAATTCGTAGGATTGATGATTAGGATTGTGTTAAAAAGACGCGTGAGTCGACTCGCATCTAGCAACAGTGGCACGTCCGGCTGAGAATGTGCCGAAGACATCGCATGGATCATTTTCAGTGGTGGAAAGCAATTCGTAGGATTGATGATTAGGATTGCGTTAAAAGACGCGTGAGTCGACTCGCATTTTGCTACTGTTCTAGGCAACTGTTGCTTGCACTTCAATGGCACGTCCAGCTCCTTATGTCAAGAAGACATCGCATGGATCATTTTCAGTGGCGGAAGGCGATACTCAGGATTGATATAAGCTAATACCAAACAGAAGTTTCCAGAGCATTGAGTGTTCCACAAAATGCTCCGATAAGACTCTTGAAACAGTTTCAACAGACAGAACATATTCGCCGTCGACTACAACAAGGACGTCCCAGAGTCACAACTGCTGCAGACGATCGCTGCATTAATGTGGCAGCCAGACGAAACAGAGAGTTGTCCTCTTTTTGGAGCTTGCAGAAGTTACAGAAATGAGGGTTTCAATGCATATGGTTTGTAGAACACTTCCTAAAAAATGTATTTATACAAGAACACAAGCTATTTTTGTACCTTAAACTTCCGCTTCCGGTGAGCATGTTTAACGTGGAGTCGCCAATATTACACTTGAAGTCCAGACCAGTAGGCGAATTTTCTTTTCACAGAGGAATTGCGATTCAGCTTAACTACGGATTCGCGACGTATACTAGGTACACATCTGGAAAGAACCAGAGACCCGCAACAGTCCCTCTAAAATTAGAAAATGGGACAGCTCTGGTGGTGGCGACGTGATGATCTGGGTAGAATCATGAAGAACGGGAATACAGACTTGGATTTCTTTCATTCGCATTATTACCGCCCTGAGGTACAGAGACGAGATCTTAAATTCTTATGTCTGGACATTCAGGGAATCCGTCGCTCCAGGTTTCATTCTTATACGTGACAATGTATATATGAAGCTCATCTGTCGACGACTCTCTCGAAGAGGAAGATATCCCCTGAATTGCATGCAAAAATCCCATTGATCATGTATAAGATTATCGAGGTAGACGCATTGGAGCTCGCCAAACCCTGACGGGAAAATTCAAGAACTCAAAACATCTCTTGCTAAGGAGTGGTCATTAATATTTCAAGATTTTAGTACTGTAATATTCTCATAAACAGTATCAGCAGTCGTTGCTTGAGCGGCTTTGCTGTCAGTGGTGATCATACTCCATATTAAAATACCAGAAGTTTTAAACAAAAGACTGCAAACATTTTTCCATGGACTTCTCTATCATGCAAATTATAAGTTTAAGATCTTCTGGTGCTTGAAATGTAATAATACATCTTTTTAAAAAATTGAATTGAATTTCCTCATAAATACTTCTGGTTATGTAAGAGTTTAATAATTATCCATTTACTTTGAACACCAGTGTGTTTTGTAGTTTTCTATTTCATAACCAAACATCCTATCTTTTCTGTCATAGAAGGAAAAAAAATACAAACAACTTTTAAATGCAACAAATACATTTTTTATTCCTATGATTCAGGTGTATACATATTGTTCTTTTTTTTTTCCTATGTAACGATGGGTTGTGACATCAATGGACAGAGGCACTGCTTTGGCACATAGGCAACAATAACATAGGTCACAAACAAAAAAATACACAAGCTTTTAAAATCAGAAGATTTTCAAGATTTCATTTCAGATAATAGATCACAAAAGACAAATTTACAAACAAATCAGTGATTTTATGCTTTAATGCACTGAAAACAATATGCAAACTTTACAAACAGACTCAACAAATATTACATAATCGTATTTTTACTTTAATTACAGCAGTAGAAACGTACAACAGATGTGCGCGTTGGATTACAATAGTAACGATGCTCATGTGGATGACTGCTCAGAAAAGTATGACGTCAGATCAATAAAGAGTGGAATTGAGATGTGCTTTTCTTTCCTTTCGAAGTTTAATCACCACCATGAGCAACTCTTAGAGCTTTAAGCAGTCGCTCATCCTTAATTTAGGGCTTTTAGTTCCAGAGAAAAGACAGAGCTTGAGCCATCAGGCAAATTCACAACCCATACCTCATCTGGTATTCAAACCCGTTCTGATCTTGCACGAACGGTAAGCTCTAGCGCTTCAGACCATTTGGGCTCCAGGAGGCGCTTATATGTTTGTGTGCCGTGACGAATACAATGAAGAAATTTGTTTATGTAAGCTGTTGCTTGATAAATATTGTTTCGTAAAAATAAGTAATACTCTTCTAATGATCGTCAAAAAGTAATTTTGTAGAGCAAACTAATGTACGTCTCACGATCTTTATAAATTGAATGTTCATTAGGCAAGCGAAATATGCTTCACTTCAGTTGCCTTTCCTTATTCAGCGCAAAAAGTCTGGCACAGCATCGCAGAAATTGATGAACCACTTGGTATTAGAATTAATCATTCCTCCGGTAACTGACTACAAAAATGCAATTGAGTGTCTGATAGCTTTTAAGTCACCTGATTAAAACATACTACAGATGAATTAATTGAAAACGAAGTCATCGAAAGCAAAACCATCAAAGATGAAATAAGCGAACAGAGAATTCATCACAGGGCACATTTTTCGAAAAATATATCTCTAGGTGCAATCATCTAATGCAAAATCATCGAACCCAAAAAATGAATTCATCAAAGGGCACGTTTTTCGAAAAATAGGTCTCTAGGTGCAATCATCGAATGCAAAATCATCGAACCTGAAGTAACCGAAAGATGAATTCATCGCAGGAAACATTTTTCGAAAAGTAGGTCTCTAGGTGCAATTATCAAATGAAAAATCATCGAAGCGAAAGACAAATTCATCGAAGGGCACAATTTTCGAAAACTACAAGTATAAGTAAAGGAAATTCGTCACTCCGGTGGCACAATGGTCAAGTCGCTGGGTTTGGACCGTTCGCCCAAGCTGGGTACGGGTTTGAATCCCGCTGAGGCATGGATGTTGTGCTGGTCTTAGGGCACCGGCTCTCTCACTTCCCAGGAGCCAGTGGCCCTAAATTAGGGACTTTTCACGAAAAACATTCCTTCGGTGGAATGTACCATTCGATCAATTAACCTTAGGTGGAATGTACCTTTCGATCAATTAACCTTAGGTGGAATGTACCATACATTAAAGACATATGACGTGTGGAACCTAAATCAATGATTAAACTTTATTTGTGAAAGTGTTTATGGATATACAGTACATTGATTTATGATGACGTTCTATAACAGAGAATGAATAAAATTGGATTTACGGATACTTTAAACCTACCGGTTTTTCGATGTAGTTTTTTTTACCGGATTACCCGGAATTTTTAATTTCTTTTAACTAATTTAATAAGTCTCCAGGATGTTACTTAATATTATAAATTAAAAATAACTCATAATTTTCAGACACCAAATGAGAGATTAGACTAAGAAATTAAATGCGCTAAAAAGGTTATTAGGAGCGAACATTTCTTTGAAATGTTGAATACCCATTACACTATATGAATTGCCACAAATATTATAATTGCGATAGTAAATAATGATTAGAGGCGTTCTCGAACGTATTTCAACAAAGCTATTGCGTTAAAATTAATTTTAGGACACTCAGACCACATTTAAATTCACCCAAAAAAATCAAATAAGGTTTATATAATTTTTAGTATGAGGAAGGCCGACTCAGCGTTAAAATATGTCACTTTTCAATAATAAAATTAAAGCATCGACAAATAGAAAAATTCGCTGGAAATTGTACCAAAAAAATTTATATTCTTTATCCTGTGCAGAAATGAAATCATACCAACTATTTATCACGCTGATCAATAACGTCTTTTAAACGATGTTTTACAGTTGCTATTAAGAGTGGTGATGCCGCCCCGGTGGCGCAGTGGCCTAAGCGACTGCTTCTGATCATTTGTCCGAAAGGGGTCCGGGTTCGAATTCCGATGAGAAATGGAAGTTGTGTTTGTCTTACGGCGCTGGCTCTCTCCCTTCCCTGGAACCAGTGGCCCTAAATTATGGACAGGCGACTGCGTATAGCCCACAGAGTTGCTCATGGTGGTCGTTAAACCTACAATCCAAAAAAAATAAATGAAAAAGAGAGATGTTAACACTGCATGTATCTAAGTTATTAAACGAATTCATCGAAAATATTAATATTTCGATGAATTCGTTTCATGATTATCGTAAAAGTCATCTTTTGTAAAATGCTCGTTCGATGAATTTGGTTTCGATTGTTTTGCATTCGATGATATTGTTTTAGATAAAAAAACACGACACATCGAAGACCAACGGGTCTGGTTCATTTGCCTGACAATTACTTCACCGTAGAGTCACTTGACCGAAGATCACTTCACTGCACTTTTAATACGATCCCCTACCCAGTTCTGGTTTTTTCTCCTATAAACTGTCACCACACTTCAACAAACCTTACAATGAAATCAGAGGTTTTTGATAAATTGACCTTTTGATGAAATTAAATTTTAGGTAAAGAGACCTTTCGGTGAAATGAACCTTTCGATCAATTGACCCTTCGGTAGATGAAACATTCGGTCAGGTGATTTTCGGTCAACTGATTTTCGGTGAAGTGAACTTTCGTCAAGTGAATGAAACCCGTTATCAACTTCTGTGCTCTGCTTTTTTACGCTTTCCAACTGTAGGTTGAAGAAGCGTATATGCTCCAGCTTTGTCCGTCTGTCTTTCTGTCCGTCCGTACGATACCTCGCGTAAAATGGATCAATTTCGATGAAAGTTTAATATGTGGTAGGGGACAACTGGGTACGAACACTATTGAAAATGAGCGAAATGGGGTCAAAGCGAGATCCATTCCATTGTTTTTATGCGTCATAACTTACGTACAAATGGTTCGATTTCGATGAAATTTTAGTATGTGGTAGGGAACCACCTGGGAAAGAATCCTGTTGAAAATGGGTGAAATGGGGTTAAATGTCAAGACATAGGAGCGGAATCCATTACGTCGCCCTATTTCGCCATAACTTGCGTAAAAATGCCTCTGTTGTGACAAAACTTTAGCATGTTGTTCCGGAATTATACTGAACTAATTCTGTTTCATATCACCGAAGTGGGATCAAATGTCAGGGCACAGGAGCCAGATTTATTCCACAGGCATTATCCTCACAACTTGAGTAATAACTTGCGTAATGATTTCTGGTATGCTGGAAAGCGTATCATAATCAATGCATTGCGTGATTTTCTAACTTGTTCATTTTTGCCTCGATTAACGAAGTAACAATCTGTTATGTGACAATCGAACAACCTTGTTATGTGACAATCTTGTTATGCATTTTTTTTGTTTAATAATGTCTTTTTGTGTAGTTTTCTTTTAAAATATAATAGCAGCTATAATAATAATAACATTTTTGATGATTTTTGATAGGAGGAATTGAACTTACAATTGTGCTTTGATACCTTAGGGATTCTATCATCTTAACGAAGTATTATACATTCAAGACCGTCTCATTCGGTTGTTAATAGAAGTAATTTTAGTTGTTTCTTGTAGAATACGAAGAACAAAAACGGTTAGTTTATATAAAATAATTGTTAAATCCTGTTAATCAACAGACGTGAAAAATAATGTTAGTGTGTTAGTACGTTTTTCTTATTTTTATATTATTTAAAATTTAAAAGGTTTGAATCATGTTCTGAAAAGTTATGTTGGCTATTTAATTAAAAAACTAAATTTGCGAGTAAATAAATTCTTTAAATAAAAACAGATGTAGACTCTTTTTTTAGTACATACATTTACGGACAGGTTAGGTTTATATGTATAGAAAAAGCTTATTAATATGTCGTATTATTTTTCATTTATATATCTAATATACATATATAAGTAAAGCAAAGAAAATGTTTAGTGTGTTCTGTTAATTTTTATAAAATCCGACGGGCACAATCGAATGACAATGTTGGTCTTCGCGTATGATCACCTTGGCGTCACCAGAAAAATAGAATACCATGTGGAACAAGTGTCGCAGCAGCCTGTTACCATGACTTCCTGCAAAACTTACGCAGAATGCCCAGACACCGACATGACTTGCTCAGAGATGGGCTTCTTATTTTGCATGAAAATGCAAGACCACACATGGAGTAGGTGGTGACAGCTTTGCTGGAGAAGTACAGGTGGGAAGTGTTACCTCACACACCCTATAGCACAGACACGAGTCCACCAGACTTTGACTTGTTCCCGAAGTTCATACAACCCATGCGTGGAAAGCAATTTTCCTGCCTGCAGAACTTTTCTGCTGCAGTTACTCAGCTCGTCCAACAGCTGAAGGAAAGAGGGGACCTTTCGAAACTTTGGGAACGCCGTCATTCAGATGAAGAGAGACCACATAGGATTGTAGAGAGACATCGCCTATAAGACACTTCCGGTATTTATAAAAAATGTGTGCATGCATATCAAATGACCCATGCACGTATATCTATTATAGTGTACTGTGGAAAAAAAGACTTAGCAAGATGAGCTACATTGGATAATTGTTAATGTAAGGGCTTCAATCTAAAAAATAATAATAAACAATTGTTTTTTATTTATTTTTATTATAAGAAAACTGCATTTCATTAGCACTAACATAGCACTAGAATACTAATACGATCAGCCATAACACTGCTTCTTCAAAAATAACACATCGCTTCTTTCATTTTATCTTACCGAATAATCTCTAACTTTAAAGATGGCAAACACGAATATATTCTTTTTCAAAATAGTTATGTCAGAAAAAAAATTATTATTTCTAAACTGAAATAAAATCGGAGTTATTAATTATTGATTTCAGAGGGATCCTACGTACTTGTAAAATGATATCAAAGATCAGAGAATTGTATTTAGAATAACTGATTACTGAAGTTAAATATTAGAAAACGTGGAAAGATGTTAACTCAGAAAAAGGATTTACAGATTCAGCGGAGTTCAGAAAATCAGATTTCTCGATTCGCATAAAATTGACAACTACAAATCTGGTTTTAACAATCTAGTGAGGCCAAAGCGGGAGTCTTGAGAAAATGAAAAAAAATGATTATAGAAAACCTCTCATATTCAGAGAGCAAAACAAACGATGGATTTTGGAGATTTTTAACACCTGCGTCTTCTGATCCTAAAAAGAGCAATAAAAATCCTTATTTTAGCCATAGAACGAAATTTTCAAATTTCCACGTAATGTTTAGTGTCGATTATGTTAACTATCGATTAACCTACATTTTCATTAGATACCTACTACCAAACATTGACTAAAGCAAACATTCTGCAAGATTAGACCCTAATTTCGAATGGACAGGTCCTGCGCGGCTAGTTAGTTATGGCAATTCCTGTTTTCTCCAATTTCCTTCTGTATTCACTCGATTTCAGACAAAATTATCATTTCTAAATCTTCGCGATAGGAATGAAAAAAAATATTGTGCCGGGCTCAAAATGATTAAGTGTCGAGCAACGACGAAAAGAAAAAATAACTTCTGAAGAAAATTTGATTTGACAGAAGATAAACAGAATAGGACTAATATTTGTTGACTAGTAACACATACTATACTGAATCTTTCAAAATATTTTGTACATATAAACTGCCAGGAAATTGTAATGATATTTTATTTAAAGAATAAAAATGCGCACTTATTTTATGGCTGAATATTAATGTTCCTTTCAAACCCGTTATTTCGCTAATCCATTTTAATCACTTTAATTTAAAGATAATTTTTTTTCGAGGTGTAACCAAGATCATAAGCAACTGTTAGGGTCATAAGCAGTCATCCTTCCAAAGTTTAGGGAAACTTGTTTCAGAAAAGGGAGAGAGACAGTGCACTAACAAACACACCATCCGAACCAAGATCGGACGATTACCTGGATCACTCGGTCACCAAAGTGGTGAGAATGTTGTTTCATTTTGAGGTTACTTATATCAATAATAAGAATAAGTTTTGGAACCATATTTTAATTAAGAATCATCTTTAAACTTAAGTAAAGCTAGAATTATGGACATTGAACAGATGAAATGAATCAGCGCTTTAAAACGAACTGTGACGTACTACAGAGACAAAGCACGTGTCAGGACGACAAAGCTGCAGCGATATATTCCGTCCGTGTAGCTTAGTTGGGAGAGCAACTTACTCCAGAATGAGGTGGCGCGAATTCGATCACCGTCACGGACAAATTTGTGTTTTCACAAAACCTTCCGTAAACCTAAACCTTCAGACGGAATTTTTTTTCGCATTAATATGTATATGACAAGCAAATGCATTTTTGTAAAACTTTTGTATTTAAGTGGGCTGTATATTTAATTCGTTATTAACTGTATATACGCACACTCGTTTTTTTCTACAGTTTGACATTAGTAATCATATTTCGTCTATACCAACACATTCTCTTAGTGAAATAACTGAAAAAAGTATTTTACGAAATTCCTTTGCTCCGATTAATTCGAACAATTTTGCATCCGTTGAAATGGTAATTTGAGCTATAAACAGAACTGAAGTAAACTGGTGAGCCTATCAGAAGGAATCACTAATTTCTTAATGTAGAAATGTACGATGCTAGAAAGATAGAAATGTCTGGCAGAAATATTCATCATCTCGAGAAAGTTTTTCATGACCATAAGAGCTGTAATGAGAGTCACCTGACAGAGAAATAATTAAACCAAGCGAACCTGGAAGCATCAAAATCCTAATTTACGGTAGGCACACTTGTGTCCAGAAGTTAAGCATAGTTGGTTAAAAATCAATGTGTTGTTGATTTTTGTAAATTTGCGTAAGTAATGCAATAAACTTTGTTTCATAACTTGTTTTGTCTAGCAATATGTAAGCATACCCACTTTCGTGCCATTCGGAAGATTGGTTCTTGAAATATTCACAGGCATATTCATTATGCTTAACTTAGTGTTGATTTCAGAAAAACAGAAATCGCCTGTTGCGGAAACATCAGAGTATGTCTGTTTTTCATTTTACTCGAAAAAAGATAAGTCACTTTAGGCCGATGGCGAATGTTGTTTTTCGACGTTTAAATTGCATATACAGCCTACAAAAAGCATATTTATCACTCTTTATTCATCAGACGTTTTACTTTGAGCACACTTAATACATTATTTTTATTGGCTTCATAAAATACTCAAGTTTACAGAAATCGGTGAAAGCTAACATGTAAGCATTTTGTATTACATAAATACGTAGCGAAAAGTACACACATTTTCATATATATATATATCATCATCAAATTTCTCGAAATACACTTTCGTATACATATTATATAAATATATTTTTAGATATGTCACTTTGATTTTGTTCAGAGGCAAGTCAAGAAAGAGGTAATGCTGTACTCCATTTAAAAGTATTATTCAGCGACAAATTTGCAGAAATTGTAAAATTTTTATAAATCAAACGATTCTAAATGTCACCTGATAATTTTATTATTTACACTGGAGAAGGTTCTATACTGCTAAATCAGTATTTCTAAAAAAGGCTGTTCGAGATTAAAAACTGCTATTCAAATCTTGAAATTGTCACAGTTCGGCGAGGGTCACTTAAAGGTGTAAATAAGCTTCCTGAAGCCGAAAAACGCGTAAAAGGTTGTTTTTATTTGCTACCGTTTCTCCAGTTCTGAATGTATTGTTGAAGAAATTATATTCACATCCGAGTAGTTTTTTTCAGTGGTAAACATTTTGCATGACTTTCCTTCTTCCAGTAATGATCATCTTACTGGAAAAAAAGCAAATGTGTATTTTTATTTGCAATCGTATCTCTTTTCTTGAGATAACTATCGAAAAAAACTTTTTTTCACGTGAATCCATCGTCTGTGACGAAAACCATTCCATTTTTTAATAATCTAAAGTCTTCTGTTGAAAGCTTTCGTATAAATTACTGTTTTATTATTATATTTTACATTAGAAGATTTGCTGTTGGAGCAAGAGACTTGCTCATTATTCCGAAAATTTCGCTGTCATCTCTTATGTCATTCTTAGTGTTGTGTTGTACCTGATTACTAAAACACTATACGATTTCAATGCACGTCACATTTCACGTTTCCTTTGCAAAACTAACGTTAGTTCCTTAAGATGAAATTCCAAAATAACTTAAGAAATTTCCGAATATTGTAATTTAATAGATCTTACATATAATTTGAAATATAGATACAAACATAAAAGCAAAGAGGGAGAAGGGCACAAAATGTCACAAAGAATGTCATACGGTGTTCGACATTTACGCACGATTACATTTTAGAGATCTTACAGTGATAGGAAACGATACAATATTTAGAACAACGCACGTACAGGACGAAGAAACAAATGCGGCGAAATTCTCTTTCACAATTTCACATAACACATCAGTTAACATATATGGGTAGCTTTTAAAAATATGCTTTTCTTGACCAAATGAAATTCGTACGTCTCTGTTTATTGAAATGTATCACCGCAAATTTCTGTTAAACATGATACGGCTAAACATTTGCAAAACGAAATATTCCAACACAGCAATTTCTCATTATTCGTGGCTGTAGTTTCCTTGGAAAACAAACCGAAAGCTATGGGTAATCCGTAGCACTTGGAATGGGTGAGTCTTCTCCGAAGCCTAGGGTCACGTGGCGAAGTTTATGCAATTATGCCTGTTCCTCATCTTATCAGTAGGAGAGAGCCTGTTCCTCATCTTATCAGTAGGAGGAAAGTACGTCAGCTGGGAAATCTCATCTCTCGAAATAGCAGCTAACAAACGAGGAAATATCGCATACTTCTGGAAAAAATTGGGGGATGGGGGGATGTTCACCTCCCGCCCGCTGACTGAACAATAGAATCAATTGAACAAGTTGGAAGCAGAGTAATTTCCAGGAGTCACATTCTTTTTCTAGGAGTCGTAATTCAATTTAATGAATTTTCCAAGAGTCTTTGGGGAAATAAGAAGAAAAAGGCCAATTTAACCCTTTTAGCGTCTAGAACAAGTTAACTCGGGATTAACAAAGGGGCTGAAATAAGCTGGAACGAATATATTTGCTGCTTAGCCAAACTGGGCCAAACGCGGGAGCAACGAGTAAACCTGTGCATCAAAAAGTGTTGCTTTCCTCTTAGCATTTTCATTTAGAGTGGCCATTCAGGGGAATGATTGGCACTAATCCTTCATGACTGATTGTCTACTATAAGAGTTATAACAATGGCGAGAGAAGGTGTTTTATTCATTTGTTTCTACCTAGTATTATGATGTCCGCTTCCGAGGGACCAGTCCTTCCCCGTCTTGCGTTGGGTAATAAAACAGAAAATAAAAGACCAAAAAGGGGCGCTTATAACCAGTAATAAGATTATGGTCAAAATTCCTCAGATGAATGGGGGAAAGAAATTGCATTGCCCATACATGAGACTGACAAAGGAAAAAAAGCTGAACTTTTTAACCACATGGTTGAAAAATAAAAACGTACTACGAAACAGCGTGAATATAACGCGGCGTGAGCAAGACAAAAATGTTCACTGAAATTTATTATGTAAATATTAAGCTGGAGCACTTCACTGTATTCAAAATATATATTTTTTTACATTTAACAGCAACACAGTATAAATGCAATATCGCGGAGAAAAAAATTACGACTACCAGCGAAGTCTTAGCTCTGTCCGACTTCCGTTTTAGGAAAGTTTTCCTCCATTTTGAAGCTGCAAAACACATATTTATGGAATAAAATTATATTTAACAACACTACTGTGGAGATAAAAGTTCGCAAGAAAAAGGATTATGATTACAGGAGAAACCTTCACTCCGTCGAACTTCTGTTTCCGAAAGTTTTGAAAGTCGGAATTCCGCTCGCCGACAGAAAATGACTCCACCACCATCACTACTACCACCAATCCCTCCCAAATTTCTGTTCAGTTGTGCATCAATCTCGAGGACCATCGAAATAACGGAATTTTTCGAATCCACTGAAGAATCTCATGACTGAAAATCACAAGGAAATTTTCGCGCCAACTTCCGCTTTTGGAATTTTCCTTCCATTTTCAAACTTTAATGTAAATATTTATGGAAAAAATTATATTTAACAATTAATACTGTGCAGAAGAATTATCCCGAGAAAAAGAAATCACGATTGCAGGAATAAATTTCACGCTGTTTAACTTCCGTTTTCGAAAGTTTTGAAAAACGAAATACCATCCCTACATCAAAAACGAACATACCCCAACTAATCCTCCAAAATTCTTCTTCAGGTTTTCATAGATCTCGAGCATTACCCAAATGATGACAAAAAAAAAGCGGAATTCCGCGAACCCGCGGAAGAATCCCATGTATGTTTGCCGTAGCTGACGTACAACCCGACCACTATGTGAACATTTCTCTTTGGGAAGCGCAAAAACCTTTGGGCAACATTTGGTTCAGTTACATTTGGCCCTTTAACGATCAAAACGTCCGAAACGCTGGTCTAAAGTGAGTACGATTTCCTACCTCCACATATGTTTTGATTTTACACGGCCTCTACGGGGTTAGCAGAAGTCACCTTTTGTCACCATTGTTGTAACCAAACAAATAAGTACAGCAGGCGTTGCTATCACCCAGGGGGATGTTATTTACTCTCATGAAATCGTATGTCTTCTCAGTGGAAGAATGTAGT
The DNA here is from genome assembly GCA_039090855.1 of Macrothele yani. Lineage (NCBI taxonomy): Eukaryota > Metazoa > Arthropoda > Arachnida > Araneae > Macrothelidae > Macrothele > Macrothele yani. Next base: position 32,878,100 of record CM077032.1, on the reverse strand, counting down.
GGTCACTCTAAAGAAACGTCTGAAGGTCAATGCACGTCAACACTACCGATAGGAAGTTCCGTGAGGGGACCGAACATTAATCCTTTTTTCGTTAACTTGTAAAGGAGAGGGGAGAAATACTGAAAAGAGCAACAGATAGCTTCGGGCATTATACATGTAGTATTCAGAGCAACACAAGATTTCAGTGCCCTGGTCGTTAAAGGGATATGGAGAACCCTGAGCCTGCAGAAATAAACTACTGGATTGCAGATATAACCCATTCAAAGTGTACAAAACTGCACCTTTGAAACACACGCGATCAATACTAGCCTTTTTCCCCCGTAAAATTGGAACCTTTTTACTGCGAATTAGGTACTGACTACCGGTTGATCGAGCGCTCTCGAAACATAATCACCTGAATCGATTGAAACAGTTTAAAAAGTCACTCAATGTACCTTAATACGCTAGAGGGAACCGCGATGCTGACTCTGCTGCGACCATTAATGGGGAGGCTGACATTTAAGCCTATGAATATCGAGAATTAGCTGTGTGTTTCCTCACGTAAGAGACATTTTTATTGTACGTGTGGAAACGTCAAAACCGCTTTGGATATTTTACTTTCGAATGCATAAATTGAATCAAAAATAGTGAACAGTGAACACACAAGTGGTTGGCTAACAAAGAAATCTATTGATGCTTCGCAGTGACTACCTCGATTATTATACCAACAGAACACGGAAGTACTGCTGCTCACAGGTGAGCTGGACAATTAATTCTCCAGCATTTCATCTTTTGCACGGTGTAGCTGGTTTCCTACTATCACCGGAGATCTTTTCTCCATTTTGATGATTGTCATCTTCTTTTCTTCAGAGGTAACAGCCATTCGAATGGTGACATGCCAAGTTCAGCGAGGAAGGACGTTGTTTAATCTATTCCGCCATTTCTGTCAAACTGAGTCTTTACAAAGTATGTGGTCAAATTGCCTTTGCCTTTCACATAAATAGTGCCACGACATTCACAATCGTAATTGTGATTCATCAGTGTCTTGGCTGTGTCTTCTGTGACCTACAGAAGTAGAGAAAGAGAAAGAAAATATCATCAGAGGGTTATTGGGTAGTTTAAAAAGTACCCTATATGAAAAAATATCTCTGGACACCCCATCCGCAACAAAAATTGAACATTCCAATAGATCACGTGTACCAGATTTCCTTTAAAACTTCGAGTGAGATCCTCAGACGTCGCATACCATGTACTCGTGAGACATGGATAGGCGTGTGGAGTTTACTGACTTTCAGCGAATTATTATTATAGGGTGCCATATCATCAACCTGTCCGTGCGTGCGATTGCACAATCGATGCCACAAATACGGTCTGACTAGTTAAATTTCTATGGACGTGGTGCTATTAATAACTCGCAAAAATTAAGTTCAAGACGTTATTAAACGCCAAGGAACGTTCAGGAAAGCCAAGTAAATTGGCAGAAAGGGACAAGAGAACCTTGAAACTAGCCGCCTGTGGGTACCATCATTCATCTACAAAAAACATCACCAAAGAATTTCAAGATTTAACAGGGGTGAGCGTGTACACTAAGACAATTCGTAAGGAACTGCACAAGCTACATATGGCCGAAGCTGCTACATATAAACTATTAATAACTCGTAAGAATGTGAATAAGGGACTTGTTTGGTGTAAGGCACATCGTCCATGGACCCTAAACTAATGGAAACGAGTGACGAATCTCACTACACCGTGCATGAAATACGGCAATGCACAATACAAATTTGGAAGTTCTGGATCCGTTTATTGGTGCAAATAGGACATGAATGTTAAGTCAGATAATATCCAAAAACTTGAAACGTTTGTCGTCCTAGAGCGGGAATCGAATCCGCGTCTCCCGGATAGCGCCAGATCATGCTAACCACTACACCACCTAGAACGTCCAAGTTGTAAGTTTCCGATTAATTTGAATATAACTATCACAGGAATCGCTATTCGAAGCAACCGGCATTCATGTATAGCGAATCTGGAAGTTTAGAATTCACTCTCGTGATTGACCGGAGACGCAGAATATCTATAAATGAAATACGGAATTACACCAATGTACAATACAAATTTGGAAGTTGTGAATCCGTTTATTGGTGCATGATGGTTATATTAAAATTAATCGGATACTTGGCCTTTTTGGGCGGTGTAGTGGTTAGCATACTCGGGCGCCTTCCGGGAGACGCGAATTCGATTCACGCTTCAGGACGACGAAATTTCAAGTTTTCGGATATTATCTGACTTAACATTCGTGTCATGTTTACACCAATAAACGATGCGCAACTTGCACAGTACACCGTTTTTAATTCTGGCGGTCGTTGCTGGCTGTGGCATATGCCAGGTGAACGGTATCTGCCAGAATGTGTCATCTCAAATGCTAGATTTAGTAGTGGCAGTGTCATAGCCTAGGGATGTTTCTTGTGGTACGGACTCGGACCGTTGGGGGTTGAGGATGGCAGCATAACGACACGAAGTACCGGGATATTCTAGATAAAGCCGCACTACTTGAATTTTACCAATTTTACGGAGACAGTCCCTTATTGTTTGAGCGAGACACCGCGCTGTGTCATAAAGCACGCTCTATCTGGACATGGTTTGTGTACATGGGTGTACAGAATATGAAGTGGCCAGCTCAAAGTCCCGAGCTCAATCCTACAGAGGACCTTTGGGATGAACTTGTTCGTCGGATTCAAACTAGAACGTCACGTCCAACTTCTGTGGCTTTGCGGAAGGAATGGAACAACATACCTACGACTACTTACCAGAATCTCATTGAAAGTGGGCCAAGGAGTGTGCATAATGTAATTGTGGCCAAAAGTGGACCAACTCCTCATTGATTTTGCCATAAATGCAGTAAAAAAGCACTGGTGTCCGAAGACTTTTTTCCACATTGCACACACCCCAGCGTTCATGCCATACACCACAGTGTTCATGTCATACACTACAGTGTTCATGCCAGTTTTCATGTCATACACCACAGTTTTCATGTCACTTTTAGACTCTACAACTGACATCAAAAGGTTAGCAGTGGCGCGAACTAGGTCACCATATTTGACTGGGCAACTGACATCAAAAGGTTAGTAGTGGCGCTAACTAGGTCATCATATTTGACTATGACAACTGACATCAAAAGGTTAGTAGTGGCGCTAACTAGGTCATCATATTTGACTATGACAACTGACATCAAAAGGTTAGTAGTGGCGCGAACTAGGTCATCATATTTGACTATGACAACTGACATCAAAAGGTTAGTAGTGGCGCGAACTAGGTCATCATATTTGACTATGATTACTGAAATCAAATAATTAGTAGTAGCCCGAACTAGGTCATCATATTTGACTACGACAACTGACATCAAAAGGCTTGTAGTGGAGCGAATTAGGTCATCATATTTGACTATGACAACTGACATCAAAAGGTTAGTAGTGGCGCGAACTAGGTCATCATATTTGACTATGACAACTGACATCAAAAGGTTAGTAGTGGCGCGAACTAGGTCATCATATTTGACTATGACAACTGACATCAAAAGATTAGTAGTGGCGCGAACTAGGTCATCATATTTGACTATGACAACTGACATCAAAAGGCTTGTAGTGGAGCGAATTAGGTCATCATATTTGACTATGACAACTGACATCAAAAGGCTAGTAGTGGCGCGAACTAGGTCATCATATTTGACTATGACAACTGACATCAAAAGGTTAGTAGTGGCGCGAACTAGGTCATCATATTTGGCTATGACAACTGACATCAAAAGGTTAGTAGTGGCGCGAACTAGGTCATCATATTTGACTATGACAACTGACATCAAAAGGTTAGTAGTGGCGCGAACTAGGTCATCATATTTGACTATGATTACTGAAATCAAATAATTAGTAGTGGCCCGAACTAGGTCATCATATTTGACTACGACAACTGACATTAAAAGGCTAGTAGTGGAGCGAACTAGGTCATCGTATTTGACTATGACAACTGACATGAAAATGTTAGTAGTGGCGCGAACTAGTTAATCATATTTGACTATGACAACTGACATCAAAAGGTTAGTAGTGGCGCTAACTAGGTCATCATATTTGACTATGACAACTGACATCAAAAGGTTAGTAGTGGCGCGAACTAGGTCATCATATTTGACTATGATTACTGAAATCAAATAATTAGTAGTAGCCCGAACTAGGTCATCATATTTGACTACGACAACTGACATCAAAAGGTTAGTAGTGGCGCTAACTAGGTCATCATATTTGACTATGACAACTGACATCAAAAGGTTAGTAGTAGCCCGAACTAGGTCATCATATTTGACTACGACAACTGACATCAAAAGGCTTGTAGTGGAGCGAATTAGGTCATCATATTTGACTATGACAATTGACATGAAAATGTTAGTAGTGGCGCGAACTAGTTAATCATATTTGACTATGACAACTGACATCAAAAAGTTAGTAGTGGCGCAAACTAGGTCATCATATTTGACTATTACAACTGACATGAAAATGTTAGTAGTGGCGCAAACTTGGTCATCATATTTGACTATGACAACTGACATCGAAAGTTTAGTAGTGGCGCGAACTAGATTATCATATTTGACTATGACAACTGACATCAAAAGGTTAGTAATGGCGCGAACTAGGTCATCATATTTGACTATGATAACTGACATCAAAACTTTAGCAGTGGCGCGAACTAGATCATCATATTTTGGCAGCTAAATAAATGCAATATTATTTCACATAGACTGATGCTAATAGAAATTGCAACACCAAGAAAGAAACAAGCAATCACAATGAAATTTATAGGAGTGATTAGTTACGGTAGAAGCTGCAATGGATCACAATTACATTCAGGCTCGTGATGAGGAAGGCCAAAAATTAGTAATAAGTAAATCCATCATGGGCGGTGATAATCGACCCCACACGCCGTGGGATCGAATGAAACAGTTTTGATGGTCGCCTGCGGTATTGCATTCCAATCTGCTTCTACACGCATCCACAATTCGTTGGTTGTGACATGCAGCTAGGCCATGAGAGCCAGTCGTTGCGCAATAACATCCCAGATGTTCTCCATAGGCGACAAATCTAGCGAGCGAGCAGGCCAGGAAGGCCGAGTGACTTCATGAGCACAGAGTACGTCTTGGATAGCACGCGCATCATGGGGGTCGGATATTGTCTTGTTGGAAGACGGCTCCTGGGATCGTCTGAAGGAAGGGTAGAAGTTCAGTTTCCAACACTTCCGTGATGTAGCGTTGGCTGTTTAATGTGCCTGGGATGCGTAGTTCGCGGGGGTGTGAATGGAATGCAATAGCGCCCCAGACCATTACGCTCAGCATGGAACCGGTATGGCGCTGCACAATGCAGCCTTCCACATGTCGTTCAGAACGGGATTCGCCCGTCGTGATGCATTAAATTGAATCTGGACTTGTCCAAAAACACAATATGCTCCCATTCAGCACTCCAGTTTCGACGCTCAAGACACCATTGCAATCGCTGGCGCCTATGGTTAATAGACAAGGGAAGTTGCAGCAATAGACGGCCCCCAAAGAGGCCTCTCTGCAGAAATAAGGTGCAAGTGCATGTCTTCCCTCTCGGTCGTGCGATTTCGAGCTCCAGACCTTGACCACGGTTCGTAGAAGCCTCTGCTTTCAATTGAAGCCATGTACGCATAACGGTATTAGCGTTACGTCCAACACGTGAAGCAAAATCATGGTATGATAAATCTCTTCTCTGAGTTCAACGATTCTACCTCTTTCAAACTCCGTAAAGTGTTCGTATGGTTGTCCCTTCCTCCTGTGTGGCACATTTACATGTAACAACTGCGTACGGTGGAGTTTAGCGATAGCAAGAATAAATATCTGCTCTCTGTAAGCCTTCTTTTATACTCCCTTGTGTGACGTTTCTGATGGCCTTGCGCGTGCCTCATATTTGAATATGAGCTGTAATTGTAATCAATTGTAATCCCATGGTGCCGTAATTGTAATCCCATGGTGCTGTAATTGTAATCCCATGGTGCCCTATACACCCAACAAATTTCTTGCAAATCTGAGCTTTTCTTGTAGTGTTGCAATTTCTATTAACAGCAGTGGAAAATGGAAACGAGATATGACAGATAAAACGTGAAATACTCAAAGCAGCTCGTCCTTTAACAACAGATTTCTTTCTGCTTAGATGGTGGTTCGCATTAAGCATTTTAAAGAGATCTAATTACTTATACTGATTATACGTAATAATACCTTAAAAGAGCAAAGAAACAAAGGCAATTAGCAAGCTTTTTGCTCCAAGGCATCTTGGAGAAACGATTTCCTTCAGCTACTATTAGCTGGCAGTAAACTCTTTGCTAGCAACTTCTACTCGTCCTAGAGACCATGCTTTTCCAACTAATTTCAGATGGTTTCTTCCAGATTTCTTGATGAACATTTTCATCTAGGTACTACCAGCTGGCTATTTGCGGACTTGAGACGTATACTCTAATTTTACTTTCTTTTTTGGTTCCTGTCTTCTTATGTAACCTTTAGTTTATCCTCGTTAAGCGTTTGTTACATGAACGCCACATTTGCTCTCTAGACGAATTTATGTTTTGGCAACCCTGACAAGAGGTCAAAGTACAACTTCGTAGTTGATAAAAATTAAGATAAGAATGAATGTGGTAAGTCTTCCAGAGGCTATAAATCTACACTGCTGGTCACCCAAAATGCAACGCCGAGAAGGACACGAGATAGCAAAGCCAGATTTACTGGACACATAACAACAGATAAAGATGAAACGATTGAGCTTACAGGCCCGTACGACTTGCGGAACACGTAGAGATCAATAGTTCGTGTGGCCCTCATGGCTGGCAATAACGGCCGCTGCATGCCGCGGCATCGAACGAAAGAGGCTTTGGATGTGGGCTTGAGGCTGCTTCCACACGTTGCTACAGTTCATCAGGCGTAGCCGCGGGTGGTGCTTGCCGGGCCACTGGGTTGTCGATCAGAGACCAGAGGTGTTCGATTGGCGACATATCGGGAGAACAGGCGGGTCACGGCAGCAGTGACACCTGGTGGGCCGTGAAGAATTGTTGCACGATGCGTGCCACGTGCGAGCGCGCATTGTCCTGTTGAAACGTGGCCGCTGGCTGGTTCTGCAGGTAAGGGAGGACTACAGGTTCCAAAACTTCGGGGATGTAGCGGTGGCTGTTCATGTACCGGCGATGCGTACCAGAGGGTGCGGGTGTCATATCCAATTGCGCCTCAAACCCTAACGCCAGGCTACGGACCGGTATGGCGATGCATAATGCAGGCGTCATACAGTCTAGTCTCTCGCCGCGGTGCCGTCACACGCGGATCCGACCATCGTGGTGTTGCAGGCAGAAGCGGCATTTGTCCGAGAAGACAATTTCGTGCCATTCCGTCGTCCAGGTGCGGCGTTCAACGGCCCATTGACACCGCACTCGCCGGTGGTGTAACGTCAATGGTAATCGGAGCAATGGGTGCCGTGCGACAAGTCCCCACTCCTGCTAACGCCATCGAACGGTACGTGCTGACACAGGTTGTTGCGCAACACACCCTAATTCCTGCGCTAACGTCCGTGATGTGGCGGTGCTAGCGGTCAATACCCGCCGCACAACATGCCGGTCCTCTCGTTCGGTGGTGTGCCGCTGCTGTAGCAATCGCTCACGTCAGTCCGTCCTTCCCTCCTGCACCCACCGAATACATACTTACCTCACTGTGGCTGGATGTCGTTCCACACGGGCGCCGAGTTCTCGGTACGATAAACCGCTGTCGCGATAAGCCTCTCTTTGTCCTCTGTCGAACTCCGAAACGTGCTAGAATGACTGCCATATTCTGCGACGAGGCATCAGGAAGCTTCCCACGCACAGGTCCGGCAGCACAACACACCTCCACTACTTACACATCGCCTTTTGTGCACCCTTCTTATAGTTCTTCTCTGTGGCGTGCCGGGCGCACATTATTTGCATATCCCCTGAAATGCTGATCGTCTGCATGTCCTTTCGCGGGCGACTTATGCTGCGAATTTCAGGCCAATCGGATGCTTCCTTCTTGGTGTTGCATTTTGGGTGGCCAGCAGTGTATTTGTCTTGAGGCAATGTGATTATCTGCCTTCAAGGCAGTCTAATCTTACCGATAAGAAAGCAATCTTAACTCAGATTGTCTCTTATCAACAAAGGCATGTTTCTTTATGTATTGATGCTCTGTCAATATGATCAATCAACGAGCAACGCACCTGTGTCAAAGTATTTCAAGGATTTAATTCAAGTTGCTATTACCAGCCATTTGATTATGGTGTGCCGTAGTGCTTACTTGTTCCGGACGAATATAGTGACTGGAACAGTAATTACGATTCCTTTGTCATTCTTTGGGTAGTTATATTTCTCATGTTGAATTGTTGATTCTTGTTAATCAAAAACTGTGACGAAGTTAAGCTATCTGGGATTCAGCTGAGATAATTCAGTGATCTTTACAGTGAAGCCATTTATTTCAGAAGATTTTAATCGCCAGCCTGTAATCAGAATAGTGCTTTACAGTGAAGTTTATGTCGCGTTATTAGTTTGAACCATAAACAATTATCAAGTGTGTACCAAACACTTGATAATTATCCCACATACTTCTTAACGAATGTTTACATTCAAGTACAATCGGCTAGCTAAACAGACTCACCAACGGCTTAATAAAAGTATTAGAGTGGGTAGTGAAGTAGTTGTTACAAGCAGATGGATGCCAAATTAATTAAGCAAGTAGACATGGCTGAGAAACCTTGAAAATTATATCATCCTGGAAAGGGAATCGAACCCGCGTTTCCCAAAACTCATCCTCAATTGCTTGGAGGTTCATTGTTCTGGGTGGTGTAACGGTAACATTCTTGGACGTGAATCGGGAGATGCAGGTTCGATTCCCGTGCCAAGAAGATGCAATAATTTTCAAGTTTTGTGAGGCATGTCTACTTGCTTTATTGTACAGTGTATCAAGTATGTACACTTGATTATCAAGCGATTGTGCTACTTACTAAAATCCACTTAAACAGGAAATACACTCAAAAGACAAAACATTAAAAGCATGTTGGTCCTCCTCTAGCCCGAATAACAGCCTGTACCCGCAGAGGCATCGACTCCACCAGATGCCGGAGGGTTTCCGGATATAATGCCATCCCCTCTTTTGCTGTAGCTTTTTCCACCACTCCGCCGGAAGTGTCGGCCCAGAACAAGTGTATCTCATTTTCTGCTCCATGGCATGCCAGAGACCTTTGGGGATCACTGGATGGTTCCAAACTCATTTGAGTGATCCACGAGCCATGCCTGGTTGCCCCATGGGGCGGCGCTTTGTCAATCTGAAACAGACTATAGGCCGCAGGATCCCCGAAGGCCACGAAACCGTGTAGGTGATCAGTCAGCACATGCTAAGAGCGCGCAGTGGGACACACTAAGGGACCTGATGTTTTCCAAGAGAGGTTTCTGACACCATCAGAGAGTCACTATGACCTTGAACAGAGCCGATCTGCCACGACAGAGCTATGGTCTCTCATGCTGTCGACGCCAAACCTTCATCTTCCCTTCATCTCGGTAGAGCTGAAAACGGAATTCACTACCACACGGCGCGGCGGCGCACCCTGGAGATGTTCAGTTTTGATGTCCTAGGCACCAGGCGAGGCGTTATGTCCGATGACGAGCAATTACCAGTGGCACACGAGCAGGGCGTCGGTACTGAAACCCAGCGTGTAACATATCGGACGCTCACTAACGCTGCTTTTGGCCTCTGATATTTAACCTGGATGTGATTTGTGTCCCCGTTGCCAAACGGTCGTCTGTACGAACCTGGATAATCTATATCGACCCCGGCCATCAAGGGCGTGTGGTCCGTCATCGCTTGATTTCTAGATGCTGGAACGTCCGTTGATGGTATATCGCGGTATACCCTTGATACAGCTGCCCCTCGGAGATCCTAGGATTCTTACCACTTGAGTGATAGAATGATCACCTGTGTTACGCTGACAACGCGTCCACGATCCAAATCGCTTAAAGCATCATGTTTACCCATGTTCATCGAATGCATTGCAATGTTGGGAAGCCTTGCAGACCACCTATTTATCGCCTGCGTTCGGTTTGGGCCTGTCCCACTGTGCGCGGGGGATGTCCATGTCGACTGCCCTCACGCCTAACTCTAATGTTTTGTCTATTGAGTGTATATCACTTGAAAACAGTTTCATTAAAATGCAAAGTGTAATGGACCACTCCTTGTTGGAAGAAGTTACTCACTATTAGAAATATTCATTCAGCAAATGAACCTTTCTAATAACATGTAACTTCTAACAAGAGTGCTAAGTGATGAAACCATGTGAATGCATGAAAATCTACGATTACAGATGAAACCTATGCTGCATAACTGGGAAGCAATGATTGTTAGTACTGGGCACTTCAAACATTATTATTCTAAAAGTCCTTTTCATGTTATCATTTTTTCTTGTGAAGATGCTGGAGTTCCAACATTTTTCAAGAATCCCAATAAAACTAATAATACTGTGGCAAGTTTCTCATTATATTTATTAGTTTTATGGGAATACTTCTGTTTAATTGTTATTCCGTATATTTCAGATTCATTGAGCTTGTCATTCATTAACTGTGCGGGAGAAATAACCGACTTACATCCCAATGTATTTTCTACAATATTTCTCCGTACCGAGTTGAATAGATATGTGTGCACATAAGACTAAGCTGTTCTATGATTTTCAAAAGCTAGTTCCCCAAAACAGGATCGTAAGATCGTCCAGCAAATCAAAGTTACTGGTGAAGTTAGATTTTACCTTTCTTTGGTGTATCGAATGCCTTCATTTACAGCTATCTTTGCACACAACTCGAGCTTCGCTTACGTCCTTCTAATGCTTCAGACAAGACGTTCTATAACGTTTACTTATTATCTTTGTCTCTTGCAAACATTCCTAAATCTTAAGATTCTTGATCTTAAAGACTAGTCTTGTAACGATTATATATATTGAGATAATACAACGTGGTTTGCCACAAATATTTATTTCTTCAAGTGGACCATGGTTTCGTTGAGTATTGACCTAGTTTCATCAGGACGAATGACACGTAAATATTCAAATTGTATCATCATCATCATTGTCAACCATTATCAATCCACTGCTGGACAAAGGTCTCCCCAAGTTTCCTCCACAACGGTCTGTCTTGTGCCAGTCTCTTCCATGTCACTCCCGCATACTTTCGAATTTTTCCCACCCATCTCCCATGTGGCCTTGTTCTAGATCTTTTCCTGTCCCTTGGAATCCAATCTAAAATTTCGGCTGCGCATCGATGGTCTGTCCTTCTGGCAGTATGTCCAGCCCATTGCCATTTCAGAGATTTAACTCTGATCATGATGTCTTCCACTCTTGTCATTTTTCGGATCCACAAGTTCCTCTTCTTATCTCTCCTGGTTACACCAAGCATGCACCTCTCCATGCTACTTTGAGTTGTCTGCAGCCTTTGTATGTCTCTTTTAGTTAAGGTCCACGTCTCTGCACCATACGTAAGCACTGGAAGGATGCATTGATTAAACACTTTTCTTTTAAGACATAATGGCATATTGCTCTTGAAAATTATGCTGTTTCTTCCAAAAGCTCTCAAGGCAAGCTTCGTACGCCGATTAATTTCTTCATCAATGTGAACCTCACTTGATATCTGCTGTCCAACATAAACGTACGTGTCTGTTTTCTCCAGCTTTTCTCCATCAACCGATAAATCTTCATTTCTTGTAAAAGCATTGAACATTACTTTTGTCTTCTGAAAGTTAATTTTTAATCCCACTTCTTTTCTCTTGTCAGCAAGTTCCTGGATCATACTCTGCAGCTCTGATGGGGTAGTTGCAAAAATGACTACGTCATCAGCAAAACGAAGGTGAATTAAATAATCTCCATTAATCTTTTTCCCTTTGTTTTCCCAGTTCAGTGATTGAAAGACATTTTCCAATGTGGCATTAAAGAGCTTTGAAGATATGGTGTCACCTTGTTTTACTCCTTTTCCAATTTTTATATATGTTGTATTTTCAAACAGCCGAATCTTTGCACTTGCATTTTCACAGATGTTATTAATAATATTAATGTACGCATCTTCAATACCGCAGGATTTCAGAGCCATTGTAACTGCTGATGGTTTCACCGAATCGAAGGCTTTTTCATAATCGATAAAAGCCATGCACAATGGAAGTTCATATTCCCTCGCTCTTTCAATTAGTTTTCTCAGTACGTGGATATGATCTATTGTGCTGTAGCCACTCCTGAATGATGCTTGTTCTCTCGGTTGAGCCATGTCCAGTAGGGTGCAGCGAAAAACACTTTTTTTCTAAATTTGAAATGTCACCATGTGCAATAGTTGCGATTTTATTATTAAAATGACTCCCCAAAATATGGATGACATTATTCAATATCTTAGGCTTCCACAAGAACCTCGAAGTTTGAAAGTGATAGGGAAAAATGCTTTAAAAATACCTGCTTTCTTCATTTTGTAAACATAAAAAGATACAGTGTCACCATATTATTTAATATCAGTATTGAGTATATAAACACAGCTAAAAATTCAGCAGACGTGAGTTAATTTCTTAGGCTTCTCCGGATCCCTTAAAGTACGTATTTGTTTACCAAAAATGGTATAAGGTGTGTAAATATAACAGACACCAGCCTTACCTACACTGTTAAAAATTCTGTGGTAGGTTGCACCAAAATGTGGTGCTATACCAGTTCACTTTCTGAGAATAGATACACCACTCTTGTGGTGCAAACAAATCCAAACACCATGGCGCAACCTTGAACCACATCGTGATATGTACCATACCTTAATGTGGTGCAACCTTGTGGTGCAAATTGCACCATGTGTGCAACACACAGTGGTGTATTTTTTCTCAGAAAGTGGTGCAGCTGGTATAGCACCACATTTTGGTGTAACCTACCACACATTTTTAACAGTGTAGTAGCATAACTTGAGGAGTGAGTTTATTTTACTTGGAAATCACACTTTTTTTCAAAACTTGGCATCAGCTTCCTATCCAAAATTTTTGCTCTGATGAATCCATCTCTTGAAAGAAGGTCACACACATGAGCAGAAAAATCTGTTACAATCTTAACCATCCTCTCTACTGCCTGAGAATGGCACAGTATTTTTATAAATTAGTGGAAAGAACTTGGATATTTATCCGACTGTGGCAATTCCAGAAACTTGTCATCGTTCCATTTCCGTATGGGAGGCTCAGTCGCAATACACTCTTGCCAGTCGATTAGGTTGATGTAATCATTGCTCTGGAAATTCAGCTTATAAATTTGAAACTTCCTAATGGTAGTTGTTTATTCGGAAGAATTTCTGGCCTTCATGACGCGTCCAACAGCAAGCTCACGAACATATCTTCTGTCGTCAGACATTGCAGCGAGCAAATTTTCTGCATGGGCGAAATGCGTGTTGTCTTGGATGACTCTTTTTACAATATCCTTTAAATGATATCTGAAAGATACTGAAACCGAGATATAAAAAATTGCAAATTCCTTGGACCAGCTTTACAGCCACCGTTACATTTGATCGTGAACCACAATGGTGCATATACTTTCATTACGAAGATGGCTAATGAGACAAGTTATGGTGTGGAAGCACTAGTTCCAACATAGAAACGCAGAATGCGATTTGCGAGGATCAGCCAATGGAAATGTGCAAGTGTTTCAGGACCCCGATTTGCCAGATCTTTTGGGAAATCACCTGCAGGGACTATCTTATTTCCACAAATAAAGTTGATCCGAACTAAGATCTCCAAAGTTAATGTCGGAGTGAAACGAAAATTTAGTTTTCTGGAAATTAACGATAGGAAGGTTTGCTCACATCTTCTGGCGATTTCCAATGAATCCGCTAAAACGTCTTGGACCTGATGTTTTCCCGTCGAGTGCTTCAGTGAGGTGGCGTAAAGGCAGGTCATTAAAATGAAGTTGACATATAATCCAGTGCATAGGAGAATGGAGTTTCTCTTCAAGGCGCCTAATTATACCTGCATTTGTGCCGGTATTAGTCACTCCCTGTGACTTCCAATAAGACTAACTCCGACGAGTCATCAAAGGCCTTCTGGTCCAATAGGCTGAAGATACCGTCGGAAAAGTCTTTTGCACGCTTGCTCTTCAGTCTAATATGTCCCATATAGACCAAACAGGGTTTTTCAACAAGTGTAATATACTCCTTCCATTCTTTTCATTTGTGCCACTTGCCATCATCTGTCTGTGTATTCGTAAGAGTCTCATCCCTTCTTCCGTCCAAAATTAGAGCTACAATCTTGCGACCAGTCGAGTTTACCTCATCTTGAATTGTTTGACGCGTCTTTCTCCTTTCCAGTGGTATTTTATGCTGATCAATAACAGGTGCATTACATTCTTTCGAATGAACCTGTTCACTTAAATCATGAAGCAACGCAAATGCAAGATTAACTGCCGCTCGATTGCTGATACCTCGCCTATCGTCTTTCTAGAAAATGTAGACAGTGTCATTTGATGCCTAGGTTCTGAAGAGCGACGTGGAGTGAAATCATAATCTTTCTCCGAGGCCAACAAATAACTAGGACCCGGCTCGTCTGGTTTTGCCACAGAATTCGTATTTACATCATCTTCTGAAGTATCATCCTCTACTCGTAGGGTCTATTTCAGTGATGCAGGTTTCTGTGATTTCTAACGGACATGCTTTTCCCTATCACTCTTTCGAGCTGATCTTTTCTTCAGTACACTAGTGGATTTTGAATCAAGCCCACATACTATCATTCTTCTGTTTGTCCTCTGGTCCATTAGAAAGCCTCGCTCTTTCACGGCAGAGCTGCATTTGCAGGTTATAAAACATTTGCACTTGCACGAGAATATGTCAAAGATATGTTGCGAATCTGGACAAAATTGTTCAACCTTTTTCCGGTAGGTTTCATCCATTCTTGGAGCGTGTTTTCTCAGCTTCTGGATTTCAGTGTTGTATGCTGTAATGCGCTTTATCACTGATTTGTGGAGCGATGTCGGAAGAGATGCTTTCTTTCATATACTCAGCACTTTGTCCGCGTCAATACTTGGTATTTCTGCTACCGCAGGCTCATAACTTGCATCTTCCTGCCTGAGAGTAATCCTCATAAGGTAGTAATAGGGCATTACATCTTCGTACGTAGGCAACACATTTTCATGCATCTTCTTATAACTCCCGAGGATAGGGCAATTAACTTTATTTCTTGTTTCAGCCATCTTAAGTAGTTGAACGACAAAACGAAAATGCCAGTACGCTCCAGTCAACATCACTGGGAGTGAAAGGAACTGTTGTGTCATTATGACGCAACATTCGCCAACATCCTCTCCCAAAAGAATCTGTACTGCTGTGATCAGGTGTCTCAGTGAGTTTGCAGAGACAGCTGCGCTGTGAGTGAGGGGTGGGGTTAAAAAAGTAGCAAAAACAAAGGAGAGCTCACGGCCACAAGCTATGCATCTGAAAGTCAACACGAGGTTTCCAGAAAGTATGAGAAGGGGATTGTTAATGATAAGCTCAAATTGGTAACGGTAAGGCTGCTGTCAAACTTGATGCTTACGCAACTTATCATGCCATTTTCGGTGAAAAATTACATACTTTAAGTCATCTGGGGAAGCCTAAGAAATTAACTCACGTTTGCTGAATTTTTACCTGTGTTTGTACACTCAAACGTGATATCAAATAATATAATGAAACAGTTTTTTTAATTTACAAAATGGAGAAAGCAGGTATTTTAAAAGTATTTTTCCTTATAACTTTCAAACTTCGAGGTTCTTTGGGAGGCCTAAGATATAGAATATTGGCCTCCATATTTATTTTTTATTTTTTTTTGGGGGGGGGGGGTCATATCACTAATAAAATTGCTACTATTGCACATGGTGACATTTCAAATTTAGAAAAAAAGTGTTTTTCGCTCCACCATAATGTCCAGTGTTACCTTCAAGCGGTGTGAAAGAACTTTAGTGAAGATTTTATAGCCATCATTCTTGTGAAACCTTTCTAAAAGAACTATGGCTATCATAGCAAGAATAAAAACATCTGTTATGCAATACTTTCAGTGAGAGGGAAAGGTTTGTGGAAAAACTCAAATGTAACAATTGATTGCATCAAAATGTTTCCTTTCTTAACCAACTGACTGATTAAAATCTCTGAACAGACTCTTATCAAGACCCATCTTTAAATAGTTGGACTTAATGGAAACAAGGAAGAATAACGCGTCTTTCAATTTTCTGATTACTTGGCTTCCTCGCAAAAACAGAGTTTGCTGCAACAAATCACTCGTGAAAATCATAGAAATATAGAACTGAGTAAATTTAAAGTCAATGCGTAATCACAGAAAATTATCAAACGTAAGTGTTAAAAATACAAGAATAACCTGTATTTTCCCCATAATTCCACAGCTATCCATTCGGCTGGCGACATTAACGGTATTGCCCCAGATGTCATACTGTGGTTTTTGAGCTCCTACTACGCCGGCTATAACGGGGCCGTTGTTAATACCTGTAACAGAAAGAAAAATGATGCAACAGTTATTCTCGATGCACAGTAATACTGATAAAACATTTTTTAAACATTAGAAAAAAATCAACGCTTTCTATATATCCTCACCAAATTTCATTAAATTAAAAAAGGGGGTCGAATTTTCTTTTGCGCTAGAGCTAATTCAAGCTGACGTAAAAGTAAACAGATTGTATTTTTACATTCGGCTAAACCCTACTATTCTATAATATTATTTTTGAGAAAATGTACAGGGATTGAACTGAATAACATGAACACCTAGAAAAAGAAGGTTTCACGTATCCAGTAGGGTGTGGGACCACCTTTGGCATTCAAAACCGCCTGAATCCTCCTTGGAATCGACGCATACGAATCCTGGATGGTGGTTAGTGCGATGGTACACCATTCTTCATGCAGATACTGCTACAGATCCTTGAGAGAATTAAGAGGAGGATAACGGGATATTACTCTGTTTTCCAACACAGACCAGAGTGGCTCGATGAAGGTTTAAGTCTGGTGATTGGGGTATAAAACAATCTTTCATTACGCAGCATACCTGTAAAAACATCAGCTCTCATTCTCTGAGTATTATACACCATTGTTTGTGAAAATTGCAACACCAGAAAGAGTCGCTCAACACAAATGAAATTTATATCACGGAGTCCTCATGTTACAAGAGATAATAAATTACATTTGTAAAGCTATATAAGATTTTTTCGCTTCAAAATGAGCAAAAATGACATCCTCTGCAACGCATGGCATTGAATTGAAAAGGTTTTTGATATCGTCCTGGGGAATAGCCTGCCAGGCTGCTTCCATGAGAAACCAGAGTTTATTTGGGGTGAATGGCGGAGGTGTTTGAAAAGCCAGTCGCTTAGTTACCATGTCCCACACATGTTCTATCCGGGATATATTCGGCGAACATGCACACCAGGGAAGAAATGTTATCTACTGTGCATGGAAGAGGTCTTGAACATTTCGTACCACGTGTGGCCGAGCTATGCACCGCTGGAATACAGGGCCAGACAACTCTGAAGGAAAGGTATCACCTCTGCCTGCGTCAAGTTGAATCGTGACTCGTCAGAAAACACTACCATCATGGTGCGTCAAGTTGAATCGTGACTCGTCAGGAAACACTACCACCATGGTGCATCAAGTTGAATCGTGACTCGTCAGAAAACACTACCATCATGGTGCGTCGAGTTAAATCGTGGCTCGTCAGAAAACACTACCATCATGGTGCGTCAAGTTGAATCGTGACTCGTCAGAAAATAATACTATCATGGTGCGTCAATTTGAATCGTGACTCGTCATAAAACACTACCATCATGGTGCGTCAATGTAATCGTGACTCGTCAGAAAACACTGCCATCATGATGCGTCAAGTTGAATCGTGACTCGTCAGAAAACACTACCATCATGGTGCGTCGAGTTAATTGTGACTCGTCTGAAAACACTGCCATCATGGTGCATCAAGTTGAATCGTGATTCGTCAGAAAACACTACTATCATGCTGCGTCAAGTTGAATCGTGACTCGTCAGAAAACACTACCATCATGGTGCGTCAAGTTAAATCGTGACTCGTCATAAACACTACCATCATGGTGCGTCAATGTAATCGTGACTCGTCTGAAAACACTGCCATCATGATGCGTGAAGTTGAATCGTGACGTCAGAAAACACTACCAGCATGGTGCGTCAAGTTGAATCGTGACTCGTCTGAAAACACTACCATCATGGTGCATCAAGATGAATCGTGATTCGTCAGAAAACACTACTATCATGCTGCGTCAAGTTGAATCGTGACTCGTCAGAAAACATTACCATCATGGTAGTGTTTCAGGAAACACCGTGTTCGAGACCCAATTGCAACCTGAGGCGTCTGTGTTTGAAGGTCATTGCAATGTGCAGCAGTGGGTTGCAAGTGGCCAGTCCTCTGTTAAGTAGACGACGTCGAACTGTCCTGAGACAGTGCTTCCACTATTGCGCTAGTACTACAGATGCTGCCGTGCAATCGGTCACTACCATGTGGTATAATTGTTTCTCATCCCGTGCTGTCATGCAGTTTTGGGGTCCAAGCCTAATCTGTTCGTATCACTGTACTGGCGTTTCATCTCGTACGATTGGCGATTTCGCGGTTGGAAATCCATCTTCTATCATCCCAGTAATCTTTCATCGCTCAAAATCCGCCGGGTATTTATAATGCGACTTTCTTCGGCGACGGGCATAGTGCGACGCGAGACACACCTTTTGAACTCCATGTCGGCTCTTCACTGATTGCAACATCTCATTTGAACCAGCTCTTTATATCCAAGCCCGGTCAGTTCAGAGGTCTCTGCTGCGAAACCTCATGTGCATTTTTACTGACATTTTAATCATTTGCATGCCCCAAGCTGTACAAATGTAAGTTTCAAGCTATTACCAGGAGTCCTTCATAGTGTTGCAATTTTCACAAATGGTAGCTCTTCAACTTTGAATACAGCTCTAACTAAACTGTTATCGCATTTCGCTTTATTTACCTGCTTGTCTGTACTTTTACCCATTGTCAGGATGCAAACTTTAAAAAGTTCGTCGACAGAAATTCTATGACGTTAGGTTAGAAAATATTTAAAGAGCAGAAACCAAATTAATATGAGAACCCAGAAATTCAAAAGGAGGTTTAAATTAGGGGTATACGGC
The DNA here is from genome assembly GCA_039090855.1 of Macrothele yani. Taxonomy (NCBI): domain Eukaryota; kingdom Metazoa; phylum Arthropoda; class Arachnida; order Araneae; family Macrothelidae; genus Macrothele; species Macrothele yani. The sequence goes on along the minus strand of CM077032.1, from coordinate 32,858,900 downwards.
ACAATATGTTAAAAGATACATTACTCTCTTCCCCTTGCTTTTCATTATCTTTTAAATAAACTGCTGGTTTTACTGTTTACTATGAAGAAAAAAGAAATTACGAACTTTCAAAATATGTGGCCAAAACCCTCCTCGCGACAACAATAAGATAGCGCGCCTAAAAGAGACCAATTGGTATGAATCTATGTTGTCATGGTTCAACTGAAGATGTTTTCCGAATCCTATTTATAGATGCCGAGATATATTGCTCACAGACAGAAGGATATACCGATATGAATAGTAAGAATTCCGAATTTCGTGATACTTATTACAAAAGCCGAGTTGATACTTACGATTAATGCATTTTAACCGAAAAATTGATGCGTGGAATTTATCAGGTTGATCATTTTAAATTGACATGCCTAGAGGGAGAAAATGTCGTAATAAAAGTTTTATTACGGCGAAAAAGAAGCAAAGCAAAAAATGTTTTTGTCAGCCAGCTTTCTACTGTCGTTTTACCTATTTTTAATATAAAGTGCAGTTTCAACCTTATGTCATTATTCTTCACAGGGGTAAAACGATGAGAGTGTAATGTTTAAGTGAGTGTTTGAACAAGCAGAGCATCTATGTGTTACTTATGAACTTACCAACTCTGAGTTTAAACCTCTGAAATGATTCCCGGTTGATTTGATCCAAGAGTGCCATGAGAGCAATTGCAAATTCTGTCAAAGCCACCAAATTATGTCCTTGTCTAATTTCATCCTTCAAAAATATCAAAACAATATTATTAACAACAGGAAGCATTGATATTATTGACAAACCATTGAGACATGTCAACATTGCTGTATCTCATTGCATACACAGTAATGTAATAGCAAAATAATCCTATCTACATTGGTTTCCATAAATTAAGGAAAAACACCAGAAAAATTGTTATTATTTGAGAAAGAAGAGTTGGAAATGCACGAAACGATTCAATACTTAAAATTGTTTGTTTGGGGTTTTAACAGCCACCCTGATAAACTCGATAGTCAGTGACCTGTCCCTAATTTAGGGTCACCAGTTCTAGGGAAAGAAGACAGTCGGTCCCGTAAGACAAACACAAAATCATCAATTTCGGACGAATGGTCAGAAGCTAGCGTTTGGGACACTGCGCCATTGGGTTAGCAAACTTGTGCAACATTTTATCAATAGCCACGTATAATATTTATCCTTACATTTTCTAGGAAAAAAGGAATTTATGAGGTCGTTCGGGAAGTACACGATCACTTACATTTCGGAAACTTGGAATGGCAACATAGGCGATATTTGGGGGTTGTGTAGTACGTAACTCGGCCTCAATTCGTCTCTACCGATTAGCTAGCGAAAGTTGTAACCACGATGGAGCAACTAAAACCATCAGTGACAGTAGGAGAACACGGATTTTTTTTTGTTTTGTACCCTACTGTAGTATTCAGAGGGCGTAGCACTAAGTCTTTTATGGACAGCAAATATCAAAATGTCCTTAAAAACGGCTATGCACAATTGGATGGAAGGATATAAGGAAGGTAGGACTTCCCCGAAATATGCTCCAAGTTGCTGTCGACTGCTTTTGGCTTCCAGAGAAGAAGCCCAGCCAAACATTGAAGAAGCCTTACATCAGTCTTGTAGGGTGCCTATGAACTTTCAACGCAACTGGGCAATGGGCATCCCACAAGAATGCTATGTACCTTGCTGACGGAAGATTCAGACCTCACGCACCTGATCACTACCCATAATAAATTCCGTTTCTACATTGCACGGAGACACCTTGTACGGTATAAAAAAAGTTTTGGACATAGAAATCCTCATCTCTTTTCCGTATTTTTTCTTATTAACGTTTTCAAATAAAAAAAATATATTCTATAATATGATCATTTCTGTGGTCTTGGAGCCACCATTTTTAGAAATTTCTTTCATAGTCGAAGGAGTGGTCTTTTTTTTTTTTTTTTTTTTTTTTTTTTTTTGTTGGAGATTTAGCGACCACCGTGAGCAACTCAGTGGACTATTAGCAGTCGCCTGTCCCTAATTTAGAGTCACTGGTTCCAGGAAAGGGAGAGAACCAGTACCGTAAGACAAACACAACATCCATGCCTCACCGGAATTCGAATCCGGACCCTTTCGGACGAATGATCAGAAGCCATCGCTTAGACCACTGCGCCTGACACTTCCTTAGGAGTGGTCTTGACACTTGTTATTCATATTCCGCGATTTAACGGTAGCTAATTTTATCAAAACTCGATGATCTAAGTTTGTCTGCCATCTGAGTTGAGTGTATAAACATGTGCTTACGCGTCGTTGACGGGCTTGCATTGGAGTATTGAGGCATTCTTTAAGTGACCCGAAATAATATCCTGTCTAGACAACTACACAATAGGATTAAAAATGTGTTTTATTTTGCCAGTTTGGTTTTAACAATTTTTTGGTATCATTGTACGTATAATCTATACTAATATATATATTTGTGTGCTTGAGGTAATCTCGAAAACTACTGAACCGATCCGGACAATACTTTCACCGTCGGGAAGCTAATTTCTTTCTTGTGGACATACACGATTTCATTTATTTTTTATTATTTTTAGCTGTACTACTGAATTCGAACACTTACAAGTAGTTCCCGATTTCCCATGTATCGTTCCGCTTGCGGCGGATTGTACAAAGAAAATGCCATGGTAACTTAAAAAAATTACTTATGACAATAAAAATTAGCGATGACAAATCTGTGGGTCAGTAGCTTTCATTTAACAAAAAATCATGAAAATCGCTCCAGTGGGTGGCGCTGACGGATTGTAGAAAGAAACGCCCTTGTGTTTAAAATACATACATCGCAAAAGGACGACAACCCCATTATTCTCATTAACTTCTTGATGACTAAATTTAAAATACTGTGCTTGTAATTAAATTTAATACAAGTAACTAATTTCTGAAATTTGCTTCGTTTTTTGCATTTGCCCGCTATGTAAGATTCACTTTATAATTTTCACATTATCTATATTGAATCTTAAAATAAAAATGTTTATGAGTATCAGTATGATATGTAACTTACATTTCCAAATTAAAAGTTCACGCTCTCTAGCCAGGTTCCATTAAAAACATGCGACCCCTTGTGAAGAGTAATTAAGTTCTGCGTGGCTCCATGACAGTTTACGACATGCGATCCTCGCTCCATGAGCGGAAAAGAATATCTCTGCATTTTTAACTCCTCGTAGTCATTACGAAAACGCCTATGGCTGCTGTTGTGAGAGCAAAAGGTGGAACAACACGTTATTAGGCAGCCGTATACACTCATAATCAAAAAACTAGCTGCATCCAGAAGGGAGTGTCGGATTGGAATGCTATTCGTGACGAAGGTAAAGGTTACAAAGAACAATAAATGATTAAACATTGATACTGATATGGGCAATATTTATTGAGCTACACATCAATAAGTAATATCTCTCACTATGGCATCGGGCAGCCATGTTTGCTCACACAGAATGCCAGACGTCTCGGCATGGAGTTGTACAGGTTCTTAATAGTGTCCTGCGGTAAACCATCCCATGCAGCTTGAATCCTCTCACGCATTTCCTGTAGATTGTGCGGTAGAGGTGGAATGTGGATAGCCTGTCCAATAGCATCCCACACATTTTCAATCGGCGAAAGGTCTGGCGATGCGGCTGGCCATGGGAGAGTTGGCACTTTCCCAAGAGCTTGCCTTGAAGGCAAGCTCTCGAGACAGCAGCAATATACGGAAGCGTTGTCTTTTTGGAAAATCGAACCGGAGTGAGCGTTCAGAAAAAGTAGGGCCACTGGTTTCAGGACATCATGAGCGTAACGTTGGGCTGTCAAAGTACCTGTAATGAACACCAAAGATGACCTAGCATCGTAGGCAATAGCACCCCACACCATGACACCAGGCCTTCTGGACGTGTGACGCTCGACGACAAACCGTTCGTCTTGGCACTAACCTTCCAAAAGTGGCCCACTCCGATAGATGGCGCCACGGTAGCACTTCACCTCCCCTCTCTTCTAGGGATTTCACGTGAAATGCGTTGAAGTTACTTACATCACTTTGTTATCAGGCACTTCTACCCTGGCAGATAACACTTTTCTTGCTTTTATTCTGCTAGCTAGACAGTTTCATATTCGTGAGGAAAACTTAAACTTCCGTCATAATAAATATTTCACACATATGCCACAATGTACATTCATAAAGGTCCTTTTAAGGGCCACCTTTAATCCATATTATTCACTTCCTTTGACACTTTTTCACGATGTAGCGATAACGTTTCGCCATCTATCGTCGCTTCCGAAAACTATTTCTGTGCCACATTCGGAAGGTTTACCGACCACGGTGCATCCATACACGGATTCGGTTGTCGTCTGCTCTAAGACAAAAGTAGGACTCGTCACTGAAGATCACCAGCTGCCATTCTGCGTGGCTCCATGGCAGTCTGGCACGAAACCATTGCAGTCTTTGGCGACGACGTACTGTTGTTAAAGGCAGTCGTCATAACGGTCAGCGTGCGTGTAGTCCTATGTCGTGCAGCAATCTGCCATGGTGCTGGCACTATAGGACGATGCATAGAGAGCACCACTGCTCGTTGAATATCCGCAATCGCGGCTTTTGGGTCACTCAGCGCATGTCGGACTACCCGTCGGTCCTTTCTCTCCGTAGTTCGTCGAGGTCCCCCTGATCATTGCCGCCAACAGCATGCTATGGTGATATCCGTACGCCCGGTATAGCGTGTAATACGTCGATAAGGCCATTTCGCTTCCCGTAGCCCGACGACGCGGCACCTCTCGAACTCCTCCAACTGCTCGAATTGCATCCGAACTTTTCTCCGAGGCATACTTCACTTGCAAAGGATGCAACCGACACAACAACACAAGTCAGAATGGTAAGCACACGCAATGGGACCATCTTATACGGTCTGTCAGGCACAGAGCTACGAACCCTCTTTGCTTGCGTCACATGAGCGGCCGAGCGTGATACTTGAATAATTTGCATTTCTCACGATGTAAAACCTGCCCACCAAGTTTCATTCCTGGTCGGTTGCTTCCTTCTGGGTGCAAATACTTTTTTGACGATGAGTGTATAATGATCGTACATTCAGTTTAAATAGGAATTGTTAATTCAGCTGACCAGACCATAGCTTCAAAGGGATGTATGTTTGGAAAAAATGCTAAAATGTATTTTCTGCAGTAAAACGTTTTTTAGAGCAGTAGTCTCAAACTTGTGGCCCACATGTGGCCCGGAGCCAACTGTTTTGTGGCCCGCATTAATTATTACAAAATAAACATAAATCACCCTTTTTTTCAAGTATATTATAATACACAAGCGGAAAGTGAAAAAAGAACACCAAGAAGGAATTGGCGGACGATCATGAAATTTACATATGTTAATGGGGTCGAGTTTACGTAGGTATGATGTTAATTTCGGGACCAACCGGTGAGCGCTTACGCCACAGCATGGCATAATATGCAAATTATCGTCGGCGGTATTTAAGGCGTACGGCGAAGTGAATGTAATCAGTCATCGGCGTACGGACACGTGCGAAGAAGCTGCAATGCCTGGACATGGAAGACGTGTACGATTTCAGCAGTTATCGGACTTTGAGCGAGGTCGTCTAGTCGGACTCCGCGAGGGTGGGTGGTCGTATTGTATTTGGACGGGAAGTATCGGTGGTGGTACGATGGCGGCGTAGATGGTCCGAGGAACATTCCCACACGAGAAGACGTGGTAGTGGGCGTCACAGACGGACTGATGAGCGGACCGATCGACGCATAAGAAGAGCGGCGTTGTCAAGCAGAACATCCACTGCGACGCAAATCAGAGCTGCCTTTGCACTTGAGGTGACTGTGCGAACAATCCGCAACCGTCTACTGGATGCAGGACTACGTGCACGTGTGCCTCTGGCATGTGTAACTCTAACTCCAGCCCACCGTCAGGAAGGGCTGCAGTGGTGTCGCCAACGTCTGCACTGGAGAACGCAATGGCGATGTGTCGTGTTCAGCGATGAAAGGAGATTCTGCTTGGGAGCCTCCAATGGCCGTATGCATGTTTGCACACGCACAGGGGAGCGTCTCCACCCTTCTTGCATCCGCAAGCGACACACAGGGCCTACACCTGGTTTCCTGGTGTGGGGAGCGATCAGCTATCGCTTCCGTACACAACTAGTGTTTGTACCGGGTACGTTAAACAGCACCTCCTACATCAACAACATCATTCAGCCCGTTGTTGTGCCATTTGTAAGGTAGGTCCATCGTGGTGTTTTCCAGCAAGATAACGCACGCCCACACACGGCACGTGCAAAGCAACATGCACTTCAGGGTGTGAGACAACTTCCATGGCCTGCACGTTCACCGGATTTGTCCCCCATTGAGCACGTGTGGGATTTTATGGGACAACGACTTATCCGGTCTCCTCGGCCAGCCACGACAATCCCCGATTTACGCATCCAGGTTGAGGATGCTTGGAACTCAATACCCCAAACTTACATCCAACATCTGTACGACAGACTCCATGAGAGAATTGCACAGTGGGACGCAGTTCATGGCGGTTCAAGCTCGTACTAACCATGTTACATGGAAATGTTATTTTTCAGTTTCCCAGAAAATACAGCTGTATTTTGCCATAATGTTTTGATCACGTTATCCTCTGTATTCCGTTATAATGCTGTACAAATTTCGTTGGTATCGGACGTCTCCTTCTTGGTGTTCTCTTTTCACTTGCCGCCAGTGTATATTAAATATAATATAAACATAGTAATGCATGTCAAAACCATCTGCCGCCACGGTGACGCTGTGATCTAAGCGATGGCTTCTGATTACTCGTCCGAGATGGGTCCACGTTCGAATCCCGTGAGGCACGGATGTTGTGTTTGTCTTACATCCCTAGCTCTCTCAATTGCCTGGAGTCAGTGGTCCTAATTTAGGGACGGCCGACTGCTCATAGCCCATTGAGTTGCTCACGGTGGTCGTTAAGGCTCGATCAAAAAAAAAAGGCCATCTGCTTATAAGTAACAAGTTTATTCACAAAGAATATAACTGCATGCGGTTTGCATGTTTCAGAGACATGAAAATATTTTCAATATATTGAAGTCTCCATTTTCCTATAATGCTGACAACGTACCTGAAGAACATCAGCGTGAATTAATAAGCTTTCAGTGTGATTCTTTCCTAAAAGAAAAATTCAACAGCAGCAATCTAACATAGTTTTACCAGTTAGTTTAAAAGTAGAAGTACGTAAACATTCATAACCTAGGCACGCGTTCTGTCTATGTTCGGAACAACATACTCAAGTGAACAGTTGTTTTCAAGAATGAACCAAGTAAAATGTCTTGAAAAGAATAGGTTAAGTGACAATCACTTATGCTCACTTTTAAAAGTAGCATATTCAAACGACATTATTCCAAATATCGATAAGTTAGTGACAGATAAGCGAGCCCAAATTTGTATCCAAAACGTGCAATATTTTCTGTACCGTGTACCCTGTTGAGTTGGTAAAATCTGATTGTTTTAGGATTTAAATGAAAATAATTGTTAAGTAAAAGTGATTGTTTTTAGTGATTGATGAATCATTTGCTTTTTGTATTTACCGATAATTAGAAATACTATTCCACTCAAGTGCCAAGCCATTGGTGTAGTATGGTAAAATTTATATTTATTTATAAGAAATTTATTAATATCCATGCTGCCCCCTACATTCCTCCAAAACTGGAAAGTGGCCCTTCCAATGGTCTGAGTTTGAAACCACTGTTACAGAGGGATTTACATATGGTATCTTTCAACAAAATCTACGAGATCCTTTCGCGTTCTAGGGAGATTGATTTTATATTTTTGGAAACTGACAGCACATTATTCTTTGTAATAAAAATTTCTTCGAATGCTTTTACCCAGCTCAATGCCATTTATTCAATGTTGTATTCCTAAGTTCCTTAAGTAGTTTTCCTTTTAGTGCAAACGCGAAGAAAAATAGGAATGAAAAAAGATGTAAGCGTACAAATTTTGAAGATGACAATCCGATTTTGGGGGTAAATGTGACAAGGATGGTAAGTCAGATAATATCGGAAAACTTGAAAATTTTCATCGTCCTGGAGCGGGACTCGAATCCGCGTCTCCCAGAAAACGCCCGGGTATGCTAGCATACCCGGGCGCTTTCTGGTATGCTAGCACACCCGGGCGTTTTCTGGGAGACGCGGGTTCGAGTCCTGATCCTGTATGATAGCATACCCGGGCGTTTTCTAGGAGACGGGGTTAGAGTCCCGCTCCAGGACGATTAAACTTTTCAAGTTTTCGGATATTATCTGACTTACCATCCTTGTCACATTTACGCCAAAAATCGGATTGTCATCTTCAAAATTTGTATTATATGGCGTAATCCCGTATTTCTTTCAAGATGTAAGCGTTTCTACTTCAAATGCTTTTCTCTATTGATAAACAAACACAGGTGGTTTTAATAGCTACTTGAGTCTGAAATGTTAAAAATTGAGTGAAACCATTGCATAAGAAGCAAGCATTTACTTACCTTTGTGTCCTCCTATGGAAAGACATATTAATGAAAGAAAAATAATATGGTTATAGTGTAAAAAGAATTGGTTATAAATGGTTTTCAACAAGAAATGATTATAAATGGTTTTCAACAAGAAATGGTTATAAATGGTTTTCAACAAGAAATGTTTATAATGTTATGAAGAAAATTTTTGAAGATTTCAGTAACACTTTCTCTTACCCCATTTTCTTCCCTTCCAGGCTGCAAGCCAGCAGCTGCCATGTAAGTGCTTCCAATGGTTTTGATTTTCTCTATTCGGCTAAACTTTGGTTTCAGGAGTAACTGGAATATAAAAACAGTTAAACCGATTGTTTGGCCGAATTGTTTCGTTAAGAAAATTATGAAACAGTTTACCAAAACGCATTTTTAATTACTGAGAACAAAACATGTGCTTAGGTTAAAAGCAACAGCTGTCTGTCGTGATCCTAAGACTATAAGGTTCGTCAGTAAAATTTGATGATAGCACAGTATATATGAACAGGAGGTAATATTTAATGAAACTTACTTTACTGGTCTTCTAAACAAAATCCCTGGATACAATACACTTTTGGCATCGTTCCGTTGGTTGGTTGGTTGGTTCATTGATTTTATTGGCGCAAGGGCCATGGTTGGCCAAAGAGCGCCAAACAAAAGACATCAAAAGAGAACCAAATCAATAAAATAAGTACACAAGGCTAAAAACAGGATGAAGCGGTAAAAGTGAAAGATGGAAATGAATACGGTAAAAACTACAAGACAGACAGACAAACAAACAGTATTAAAAACGTGCGATGAAGCTTAAAATATGGCTGATCAAATAAAACTGAAGAATGAGAACGATGAAAGGGCTAAAAAAGATAATGAAACAAACAGTACTAAAAACATGATACAAACATTAAAATCTAGCTGATTCAGTAAAACTGAAAAATGAGTATAATGATAGGGCTAAAATCTAGATACGTTTAAAATAGTCAATTTGCTTAAAAAATGAAAAAACAACAACAGGATTGCAGTGGTCATTGAGGAGCCGCTGCATTGTAGCGGCGTCCTCGTTCAACAAATGAGAATGAAAGAAATGAAAACGTACATCACGAAAACGAACACAGGTACACAAAAGATGAGTGACGGTGAGTCGGCAGTTGCACGCCTCACACATCGGCGCAGTGTCGCCACACAGCAAAAAGCGGTGAGTGAAACGACAATGCCCAATGCGGAGACGCGCAAGCACCACTTCCTCCCTGCGGTTCCGACGAGATGAGGAGTTCCAGATTTCGAGAATAGGTTTGATACGATGCAGTTTATTTTCAACCTGTTGATCCCACAGACCCTGCCACGTTCGTTTGATATGATCACGAACAAGAAATCGAAAATCGCGATGAAACAGTGGCAAGGGTGTGACGACCAAAGAGGAAGCAGATCTAGCGGCCGCATCAGCACACTCGTTACCCAAGATTCCAACATGCCCAGGAATCCAGACGAATTGAATCTGGACACCGGCCTCGAGCAAGGAACGAAAAAGCCCTCGTACGTTCAAAAGAAAAGGATGATTACAATAGTCCAGCGATGACAAAGACTGCAGGACACTTAATGAATCCGTATAGACCATAGCACTATGATGAGAACTCGACTGAACATGAAGAAGTGCAAGATACACAGCATGCATCTCCGCCGAAAACACCGTGGCCTCAGCTGGGATCCGCGCTACTGACACGTCATCAACACAGACAGCTGCGGATCCAACGACTCCATGCATCTTGGAGCCATCAGTGAAAATGGGAGTGTATTCAGATTTGAGGGCACGATGCTCAGCGAAGAGCTGCTGGTACACTGACGCAGGGGTTGAGGATTTGTCGAAAGACGTAAAGGTGGTATCAACCATGACACCAAGTGGGTGCCATGGAGGATCCCCAAAGCCCCTGATCGCTGCAACAAGCGACAAGTCGAGCCCTGCATCACGAGCTACGGCCGCCATACGAAGACCGAAGGTTGGAACGCACGAGGGCCGGTTCGCAAATAAACGAGCATGCTGAGGATGGAAAACTGCACCGTACAAAGGATGGTCTGGAAGAGACCGAAGTTTTAAGTAAAAGTGGACAGACAGCCGCAGACGGCGTAATTCAAGCGATGGTTCGTTCGCATCAGCGTAAAGGCTGGGAATCGGAGATGTTCGAAATGCTCCCGTACAAAGACGCAGTGCCTGATGATGAACAGCGTCCAAAGGCCGGAGAACGGAAGGACGAGCCGAGCCATACACGATACAGCCGTAATCCAGTTTCGACCGAATTAAGGAGTGGTAAATGCGAAACAAAGAGATCCTGTCTGCGCCCCACGAAACTCTCGAAAGGATTTTTAGAATAGAAAGAGCACGCAGACAGGAAATCTTGAGCCGCCGAACGTGCACACGGAACGTAAGCGCACGGTCGACGGTCAGTCCAAGGAACTTGGTCTCTGGCAAAACTGGAATGGCTGCACGGTCCAAATACAGCTCGGGGTCAGGATGGAGGCCACGCCTCCGGCAGAAATGAACACACGCTGTCTTGTCGGGAGAAAGAACGAAACCATTGCTATTTGCCGCTTTAAAAATCTGATTAATACTAGACTGCAACTGCCTTTCAATGAAACGCATGCTCGATGACGAGCAGAAGATGTGCAAGTCATCGACATACACAGTAGCCAAAACCGCAGGAGGAAGATTTGTGAGGAAACAATTAATGCGAAGGATGAACAATGTGACAGATAAAATGCAACCTTGAGGAACACCTTGTTCTTGATGGAATGTTGCAGATAGCGTCGTACCCAGGCGCACCTGGAACACCCGATTGCGAAGAAAATTTACAATAAAGGTCGGAAGATTCCCTCGCAATCCGCATGCGTGGAGGTCACGGATAATCCCGTGCCGCCACGCACGATCATAGGCTTTCTCGATGTCAAAGAATACAGAAACCAGGTGCTGCCTACGCACGAACGCCTCGCGCACAGATGTCTCAAGGTGCAGGAGATGATCGTGAGGTGAACGATGACGCCGAAAACCGCTTTGTGATGGTGAAAGTAATTGATGATGTTCTAAAAAATGAATTAATCGTGAGTTAACCATGCGTTCGAGAACTTTACACAGACAGCTAGTGAGAGCAATTGGGCGATAACTAGAGGGAGACTTAGGATCCTTGCCAGGCTTCGGAAAAGGTAGAACAAAAGCCTTTCGCCAAGACTCCGGGAAACTGTGTTCTAACCAGATGCGGTTGTATAAGATTAAAAGGTTCTCGAGAGACGACTGGGAGAGATGACGGAGCATGTCGTAGTGGATGTCATCGGGACCGACAGAAGTAGCCCCGGACCGATGCAGAGCCACCCGAAGTTCACACATGCTGAAGGGGGAGTTATAACCATTGTTGGTATACGGCGCAAAAGAGATTCTCTGGCGTTCCGCGGAGGACTGAATCCTATGAAAGGAGGCCGGATACGCCAGATCACTCGAAACGGAGGCAAACGCCTCCCCCAGACAGTCTGCAATCTCCCCGACGTCAGCATATGTGCAGCCGTTACTCTCGAGATTGGCAATCTGGTGTGAACTGTAGGTTCCCCGGATCTTACGAATCCTTTCCCACACAGTTTTCGAATTGGCACGTGAGGTAAGAGATGATACATACTGGATCCAAGACTCCCTCTTGCTACGTCGACGCACCAACCGAGCATAGGATTTAGCACGTTTAAAAGCAACGAGATTAGCCTCGGTTGGATAACGCCGAAAAGTAGACCAGGCCTTGTGTTGAGCTCTCCTAGCTGCTGCGCATTTAGGGTTCCACCAAGGTTTCGGAATTCTGGGGAGCTTCGTAGATGTCTTACGAATTGAAAGATCAGCTGCCTGAAGAATACAAGTTGTGACTTTAAGTACAGCTGCGTCGATTGACTCTTGGGTCACCATTTCAGAAGATATCACCGCGGACGATGTCAAGACCTCCCATCTGGCACAATCCATCCTCCATCGAGGTGGGCGGGAGGCAGAATATGGCACGTTTGCATGGTGCCAGAGGACGATTGGGAAGTGGTCGCTCCCGTGGAGATCCTTACACACCGTCCACGACCAGTCAGCAATGATCGATGGTGAACCCAAGGTCAAATCGATCGCACTGAAAGATCTTGTCGGCTCATGGAAGTAAGTGTCAGCACCGGTGTTTAAAAGGCACACAGAGGCCGAGCACAGAAGAGACTCTATGCGACGACCTCTAGCGCTGGCGCTGACACTACCCCACAAAGGATGATGAGCATTAAAGTCACCCAAAAGAAGGAAGGGAGAGGGCAGCTGATCAATCAAGCTCTCCAGAACAGAGACGCTAACATCCTCATCCGGTGGTAGATAAACACTGCAAACAGTAAGAGGCACAGGCATAGAAATACGAACCGCCACGGCCTGCACAGTTGTGGAAACCGCGACGGAAGATACCAGAACCCTGTGAGGAACGAGAATAGCGACACCCCCACAGGCTATATTTCCAGACGAGTGGTCTGTCCGAAATGCACTGTAGCCTCGAACTGAAAGCAGGTCCGATGGTTTAAGCTTTGTCTCCTGAAGACAAAGGCACACCGGAGAGTACAAATAAAGCAGATGTTTCACGTCATCAAAACTGGTGCGAAAACCTCGGCAGTTCCACTGAATTATTGAACCCATGGGTAAAAATGAAATGAAAAAGGAAATGATTAAACTTGGTCAGCCTCCATTTCCTCTGGTGAGCGTTCCCCCAGATTTGGTGGTGTGTGACCAGGGGCCAAGATTGGTGAATGCTTTGTCCCAAGTGTCTTGGCGGGATTTGCTCGCCGTTGATTGTTTGGCTGAGACTTTGAAGGAGAAGAAATGCTCTTCTTATCCTTGACCTTGGTGTTGGTGTTAGTGTTGGCGTTTTTGCCAGAAGAAGTGGACTGAGTGCCCTTGCTGGTGTTGGAGTGAGTCTGCTTCGGTGAAGTGGCGGGTGCCGCTTTCAGACTCCTAGCTCGCGACTGGGGTGCCTCCAGTCCGGCTGCGATGATTTCCTCCATATTGAATGGACAGTTAGGGGAGATCTGAGCGTCGGTCTGAATGCCAACCGTAGATTTGGCAACCACCACTGAAGCGTATGATCGCCGATCAGATGTAACGGGAACAACTCTTCTTCTGGCCTCAGGATAGGAAATATTTTCCACCGTTTTGAGCCTTTGGATTTCCTTCTCCTCCTTCCACTTGGGACAATCTTTGGCTGATGCTGGGTGTGAACCCTTGCAGTTCACACAAAACTCGGCCTCGGCCACACATTCTGAGAGTAGATGCTCTGTGGCACCACAGCGTCCACACCTAGGAGTACTCCTACATGACTGCTGAGAGTGGCCGTACGACTGGCACCTAAAACATCTCAACGGGTTAGGAATGTACGGTCGTACCTCGAGGTGGAGATACCCTGCCTTGATGGATGTAGGCAGGGAAGGGCAGTTGAATGTCAAGATAATGTTCCAGGATGGGACAAACTGCCCATTCCTCCTGAAAGAAATACGCCGCACACCCGTAACATGTTGGCTCCTCAGTTCTTCGAGAAGTTCCTCCTCAGTGCAATCAATAAGATCCCGAGAGGAGACAACACCTCGAGATGAATTTAGGTAACCGTGTGGTGTTATTTTGACCGGAGTCTCAAGCAGCATGCTGGTGTTGATAAGTGTGGAACTGTAGGCCACAGTAGACATCTCAACAAGAAGATCTCCAGACTGGAGCTTCTTGACGCTTTTAGGAGAGCTTGCAATTGATTGCAGTGCTTTATGGATCCAAAATGGACTTTTGGCACTCAAAGGCTTTGAAGGGTCCAATGAGTGCACAAAAAAGAATCTAGCATTGGAAACATCAGCGACAAATTTTTTGGCGGAAGGACCTGAACCTTCCTCCATACTTCTTTTAGTTTTGGGTTCATGGGAAATTTCATTGAGAGCCATGAAAAAATTGAAAGGATTCATCCGCCGACTTCCCCACCCACAATCGAGCCCAACAAGGGAGAACCGGAGGTCCGCAAGCCCAAGTGGACGCAGGACACGGCTCTAGGGATAGCAAGCGGATATAGCAAGTTGATAGGGCAGACATGCGCTCGGCGAGCACCCAGACTTTCCCATGCCTGGGGAACACCCCTTTGGCATGCCCACCCTATCCCCAGACTCACCCTGTCGTACGAGACGACAAGCCGTTAGAGGTCTGGGCTCCACTCGGCCACAGACCTCATTGACTAGGAGTGGGTTAGTTCCCAGCCGCCCGTTTAGGGTGAAGCAGGGGGCAAAGAGGAGTGTTGGCAACTGGCGACAACAACACCCAGGCCTCCAGAAACCTCAGCCTCCAGCATCCCCTTTTCCACCTTACGGGTCACCGCACACGGCAAACGTGCAGGTAGGTCTAGCTAACCAGCACGGAAAAACAAAGAACGGAACATGAAATGGAGAAGACAGGAAAGAAAACGAGAAACTAAAATCCTGAGCTGGCGCATAATCACAACCTCAGCAACCTACAACTGAGGCGGGTTCATGTATAGTGAAAAAAACATAAAACATGTGAAATTCATCACATATAGTTCATGTCGGCTCGGGCCGTGGGGACGCCATCCCCCATCAGCTGGATGAACAGCTGTCCCTTCGGTGATGTAATCGTTCTAGTCGTAACGACAAAATGATCCGTCACAAGGTCAGCTCGGGCCGTGGGGGCGCCGCTCCCCAAATAACTGGTAAACCAGTTATCCCCGTGCGGGGGCATCGTTCCGTTGACGCGCCAAGTTAAACATGTCGCCCACATGTGTCCTACCGTTCAGTAATTACTCTCTAGCTACGTTTGTTTTCAATAACTATTTTCCCAGTTTGCAGTACTGGCATAGGCTATACATACACTTTGTAACGTATTGCGTAACATCATGTAGATGGTATACTACTGTAGCGACGTATGAGTCAAATCGGCGAAAATACAGGGATAAGCCATGCCGGTGTAGTTCATTTAGGAGAACAGCAGTTCCGAAGCAGGTAGATGTGGTTTCGAATTTCATCACCTGCAGAAGTGTTATATTAGGGTTTAAGAAATCAAACGGCGTTCCTGCGTAGGGCAGTTCCACGACGTAAATATGTTTATTTTCTGCGGAGCAGTTTTTCTGTGCTGCACACGACGGAAAGCGTTTGACACGGGGAATCAAACGAGGCGTGAGGCACACGTTGTGACCCATGCGTTGAACTTGTACAGCTACAAAGTGTGAAATATTAGTTCTATTGCGATGTTACTGGAAACATTGGTTTAAAGCTTCTGAAGCAGTACGAAAAATTGACGAAGTTGAAGATGAAGGCCTGGCGGTTACAAGGACCGCGAAAACGTGGTTCAAGACATTTGCGACTGGTGAATTGAGCTTGAAAACAAAGGAAGGTTCGGGTAGGCCGTTGATCTGAACGCTCTGCAAACGGATGTGGAAGACAATCCCCGAACAAGCACTCGCATCAGAAGAATTAGGAGTTTCTAAATCTCCCATCGCTGAGGACCTGCACATAATCGGAAAGGTTTACAGAAGCCGCCATGAGGTTTCTTGTGACCTCACCTAAGCTCAAGCTCAACGACGTGTTGAAGTATGCAGGGAAGTTCTCAGAAATCCACGCGATTCTCGATGTATCAAAATAATTCGTAGTTACTGGGAAAGAAAATTGGATAGATCTGCCTAATCCCGATTCTTCACAACCTTGTTTGAATAGAGGTGAACCAGCTTTACCTACACCCAAACCAGGAAGTTTTGAAGAAAGGTCCATGGAGCGTATGGTGGAATTATGAAGGTGTAATCCACCTTGAGCTCATTCCGAATGGTCAGTCTATTAATGATGAACTGCATTCTCAGCAATTGGGTAGGATATGTGACAAACTCCAGCGGGAAGTATCCTACTTTCGTCAACTGAAAAAGGGCACTGCTGCACCAAGACAATGCAAAACTTCACACGGCTAATTATTCCAAGTTGAACTTCATGGAGTCACTTTAGACATGCCACTGTATACCACCACTTGTTTCGTGCGATGGTGCATTTACTCCGTGGCAAGCAGCTGCTTAATTTGTACGAAGTCGAACGCGAGTGCCAAGAGATCTTTGCCTGCAAGCTGAAAGCTTTGTGCCGTGCAGGAATCGAACAATGGGCAAACAGATGGGCTCAAACTATTAAACATGATGCCATGTACTTTTAAATTTAGATTGGATTCTTTCGAGGTTCTGGGAAAGTGAAACTGTTGAATCAAAATTGCTCTTTGTCCCCCGGTCACACCGATATGTTATAATGTGGACGCATATTAATATTCTAAGTTGGATAAGACAATTAGCAGGCAACCTGAAGAGCGACATAAAACGCACTTGGAAAGAGAAAAACACAACTTTTATTTGTTTCTTCTTTTACCGTCCCCACTCTTCGACCAGTATCTGATGCCACGTAGTGTCCAATACTGTCTAGTTAACAATTTACTTCACCCAACAGAAAGACCATACTGAAGTTAGGTAACAGCTCGAATTGGAGAGTCTTGATGGTAACTCTTACCTTACTTCCTGCCTCAGTTTTTTTATATTATTGAAGGTTCATTTTTTTTATTGTTGTCTTGTATTGTGCCAAGGTTTACACATTAAAATCAATACATGGGAATTTGGTAGGGGTACCTAGTACCTCACAAGGGAGAAATTAAAATAGGTGCGTCAACAGAGAAGGCAAATACGTGTAAATGCACGGTCGAGTCACATTATTGTGACCACCAGCTAATATCCAGACTAACCGCCGTGTGGAGCGCGGACAGCTGCTAGGTAGGCTGGGAGTGAGTCAATAAGGTACTGGAAGGTGTTCGCAGGTATGCGCAGCCATGCTCACTGCAGTGCATCTGACAGTTGCTGGAGGGTACGTGGTGGAGGATCCATAGACCAAACAACACGACCCAGGTGGTCCCGCAGATACTCAATTGGGTTTGAGTCTGGGGAATAAGGGGGGACACGGAAGTACCTTGAAGTCTGCATCGTGCTCTTCCAACCACTCTGGGGGATTTCTAGTGTGACACGTCGCATTGTCGTGCTAGAAGATCTCATCGGCCCCAGGGAAGACAATCAGCATGTACGGGTGTACGTCATCTGCAATCATGGATTCATAACGAATTCGATTCATGATGCCTTCCACAGGCATGAGTGGACCCAGAGAATGCCACGAAAACATTCCCTAGACTATAACGTTGTCCCCACCAGCTTGCGTTCTTCCAGCATTGGTTGAAGAGTATTTATTCTCCAATGTTTTTCGTCTTATACAGCAACGTCCATCCGTTTGATGAAGCAGAAAACATGACTCATCGGAGATAGCAATCCTTTGCCAATCAGCGGTGGCCCAATTCTGATACTGCCGTGCAAATATAAGCCTTTTCTGTCAATGCGCCTTCGTTAGCACAGTGCAGTGACCATCCATCTGCATTGGAGCCCCATGGGTAACAGGGTTCGCCGAACTGGCGTTTTAGACACACTTTTGGTAGCCCCCAGGTTAATTCGGCCATTGAGTTGCTCCACTGTAGGTGTCGATCGGCCCTCACGCACCTTCGAAGCCGACGGTACCATTTCTCCAATCACGATACACTGTAACCACAGAAGTACGCGAACAGTTCACAAACCTCAGAAATACTGTGACCCTTGGCCCGAAAGCCGATAATCATCCCTTTTCGCAAGTAAGATAAATCGCTCCTTTTATGCATGACAGAAATTAGTGATATGTTTTCAGAATGCCTACAGCACACCTTATATACCCTCCAAGCCAGCTCACTACACGTGCCTTCTTTCATTGGCTACGCGCAGTTGACATCAAAGTAGAAGGTGTTCACATAAATGTGACTCGACTGCGTGTATACCAACGTATGAATATGCAGTAAAAACTAGGCAAAAAAAAAGCAATAAAAAAAAGTCTATTAGCCGAGAAATCGTCCACAGCAAGACATAAATCCAAGCACAATACAAGTAAGCGTAATAGTCGCCAATAATAGGCGAGCGAGAAACACAATGTATGATCTAGGCTTTCGAAAATAAACAGAAAGTTCAAATAATTCTTACGGAAAGTTACAGAATAGTCGACAGAATCATCGACAGTGAAATTAAAAAGCTCAAGGTCATTATCATCTAAATAGTACACATTATTACAATAGTTTTAGAAAACTTCGTCCGAATACATCATAATCCGTGAACTCCAGAAGTTGTGGACGTAAACACGGTATTTAGAGTAGTTCGCCCATGTGTCTGTGCGATTCTCAAGGTAGTCAAAATGGGATACGAGACTTATATATCTCTCCAGCAAAGGCGAAAAACAGTACAGAGAAGAAGGATGAAATCAGACGAAGTGATCTGTGCTGCAGGTGGTGGTAGAGCTGACGGAAGAGAGGCGACAAGCAAACCTAAGGACCAACAGAAAGTTCGACTAAAGGGACAATCTCCACAGCTTCAGGAGATGGTTGTGCAGGCAATAGACAATAATCAGCATTAGACTCAAATTTGGGATCTTTCAGGAAGTCAAGTACCGATGGGGTACCTGGATCAGGCGGAGAAAACGCACGTTCAGAAGCGTCACAAACAGCAGCGACATAATCATCAATGGCTTCAGTGGCAGAGGAACCAGAAGCGGAGTCGAGCTCGGGAATATTCTGAGATTCAGTAGCAGCAGGAGGGAATTGCTCCAACATGTTGAAGTCCAAGGAAAAAGGCACATCTAACAAAGGTTGGTATAGCAAACTAATCTCTGAATACTGCGGCCTTCAAAGCAGGTATGGAGGTGATTGGTGCATCCATACGCCTGACATTGTTTATACTAGCCATACTTCTTAGTAAAGCCTGCAACCCTTGAGAAAGCCTCCCGGTTGGAGAGCAAAAGCTCGGGAGATACAATTTTCCCTTGTATTTCTTCATTAAATATACTTTCGCACCAATAAACGGAGTTTGTATAGATTTGTTTATTGTATTTAGGTGTGAATCCCGTTCAACAAGTGTACCAAAGGTGCTCTATAGGATTGATATCAAGGGAGTTCGAAGGCCAATCGATATGCTATAAATCTGAACTGTGTTCCTCAAACCATTTCTGCACAATATTCGACCTGTGGCTCATCGCACAGTCATCTTAGAGGACACCGTTGCCATTCGGAAGAAAGTGCAACACTACTGGGTGTACAGATTCAGCATTAAATTCAGCATGTGGAACAACGTATGGTATGACTGCCCATACGTTGTTCCACATGAACCAGGGGTCCAAAGTTTCTGCCCAGGTAAACATGTCCCACGCCATGCAATCGACTCCACCGGCTAGCACTGGGCAGAAAATTGCACTATGGATCCAGTGTCTCATGTTGTTTACACCAAATACCTACACAACCATCCACGGAGTGGAGTAAAAATGCGACTCGTCAGACCAGCACACTTTTATTTCAGTCATCCGACGTCCGACTTACATGATCTTTGCATCAGATGAGTCTTTCGCGCAGATGAACCCGGTTAGGAGAGGATATGGTCTGGTTCGTCTGCTGTTATAGCTCATACCTGTGAACGTGTGACGCATGGGCATTACAGATACTGTTTCGGGCTGACCTCTGTTGTATTAGGTAGCCAGCTGTTGAACAGTACTGCGTCGTTTGGAATGTACGAGTTATCTGACCCGGCGCCCACCTCTAACATTAACCTTTCGCTGTCCTGTGAAGTGTTGCCTCCGGGTCGTTGTTTGACCATTTTCACGCCAGTCCTGATGCACTTGAACCGCGATGGCTTGAAAATAACCCAACAGTTTAAGCGTTTGGAAAATCGAGGCACCCGCTCTCCTAGCCCTCACAATCTATTCTTCTCCTAGCCCTCACAATCTATCCTTCTCCTAACCCTTACAATCTATCCTTCTCTTAGCCCTCACAATCTATCCTTTCTCAAAGTACGATAAATCCTTCCGTTTACTCATCACGCTCCGAATTTTACGAGCAGTGTAGCAAAGAAGATGACGGCGGCCTGAAACGCAGCTTGGTTTGTCATCTCCGCCAGAAAAAAAGGTCCATATGCTGGTAAATGTGATAAACCTTGGGAGAAAGACCAAGAATATGCAGGAAGCGACAGAGTCCAGCTGGCGGAAATTTTGAAAGGTCCTTTGAGAGACATGCGGGTGAGCACTGTCTTGCAGCAGAAGGACCCCACATCTGTTGACCAAAACTGGCTGCATGGTACGGAGCTTTTTGTGCATCTGCTGCATTTCAGCACAACAGATGTGCGAATTGCTGGTCTCACGTGTTCGGAGAAATGATTGATGGATCAAGCTGGCACCACCTCACCATACGATAACCCACACTTTCCGTCTGGTTGTAGAAATGATTTTTTTAAGGTGGCCCCGTGATATCCATCCACTGGGATTATTGCTTTAGATTGTTGTACGGGACACACGTTTCATCTTAGATTAAGAAACGATGCAAGAATCCCTAGGTCTGTCCCTGGAAAGGAGGAAAACGCACATCTCCACAGGATTGACAGCTTTATCGGCTGCTGTCAATAATCTGGCATACAGACATCCAGCTTTTTCACCACTCCTAGAGCTGCCAAGCACCCGACAACCGCCGAATGATGCACTCAAACTTTTGCTGCGATCTCACGTATACTTTGCTGTGGGTCAGCTTCCAAGATATTCTCCAACTCCTCATATGTAAGACCTACTGGTGGACGACAATGAGACTCATTTGCAAGGGACGTGTGTCATACTTGGAATTTTGTGAGCCATCGACGTATGGTGCGTTCATTCGCAGTACCCTATACAAACACCGTTTCACTATTTCTGACCGCCATGCCTGCAAAATGTCCAAGCTGGAACTTATATAGAACAATTACGCGTAACTGGCCTGAGTCGATGGTACATCTTGGCCAAAGCCTGTGTATTCGGGACTGAATCTCGTCATGTAATAAGGCACACACAATGCATACATCGCTTATTTACCGATCTTGTTGCAATGTGACGTTGCTGGGGGACACCGATGTTGTACATTTTTGTAATTCTCAATCTTTTACATACAATTTTGATTAAAAGATGGCCCCAGGTGCACATCGCCCTACAGAGACTCTGTGTATGACGTAAGAGCGTCACTGGGATATTCGCCTCCGTAGAGAGAGGTTGACATCAGTTTTGTAGCGAAGAGCTTATTGTGTCTACATGTTATATTTTATGTAATAAATTGTTGTATATTTTAAAATGTTAATGTGATAAGTCATTTAGGGAGGAGTAGTCCTTTTTGGATATATCGGAGCAATCAAGATAAAAACAGGAAATCAAAAATAATGCAATTTAATCAACCGAACCATCCGTCCAACACAAATTATGGGGCGCAGTAGCGGAAACGGAATTCTCAGCGCGGAGCAGATTTCTACCTGCTCCGTGCTCAGAGAAAAGCCTGCGCAATTTTCACTTTTGTTCTTCGAAGAGAAGCTCAACTCCGCCATGTTCGCTTCCGGCTTGGAAGTCTTATAAATTAGTGCTGCTAATGGTGTTAGGCAACCGAGGTAAGAACATATTTTTGCAGATAAATTATATAAAAAAAAACGTGCCACAATTTTTTCGCTGAGTGGAAAACACCAGAGGCGTTGATTTACATTACAGAAATGAATTCACTTTAAGATGATGGAAAATACACAACTTCCAAAATGTCATGGAAAAAATTTACATCATGGAAATACAGAATGTTGTGCTTTCTGGAAAGTAAGTACTTAGTGTTTTAACTGAAAACTACCCAAACAACGTAGCTGAAAAGTCTATATGGAAAAATAGGGACTCTCAGGCAAAAGTAATTATATGTTCTATGTCAGATACACAAGTTGTTTTAGTTTTAATTTGTCAAACTAGTAAGCGAATTTGGCAATCCATACATACACGTTATGAAGGCGATTCAAAACGCAGAATGCTAGAGTCGCCTCTAGCATTCTGCGTTTTGAAATGACGTTTCTAGAATTACAAAGCAGCGAATGAAAATTGGCAGGATTATTTATTAAGAGCTGAAGAACTGCTCGAAATGGCACGAATATTAGGAGCAGTTATTGATGACCAAGAACTTACCGATGTACTAATTAGGGGTTCACTAAGTAAATACAACCTCATAGCAATGCAATTTGATAATTTTGAAGGTGCTGTTATGGCTGATATACGTAGAATCTTTAAAGCTCACTATGAAAGAAATGAGCATACCCTAAATATGCGCATGATTCCTTAGCATATAAAATAAATTATACAGAAAGGCTTTTATACTATCCCAGACAAGA
Organism: Macrothele yani; assembly: GCA_039090855.1. NCBI lineage: Eukaryota > Metazoa > Arthropoda > Arachnida > Araneae > Macrothelidae > Macrothele > Macrothele yani. The sequence continues at coordinate 32,836,109 of CM077032.1, read as the reverse complement.
TGTAAATAAGAAAATTTATATGCCATATTTGATCTAAACCTAATCATAAAGCTGCTGAATGTTGACACAATTCAGCTAACAAAAGGAAGGGAAGTGGGAAAAAGGGAATCTAATGTTCAACATTCTCACAGGGTGAAATTTTATCCAAAGCAACAAGAAGGCGAATGTTATAGATAATGTAACAAATAAGGGTCACACAGTTCTGACAGTCAAGACAACAAAAACCAGAAAAATATTCAGAAACTGAATGGATTCTGGTTAGTGGGGCTACATCACATATGGCATCTAATTTAAAGTGGATAAGCAATGCAAGGGAAGATAATAGGTTAATAAAACTGGCAGACAATTTAGTTATATGTGCACAGATTATGGGCACTGTGGACTTAAAAACTGAAAATAATAAAACCTTATTAATGAAGAATGTTTTATATGTTCCTTAGCTTTCAGCAAACTTGATATGTGTTAATAAATTGGTCGATGATAACCAAGAAGTACTTGTCGAATCGAATGGTGGCCATATTATGGAACATGAGGAAAACCTATTTACTGCTAGTAGAGTAAACTGCTTTTTTGTGGTAAACTGTGAAGGTGATAGGAGCAATAATTCTGTAATTATGAAAGCAGGAGAAGTTACATGAGAAAATTGGGATGAACGACTTGGATATGTAAATGAAACATATATGCACCAAATGAAAACACATCCCATGGTCGGTTGGTTGGTTGGTTATTAGATTTTATTGGCGCAAGAGCCATGGTTGGCCAAAGAGCGCCAGACACAAGACAAACAGACAAAATTAAAAAACGGAGCATAAATCGCAAAAACTGGCTGACTAAGTAAAACCGAACCATGAGTACGAAGGAAGGGCCAAAAAAGACAAAGAAACAAACAGTATGAAAAACATGGTACAATGGTGAGAAACAAGCCGATTAAGTAAAACTGATGTTGGTTGGTTGGTTGGTTGATTTTAGTGGCGCAAGGGGCAGGTTTGGCCAAAGAGCGTCAGACAAAGAACTATCAGCTACAGATTTTTAAAAGCGTGGAAAATGATTAAGAGCAGACAGGCTTGGTAAAAGTTGGAAAAAAATGATGATGAAAGCCGTGAAGACAAGTTAGTTAATTGGGTTTATATAAAAGTTTATTAACTTACTATTGTAATTATTATAATTTGTTTTTCATTTAACACAACTACACAAAGGATGAGTCACAGGAGGGGGACGAACCGTCACTCTCCTCCCCCCACTCCTCTGCAATGCTGGCCGAGGGCGGGGACGAACTGTCGCTCTCCTCCCCCATGTTCCTCTGCAATGTTGGTTGAGGCTGGGGACGAACTATCACTCTCCTTCCCCCTATGTTCCTCTATAATGTTGGTTGAGGGTGGGGACCTCGCTGAGTCCGAGACAGTTGCAATGTTGGTCAGGCGGACCGCGACAGTTGGATGGACACTGCACACCTTTGCGGATTGAGGGCCGGGTCTTCCGCACGTGCAGGCTTTCTGCTGGGAACTGAAAGAGTCGGTCGTCTTCAAAAGAGAAGGCGCAGACTCAGCTATCTGTAGCTCGGGGAAATCCACCTGTGTCGCTTGTTCAGCTGTAGATCGCTTGGCAAGTGCGGCGAGAGCTACAGGGCGCGGAACAAAGGGCTGCACGGGTTGTGGCAGAGACTGAACTACTGCGGCAAAAGTACGCTGTCGATTGGTGGGTATACCCAACTTGGCCTTTGCAGCAGGGTACGAGAGGCCTTCCAGGGTTTTGAGGCGCTGGATCGCCATCTCGTCCTTCCATTTCATACAGTTGCGGGAGTAAGCTGCATGGGCCTCACCACAGTTAACACAGCAGGCCGCAGAAGTGCAACCATCCCCGTCATGTTCACTGGAGCCACAATTAGCGCAACGAGCGGAACTCTTACAGAAACGTTGTGAATGCCCGTACCTCTGGCACCTGAAACAGCGCAGAGGACTGGGAATGTACGGGCGAACTCCACAGACCAAGTAGCCAGCCTTGATTTCGGTTGGAACTTTCGGGGAGTTAAAAGTCAAGATCACATTTTTAGACTTAATCAAAGAACCATCGCGCCGAAACATCATACGACGTGCAGCAATAACACCTTGATCTGCAAGTTCAGTCACCAATTCTTCTTCACTGCATGGCAAGAGATCAAACTCCGAAATAACACCCCGAGAGGTGTTAAGAAACGGGTTAGGTGTCACTTTGACAGGAATGCCTTGAAGACTAGTGAGGTGCAGAAAAGTGTTACTCTGAGAAACACTGCAAGTTTGGACAAGCAGGTCCCCAGAGCGAAGCTTCTTCACAGACCTCAAGGGGCCAACCGCAGCGTCCAAAGCTTTACAAATGAAAAAGGGAGATTTGGTAGACAGTCTTTCATTCGGATCGATGGATTCCACAACTAAGTGTGTAGCATGCGGAGTCACAGCAAACGAGGGGAGACGACGCTTCGGAGCGACTGGAACAGCTGCCGAAGAAGAGGTTCCACATTCTTGGTCCAGGTCAAGGTCTAAAGATCGTTTAAGGTTATGAGACTTGGTAGGTTGAGAAGACGAAGGAGAGTCATTGTCAATAATAATTTTCTCAAGCGACTTAAATTTGGAGTTTTTCTTTTGTTTTTACCCATGGAAAAAAGGAGGAAGATTCGTCTGCAAACTACTCCACCCACCACCGAGCCCTACGAGGGAGAACTGGAGGTCTGCAAGTCAAGAAAATGACGCTGGACACAGTTCTGGAGCTTATACGTTGCAGATATAGTCCGTTGGCTGTGATCACACGCACTCGGCGGACACTTCGGCCTCCGGGTACCGTCATGCCAACGCCTTTGGCATGATCCCACAGCCCTCGGGCTCACCCTGCCGTGCTATACGACAAAAAAGCCGCTAAAGCCCTGTACACAACTTGGTACAAGACTTCTGACTAGAGGTGGGTTAGTCTTTAGCCTCCCGTTTACAGCGAAGCCGGGGTCGAAGAGGAGTGTTGGTACACAGGAGGCACTTAACCGGTCTCCTGCGACCTCAGCCGCCAGACATCCCATTTACGCCTCACGGGTCTCCGCACGCGGCAAACATGCAGGTAGGTCTAGCACCCAAACCAGCTAAAAGGAAAAAGTAATCCAAGGAAGACAAAACCCTGGAAGGGAACCTAAACGGAATCTCAGCCACCTACGAACTGAGCGGTTAATATAAAACAGTTAGTGGTGGAGGGTAACAAAACCACAAGACCGGGGTGTTAGTACATAACGTGGTAGCGATTAGGTAGAGAATACAACACGGGCAACTGGCCAGTGGAGAAAATAAAGAAAAACGAAAAAGCGAGACACAAGACCAGCTCGGGAACGTGGGGACGCGACTCCCCAACAGCTGGATGAACAGCTGTCCCTGCAAACACCAAAATAAAAAACAAGCGGTGGCGTGACATCAGATGGTGACCAGTCACAAGGTCAGCTCGGGCCGTGGGGGCGCCGCTCCCCAAATAACTGGAAAACCAGTTATCCCCGTGCGGGGCATCCCATGGTCCACAAACTTGATAGAAAAATTACAAATCTTGGATCTTGTGAAACTTGTATTCAAGGAAAATATTCTAGAAAACCCATCAGTGTGCAGGAAATTCAATCAACAAAACCACTTGATCTTTTACATAGTGATTTAATTGGTCCAATTCGTGAGAAGTAAATTGGAGGTGCAAGTTATATATTGTAGATGACTATTCCAGAAACATTTTTACACATTTTTTGAAGAACAAAAATGATACACTAGAGAAATTGTCAAATTATGTTAAGCAAATTGAAAACACCATTAATGCAAAAGTAAGAAGAATAAGATCTGATATTGGTTAGGAATTTCTTTCTAAACAAGCTGTAGAATATTTTAAGGCAAAGGATATTGAACATCAGTTGACTACAGTCTACACACCACAACAAAATGTTATTTGTGAAAGAGATAACATATCACTAATTGAAGGTACCAGAGCATTAGTGATATGCTCAAAACTTCCAATGAATTTGGGGCAGAGGCAACTAACACTTTCATCACCTATACAAGAAACAGAACTGCTGTAAAAAATAATGACACGGTAACTCCAGAAGAAACATTTTCAGGAAAAAAACCTACTGATGGTCATATGCGAATCTTTGGATGTACAGCTTACTACTGGATTCCAAAGCATGAATAAGGAAAACTACAACCCAAAACAGCAGCCGGAATTTTTATGAGTTACTGAAGTAATAGGAAAGCCTACCGTATCTATGATCCAATAAAAATACTATTCTAGAATCTAGAGATGTAAAATACTTGAAAGACCAGAAAAGAAGCGAAGTATTGGAAACAGCAAAATTTAAAATCCAAGATTATAAAATGTTAGACTTCAGTGGAAATAAAGAAAATTTTTTAAGAGGTGCTTGATGATGATGAAGAAATAGAAGTAAATGAGCAAATCATCTATGAACCACAATTGGAAATCACTGAAGAAACTGAAAATGAACCTCAAAGAATTGCTGTAGAACAGGAGAGATTATATCTAAGAACCCAAGCAAGGCTTAAAAATTATTACGAATCATCAGGCGAAGATGACACAGCACAATATCCGGATTACAATCCTCATGATGAGATTCTTAACAGTGCTGCATAAAAAAATCATTTGAAGAGGCTATGCAAATGCCTGATGGAAACAAGTGGAAAGAAGCAATGGAGAGAGAAATAAATTCTCTCAAGGCTCATGAAGCATGGAACATAGTAAATCTACCTGAAGGTGCAAAGCCTAAAAGTTGTAAATGGGTATTCAGTACCACTTGACTTAAATCAAGACCTGGAGAAATATGAAGAATCAAAAGGATGTGATGTTAAAAATACCATGAACTTTTAGGATAACTTATGCATCTTGCTACAAAAACAAGACTAGATTTAGCATATCCAATAACAGATCCATCAAAATTTACTAAGGACCCAAGAGAAATAAACACGCAAGGACTCAAACGTGTTCTAAAATACTTAAAAGGAACAAAACATTATTGTTTGGTATTTACCTAAGGTGATCCAAAACTGGAATCTATAGTGATGTGTCTTAAAGATGTGGAAAACAAAATGGGCAAAGATCAGTAAGTGGGTACCTGTACCTACTGGGACCAAATCTCATCAGCTGGAATTCAAGAACTCAAACCACAGTTTCACTTTCGACATGTGATGCAGAAATTAGAATTGTCGTCGGGGCCATGAAGCCTGTGGCATGTTTGCAATTTTTCGTGGAAGAACTCACTGGAAAAGGATTCCAAAGTTCAATTATACATTGTGCTAACCAGTCAGCAATTTTTCCAGGAAACAGTGGATGTACGTCACGTAAATCAAATAATGTGGTAAGACAGGCAAGTTTCGTTAATGAGAAACTCAGAGATAAGACATTTTATCTTCGATATGTGACTACAGATAAAAATGTTTCAAACTTTTTTACTAAGCCTTTAAGTAAATCGAAACTTAACAATTACCTAAGACTCTTAAATGTTGTATAAGTTTTATGTACTCTTAGAATTTTTGCAAGTGACTACAGGTTGAGAATTAGGGTGAATCTGTTGTACGTTTTTGTAATGCTCAATCTTTTACATACAATTTGATTAATAGATGGCGGCAGGTGCTCATCGCACTGCAGAGACTCTGTGTATGACGTAAGAGCGTCACTGGGGATTCGCCTCCGTAGAGAGAGGTTGTCATGAGTTTTGTAGCGAAGAGCTCATCGTGTCTACATGCTATATTTTATGTAATAAATTGTTGTGTTTTCAATGTTAATGTGATAAGTCATTTAGTGTGGTTTTTGGATATATCGTAACAATCAAGATGAAAACAGGAAATAAAAAATAATATAATACAATTCAATCAATCGCATCATCACTACAACCTACCATTGTCAACTAACAACCAATCCTCTGAAGGGGTCAAACATATGCACCTGCTGAATGCGGACGAATATCCACCTGCTGAATGCGAAACCTGGGTCGACTTGAAAAAATAAAACATTTGTGACAAACGTTGTATTTTCTTAATATATATAATCATCACAAGACTGTAGTATCTGATTTCAAGACTAGATACTGCTTTATGTAGGAAAGTATGGCATCTTCGATATTACAAAAATCAAAGATAAGCCGTTAGTTCAATAACTGGTAAAGTGTTATCTTGGGGGTTGATAATGTGATTCAGTCTACTAGGCTGTTACAGGTGTTTAAAGAAGAATTGTGTGTTTGTGTTTACGTTCTGTTTCCGTGCAGTTGAGTAGTAAGTCAGAAGCCAGCAGAATAAAAGTGTTTGTTGAATATGCTGTAAGTTTCACTTCTTGCTAGATCGACTCCTGTTACTGTTAGCTATTATCTAACCCTTACTGGCTGAAACGAAATACTTCGGGATTAGAAAAATTAGCTGAAACCAGCTCCAAAGAGTATAACAGCTGCTTCAGAATTACGCCATTCAGGGTTAGAAAAATGAGCTGAAATCAGATCCAATGAGTATAATAGTTGCTTCAGAAGTACGCCATGCACGGCTGCGCATCAGAAAGCGTTGGTTTCCCTTAATTTGTTATTAAAAGTGGTCATTTAGTGGGATAATTGACATTAATTCTGTCTGACAAATTATCTGTTAGAAGGCTTCTAACAATGGCAACGAAACTAAGGAAGGAGAGAGAAGATGTTTAAGTATTTTTTTGACCAGTGACCTGATGCCCGTTTCAGGGGAACTTGCCCTTCCCCGTTATGTCCTAGATCAAAGAGCAGAGAATAGTGTTAGGAGGGAGTGTTTATGATTTGTTACAGGTTTTGCTGAGATGGGAGGCCCAAGTGTTGTTACCACTGTAGCTTTCGTAAAAGTTGCCTTTCATGCAAACATTTCTGCTTAGGGAGCGCAGAAAATTTTGGGCACTATTGAATTCAGGTACGTCAGCCTTCTAAATGGTTAATTGTTAGTGTTAAGCATTTAGAATTGAAATGACCTAACACTAAATTACTATACCTAAGCAAAAAAAGGATCATCGCGTTTCTTCAGAAAAAGAATGGAGACCTACGTTCTATAGTGGATGGGAAACGACTGTAGAAGAATACCATGTGTAACCTTAATATAAGTTACAACACTCTTCTTTATAATAGAAATTTAAAACATTTTACCAATAATAAAAGAAAATTAACTCTCCTTGACAATGTGGTGTCTACATGGGTCCATTTTTGTGACGATCAATCCCTCAGATGATAAATGTCATACCTGCACAAACAACATATTTCAAGTGAAATCAAAAACAGCCTAACCCTGGTTACGGTAACCCAGATGGACACTCCACTAAGCTTATTGCTCTATCCTGGGTTTGAAAACAATTCTCGTAAGAAATGGCACGCAGTAAGGGAAAGCTTCAGACTGCTGGAACCAAACTCAACTCGTTTTTGTGCTAACAGCGTTTTACAAACATTAGGAACATGAAGAGGTACAGCACATTTAGGTACATTGCATTTTAATCAACAGCGTACCGTCCAGGGATACTATTAGGCCGAATCGCAGCTCATATCATCACATATCAAACTCTGTGAAAGTCGGAATAGTAGGTCCAATGTGTGCATTTTAAAATGTGCAATAAGAGAACTTTTTCGTACACATGTTGATGGTCTTTAGAGTAGCAATCTGCAGTGAGACTAATTTGCTGTCATCGCTAAGTATGAGCAATACACTTAAAAAGCGGAGCATGTAAGCTAATTTCCATGAACGAAGATGAGTACTACGACTTTTAGAACAATTTCTTAATGAGAATATACTGGATAAGTGATGGAGTATTTTTGCCCTTTACTGAATTTCTGTTCCAAATGGTACATTCCATTAGAAGCAAGTCTCATGATTTGATCAGTGTTCAAATCCTGTATTCCCTTTACTGTAGGTTTTTGGTGTTAGTTGTGAGTAATGAATGAGAAATAGTTCTTACCTTGTCAAAATCACAGATGATTTCATTCAGCAACCTAAGGCACTCTAAGCCTTGCTTGTTGATGTCGTTTTCATCGTAAAATTCCTTGTAATTCGGAATAGAGGCAAACATCACGGCTACGTTGTTGTATCGCTCATGGTACAGTTGCTGGAAAATAAATTACGAAAAATCATTAATTTCTAATATTAGCTTTACATGAAGACAAAATTATGCAGGCGGACACATAAGATACGACAAAAGTTTACGAATGACGCTGTGAAGTAGATTTAAAAATCAGGTATCAAACTCAACAAAAATCAGAAGGAACTTTTGTGACAATGTGGTGATAATGTGATGAGAACACATAAGCGTAAATATTGAAGGGAATTTGACAGTGGTCAAATTCCCTTCAATATTTACGCTTATGTGAATTTCTTGAAATTCTATATTTACGGTCAACCGCGAATTTCTTGACATTCTGGATCTGGAAATTTCTTTAACATCCACAAGTGCATACTTGATTTGGCAATGTTGGACGTACTTTCTCTTCTCAAAGATGTAAAAGTACCTAAGAGATCAGCAATTCCACTCTGATTAAGATGTTATAACTGATGCCAAGATGCCAAGAAATGGTAACTTACCTAGGACACATTTTTATATCTTGGCCGATTTTACAAGTTGATTTATTGGTATGGTAAGTGCCTAAACACATTGGTGACGATGAGAAAAAGGAAAGCTAATATGAAACAAATTAATAACGAGGAACTATACACTAATTATGCAGAAAATACTAAAACTATGCTCGTAATACGATTTGTTCGCCAAGGAATTTACAATTTGTATAAACAATCGTTTCCAAGCTTTTGCACATCGACCAGATGGCATTTTTCAAGGAAGATAGACATAAATATTTAATCGAAAGACTTCAATCTTCTTTATCCACCAGACACAAGAAAAACTGGATTACCTGAAATCTTCCCATACTCCAAATCTAAAGATTCTTTTCGTCAATATTTCCAGCAGGACACTTCCCTATATTTGTAAAAATTGTTAAAGCGTTGTATTATTCAGATTGCATTTTCTGTCTACCTTTCTCGAAAAAGCCATCTGGTTGATGTGCGGAAGCTTGGAAACGATTGTTTATACAATCTTACGCCAATAAATCGGATTACTAGCATAGTTTTACTATTTTCTAATATGAAGCTGTATCCCACCATCATGAATTACTTCATATGTTGATTTTTTATTTAAAAGAAAATTCGGGAACCTTACGTTTTGAAATACCCTCGAACATATTATAGTCTTTCTAGTTGGGGTGTATGAGTGTGTATCATCAACAAAAACCATTACGCATCAGCTGTTGGATGAAGGTTTCCTAAAACGTTTCCACAACTTTCTTGTATCTTGAGCCAGGCTCTTCCAAGTCACTCCAATATGCTTTTGAATTTCATCAATCATCTCCCACATGCTCTTCTTCTGTATCTTCGCATGTCCTTTGGTATCGAGTCTAGTATTTTAGATGTTCAATAGTGGTTATTTCTTGTAGAAATATGTCCAGCCATATTTCTACAAGAGTGACTTCACTTAGATCACGATATCATCAACTCTTGTCATTTCATTAATCCACGAGTTCCTCTTCCTATCTTTCGTCGTTATGCCTAGCATGCATCTCTGCAGGCTTCTACGAGTTCTTCTTAGCCTCTGAACATCTTTCTTTGTTAAGGTCCACATCTTTGTTCCATAAGTAAGAAATGCTTAGAAGGATACATTGGTTAAAAGCCTTTAATATATTATGGTGAATTGCTTTTGAAAATGGTATTTCCTTCCAAGAGCTCACCAAACAAGTTTTGTGCGGTTACTTATTTATTCTTCAATGTGTCCCTAGCTTGATATTTGTTGCCCAAAGTAAGTGGGTTACTTCTGGATTTGCGTCATCAACTTTCAAATCTTCAGTATTTGTAAGAGCAATGTACATGACCTTTGTTTATATACACTGATGAGCCTTTACATTATGACCACCTACCTAATAAACTGTAGGACCCTCTTTAGCTCGCAAAACAGCGGGCAATCGGAGAGGCATCGATTCGATGGGGTGGCATAGATATCCTGGGGTATCTGCTACCGTAATGTCAACAGTAGGACCCTCAGTTCCTGTACATTTCGGGGCGGTGGTGATTGAGCGCGAGCCCGCCTTTCCAAGTCGAACCACAAATGTTCCGTTGGGTTCATGTCAGGTAAATTTGGAGGTCATGGCATTAACAGAAAGTCCCAAGCATGTTCCTCGAACCACTCCTTGACGATTCTGGCAGTGTGGCACGGCTCATTATCCTGTGGGTAATGGCCATCACCAGCATGGAACACCGTTGCTATGTATGGGGGAACTTAGTACCCAACGATTTCCACATACCTGACAGCTGTCAGGGATTTCGGTATTGGGATAAAGGGGGTCTTAAGTGTCCCAAGAAAGCATCGTCCACAGCATAACACGGCCGTCTCCGGCGTGTTTCCTCCCAACAGTGCATCCAGGTACCATAGCCTCTGTTGGTAATCGGAGTATCCGCGCTCTACGGTCTACGTAATGCACCAGGAATCTTGATTCGTCAGACCATGCCACTTTCGTACAATCATCGACGGTTCAATCTCGATGATCTTGGGCCCATTTCATGCGTTGTTGGCGATGACATGCAGTGAGCATGGGGACCCGGCTGGGTCTTCAGCTACGCAGGCCCATGCGCAGAAGGCTGCGATTAACTGTGTGCTGCGACACATTGCCCTGATCACCACGGTTGTAGCTGCTGGTGATTTGTAGCACTGTGACCCTGCGGTCAATGTGAACAATGCGCTACAGTTTCTGGTCCCCTCTGGCTTGAATCAGCTGCGGACGACAAAGGGCTGGAAGACGGTTCGTCGTTTGTCCATCTGTGCATAACGTTTGGTATGTACTCACTACAGCGGCACGCGAACAATCCACAAACCTCGACGTTTCGGAGATGGTAGTTCCGAGGCGCCGTCCGTCACAATGTGTCCCTTACCAAACTCCGATGAATCGGCAGCTTTTCCCATTCTGCCTCCGAACACTCTACTATCCGAAAGCCGTTCCTTGGGTTGTATACATACTGCTGTGTGAACATCACCTGAGCCACCGTTTGGTCTCCAGGCGCGCTAATTTCTCTTGGCTGGGGGTGATCATAATGGAAGGGCTCATCAGTGTATGTACAGTGAGTCACAAAAGTCAATATACACCCTTCAAAATGTAGCCATTTAACCATGACCGTTTGGAAAACCTCGCATGTTGAGTAACCTTATATTTTACTAGTGCAGCAATATTGTAAAATAACAAAACATTGAAACAAAATAAATCCACAAGAAAATGCAAATAATTCCAAAATCGCATCACAAAAGTCTACATACAACACCGGTATATTTGCTTCGTCATACGAATTCATTCTTTTTAAGCAATATGGAAATTGTAGTGGCATCACACTGCTGAAAAGTAAATCTTGTATGTTTGTTAGTCAAATTCTTTTTAGTGTTCCAGTTAAAATGGTTCCACGAAAGCAAATTTCTCTGGACATGAGAAATTTGAAAATACATTTGCGAAAGAAAACAAAATCTTACTGTGAGATTTCAAAATTGTTGCAAAACCTGTTCAAGTGTCCAAACTATTATTAAGAATTACGAGTTAGCCGAAAATGTCTTCAACAAAGCTCGAAGTGGTCGCCCCAAAGTATTAAATGATCGAGATGCTCGAGCTGTTATAAAATGAGTCAAGTTAAATCCGAAAAGATTTCCAAAATTAACGTAACATATTGCAATCACGTCTAGTAAGACTGTGCATGCCGGGACTGTACGAATAATTCTTCGATCTAAAAGATTTAAGAGAAGAGCGTTTAATAAGCTCGAAAAGAAAAACAAAAGATACAAAAAAATACCATCTTGTCAATAACTATATCAAAAAAGACTTTGACATTTGGAAAACAATTCTATTTATCGACAAAAGCAAATATAACATTTTTGGATATGGCTGTCGTGGAATGATTTGGCGATGAAAAAATTGCAGAAATAACACCCGAAAGTTTGGTTCCTCACAGTCAAGTAGGGTGGAGACAATGTAATGGTTTGGAGATTGATACCGGTGGCTGGGATTGCAAAATTAGTTTTTCACCTGAAGATATTGGAGGCCAATTTACAGACATCTTTCCGCAGCTTAGGGATTGGAAGCCAATGGGTTTTCCAGCAGGATAATGACCCTAAGCACAGAGCCATGATTGTCAAGGAGTAGTTGCTTTATAAGGTACCTGAACAGTCCACAGCTTAGGGATTGGAAGCCAATGGGTCTTTCAGCAGGATAATGACCCTACACAGCCATGATTGTCAAGGAGTAGTTGCTTTATAAGGTACCTGAACAGTCCACAGCTTAGGGATTGGATACCAATGGGTATTCCAGCAGGATAATGATCCTAAGCACACAGTCCAGATTGTCAAGGAGTGTCTTCTCTATAATGTACCTGAACAGTCCACAGCTTAGGAACTGGAAGCCAATGGGTCTTTCAGCAGGAAAATGACCCTAAGCACACAGCCATGATTGTCAAGGAGTAGTTGCTTTATAAGATACCTGAACAGTCCACAGCTTAGGGACTGGATGCCAATGGGTATTCCAGCAGGATAATGATCCTAAGCACACAGTCAAGATTGTCAAGGAGTGTCTTCTCTATAATGTACCTGAACAGTTCACAGCTTAGGAATTGGAAGCCAATAGCTCTTTCAGCCGGAAAATGACCCTAAGCACACAGCCATGATTGTCAAGGAGTAGTTGCTTTATAAGGTACCTGAACAGTCCACATCTTAGGGATTGGACGCCAATGGGTTTTCCAGCCGGATAATGATCCTAAGCACACAGTCAAGATTGTCAAGGGGTGTCTGCTCTATAATGTACCTGAACAGTTCACAGCTTAGGAATTGGAAGCCAATGGGTCTTTCAGCAGGTTAATGACCCTCAGCACACAGCCATGATTGTCAAGGTGGAGCTGCTTTATAAGGAACCTAAACAGTCCACAGCTTAAGGATTGTGAGCCAGTGGGTCATTCAGCAGATAATGATCCTAAGCACGCAGCCGTGGTTGTCAAGGAGTAACTGCTTTATGAGGTACCTGAACAGTCCACAGCTTAGGGATTGGAAGCCAATGGGTTTTTGAGCAGGATAATGATCCTAAGCACACAGTCAAGATTGTCAAGGAGTGTCTTCTCTATAATGTACCTGAACAGTCCACAGCTTAGGAATTGGAAGCCAATGGGTCTTTCAGCAGGTTAATGACCATAAGCACACAGCCATGATTGTCAAGGTGTAGCTGCTTTATAAGGAACCTGAACAGTCCACAGCTTAAGGATTGTGAGCCAGTGGGTCTTTCACCAGATAATGACCCTAAGCACGCAGCCATGATTGTCAAGGAGTAGCTACTTTATAAGGTACCTGAACAGTCCACAGCTTAGGAATTGGAAGCCAATGGGTCTTTCAGCAGGTTAATGACCATAAGCACACAGCCATGATTGTCAAGGTGTAGCTGCTTTATAAGGAACCTGAACAGTCCACAGCTTAAGGATTGTGAGCCAGTGGGTCTTTCACCAGATAATGACCCTAAGCACGCAGCCATGATTGTCAAGGAGTAGCTACTTTATAAGGTACCTGAACAGTCCACAGCTTAGGGATTGGAAGCCAATGGGTCTTTCAGCAGGGTAATGACCCTAAGCACAAAGCCATGATTGTCAAGGAGTATTTGCTTTATAAGGTACCTGAACAGTCCACAGCTTAGGTATTGGAAGCCAATGGGTTTTTGAGCAGGATAATGATCCTAAGCACACAGTCAAGATTGTCAAGGAGTGTCTTCTCTATAATGTACCTGAACAGTCCACAGCTTAGGAATTGGAAGCCAATGGGTTTTTCAGCAGGTTATTGACCCTAAGCACACAGCCATGATTGTCAAAGTGTAGCTGCTTTAAAGGTACCTGAACAGTCCACAGCTTAAGGATTGTGAGCCAGTGGGTCTTTCAGCAGAAAATGACCCTAAGCACGCAGCCATGATTGTCAAGGAGTAACTACTTTATAAGGTACCTGAACAGTCCACAGCTTAGGGATTGGAAACCAATGGGTCTTTCAGCAGGATAATGACCCTAAGCACACAGCCATGATTGTCAAGGTGTAGTTGCTTTATAAGGTACCTGAACAGTCCACAGCTTAGGGATTGGATGCCAATGGGTATTCCAGCAGGATAATGATTCTAAGCACACAGTCAAGATTGTCAAGGAGTAGTCTTCTCTATAATGTACCTGAACAGTTCACAGCTTAGGAATTGGAAGCCAATAGGTCTTTCAGCAGGAAAATAACCCTAAGCACACAGCCATGATTGTCAAGGAGTAGTCTGCTTTATAAGGTACCTGAACAGTCCACAGCTTAGGAATTGGAAGCCAATGGGTCTTTCAGCAGGTTAATGACCCTCAGCACACAGCCATGATTGTCAAGGTGGAGCTGCTTTATAAGGAACCTAAACAGTCCACAGCTTAAGGATTGTGAGCCAGTGGGTCATTCAGCAGATAATGATCCTAAGCACGCAGCCGTGGTTGTCAAGGAGTAACTGCTTTATGAGGTACCTGAACAGTCCACAGCTTAGGGATTGGAAGCCAATGGGTTTTTGAGCAGGATAATGATCCTAAGCACACAGTCAAGATTGTCAAGGAGTGTCTTCTCTATAATGTACCTGAACAGTCCACAGCTTAGGAATTGGAAGCCAATGGATCTTTCAGCAGGTTAATGACCCTAAGCACACAGCCATGATTGTCAAGGTGTAGCTGCTTTATAAGGAACCTGAACAGTCCACAGCTTAAGGATTGTGAGCCAGTGGGTCTTTCACCAGATAATGACCCTAAGCACGCAGCCATGATTGTCAAGGAGTAACTGCTTTATAAGGTACCTGAACAGTCCACAGCTTAGGGATTGGAAGCCAATGGGTCTTTCAGCAGGGTAATGACCCTAAGCACATAGCCATGATTGTTAAGGAGTATTTGCTTTATAAGGTACCTGAACAGTCCACAGCTTAGGGATTGGAAGCCAATGGGTTCTTTGAGCAAGATAATGATCCTAAGCACACAGTCAAGATTGTCAAGGAGTGTAGCTTCTCTATAATGTACCTGAACAGTCCACAGCTTAGGAATTGGAAGCCAATGGGTCTTTCAGCAGGTTAATGACCCTAAGCACACAGCCATGATTGTCAAGGTGTAGCTGCTTTATAAGGAACCTGAACAGTCCACAGCTTAAGGATTGTGAGCCAGTGGGTCTTTCAGCAGATAATGACCCTAAGCACGCAGACATGATTGTCAAGGAGTAACTGCTTTATAAGGAACCTGAACAGTCCACAGCTTAAGGAATTGTGAGCCAGTGGGTCTTTAAGCAGGATAATGACCCTAAGCCCGCAGCCATGATTGTCAAGGAGTAACTGCTGTATAATGTACCTGAACAGCTCACAGCTTAGGAATTGGAAGCCAATAGGTCTTTCAGCAGGAAAATGACCCTAAGCACACAGCCATGATTGTCAAGGAGTAGTTGCTTTATAATGTACCTGAACAGTCCACAGTTTAGGGATTGGAAGCCAATGGGTATTTGAGCAGGATAATGACCCTAAGCACACAGCCAAGATTGTCAAGGAGTGTCTTCTCTATAATGTACCTGAACAGTCCACAGCTTAAGGATTGTGAAGCTAATGGGTATTTCAGCAGGTTAATGACCCTAAGCACACAGCCATGATTGTCAAGGAGTAACTGCTTTATAAGGTACCTGAACAGTCCACAGCTTAGGGATTGGAAGCCAATGGGTCGTTCAGCAGGATAATGACCCTAAGCACACAGCCATGATTGTCAAGGAGTAGTTGATTTATAAGGTACCTGAACAGTACACAGCTTAGGGATTGGATGCCAATGGGTATTCCAGCAGGATAATGATCCTAAGCACACAGCCATGATTGTCAAGGACTAGCTGCTTTATAAGGTACCTGAACAGCCTACAGCTTAGGAATTGGAAGTTAACGCGTTTTCCAGCAGGATAATCATCCTAAGCACACTGCCATGATTGTCAAAGAATAGCTGCTTTATATGGTACCTGAACGTTTTCATTCAACTCTCCTGTCACTGACTTTAATCTAATTGGACACCTATGGGATGAACTCGAGAGAAGAGTTAGAAAATACACTATCTCTAATCGGAAATCCTTGAAGGAAGCGTTAGCGAAGGCATGGTCTGAAATTACACCAGATACCACTAAATACCTTGTTCTGTAAGCTTAGGAGATTTAAGCAGTAATTGAGTCAAAAGGAGCGTCTACTCAATATTAACTTATTTCCCAGATGTCTGAATCATGCATGCACATTTCTAATTTTCTTTCCTTTGTATGCAGACTTTTGTAACATACATATACGTATTCATTAAAATATTTTTTTTGTATATTAGCTTGACATTTTCATCTTTTCTCAAATCTCTTGTGCTGTGAAGCCCAGTAGATTAGAAGCGCAGTGAATGTTTCAAAAGGAGCGTCTACACAATATTAATTTATTTCCCAGAAGTCTAAATGATGCAAATTTCTAATTTTCCTTCCTTTAAATGCAGACTTTTGTGACATACATATATTCATTAAAAATATATTTTTTGTATATTAGCTTGAGATTTTCTTCATTTCTTAGACAAACATATCTGTATATACCTAATCTTTTACTTTAATAAATGTATCATTTCTTAAATTCTTACAGTTTTTCTAATAATGGTGTTTTGAAAGGTGTATGTTGACTTTTCTGACTGACTGTATTTATGCGTGGCATAGCAGGGACAGATAGAAAGAGGAATATATAGATTAGAAATATGACAAAATTTCATATCATGATGAAAGTGAAGACCCTTAAGTGGCAATGGGCTGAACACGTTTCCAGAAAAACTGACCTAGGTTGGGGAACTGAAATATAGATTGAATATCAAAGGACAAGAAAAAACTCATGAAAGATTTGTGTGAATGAAATTTGGAATCATGCCGAAGTGACTTGGAAGGAACTAGCTCAGGAGAGATACCTTCAGCAGTGGATTGGTTCTGTTTGAGAATAATGAAACTGATGTGTGTGTGTATGTGCCTTTTGGTGTTGTACATACGTATATGCACACACTCAGCCGAAATTTAGGTACCATCACCTTAAATAATATGGAGTTTTGCTTCCTAGGTATTCGTAACAAACAGCCTTAACAGGCTGTGATATGCATTTCGCGATATCTCAGAACACATAAGAAGGTTTGACGCATCACGCTGGTCTCAAAGGGTTACAAAAATACGGAACACTTGCAGGCGCCTCGTTAGTTCAGCACCACAGATGTTTGCTCTGTGGTTTCACATCCGGTAAAATTTGACTACAGACAAAGAAGATAAACAAACCCCTTTATACTATTTTTGAACGGTTCGGGCCTGACGATAAGGTACATAATCTCGTTCTCACCAAGGTCGTCAGAAAAAGCAAGTGAATGTGATTCGCAATGACTTTGCGATAGTTCTCGGCTGTGAATATTTGTCCCATACTTGCAACAGAAATTAATGTTACAAGAAAAACAAAAAAAAAAAACATTTCCCAAATCACGACATTACACTCATCAATCCACAGGGTTCATCTCTTTATATTGCTTGTTGTACGTAAGTATACTGCCACCAGCATGATGCAAAACATGCCATTCGTCCGAAAAGCAGACCTTTTCCCAATCACCATCAGTCCACTCACGGTATCCGAGCTCCCACGTAAGACCCAATAAGAAGGTTATGTCGAATTGGTCTTAGTCTGTTATTCTCCACAAGTGAATATTGCACCGCATTCTCATGCGGCAAAATTGTCTTTCAAAGCTCAAAGTTGTATACTACCCGACGTAATTTTCTGGTGCTGAAACTGACCCACTAGATACCACAATATATTGTAATGTAATTTTCCAACACCTCGAGCATTGAACCTGCGTTTCTCACCGAAGTTCGTATACAAGCTGATTGTTTGGTCTCAATATCAACAGCCCGAGTGCACTTTCAATGCTGTTTACCACGAACTTTTCACTGAAGCACTGTTTTAGCGATGTGTAATGTTCGTGTATGTATAGCTAACTGAACACTACATAAATCAGTTCTTGAAAGCTGCATCTACAGTGAAACAGGAGTCTTTCAAGAAAACTTCGAGAAAAAATTACTTACAGTTAGTCTTTAATCAGCCAAAACTCCTTTGGCACAACTCACTCTTCAACAATATTATTGACGTAAACCAATTAACGTGAAAGAGCTTGGTTAATGAAAACCAAAACAACAACACTAAAAATAACACGCAGACTTCAAGGAATCAGAACTTCAAGTAACTGAACTTCCGCTACTATTAGTATATCATCATACTACCATCTCCACACTCCTCTGCTTCTGCTCACACATTATTGTATCTTCCAGTTGTCATCGGACACATACACACGTCATACATTCCGACCTCAAAGTGTTGCCAACCATACTCTTGTGAGAGAAAACATAACACGTTAAGGCTGAAAAACGCTAAGGAGGATGAACTCAAATTTACATGGAGAAAGTAACTAAAGAGGAAAGTTAAATTAGAGTATACGTCACGGATGGAAGAATCTGACTTCCTTGCACCAACTATAGTAACCCATTCAAACTCTGTCGAACAAGCAGAACATTTTGCTTATTTTGTTGACGTTGGCAGATCCGTACTCTCTCTCTCCCTCTCTCCATATGGTATTATCGTTATCTCCATAAAATATGTGTGTGTGTGAAACATATCCTTCCTCACATATAAAAAGCATACATAATAGCTTCCCTGAAAGATTGGAGGGGAAACCTGGAGGGTGGTGTCGCAGGAGAATACACAACTGCTTTTAAACCCAAGGGACGATAGAAATGGTGAATATATATCAAACACATGGAGACAATGCAAATACGGATTTGTGTAGTCAGATGCTGACTGATAAACCACATATGGCGCTGAGAATTGTTGGCACCGTAGCGTAAATGCGAACACACTCGACTGGTTATTAAGAGATCTGGGGTTCGATCCCAGGTGTCGGAAGAACAATTTTTCAGTTTCTATGTGTTGTTTATAAAATAACGTGGACAGAGCGATGACATCGTCTAATAAACTCAATTACATAACCCAACGTTTAAGTTTGATCTTAAACTCTCTTCTATAATGGGTATCCGAATATAATGTGACTTATCAAGGAAGTGCTAGTTTACGTCATACTGATGTGCCCACTTAAACATTGGTTTATGCAATTGAGTTTATTTGTACTCTTTTGAGTCTGTTGGCATTTCTTTCTTACTTCCTAAATTTTGTTCCCCATGAGTTTCAGATGAATAACCTTACTACACTGGTGTGCAAAAATTAAGGACGAAGAGGAGAAAAGAGCATAACAGCGGAACGAGCAGGCAGAACGGACCGAAAGACCACTCAGAAGATAGATTAGGGTACGGTACGGTAGGGCATGCGCATATATGCAGCATGACGTAGGGGGGAGTGTCGGAAGCGTATAAAGCACACGGGCGGTGTACGCTCAGCAATTCGGTGAAAGCTATTGCACGGTGTACATCGGTTTGAACGACGTCAAGTTGCTGCCACCGTGTGATATGGCCAACAGGCAATCCAGTAGACCACATGTGGACGACTTTACCCGAGGTTGCGTCATTGGGAAGTTGGAAGAAGGTCAAGTGGGACTAGTGTGGCCGAGGAATTCGGGATCGCTCACAGCATTGTTTCACGAGCTTGGAAAGCATATCAGACGACAGGAACAGCTGTCCGAGAGTTTGGCTGTGGTCGTCCACGAGCAACCACGGCGGCGGACTACCGGTATATTGTACTACAGGCAAGAAGAGATAGACGGCAGACAGCGGGAGAAATCGCAAGGCACAAGCAACTGACAACTGGACGTCCGTTATTGCGTTTTACCGTGGCCAGGAGGCTGCACAAAAGTGGTCTATTTGCACGACGACCAGTACGGTGTGTGCCATTAACGCCTGCTCATCGGGGACGGTGATTTCTGTGGTGCCAGGAGCACAAGAATTGGACACAGAAGCAATGGGGTCGAGTTTCCTTTACGGATGAGAGCCGATTTAGTCTGATGAGCGATTTTTGACGTATACACATCTGAAGAGAGCAGGGAACACGCAATCACACCTCCAACATCATCGAAAGGGAACCGGTTTGGAGGTGGCGGAGTTCTCGTTTGGGGAGGTATCATGCTTGGTAGCCGTACTGACCTCCACATATTCCAAGCAGGTTCAGTCACTGGTGTTCGCTATTGTACCGAGGTTCTCCTGCCTCACATGCGTCTGTTTAGAGGTGCTGTGGGTCCTGAGGTCCACTTCATGGGCGACAACGCTACACCTCATCGTACAGTGGCTGTCGCAGAGCTGTTGGAGAGTGAAGATGTTCAACGCACGGACTGGCCTGCAAGGTCCCCGGACCTAAATCCAATCGAAGACGTGTGGGACCTTCTCGGGAGACTCTTGGCAGCACGTCACCAGCCGCCAGCAACGATTCCGAAGCTGCGATTAGCGCTACAAGAGGAATGGGCTGCGATG
Source organism: Macrothele yani (assembly GCA_039090855.1). Classification (NCBI taxonomy): domain Eukaryota; kingdom Metazoa; phylum Arthropoda; class Arachnida; order Araneae; family Macrothelidae; genus Macrothele; species Macrothele yani. The sequence continues at coordinate 32,815,553 of CM077032.1, read as the reverse complement.
CCTCAACAGCTCCTTGACAACTTCGTCCTCAGCATGGACAGACGTTGTAAATCCTGCAACGTAGTCAGCGGTGATCATATCCCCTACTAAAGACTGGATTTTTCTTAGCAGCCGCCTGTCACATGGACGTTTCTGTCCAGTTGTGCTCGAAGCTACCTTTTCAATAAAGTGCCTTTGTATCCCTTGGATTCCTTGTTTGGACGGTTTCGCTCACTTGTCCCATATTCTCACATCTTGGGGATCTTATGGTATGATTTGAGTCGATGTGGAACACTTCTGCACGACGTTACATTCGAAAAACCGACTCATCCTTAATTTTTGCATGCCAGTGTATTTTGGATGCTGCTTTTTCAGCGTCATAGAGCGTACCATCAAGAAAGGAGAACATTATATGATTTGTAGTTAATAGAAGAATGCTGGAAAGAACGACAAACAAGATTTCTACGGACTACAAGTTGTGTTGTGGAGTTTAAGCTTTGTCAGCTGTATTTTAAATGGTTAATTGGTAGCTAGTTAGTTGGGTGACGTTATTACGTAGTTTCGTAGCATATGAATAACATTTTAGAAACAAGTTGCTAAACGGCCCCATAGAAAGCATCAGCTTTTGGCTTATGAAATTCCAGTTGTTCATTCTTCAAGAATTTGAACTTCAGGACATCAATATAATAAATGACAGAATATGATCTCGCTCGTTTCAGCACATGCATTAGTCTTTTAATAATGGCACTTCATCGTCGATCAGACATATCTCAAAATAGGTTTTACATCAACGTTTCACAATCTACGTGTAATGTCTCGTCATCTGTATAACTGAACTAACTTCTATCCAATCTCTACATTTATTTTCCTCTGACTCATTGAAAGTGTTGCCAAATTGCAAAAGCTGTTTGGTGAAGTAATGTGCTGTTCCACGAGTAAATGTTTGATCAAGTAAATAAATTTACATGAGAAACAAAAACTAAAAAGGAAGGAATTAAGAGGTGTACGTTAGAGGTTTTTACTGGCCGAACTGGGCTTTTTATTAAGTTAAATGAAAAATTTCGGGTTCGGGCCTGGCCGTGCCTGTACTGGAAGGTCGGGCAATTTGCTCCAGGATTAAAGGAAAATTCGTCTCACAAAACGAGAACTGACTTTTTAAATAATCAGATGGCGAAATTCACTGAGTGAAACGAAAGATATTATCCTCCACCCGATGAATTAGTTAATTTCGACTGAAGCTGACAAGCCGGATTATGCAAACGTACGGTACGGTCTAGCCTGAAATGGGACGGTTTATTTTTTAAAAGGTTGTAATCAAATTCCCTTTTCATACTGTTGGCTTTAGCGTCTAAAATACATGACTTTCTTTTCTTTTCCGAGAAATGTTTACCTACACAAATTTATCAGCTTCACGAATTCAAAACCAGCTTCTAAAGCCATTCTTGCTACAGGTGGGATGAGGAAGTTCGAAGTACAGTATTTGTTTACATACTTGGGGATCGAGGGCAACCTATTCTTATGTGTAGAAGAGTAAATGCGTTTACGTTTTCAACAGAAGTGTGTAGTCAGGTGTATAAAACATCTGTGAGAGGAATTCCACGAGAAATTGCACATCTCTCTGCATTTCTTTTATTACTAAGGTGGTTAAATTCAGTTGATCAAACTTGTTTCTCTAAAGCAGGGGCTCTTCAACCATTTCGGAATCGCGGATTATATGACAGATGTAATAGTACTCGTAGGTCACACGGAAGAGTACAAATTCGTGTGTTTATTATGAATATTGATTATTTCAGCGAGGATTTGGATCCTGAAATTTAAGTTTCGGAAAAAGAAACCATGAATTTAACATGATACCTATGTTTAAAAAAATCCGAAATAAGTACTTGGTATGCTACATTTTTAGTTGCGCAAGTTAAAGAAACAGTGTCTACGAAGATGTGTACCTATTTCAACAGAAAAAATGAAAAACGTGGTTATCTTACCTACATTTTTTAAGTTCATTAACTTAGTTCTAATACTACAATGCTTGGATCATTAGGTCTAAGTATTTCAGTGAGAAATTAGGTATTAGGTGTTCAATAAGTTTTTTACACAACACATTGGCTAACATAAAATTTCTTTGGGGGCCCAATTACCAAGTGTTTTTGTTCTTACTTTAACACAGCATACACGCTCGATCAAAAGAGGACAACATACAACTGTAAAGACTATTTCATAATATATTATTCTGTGTTTTGCTGTTTTAAGTACCATTTGAAAAACAATCAAACCAGTATGATATGAAACCAGTAATTACCTCGGAATGCCTGCTGTTACTTAGGAAATGTTCCGCTACATGAGCAGGCAATATATTCTCCAACAGTATCTTGTTGATGCTTCCCATAGTTTCCACCTCATCTTGCTCTACCCGCAGTTTGTTCCTCCACAGGAAATCAGCCCTGGAAGTTGACTCAGTCTGAAAATGCATGCGTGTCAGTTCAAATCCTTTGCTATTGATCATGCTTATTTGCACAAACATACAAATACAACTCGTGCTTATTTACACAAACATACAAATACAACTTATGCTTATTTACACAAACATACAAATACAACTTATGCTTATTTACACAAACATACAATACAACTTATGCTTATTTACACAAACATGCAAATACAACTTATGCTTATTTACACAAACATACAAATACAACTTATGCTTATTTACACAAACATACAAATACAACTTATGCTCATTTTAACACCAGATAAGTTTCAAAAGCTATACAGGGTGTCCACAATGTCTCGTTACCCCCTCCCCCTGTAATAAGAAACTTAAGTGAGCTATGTATCCGTTGTATGATGTATATGTTGAGTTATGGTCTGTATTGTGCATATTTACAGATTAGGTACCGGAACCATGTGTGATACAACGAATACACCCTGGAACAGCGGATTATTGTCAGCGTCTGGGCACACGAACGTCCACACACAGGGAAGACAATGCGTGCCGATTTCCAACAACGATTCGACAAAGAGGCTCCTCCAAAACAGACTCTTCTGCGGTGGGAACATAAACTCTTCGAAGCAGGCAACATCAAGGATAAACCACGAACGGGAAGACCATCAACCAGAGTGCAACAGTGTCAAGCGGTCGAGGAATCAGTTATCAGGTCACCGACGAAGTCGCTCCGCAAACGATCAGCGGAGCTTGGAATACCACGATCGACACTACATAAGCACATGAAGAATGACCTGAATTTGCACGCATATCGCCCGATGTTCGTTCAGGAGTTATCAGACATCGATTTAAACCGCAGACGGGATGCATGTGCAATGATGCTTCAGACATTTGCCACAATCCCAAAACGTGGAAAGGTCATTTTCAGTGATGAATGTGCGATATACCGCAGCTGTCGATCACGGAACGTTGTGTTCTGGTCCAAGAAAAACCTACATTATGTCGAAGAATTGGAACATCATCCTCCGCATGTCATGATATGGGCTGCAATGAATAGTTGACATCTGTTTGAACCGTATTTCGTTGATGGTCCAGTGAATCAGACAACTTATCTGGACATGCTGCAAACCTGGTTTGTGCCACAACTTGGAAATCTTGGCCTTCTGAATGACGTATGGTTCCAACAGGATGGGGCACCCGCCAATTACGCAATCACTGTTCGGGAATACCTTGGTGAGGTCTTTTGTGATCGTTGGATCGGCCGAGGTTCGGCAGTGCTGCCCGATCCACTTGAATGGCCACCTCGAAGCCCAGATCTCTCAACGTGTGATAAAAATCTTTGGGGTTTCATAAAGGAGGTTGTTGCACAGCAGCGCAACCAAACCACTGGTGAACTTAAACAAGCAGTGAGACGTGCTTTTTCTCGTATCACCCTGCAACTGCTTCGGAAATTGTTCCACAGAACATGGCGTAAAATTATTCTCTGTCACGAGAATGACGGTGCCCAAACGGTTCCACTAGATGTTTAAGGATGCCTAAACATATAACTCAACATATACATCATACAACAGATACATAGCTCACTTACATTTCTTACTACAGAAATGTAAGTGAGCTACATTTCTGGAGGGGGGGGGGGGGGGTAACAAGACATTGTGGATACCCTGTAGATTTTTCAGTTGGAAGTGATAATTTTGATACGCTTTTTGAGTTCAAAACTAACTCGACGTCCAAAACTTTTTGTAGTCATATTTAATTATGATTAGACAACGAAAGTTCTCCAACTAAGATAATTTCGTTCATTTGTTTTTTATTCTGTCAGACCTTTTCCGACGCTGATATCTTTTGTTTCTCAACTATTTAATTTTTAGTTAGAGTTTTCATTTCTTTTAAAGTTTAAAGTCACCTGCATGGACATAAAGATCAACGCGCATTGCTTGCTAACTTTCATTTGGACCGCTTGTAGAACAACCGATTTTAGCAAACACAAAGCAGGGAAACTAAACCAGTCTGTCTTCTTCAAAGCCGGGCAAAAGACATCTGACTATTCTCAAGTCGGTTCAAAGCCTATATCTTCCTACCAGATAAATTGAATGCACAGATTTAGCCAGAATGTGACGAATTGAATGCTCTTAAGCCAGCATGTGACGAATTGAATGCTCTTAAGCCAGCATGTGACGAATTGAATGCTCTTAAGCCAGCATGTGACGAATTGAATGCTCTTAAGCCAGCATGTGACAAATTGAATGCTCTTAAGCCAGAATGTGACAAATCAAATTGAATGCTCTTAAGTCAGAATGTGACGAATTGAATGCTCTTAAGTCACAATGTGACGTACTACAGCGGTAACGCGCATTTCAAGACGGCAAGTAACAGTGATAAGCACTTGTCGGCGTAGTTTAATTGGGAAAATATTTGTCCTGTTCAAGCTACAAGAATATACATAATGGACATTGTTCCAAAAATATGTACTCCTAAAGCTAGTGGCGTTTCTTTGCAACAGCAAATCCCGAACATATTGCAAAAGCATCAGAGTATACACTGAGTTAGCTTTTCATTAGGATCACCCCCGTTTTACATATTCGGAGCGATAACGAAATACCACGTGATATCAACGTCACGTGTGGCTACTGTAAATTGTGCACATATATTCTCTGTACGTCATCAGTAAATGTTTGCCAGCAATGGGGAAACGTGGCAACTTAAGCAAATTTGACAGCGGCTAGATAGTCGGAGCCCGGTGTATTTGGAAGCAGCCGCACTTGTTGGCTGCTCCCGTACTACTTACTGTACAAGAGTGTAGCACGACTGGATTAACCATGCCCAAACATTAAGCTGAAGGGCTCACATTTGTCATCCACACGCGGTTGATCCTCATGGTGAGCGTCGAGTGTCACAACTGGTATCTCAGCAACGCCGTGCAACCGTCACCCACCGGCACAACAGCGGTGCAGTTCGGTCTATTTCCACATGCACCGTTCTCCGCATCTTGCTTGACAGGAGATCCACAGTTGGACACCAAATAGGGTACCCATGATGACACCCAGTTATAGCCCCACATGGGCCAAGGAACGTCGTCAATGCACCCTCGATAGATTCAAGAGGTCGTCTTGAGGGACGATTCCCGCTTTGTTCTGAACCATGTTGATGGCCGGGTTCACATATGGCATATACACATAAATATCATGAAGCCCTATTCCCTAGTTTCACAACTGGTTTAACAGAACACCACTTCCGCCGACCTGGTGCTCAACAGGTCGATGGAAGTGGTGTTCTGGTCTGAGGAGCTTTTTTGCTGGCAAGACTTAGGCCCGTTGGTTATCATTACACAAACCTTGAATAGAGGACGCTACAAGGACCTATTAGCTGGCCATCTCCATCTATGTCTACAGGAGTTCAATCGGACCACAGTGCCATCTTTCAACATGACAACGCACCGTGTCATCGTGCTCGTATATTTGAGTGGTTGGAGGAACACGACAACGAATTCACCACATTGCCCTGGCCCTCAAACTCCGCTGACTGTAACCCTATTGAACATTCGTAGGATATGCCAGAATGGGATGTGAGAACTGCTGATCCTCCTCCGCGGAATGAACGTGAATTGATGAAGTATGCTGCATCGGAAATGGGTCAAGAGATGGATGGACGGTGTTCGATACCTTCTAGAATCTGTTCCTAAGCGTCTGCAAGTCGTCATTGCACAGAAAGGTGGACCAACGCGTTATTAAGTAGGTGTTCCAAATGCAAAGCTAACTATGTGTGCAATTGCTTCAAAGAAACAGATTCAAATATTGTTTTAACCTTCCTATACCTTTCACAACGATGGACATTTTACGGACAGTTTCTATTTGAAATGGACGTTGTTCCCGCTAAGGACCAGCTTGCTAAAACAAAGTAATTGCTTTGCGTATCTTCCGTTATGAGCAATGTTTTAGGCACAATTTATGACATTTCGTGTTGCACACTTTCTAGTAGTCGAAAGTAGCTATTTCTATTTGTGGGTGTTTTTTTTTTGTGTAGAAATTTGTTTTCTATTTTGCTATAACCTGTTCAATACAGTACAAAGAACACCGCTTGCTTTAAGCATTTTAAATTATGCTCAGAGTTTCTCTAACAGACTTCAAAACTCTTTGTTTTTTGATAACTCTTTCACCCTAAAAATCAGCGTTGAAATATTGGTTTCATGTCGGAAAAGAATCAAAAGACGTGCTCATTGCACCCGTGAATTTGCTGTTGCCTTCCTTGGTATACACTGGTCATAAAACGTTACGAATATTGCATGAAATGAAGGATGTTCGTATCTGACTCAAGAAACATACATTGAAATAACATCGGTGAGACTACGTTACACAAACGAGAAAGAGTGCGCTTGCAAAATACAAACACATTTTATTCTGCAATTTCTGCGCACAGCAAAGTATTACTGCAATACAGACAAAATAGGAAATTCGGAGAATGTCCATACATCCTGATTTCAGTATCCAGTAACTCCACCTCTGTGTCGAAGAACGTGTTGACACACACAAAGCATACTTGCATTGGTATTACTGATGAGTGTCTGGGGTAGCTCGTCCTTCACACTCATCACGTTAGGGAGGTCTGCCAATGTTCTGCGGTATGGAATGTGGCTATCCGAAAGACGCTGTGCAGCGTCACAAATGTTCTTAATGATTAAGGTAGGAAACCTCGCAGGCAGCTGTAATGATTCAATCCCATGATTTTCCAGCTTCTGAGGCACTTTCTAGGTACGGTGACTGGTTGCATTATCATCGATGAAACGGATTGCATATCCAATAGCAACGCGAAATAGTGTCACAATGGGCACAATTATCTCGTTTCGCTGCAATGAGGCATTGCCTTCCCAAACATACAAGGAAGTACAGCCATTAAAACACACTCCTACACAGACCAAAACTCACTGCCCTTGGTAAGGGTGAATGGAATGCATATACTGTGGATGCATTCGTGTGCCGGATCTTCTCCACAGGTATTCTCGTCGAGTTTCAGGATAAAGAGCGAAACGGGATTCGTCTGTGAAAAGTACATGATGCGGCTCTGTATTCCATGACATGTGCAGTTCGACCTAGGTACATCTTTGACGACGATGAGCTGATGTCAATGCTATACACCTCAGCGGCATCCTTGCTCTGAGTCCGTACTTGGGAATACGGTTTCGTACCGTTTGAGTACATACTGTGACACCAGAAGTAACTTCAAATGATTCCTGGAGTTGGCTACTGGTGATACTAGGCCTTTTCGGAACACTTACTCTCAGATAGCGATCTTGCCTCCTTGTGGTTATCCTCGGACAACCACTCCTGAGTCTATCTGCAGTATTTCCATGCGGTAGAAATTTGATGTGTAGGTGACATACTGCACTTTTCAAAACTCCTAAAGCAGCAGCCATATCAATCTGCCCGTAACATGCCAACAGCCCTATTTTTGTTGTCAATGCTTAAACGTCGTCTGGACATCATTTTAGGTTAATCCAACACGGAAGGCATATACACTGAGTGGCCACTTTATTATGATCACCCCCTCAGTACTTCGTTGGGCCATTTTTGCCTTTAATACTGCGTCGATTCTTCGTGGGATGGACTCCACGAGATGTTGATACGTGGTTTGTGGAATCTGAGACCATGCTTGATGAATAGCCCTTTCCAGGAGTGTGAGATTGCAGGGTTGTGGTTCCAGTTGTCTGATGGCTCGTTCAACTACATCCCACCAATTCTAAATGGGGTTGAGATCTGGAGATTGCGGGGGCCACCAAAGCAAAGTAAACTCACCGGCATGATCCTGAAACCAATCCTGTACAATGCGAGCACTATGGCAGAACGCATTATCTTGTTGAAAGTAGCCATCGCCATTGGGAAAACCATCCACATGACAGGATGCAATTGGTCCGAAACGATGTTTAGATATGATGTGCCAGTCAGACGTTGATCAACACAAATTAAAGGTCCTAAATCATGCCCAAAGCATGCCCAAACCATAACGTTGCCTCCACCAGCTTGAAGGGTTGTAGCAATGCATTTGGGGTCCAGGCTTTTGTGCTGTTTCGGCCAAATCCTCACTCGGCCATCGGCATGGTGCAACTGAAAACGTGATTCATCGGACCACATAATTTGTTTCCAATTGTCGACTGTCAAATCCTTGTGTTCCTGTGTGAACTGGAGACCTTTTCTCTTGTTAACTGCAGACATTAAAGGTGTTCGAACAGGCCTTCGGCTGCCATATCCCATCCGTTGCAGTGTACGGCCAACAGTGCATGTAGAGATAATTTTAGGCGATCTTTGATTAAGATGGTCTGTAATTTGCTGCACTGTTGCCTTTCTGTTGTCTGTTACCAGTCTGGACACTCTCCGTTTCGCACGAGAAGTCACTAGTCGATGACGACCACACGTTTTACGTAGAGATCCAGTTTTTTGGCTGACAGTCCAGCCTTTAAACACTTTAACAACAGCTGCTCTGGACCATTTTGCGAATGCGGCGGTTTTGGTGATACACGCTCCATGCTCCTACAATCACCCCACGTTGAAAGTCCGTCAAATCGCATTTTTTACCCATCTCGTCACCCAAAAATTAATTCTACTACTGTCGCAAGCACTAAGCTTTCGCGTTTTGTACTAGCCTTGCCCTCTGGCGACAACAGCGTGCAGCCATAGCTCATTTGCTTAAAGCTGTCAGGTGGTCATAATAAAGTGGTCACTCACTGTATATTCAGCAGACTTCTAAACCAAGCGGTGAAACGACCTGTTTTCCACTTCTCGAAGGATGCTCTTACCGGAGCTCGCACGTAACATGCTGTGTTGTCATCATGCAAATTTACATATGGCGTAGCTACACAAGCTGATTACGGTTCTCCTATAGTCGCTAAATTTGCATATCACCAAATTTTCCCTTTGAAATCGCAATATCCCTAACCTTTTGTGACCAGTGTTTTTCTGGGGAACATTAGTTGCATCAGAAGCTGTACATTAATGAAGCTCATGATTTTAAGGTAGAAATTGTGGATGAATTTTTGAAGACAGACCGAAATGTATACAAGACGTGTGTCCCAGATATGAGCAGTGTGGCTATTCTGTTTGAAATTTTGTAAAAGGAAAAAAATCGCAATTTCTGTTAAAAAACAACTTTTATACAGATTTTGAAATTTAAAACAAAATTTTCATAGATTTGTTAATTTTTAAGTAAAAAAATGCATGTTTTTAACTATGCAGAAAATACGAAACATGTTTATTTTCAGTTCTTAGAAAAAATATGAAATGAAGTAATGGTTTTTCTACTTTAAAGAAAATCAAAAAGACGGAAAAATGTAATTCGACACTTTGCGAAAAAATCTGAGAAATTAAAATTTTTCTTTACAGAGCAATTATACATGAAATTTGTGATTATTCGGTAAAGAAGATAATTCATTTATACTGCTAGAGGAAAGTTTTTAAGTATTGTAAAAGGTTACCTGTCTATCAAGTATCAGGAGAATCATCATGAAGACCACAAGGAACAGAATGGCATGAGCAGATAAAGGAAGCTTAGTAAACCTAATTGAAATTAAATAATGAAAATTAATTAAACGGCACATGGAGAAAACATACATAAAATGTCAATAACCAAGAAAACAATATGAAGAGTTCTTAGTTGTACAACGAGTACTACACTGTAGGAGAAAGATATTTTGCTAGTATTGTGCACGCTCTGCTTAAGACGCCCTCACTGGGTTCAGGTGACGTGGCTGGACACCACGGTATATTCACTGATATGGTCCCAGTATGGTATGATATGGTCGCAGTATGGTATACATCCTGCAAGTACCGCCTGTAGATCTTCCGGTTATAACATTTATTTGCAGATAGTACATTCGAACGCACATCTTCCTAATCCGGAGTGGCTGTTCTTCTAACTGATCTACACCGAGTGTCTCATCGCTACTGCATTTCCCATTTACTAATAAGTCACATCGGCATTACGCAGAAAATGTGTCCCTAGTGGAGGGTCCAAATGTCGCAGTTGATCTTGTGGCCTCAAAAATCTTCAGTTATATTCATGTCGGGAGACATGGACGTCCATAGGGTAAACCAGTCCTAGACATTGCGGCCCTTATACCATGGAGCGTTGTCCTGTTTGAATACCCCATTTCGGTCTAAAGACACTGTTAAAATAAACGGATGAACCTGATGTATTATACAATGATGAACAGCTATGCGATGACTTACAGGAGGTCATCCATCCCTGTCATGGGCTGCCCGAGGGCGTCATCTGAAATGATCCCTCACAGCATTATACCTCGAACATCTGCCTGTACCTGTAGGGTCATGGGATCTTGTACCATCGCTTGTACAGCCGTTCCCCTTCTCAGCGACTGTCCATTCTTTGGATGCAGTAGGAAACGTAAGGCAACTTTTTCCCACATTCGTCAACTGTCCACTCCCGAAGTTTTCTAGTAAACTCCGGCCGTTGTCGCCGATGGCCGTGCTCTAGTCATATGTTCACACCGTAAGTTCAAATATAGGAATGATCTTTGCACTGAGGCTTAAGGTATAAACCATTTATGCTCCATGGTTGCAGAGAATGGTCAGCTGTGCCAAGACAGCATGCCTATTGTTTCGTTCAATACTGCCGAGCCGCCTACCTCCGCGAACATTCATTAAGCAGCTGTGGCTACCCGTCATCCACCCGCCAGTTATATGTGTCGCCTCCTTCCATCAAACCTCGATGCACTTTAACTACAGCATCCCGTGAACAGGTGACCAAGTTCTCTGTTTCCTAGATGCTGCCACCATTTGTTCTACACTGCTGGCCACCCAAAATGCAACACCAAGGAGGACACGAGATAGCAAAGTCAGATTTACTGGACACATAACAACGGATACAAAGATGAAACGATTTAGCTTAGAGGCCCGTGCGACTTGCGGAACACGCAGACATCAATAGTTCCCGTGGCCGTCATGGCTGGCAATAACGGCCGCTACACGCCAAGGGGTTGAACGAAAGCGGCTTTGGATGTGGGCTTGGGGGATGACGGTACAGGCTGCTTCCACACGTTGTCACAGCTCATCAGGCGTAGCCGCAGGTGATGCTTGCCGGGCCACTCGGTGGCCAATCAGCGACCAGGCGTGCTCGATGGGCGACATATCATGAGAACAGGCGGGCTACGGCAGCAGTGGAACCTGGTGGGCAATGAAGAATTGTTGCACGATGCGTGCCACGTATGGGCGCGCATTGTCCTTTTGAAACGTGGCCGCTGTCAAATACTGCGGGTAAGGGCGGACTACAGGCTCCAAAGCATCGGAGATGTAGCGGTGGCTGTTTACTGTACCGGCGATGCTTACCAGAGGGGTGCGGGTGTCATATCCAATTGCGCCCTAAACCATAACGCCAAGCGACGGACCGGTATGGTGATGCATAATGCAGGCGTAATACAGTCTCTCGCCGCACTGCCGCCACACGCGGATCCGGCCATCATGGTGTTGCAGGCAGAAGCGGGATTCGTCGGAGAAGACAATGTCGTGCCATTCCCTTGCCCAGGTGCGGCGCTCAACGGCCCACTGAAGCCTTACTCGCCGGTGGTGTAACGTCAATGGTAATCGGAGGAATGGGCGTCGTGCGACAACGGTAATCGGAGGAATGGGCGTCGTCCTGCAGACGACGTCGAACGGTACGTGCTGACACAGGTTGTTGCGCAACACACCCTAATTCCTGCACTAACGTTCGAGATGTGGCGGTGCGAGCCGTCAATGCCCGCCGCACAACATGCAGGTCCTCTTGTTCGGTGGTGTGCTGCGGCTGCGACAATCACTCACGTCGGTCGGTCCGTCCGTCCCTCTTGCACCTACCGAATCCATACTCGCCTCACTGTGGCTGGATGTCGTCCCACACGGGCGCCGATGTCTCGGTACGATAAGCCGCTGTCGCTATAAGACACTATTCGTCCTCTGTCGAACTCCGAAACGTGCTGGAATGACTGCCGTATTCTGCGACGACGCATTAGTAACCTTCCCACGCACAGGTCCGACAGCACAGCACAGTTCCACTACTTACACACCGCCTTCTGTGCACCCTTCTCATAGTGCTTCTCTGTGGCGAGCCGGGCGCACATGATTTGCATATGCCCTGCAATACTAATCGTTTGCATGTCCTATCGCGGGCGACGCATGCTGCAAATTTCAGGTCAATCGGATGCTTCCTTCTTGGTGTTGCATTTTGGGTGGCCAGCAGTGTATGTGCAATGATCATGCTCTCTCCCAAGGAATTCAAGTCTCGTCCCTTACCTATTACAAACTGTGTTTAAGAACCCATCTGATACTGCATGTGCCATAGATGGCGCTGAGTACGTCCCTGACAATCACACTTGCGCACTGCCTTACTGAAAAGGATCCAGATGAGCTGAAGGAGTCATAGTGTTTTCCTGTTATTCTATATGTAACATACATAACAATGTTTTCCTATAAATACATTTTCATAAATATTTTTGTATTTACCACAATATGCCTCATGCTACAAGTAGCAACACGCGCGCATAAGTTAGGAAAATATATTTGCGTTAGGCGTGAAGGAATATGATCAAAGTCATGCATATGATCTCCAGTAAGTACACTCTTTGCTAAATAAATAAATAAATAAAACGAGACACACAGAAAAATTCATCCAATCAAGATGAAAATTCGTATGTGCATGTACAGAGAAGGAAATTATTGTAATTCCAGAGCAGTTGGGCCACTTGTTGGGATAAAACAGGTATATGAGGGGAACAAGTCACTATGCTATAGCGAGCACCTTTTGGCTTACAAGGCGTGGCATAGACACATACAGTTCACGGATACTGTCCGTAGGGGCGAGAAATTACGCCCCTATATAAATTGTGTGATGGACTTTTAAATCCCATCGATCATTCTGGATACTAACAGTTCCGAATAAATATTTCCATGTGTATTATTTGGAAACGAGTGTAACACGTGGTAACGCACCTGACTAGGTGACATTTCGATGTGCCTGTTTGACAGGTCTATTGTATTCACAGAAGGCACAGCTATTGTTCCTGGTCAGAGGGATATGTAAGCTGCAGGGCACCGTGAGGTGGAGGTCAACGAAGGGATTAGGTGGAGGTCAACGAATGGATTAGGTGGAGGTCAACGAAGGGATTAGGTGAAGGTCACCGGCAGAAGGCACGTGTCAGGAGAGAAAGGTGGTATGGGGGGCACCGAGAAGAGCGAGGGGGGGGCGCCTGCTCTTGGAGGGCTTCGACTAGGGAAAGAAAGGCAGCCTCAGGCGAGTGAGGCAGGAGCCAATCAGAAGCTAGTGAAGTTAGGGGGGAAAACTTCAGGATAGGAGTAAGAGAAAGAACACTCAGTCGACGGGGAGCGAGCGTGAGAGACAGTCTACGGGGAGAGAGCGTGGTGAACGGTAGACGACAGCGTGTGCTGTGGACGGTTGTATAGTGCTGGGAGTTAGCACTGGGTAAAGAAAAGTTCGTGATAGAACGTGCCAGTTAGAGCACGGGGAAAGCCAGCGTAGTTGGAATCAGACACGTGTGTCTGGAATGACGTACAGAGTAAGCGTTTGGAGAGAACACGTGTTCGGGACGGAACACAAAGCATAGCTTCCGGAACAAAGGAAAAGACACGAACGGAAGGTTACGACGATTGAAACCTTTCACGTCGATGATAGAAAAAGAACGGGCAAAGAGTTTTGGCAGGAAAGGGTATTCTGGAATAATTAGATACTCGGATCATTTTCACGTGGAACTGCAGTTACAGGAACTCGAGGTCAAGGAACAATAGCTGCCGGAACAATGTACTGTTGATTAAATGTTTTGTTTAGTTTGCAACAAGCCTGAGAGTGAATTCATGCTTGGAATTGTTTTGCCATTATTTTTACTTCCCCTCTCCTGAATAGCAGATTTATAGTAAAGCTGGGAGAGAAAGAACGCCGGGCTGTTTTCAACTATCGTTGATAAACAGTCTCTAGACAACGAACCTTATAAATGGTTTTCCTTCCTGCTGTGGGGAAATTTTGATCAGCGCTGGAAGCCACTGGGTGTTTGGCCGAGGAGCCATTAATTAACATAATGAGCTTCCACCCCTACAGCAGATATATAGGAAATGGCGCAGTCGGTAGGATTGATATGGTAGGCGAGTTCAGTGGAAGTAATTAGGGCAATTTAATTCAGCGAAATAGAGACTGTGTTCGAGGACTCGGACAAAGAGGACGCCTAAGTGTAACAGAAGCACGTGGCGGGAAAGTGGTGAAACAACGTGAACTTCTGAGTGCAACAGCAACACGTGGCAGGAAAGTGGTGAAACAAGGTGAACTTCTAAGTGTGACAGTAGCACGTGGCCGGAAAACGGTGAGACAAACAAAGGACTGTGCTACAATAAAGGACTATTGTGCAACGGAACCAGTGGACCAGAGAAGTCGACAAATAACGCTCGTAACCAGAGCAAGGATTGGAAGTACCAGGAAAATCCCGTAACCAGGGACGGACAATTACGTCTCGCTTGGCCAGCGAGACCGGGCGACATTCCTGTTTAGGACGCTCCTTCGCGGGTCGCGGTCGAAGCCGCTACAGAGAAGCTGAAGAGGCCCGAGATGCTCCTTTAAGTACCACTTTGTTGCCGAAATTTATATTCCTGGGTCGATACCGAGTATATGGTTAGGAAAGGAAACTTTTAGTAGGAAGTTAGGGGCCAAAAGGCCGAGAAAAAAAAATTCTTTTGTCAGTTTTGTAAAAAGAATAGGTTGCAGTAGTTTTAGTAAACTCAGTGTTAGTACTTCAATATTAATGCTTAAAGTGAATAGGAATTGTAAAGTGTTTTGTTATGTAAGGAAGGGAAATAAGTAATATTACTAGGAATTTATTGAATTACAAAAAAAAATGTTAGGTAATAGTACTTCAAGGTTGAGAGCAAAGGCTATCGTCGGGAAATTGTAAAGTGTCATTATATTAGTGCATGTGTATTTTATATATATATATATATATTTAGTGCATAACAATGGTTGAGCTTTTGGATGGGAAAAAGAGTGAGTAAGCAGAGGACACGTGGTCCGAAGGGAAGGAAGAAGAGGATAATGATAGGGAAAATGAATTAAATTCTAGTAATGAAGTGTCTATTAACCTAAGAAAAATGCAAGAGGATACAGTTGATAATGAATGGCATTTTAAACTTAAAATGTTAAAAATGGAGGAAAAAAATTAGCAGCAGAGCGAGAACAAAGGAACTAGAAGAAATGAAATTGGAGATTCAGCTCTTAGATAAAAGGGAAGAAAGGGAGTGTCAGCTCTTAGATAAAAGAGAAGAAAGGGAGTTCCAGCTTAAGAAACTACAGCTAACTCAGGAAAAGGAAGAGGCGTTGGCACAGGGAAGAAATCAAATGAAGTTAGCCGATTACATGAGGATCCTAGAACAGACCTTACCCAAATGTCCTAGTAAACCAAAAAGAGGTTTTAGACTTTTTTGATTCCTTAGAAAGAGCGTTCATTTTACATACAGTCCCAGAAAAAATGCAAGGAAGATTAGTCATAGCACTATTTAACTCAGATTGTGTCAATCATTTATTCCGGAGGCTTACGGTCGAGCAATATGATTGCTACGAAACCGTCAAAGAGGCCATTTTGGGGGAATGTCATTTAACCCCGGACATTTATCTACGACAATTCGAGGCACTCCGTAAGAATAAGGGAGAGAGTTACCAGCAATTGGCGGGACGCATGGGAAGAACTCTTAAATATTATGTAGCGAACAGTGGGATAACTACTTTTGATGAACTGATGAATCTTTTAGTTTGTGATAAATTCAAAGGATTGTTATCACCTAGTTTAAAAACTTATCTACTACAGAGAGGATCCTTGGGAAAGCTAGTTCTAGCGAAGGATTTAAGGGAACTGTGTGATCAGTACGAGTGCCATGTGGAAGCGTTAGAGTGGGGTGAAGAAAAAAGCGAAGGGAATTTTTCAGGTAGGCTCTAACAGTAAGGGGCAGCATTATAGCTCGGAAATAATGGGAACGAAGAAAGAATTTAGTGGAGTTCCATTTCAAAAAGGGAAATTTCCAACGGCAGGTCAGGAATTCCAAAGTAGAGTGGGAAACAGTAGACCACCAGGGAAGCCGGGAAATTCCTATTTTGATGCAGGAATGAGGTGCTTTAGGTGTGGACAGATGGGCCACCGAAAATTTGATTGTAAGCAGATACCCCAGGGGCAGGACAGTAAATACAGTCCGTATAATTGGAGAAGTGAGGCAGCTAAGAAAGTAAGCCGGGTAGCGGCGAAAGAGGAGGAAAAGCATTGTAGAGAAACAAGGGGAACCCAAGCAAGACCTTGTCCAGGATGTGAGAAAGGTTAGTGCGAAAATGGGGAGAGTATTGGGTACCGCAGGTAGAAACATGGAAGTAATGGAAATACCCGTAGTTGAGCAATTAGTGGCAGCCACAGAGCAAGGGCACCAGGCAAAAATTTTGGTAGACAGCGGAGCGGAGTTCAATTGTGTGAGACAAGGCT
This sequence comes from Macrothele yani, assembly GCA_039090855.1. Classification (NCBI taxonomy): domain Eukaryota; kingdom Metazoa; phylum Arthropoda; class Arachnida; order Araneae; family Macrothelidae; genus Macrothele; species Macrothele yani. The sequence continues at coordinate 32,798,637 of CM077032.1, read as the reverse complement.
TATTAGGGGAAGAACAGATGGAAGAAGTGGGGAAAGTGACTTTGTCAGGGTTTGATGGACGTACCGCGGTTTTCCCAATTAAGAGGTTACAGGTTAGGATTGTGGAGACGGAATTGAAGAAGGCCGGGGACGCCTCTTTAGGGACGAGTGAGATGATTTGCGCTATTGTGCCGAATCTCACCAACGAGGTCATAGTTACCCCAGATGATTATGCCAAGATGACCACGTTGAGATATTCTAGTCCAGAGTGGGCCAACGATAATGGGAAGGCGTTATGTGAAGAGGATTCAGTCCAGGAGGAGAAACCAACGAGACCCCTGGAGTTAGGGACTCAAGGAACTAGCGCCAGTATAGGGGCTAACAGGATTAAAGGGAAAGCTAGTGGAGAGACGCCGGAGACAGGAGCAACGCCGGGAGAAGTAGGCGGAGCTTTAAGAGTGGAAGGGTCAAGCAGCCAGTCAGGGCCAGCCGCGCTTGATGAGTAGACCAGCGAACAGGAGACGGTGTTTGGAGGTAATCCATGCCGCGAGGATGAAGAGAGCAGCCGGGAGGGCGAGGCGTCAGACCACAGCAAATTCAAAGTACAACAGGAGGAGGACGTAACCCTAGCAGAGACACGCGAGGGAAGAAAAAGGAGGGTATGTCTATGTGGAAGGATTACTATATCATAAAGAAAAAGTGTTAGGGCAAAACACCAATCAGTTAGTAGTTCCCGACAGTAGGAGGGGACAGATATTAAAGCTAGCCCATGATTCTGTGTTCGGAGCACACTTGGGACATGGAGAAATGTTGGAAAGAATGAGATACGTCTATTGGCCGTCCATGAAGAGAGACATACTTACATACTGTGATGCATGTGAGGCGTGTCATTTACGACGCCCCATCACAAGAGGTGACCGGGTACAGATAACTGCGGTTAGGAGGCCTGCGCTGCCTTTTCAGACAGAAAATGTCGATCTGATTGGGCCCATAGACCCACCATCCAGTAAGGGGCATCGGTGGAAAGTAGTTTCGACGGACCAGCATACGAGGGGTCCGGAAGCCGTATTTTCGGAAGAGTGGGAGGAACCCATGCCGGTTGTCAGGAAATCTTTAGAGGATGCGTTCACCGGAAATCTAAAAAAATGTTGCTTCGCCAAAGAGAAGGTTAAATATTTGGGACATGTGGTCGGCTCGGGAAGTCACCAGCCGGACCCGGAAAAAATTACAGGCGGTCAGAGACCTGGATCCCTCCAAAACCAAAGAAGGAGGTACGTAGTTTCCTAGGGTTATGTAGCTACTACAGGAATTACGTACCCAGGTTCGCCGAAATAGCGAAGCCATTGTCGGATTTGACAGGGGAAAAGGCAGCAGAAAAAGTTGAGTGGACGCCAGCGCTCGGAGAAGCTTTCGAGTCGCTGAAGCAGAAATTATGTACAGCACCTGTACTGTCCACACCCAAATTTGACAAGCCGTTCGTGTTACATACGGACGCGAGTTCTTTTGCAGTCGCGTGTTGCCTAGGTCAGCGGGATGAAAGAGGGAGGATCAGGCCCGTGGCTTACGCGAGCAAAAATTAAATGACACGCAAGCAAGGTGGGCAGGGAGGCCTATGCTATTGTTTGGGCTCTACAGAATTTGACGGGTGGGTTTTTGGTCATCAAGTAGAGATCTTGTCAACCATAACCCCTTGATATTTTTAACTAGTGCGGCTTCACAAAGCTCAAAATTACAGAGGTGGAGTCTAGCGATTGCCCAATTACACCTCACGATTTCACACGTCGCTGGCAAACTCATGACGAGACGCCTTACCAGGTTGAAATTTAAAGAAAATAGCACGAGCTGCTAAAGACAGTATTTATACAGAAAGGTAGAGACCCAGTGAGGCTACTTAGTGGTACTGACAGTGTATATATGTGTGTATAAAGAAGTGTATTAATGCAGTGAAATCTTGTGTGTAAAAGAAAAAAAAAGAAAGAAAAGAACTGAACGGACACTGACTCATCATGCGAGAGGAAGATCCCGCATGTTTCGTCCAGCAGGCAGGGGCCTGTAGGGGCGAGAAATTACGCCCCTATATAAATTGTGTGATGGACTTTTAAATCCCATCGATCATTCCGGATACTAACAGTTCTGAATAAATATTTCCATGTGTATTATTTGGAAACGAGTGTAACACGTGGTAATGCACCAGACTAGGTGACATTTCGATGTGCCTGTTTGACAGGTCGATTGTATTCACAGAAGGCACAGCTATTGTTCCTGGTCAGAGGGATATATAGCTGCAGGGCACCGTGAGGTGGAGGTCAACGAAGGGATTAGGTGCAGGTCACCGGCAGAAGGCACGTGTCAGGAGAGAAAGGTGGTATGGGGGCACCGAGAAGAGCTGGGGGCGCCTGCTCTTGGAGGGCTTCGACTAGGGTGAGAGAGGGAGCCTCAGGCGAGTGAGGCAGGAGCCAATCAGAAGGCTAGTGAAGTTAGGGAAACTTCAGGATAGGAGTAAGAGAAAGAACACTCAGTCGACGGGGAGCGAGCGTGAGAGACAGTCTACGGGGAGCGAGCGTGGAGAACGGTAGACGACAGTGTGTGCTGTGGACGGTTGTATAGTGCTGGGAGTTAGCACTGGGTAAAGAAAAGTTCGTGATAGAACGTGCCAGTTAGATCACGGGGAAAGCCAGCGTAGTTGGAATCAGACACGTGTGTCTGGAATGACGTACGGAGAAAGCGTTTGGAGAGAACACGTGTTCGGAACGGAACACAAAGCATAGCTTCCGGAACAAAGGAAAAGAGACGAACGGAAGGTTACGACGATTGAAACCTTTCACGTCGGTGATAGAAAAAGAACGGGCAAAGAGTATTGGCAGGAAAGGGTATTCTGGAATAATTAGATACTCGGATCATTTTCACGTGGAACTGCAGTTACAGGAACTCGAGGTCAAGGAACAATAGCTGCCGGAACAATTTACTGTTGATTAAATGTTTTGTTAAGTTTGCAACAAGCCTGAGAGTGAATTCATGCTTGGAATTGTTTTGCCATTATTTTTACTTCCCTCTCCTGAATAGCAGATTTATAGTAAAGCTGGGAGAGAAAGAACGCCGGGCTATCTTCAACTGTCGTTGATAGACAGTCTCTAGACAACGAACCTTATAAATGGTTTTCCTTCCTGCTGTGGGGAAATTTTGATCAGCGCTGGAAGCCACTGGGTGTTTGGCCGAGGAGCCATTAATTAACATAATAAGCTTCCACCCCTACACTGTCCTAAGGTACAGAATGCCAGATGATGTCCAGATTGCTGGCCTGTTCGCAGAAATTCCGGGATGGGCGTAGTTGGCGTCCCATCATGTCCCAAACGTATTCGATTGGGCTGGCCTTTTTTTTTTTTTTTTTTGATTGGAGGTTTAACGACCACCGTGAGCAACTCAATGGGCTATAAGCAGTCGCCCGTCCCTAATTTAGGGTCACTGGTTCCAGGGAAGGGAGAGAGCCAGTGCCGTAAGACAAACACAACATCCATGCCTCACCGGGATTCGAACCCGGACCCCGTTCGGACGAATGATCAGAGGCCATCGCTTAGACCACTGCGCCACCGGGGCGGCGGGGCTGGCCTTGGAAGGATGTTGATATTACAGAAGCAGAGCTGCGGGTGCCGTGCCATGAATGTCCGGGGGTTTTCATGTTGAAAATTTGCTCCTTGATACTGAGACAGGAATGGCAACACAAAATGTTGTAGAATGTCGCCAACGTACACTTGAGCAATGAGGGTGGTGCGGAGGAAAACTGAGGGTGTCCAGCTATCCTAGGAAATGTCTCCCATGATAATCACTCCCGGTTTGCGATCCGTGTGCCGTTTCACGATAACGGCAGGGCCCGTGCGCTGGCTTGATCGTATCCAGACACGTATGCGCTGGTTGTCGGAGCCAAGTGCAAATAGCGATTCATCATTGAAGATAACATGATTCCACTGGACACTGTCCCGCGTTGATGAGGCCCGTCATCATTGCTGGCGATGATCTCTGGTCAGAAGAAGATAGCAGAGTATTCTCGTTGATGTAGTCCCCCTGCCTCAATTCGTTTTGTAATGTTTCTGTACCTGTAGACGACGCAAGATGGCTACCTATGATTGAGAGTGATAAATTCGGTTCTGTTCGTGAGGCTCTCACGATTGCTCGATCCTTGCGTTCTGCCGTTGCTCTCGGCCGACCATTTCCCACGTGCTCCTGGGTTGTGTCCTCCTTGACGCATTGGCGCCAATATCATCCTATTACCGCGTCGCTTCGAAGTATTTGGCAGGCGTTTTCTCACCAGCCAAAACTTTGCCACAGTGAGGACGGGCATTCTAGTAACGCGTTGGGCCACCTCTTCCATTCAAGTAAATTCTGCGGCCACAGCACCACAGAATGTATAAGAAAGTGGTGAAGAATCACATTGCAGCTCCACTTGCCGGTGATTCACACTTGTTCTATCACTTGCAATTCGGTATATCCATTGATCATGCTACCAGACCACTGCATGACGGCGCAGCTGCCATATCTGTCCTATTCAACGATGTTCGTCGCACGCTATGCAGTCTCATGTTCCCTCTAGATCAGCAACCGCTTAAAATCTGGCCAAAGAGTAAAGCGTCTTTCCTTTGTGAAAGTTACCTTGTCCCATTGATCTGAAGACAGTCAACTTGATACAAACATCACTGATAACGGACTGTGTGATCCGCCCCAGATAACTTTAGGCAGCGTACGAGGTTCAAGGGACGTATATCTTTAATTAAAATTTCCTTGTAAATTTGGCTTCTCCTCGTTTAATATTTTTTCTGACTTAAAGTCAGAGATTTCCTTTCGATGAATTTGACATTGGCAACAACCTGACAGCAGGTCAAAGTGAAACTATGTGGTAAAACTAAAGACATTAAGAGCTTGTGTTGGGCAATGTTCTGTTATTATGTTGTTTAGGCGATAATAACGGGGTGACTTAAGGTATGAGCTACTAATAATCTTGCACGAATACTTACTTACGAAGCTCCTCATACACATACGTGCCAATGAATATAGAGATACCCTACTAGTAACGCGGCGACCTCTTGAAATAACAAGGCCGGCCACATGACATGTCATGGCGTTCACGAGCGTACGAAAATGCCGTGCAGATATCGCCAGCTATGCCTCCTCCAATACTGTTTAAAATTCGCTCAAGTTCGTAGCCGTTGGTACACATGCCCGAGCAGCCGGTTCGACGGAATTCCGATGCGGTTTAAATCCGAGCTTCTAGCTGGCCACTGAAGCGTTTCAAATTCACTAGGACGTTCATAATCATGTAGTAGCTAAGTGAGACCGGTGGGATAGTCAGTTGCCTTGCTGGAATACACTACTGTCTCTGGGATGCATGCAGGTCATGAATAGATGTAAATGATCGGCAAGGATAGCCACCTATTTTGGGGCACTCAAATTAGACTGCACGTACCAAAGGTTCCAAAGCGTTTCAGCACAAGACATTCCAGAACATCACTGAGCCACCACCAGCCTGTACTTTTCCAACTTGACGTGGAGAATTCATGACTTCATCAGGTTGTCGCTAGATGCGCCCTCTTCCATCGGACCAATGCAGTTTAAATCTGGATTAATTAATCTATCCTATCCGTTCCAGTCGTCTGTGGTCCAGTGTCGGTGTGTGTTTTGCTAAGGCAAGGCGTATAGCCCGGTGTCGTGCCGTTGCTTGTGGTCGGCAGATCCCTAACCAAGGCGTTTAAGAGTACGTTGCACTTTTCTTGCACTGACATGGTGATTTGATTCACTGTTCAAATCGGTGATGATCTGTGATATTGTCTTGCGAATATGAGTTCGAACAATGCGGCCCAAACGGCGTACACCACTAGCTGTCATGGTTAATACACTATGAGCTGTCAAGGCTAGTACACCAAAAACTATCAAGGCTAGTACACCGTGAATTTTCAAGGATAGTGCACCACGAGCTGTAAAAGCTATGAAACCAGGAGCTGTCAGGGCTAGTACACCACGAGCTGTCAAGGTAAATACACCATGAGCTGTCAAGGCTAGTACACCAAAAACTGTCATGGATAGTGCACCACGAGCTGTCAAAGCTAGTACACTAGGAGCTGTCAAGTCTAGTACACCATGAGCTATGAAGGCTAGTAAACCAAAAATTATCAAGGCCAGTACACCGCGAATTTTCAAGGATAGTGCACCACGAGCTGTAAAAGCTATGAAACCAGGAGCTGGCAGGGCTAGTACACCACGAGCTGTCAAGGTAAATACACCATGAGCTGTCAAGGCTAGTACACCAAAAACTGTAGGGCTAGTACATCAAAAACTGTCAAGGATAGTGCACCACGAGCTGTCAAAGCTAGTACACCAGGAGCTGTCAAGTCTAGTACACCATGAGCTATGAAGGCTAGTACACCGCGAACTGTCAAGGATAGTGAACCACGAGCTATAAACGCTAGTACGCCAGGAGCTGCCAGGGCTAGTACACCACGAGCTATGAAGGCTAGTACACCACGAGCTATGAAGGCTAGTACACCACGAGCTATGAAGGCTAGTACACTACGAGCTGTCAGGTCTAGTACAACCCGAGCTGTCAGGTCTAGTACAACACGAGCTGTCAGGTCTAGTACAGCACGAGCTGTCAAGGCTAGTACAGCACGAGCTGACCCGGCTAGTACACCACGAGCTGACCCTGCTAGTACACTTCTGTAATTCATTTGGGAGCTTGTTCTTTTGCCAGAATTTTCGTATTCACGAAACACTCTGGACACTGTAGCACCGGAACATTGCAATGCGTGTGTTTTGCCGACTTTCGAGATAGAGTGACCAACCCAGGGGGTAATTTACTCTCTGTCAAAAGCATCCAAATCACGCGTCTTACCCATCACGCCTGTAATCGATCACTATCGGGAAAGTTGTGAGCGATAGTTGTATTTATCCTATTTGTCCACAGCTTTGGGCGGGCACGCATGCCCAATATTTCAGGAATAGCAGCTAAGCATTTGCATAACTTCTGATATCTACACAGCCGAGTCACATTATTGTGACCACCTTCAGCTTTTGACGTCAACAGCGCGTAGCCAATGAAAGAAGGCACGTGTCGTGAGCTGGCTTTAAGGATATATACGGCGCGCTGTAGGCAATCTGAAAACATATCACTTGTTGGTGTCATGGAGAAAGGAGCGATTTATCAGATTTGGAAAAAGCGATGATTATAGGCTTTTGGACCAAGCGTGGCAGTATTTCTGAAACAGCTCAGTTTGTGAACTGTTCGCGTGCTGCTGTGGTTAAAGTGTATCGTGATTAGAGAGATGGCACCATTGCGAATAAGCGACGTAAAAACTGCGGAGAGCCACATGCCATTGATGTGAGAGGTGAACGTCGGCTTCGAAGGTGCGCGAAGGCTCATCGACACGTTACAGTGGAATAACTCACTGGCCGAATGAACCAGAGGGCTACCGGTATTGTGTCTAAAACGACAGTTCAGCGAATCTTGCGACGTATGAGGCTAAGATGCAGACGGATGGTCACTGCACCTATGACCTATGATAACTAAGGTGCATCGAAAGAAAAGGCTTACATTTGCATGTCAGTATCGAAATTGGACCTCCGCTGATTTGCAAAGGATTGCCTTCTCTAATGAGCCATATTTTTTGCTCCATCGAACGGATAGACGTTGGCGTATAAGGCGAGAAACATCGGAGAACAAACACTTTTCAACCATTGCTTGCAGAACACAAGCTGGTAGGGACAGCGTTGTGGTCTAGGGAATGTTTTCGTGGCATTCTCTGTGTCCACTCATACTTGTGGAAGACACTATGGAGCAAATCCGTTATGAATCCATCCTTGCAGACCCCATGCACCCATACATGCTGATTTTCTTTCGTGGGACGGATGAGATCTTCCAGTACGACAATGCGATATGTCACACAGCTAGAAATGTCCGAGAGTGGTTGGAAGAGCACGATGAGAGTGGTTGGAAGAGCCTTACTCTTGATGGGGAAGTATTGGCCCCGTAATTCCCCAGACTAAAACCCAATTGAGCATCTGTGGGTCCACCTCGATCGCGTTGTTTGCTCTATGGATCCTCCACCACACACCCTCCAGCAGCTGTCAGATGCACAACACTCAGCATGGCTCCACATACCTATGAGCACCTTCCAGCACCTTACTCCCAGCCCATCTAGCTGCTGTCCTGACTGTAACCTAGGCTGATGACTGTACCTGTACCGTCTAGTTTGCAGTGAAATGTGTAACTCTCTCATGATTTTGGAATTAATCAGATTCCTGACGGCGCTGCAATAGCTAGCCCGTCAGACATCCGAGACCACAGTCTTTCACTCGGACAGATTCGGTCCAGGGACCTGTGGACCGAATCTGTGACGTGGTCCACAGGTCCCTGGACCGAATCTGTGATGTGCCATGGGCGAACGGGGCAAACAATTTTCAATAATATTTCTCATCTCGTGGCAGGGAGATCGTCCGCCAACGCGAGTTTATGTGATTAGAGTCCTTTATTTGGTATCTAATAAAAAGCAAAAAATAAGTACAAGCACTTTCATAGAATGAGGGTCTCATGCACCCCTCTCACAAACATTAAGCACAGGACTAGGGCCAGTGCTGTAGTGATTACCCCGGGCCATGGTCATCGGAAACACCTTGGTCAATAGACCAACAAGCTCTAAATCAAGAGCGACGTACCTCTGAGGGTATCACCATCTGTCAAATATAGTTGACCCGGCTTTTCCTTTACGCAAGTTCCCTAATAAGACTAGGACACGTCTTACTGAAGCTGGAGTGAGAAACATCCAGCTTCAGGCGGAAGTTAGCCTTTGCAGCTGAGCAGTTGCTGCACTTCGGTGCGGCTGCCCAACTACACCGCAATTGCCACACCTATCTTCGTACCCAGGACAGTTGCTCCGGATATGATTGAAGCCATTACACCGGAAGCACCTGACTTCACGCAAATAATCCTTTAGGCGGAGCACTGACCAAGAGTTTGAAGGCCTTGGGCTCCACGTCTGCCACCCAGTGGACCCTACCTCCCTTACCCTTGATGGGGAAACGGGCTGTAAACCCGTTGTCGAGGTCGGGGTTACTGTACATGGTGGTTACTCTGGATATTAGCTTGTGGTCACAATAATGTGACATGATCGTGTATTTAATTATACTTGAGTGTATATTGAGCGCAATTAGAGATTGCACTTATTGTTGCTTTGCTGTGGAGAGAGAATTTCACCGAGCTGTGTTTATGAGATACGAAAGACATTTCGTTCTTTTATGACGATATTTTATGCTTGAGTTATGTGTAATGCAACTTATTGATGGTGAATATTTAGACTCGGCTTCGTTGAACTTCCACTTGTTTCACTCGATGCAACACTTCTTGGCAGACCGCCAGTTCGCCAAACTTTTAGATTTTTTAAAATGCATCATCCACTTACCGCTTGGAAAGCGGTTTCGTTCTTTTAGGACGGCATTCTCCGACTACCGATTGCAACTGTTTTTGTAAGTACTACATCTATATCACCATAAAACGCTAGAAAATGATATACTCTTTAATGACCTAAAATGCTGACAAAATATTGAAATTGATATAATATTTTTTGTTTTAACTTGAATTTATGCAGTGTAATTTTAAAATCTGTTTCCAGTATACTTAGGTACTCTCTGTATAGAGTTGTTTTATGCCATGTCCTATAGGTATCCTTATCTAGAAAATTATAGTGGTTTGTTAATGTTTCTTGTTAACTGAGCATGCTATGTAAGCGATCTTGGGATAAAAAAATGTAAAGGTTGCTTATTTTTACTGTTGACACTAGTGAGAACTCCGACAGTAGTGTTGTTTGCAAATAACGGGTTTTTCTTGATACCTCAATGGCTCGAGCTTATCAATAGAAATTATTTCGTCATATAAAGGTATGATTGAGTTATCTGCTGTTTATTTTGTGAAGTACGTGATAGTCTTAGTGCACTTAAAATCTCAAACATTGCTGTACTTCATCATTTGCATAAGATCATGAAAATGGGCACCTCACCAACGCATCATCCCAGTTTCTTGGCTTATTACTGTTTGGTTTTCAGGTGACTCCAACGCTAAGTCTTCTAAGAATGTTGATCTCTTGTGTCATTTTCTGTTTACTTTTTTTTATGAACTCAAATAGAGACTGACATGAACGATTTCTTCTCTTAAACTCTATAGGAACAAATTTAAGTACATAGACATTTCCTTAACGAACGTAAGTTCAATTAAAATAATACAATGATTGCTTACCCATCTCCAACTTCTATAGGTCCGGAGAATAAGTCAGGCCTAACAACTGTGAAAGCAAAACCAAATCCAATTATTTCAACTGCCATTAAGGTGAGTTTTAAAAGATACGATAGATGCAAAAATAGGGAGACTGCGATCAGAGTCAGAACTGCAGGAAATATATGTTCCTAAAATGAAGAAAGAATCAGTTATTATCCATGTGCTCAACTGAATTTAACTTCAGCAGTAGGTAATTCATAATTTTGTCATAGCAACAAAACTTATTGAAAACGCATTTTAACTTTCTAGCATGACATGGACTTCAAAGCAGAAGCAGAAATTTGAACGCCTGTCCTAAAAACAAACTGTTCAACTTCAACCTTTGACGCCCATTCACTGCACTGCACCAGAGAACAAGTTGACGGTGTCTTCAGTTTCCAAATACAACAAAATGCGTAACTTGAAACCAATTTCAAAGGTAACCTTTACGTGTGAAACGAAATGAAATTTTTACACTGAGAACCATTGCTGTTATTTTTGTTATATGGATTCACCAACTTACCTATGTAAACTCGATTAACTTAAATTGCTTAGCATGAGTTAGGATTTAGACAAGTTTGTAAACATGAGGTTAGAAGACGTTCATACAAAATGCTTTCCCAACATAACTTTTTTTCTGTTTGTTGAAATAGCATCACGAAATAAACAAAACCTACATCCAGCCGAAGTCGTAACATTTATTAGTACATAGCGGACTGGTTTATGGAAGTGGAGGTCGAAAAGTTGTACATTTGCAAAAAAAACAACTCCTGGAGAGTATTTGACGAAACTTTGAGACCGAAAATGGACGATGTCATCGCTCTGTCCACGTTATTTTATAAACAACGCATAGCGACTGAAAAATTGTGTTCCAACACCGCTGGGATCGAACCCCAGATCTCTCGATGACTAGTCGAGTGCGTTCACATTTACGCTACGGCGTCAACAATTCTCACCGCCACGCGTGGTTTATCAGTCAGCGTCTGACTACACGTCATCAATACGGATTCGTGTAGTCAGACGTTGACTGATAAACCACGCGTGGCGCTGAGAATTGTTGACGCCGTAGCGTAAATGTGAACGCACTCGACTAGTCATCGAGAGATCTGGGGTTCGATCCCAGCGGTGTTGGAACACAATTTTTCAGTCGCTATGCGTTGTTTATAAAATAACGTGGACAGAGCGATGACATCGTCCATTTTCATTATCTCCACGTATTTGATATATAATTAACTTTGAGACCGTCACAGGAGCCAAAGGTTTCAGAAGACAATATTAAATAACTATGTGAATGACCATTATTTGTAAAGATTCAATGATCGGTTATTAATGGCAAAGAAATGCACATTTCCGGTTGTTAACGTGGACGCATAGGGCGGTTATTACTGTGAAGTAACATGACTCCATTGATTAGCATGCCTGGGCATTTGTCCTTCAGTGACACAGTCTCGAAACTGCAGTAAACAGTTGTACCCTGTGTGGTACGAACTCAATTAACAAAGTAACATTCTTGTCAATATCAAAGAAATTAAGTATCCTTTTTTTCCACATCGGTTATCTGACTGACTAATCCTCTTGTGGCAGTAAGGAAGGCAATTCCAGCAGCAACGTACTTAACTCTAGCAGAGTGGAGGCTATGATAGTAACGAAGGGTAGACTAAATCCACATTAATTCCTTTCCTATTACAGGAAGCTTTCGGATAAGCAAGTATCCGAATACTTTTGATCAGATAGTACATACCAAAGAGCTAAAACATTATGAAAAGTTAGTCGTTACCGCAAATCAAAGCAACTGCAGGTTGTGTCTGTGAAGGTCACGGAATGGTATAAACTAGGACATGCCGCCAACGGTAACCGACAGTGTGTCTGTGAAGGTCACGGAATGGTATAAACTAGGACATGCCGCCAACGGCAACCGATAACTCGGGTACACTTGACAAATTTTGAGCGAAACTGTTGGGAAATCTAAGATCATTAAGCCATATATTATAACAAATTCTAAAAAACGAAGGCGTAAAACTTATGATATTTGAAACAAAAGTACGAAACATTCTAATAAAGAAATGCCTAAAAATTTATCATTAACTACTTTTCTTCACGCCTTCACGTTGGTTGTGATAATTTTGCACGTAAACAAAGCGGAAAGACACACTCCGACTGGGAACCACGTTTTTCATTTTGTATCGCGGAAGACAGACACATACACAAACTTCATTTTATTATTATAGATTGAGCAAGTGCTGAGCTAACACACGGAGTCTTTCCATTTTTCAATTCAAATTATTTTTTTAAATGTTAGTGCGCCGACTTTTGTGAAACGGTTCAAGTAAAAGGCCATCTACTTTTAATTGAAATTCCTCAATGACACGGAATTTCGGGAATCGGAAGGCTTCAAAACCTGACCATCGACGATGTACAATCGCATGCCAAAAATCACGGTAATCGAATGTGTCATGTCGTAGCTATACCCGAACAACTAACTGTCCCGAGTCCCGTATAAAGAGAGGATTTTTTCAATTATTATTAAGATTGGTCAGTTTTTAATGGTCATTATTTTTATACGACGCGACCAATCACCATGATACCAACCCCATGTCGCGCACCATGTCCTTCCCTTTCCGTGTGGTAAGTGTCACAGCGATCAGCTGAAGATCTTTGGAGGAGATAGTTAACAAACGACACTTTCTCAAAACCCCCTAAAAATGCAAGTTTTTGGACGATTATTCCTCAGCGACACGGAATTTCGGGATTCGGAAGGCGTCAAAACCAGACCATACCGTGAACGATGTCCAATCGCATGCAAACAAATCACTGTGATCAGATGTGTCATCTCGTACCTATGCCCAAACAACTAATTTCTCGAGTCTCGTAAAGAGGTCAATAACATCTGCACTGTAAGCTCAATAACATCTGCACTGAACTCTGTGAATTAGTATTACTGATGTTCTTCCTATGGGAAAGGCAGCGCATTTATGCGAATTTGACAAAGGCGAAATCGTAACGGCCAGACGTCTGGGTCAGAGCACTTCCAAGGCGACAAGGTTTGTGGGGTGTTTGTTCACTGTCAGCCGTGGTCAGTACCTTCAAAAAGTGGCCCGAAAAGGAAAAACACTACGAAACAGTGGCAATACGTACGCTTACCATAGTTCATTGGTGTTAGAGTCGAGCGAAGGCTACCACGTATAGTACGAGCAACAGAAGGGATACTGTGGCGCAACAGTCCGGTAATTTGAATGTTGGTGGCTGAAGTAATGAGTTACAACACGCAGTACATCGAACCCAGCTGATAATGGGGCTGCGTAGCCGCAGACCGATTTGAGTGCCCATGGTAGCCTCAGTTCACCGTTGAAAACGCCTACAATAGGCACCGCACGCGAATACCAAAACTGGACCTGGAATGATTGAAAGAAAGTCGTCTGGTCCGATGAACCTCGTTTCCTGTTGCACCATTTGTTCGTACCTTCACAAAAATTCTTTGGACGACCGGGAACGTGTTGTTCGTTTACCTGGAACAATCTTGGCTCTGGGATGCACCATGGGACTAAAACAAGCCAGTGGAGGTAGTGTAATGCTTTGGGAAATGATCTTCAGGGGAATCCTGGGTCCAGTTATTTGTGTGCAGGAAAATATGTCTACCATCTACCTAAACATCACTGCAGACTATGTACATCTTTTCATGGCAAAGATATTTCCCTCTAGTAGTGCCTTCTTTCAGAAGGACAGTGCGCTATGTCACACTGCCCGGTATGGCAAAGTGGAATGCAACCCTCGTCTAAAAGTTGGCTGAGAGGTCAGTTTCCAAAAAACACAGGGGTGAGAAGCCATGCTGCATGCGGAGCAACGTAATTGCTCACGAACGGGATGTCCGAGTCCTAAATGGGTGAGTTATGAGACTCCCGGAATATGCATCCTGCAGACAATGCCCTAACGGGATTGGCTGATGCAAGGGAGTTGGTGAAATCGCATTTCGGATCAGTAATTTGGCGGGCACTGTCTTGGAAACAAATGAAAGGGTGCTGACGATTTTCCCTGATCGTTGCGGTCATCAGGCTAGTGGAATTGTAGGGTGGCCGAGGTCATTCAGAAAATATCTGATAGATTCTTTAATTCACTCATTGGGATAAATTGAATGAATGACTAATTCATAATGGAACAAAAACAGAAGTGGATCGGACTTGTATATATATTCTGCACCCCTATGCAATATGGGGATGTAAATATAAACCTGTAAATAGGACCAGTGAGTCTGCTTTCGTGGATCTTACCTGAAGAACTAAAAAGTGTATGTAAAGGATAGATATTGTCACACCTAGAGAGAGGTTTGGCTGATGGCAGCATCTACTAGAAAGTGACTGAAACCTAAAATTCCAGAAATTGCCAGATTGCAAAGCTACGCACCAATGTGATATCAAAATAAATAATAACACCACCAAACCCGAATTTTTCGAAAACGGTTTGCGGAACACGTGGAAGACTTCCAGGCCTTTCCCTGACCTACAAATTCCCCAAATGTCAATCCAGTCGAGCATTTGTAGTTTGTGTTCGAACAGCAAATGCCATCTGCATCTGTTCAACCTCATAACTTACAAGCGTTCAATAATTTCCTGGTAATGTGTTGATAACAGATACCACAAGACACTTTTAGAAATCTTGTAGCGTCCATCCCTCGCCGGATAAGAGCTGTTAGCGGCGTGAAGAAAGTGACCATAATGTTTTACCTCTTGCCGTGATTTCTATTGATTTGTTTCAGACATCCATTGTAAACATGAGGAAAAATCGCTATACAGAAAATTTCTGTTGTTCTGTGCTCCTTATAACGGCAAAACACTTGTACACTGAAGAGCAATTGAATTACAGATACCTGTCTAGTAATGTGTAGCACCACCTTTCTCCCTGATGACGGCGGCGATTCGTCTCGGCATGGACTCGACAAGACACCGGAAGCGTTGGAAAGCCATACGGATCCACGACCCCTGAACAAGCTCCCACAGTTCACGAAGATTTAATAGAGGGGGTGGGGTCAGAGCCTCGAATATCTCTCTCGATGGCATCTCAGATCTGCTCGATGGGATTGAGGTCAGGTGACCTAGCTGGCCAAGGAAGTAAGGTCACGTCGGTGGAGTGTTCATCCAACCATTCGGATACAATTCGGGAGCGATGGCACGGTGCATTGTCTTGTTGCAGGATGAGGACTCCAGTGAGATGTTGAAGACACACAAACGGGAGCAAATGGGCGTCCAGGATATTCAGGTAACGTTAACCTGTGAGGGACGATGTCACACGTACCAGGGATCCTATTTCAGTCCACGTAAACAGTCCCCAAACGAGAATGATACCGCCACCAGCTTGAAGAGTACTCTACTAGCAAGAAGGATCCATCGCTTCATGTGGTTTGCGCCTTACTCGTATCCTGCCATCAGCATGTACCAACGTGAATCTCGACTCATCAGTCCAGGCAACATTTTCCCACATGTCTAAGGTCCAGTGGTTATGTTTCCGCGCCCATGCTAATCTTTGCACCCTGTGATATGCGGTAAGCAGCGGTACTCTCGTGGGACGATGGCTTCTGTACCCCATAGCGAGGAGATGGTTCTGGATGGTGTGGCTGCTTACACGTTTTTGTGCACCAGCGTTAAATTGCCGAGTGATTTCTTGCACTGTGGTCCGTCTATCCGCTGTTACAATGAGAGCTAGCCGACGACTACCCCGCTCATCCACACGCTGTTGTCCGCGGCAGTTGGCCCTTGCAGGGATGGTTTTACCGGATTCGATGTACTCACGGTGCACCCGTGTCACAGTGGCTCGTGAAAATCCCAGTGTCTGCACGACTTCCGAGATGGAGTGACCTATTCGTCGGGCCTCGACAATTTACCCACGATGAAATGCGCTTAGATTCTTCGTCTTACCCATACTTCGTCCGACTCTTACTGATTCCCGTCGCATCACTCCTTATATTGTCGGATCGCTGCATACGTCATGTCGTTCTCGTTTACAGGGCCGCCCACAGCGCCATATTTGCATAACGCCATCTGTCTCAATTCAATTGCTCTTCAGTGTATATTCATTACTATGGTCATTGTGCATTCTGGTTTAAAGCTTCCCTTGCTCTTGTCTCCGACAGGAATGGACAGGACGTGAAGTCGAAATTATGGATTTAAGAAATATTTCAGGTGATTTTTCAGGGCCACTTTTATTGTTCCGATCGTTTTAGGTTTAAATTTAGTTCCTTCTCATTTAATTAAATCTAAATTTAACCTCTGTTCGGAATATTTCATCAGTTCTTGAAAAATTTCCTCAATTTATGTCTGCTAAAGAAACTCAGTGAAAAAAATTGTGTAACTCACAAAGAAACAGAAATTACGTAAAAGTTGCCGAATTAATTAACAGAAGGTAAAGTGAAAATAGAAAGGACGTGCTTTTTTATCTGAGTGGGTGACCTAAAATCAATGAAAAAATACTTTTTGATTTAAGGTTCGACGACCACCGTGAGCAACTCGCCGGGCTGTAAGCAGTCGCCCGTCTCTAATTTAGGGTTGGTTGGTTGGTTCGTTGATTTTATTGGCGCAAGGGCCATGGTTGGCCAAAGAGCGCCAAACAAAAAGACAGCAAAAGAGAACAAAATCAATAAAACACGTACACAAGGCTAAAAACAGGATGAAGCGGTAAAAGTGAAAGATGGAAATGAATACGGTAAAAACTACAAGACAGACAGACAAACAAACAGTATTAAAAACGTGCGATGAAGCTTAAAATATGGCTGATCAAATAAAACTGAAGAATGAGAACGATGAAAGGGCTAAAAAAGATAATGAAACAAACAGTACTAAAAACATGATACAAAGATTAAAATCTAGCTGATTCAGTAAAACTGAAAAATGAGGATGATGATAGGGCTAAAATCTAGATACGTCTAAAATAGTCAATTTGTTTAAAAAATGAAAAAACAACAACAGTATTGCAGTGGTCATTGAGGAGCCGCTGCAGTGTAGCGGCGTCCTCGTTCAACAAATGAGAATGAAAGAAATGAAAAAAACGTACATCACGAAAACGAACACAGGTACACAAAAGATGAGTGACGGTGAGTCGGCAGTTGCACATCTCACACATCGGTGCAGTGTCGCCACACAGCAAAAAGCGGTGAGTGAAACGACAATGCCCAATGCGGAGACGCGCAAGCACCACTTCCTCCCTGCGGTTCCGACGAGATGAGGAGTTCCAGATTTCGAGAGTAGGTTTTATACGATGCAGTTTATTTTCCACCTGTTGGTCCCACAGACCCTGCCACGTTCGTTTGATATGATCACGAACAAGAAATCGAAAATCGCGATGAAAGAGTCGCAAGGGTGTGACGACCAAAGAGGAAGCAGATCTAGCGGCCGCATCAGCACACTCGTTACCCGAGATTCCAACATGCCCAGGAATCCAGACGAATTGAATCTGGACACCGGCCTCGAGCAAGGAACGAAGAAGCTCCCGTACGTTCAAAAGAAAAGGATGATTACAATAGTCCAGCGATGACAAAGACTGCAGGACACTTAAGGAATCCGTATAGACCATAGCACTATGATGAGAACTCGACTGAACATGAAGAAGTGCAAGATACACAGCATGCATCTCCGCCGAAAACACCGTGGCCTCAGCTGGGATCCGCGCTACTGACACGTCATCAACACAGACAGCTGCGGATCCAACGACTCCATGCATCTTGGAGCCATCAGTGAAAATGGGAGTGTATTCAGATTTGAGGGCACGATGCTCAGCGAAGAGCTGCTGGTACACTGACGCAGGGGTTGAGGATTTGTCGAAAGACGTAAAGGTGGTATCAACCATGACACCAAGTGGGTGCCATGGAGGATCCCCAAAGCCCCTGATCGCTGCAACAAGCGACAAGTCGAGCCCTGCATCACGAGCTACGGCCGCCATACGAAGACCGAAGGTTGGAACGCACGAGGGCCGGTTCGCAAATAAACGAGCATGCTGAGGATGGAAAACTGCACCGTACAAAGGATGGTCTGGAAGAGACCGAAGTTTTAAGTAAAAGTGGACAGACAGCTGCAGACGGCGTAATTCAAGCGATGGTTCGTTCGCATCAGCGTAAAGGCTGGGAATCGGAGATGTTCGAAATGCTCCCGTACAAAGACGCAGTGCCTGATGATGAACAGCGTCCAAAGGCCGGAGAACGGAAGGACGAGCCGAGCCATACACGATACAGCCGTAATCCAGTTTCGACCGAATTAAGGAGTGGCAAATGCGAAACAAAGAGATCCTGTCTGCGCCCCACGAAACTCTCGAAAGGATTTTTTAGAATAGAAAGAGCACGCAGACAGGAAATCTTGAGCCGCCGAACGTGCACACGGAACGTAAGCGCACGGTCGACGGTCAGTCCAAGAAACGTGGTCTCCGGCAAAACTGGAATGGCTGCACGGTCCAAATACAGCTCGGGGTCAGGATGGAGGCCACGCCTCCGGCAGAAATGAACACACGCTGTCTTGTCGGGAGAAAGAACGAAACCATTGCTATTTGCCGCTTTAAAAATCTGATTAATACTAGACTGCAACTGCCTTTCAATGAAACGCATGCTCGATGACGAGCAGAAGATGTGCAAGTCATCGACATACACAGTAGCCGAAACCGCAGGAGGAAGATTTGTGAGGAGACAATTAATGCGAAGGATGAACAATGTGACAGATAAAATGCAACCTTGAGGAACACCTTGTTCTTGATGGAATGTTGCAGATAGCGTCGTACCCAGGCGCACCTGGAACACCCGATTGCGAAGAAAATTTACAATAAAGGTCGGAAGATTCCCTCGCAATCCGCATGCGTGGAGGTCACGGATAATCCCGTGCCGCCACGCACGATCATAGGCCTTCTCGATGTCAAAGAATACAGAAACCAGGTGCTGCCTACGCACGAACGCCTCGCGCACAGATGTCTCAAGGTGCAGGAGATGATCGTGAGGTGAACGATGACGCCGAAAACCGCTTTGTGATGGTGAAAGTAATTGATGATGTTCTAAAAAATGAATTAATCGTGAGTTAACCATGCGTTCGAGAACTTTACACAGACAGCTAGTGAGAGCAATTGGGCGATAACTAGAGGGAGACTTAGGATCCTTGCCAGGCTTCGGAAAAGGTAGAACAAAAGCCTTTCGCCAAGACTCCGGGAAACTGTGTTCTAACCAGATGCGGTTGTATAAGATTAAAAGGTTATCGAGAGACGACTGGGAGAGATGACGGAGCATGTCGTAGTGGATGTCATCGGGACCGACAGAAGTAGCCCCGGACCGATGCAGAGCCACCCGAAGTTCACACATGCTGAAGGGGGAGTTATAACCAGTGTTGGTATACGGCGCAAAAGAGATTCTCTGGCGTTCCGCGGAGGACTGAATCCTATGAAAGGAGGCCGGATACGCCAGATCACTCGAAACGGAGGCAAACGCCTCCCCCAGACAGTCTGCAATCTCCCCGACGTCAGCATATGTGCAGCCGTTACTCTCGAGAATGGCAATCTGGTGTGAACTGTAGGTTCCCCGGATCTTACGAATCCTTTCCCACACAGTTTTCGAATTGGCACGTGAGGTAAGAGATGATACATACTGGATCCAAGACTCCCTCTTGCTACGTCGACGCACCAACCGAGCATAGGATTTAGCACGTTTAAAAGCAACGAGATTAGCCTCGGTTGGATAACGCCGAAAAGTAGACCAGGCCTTGTGTTGAGCTCTCCTAGCTGCTGCGCATTTAGGGTTCCACCAAGGTTTCGGAATTCTGGGGAGCTTCGTAGATGTCTTACGAATTGAAAGATCAGCTGCCTGAAGAATACAAGTTGTGACTTTAAGTACAGCTGCGTCGATTGACTCTTGGGTCACCATTTCAGAAGATATCACCGCGGACGATGTGAAGACCTCCCATCTGGCACAATCCATCCTCCATCGAGGTGGGCGGGAGGCAGAATATGGCACGTTTGCATGGTGCCAGAGGACGATTGGGAAGTGGTCGCTCCCGTGGAGATCCTTACACACCGTCCACGACCAGTCAGCAATGATCGATGGTGAACCCAAGGTCAAATCGATCGCACTGAAAGATCTTGTCGGCTCATGGAAGTAAGTGTCAGCACCGGTGTTTAAAAGGCACACAGAGGCCGAGCACAGAAGAGACTCTATGCGACGACCTCTAGCGCTGGCGCTGACACTACCCCACAAAGGATGATGAGCATTAAAGTCACCCAAAGAAGGAAGGAGAGGGCAGCTGATCAATCAAGCTCTCCAGAACAGAGACGCTAACATCCTCATCCGGTGGTAGATAAACACTGCAAACAGTAAGAGGCACAGGCATAGAAATACGAACCGCCACGGCCTGCACAGTTGTGGAAACCGCGACGGAAGATACCGGAACCCTGTGAGGAACGAGAATAGCGACACCCCCACAGGCTATATTTCCAGACGAGTGGTCTGTCCGAAATGCACTGTAGCCTCGAACTGAAAGCAGGTCCGATGGTTTAAGCTTTGTCTCCTGAAGACAAAGGCACACCGGAGAGTACAAATAAAGCAGATGTTTCACGTCATCAAAACTGGTGCGAAAACCTCGGCAGTTCCACTGAATTATTGAACCCATGGGTAAAAATGAAATGAAAAAGGAAATGATTAAACTTGGTCAGCCTCCATTTCCTCTGGTGAGCGTTCCCCCAGATTTGGTGGTGTGTGACCAGGGGCCAAGATTGGTGAATGCTTTGTCCCAAGTGTCTTGGCGGGATTTGCTCGCCGTTGATTGTTTGGCTGAGACTTTGAAGGAGAAGAAATGCTCTTCTTATCCTTGACCTTGGTGTTGGTGTTAGTGTTGGCGTTTTTGCCAGAAGAAGTGGACTGAGTGCCCTTGCTGGTGCTGGAGTGAGTCTGCTTCGGTGAAGTGGCGGGTGCCGCTTTCAGACTCCTAGCTCGCGACTGGAGTGCCTCCAGTCCGGCTGCGATGATTTCCTCCATATTGAATGGACAGTTAGGGGAGATCTGAGCGTCGGTCTGAATGCCAACCGTAGATTTGGCAACCACCACTGAAGCGTATGATCGCCGATCAGATGTAACGGGAACCACTCTTCTTCTGGCCTCAGGATAGGAAATATTTTCCACCGTTTTGAGCCTTTGGATTTCCTTCTCCTCCTTCCACTTGGGACAATCTTTGGCTGATGCTGGGTGTGAACCCTTGCAGTTCACACAAAACTCGGCCTCGGCCACACATTCTGAGAGTAGATGCTCTGTGGCACCACAGCGTCCACACCTAGGAGTACTCCTACATGACTGCTGAGAGTGGCCGTACGACTGGCACCTAAAACATCTCAACGGGTTAGGAATGTACGGTCGTACCTCGAGGTGGAGATACCCTGCCTTGATGGATGTAGGCAGGGAAGGGCAGTTGAATGTCAAGATAATGTTCCAGGATGGGACAAACTGCCCATTCCTCCTGAAAGAAATACGCCGCACACCCGTAACATGTTGGCTCCTCAGTTCTTCGAGAAGTTCCTCCTCAGTGCAATCAATAAGATCCCGAGAGGAGACAACACCTCGAGATGAATTTAGGTAACCGTGTGGTGTTATTTTGACCGGAGTCTCAAGCAGCATGCTGGTGTTGATAAGTGTGGAACTGTAGGCCACAGTAGACATCTCAACAAGAAGATCTCCAGACTGGAGCTTCTTGACGCTTTTAGGAGAGCTTGCAATTGATTGCAGTGCTTTATGGATCCAAAATGGACTTTTGGCACTCAAAGGCTTTGAAGGGTCCAATGAGTGCACAAAAAAGAATCTAGCATTGGAAACATCAGCGACAAATTTTTTGGCGGAAGGACCTGAACCTTCCTCCATACTTCTTTTAGTTTTGGGTTCATGGGAAATTTCATTGAGAGCCATGAAAAAATTGAAAGGATTCATCCGCCGACTTCCCCACCCACAATCGAGCCCAACAAGGGAGAACCGGAGGTCCGCAAGCCCAAGTGGACGCAGGACACGGCTCTAGGGATAGCAAGCGGATATAGCAAGTTGATAGGGCAGACATGCGCTCGGCGAGCACCCAGACTTTCCCATGCCTGGGGAACACCCCTTTGGCATGCCCACCCTATCCCCAGACTCACCCTGTCGTACGAGACGACAAGCCGTTAGAGGTCTGGGCTCCACTCGGCCACAGACCTCATTGACTAGGAGTGGGTTAGCTCCCAGCCGCCCGTTTAGGGTGAAGCAGGGGGCAAAGAGGAGTGTTGGCAACTGGCGACAACAACACCCAGGCCTCCAGAAACCTCAGCCTCCAGCATCCCCTTTTCCACCTTACGGGTCACCGCACACGGCAAACGTGCAGGCAGGTCTAGCTAACCAGCTCGGAAAAACAAAGAAAGGAACATGAAATGGAGAAGACAGGAAAGAAAACGAGAAACTAAAATCCGGAGCTGGCGCACAATCACAACCTCAGCAACCTACAACTGAGGCGGGTTCATGTATAGTGAAAAAACATAAAAAATGTGAAATTCATCACATATAGTTCATGTCGGCTCGGGCCGTGGGGACGCCATCCCCATCAGCTGGATGAACAGCTGTCCCTTCGGTGATGTAATCGTTCTAGTCGTAACGACAAAATGATCCGTCACAAGGTCAGCTCGGGCCGTGGGGGCGCCGCTCCCCAAATAACTGGTAAACCAGTTATCCCCGTGCGGGGTCTAATTTAGGGCCACTGCTTTCAAGGAGGGGATAGAAACATGGCCATAAAACAAACACAACATGCCTCAGAGGAATTTGAACTCCAATCCCTGAAAATGATCAGAAGTCAACGCTTAAACCACTGCGCTACCGGGCCGGCACTTTTTGATTGAGCCTACAAGATTTATTCAAGGGTCGTCAAAATGAAACTGAGTCTGTCGGGTTTTTTGCCGTAAGTGTTTATAGGTTGGAATATGTGAACATAGAGTGTTACATAGGCTACATACTCGCTACACATATTCTACTTAGTTCCTCCAATTGTCCCAGTTCGGCACGAGATTGTGGATACCCTGAGAGAAGAACGTCCGTGGTTGGCTGTGGAACCAGTCTTCAACGGTGTCCCGGACTTCAGCGTCGTTAGCAAATCTGAGGTCCTTGAGAGCTTTTTTCACTGGCCCGAAGATATGGTAATCGCAGGGCGACAGATCGGGGTTATAGAGGGAGATGGTCGAAGACCTCCCAGCAGAAACCCCGCTGCAAATCTTGGCATCCTGTCGCCACATGCGGGTGGGCGTTGTCGTTCAGTAAAATAAACCCATTAGACAACATACTGGGTCGCTTACGCTTGATGACGGTTTTGAGGTTGTGTAACGTATTACAGTATCGGGTTGCCTTGATCGTACTGCCTGCGTTCAGCCAATCCAACAACAATGAGCCATTCTCATCGAAAAAAATTTGGGATGTCGCCATTACATACTCATCCGTTTTATGGCCAGATCGATGTGGTGGCACCAAGTTTCATCTGCGGCCATAATCTTGAAAAGAAACTGTCTTCCCTCTGCATGGTAACGATGCAGGTGCTCCAGGCAAGCACCCATTCGCCGAGTCTTCTTCTCCTCCTGAAGATGCTTGGGGACCCAGTGTGCGCAAACCTTGCTGTATCCCAATCAGCGATAGAGAATGGTGTTAACAGTTCCCTTACTCACGGACAATGTTGCTACAAGTTCGCGGGTGGTGATTCGGCGATTTTCCTTCACAAGGTTGTCCACTTCAGCAATCGATTCCACCACGTGTGCTTGCCCAGGTCTCGGGATGTCCTTCGTACTCACACATTTTTCCGAAATTCACTACACCAGACTGGCACTCATTCCCATGACTGGCACTCATTCCCAGACTGGCACTCATTCCCATTCCTTTGCACGTCGATAAATTTCGGCTCAACTAACACCTTCTGCCATCAGAAATTGCAAAACTACCCGCTGGGCCTGTTCGGACGAATCCATGTCACGACCCTACGTAGTCAACTTGCCGCCGCACGTGCAAACGCAACATTGACACGTACCGCCAATAACAGCGTGCTTCCTGACATGACACCTCATCTACAGGCGCAAATGCACTGCTCTGTGTATACACATATTCTACTTATGTATATACATATACACATATTTTCCTTGCCGCCCCGGTGGCGCAGTGGTCTAAGCGATGGCCTCTGATCATTCGTCAGGAAGGGGTCGGGGTTCGAATCCCGTGAGGCATGGATGTTGTGTTTGTCTTACGGCACTGGCTCTCTCCCTTCCCTGGAAGCAGTGGCCCTAAATTAGGGACGGGCGACTGCTTATAGCCCATTGAGTTGCTCACGGTGGTCGTTAAACCTCCAATAAAAAAAAAAAAATTCTACTTAGTTACACAACAACGCTATTACCCGAGTCTCACTTTCATTGGGCGACCCTTACGTTTTATTTCTAGCCATAAAAGTAACGTTTTCGCCTTGCTTTAATACCTTTAAAGAAATACGTTTTATTAGTTTCCGTAAGGTCTGTAAAACAGAAATAAGTTGCAACAAACCTGCCCGTATTGGCATTCTGAAGGAATGGTATTTACTTCTCCAAACTGAGTAATGTTATTGCTACTGATGTTAGTTGTGACTGGTACTAATGGAGGACCTTCGGAAACACACAGTACCTGAAAACATAAAGTAAAGACAGAAGTTAGCAGCAGAAGTTCATATCATGCATAAAAAACATAACAAAACGTGTGTTGTTAATACAGGGAAGACTCCAAAATTAGTCAACAATTCAAAGAGAACATAGGAATGAATACCGCAACTAAAATAAAATATATGAATTGTATTGGAAGAGTCCTAATTATTTTTCGTCAACCGTGTTTGGTTTTCGATATCTGAAATAGATGGCGCTGCTGCATATGTGACTCTTACTGTAATTTAACTTTCCTTTTTGGTTCTTGTTATCTTGTGTAAACTTTGGTTGATTCTCTTTAAGCAATTTGTAACATTAACTCTACATTTTCTCTCACTCGCAGAATGCTTTTATGGTAACCTGAGATGAGGTCGAGAGTTGAATGACGTGTATTTACGAGACAGGTATGAATAACGTCTAAGATTGCACAGAGCTTCTATCATTAGGTGCATTCCCTCTCTTGTTAGAAGTTGGTTAGATTGTGAGATCGAGTTTTGCTTTGAAGATAGATGCTTAGATTTTAACCTACCTCTTAATGATTAAATCGTTCGTTTTGAATGTTGAGCTTCCTTGACATTGGAGCTGAGATTGTGAAAGAATTGAGAGGTATTCCTTGTGTTGGAGAAGTTGTATCTCATTTTCGAAGTACTAATGATTGAATACTCTAAGTAAATTCTACCCTGATGTGTTGCATTGAATAACTTTAGAGACCAATAATAGGTTGAACGTGTAAATAAACTAGATTTTACTTGGTCGCTAAAACGATTAACTGCTAAAGGAAGTGATATTCTTGCTAATTTAGATACCCGGATCACTATGTAACACAACTGAACATTTCAATGCAAGAAAAATTCATAGTGTTTTTGTAAAACATAAACTTTTATCTAATATTTACAACTAAACTCACAAAGAACACTACTATACACACATACTCTGCTCGACATAGAAACTGCCTCACACAGAAGGAGGTGTGCTACAAACATGCAAATCGCGCGGAGGGTGTACCCACTCGAGATATGATGTTAAACCGGAGTCGATGACGTCACACGTTCGTGATATAGAAGTGCCAGCAGCAACAGGGATGGTAATGTGTGGTTGCAGGTGGAAGTGTTGCGGACGTTCCATATTTATTGTTCGTGCTGGGAAACTGTTCAACGAAGGCGAAAAATGCCAGCTACACGCCGTCGGCAGGTTTACAGCCATTTGGATGCGTTTCAGAGAAGAAGACTTCTAGGCCTGTGTAAAGCGGGCTGGTCTACACATCGGATGCTGCGCATGTGCAACGGGATGTACAAACTATTGGGCAGTGTTGGAACCAGTGGGCACAGGAAAGTTCGTACTTGCGTCGGAGCGACAATGGTGCAGTTTGACAGATGTCAGCACGCCTGAAACGGCGAATTGTTCGACACATTCGTTCGTCACCAGAAAGCACTTCACTGATAGTCGACGTGCTGTGTCATCGGCCCTGGACGTCGGCATAACGACCCGAACTGTAAATCGAAGGTTACATGGGGCAAACCTGCGCAGTAGGCAACCGTTACGTCGACTGCCATTCCTGTCCAGCCATCGCAGCTCCCGTCTTGCTTCGTGCCGAAGTCATACTAACTGGGGTCACAAGTGGACCACTGTGGTCTTCAGTGATGTATCCCGTTTCTGTATGGGTGCTGAGAATCGATGGAATCCGTGTCTAGCGACACCTTGGTGAGCAGACGGATCTCGGTTTTATCCACAGCCGCCTCACCGTCTGTCTGGCAGGCCTCATGGTATGGATTGCTACTGCGCATGACAGCAGGTCATTTCTTGTACGCATCAGAGGCAAACTGACAGCTGCATGATACGTAAGGAAAGTTCTGCAGCCCATTTTGATACCGTTCCTGAATGGCCTAGAGCATCCCATTTCCCAGCAAAATAACACCCGTGTACACACCTCTCGGATCTCCAGACAATGTGTGCAACGTGTTCAAACACTACCATGGCTGCAAGATCGCTCGATTTATCCCCAATCGAAATCCTGCGGGACCACATTGGACGTCGTTTGCAGTCGAATTGGTCTGCGCACATTCTCGATGAATTATGGGAGCAAGTAAACTGCGCTGGGTGTTCTATTGGTCAGGATGACATGCGTGGATTGCATGATTCACTGCCACGCCTATTTGCCGCATGTATTGTTGTTCACGGCAGTTACCTCGGCCACTTACTGAGGCGTTCTCATTGTCCTGCACTATCTCATCTTTTAAACAGCGCACGCTGCTGAAAACAAAATCAAGGCAAACTCTTTTTTAGTCCTATTTGCATGCTCAATTTCGTCTCTCTATCATCACTCCTTCTGGGTGGGACAATTTCTATGTCGAGCAGTGTGTACAATGACAAACTTCACTCATAGCGAGCGTGTGTTTTGTATAGTGTAGGACACTGCTATGGGGAGGGTTTACCGAAAAAAGAAAAACAATGTCTTCCCAGAAATAGTGCTGCAGCCGATTTTTCTGAAGGGACGATTAATTGACTAACGAATTTTGATTAATCAGTTAATGCTTTTAGTCGATTTACACCCCAACAGTGCACACTATACGCAGTCGTAAATATTAAAAATAAACAATGCTTCCATTACAGTATGAAATATTTATTTCCTGACTTACTTTGAGCCTAACTCACTTCGACGTGATGTTATACACTGAGGAGCAATTGAATTACAGATACCTATCTAGTAACGTGTAGCACCACCTTTCGCCCTGATGACGGCGGCGATTCGTCTCGGCATGAACTCGACAAGACACCGGCAGCGTTGGGAAGCCATACGGATCCACGACACCTGAACAAGCTCCCACAGTTCACGAAGATTTTAATGAAGGGGGTCAGAGCCTCGAACATCTCTCTCGATGGCATCCCAGGTGTGCTTGATGGGATTGAGGTCAGGTAACCTAGCTGGCCGAGGAAGTGAGGTCACGTCGGTGGAGTGTTCATCCAATCATTCGGATACAATTCGGGAGCTGCATTGTCTTGTTGCAGGATAAGGTCCCCTCTGGGATGTTGAACACGCACAAACGGAAGAAAATGGTCGTCCAGGATATCCTGGTAACGTTGACCTGTAAGGGACGATTTCACACGTACCAATGGTCCCATTTTAGTCCACGTAAACAGTCCCTAGACGAGAATGCCCCCCCCCCCACGAGCTTGAAGAGTACCCTGCTGGCAAGAAGGATCACTCGCTTCATGTGGTTTGCGCCGTATTCGTATCTTGCCATCCGCATGTGTCAACGTGAATCTGGACTCATCAGTCCAGGCAACATTTTTCGACATGTCTAATTTCCAATGGGGATGTACCAGCGCCCATGCTGATCTTTGCACTCTGTGATGTGCGGTCAGCAGCGGTACCCTCGTGGGACGATGGCTTCTCTACCCCATAGCGAGGAGATGGTTCTGGATGGTGTGGCTCCTTACACGTTTTTGTGCACCAGCATTAAATTGCCGAGTGATTTCTTGCACTGTGGGCCGTCTATCCGCTATTATAATGCGAACTAGCTGACGATGACCCCGCTCATCCACACGCTGTTGTCCACGGCAGTTGGC
The DNA here is from genome assembly GCA_039090855.1 of Macrothele yani. Classification (NCBI taxonomy): domain Eukaryota; kingdom Metazoa; phylum Arthropoda; class Arachnida; order Araneae; family Macrothelidae; genus Macrothele; species Macrothele yani. Next base: position 32,770,151 of record CM077032.1, on the reverse strand, counting down.
CCTTGAAGGGATGGTTTTACCGGATTCGATGTGCTCACGGTGCACCCGTGAGACAGTGGCTCGTGAAAATCCCAGTGCCTGCATGACTTCCGAGATGGAGTGACCCATTCGTCGGGCCCCGACAATTTGCACACGATTAAATGCGCTTAGATCCTTCGTCTTACCCATACTGCGTCTGACTCTTACTGATTCCCGTCGCATCTTTCCTTATTGTCGGATCGCTACATAAGTCATGTCGTTTCCGTTTTCAGGGCCGTCCACAGCACCACATTTGCATAACGCCAGCTGTCTCTAATTCAATTGCTCTTCAGTGTAGATAGTTCAACAGCTGTAACCATATCTGTATGCATATTTAATACTGTTAAGCTTTTTATCGATTTTCAGTGATTGTGTTTCGAAGATACGTTTTGAGTCGTCGTGGCGTTGAGAATGATCGTTCGCTTACTGCAATAGTTACTGGCAATGTTGCAGGTATTTAAAATTTTCTTACCGTCGGAAATACAATTTCATCGCGTATGAGCAATGCATCGTGACCATTTCTGGGAATAATTCCAATATTGAGAACATGACGCCTCTGCAACTTTAGTTCTCAGATAGCTTCCCGTATATTACAATCAAGAATATGGCCGTATTTTTCGATCAGTTTATTCGCCCTACTTTCTTGATTTATGATAAAAAAAAAACTTGGCAAAAGACACAAAAAAAAAAGACAAAATAGTTTTGTGCTTGAGTTGTCGGGCTTGTATTTAGTTTGTGACAGAACCAAGAAAAGGAATGAAGATTGAAATGCTGTAATATTCCTTCGGAGTGTCCATCATAATTTTACAATGATGGATTTGCCTTCCAGTTCGACGTGGAATACGTATTGATACTTCTACCTCTCACGGTACCGGTGCTCCACTGTAAAAAAATCAAATTGATTTTTTTTTTCACTTTAGTTTAAATTGAGATGCGTTCGTGAACATCTGTGTGAACTTCACATTTCCACCAAAGAGTAATTTTTTTTAATTCAAATATTTTTTTCTATCAAAACTTACTTTTTAAAATAGAAAGGACGAGTCGTTTTGACCCCAACTAACCTCTATGTGGGTAAGCCACTGGTTTTGTAAAAGGGCGGATCAAAAAGTGAGTTACACTGTTGAATAAAAAAAACAAATAAAGAGATACATTCAGGCGATGTATGTTGGTTTAAAGATACAACATTTTTTCATTTTACGACATAGTCGCCTAAGGACTGTAAACATTTATCGGAACGTGTGATTAACTTTTCCATACCTGTACAGAAAACGTTTCCTCCAGTTTGGTGCAACCAGTTAAGGGCCGCAACTTTCACAGCCTCATTGGTTTGGAATCGTTGTCCACTAAGGTACTGTTTTATTTTACCAAAGAAATGGTAGTCGCACAGGGATAAGTCGGGTATACACGGTGGATGTTGCCACACCTCCCACTCGAATGACTGCAGCAATTCCTTTGTTTTCCGTGCTGTATGGGTTGTGGCATTGTCGTGCAGCAGAATGATACCTTCGCTCAACTTTCGTCTGTCCTTAGCTGCGTTTCGCAAATTTTTTAACGTTTGACTATATGAGTCAGCATAGATAGTCGTCCCTTTTGGCATACATTCTGTGTAAACAACACCTTCATAGTCAAAGAAATCAATCGCCATGACCTTTCCCGCAGACGGTTAGACTTTGCACTTCTTCCTTGTTGGACAGGTAACGTGCTTCCGTTCCAGGGAAGATCGTTTGCTTTCAGGGGTTAAATGGTAAAACCAAGTTTCGTCACTATGTAGAAAATTGTGACCCTCGTTGCAGAAGAGCCACAGATGACAGAAAACGTAGGTTTCTGTGCTGGTCGGCGAGTCAATATGGGACCCATCTTGCACACAACTTCCGAAATGCCAGCTGCTCGTGAAGGATGGAATGCACAGTCCCGTACGAAATGTCTAACGTACTGGCAATTTCCTTGATATTTTTATTACCCGGTATCATGTCGTCAACGTCGGCAATATGATCCGTAGTGCCGGATATTGATGGTCTGCCTTCGAGGTATTCGTCCGTTAAATTTGTGAGACCCTTTTCAAATTGTTGGCACCGCTTTACAATGACCGGGCAAGACATGACATTTTCCCGGTATACAGCAACGATTTCATGAATGATGTCAGCGCAATTTAGGCGCTCAGCCCACAAAAATTGTATAGTTTCTCGCACTTCCAATTTGGAGTAAGAATCCTGTTGAGCCTCCATTACGAACTGCTTTCTACTCCTCACGCCGTACGCAGTTACTGAACTAAAACACCCCTCGTCGGCAGTTCTGAGGTACTATCTACTTCGCTAACAAGCACATACGGTCTGACTGAAATCCCACTCCGCCGCCCCGGTGGCGCAGTGGTCTAAGGCGTTGGCCTCTGATCATTCGTCCGTAAGGGGTCCGGGTTCGAATCCCGGTCAGGCATGGATGTTGTGTTTGTCTTACGGCACTGGCTCCCTCCCTTCCCTGGAACCAGTGACCCTAAATTAGGGACGGGCGACTGCTTGTAGCCCATTGAGTTGCTCACGGTGGTCGTTAAACCTCCAAAAACAAAAAAAACAAAAAATCCCACTCCAGGTGGCGCTAAATGTTATTTAGTTTTTGAGTCACCTACGTAGCATAACGAATGTCATTCTGAAACGCCTGACAGAGGATTTTTAATAGAAAATGTAAAAACAAGCAAGTGAATGTATCACCGAATAGTATTCACGCACCATAGTAAAGGGGAAAATAGCATCCCATGAGTATGGTCAAAGGCGTTCAGCTCTTTCCGAAGCGACAGTGGAATGTGTGGGAGAAGCATACCTTAGAAGCCACGAAAATTGACCAGTCAAGCGAACGTGGAACTTCAGGTGTCTAAAATAACTGCGTGGCGTATCTTCGTAAAAAACTAAGTGTAAAACCACCGAAACTGTATTTAGCTCACGTACTACAAGACAGTGTCCACAGATGACTGGAAACGTAGCGTTGGCATTTATTCATTCATTTATTTTTGATTAAAGGTTTAACGAACACCGTGAGCAACTCATTAAACTATAAGCAGTCGCCCGTCCCTAATTTAGGGTCACTGGTTCCAGGGAAGGGAGAGAGCCAGTGCCGTAAGACAAACACAACATCCATGCCTCACGGGGATTCGAACCCGGACCCCTTTCGGACAAATGATCGGAAGCCATCGCTTAGACCAATTCGCCACCGGGGTGGCTAGCATTTATTCTAAAGCAAATTTAGTAAACAGATTGAGTCTGAAGAGGACTTTCTCACACGAGTGGCATTTAGCGACGAGACTACATTTTCAATCAGCGGCACAGCGGACAAGCATTCGTGCGCATATGAAGAAAGAAAAACTCACTCATATTCTGTCGTGCAATAGGAACTCGCGGTTTCAAAGTGAATGTGATTTCCACCATAAGCAAAAAGAATAGTTTCGAATGATTTTTTACGCTTTCCAACCGTAGGTCGAAAAAGCGTATATGCTCCAGTTTTGTTGTCCGTCCGTCCGCACGATAACTTGCGTAAAAATTTTCCATTTTGATGAAATTTTAGTATGTGATAGGGGACCACCTGGGGACGAACCATATTAAAAATGGGTGAAATGGGGTTAAAGTTAACGACATAGCAGCGGGATCCATTCACCACACTTATGCGTCATGACTTGCGTAAAAATGGTTCCAGTTCGATGAAATTTTAGTATGTGGTAAAGGACCCACTGGAGACCAACCCTATTGAAAATGGGCGAAATGGGGTCAAAGGTCAGGACATAGGAGCGGGATCCATTCCATTGCCCTTATGCGTTATAACTTGCGTAAAAATGGTTCGATTTCGATGAAATGGTAGTATGTGATAAGGGACAACCTGGTGACGAATCCTATTAAAAAAGGGCGAAATGCGGTCAAAGGTCGGACATGGGAGCGGGATCCATTCCGCCACCCCTATGCGTTATAACTTATGTAAAAATGCTTCGATTGAGGCAAAACTTTATCATGTTGTTCCGGAAGTACAATTCAGCGGTTCTGTGCAGTATCATCGAGATGGGGTCAAAGGTCAGGTCATAAGAGCGAGATTTATTTTACAGACATTATCCTCATAACTTGAGTAATAACTTGAATAATGATTTCTGGTATGTTGGAAAGCGTATCATAAACAATGCATTGCATGATTTTACTAACTTGTTCAGTACATCTTTTGTAAAAAAAGACTGTGCTTATGTTATCACACTGTAAAACATTTTCTGAAATTCACGAGCCACTTTCTGTCATTCCTTTCGTGAATTTGCAAATCATATTTCTGAAATACCTTTTCCGTGAAGTGACGGAAAGAAACCCGAATTTCACGGATGACGGGAAAACGCTGAATTTTCAGAAAGCTATCCACAGTTTCTTTCTTATATTGACGGTAAATTACCCTTTTAGAAATGTGTTAATGGAAAACTCTGAATTTTCAGAAACCTTTTCGCATTTCATTTCTTATATTGGCGGAAAGATCCGTTCTCACTTTTTCCGTACCCGCCTAAAAAGAAATTACGGGTAATAGGGATTGGTAAGAATACTTGAGGTTTGATTAAATTTTAAATTTTAATCGTCTGTCAAAGAAACTGATTTTGAAGTTCCGTAGCCAGATCAGATATTGTGGATAGCATATCATATGAATTTTGTTTATTGTGGAACAGGATATTTCTTCTCCTCAGCTCGATTTTGTGCACCAGCTATTTATTATATATTGTGTTACTGTAAGAAACCGATTACTTAACTTATTGTACAGGTACGATACGATGCCTACTTATGGATCAGTCTTTGGATTCCTTAAGACAAAAGCTATTATAGCTATCAATCGTAAATTTTATATTTTGGAGTTTTATGAAATAATGCTATAAAAATTACATTTCCCTCTTTTTTTAAAGGTCATTGTAAGTCATTGTAAGTTTAAAATGATCAAGTTCCAAGGCATTGTGTTGCTTCGCAAAATCTTGATGAAAAATGCTCAATTTGTGAAAAGTTCTCCTACAGGAAAATTAATATTACAAACCTATTCAGAAAAATAATAAGCTGCAACAGAAAATAAAAATAACTACACTACTCGCATTAATGGCAAAAAATAAAAAAATTCATCGTCCCGCAATTTGTTTTACGATGAACGTGATTCTTAGTTTCGAGTGTTTTGGCTCAGTGGTTAAAGGCGCACGCTATCTGTTGAACTAACCCGGACCACGGGGTTTCGATCATAACTGCTGAGAAAGAATAACCTGGTGTAAGGGCTGGAAAATTCCTGGTTTCCGATTTTGCAAAATTTCAATTGAAATAAGGAGAAACCTGAAACGGATTTTTGCGAAAAAAAAAAATAGTTTTCTGACTACGGAAAATTTGTAAAAATTCAGAAGTTAAAATAAACGGGCACTTTTAAAAACAGAAATTTCTGAAAAACACGGACACCAACCGTCAACTTTGCAACTTTGCTTCACGTTATTTTCAGAAAGTTTCCGTTAATTCACACCACTTAGTTTTTATAGTGCACTTCTTGTGCGTCCATCCGTCTATGGACACCATATCTCTGCGACTATTAGTCTGATTTAAATAAAATCTTCTTCTATTGGAAAGCTTCAAATGTGAGAATGATGATCCTTTCATTCCTTTTTTTTTTTTTTGATGCTCAAAAAGGAGTAAATGCAGATGATACAAATTCAAAATACAGTTTATTCCATGTATTAGGGGGATGCAAAAGTTTCCGCTGCATCAACTAGCTGGCGCTGTAGGGGTCTAACCGGTCGGCGACCTGTGCTATCAGTTCGTACATGAATCCAAGCATGGCGGTCGACACAGTTCATTTGCGGCACTGTTTGATATTCATGTTTAATTTTGGGAAAATTGCGAATGAAGCACACGATTCAATGTGTCAGGCGTATGGCGAAACGGTTATGGGTGAGCGAACGTGAAGATAATGGTTTTCCAAATATGAGAAAGGTGATCTAAGCTTGGAAGACAAGCCGCGTGCAGGTAGACCGCAGGAACTCGCAGACGGGGATCTGGAATCGCTGTTGCAAGAGGATGTCACACAATCGACCACGCAACTGGCGAAACGTTTGAAAGTGGCTTAATGGATGGCAGCGCTGCTTCTACAGGCCTTACGAAAGATACAGAAGATTGGTAAGTGGGTTCTGCATGCTTTAACGGAGCGTAATATTGGTTCACAATTGGGCATCTGCATGCCGTTGCTGAAGAGGTTTCAAGAGAAGAATTTCTTGTGGAAGGTTGTCACCGGGTAATAAAAATGGGTCTATTGCGACAACCCCTTACGCAAGTGATTCTGGGTTGACCTAGGCCAGGCATCAAAATCCACTACAAAACAGTATATCCACGGGGAAAAGGTGCTGTTGTGTGTGTGGTGGGATATGCATGGAGTGAGCGTTGTACTTCGAACTGTTGAAACCGTGAGAAACAATCACTGTACAACGATATAGCGATCAACACGATATAAACTGAACGCCGCAATCGAGTAAAACCGCCCATGAACAGGTAAAGGACACCGCCCAGTCATCCTGCTACACGATAATGCCAGACCACATGCCGGTTCTACCACGAAATCAACCCTTGAACTGGGAAGTTTTACCGCACCCGGTTTACTCTCCGGACATTGCACCCTCAGTCTTTCATCTGTTTCGCTCTATGCCACATGCCCGAGCCCAACAGCAGTTCACCACAGATCCAGAGGTGAAAAATTTCGTCACTGTGTTTTTCAGCTCAAACCCCGAGTCCTTCAATCACAGGGGCATTCATTTGTTGCCTGAAAAATTACAAAAGGTCATTGATGCTGACGGCCAAAATTTCGTTGAACAAATCTGTACTGCTTTCCTGGTTGTTTCTGTGTCCTTTCTACTTAAAACAGCGGACTGCATACCTATAATATTTGTTTCCAAATATCCAACTGAGAAAAAATATTTTTGATTTCAATGTCAATTACACTGCTGGCCACCCAAAATGCAACACCAAGAAGGACACGACATAGCAAAGCCAGATTTACTAGACACATAACAACAGATACAAAAGATGAAACGATTGAGCTTACAGGCCCGTGCGACCTGCGGAACACGCAGACATCAATAGTTCGTGTGGCCCCATGGTTGGCAATAACGGCTGCTACACGCCGCGGCATCGAACGAAAGAGGTTTTGGATGTCGGTTTGGGTTATGTTGGTAAAGGGTGCTTCCACGCATTGCCACAGTTCATCAGGCGTAGCCGCGGGTGGTGCTTGCCGGGCAACTCGGTTGCCGATCAGCGAGCAGATGTGTTCGATGGGCGACATATCGGGAGAACAGGTGGGCCACAGCAGCAGTGACACCTGGTGGACCTAGAAGAATTGTTGCACCATGCATGCCACGTGCGGGCGCGCATTGTCCTGTTGAAACGTGGCCGCTGGCTGGTGCTGCAGGTAAGGGAGGACTACAGGCTCCAAAACGTCGGAGATGTAGCGGTGGCTGTTGAGTGTACCGGGGATGCGTAACAGAGTGGTGCAGGTGTCATATCCAAATTGCGCCCCAAACCATAACGCCAGGCGACGGACCGGTATGGCGATGCATAATGCAGGCGTCATACAGTCTCTCGCCGCGGTGCCGCCACATGCGGATCCGACCATCATGGTGTTGCAGGCAGAAGTGGGATTCGTCGGAGTTGACAATGTCGTGCCATTCCGTAGTCCAGGTGCGGCGTTCAACGGCCCACTGCCGCCACACACGTCGGTGGTGTAATGTCAATGGCAATCGGAGCAACGGGCGCCAACGACAAGTCCCCGGTCCTGCAAACGACGTCAAACGGTACGTGCTGACACAGGTTGTTGCGCAACACACCCTAATTCCTGCGCTAACATTCGTGATGTGGCGGTGCGAGCCGTCAATGCCCACTGCACAACGTGCCGGTCCCCTGGTTCGGTGGTGTGCCACGGCTGCGGCAATCGCTTACGTCCTGCACCCACCGAATCCATACTTACCTCACTGTGGCTGGATGTCGTCCCACACGGGCGCCGATGTCTCGGTACGATAAACAGCTGTCGCGATAAGCCACTATTCGTCCTCTGTCGAACTCCGAAACGTGCTGGAATGAATGCTGTACTCTGCGACGATGCATCAGGAAGCTTCACACGCACAGGTCCGGCAGAACAACACACTTCCACTACTTACACCCCGCCTTCTGTGCACTCTTTTTATAGTGCTTCTCAGTGGCATGCCGGGCGCATATGATTTGCATATGCCCTGCAATGCTAATCGTTTCCATGTCCTCTCGCGGGCGACGCATGCTGCGAATTTCAGGCCAATCGGATGCTTCCTTCTTGGTGTTGCATTTTGGGTGGCCAGTAGTGTATATCGAAGGTTATTTCGGTTCAGTTTCTTTTTCAAGTAATGTACAGATTTTTCGGTAAGAGGTGTAAAGGTAAATTGCATTTCCCCTATATCTTTGCTTCAAAAAAGTCCGATTTGAAAAATTCTTCCTGCATCGGATAGCGCTTCTTATGCATATACACTGACGGAAAAAAATCCCAACACCACGAAAAAATAGTTGTAGAGGAATGAAATGGCGGCAATACATTTATATAGGAACATATTTAATTGATTAAGGTTTCAAGATCACAGCTTAATGTAAGCGCGAGAAGAGCCATTTTAAATGTGAAATGCTGGTACATCAATAGCTGGTGTAACCGCCAGAATGTTGAATGCAAGTACGCAAACGTTCATGCATTGTGTCGTACAGGTGCTGGATGTCAGTTTGTGGGATGGAGTTCCATGGCTGTTGCACTTGGTCGGTCAATATAGGGACGGTTAATGCTGGTTGGGGGTGATGCTGGAGTTGTCGTCCAATGATGTCCCTACGTGCTCGACTGGTGAAAGATCTATTGATCTAGCAGGCCACGGTAACATGTCGACACTCTGTAGAGCATGTTGGGTTACAACAGCGGTATGGGGACGAGCGTTATCCTGTTGGAAAAAAACCCCTGGAATGCTGTTCATGAATGGCAGCACAACGGGTTGAATCACCAGACCGACGTACAACTGTGCCGTCCGGGTGCGTGGGATAACCACGACAGTGCTCCTGCTGTCATAGGAAATTGCTCCCCAGACCATAACTTCAGGTGTAGGTCCAGTGTGTCTCGGTCGCAGACAGGTTGGTTGCAGGCGCTCACCTGGCCTCCTTCTAACCAGCACACGGCCATCACTGGCACCCAGACAGAACCGGCTTTCATCAGAAAACACAACAGATCTCCACTCCGTTCTCCAATGAGCTCTAGCTTGACACCACTGACGTCAAAAACGGCAGTGGTTTGGAGTAAGTGGAATGCACGCTACAGTGCGTCTGGTTCGGAGCTGTCCTTCAAGTAACCGGTTTGTAACAGTTCGTTGTGTCACTGTGATGGCAACTGCAGCTCGAATTCCTGCCACAGACGCGGTACGATGCGCCACGGCCATACGCCGTACACGGCGGTCTTCCCTCTGAGTAGTGCCACGTGGCAGGCCGGAACCCGGTCTTCTTGAGGCAGTACCTTCCCTTGACCACCGCTGCCAACAATCATGCACAGTGACTACATTCCTGCCAATTCGTTCTGCAATATTGCGGAAAGAAAATTCACCTTCTCGTAGCCCTATTACACGACCTCGTTCAAACTCCGTGAGCTATAATGGCTTCTTCGTCGTCTTAAAGGCATTCTTGACTAACATCAACACCCTACGTCGAATCTCAACGATAACTAACGCTCACGAACGTTACAGCGCGTATTTACAGCAAACCTGCTTTGCATATTCCGAGGGGCGCTACTAGCGCCACACGTATGCGCCGAGCGCGAAATTTGCAAAGACGTCATCTTACAGATGTACTCTCACCGCCTACCAACTGTCGTTTATCTAACACAACCCCTTCTTGGTGTTGGGATTTTTTTTTTTCGTCAGTGTAACTTTAAAGTTTTGGTGAAAATTGGTTTTGCCACCAGAGGTTGGAAGTGTTTATTTCTGCTTCTAAAGTACTTGCAGCAAAATCTGAGTTTCTGAACACTCAACTAAAAAAAGTCTTTAGTGGGCCGATACTGATCACATCAGGAAGATTTTTGAGAATACCTCCCGCTTAAAATAGTGCATAGTGTTTCCGTCATGGGGAGTAGATATATATATATTTTTATGGGCGGTATCTCTGCTTCTAAGAGACCGATTTGAAAACTTCTTTCTTTGTTAGAGAGCATTGCGAATGCAAAATGTTTCACATATAATTTAAAAAAAAATTTAACGCACAATTGTACCACTACAGGGCGTAAGTTCAAGTTTCCGTTAGCAGCAATATTTGCTGGACTAAAAACCCTATAGAATATTTTTTATCGGTCAGATATTACTTGCTGTGAAAATTCTTTGTGACTATGTTCTTCACAAAATGATTCACAATTTCGCCGATAGGAAGTGCAAATTTTAATATATTTTTCTCAGTATCTCTGCTTCTAAATATGCGATTTAAAAAACATTTTGCAACCGGAAACTATTTACCTTGTTGAACATTTTAGGTTTGTATCTGGTGGTATTGCAGTTCACACCTCTGTCGCTAGGTGGTATTTGCGTACTTCTTTTTGCAACTAAAAGCCCTATTGAAAATTTTTTTAACTGCATTCTATTCGCTACAGTAAAGATTGGAATCATTGTCCTCTTTAAACGATGCACAGCTTTCCCGTTATGGAGCGTAAAGATCAAAACCTTTTCCGTTCTGCTTCAGGGAGACGTATTTGAAAAGTTATTTTTCTTCAGCACAGATTTTACCAAGAAGAATATTTTTCGCCTATTTTCGACTTTTCTTTTTTTGCAAAATTCTTCCGCTAGAAGGCGTAGAGTTATATTATGCTTCTTTCTATATTACTTTTTATAACAGTCCGATTTGAAAATCGCTTTGCTTCTAGCATGGTATGAGGAACTTCATGTGTGACATATGTTAACTTTCGTAACAATACTTTTTAGCCACTAGTGGTAGTAAGTAGCTGTTTCCATTTCTAGATGTTTCATTACTTGTAAAAAGTTTGTGGTTGCTGTTTTTGAATAACTTTAAATAACTTCGATAAATTTTATTTGCGTCGGAAAGTATTTAAAAGACTTGCTTATTACAACCAAAAATTCGGTGTCATCTGTCTAGGGTTTTTCAGAACCAACGGTCGCTGGTGCCATTACAGGGGCATGTTACTTTGCGTCTCAACTGGACACAGGTGTCAATTTTTATAATTATCATCAACCATGGGTACAATTCCCGTAGGTGTCCGTTGCCATTTTAGCTATATTGTCAAATTGAATTTTATTTGTTGCAGAGTGGCTCAGTTTTTGAAGAGTTCCACCGCACCAGTCTTTAATATCGTCAGCTCACACACGGCGAGGGCGTTCTCTTGCGTTTGTTCCGTTCATTAAGCCAAACACCAATGTCCCATTGAATTCTGTTCGTTGCAGAGTGGCTCAGTTCTTGAAGAGTTCCACCGAACCGGTCTTTAATATCGTCAGCCCATACACGACGAGGGCGTTTTCCTGCGTTTCTTTCGTTCATTTAGCCAAACACCAATGTCCCATTGAAGTCTGTTCTTTGCAGAGTGGCTCAGTTCTTGAAGATTTAAACCGCACCAGTCTTTAATATCGTCAGCCCACACACGGTGAGGGCGTTCTCTTGCGTTTCTCCCGTTCATTAAGCCAAACACCAATGTCCCATTGAATTCTGTTCGTTGCAGAGTGGCTCAGTTTTTGAAGAGTTCCACCGCACCAGTCTTTAATATCTTCAGCCCACACACGGTGAGGGCGTTCTCTTGCGTTTCTTCCGTTCATTAAGCCAAACACCAATGTCCTATTGAATTCTGTTCGTTGCAGAGTGGCTCAGTTCTTGAAGAGTTCCACCGAACCGATCTTTAATATCGTCAGCCCATACACGACGAGGGCGTTTTTCAGCGTTTCTTCCGTTCATTAAGCCAAACACCAATGTCCCATTGAAGTCTATTTGTTGCAGAGTGGCTCCGTTTTTGAAGAGTTCCACCGCACCAGTCTTTAATATCGTCAGCCCACACACGGTGAGGGCGTTCTCTTGCGTTTCTTTCGTTCATTAAGCCAAACACCAATGTCCCATTGAATTCTGTTCGTTACCGAGTGGCTCAGTTCTTGAAGAGTTCCACCAAACCAGTCTTTAATATCGTCAGCCCACACACAGCGAGGGCGTTCTCTTGCGTTTCTCCCGTTCATTATGCCAAACACCAATGTCCCATTGAATTCTGTTCGTTGCAGAGTGGCTCCAGTATTTAAAGAGTTCCACCGCACCAGTCTTTAATATCGTCAGCCCACACACGGTGAGGGCGTTCTCTTGCATTTCTTTCGTTCATTTAGCCAAACATTAATGTCCCATTGAATTCTGTTCGTTGCAGAGTGGCTCAGTTCTTGAAGAGTTCCACCGAACCAGTCTTTAATATCGTCAGCCCACACACGGTGAGGGCGTTCTCTTGCGTTTCTTCCGTTTATTAAGCCAAACACCAATGTCCCATTGAAGTCTATTTGTTGCAGAGTGGCTCAGTTTTTGATAAGTTCCACCGCACCAGTCTTTAATATCGTCAGCCCACACACGGTGAGGGCGTTCTCTTGCATTTCTTTCGTTCATTAAGCCAAACACCAATGTCCCATTGAATTCTGTTCGTTGCAGAGTGGCTCAGTTTTTGAAGAGTTCCACCGCACCAGTCTTTACTATCGTCAGCCCACACATAGTGAGGGCGTTTTCTTGCGTTTCTTCCGTTCATTAAGCCAAACACCAATGTCCCATTGAATTCTGTTCGTTGCAGAGTGGCTCAGTTCTTGAAGAGTTCCACCGCACCAGTCTTTAATATCATAAGCCCATACACGACGAGGGCGTTTTCCTGCGTTTCTTCCGTTCATTAAGCCAAACACCAATGTCCCATTGAATTCTGTTCGTTGCAGAGTGGCTCAGTTTTTGAAGAGTTCCACCGCACCAGTCTTTAATATCGTCAGCTCACACACGGTGAGGGCGTTCTCTTGCGTTTCTTCCGTTCATTATGCCAAACACCAATGTCCCATTGAATTCTGTTCGTTGCAGAATGGCTCAGTATTTGAAGAGTTCCACCGCACCAGTCTTTAATATCGTCAGCCCACACACGGTGAGGGCGTTCTCTTGCATTTCTTTCGTTCATTAAGCCAAACACCAATGTCCCATTGAATTCTGTTCGTTGCAGAGTGGCTCAGTTCTTGAAGAGTTCCACCGAACCAGTCTTTAATATCGTCAGCCCACACACGGTGAGGGCGTTCTCTTGCGTTTCTCCCGTTCATTATGCCAAACACCAATGTCCCATTGAATTCTGTTCGTTGCAGAGTGGCTCAGTATTTGAAGAGTTCCACCGCACCAGTCTTTAATATCGTCAGCCCACACACGGCGAGGGCGTTCTCTTGCGTTTCTTCCGTTCATTAAGCCAAACACCAATGTCCCATTGAATTCTGTTCGTTGCAGAGTGGCTCAGTTCTTGAAGAGTTCCACCGAACCGGTCTTTAATATCATAAGCCCATACACGATGAGGGCGTTTTCCTGCGTTTCTTCCGTTCATTAAGCCAAACACCAATGTCCCATTGAAGTCTGTTCGTTGCAGAGTGGCTCAGTTCTTGAAGAGTTCCACCGAACCAGTCTTTAATATGGTCAGCCCACGCACGGCTAGGGCGTTCTCCTGCGTTTCTTCCGTTCATTAAGCCAAACACCAATGTCCCATTGAAGTCTGTTCGTTGCAGAGTGGCTCAGTTCTTGAAGAGTTCCAACGAACCAGTCTTTAATATCGTTAGCCCACACACGGCGGGGGCGTTCTCTTGCGTTTCTCCCGTTCATTATGCCAAACACCAATGTCCCATTAAATTCTGTTCGTTGCAGAGTGGCTCAGTTTTTGAAGAGTTCCACCGCACCAGTCTTTAATATCGTCAGCCCACACACGGTGAGGGCGTTCTCTTGCGTTTCTTCCGTTTATTAAGCCAAACATCAATGTCCCATTGAAGTCTATTTGTTGCAGAGTGGCTCAGTTTTTGAAGAGTGCCACCGCACCAGTCTTTAATATCGTCAGCCCACACACGGTGAGGGCGTTCTATTGCGTTTCTCCCGTTCATTAAGCCAAACACCAAAGTCCCATTGAAGTCTATTTGTTGCAGAGTGGCTCAGTTTTTGAAGAGTTCCACCGCCCCAGTCTTTAATATCGTCAGCCCACACACGGTGAGGGCGTTCTCTTGCGTTTCTCCCGTTCATTATGCCAAACACCAATGTCCCATTGAATTCTGTTCGTTGCAGAGTGGCTCAGTTCTTGAAGAGTTCCACCGAACCGGTCTTTAATATCATAAGCCCATACACGATGAGGGCGTTTTCCTGCGTTTCTTCCGTTCATTAAGCCAAACACCAATGTCCCATTGAAGTCTGTTCGTTGCAGAGTGGCTCAGTTCTTGAAGAGTTCCACCGAACCAGTCTTTAATATGGTCAGCCCACGCACGGCTAGGGCGTTCTCCTGCGTTTCTTCCGTTCATTAAGCCAAACACCAATGTCCCATTGAAGTCTGTTCGTTGCAGAGTGGCTCAGTTCTTGAAGAGTTCCAACGAACCAGTCTTTAATATCGTTAGCCCACACACGGCGGGGGCGTTCTCTTGCGTTTCTCCCGTTCATTATGCCAAACACCAATGTCCCATTAAATTCTGTTCGTTGCAGAGTGGCTCAGTTTTTGAAGAGTTCCACCGCACCAGTCTTTAATATCGTCAGCCCACACACGGTGAGGGCGTTCTCTTGCGTTTCTTCCGTTTATTAAGCCAAACATCAATGTCCCATTGAAGTCTATTTGTTGCAGAGTGGCTCAGTTTTTGAAGAGTGCCACCGCACCAGTCTTTAATATCGTCAGCCCACACACGGTGAGGGCGTTCTATTGCGTTTCTCCCGTTCATTAAGCCAAACACCAAAGTCCCATTGAAGTCTATTTGTTGCAGAGTGGCTCAGTTTTTGAAGAGTTCCACCGCCCCAGTCTTTAATATCGTCAGCCCACACACGGTGAGGGCGTTCTCTTGCGTTTCTCCCGTTCATTATGCCAAACACTAATGTCCCATTGAATTCTGTTCGTTGCAGAGTGGCTCAGTATTTGAAGAGTTCCACCGCACCAGTCTTTAATATCGTCAGCCCACACGGCGTGGGCGTTCTCTTGCGTTTCTTCCGTTCATTAAGCCAAACACCAATGTCCCATTGAATTCTGTTCGTTGCAGAGTGGCTCAGTTCTTGAAGAGTTCCACCGAACCAGTCTTTAATATCGTCAGCCCACACACGGTGAGGGCGTTCTCTTGCGTTTCTTCCGTTTATTAAGCCAAACTCCAATGTCCCATTGAATTCTGTTCGTTGCAGAGTGGCTCAGTTCTTGAAGAGTTCCACCGAACCAGTCTTTAATATCGTCAGCCCACACACGGTGAGGGCGTTCTCTTGCGTTTCTCCCGTTCATTATGCCAAACACCAATGTCCCATTGAATTCTGTTCGTTGCAGAGTGGCTCAGTATTTGAAGAGTTCCACCGCACCAGTCTTTAATATCGTCAGCCCACACACGGCGAGGGCGTTCTCTTGCGTTTCTTCCGTTCATTAAGCCAAACACCAATGTCCCATTGAATTCTGTTCGTTGCAGAGTGGCTCAGTTCTTGAAGAGTTCCACCGAACCGGTCTTTAATATCATAAGCCCATACACGACGAGGGCGTTTTCCTGCGTTTCTTCCGTTCATTAAGCCAAACACCAATGTCCCATTGAAGTCTGTTCGTTGCAGAGTGGCTCAGTTCTTGAAGAGTTCCACCGAACCAGTCTTTAATATGGTCAGCCCACGCACGGCTAGGGCGTTCTCCTGCGTTTCTTCCGTTCATTAAGCCAAACACCAATGTCCCATTGAAGTCTGTTCGTTGCAGAGTGGCTCAGTTCTTGAAGAGTTCCAACGAACCAGTCTTTAATATCGTTAGCGCACACACGGCGGGGGCGTTCTCTTGCGTTTCTCCCGTTCACTATGCCAAACACCAATGTCCCATTAAATTTTGTTCGTTGCAGAGTGGCTCAGTTTTTGAAGAGTTCCACCGCACCAGTCTTTAATATCGTCAGCCCACACACGGTGAGGGCGTTCTCTTGCGTTTCTTCCGTTTATTAAGTCAAACATCAATGTCCCATTGAAGTCTATTTGTTGCAGAGTGTCTCAGTTTTTGAAGAGTTCCACCGCACCAGTCTTTGATATCGTCAGCCCAAACACGGTGAGGGCGTTCTCTTGCGTTTCTTCCGTTCATTAAGCCAAACACCAATGTCCCATTGAAGTCTATTTGTTGCAGAGTGGCTCAGTTTTTGAAGAGTGCCACCGCACCAGTCTTTAATATCGTCAGCCCTCACACGGTGAGGGCGTTCTCTTGCGTTTCTTCCGTTCATTAAGCCAAACACCAATGTCCCATTGAAGTCTATTTGTTGCAGAGTGGCTCAGTTTTTGAAGAGTGCCACCGCACCAGTCTTTAATATCGTCAGCCCTCACACGGTGAGGGCGTTCTCTTGCGTTTCTTCCGTTCATTAAGTCAAACATCAATGTCCCATTGAAGTCTATTTGTTGCAGAGTGTCTCAGTTTTTGAAGAGTTCCACCGCACCAGTCTTTGATATCGTCAGCCCACACACGGTGAGGGCGTTCTCTTGCGTTTCTCCCGTTCATTATGCCAAACACTAATGTCCCATTGAATTCTGTTCGTTGCAGAGTGGCTCAGTATTTGAAGAGTTCCACCGCACCAGTCTTTAATATCGTCAGCCCACACACGGCGTGGGCGTTCTCTTGCGTTTCTTCCGTTCATTAAGCCAAACACCAATGTCCCATTGAATTCCGTTCGTTGCAGAGTGGCTCAGTTCTTGAAGAGTTCCACCGAACCGGTCTTTAATATCATAAGCGCATACACGACGAGGGCGTTTTCCTGCGTTTCTTCCGTTCATTAAGCAAAACACCAATGTCCCATTGAAGTCTATTTGTTGCACAGTGGCTCAGTTTTTGAAGAGTTCCACCGCACCAGTCTTTAATATCGTCAGCCCACACACGGTGAGGGCGTTCTCTTGCGTTTCTCCCGTTCATTAAGCCAAACACCAATGTCCCATTGAAGTCTATTTGTTGCAGAGTGGCTCAGTTTTTGAAGAGTTCCACCGCACCAGTCTTTAATATCGTCAGCCCACACACGGTGAGGGCGTTCTCTTGCGTTTCTTCGGTTCATTAAGCCAAACACCAATGTCCCATTGAATTCTGTTCGTTACAGAGTGGCTCAGTTCTTGAAGAGTTCCACCGAACTAGTCTTTAATATCGTCAGCCCACACACGGCGAGGGCGTTCTCTTGCGTTTCTCCCGTTCATTATGCCAAACACCAATGTCCCATATAATTCTGTTCGTTGCAGAATGGCTCAGTATTTGAAGAGTTCCACCGCACCAGTCTTTAATATCGTCAGCCCACACACGGTGAGGCCGTTCTCTTGCGTTTCTTCCGTTCATTAAGCCAAACACCAATGTCCCATTGAAGTCTATTTGTTGCAGAGTGGCTCAGTTTTTGAAGAGTTCCACCGCACCAGTCTTTAATATCGTTAGCCCACACACGGCGGGGGCGTTCTCTTGCGTTTCTCCCGTTCATTATGCCAAACACCAAAGTCCCATTGAATTCTGTTCGTTGCAGAGTGGCTCAGTATTTGAAGAGTTCCACCGCACCAGTCTTTAATATCGTCAGCCCACACACGGTGAGGGCGTTCTCTTGCGTTTCTTCCGTTTATTAAGCCAAACATCAATGTCCCATTGAAGTCTATTTGTTGCAGAGTGTCTCAGTTTTTGAAGAGTTCCACCGCACCAGTCTTTGATATCGTCAGCCCACACACGGTGAGGGCGTTCTCTTGCGTTTCTTCCGTTCATTAAGCCAAACACCAATGTCCCATTGAAGTCTATTTGTTGCAGAGTGGCTCAGTTTTTGAAGAGTTCCACCGAACCAGTCTTTAATATCGTCAGCCCACACACGGTGAGGGCGTTCTCTTGCGTTTCTCCCGTTCATTATGCCAAACACTAATGTCCCATTGAATTCTGTTCGTTGCAGAGTGGCTCAGTATTTGAAGATTTCCACCGCACCAGTCTTTAATATCGTCAGCCCACACACGGCGTGGGCGTTCTCTTGCGTTTCTTCCGTTCATTAAGCCAAACACCAATGTCCCATTGAAGTCTGTTCGTTGCAGAGTGGCTCAGTTCTTGAAGAGTTCCACCGAACCAGTCTTTAATATCGTCAGCCCACACACGGTGAGGGCGTTCTCTTGCGTTTCTCCCGTTCATTATGCCAAACACCAATGTCCCATTGAATTCTGTTCGTTGCAGAGTGGCTCAGTATTTGAAGAGTTCCACCGCACCAGTCTTTAATATCGTCAGCCCACACACGGCGAGGGCGTTCTCTTGCGTTTCTTCCGTTCATTAAGCCAAACACCAATGTCCCATTGAATTCTGTTCGTTGCAGAGTGGCTCAGTTCTTGAAGAGTTCCACCGAACCGGTCTTTAATATCATAAGCCCATACACGACGAGGGCGTTTTCCTGCGTTTCTTCCGTTCATTAAGCCAAACACCAATGTCCCATTGAAGTCTGTTCGTTGCAGAGTGGCTCAGTTCTTGAAGAGTTCCACCGAACCAGTCTTTAATATGGTCAGCCCACGCACGGCTAGGGCGTTCTCCTGCGTTTCTTCCGTTCATTAAGCCAAACACCAATGTCCCATTGAAGTCTGTTCGTTGCAGAGTGGCTCAGTTCTTGAAGAGTTCCAACGAACCAGTCTTTAATATCGTTAGCGCACACACGGCGGGGGCGTTCTCTTGCGTTTCTCCCGTTCACTATGCCAAACACCAATGTCCCATTAAATTTTGTTCGTTGCAGAGTGGCTCAGTTTTTGAAGAGTTCCACCGCACCAGTCTTTAATATCGTCAGCCCACACACGGTGAGGGCGTTCTCTTGCGTTTCTTCCGTTTATTAAGTCAAACATCAATGTCCCATTGAAGTCTATTTGTTGCAGAGTGTCTCAGTTTTTGAAGAGTTCCACCGCACCAGTCTTTGATATCGTCAGCCCACACACGGTGAGGGCGTTCTCTTGCGTTTCTTCCGTTCATTAAGCCAAACACCAATGTCCCATTGAAGTCTATTTGTTGCAGAGTGGCTCAGTTTTTGAAGAGTGCCACCGCACCAGTCTTTAATATCGTCAGCCCTCACACGGTAAGGGCGTTCTCTTGCGTTTCTTCCGTTCATTAAGCCAAACACCAATGTCCCATTGAAGTCTATTTGTTGCAGAGTGGCTCAGTTTTTGAAGAGTGCCACCGCACCAGTCTTTAATATCGTCAGCCCTCACACGGTGAGGGCGTTCTCTTGCGTTTCTTCCGTTCATTAAGTCAAACATCAATGTCCCATTGAAGTCTATTTGTTGCAGAGTGTCTCAGTTTTTGAAGAGTTCCACCGCACCAGTCTTTGATATCGTCAGCCCACACACGGTGAGGGCGTTCTCTTGCGTTTCTCCCGTTCATTATGCCAAACACTAATGTCCCATTGAATTCTGTTCGTTGCAGAGTGGCTCAGTATTTGAAGAGTTCCACCGCACCAGTCTTTAATATCGTCAGCCCACACACGGCGTGGGCGTTCTCTTGCGTTTCTTCCGTTCATTAAGCCAAACACCAATGTCCCATTGAATTCCGTTCGTTGCAGAGTGGCTCAGTTCTTGAAGAGTTCCACCGAACCGGTCTTTAATATCATAAGCGCATACACGACGAGGGCGTTTTCCTGCGTTTCTTCCGTTCATTAAGCAAAACACCAATGTCCCATTGAAGTCTATTTGTTGCACAGTGGCTCAGTTTTTGAAGAGTTCCACCGCACCAGTCTTTAATATCGTCAGCCCACACACGGTGAGGGCGTTCTCTTGCGTTTCTCCCGTTCATTAAGCCAAACACCAATGTCCCATTGAAGTCTATTTGTTGCAGAGTGGCTCAGTTTTTGAAGAGTTCCACCGCACCAGTCTTTAATATCGTCAGCCCACACACGGTGAGGGCGTTCTCTTGCGTTTCTTCGGTTCATTAAGCCAAACACCAATGTCCCATTGAATTCTGTTCGTTACAGAGTGGCTCAGTTCTTGAAGAGTTCCACCGAACTAGTCTTTAATATCGTCAGCCCACACACGGCGATTGCGTTCTCTTGCGTTTCTCCCGTTCATTATGCCAAACGCCAATGTCCCATATAATTCTGTTCGTTGCAGAATGGCTCAGTATTTGAAGAGTTCCACCGCACCAGTCTTTAATATCGTCAGCCCACACACGGTGAGGCCGTTCTCTTGCGTTTCTTCCGTTCATTAAGCCAAACACCAATGTCCCATTGAAGTCTATTTGTTGCAGAGTGGCTCAGTTTTTGAAGAGTTCCACCGCACCAGTCTTTAATATCGTTAGCCCACACACGGCGGGGGCGTTCTCTTGCGTTTCTCCCGTTCATTATGCCAAACACCAAAGTCCCATTGAATTCTGTTCGTTGCAGAGTGGCTCAGTATTTGAAGAGTTCCACCGCACCAGTCTTTAATATCGTCAGCCCACACACGGTGAGGGCGTTCTCTTGCGTTTCTTCCGTTTATTAAGCCAAACATCAATGTCCCATTGAAGTCTATTTGTTGCAGAGTGTCTCAGTTTTTGAAGAGTTCCACCGCACCAGTCTTTGATATCGTCAGCCCACACACGGTGAGGGCGTTCTCTTGCGTTTCTTCCGTTCATTAAGCCAAACACCAATGTCCCATTGAAGTCTATTTGTTGCAGAGTGGCTCAGTTTTTGAAGAGTTCCACCGAACCAGTCTTTAATATCGTCAGCCCACACACGGTGAGGGCGTTCTCTTGCGTTTCTCCCGTTCATTATGCCAAACACTAATGTCCCATTGAATTCTGTTCGTTGCAGAGTGGCTCAGTATTTGAAGATTTCCACCGCACCAGTCTTTAATATCGTCAGCCCACACACGGCGTGGGTGTTCTTTTGCGTTTCTTCCGTTCATTAAGCCAAACACCAATGTCCCATTGAAGTCTGTTCATTGCAGAGTGGCTCCAGTTCTTGAAGAGTTCCACCGAACCAGTCTTTAATATGGTCAGCCCACGCACGGCGAGGGCGTTGTCCTGCGTTTCTTCCGTTCATTAAGCCAAACACCAATGTCCCATTGAAGTCTGTTCGTTGCAGAGTGGCTCAGTTCTTGAAGAGTTCCACCGAACCAGTCTTTAATATCGTTAGCCCACACACGGCGGGGGCGTTCTCTTGCGTTTCTCCCGTTCATTATACCAAACACCAATGTCCCATTGAATTCTGTTCGTTGCAGAGTGGCTCAGTATTTGAAGAGTTCCACCGCACCAGTCTTTAATATCGTCAGCCCACACACGGTGAGGGCGTTCTCTTGCATTTCTTTCGTTCATTAAGCCAAACACCAATGTCCCATTGAATTCTGTTCGTTGCAGAGTGGCTCCAGTTCTTGAAGAGTTCCACCGAACCGGTCTTTAATATCATAAGCGCATACACGACGAGGGCGTTTTCCTGCGTTTCTTCCGTTCATTAAGCCAAACACCAATGTCCCATTGAAGTCTATTTGTTGCAGAGTGGCTCAGTTTTTGAAGAGTTCCACCGCACCAGTCTTTAATATCGTCAGCCCACACACGGTGAGGGCGTTCTCTTGCGTTTCTTCCGTTTATTAAGCCAAACATCAATGTCCCATTGAAGTCTATTTGTTGCAGAGTGTCTCAGTTTGTGAAGAGTTCCACCGCACCAGTCTTTGATATCGTCAGCCCACACACGGTGAGGGCGTTCTCTTGCGTTTCTTCCGTTCATTAAGCCAAACACCAATGTCCCATTGAAGTCTATTTGTTGCAGAGTGGCTCAGTTTTTGAAGAGTTCCACCGCACCAGTCTTTAATATCGTCAGCCCACACACGGTGAGGGCGTTCTCTTGCGTTTCTTCCGTTCATTAAGCCAAACACCAATGTCCCATTGAAGTCTATTTGTTGCAGAGTGGCTCAGTTTTTGAAGAGTTCCACCGCACCAGTCTTTAATATCGTCAGCCCACACACGGCGAGGGCGTTCTCTTGCGTTTCTTCCGTTCATTAAGCCAAACACCAATGTCCCATTGAATTCTGTTCGTTGCAGAGTGGCTCAGTTCTTGAAGAGTTCCACCGAACCGGTCTTTAATATCATAAGCCCATACACGACGAGGGCGTTTTCCTGCGTTTCTTCCGTTCATTAAGCCAAACACCAATGTCCCATTGAAGTCTGTTCGTTGCAGAGTGGCTCAGTTCTTGAAGAGTTCCACCGAACCAGTCTTTAATATGGTCAGCCCACGCACGGCTAGGGCGTTCTCCTGCGTTTCTTCCGTTCATTAAGCCAAACACCAATGTCCCATTGAAGTCTGTTCGTTGCAGAGTGGCTCAGTTCTTGAAGAGTTCCAACGAACCAGTCTTTAATATCGTTAGCCCACACACGGCGGGGGCGTTCTCTTGCGTTTCTCCCGTTCATTATGCCAAACACCAATGTCCCATTAAATTCTGTTCGTTGCAGAGTGGCTCAGTTTTTGAAGAGTTCCACCGCACCAGTCTTTAATATCGTCAGCCCACACACGGTGAGGGCGTTCTCTTGCGTTTCTTCCGTTTATTAAGCCAAACATCAATGTCCCATTGAAGTCTATTTGTTGCAGAGTGTCTCAGTTTTTGAAGAGTTCCACCGCACCAGTCTTTGATATCGTCAGCCCACACACGGTGAGGGCGTTCTCTTGCGTTTCTTCCGTTCATTAAGCCAAACACCAATGTCCCATTGAAGTCTATTTGTTGCAGAGTGGCTCAGTTTTTGAAGAGTTCCACCGCACCAGTCTTTAATATCGTCAGCCCTCACACGGTGAGGGCGTTCTCTTGCGTTTCTTCCGTTCATTAAGCCAAACACCAATGTCCCATTGAAGTCTCTTTGTGGCAGAGTGGCTCAGTTTTTGAAGAGTTCCACCGCACCAGTCTTTAATATCGTCAGCCCACACACGGTGAGGGCGTTCTCTTGCGTTTCTCCCGTTCATTAAGCCAAACACCAAAGTCCCATTGAAGTCTATTTGTTGCAGAGTGGCTCAGTTTTTGAAGAGTTCCACCGCCCCAGTCTTTAATATCGTCAGCCCACACACGGTGAGGGCGTTCTCTTGCGTTTCTTCCGTTCATTAAGCCAAACACCAATGTCCCATTGAAGTCTATTTGTTGCAGAGTGGCTCAGTTTTTGAAGAGTTCCACCGCACCAGTCTTTAATATCGTCAGCCCACACACGGCGAGGGCGTTCTCTTGCGTTTCTTCCGTTCATTAAGCCAAACACCAATGTCCCATTGAATTCTGTTCGTTGCAGAGTGGCTCAGTTCTTGAAGAGTTCCACCGAACCGGTCTTTAATATCATAAGCCCATACACGACGAGGGCGTTTTCCTGCGTTTCTTCCGTTCATTAAGCCAAACACCAATGTCCCATTGAAGTCTGTTCGTTGCAGAGTGGCTCAGTTCTTGAAGAGTTCCACCGAACCAGTCTTTAATATGGTCAGCCCACGCACGGCTAGGGCGTTCTCCTGCGTTTCTTCCGTTCATTAAGCCAAACACCAATGTCCCATTGAAGTCTGTTCGTTGCAGAGTGGCTCAGTTCTTGAAGAGTTCCAACGAACCAGTCTTTAATATCGTTAGCCCACACACGGCGGGGGCGTTCTCTTGCGTTTCTCCCGTTCATTATGCC
The DNA here is from genome assembly GCA_039090855.1 of Macrothele yani. Lineage (NCBI taxonomy): Eukaryota > Metazoa > Arthropoda > Arachnida > Araneae > Macrothelidae > Macrothele > Macrothele yani. Next base: position 32,746,340 of record CM077032.1, on the reverse strand, counting down.
AAACACCAATGTCCCATTAAATTCTGTTCGTTGCAGAGTGGCTCAGTTTTTGAAGAGTTCCACCGCACCAGTCTTTAATATCGTCAGCCCACACACGGTGAGGGCGTTCTCTTGCGTTTCTTCCGTTCATTAAGCCAAACACCAATGTCCCATTGAAGTCTATTTGTTGCAGAGTGTCTCAGTTTTTGAAGAGTTCCACCGCACCAGTCTTTGATATCGTCAGCCCACACACGGTGAGGGCGTTCTCTTGCGTTTCTTCCGTTCATTAAGCCAAACACCAATGTCCCATTGAAGTCTATTTCTTGCAGAGTGGCTCAGTTTTTGAAGAGTTCCACCGCACCAGTCTTTAATATCGTCAGCCCTCACACGGTGAGGGCGTTCTCTTGCGTTTCTTCCGTTCATTAAGCCAAACACCAATGTCCCATTGAAGTCTATTTGTGGCAGAGTGGCTCAGTTTTGAAGAGTTCCACCGCACCAGTCTTTAATATCGTCAGCCCACACACGGTGAGGGCGTTCTCTTGCGTTTCTACCGTTCATTAACCCAAACACCAATGTCCCATTGAAGTCTATTTGTTGCAGAGTGGCTCAGTTTTTGAAGAGTTCCACCGCACCAGTCTTTAATATCGTCAGCCCACACACGGTGAGGGCGTTCTATTGCGTTTCTCCCGTTCATTAAGCCAAACACCAAAGTCCCATTGAAGTCTATTTGTTGCAGAGTGGCTCAGTATTTGAAGAGTTCCACCGCACCAGTTTTTAATATCGTCAGCCCACACACGGCGTGGGCGTTCTCTTGCGTTTCTTCCGTTCATTAAGCCAAACACCAATGTCCCATTGAATTCCGTTCGTTGCAGAGTGGCTCAGTTCTTGAAGAGTTCCACCGAACCGGTCTTTAATATCATAAGCGCATACACGACGAGGGCGTTTTCCTGCGTTTCTTCCGTTCATTAAGCCAAACACCAATGTCCCATTGAAGTCTATTTCTTGCACAGTGGCTCAGTTTTTGAAGAGTTCCACCGCACCAGTCTTTAATATCGTCAGCCCACACACGGTGAGGGCGTTCTCTTGCGTTTCTCCCGTTCATTAAGCCAAACACCAATGTCCCATTGAAGTCTATTTGTTGCAGAGTGGCTCAGTTTTTGAAGAGTTCCACCGCACCAGTCTTTAATATCGTCAGCCCACACACGGTGAGGGCGTTCTCTTGCGTTTCTTCCGTTCATTAAGCCAAACACCAATGTCCCATTGAATTCTGTTCGTTACAGAGTGGCTCAGTTCTTGAAGAGTTCCACCGAACTAGTCTTTAATATCGTCAGCCCACACACGGCGAGGGCGTTCTCTTGCGTTTCTCCCGTTCATTATGCCAAACACCAATGTCCCATTGAATTCTGTTCGTTGCAGAATGGCTCAGTATTTGAAGAGTTCCACCGCACCAGTCTTTAATATCGTCAGCCCACACACGGTGAGGCCGTTCTCTTGCGTTTCTTCCGTTCATTAAGCCAAACACCAATGTCCCATTGAAGTCTATTTGTTGCAGAGTGGCTCAGTTTTTGAAGAGTTCCACCGCACCAGTCTTTAATATCGTTAGCCCACACACGGCGGGGGCGTTCTCTTGCGTTTCTCCCGTTCATTATGCCAAACACCAAAGTCCCATTGAATTCTGTTCGTTGCAGAGTGGCTCCAGTTCTTGAAGAGTTCCACCGAACCGGTCTTTAATATCATAAGCCCATACACGACGAGGGCGTTTTTCTGCGTTTCTTCCGTTCATTAAGCCAAACACCAATGTCCCATTGAAGTCTGTTCGTTGCAGAGTGGCTCAGTTCTTGAAGAGTTCCACCGAACCAGTCTTTAATATGGTCAGCCCACGCACGGCTAGGGCGTTCTCCTGCGTTTCTTCCGTTCATTAAGCCAAACACCAATGTCCCATTGAAGTCTGTTCGTTGCAGAGTGGCTCAGTTTTTGAAGAGTTCCACCGCACCAGTCTTTAATATCGTCAGCCCACACACGGTGAGGGCCTTCTCTTGCGTTTCTTCCGTTTATTAAGCCAAACATCAATGTCCCATTGAAGTCTATTTGTTGCAGAGTGTCTCAGTTTTTGAAGAGTTCCACCGCACCAGTCTTTGATATCGTCAGCCCACACACGGTGAGGGCGTTCTCTTGCGTTTCTTCCGTTCATTAAGCCAAACACCAATGTCCCATTGAAGTCTATTTGTTGCAGAGTGGCTCAGTTTTTGAAGAGTTCCACCGCACCAGTCTTTAATATCGTCAGCCCTCACACGGTGAGGGCGTTCTCTTGCGTTTCTTCCGTTCATTAAGCCAAACACCAATGTCCCATTGAAGTCTATTTGTGGCAGAGTGGCTCAGTTTTTGAAGAGTTCCACCGCACCTGTCTTTAATATCGTCAGCCCACACACGGTGAGGCCGTTCTCTTGCGTTTCTTCCGTTCATTAAGCCAAACACCAATGTCCCATTGAAGTCTATTTGTTGCAGAGTGGCTCAGTTTTTGAAGAGTTCCACCGCACCAGTCTTTAATATCGTTAGCCCACACACGGCGGGGGCGTTCTCTTGCGTTTCTTCCGTTCATTATGCCAAACACCAATGTCCCATTGAATTCTGTTCGTTGCAGATGGCTCAGTATTTGAAGAGTTCCACCGCACCAGTCTTTAATATCGTCAGCCCACACACGGTGAGGGCGTTCTCTTGCATTTCTTTCGTTCATTAAGCCAAACACCAATGTCCCATTGAATTCTGTTCGTTGCAGAGTGGCTCAGTTCTTGAAGAGTTCCACCGAACCAGTCTTTAATATCGTCAGCCCACACACGGTGAGGGCGTTCTCTTGCGTTTCTCCCGTTCATTATGCCAAACACCAATGTCCCATTGAATTCTGTTCGTTGCAGAGTGGCTCAGTATTTGAAGAGTTCCACCGCACCAGTCTTTAATATCGTCAGCCCACACACGGCGAGGGCGTTCTCCTGCGTTTCTTCCGTTCATTAAGCCAAACACCAATGTCCCATTGAATTCTGTTCGTTGCAGAGTGGCTCAGTTCTTGAAGAGTTCCACCGAACCGGTCTTTAATATCATAAGCCCATACACGACGAGGGCGTTTTCCTGCGTTTCTTCCGTTCATTAAGCCAAACACCAATGTCCCATTGAAGTCTGTTCGTTGCAGAGTGGCTCAGTTCTTGAAGAGTTCCACCGATCCAGTCTTTAATATGGTCAGCCCACGCACGGCTAGGGCGTTCTCCTGCGTTTCTTCCGTTCATTAAGCCAAACATCAATGTCCCATTGAAGTCTGTTCGTTGCAGAGTGGCTCAGTTCTTGAAGAGTTCCAACGAACCAGTCTTTAATATCGTTAGCGCACACACGGCGGGGGCGTTCTCTTGCGTTTCTCCCGTTCACTATGCCAAACACCAATGTCCCATTAAATTTTGTTCGTTGCAGAGTGGCTCAGTTTTTGAAGAGTTCCACCGCACCAGTCTTTAATATCGTCAGCCCACACACGGTGAGGGCGTTCTCTTGCGTTTCTTCCGTTTATTAAGTCAAACATCAATGTCCCATTGAAGTCTATTTGTTGCAGAGTGTCTCAGTTTTTGAAGAGTTCCACCGCACCAGTCTTTGATATCGTCAGCCCACACACGGTGAGGGCGTTCTCTTGCGTTTCTTCCGTTCATTAAGCCAAACACCAATGTCCCATTGAAGTCTATTTGTTGCAGAGTGGCTCAGTTTTTGAAGAGTGCCACCGCACCAGTCTTTAATATCGTCAGCCCTCACACGGTGAGGGCGTTCTCTTGCGTTTCTTCCGTTCATTAAGCCAAACACCAATGTCCCATTGAAGTCTATTTGTGGCAGAGTGGCTCAGTTTTTGAAGAGTTCCACCGCACCAGTCTTTAATATCGTCAGCCCACACACGGTGAGGGCGTTCTATTGCGTTTCTCCCGTTCATTAAGCCAAACACCAAAGTCCCATTGAAGTCTATTTGTTGCAGAGTGGCTCAGTTTTTGAAGAGTTCCACCGCACCAGTCTTTAATATCGTCAGCCCACACACGGTGAGGGCGTTCTCTTGCGTTTCTTCCGTTCATTAACCCAAACACCAATGTCCCATTGAAGTCTATTTGTTGCAGAGTGGCTCAGTTTTTGAAGAGTTCCACCGCACCAGTCTTTAATATCGTCAGCCCACACACGGTGAGGGCGTTCTATTGCGTTTCTCCCGTTCATTAAGCCAAACACCAAAGTCCCATTGAAGTCTATTTGTTGCAGAGTGGCTCAGTTTTTGAAGAGTTCCACCGCCCCAGTCTTTAATATCGTCAGCCCACACACGGTGAGGGCGTTCTCTTGCGTTTCTCCCTGTTCATTATGCCAAACACTAATGTCCCATTGAATTCTGTTCGTTGCAGAGTGGCTCAGTATTTGAAGAGTTCCACCGCACCAGTTTTTAATATCGTCAGCCCACACACGGCGTGGGCGTTCTCTTGCGTTTCTTCCGTTCATTAAGCCAAACACCAATGTCCCATTGAATTCCGTTCGTTGCAGAGTGGCTCAGTTCTTGAAGAGTTCCACCGAACCGGTCTTTAATATCATAAGCGCATACACGACGAGGGCGTTTTCCTGCGTTTCTTCCGTTCATTAAGCCAAACACCAATGTCCCATTGAAGTCTATTTCTTGCACAGTGGCTCAGTTTTTGAAGAGTTCCACCGCACCAGTCTTTAATATCGTCAGCCCACACACGGTGAGGGCGTTCTCTTGCGTTTCTCCCGTTCATTAAGCCAAACACCAATGTCCCATTGAAGTCTATTTGTTGCAGAGTGGCTCAGTTTTTGAAGAGTTCCACCGCACCAGTCTTTAATATCGTCAGCCCACACACGGTGAGGGCGTTCTCTTGCGTTTCTTCCGTTCATTAAGCCAAACACCAATGTCCCATTGAATTCTGTTCGTTACAGAGTGGCTCAGTTCTTGAAGAGTTCCACCGAACTAGTCTTTAATATCGTCAGCCCACACACGGCGAGGGCGTTCTCTTGCGTTTCTCCCGTTCATTATGCCAAACACCAATGTCCCATTGAATTCTGTTCGTTGCAGAATGGCTCAGTATTTGAAGAGTTCCACCGCACCAGTCTTTAATATCGTCAGCCCACACACGGTGAGGCCGTTCTCTTGCGTTTCTTCCGTTCATTAAGCCAAACACCAATGTCCCATTGAAGTCTATTTGTTGCAGAGTGGCTCAGTTTTTGAAGAGTTCCACCGCACCAGTCTTTAATATCGTTAGCCCACACACGGCGGGGGCGTTCTCTTGCGTTTCTCCCGTTCATTATGCCAAACACCAAAGTCCCATTGAATTCTGTTCGTTGCAGAGTGGCTCAGTTCTTGAAGAGTTCCACCGAACCGGTCTTTAATATCATAAGCCCATACACGACGAGGGCGTTTTTCTGCGTTTCTTCCGTTCATTAAGCCAAACACCAATGTCCCATTGAAGTCTGTTCGTTGCAGAGTGGCTCAGTTCTTGAAGAGTTCCACCGAACCAGTCTTTAATATGGTCAGCCCACGCACGGCTAGGGCGTTCTCCTGCGTTTCTTCCGTTCATTAAGCCAAACACCAATGTCCCATTGAAGTCTGTTCGTTGCAGAGTGGCTCAGTTCTTGAAGAGTTCCAACGAACCAGTCTTTAATATCGTTAGCCCACACACGGCGGGGGCGTTCTCTTGCGTTTCTCATGTTCATTATGCCAAACACCAATGTCCCATTAAATTCTGTTCGTTGCAGAGTGGCTCAGTTTTTGAAGAGTTCCACCGCACCAGTCTTTAATATCGTCAGCCCACACACGGTGAGGGCCTTCTCTTGCGTTTCTTCCGTTTATTAAGCCAAACATCAATGTCCCATTGAAGTCTATTTGTTGCAGAGTGTCTCAGTTTTTGAAGAGTTCCACCGCACCAGTCTTTGATATCGTCAGCCCACACACGGTGAGGGCGTTCTCTTGCGTTTCTTCCGTTCATTAAGCCAAACACCAATGTCCCATTGAAGTCTATTTGTTGCAGAGTGGCTCAGTTTTTGAAGAGTTCCACCGCACCAGTCTTTAATATCGTCAGCCCTCACACGGTGAGGGCGTTCTCTTGCGTTTCTTCCGTTCATTAAGCCAAACACCAATGTCCCATTGAAGTCTATTTGTGGCAGAGTGGCTCAGTTTTTGAAGAGTTCCACCGCACCAGTCTTTAATATCGTCAGCCCACACACGGTGAGGCCGTTCTCTTGCGTTTCTTCCGTTCATTAAGCCAAACACCAATGTCCCATTGAAGTCTATTTGTTGCAGAGTGGCTCAGTTTTTGAAGAGTTCCACCGCACCAGTCTTTAATATCGTTAGCCCACACACGGCGGGGGCGTTCTCTTGCGTTTCTTCCGTTCATTATGCCAAACACCAATGTCCCATTGAATTCTGTTCGTTGCAGAATGGCTCAGTATTTGAAGAGTTCCACCGCACCAGTCTTTAATATCGTCAGCCCACACACGGTGAGGGCGTTCTCTTGCATTTCTTTCGTTCATTAAGCCAAACACCAATGTCCCATTGAATTCTGTTCGTTGCAGAGTGGCTCAGTTCTTGAAGAGTTCCACCGAACCAGTCTTTAATATCGTCAGCCCACACACGGTGAGGGCGTTCTCTTGCGTTTCTCCCGTTCATTATGCCAAACACCAATGTCCCATTGAATTCTGTTCGTTGCAGAGTGGCTCAGTATTTGAAGAGTTCCACCGCACCAGTCTTTAATATCGTCAGCCCACACACGGCGAGGGCGTTCTCCTGCGTTTCTTCCGTTCATTAAGCCAAACACCAATGTCCCATTGAATTCTGTTCGTTGCAGAGTGGCTCAGTTCTTGAAGAGTTCCACCGAACCGGTCTTTAATATCATAAGCCCATACACGACGAGGGCGTTTTCCTGCGTTTCTTCCGTTCATTAAGCCAAACACCAATGTCCCATTGAAGTCTGTTCGTTGCAGAGTGGCTCAGTTCTTGAAGAGTTCCACCGATCCAGTCTTTAATATGGTCAGCCCACGCACGGCTAGGGCGTTCTCCTGCGTTTCTTCCGTTCATTAAGCCAAACATCAATGTCCCATTGAAGTCTGTTCGTTGCAGAGTGGCTCAGTTCTTGAAGAGTTCCAACGAACCAGTCTTTAATATCGTTAGCGCACACACGGCGGGGCGTTCTCTTGCGTTTCTCCCGTTCACTATGCCAAACACCAATGTCCCATTAAATTTTGTTCGTTGCAGAGTGGCTCAGTTTTTGAAGAGTTCCACCGCACCAGTCTTTAATATCGTCAGCCCACACACGGTGAGGGCGTTCTCTTGCGTTTCTTCCGTTTATTAAGTCAAACATCAATGTCCCATTGAAGTCTATTTGTTGCAGAGTGTCTCAGTTTTTGAAGAGTTCCACCGCACCAGTCTTTGATATCGTCAGCCCACACACGGTGAGGGCGTTCTCTTGCGTTTCTTCCGTTCATTAAGCCAAACACCAATGTCCCATTGAAGTCTATTTGTTGCAGAGTGGCTCAGTTTTTGAAGAGTGCCACCGCACCAGTCTTTAATATCGTCAGCCCTCACACGGTGAGGGCGTTCTCTTGCGTTTCTTCCGTTCATTAAGCCAAACACCAATGTCCCATTGAAGTCTATTTGTGGCAGAGTGGCTCAGTTTTTGAAGAGTTCCACCGCACCAGTCTTTAATATCGTCAGCCCACACACGGTGAGGGCGTTCTATTGCGTTTCTCCCGTTCATTAAGCCAAACACCAAAGTCCCATTGAAGTCTATTTGTTGCAGAGTGGCTCAGTTTTTGAAGAGTTCCACCGCCCCAGGCTTTAATATCGTCAGCCCACACACGGTGAGGGCGTTCTCTTGCGTTTCTCCCGTTCATTATGCCAAACACTAATGTCCCATTGAATTCTGTTCGTTGCAGAGTGGCTCAGTATTTGAAGAGTTCCACCGCACCAGTCTTTAATATCGTCAGCCCACACACGGCGTGGGCGTTCTCTTGCGTTTCTTCCGTTCATTAAGCCAAACACCAATGTCCCATTGAATTCCGTTCGTTGCAGAGTGGCTCCAGTTCTTGAAGAGTTCCACCGAACCGGTCTTTAATATCATAAGCGCATACACGACGAGGGCGTTTTCCTGCGTTTCTTCCGTTCATTAAGCCAAACACCAATGTCCCATTGAAGTCTATTTGTTGCACAGTGGCTCAGTTTTTGAAGAGATCCACCGCACCAGTCTTTAATATCGTCAGCCCACACACGGTGAGGGCGTTCTCTTGCGTTTCTCCCGTTCATTAAGCCAAACACCAATGTCCCATTGAAGTCTATTTGTTGCAGAGTGGCTCAGTTTTTGAAGAGTTCCACCGCACCAGTCTTTAATATCGTCAGCCCACACACGGTGAGGGCGTTCTCTTGCGTTTCTTCCGTTCATTAAGCCAAACACCAATGTCCCATTGAATTCTGTTCGTTACAGAGTGGCTCAGTTCTTGAAGAGTTCCACCGAACTAGTCTTTAATATCGTCAGCCCACACACGGCGAGGGCGTTCTCTTGCGTTTCTCCCGTTCATTATGCCAAACACCAATGTCCCATTGAATTCTGTTCGTTGCAGAATGGCTCAGTATTTGAAGAGTTCCACCGCACCAGTCTTTAATATCGTCAGCCCACACACGGTGAGGCCGTTCTCTTGCGTTTCTTCCGTTCATTAAGCCAAACACCAATGTCCCATTGAAGTCTATTTGTTGCAGAGTGGCTCAGTTTTTGAAGAGTTCCACCGCACCAGTCTTTAATATCGTTAGCCCACACACGGCGGGGGCGTTCTCTTGCGTTTCTCCCGTTCATTATGCCAAACACCAAAGTCCCATTGAATTCTGTTCGTTGCAGAGTGGCTCAGTATTTGAAGAGTTCCACCGCACCAGTCTTTAATATCGTCAGCCCACACACGGTGAGGGCGTTCTTTTGCGTTTCTTCCGTTTATTAAGCCAAACATCAATGTCCCATTGAAGTCTATTTGTTGCAGAGTGTCTCAGTTTTTGAAGAGTTCCACCGCACCAGTCTTTGATATCGTCAGCCCACACACGGTGAGGGCGTTCTCTTGCGTTTCTTCCGTTCATTAAGCCAAACACCAATGTCCCATTGAAGTCTATTTGTTGCAGAGTGGCTCAGTTTTTGAAGAGTTCCACCGAACCAGTCTTTAATATCGTCAGCCCACACACGGTGAGGGCGTTCTCTTGCGTTTCTCCCGTTCATTATGCCAAACACTAATGTCCCATTGAATTCTGTTCGTTGCAGAGTGGCTCAGTATTTGAAGATTTCCACCGCACCAGTCTTTAATATCGTCAGCCCACACACGGCGTGGGCGTTCTCTTGCGTTTCTTCCGTTCATTAAGCCAAACACCAATGTCCCATTGAAGTCTGTTCGTTGCAGAGTGGCTCAGTTCTTGAAGAGTTCCACCGAACCAGTCTTTAATATGGTCAGCCCACGCACGGCGAGGGCGTTGTCCTGCGTTTCTTCCGTTCATTAAGCCAAACACCAATGTCCCATTGAAGTCTGTTCGTTGCAGAGTGGCTCAGTTCTTGAAGAGTTCCACCGAACCAGTCTTTAATATCGTTAGCCCACACACGGCGGGGGCGTTCTCTTGCGTTTCTCCCGTCCATTATACCAAACACCAATGTCCCATTGAATTCTGTTCGTTGCAGAGTGGCTCAGTATTTGAAGAGTTCCACCGCACCAGTATTTAATATCGTCAGCCCACACACGGTGAGGGCGTTCTCTTGCATTTCTTTCGTTCATTAAGCCAAACACCAATGTCCCATTGAATTCTGTTCGTTGCAGAGTGGCTCAGTTCTTGAAGAGTTCCACCGAACCGGTCTTTAATATCATAAGCGCATACACGACGAGGGCGTTTTCCTGCGTTTCTTCCGTTCATTAAGCCAAACACCAATGTCCCATTGAAGTCTATTTGTTGCAGAGTGGCTCAGTTTTTGAAGAGTTCCACCGCACCAGTCTTTAATATCGTCAGCCCACACACGGTGAGGGCGTTCTCTTGCGTTTCTTCCGTTTATTAAGCCAAACATCAATGTCCCATTGAAGTCTATTTGTTGCAGAGTGTCTCAGTTTGTGAAGAGTTCCACCGCACCAGTCTTTGATATCGTCAGCCCACACACGGTGAGGGCGTTCTCTTGCGTTTCTTCCGTTCATTAAGCCAAACACCAATGTCCCATTGAAGTCTATTTGTTACAGAGTGGCTCAGTTTTTGAAGAGTTCCACCGCACCAGTCTTTAATATCGTCAGCCCACACACGGTGAGGCCGTTCTCTTGCGTTTCTTCCGTTCATTAAGCCAAACACCAATGTCCCATTGAAGTCTATTTGTGGCAGAGTGGCTCAGTTTTTGAAGAGTTCCACCGCACCAGTCTTTAATATCGTCAGCCCACACACGGTGAGGGCGTTCTCTTGCGTTTCTTCCGTTCATTAACCCAAACACCAATGTCCCATTGAAGTCTATTTGTTGCAGAGTGGCTCAGTTTTTGAAGAGTTCCACCGCACCAGTCTTTAATATCGTCAGCCCACACACGGTGAGGGCGTTCTATTGCGTTTCTCCCGTTCATTAAGCCAAACACCAAAGTCCCATTGAAGTCTATTTGTTGCAGAGTGGCTCAGTTTTTGAAGAGTTCCACCGCCCCAGTCTTTAATATCGTCAGCCCACACACGGTGAGGGCGTTCTCTTGCGTTTCTTCCGTTCATTAAGCCAAACACCAATGTCCCATTGAAGTCTATTTGTTGCAGAGTGGCTCAGTTTTTGAAGAGTTCCACCGCACCAGTCTTTAATATCGTCAGCCCACACACGGCGAGGGCGTTCTCTTGCGTTTCTTCCGTTCATTAAGCCAAACACCAATGTCCCATTGAATTCTGTTCGTTGCAGAGTGGCTCAGTTCTTGAAGAGTTCCACCGAACCGGTCTTTAATATCATAAGCCCATACACGACGAGGGCGTTTTCCTGCGTTTCTTCCGTTCATTAAGCCAAACACCAATGTCCCATTGAAGTCTGTTCGTTGCAGAGTGGCTCAGTTCTTGAAGAGTTCCACCGAACCAGTCTTTAATATGGTCAGCCCACGCACGGCTAGGGCGTTCTCCTGCGTTTCTTCCGTTCATTAAGCCAAACACCAATGTCCCATTGAAGTCTGTTCGTTGCAGAGTGGCTCAGTTTTTGAAGAGTTCCACCGCACCAGTCTTTAATATCGTCAGCCCACACACGGCGAGGGCGTTCTCTTGCGTTTCTTCCGTTCATTAAGCCAAACACCAATGTCCCATTGAATTCTGTTCGTTGCAGAGTGGCTCAGTTCTTGAAGAGTTCCACCGAACCGGTCTTTAATAATATAAGCCCATACACGACGAGGGCGTTTTCCTGCGTTTCTTCCGTTCATTAAGCCAAACACCAATGTCCCATTGAAGTCTGTTCGTTGCAGAGTGGCTCAGTTCTTGAAGAGTTCCACCGAACCAGTCTTTAATATGGTCAGCCCACGCACGGCTAGGGCGTTCTCCTGCGTTTCTTCCGTTCATTAAGCCAAACACCAATGTCCCATTGAAGTCTGTTCGTTGCAGAGTGGCTCAGTTCTTGAAGAGTTCCAACGAACCAGTCTTTAATATCGTTAGCCCACACACGGCAGGGGCGTTCTCTTGCGTTTCTCCCGTTCATTATGCCAAACACCAATGTCCCATTAAATTCTGTTCGTTGCAGAGTGGCTCAGTTTTTGAAGAGTTCCACCGCACCAGTCTTTAATATCGTCAGCCCACACACGGTGAGGGCGTTCTCTTGCGTTTCTTCCGTTTATTAAGCCAAACATCAATGTCCCATTGAAGTCTATTTGTTGCAGAGTGTCTCAGTTTTTGAAGAGTTCCACCGCACCAGTCTTTGATATCGTCAGCCCACACACGGTGAGGGCGTTCTCTTGCGTTTCTTCCGTTCATTAAGCCAAACACCAATGTCCCATTGAAGTCTATTTGTTGCAGAGTGGCTCAGTTTTTGAAGAGTTCCACCGCACCAGTCTTTAATATCGTCAGCCCTCACACGGTGAGGGCGTTCTCTTGCGTTTCTTCCGTTCATTAAGCCAAACACCAATGTCCCATTGAAGTCTATTTGTGGCAGAGTGGCTCAGTTTTTGAAGAGTTCCACCGCACCAGTCTTTAATATCGTCAGCCCACACACGGTGAGGGCGTTCTCTTGCGTTTCTTCCGTTCATTAACCCAAACACCAATGTCCCATTGAAGTCTATTTGTTGCAGAGTGGCTCAGTTTTTGAAGAGTTCCACCGCACCAGTCTTTAATATCGTCAGCCCACACACGGTGAGGGCGTTCTATTGCGTTTCTCCCGTTCATTAAGCCAAACACCAAAGTCCCATTGAAGTCTATTTGTTGCAGAGTGGCTCAGTTTTTGAAGAGTTCCACCGCCCCAGTCTTTAATATCGTCAGCCCACACACGGTGAGGGCGTTCTCTTGCGTTTCTTCCGTTCATTAAGCCAAACACCAATGTCCCATTGAAGTCTATTTGTTGCAGAGTGGCTCAGTTTTTGAAGAGTTCCACCGCACCAGTCTTTAATATCGTCAGCCCACACACGGCGAGGGCGTTCTCTTGCGTTTCTTCCGTTCATTAAGCCAAACACCAATGTCCCATTGAATTCTGTTCGTTGCAGAGTGGCTCAGTTCTTGAAGAGTTCCACCGAACCGGTCTTTAATATCATAAGCCCATACACGACGAGGGCGTTTTCCTGCGTTTCTTCCGTTCATTAAGCCAAACACCAATGTCCCATTGAAGTCTGTTCGTTGCAGAGTGGCTCAGTTCTTGAAGAGTTCCACCGAACCAGTCTTTAATATGGTCAGCCCACGCACGGCTAGGGCGTTCTCCTGCGTTTCTTCCGTTCATTAAGCCAAACACCAATGTCCCATTGAAGTCTGTTCGTTGCAGAGTGGCTCAGTTCTTGAAGAGTTCCAACGAACCAGTCTTTAATATCGTTAGCCCACACACGGCGGGGGCGTTCTCTTGCGTTTCTCCCGTTCATTATGCCAAACACCAATGTCCCATTAAATTCTGTTCGTTGCAGAGTGGCTCAGTTTTTGAAGAGTTCCACCGCACCAGTCTTTAATATCGTCAGCCCACACACGGTGAGGGCGTTCTCTTGCGTTTCTTCCGTTCATTAAGCCAAACACCAATGTCCCATTGAAGTCTATTTGTTGCAGAGTGTCTCAGTTTTTGAAGAGTTCCACCGCACCAGTCTTTGATATCGTCAGCCCACACACGGTGAGGGCGTTCTCTTGCGTTTCTTCCGTTCATTAAGCCAAACACCAATGTCCCATTGAAGTCTATTTGTTGCAGAGTGGCTCAGTTTTTGAAGAGTTCCACCGCACCAGTCTTTAATATCGTCAGCCCTCACACGGTGAGGGCGTTCTCTTGCGTTTCTTCCGTTCATTAAGCCAAACACCAATGTCCCATTGAAGTCTATTTGTGGCAGAGTGGCTCAGTTTTTGAAGAGTTCCACCGCACCAGTCTTTAATATCGTCAGCCCACACACGGTGAGGGCGTTCTCTTGCGTTTCTTCCGTTCATTAACCCAAACACCAATGTCCCATTGAAGTCTATTTGTTGCAGAGTGGCTCAGTTTTTGAAGAGTTCCACCGCACCAGTCTTTAATATCGTCAGCCCACACACGGTGAGGGCGTTCTATTGCGTTTCTCCCGTTCATTAAGCCAAACACCAAAGTCCCATTGAAGTCTATTTGTTGCAGAGTGGCTCAGTTTTTGAAGAGTTCCACCGCCCCAGTCTTTAATATCGTCAGCCCACACACGGTGAGGGCGTTCTCTTGCGTTTCTCCCGTTCATTATGCCAAACACTAATGTCCCATTGAATTCTGTTCGTTGCAGAGTGGCTCAGTATTTGAAGAGTTCCACCGCACCAGTTTTTAATATCGTCAGCCCACACACGGCGTGGGCGTTCTCTTGCGTTTCTTCCGTTCATTAAGCCAAACACCAATGTCCCATTGAATTCCGTTCGTTGCAGAGTGGCTCAGTTCTTGAAGAGTTCCACCGAACCGGTCTTTAATATCATAAGCGCATACACGACGAGGGCGTTTTCCTGCGTTTCTTCCGTTCATTAAGCCAAACACCAATGTCCCATTGAAGTCTATTTCTTGCACAGTGGCTCAGTTTTTGAAGAGTTCCACCGCACCAGTCTTTAATATCGTCAGCCCACACACGGTGAGGGCGTTCTCTTGCGTTTCTTCCGTTCATTAAGCCAAACACCAATGTCCCATTGAATTCTGTTCGTTGCAGAGTGGCTCAGTATTTGAAGAGTTCCACCGCACCAGTCTTTAATATCGTCAGCCCACACACGGTGAGGGCGTTCTTTTGCGTTTCTTCCGTTTATTAAGCCAAACATCAATGTCCCATTGAAGTCTATTTGTTGCAGAGTGTCTCAGTTTTTGAAGAGTTCCACCGCACCAGTCTTTGATATCGTCAGCCCACACACGGTGAGGGCGTTCTCTTGCGTTTCTTCCGTTCATTAAGCCAAACACCAATGTCCCATTGAAGTCTATTTGTTGCAGAGTGGCTCAGTTTTTGAAGAGTTCCACCGAACCAGTCTTTAATATCGTCAGCCCACACACGGTGAGGGCGTTCTCTTGCGTTTCTCCCGTTCATTATGCCAAACACTAATGTCCCATTGAATTCTGTTCGTTGCAGAGTGGCTCAGTATTTGAAGATTTCCACCGCACCAGTCTTTAATATCGTCAGCCCACACACGGCGTGGGCGTTCTCTTGCGTTTCTTCCGTTCATTAAGCCAAACACCAATGTCCCATTGAAGTCTGTTCGTTGCAGAGTGGCTCAGTTCTTGAAGAGTTCCACCGAACCAGTCTTTAATATGGTCAGCCCACGCACGGCGAGGGCGTTGTCCTGCGTTTCTTCCGTTCATTAAGCCAAACACCAATGTCCCATTGAAGTCTGTTCGTTGCAGAGTGGCTCAGTTCTTGAAGAGTTCCACCGAACCAGTCTTTAATATCGTTAGCCCACACACGGCGGGGGCGTTCTCTTGCGTTTCTCCCGTCCATTATACCAAACACCAATGTCCCATTGAATTCTGTTCGTTGCAGAGTGGCTCAGTATTTGAAGAGTTCCACCGCACCAGTATTTAATATCGTCAGCCCACACACGGTGAGGGCGTTCTCTTGCATTTCTTTCGTTCATTAAGCCAAACACCAATGTCCCATTGAATTCTGTTCGTTGCAGAGTGGCTCAGTTCTTGAAGAGTTCCACCGAACCGGTCTTTAATATCATAAGCGCATACACGACGAGGGCGTTTTCCTGCGTTTCTTCCGTTCATTAAGCCAAACACCAATGTCCCATTGAAGTCTATTTGTTGCAGAGTGGCTCAGTTTTTGAAGAGTTCCACCGCACCAGTCTTTAATATCGTCAGCCCACACACGGTGAGGGCGTTCTCTTGCGTTTCTTCCGTTTATTAAGCCAAACATCAATGTCCCATTGAAGTCTATTTGTTGCAGAGTGTCTCAGTTTGTGAAGAGTTCCACCGCACCAGTCTTTGATATCGTCAGCCCACACACGGTGAGGGCGTTCTCTTGCGTTTCTTCCGTTCATTAAGCCAAACACCAATGTCCCATTGAAGTCTATTTGTTACAGAGTGGCTCAGTTTTTGAAGAGTTCCACCGCACCAGTCTTTAATATCGTCAGCCCACACACGGTGAGGCCGTTCTCTTGCGTTTCTTCCGTTCATTAAGCCAAACACCAATGTCCCATTGAAGTCTATTTGTGGCAGAGTGGCTCAGTTTTTGAAGAGTTCCACCGCACCAGTCTTTAATATCGTCAGCCCACACACGGTGAGGGCGTTCTCTTGCGTTTCTTCCGTTCATTAACCCAAACACCAATGTCCCATTGAAGTCTATTTGTTGCAGAGTGGCTCAGTTTTTGAAGAGTTCCACCGCACCAGTCTTTAATATCGTCAGCCCACACACGGTGAGGGCGTTCTATTGCGTTTCTCCCGTTCATTAAGCCAAACACCAAAGTCCCATTGAAGTCTATTTGTTGCAGAGTGGCTCAGTTTTTGAAGAGTTCCACCGCCCCAGTCTTTAATATCGTCAGCCCACACACGGTGAGGGCGTTCTCTTGCGTTTCTTCCGTTCATTAAGCCAAACACCAATGTCCCATTGAAGTCTATTTGTTGCAGAGTGGCTCAGTTTTTGAAGAGTTCCACCGCACCAGTCTTTAATATCGTCAGCCCACACACGGCGAGGGCGTTCTCTTGCGTTTCTTCCGTTCATTAAGCCAAACACCAATGTCCCATTGAATTCTGTTCGTTGCAGAGTGGCTCAGTTCTTGAAGAGTTCCACCGAACCGGTCTTTAATATCATAAGCCCATACACGACGAGGGCGTTTTCCTGCGTTTCTTCCGTTCATTAAGCCAAACACCAATGTCCCATTGAAGTCTGTTCGTTGCAGAGTGGCTCAGTTCTTGAAGAGTTCCACCGAACCAGTCTTTAATATGGTCAGCCCACGCACGGCTAGGGCGTTCTCCTGCGTTTCTTCCGTTCATTAAGCCAAACACCAATGTCCCATTGAAGTCTGTTCGTTGCAGAGTGGCTCAGTTTTTGAAGAGTTCCACCGCACCAGTCTTTAATATCGTCAGCCCACACACGGCGAGGGCGTTCTCTTGCGTTTCTTCCGTTCATTAAGCCAAACACCAATGTCCCATTGAATTCTGTTCGTTGCAGAGTGGCTCAGTTCTTGAAGAGTTCCACCGAACCGGTCTTTAATAATATAAGCCCATACACGACGAGGGCGTTTTCCTGCGTTTCTTCCGTTCATTAAGCCAAACACCAATGTCCCATTGAAGTCTGTTCGTTGCAGAGTGGCTCAGTTCTTGAAGAGTTCCACCGAACCAGTCTTTAATATGGTCAGCCCACGCACGGCTAGGGCGTTCTCCTGCGTTTCTTCCGTTCATTAAGCCAAACACCAATGTCCCATTGAAGTCTGTTCGTTGCAGAGTGGCTCAGTTCTTGAAGAGTTCCAACGAACCAGTCTTTAATATCGTTAGCCCACACACGGCGGGGGCGTTCTCTTGCGTTTCTCCCGTTCATTATGCCAAACACCAATGTCCCATTAAATTCTGTTCGTTGCAGAGTGGCTCAGTTTTTGAAGAGTTCCACCGCACCAGTCTTTAATATCGTCAGCCCACACACGGTGAGGGCGTTCTCTTGCGTTTCTTCCGTTTATTAAGCCAAACATCAATGTCCCATTGAAGTCTATTTGTTGCAGAGTGTCTCAGTTTTTGAAGAGTTCCACCGCACCAGTCTTTGATATCGTCAGCCCACACACGGTGAGGGCGTTCTCTTGCGTTTCTTCCGTTCATTAAGCCAAACACCAATGTCCCATTGAAGTCTATTTGTTGCAGAGTGGCTCAGTTTTTGAAGAGTTCCACCGCACCAGTCTTTAATATCGTCAGCCCTCACACGGTGAGGGCGTTCTCTTGCGTTTCTTCCGTTCATTAAGCCAAACACCAATGTCCCATTGAAGTCTATTTGTGGCAGAGTGGCTCAGTTTTTGAAGAGTTCCACCGCACCAGTCTTTAATATCGTCAGCCCACACACGGTGAGGGCGTTCTCTTGCGTTTCTTCCGTTCATTAACCCAAACACCAATGTCCCATTGAAGTCTATTTGTTGCAGAGTGGCTCAGTTTTTGAAGAGTTCCACCGCACCAGTCTTTAATATCGTCAGCCCACACACGGTGAGGGCGTTCTATTGCGTTTCTCCCGTTCATTAAGCCAAACACCAATGTCCCATTGAAGTCTATTTGTTGCAGAGTGGCTCAGTTTTTGAAGAGTTCCACCGCACCAGTCTTTAATATCGTCAGCCCACACACGGCGAGGGCGTTCTCTTGCGTTTCTTCCGTTCATTAAGCCAAACACCAATGTCCCATTGAATTCTGTTCGTTGCAGAGTGGCTCAGTTCTTGAAGAGTTCCACCGAACCGGTCTTTAATATCATAAGCCCATACACGACGAGGGCGTTTTCCTGCGTTTCTTCCGTTCATTAAGCCAAACACCAATGTCCCATTGAAGTCTGTTCGTTGCAGAGTGGCTCAGTTCTTGAAGAGTTCCACCGAACCAGTCTTTAATATGGTCAGCCCACGCACGGCTAGGGCGTTCTCCTGCGTTTCTTCCGTTCATTAAGCCAAACACCAATGTCCCATTGAAGTCTGTTCGTTGCAGAGTGGCTCAGTTCTTGAAGAGTTCCAACGAACCAGTCTTTAATATCGTTAGCCCACACACGGCGGGGGCGTTCTCTTGCGTTTCTCCCGTTCATTATGCCAAACACCAATGTCCCATTAAATTCTGTTCGTTGCAGAGTGGCTCAGTTTTTGAAGAGTTCCACCGCACCAGTCTTTAATATCGTCAGCCCACACACGGTGAGGGCGTTCTCTTGCGTTTCTTCCGTTCATTAAGCCAAACACCAATGTCCCATTGAAGTCTATTTGTTGCAGAGTGTCTCAGTTTTTGAAGAGTTCCACCGCACCAGTCTTTGATATCGTCAGCCCACACACGGTGAGGGCGTTCTCTTGCGTTTCTTCCGTTCATTAAGCCAAACACCAATGTCCCATTGAAGTCTATTTGTTGCAGAGTGGCTCAGTTTTTGAAGAGTTCCACCGCACCAGTCTTTAATATCGTCAGCCCTCACACGGTGAGGGCGTTCTCTTGCGTTTCTTCCGTTCATTAAGCCAAACACCAATGTCCCATTGAAGTCTATTTGTGGCAGAGTGGCTCAGTTTTTGAAGAGTTCCACCGCACCAGTCTTTAATATCGTCAGCCCACACACGGTGAGGGCGTTCTCTTGCGTTTCTTCCGTTCATTAACCCAAACACCAATGTCCCATTGAAGTCTATTTGTTGCAGAGTGGCTCAGTTTTTGAAGAGTTCCACCGCACCAGTCTTTAATATCGTCAGCCCACACACGGTGAGGGCGTTCTATTGCGTTTCTCCCGTTCATTAAGCCAAACACCAAAGTCCCATTGAAGTCTATTTGTTGCAGAGTGGCTCAGTTTTTGAAGAGTTCCACCGCCCCAGTCTTTAATATCGTCAGCCCACACACGGTGAGGGCGTTCTCTTGCGTTTCTCCCGTTCATTATGCCAAACACTAATGTCCCATTGAATTCTGTTCGTTGCAGAGTGGCTCAGTATTTGAAGAGTTCCACCGCACCAGTTTTTAATATCGTCAGCCCACACACGGCGTGGGCGTTCTCTTGCGTTTCTTCCGTTCATTAAGCCAAACACCAATGTCCCATTGAATTCCGTTCGTTGCAGAGTGGCTCAGTTCTTGAAGAGTTCCACCGAACCGGTCTTTAATATCATAAGCGCATACACGACGAGGGCGTTTTCCTGCGTTTCTTCCGTTCATTAAGCCAAACACCAATGTCCCATTGAAGTCTATTTCTTGCACAGTGGCTCAGTTTTTGAAGAGTTCCACCGCACCAGTCTTTAATATCGTCAGCCCACACACGGTGAGGGCGTTCTCTTGCGTTTCTCCCGTTCATTAAGCCAAACACCAATGTCCCATTGTAGTCTATTTGTTGCAGAGTGGCTCAGTTTTTGAAGAGTTCCACCGCACCAGTCTTTAATATCGTCAGCCCACACACGGTGAGGGCGTTCTCTTGCGTTTCTTCCGTTCATTAAGCCAAACACCAATGTCCCATTGAATTCTGTTCGTTACAGAGTGGCTCAGTTCTTGAAGAGTTCCACCGAACTAGTCTTTAATATCGTCAGCCCACACACGGCGAGGGCGTTCTCTTGCGTTTCTCCCGTTCATTATGCCAAACACCAATGTCCCATTGAATTCTGTTCGTTGCAGAATGGCTCAGTATTTGAAGAGTTCCACCGCACCAGTCTTTAATATCGTCAGCCCACACACGGTGAGGCCGTTCTCTTGCGTTTCTTCCGTTCATTAAGCCAAACACCAATGTCCCATTGAAGTCTATTTGTTGCAGAGTGGCTCAGTTTTTGAAGAGTTCCACCGCACCAGTCTTTAATATCGTTAGCCCACACACGGCGGGGGCGTTCTCTTGCGTTTCTCCCGTTCATTATGCCAAACACCAAAGTCCCATTGAATTCTGTTCGTTGCAGAGTGGCTCAGTTCTTGAAGAGTTCCACCGAACCGGTCTTTAATATCATAAGCCCATACACGACGAGGGCGTTTTCCTGCGTTTCTTCCGTTCATTAAGCCAAACACCAATGTCCCATTGAAGTCTGTTCGTTGCAGAGTGGCTCAGTTCTTGAAGAGTTCCACCGAACCAGTCTTTAATATGGTCAGCCCACGCACGGCTAGGGCGTTCTCCTGCGTTTCTTCCGTTCATTAAGCCAAACACCAATGTCCCATTGAAGTCTGTTCGTTGCAGAGTGGCTCAGTTCTTGAAGAGTTCCAACAGAACCAGTCTTTAATATCGTTAGCCCACACACGGCGGGGGCGTTCTCTTGCGTTTCTCCCGTTCATTATGCCAAACACCAATGTCCCATTAAATTCTGTTCGTTGCAGAGTGGCTCAGTTTTTGAAGAGTTCCACCGCACCAGTCTTTAATATCGTCAGCCCACACACGGTGAGGGCGTTCTCTTGCGTTTCTTCCGTTTATTAAGCCAAACATCAATGTCCCATTGAAGTCTATTTGTTGCAGAGTGTCTCAGTTTTTGAAGAGTTCCACCGCACCAGTCTTTGATATCGTCAGCCCACACACGGTGAGGGCGTTCTCTTGCGTTTCTTCCGTTCATTAAGCCAAACACCAATGTCCCATTGAAGTCTATTTGTTGCAGAGTGGCTCAGTTTTTGAAGAGTTCCACCGCACCAGTCTTTAATATCGTCAGCCCTCACACGGTGAGGGCGTTCTCTTGCGTTTCTTCCGTTCATTAAGCCAAACACCAATGTCCCATTGAAGTCTATTTGTGGCAGAGTGGCTCAGTTTTTGAAGAGTTCCACCGCACCAGTCTTTAATATCGTCAGCCCACACACGGTGAGGGCGTTCTCTTGCGTTTCTTCCGTTCATTAACCCAAACACCAATGTCCCATTGAAGTCTATTTGTTGCAGAGTGGCTCAGTTTTTGAAGAGTTCCACAGCACCAGTCTTTAATATCGTCAGCCCACACACGGTGAGGGCGTTCTATTGCGTTTCTCCCGTTCATTAAGCCAAACACCAAAGTCCCATTGAAGTCTATTTGTTGCAGAGTGGCTCAGTTTTTGAAGAGTTCCACCGCCCCAGTCTTTAATATCGTCAGCCCACACACGGTGAGGGCGTTCTCTTGCGTTTCTTCCGTTCATTAAGCCAAACACCAATGTCCCATTGAAGTCTATTTGTTGCAGAGTGGCTCAGTTTTTGAAGAGTTCCACCGCACCAGTCTTTAATATCGTCAGCCCACACACGGCGAGGGCGTTCTCTTGCGTTTCTTCCGTTCATTAAGCCAAACACCAATGTCCCATTGAATTCTGTTCGTTGCAGAGTGGCTCAGTTCTTGAAGAGTTCCACCGAACCGGTCTTTAATATCATAAGCCCATACACGACGAGGGCGTTTTCCTGCGTTTCTTCCGTTCATTAAGCCAAACACCAATGTCCCATTGAAGTCTGTTCGTTGCAGAGTGGCTCAGTTCTTGAAGAGTTCCACCGAACCAGTCTTTAATATGGTCAGCCCACGCACGGCTAGGGCGTTCTCCTGCGTTTCTTCCGTTCATTAAGCCAAACACCAATGTCCCATTGAAGTCTGTTCGTTGCAGAGTGGCTCAGTTCTTGAAGAGTTCCAACGAACCAGTCTTTAATATCGTTAGCCCACACACGGCGGGGGCGTTCTCTTGCGTTTCTCCTGTTCATTATGCCAAACACCAATGTCCCATTAAATTCTGTTCGTTGCAGAGTGGCTCAGTTTTTGAAGAGTTCCACCGCACCAGTCTTTAATATCGTCAGCCCACACACGGTGAGGGCGTTCTCTTGCGTTTCTTCCGTTCATTAAGCCAAACACCAATGTCCCATTGAAGTCTATTTGTTGCAGAGTGTCTCAGTTTTTGAAGAGTTCCACCGCACCAGTCTTTGATATCGTCAGCCCACACACGGTGAGGGCGTTCTCTTGCGTTTCTTCCGTTCATTAAGCCAAACACCAATGTCCCATTGAAGTCTATTTGTTGCAGAGTGGCTCAGTTTTTGAAGAGTTCCACCGCACCAGTCTTTAATATCGTCAGCCCTCACACGGTGAGGGCGTTCTCTTGCGTTTCTTCCGTTCATTAAGCCAAACACCAATGTCCCATTGAAGTCTATTTGTGGCAGAGTGGCTCAGTTTTTGAAGAGTTCCACCGCACCAGTCTTTAATATCGTCAGCCCACACACGGTGAGGGCGTTCTCTTGCGTTTCTTCCGTTCATTAGCCCAAACACCAATGTCCCATTGAAGTCTATTTGTTGCAGAGTGGCTCAGTTTTTGAAGAGTTCCACCGCACCAGTCTTTAATATCGTCAGCCCACACACGGTGAGGGCGTTCTATTGCGTTTCTCCCGTTCATTAAGCCAAACACCAAAGTCCCATTGAAGTCTATTTGTTGCAGAGTGGCTCAGTTTTTGAAGAGTTCCACCGCCCCAGTCTTTAATATCGTCAGCCCACACACGGTGAGCGCGTTCTCTTGCGTTTCTCCCGTTCATTATGCCAAACACTAATGTCCCATTGAATTCTGTTCGTTGCAGAGTGGCTCAGTATTTGAAGAGTTCCACCGCACCAGTTTTTAATATCGTCAGCCCACACACGGCGTGGGCGTTCTCTTGCGTTTCTTCCGTTCATTAAGCCAAACACCAATGTCCCATTGAATTCCGTTCGTTGCAGAGTGGCTCAGTTCTTGAAGAGTTCCACCGAACCGGTCTTTAATATCATAAGCGCATACACGACGAGGGCGTTTTCCTGCGTTTCTTCCGTTCATTAAGCCAAACACCAATGTCCCATTGAAGTCTATTTGTTGCACAGTGGCTCAGTTTTTGAAGAGTTCCACCGCACCAGCCTTTAATATCGTCAGCCCACACACGGTGAGGGCGTTCTCTTGCGTTTCTCCCGTTCATTAAGCCAAACACCAATGTCCCATTGAAGTCTATTTGTTGCAGAGTGGCTCAGTTTTTGAAGAGTTCCACCGCACCAGTCTTTAATATCGTCAGCCCACACACGGTGAGGGCGTTCTCTTGCGTTTCTTCCGTTCATTAAGCCAAACACCAATGTCCCATTGAATTCTGTTCGTTACAGAGTGGCTCAGTTCTTGAAGAGTTCCACCGAACTAGTCTTTAATATCGTCAGCCCACACACGGCGAGGGCGTTCTCTTGCGTTTCTCCCGTTCATTATGCCAAACACCAATGTCCCATTGAATTCTGTTCGTTGCAGAATGGCTCAGTATTTGAAGAGTTCCACCGCACCAGTCTTTAATATCGTCAGCCCACACACGGTGAGGCCGTTCTCTTACGTTTCTTCCGTTCATTAAGCCAAACACCAATGTCCCATTGAAGTCTATTTGTTGCAGAGTGGCTCAGTTTTTGAAGAGTTCCACCGCACCAGTCTTTAATATCGTTAGCCCACACACGGCGGGGGCGTTCTCTTGCGTTTCTCCCGTTCATTATGCCAAACACCAAAGTCCCATTGAATTCTGTTCGTTGCAGAGTGGCTCAGTATTTGAAGAGTTCCACCGCACCAGTCTTTAATATCGTCAGCCCACACACGGCGAGGGCGTTCTCTTGCGTTTCTTCCGTTCATTAAGCCAAACACCAATGTCCCATTGAATTCTGTTCGTTGTAGAGTGGCTCAGTTCTTGAAGAGTTCCACCGAACCGGTCTTTAATATCATAATCCCATACACGACGAGGGCGTTTTCCTGCGTTTCTTCCGTTCATTAAGCCAAACACCAATGTCCCATTGAAGTCTGTTCGTTGCAGAGTGGCTCAGTTCTTGAAGAGTTCCACCGAACCAGTCTTTAATATGGTCAGCAAACGCACGGCGAGGGCGTTCTCCTGCGTTTCTTCCGTTCATTAAGCCAAACACCAATGTCCCATTGAAGTCTGTTCGTTGCATAGTGGCTCAGTTCTTGAAGAGTTCCACCGAACCAGTCTTTAATATCGTTAGCCCACACACGGCGGGGGCGTTCTCTTGCGTTTCGCCCGTTCATTATGCCAAACACCAATGTCCCATTAAATTCTGTTCGTTGCAGAGTGGCTCAGTTTTTGAAGAGTTCCACCGCACCAGTCTTTAATATCGTCAGCCCACACACGGTGAGGGCGTTCTCTTGCGTTTCTTCCGTTTATTAAGCCAAACATCAATGTCCCATTGAAGTCTACTTGTTGCAGAGTGTCTCAGTTTTTGAAGAGTTCCACCGCACCAGTCTTTGATATCGTCAGCCCACACACGGTGAGGGCGTTCTCTTGCGTTTCTTCCGTTCATTAAGCCAAACACCAATGTCCCATTGAAGTCTATTTGTTGCAGAGTGGCTCAGTTTTTGAAGAGTTCCACCGAACCAGTCTTTAATATCGTCAGCCCACACACGGTGAGGGCGTTCTCTTGCGTTTCTCCCGTTCATTATGCCAAACACTAATGTCCCATTGAATTCTGTTCGTTGCAGAGTGGCTCAGTATTTGAAGATTTCCACCGCACCAGTCTTTAATATCGTCAGCCCACACACGGCGTGGGCGTTCTCTTGCGTTTCTTCCGTTCATTAAGCCAAACACCAATGTCCCATTGAATTCCGTTCGTTGCAGAGTGGCTCAGTTCTTGAAGAGTTCCACCGAACCGGTCTTTAATATCATAAGCCCATACACGACGAGGGCGTTTTCCTGCGTTTCTTCCGTTCATTAAGCCAAACACCAATGTCCCATTGAAGTCTATTTGTTGCACAGTGGCTCAGTTTTTGAAGAGTTCCACCGCACCAGTCTTTAATATTGTCAGCCCACACACGGTGAGGGCGTTCACTTGCGTTTCTTCCGTTCATTAAGCCAAACACCAATGTCCCATTGAAGTCTGTTCGTTGCAGAGTGGCTCAGTTCTTGAAGAGTTCCACCGAACCAGTCTTTAATATGGTCAGCCCACGCACGGCGAGGGCGTTCTCCTGCGTTTCTTCCGTTCATTAAGCCAAACACCAATGTCCCATGGAAGTCTGTTCGTTGCAGAGTGGCTCAGTTCTTGAAGAGTTCCACCGAACCAGTCTTTAATATCGTTAGCCCACACACGGCGGGGGCGTTCTCTTGCGTTTCTCCCGTTCATTATGCCAAACACCAATGTCCCATTGAATTCTGTTCGTTGCAGAGTGGCTCAGTATTTGAAGAGTTCCACCGCACCAGTCTTTAATATCGTCAGCCCACACACGGTGAGGGCGTTCTCTTGCATTTCTTTCGTTCATTAAGCCAAACACCAATGTCCCATTGAATTCTGTTCGTTGCAGAGTGGCTCAGTTCTTGAAGAGTTCCACCGAACCGGTCCTTAATATCATAAGCGTATACACGACGAGGGCGTTTTCCTGCGTTTCTTCCGTTCATTAAGCCAAACACCAATGTCCCATTGAAGTCTATTTGTTGCAGAGTGGCTCAGTTTTTGAAGAGTTCCAACGCACCAGTCTTTAATATCGTCAGCCCACACACGGTGAGGGCGTTCTCTTGCGTTTCTTCCGTTTATCAGGCCAAACATCAATGTCCCATTGAAGTCTATTTGTTGCAGAGTGTCTCAGTTTGTGAAGAGTTCCACCGCACCAGTCTTTGATATCGTCAGCCCACACACGGTGAGGGCGTTCTCTTGCGTTTCTTCCGTTCATTAAGCCAAACACCAATGTCCCATTGAAGTCTATTTGTTGCAGAGTGGCTCAGTTTTTGAAGAGTTCCACCGCACCAGTCTTTAATATCGTCAGCCTACACACGGTGAGGGCGTTCTCTTGCGTTTCTTCCGTTCATTAAGCCAAACACCAATGTCCCATTGAAGTCTATTTGTTGCAGAGTGGCTCAGTTTTTGAAGAGTTCCACCGCACCAGTCTTTAATATCGTCAGCCCACACACGGTGAGGGCGTTCTCTTGCGTTTCTTCCGTTCATTAAGCCAAACACCAATGTCCCATTGAAGTCTGTTCGTTGCAGAGTGGCTCAGTTCTTGAAGAGTTCCACCGAACCAGTCTTTAATATCGTCAGCCCACACACGGCGAGGGCGTTCTCCTGCGTTTCTTCCGTTCATTAAGCCAAACACCAATGTCCCATTGAAGTCTGTTCATTGTAGAGTGGCTCAGTTCTTGAAGAGTTCCACCGCACCAGTCTTTAATAACGTCAGCCCACAAACGTGAGGGAGTCCGCTTGCATGTCTTTCGTTAACTAAGCAAAAAATCAATGTCTTCATCTTTCCGTTATTTTCCATTCTGCAGATATGACCAAAACGTCTTAGTTTTCTCTGTATGATTCTTTGGAACAGGGTTTCCTTTAGTTGTATTCTTCTGTACACCTCTTCATTTCTTATCCCCTGGGCCCATCCGATTCGTAAGATTTTACGACAGCAGTTTCTTTCAAAAACAAGTATTCTTCTCTCTGGTTCTTTGTCAATGTCCAAGTCTCGCATCCATATAGCATGCTGCTGAAGAAGCATGTCTCGAGAATGCTTAACTTAGTTTTGAGGCTAATAGCTCTACTCTTCTAAATTTTATCCATGGCTTTTAAGTGTTATAGCCTTTGCAATTTTAATTGAAATTTCTTTTTTGCTGTTTAAGTCATATGATATACAACTTCCGAGGTAAGTGAATTTTTAAACATTTTCAAGTTTTTTGCCTTCCAAAATAACCTTTTTCCTGATCTCGTTGGCGCCAAATACACTGGCGGAAAGTGCAAAAATAACACCAAGAAGGAATTGGCGGATGATCATGAAATTTACATATGTTAATGGGGTCGAGGTTACGTAGGTGTGATATCAATTTCGGGACCAACCGGTGAGCGCTTACGACACATCACGGCAAAATATGCAAATTATTGTCTGTGGTATGTAAGGAGTACGGCGAAGTCAATGTAATCAGTCGTCGGCGTACGGACACGTGCGAAGACCCTGAAGAAATTGCAATGCCTGGACATGGAAGACGTGTACGATTTCAGCAGTTATCGGATTTTGAGCAAGGTCCTCTAGTCGGACTCCGCGAGGCCGGGTGGTCGTATCGTTGTATTGCGGAGCGAATTGGACGGAAAGTATCGGTGGTGGTACGATGGTGGCGTAGATGGTCCGAGGAACATTCCCACACGAGAAGACGTAGAACCGGGAGTCACAGACGGACTAATGAGCGGACCGATCGACGCATAAGAGCGGCGTTGTCAAGCAGAACATCCACTGCGACGCAAATCCGAGCTGCCGTTGCACCTGAGGTGACTGTGCGAACAATCCGCAACCGTCTACTGGATGAAGGACTACGTGCACATGTGCCTCTGGCATGCGTACCTCTGACTTCAGTCCACTGTCAGGAACGGCTGCAGTGATGTCGCCAACGTCTGCACTGGAGAACGCAATGGCGATCGGTCGTGTTCAGCGATGAAAGCATATTCTGTTTGGGAGCCTTCGATGGCCGTATGCGTGTTCACAGACGCACAGGGGAGCGTCTCCACCCTTCTTGCATCCGCCAGTGACATACAGGGCCTACACCTGGTCTCCAGGTGTGGGGAGCGATCAGCTATCACTCCCGTACACAACTAGTGTTTGTACCGGGTACGTTAAACAGCACCTCTTACATCAACAACATCATTCAGCCCGTTGTTGTGACATTTGTAAGGTAGGTCCATCGTGGTGTTTTCCAGCAAGATAACGCACGCCCGCACACGGCACGTGCAACGCAAGATGCACTTCAGGGTGTGAGACAACTTCCATGGCCTGCACGTTCACCGGATTTGTCCCCGATTGAGCACGTGTGGGATGTTATGGGACAACGACTTATCCGGTCTCCACGGCCAGCCACGACCATCGCCGATTTACTCGTCCAGGTTGAGGATACTTGGAACTCAATACCACAAACTTACATCCAACATCTGTACGACAGACTCCATGCCAGAATTGCACAGTGTGACGCAGTTCATGGTGGTTCAACCTCGTACTAACCATGTTCCATGGAAATGTTATTTTTCAGTTTACCAGCAGATACAACTGTATTTTGCCATAATGTTTTGATCACGTTATCCTCTGTATTCTGTTATTATGCTGTATAAATTTCGTTGGTATCAGACGTCTCCTTCTTGGTGTTGTTTTTTCACTTTCCGCCAGTGCACTACTGTTTTTCTTTTCTACGTTCATCTTTAGCCCATATCTTTTAACCTCTCTATTCAGGTCTTGTACCATTTGATCCATCAATTTTTATGCTCCAGGTGTCATGTTTCGTAACATGGAGCTTCACCACATTTCATTCTAAATGTGAGGGTTATTTGGCTCTGAAGCTCTCCAATTCTCTGATGAGACGAGAAGGAGCAATTAGACAGCATGCAAAGTTTCTAGATTTTAGGGCACGTGATTTTTCTCTTACGACTGCATTAAAAATCAAACGTCTCCTCTATCAACTACCATTAAAGAACTCAAAGAAAGGGCCACTGCTCCTATAAATGTTTCCATAATCTCTGGCTGCAAAAGAATTTCAAACGAAGAGTATTGCAAAAAACAATCTAAATATCATAAATAAATCAAATGAAAATTTTCAAGTCATAAATTTATCAAATAGAATAAAATATAAAAACCTCTGCTGCTTCCGTTTTAGTAGAACTCATTATTTTGCACCGTTGACTGTAGGAAATTAATTTATATTAATAGAGAAATCTTACCAGTGTTTTTCAGTTTCCTCCAAATGACTAAAAATGCATCTACAGTGACGACACAAACTAAAACAAAAAACTCTGTTATTGAAAATTTCGAACATATACCTTTAGCTTCTTCTCTGAACTATGATTGTTCGGTATTATGTACAGATCTGAATACTACACAGAAAACACTTAAAATCTAAAGGATTTGCATCGGATTCACGTGGAAAGCATTTTTGCCATCTAGTGAAAACAAACTTTGAAACGTGTTACGCTAAGGAATCAATTCTTGAATTCTGAAAGAGTATTTAAGTTCTATTTTGCTTGAAATCCAAGCACACAGAATTCCTGGAATTAGAAGAAATTCCTCATGTGACGAAAAATAAAAACAATAATCACAAGATCTTTGATTTTAACTAAAATCGGGTTGATGATAATTAATGGCTCTCTGTAAGCTTTCAAGTAATAGAAAAGATAAAAACTAATAGCTTCTTCAATTACTTTAGACTGAATCGGGTACGAAAAAGTCAGAGAACATTCTGTGAACAAGACATGAGAAAATGGAACATGCAAGTCCTTTTTCTCTCTATGTCTTTTCTTACGACATTTGCTGTTTGGAGCCTTCATTGGTTCATAGATGAGGAGGAATGAGAAGTGCAGTATCACACGGGACTATTTATTTTCATTAACACGTCTGAGAATGAAAAATATCACAGTTTTTTTTCGTTAAATACTGTGATATTTTTCGCATCTCAATCGAAATACAGTACAAGGTTTTCTTCACCACGTTTATTTCCAGACACAGAAAATCACTTTTCTGTTTGCAGAAGAATGAGTTCTGCAATCAATTAATAATAATTTACAAGACACAATCTTGACATTTTATTTTCAGAGAAATCTTAAATATTTAAGGAAGGAACCAGAAAGTAATAACACCTTCTTATACGTACGTGCCGCACTGGAATCACAAAATAGTCCTGCCAGAAATTAATTACATTCTGATCGGGAAGTATATAACTTTTTGAAAACGTTATATGACCTTAAACCTTTTGTAATGCAAATTCTTACTCAACAGAGTTAAAATGGCTTTTCTTTTTCTTATTTGCTACGGTATTAACACACCGCATTCGCCTGCAAGGCAAAATAATTTTTCCTGTTCTTATTTAGAATTACTGGTTTCAAGTAAAAGAGAAGGAACCCGTGTTAGACAGGCAAGTACATCATCAATGTCTTTTCAATGAATTCGAATCTAGTTCCATATGACGTACCTACCTCATAAGTGACACTCATGCAAAGACGACAAAGTTGCCGCGACAAACTTCGTCGGTATATCTTAGTTGGGAAAGCATTCGGCTACTGAGCAAAGAGATGCGAGTTCGATTCTCGCCACTGCCAAATGGCTTTTACGCTATATTGACGACCAAACGTAAAATGAATTTTTCTGTCCGTTGTTTTTTTGCGAAATGTGCGATGTTCGTTCCACACATCGTCTGGAATTATTGAGAATACCTTCTACAGTGAGCTTTCTTTCAAGCGTGGTTTGCCTGCTGACCGGGAAACCTAAGATTCTGTCCCAGCTCTTTCTCAAGGGGGAGGTGACTGACACACATGTCAAGGCGCCAAAGTTTCAGCGACAAACTTGGTCCGTGTAGCTTAATTGGGAAAGCATAAGACTCCAGAGCAGAATACACTAATAGGAACGCAGATTCAGTTTTATTTATTGACATCCTCTTTTTAAGTCTTTGATATTACAGAAATGTCCTGCACGACACACTTGAAATATTTTGCAGCAGTTATTTTGGCAATCACCGGACTGGCCGTGCTTCTGCGTAAAACCAGAACTTATATCCCATTCGGGCAGTAACAGAGATAGTTATTTCATTAAAATAAGTAAATGTTTCACTGATGTTAAAAAGGAATGATCTCTGCGAGATAACTTCTTTATCATTTGGTGTAATGCATTCTACTTCTACATCTTTCAATCACTGAAATGGGAAGACAAAGGGATGAAGATTAACGGAATTGCTTAACCCACCTTCATTTTGCTCGCGATATAGTCATTTAAGTACTAAATGACTATATTCCCATGGGAAACTTGAGCCTTCGTCATTCTGGGTGGTGTAGTGGTTAGCATAACCGGGCGCTATCTGGGAGACGCGTCCCGCTTCAGGACGATGAAATTTTCAAGTTTTCGGATATTATCTGACTTACCATCCTTGTCAATTTACACCAAAAATCTGATTGTCATCTTCAAAAATTTGAATTGATGTCTACAATCACCTTTGGCAATAAATAGATATCAAGCAAGAGCCACATGAAGAAGAAATTTCGAGTATTCAGAAACTGGGTTGGAGATCGTTTCGAAGGAACAGTAAAATTTTCAACAGTAAATTACTATTATCTAAAAGAAAACTGTGTAATCAATGCATCCTATCAAATCTTACTTATATATCATATACCTTAACTAAAAAAGGACAAGCTAATGCTTCGGACAACTCAAAGAAAAATGGAGAGATGTATGCTTGGTGTAACCAAGAAGGAGAGAAAAATGAACGCACGGAACAGGAGAATAACAAGAGTTGGTTATACCATGATAAAAATAGATTCTCAAGTGGTAATGGGCTGGACACACTGCTAGAAGAACTGCTCATCTGTGGACAACTGAAATATTAGACTAGATACCAAGGGACAGGGACACAAATAGAGAAAGACCAATGAAATATGGATGGATGAAATTGGAAAGCATGTCGAAGTCCCATAGAAGAGAGTGGCACAAGATATAGAGTTGAGGAAGAGACTTGGGGAGGTCTTCCCCAGCAGTGGATTCAGAATGGAATGACGTATATCCAAATTTACCTTTCCTTTTTAGCTTCTTTCTATATGTAAATTTTGAGCTCATTCTCTTTGAACGTTTCAACCTTAACGTTATATTTTTCTCCTTTAATGAATGTTTTGTGGCGGTAAAGTTAAGGTCAGGATGAATGACGCGTGTGTGTTGACAAGATAAGAACGATCTATGTAATGCGTGGAGCAAGCAGCGAAATGTGTGGTGGTGTGGGTGGATTAGGGTTGCTTTGCGTTTTGATATCACGACTAGTTATATGTAAAGATGTGGTGTGGTGTGGGTGGATTAGGGTCGCTTTGTATTTTTATTTATTATGCTGCTAATGATTATCTGTGGTGCATTGTTTAAGTGAAGTACCTGGATGCGAATAAAGGATTGATTTCGTAAGTTAAAAAGCCTGTTTTCTGGCAGTTAGTTCGTTTAATCTAGCTCAGTGTGTAATTAAGAACTTTGGTGTTTAACAGCAGACCGGTGCTTAATTCCAAGAAGCCCCAGTGCTACAAGAACAACCGACAGACAGCACGATAGGTAATGTTTAAGTAGTGGAGACTTTTTAATAAAAACTTTACAATGATTGTTGGTGACGATAGGTACCGACTTGTTTTTAACTAACACATTAAGCTAAGGTTTTACAATAGCGAGATTCACTGTAACAAGTCGATACTTGCAGAAGCTTTTAATTGTGCTGTCTTTCAGTTTATCATATGTGGCGTTTACGCTATTGATAGCTGTTGTTTATGTACTTAGCTATGCTGCAAGCTAATGCTCGTAGAGAAGTTGGTTGAACACGTATTTTACATTTATAATAACTAGGTGAAGAAGAATAACAAGGACCAGGGAATAAGGATCAGCACTGTATTTTTAACGAACTTTTTCTTCAATTGTTCCTTCCACTTAGGAAAGTTCAAAGATGCATCAATGTAACCCAGTGTCAGCATACAATCCTGCTGTACACTTGTTCATCGATCACATACATGCATATCTCAACAAGTTTTATAACAACGTTTAGCACTGAACCTCTTCGAGACTAGTATTCTCAGTTTGTGAAAACACAAGTTTGCTGGTAACTAGCATCGAACTTGTATCCTTCTGTTTCGGAGCCGAATGCTTTCTCAATTAAGTTACACCAACGGAAGTTATCGCTAGGACTTTGCTATCTCACCTCTGTAGTATGTCACGTATAACCTCCCCGAAAAAAGCGGGGGCACGAAATTGCAGGTTTCGGGTCCACCGCAGGCCATGTTTGAAGTAACTCTCTCTGTTGAAGTAGGAATTCTCACTAATTCCAGACGATATGTGGAAGAAGAATGACACATTTTCGAAGCGAAGAAGGAATTCGTATTCATCCCAGACGATGTGTGGAAGAAGAATGACATATTTTCGAAGCGAAGAAGGAATTCGTATTCATTCCAGACGATGTGTGGAAGAAGAATGACACATTTTCGAAGCGAAGAAGGAATTCTCATTCATTCCAGACGATGTGTGGAAAAAGAATGACATATTTTCGAAGCGAAGAAGGAATTCGTATTCATTCCAGACGATGTGTGGAAGAAGAATGACACATTTTCGAAGCGAAGAAGGAATTCGTATTCATTCCAGACGATGTGTGGAAGAAGAATGACACATTTTCGAAGCGAAGAAGGAATTCTTATTCATTCCAGACGATGTGTGGAAGACGAATGACACATTTTCGAAGCGAAGAAGGAATTCTTATTTAATCCAGACGATGTGTGCAAGAAACAGATATTTTTCGAAGAACCCAATCGGGCGCGAATGTGAAAACACAAATTTGCCGATGACGGGGATTGAACCCGCATCCTTCTGCTTCAGAGCCGAATGCTTTCCATATTAAGCTACACCGACGAAATTTATCGCTGCAACTTTATCATTTTAACGTGTGCTTCATCTCTGTTATGCCACAAGAATTGAAGCGCCGTAACTATTTTTGTGCTAAAGTCTGCTGTCCACCGCTTCCTCGCCTTTGATGTTTCTCACTGCTATTACCACGTTTATTGATCTACATCTTCTGCTCACCTGATAACGTAATGGAACTGTGCGAAAGCACGCCACCGGTCTCGTGTGTTCCATGCCGTTCCATTAACGCAGTCGACGCTGGCTTGCGGTTCTTACAAATTGAAGACCAAACTTTATGTGTAGCTCAAAATGGAGCAAACGTTTGACTCTAAGCGACCAACAATACACGCGTAATAATTTTGCTCGTTTCCTTTCTGAAAATATCCTTATACAGTTCCCTTGAAAACACGCGGACTTAAGTTTTCTGTAGTTCTAAGACAAAGACCTAAATAGGCCACCCTGGCGGCGCAGTGGTCTAAGCGCTGGTTTCTGACCAATCATCCGGGATGGGTCCTGGATAGAGTCCCGGTGAGATATGGATGTAGTGTATCTTACTGGCTCTCTTCCTTTCCTGAGACCAGTGGACCTGAATTAGAATCGAGTGATTGCTTCTACTCCATCGAGTTGCTTGCGGTGGTCGTTAACCTTTTAACCGGCTGGAACAAATTAACTCGGGGTTATCACAATAGCTTGGAGTCAACTCGAACAAATATGGGTGGCGAACTGGTCTAAGCGCCGTTCGTCCAGGTGGGTCCGGTTTCGAATCCTGGTGGAGCATGGATGTGTTTGTCTTAGGGCATTGGCTCTCTACCTTCCCTGGAACCAGAGGCCGTAAATTAGGGACGGGCGACTGCTTTTAACTCATTGAATTGCTTACGGTGGTCGTTAAATCTTCAACAAAAAAATATATTCGCTGACTAAGAAGTAGATGGAACACGACTGGAACGAGTGAACTTGCGCATGAGAAAGCGTTGTATACCTCCCTAGCTTTTTTATTCACAGCGGTAAATTAGGCAAAAGTTGTTAAATTTTGTATGGAAGAAGAATGACAATAATCCTTTCTGCTTGAATCCTTTCTGCTTGATTACAGGCTACAAAAGCCATGACAATGGTAGCGAACCTAAGAAATGATAGCGAAAGTGTTTGTTCTGGGATTTAACGACAACCGTGAGTAACTAGGTAGGCTGTAAGTAGTTGCCTGTCCCTAATTTATGGCCACTGGTTCCAGGGAAGGAAAAGAGCCAGTGCCGTAAAACAAACACAATATCCATGCCTCACCGAGATTCGAATCCCGACCCACCTGAGGCGAAATGTCATAAACCATCGCTTAGACCACTGCACCAATGGGGCAACAGATAATATGTTTGAGTCACTTGCTTCTACCCAGTGGCACGATGTCCTTGTTAGGAGGATTAGCCCTTCCACATCATACTTTGTGTCATGGAGCAAAGAATAAAGATTAGAAAGCTTTGAGGAGCATTTAATTCAAGTTCATCGGCCACTTAAAGGGTTAAACTCCCAACGAAAGGAAGATAAACCTAAACAGTCGAAGTAGACTACGCTAGAGCTGTTAGAAATTTTGAACAATAGAAAATGTCTGTATGAGTAGAAGGGAAGTTTTTACCTTCGCTTGTGTGCAATATCGATATCATGAATGTGTGCAAGGTGACGAAATCACATATTTTCTTCGCCGCCTCTTTTAGCGTAGAAGTTCTTAATTTTTGTTCTAAAATTTAGGCAGAACACCTATTTTGTTATCAGAAACAGGAAAACATGGATTCATTTAACATATTAAATCTCCTTCGAATCTGAAGCATATATATTTTATGTCACTTTCTTCCAGTGTTTATAATTTCTCATAAATTATAAAGTGTTTGGTTTCTTAACAATTCTTTAGTAAGTCATGTTTAATTTCTACAACTTCTGTTAAAAATAAGATCATATGAATTTTTTTAATTATTCCAGTTGCTTACCATATTAATGAAAGAGGCAGAAAATATGAAACAATTGGTGATGAGGAATAAGAGGATCCGAAAGGCGTGACTCGTGGTAACATCCGTTGAACAAGAACCCATAGTCTGTGAATGACTGTTAACTCTCTGAAATCATAAAACATTAAAAAAAGAATTAAAAATAGGGAAAAACATGAAATTAGTGTAACAAGAGAGAACAAAGATTTGTAAAATTTGTTTACGACAAAAAAAGTGAAAGCGTACACTTTGTTGACAAAGTCACCTTAAATTATTTACCACTTCTGAAATGACAAGCAAAGTAGTTGCCTCACTCTCCACATTACGTCTTTTCCCTGGTCTAACTTTTCAGTTCATAGGAGCAATTGTGTGAAGAGCAAAGGTTTCTGAGAAGGTTTCGATGTTTTTGCTTTATTCTTTAGAAATGAAGCTGTGTGTGTTACTAAGCTTTCACATCCAGGATAAGGAATTTTCACTCCATACTGCAACTTAAATTTGAAGTGTGGTGTGGAAATTCAATATTTAAGGAACAAATTTTCAGGTGGAATGAGCCTTTTGTTGACAAAAGTAACAAATACTCTATGCCAATTTACATCTATTTTAACTTTACAGTTGGTAGGATTGTATGAAAACATTTCGTCCAGCAGAAAAATTTTATATTGCAAAAAATTAAAAGATTCATGAGAAATCTTGAACGTTGATACACCAATCGAATAAAAAAATAATAAGATATTTTTTTCAAAACGTACATATTAGTCCGGGGTCATTGGGTCAAAAAGTACGTCCCGTATGCACCTTTGTGAAGAAAGCCACTTTCAAAATGGCCACTTTCAAAATGGCGTCGTTTTAAAATAGCGGCCATTTGTATCCATTAACATGCATTTAACTCTGTTAATTATCATCCGATTTCAAACATTTTTTTAAATGGAAGCTAGTTTTATTCTTTACTTTCTGTTATTACCAATTTTCATGTATATCTAACTGTTTTCCCGTAAAATCGAAAAAAAAACAAAAAGTTTAGTGAATTTTTGACCCCATTATATCTCGGTTCGTTTTGATCCAGTTTTTAGGAAATTTGTGTTTACCATATAAGTTAAAGGCTTGTATTGTGTGAAGTTAATAAGGATTATATATTCTATACAAAAACTATACATTCAGCAAGAACAACATTTAAACAAAATCTATACTTTCAGTAAGAACAATATTTAACCAAAAATATATAATATTTCATTTGAGAAAAAAAGGATCATGGTTAAACAAGGGGAACATCTTAGTCTATTTCACTGTCCTCATTTTCGTCATCACTGCTAAAATCTTGTTCACAAGTTTCCACAGTATTTTCACATAAGTCTTCAGCACCAAAACAACTGCACATTTCTGTACAAGGAAATGAATTCGTGATGCATTTACAACGATTACTACTATAATTTTGTTTTGGCACAGTTGCACTTAATGAGTTCCAGTACAGCGTGGAGTACTGGAAGAGTATAGCAAGAAACAGGTACTAGAGGGTAGTTTTCATGCTTCCACCCAAAAGAAGTTGGTTCTGGTAGCTTGGGATGTGTTTTGTCACATTTGTACCATTCCATGACTCGAAGGTGTGCTCTTTGAACAGCTAGTCTTAGCGACGGCCGTGTGGGAGAAAGATTTTCTCCTACTATCTGCTTTGGCGTGAAAAGCCACCATCTAAGTTCTCCAACAGTAGTAATCTTTGTGTTTGGCATGTATACCTTGCAAATAAATGTTTCGACAGAAAGCATCTTGTCCTCTGATATTTCACTTGTTTTTTCAAGGTTTGCCAAAACTTGTAGAATTTGTCATCAGCTGCAATGAAGAGCTTACAAAAACTTTCCTTTTTATTGAATGATCCGGTTACGTCTGCCCCAGATATTGCATGAAAGCCAATAAGACCTTTTGCTTAGAGTATTCCCAACTCGATGTATATGGTTGTAAGGGGAACACTTCGCTTCCTTCTTCCACTTCCTATCACATCTGCGTCAGGGAAGTGTATGTCCAAACGAGTTGCTCCTCTTTTTGTAGCTTCTGTTGCATGTAGTATTATTTTACTATCAGCTTCTTTATGTGAGCTACTCAGTGATGTCATATCCTCATGTGGCCCTTCAGCAACTTGTTGTCAAACAACAACTGTGTTGCGGTTTATTACTTCTGCATTTTCCAAGAACCTTTCAGCTAGAAAATTGGACAACTCATCCTTGGTTTTTTCATGAGAAAGAAGCTTCTGTCTAGTTATACAGTGGATAACAGTTTTAGGTTCTATTCGGTAGTGTGTCGGTTGAGTGTGGCTTTGACTTCGTTCCCTAGTGAACGTATTAAGCGAATCGTCAATGTCTGAGTCGAAAATCAAATAACTGACCATTTAATGCTTCTTGTTTATCCGGTCGATGAAGTGGTTAGCAAGGTCTGCGCAAGACTTGATTGTTGGTGGCTTGTTAAGAGATTGTACTTCTGCCATACTATCTTTAATAACAACACTTTTAATTAGCCATTCAGTTTCCCAGATTTCATCCACATCTGCAGGTATGTTTTGGTCCTGAGGTTTTTCAAGTAGAGACTCTAGGAATTCCATAAGTTTTCTCTTGGAAGAGTAATGTAACATTGCACAATCTGGTGCAAACATTGATCGTGGTATAATTCAAACTCCGTAATTGCTTATGACGTCTAGTACATGAACCTAGGAGCGTGATCAGGCAACAATAAGCATTTAAAAAACAGTACTTTATCCTGTTTTACTTCTGCTACGGTGTCTTTGACTTTTAGACGAGTTTTCTGCAATGATTGTTAACAGGTCTGCAGATTAATTTTCTTCACTGGGTCCCATAGATTGACTTAACCAGTCACTATACACTGAAGGGCAATTGAATTAGTGATACCTGTCTAGTAACGTGTAGCACCACCTTTCGCCCTGATAACGGAGGCAATTCGTCTCGGCATGGACTCAACAAGACACTGGGAGTGTTGGGAAGCTATACCGATATACGATACCTGAACAAGCTCCAACAGTTCATGAAGATTTGATGGAGGAGGGTCAGAGCCTCGAACATCTCTCTTGATGGCATCCCAGATGTGTTAGATGGGATTGAGGTCAGGCGACCTCGCTGGCCACGGAAGCGAGGTCACGTCGGTGGAGTGTTCATTCAATCATTCGGATATAATTCGGGGCGATGGCACGGTGCATTGTCTTGCTGCAGGATGAGGTCCCCAATGGGATGTTGAAGACGCACAAACGGGAGCAAATGGTCGTCCAGGATATCCCGGTAACGTTGACCTGTGAGAGACGATGTCACACGTACCAGGGGTCCCATTTCAGTCCACGTAAACAGTGTCCAGACGAGAATGCCACCCCCACTAGATTAAAGAGTACCCTGCTGGCAAGAAGGATCCATCGCTTCATGTGGTTTCCGCCGTACTCGTATCCTGCCATCCGCATGTACCAAAGTGAATCTTGACTCATCAGTCCAGGCAACATTTTCCCACATGTCTAGGATCCAGTGGCGATGTTCCAGCATCCATGCTGATCTTTACACCCTGTGATGTGCGGTCAGCAGCGGTACCCTCGTGGGACGATGGCTTCTGTACCCCATAGCGAGGAGATGGTTCTGGATGGTGTGGTTGCTTACACGTTTTTGTGCACCAGCGTTAAATTGCCGAGTGATTTCTTGCACTGTGGCCCGTCTATCCGCTGTTACAATGCGAGCTAGCCGACGATGACTCCGCTCATCCACACGCTGTTGTCCACGGCAGTTGGCCCTTGCAGGGATGGTTTTACCGGATTCAATGTACTCACGTTGCACCCGTGACACAGTGGCTCGTGAAAATCCCAGTGCCTTCACGACTTCCGAGATGGAGTGACCCATTCATCGGGCCACGACAATTTGCCCACGATCAAATGCGCTTAGATCCTTCGTCTTACCCATACTGCCTGCGACTTTTACTGATTCCCGTCGCATCACTCCTTATATTGTCGGATCGCTGCATACGTCATGACGTTTCTATTTACAGAGCCGCCCACAACGCCACATTTGCATAACGCCAGCTGTCTCTATTTCAATTGCTTTTCAGTGTACGTTCTTTTGTAAACTTAGTGAAAATCTTTTGTTTGATTTCTGCCATGTTGTTCATATCTTCCTTTACCTTTTCTTGCATTAAGCACTTTGAATTCATGTTTACGAAATCACTGTACAGGGCACCATATGTGAATGGGTTACCAGCTGTATGAAGTGACGTAACAAGCGCACATATTTGCTTTGCCTCGATGAAGCCGCCTTTTGTCAGCTCATGGTATTTCTTTCTTATTCTTGGTTTAAAACCACTCATTTTTTTAATTCTTCACCAAGTTTTGTAAGCTCAGAGGAGCACAGGAAAAAACGCTCCTTTGCATTTTCATTCAGTGTTACACCAACAAGATCTCCCATTACTTTCATAACTCTGTTTTGATGCCCTAAAGCTTCATCTGCGCCCAAACTACAAAAAGGGACCTGTTACTTATTAACAACCCAGTTGCCCTTTTCAAATTTTTCCCACGTCTTTGGATCTGCAGTCCTTTGTTTTCCCCATCTCAGCCAAATACCAAGCTATTCTGATTGAGTAGTTCAATAGGTCCAAAGGAGTATTTAGTGAAGTCGTACAATGAACACAGAGGCAGTTACCAATTGCCTGTACGCACAGAGCGAACAAGTGTTATCATGGACTCGATCATTTTCATATACTACGTTATGACTTTAAAATTATGCCTAGTAAGTTCTTTAAAAGAGTCAAATTCTTCACATTTCTTTGTGAGTCTCTCACTTGCCAAATTAGTAATTAATTCCGTGTGTACTGTTTTAGTGTCACCATCGTCACTGAAGGCACTAGTAAGACATGTTAACTTTAAATTTATGATTTCATAGCAGGGTATTCTTCATAAAATGCATCAATGTACAGAATAAAGAGCGCTAAAAGTGTGATTTTGTGTGCTTCTAATCCTCTACGCACGTGTTTTCCACCCAGAATTTGTTTGACGGTACAAATCACTCTCAATCCACAAGTCTGGGATGCCTGTTCCTTCAATGTATGTGCCAAGGTTCTAAGCTGTGCCATAATAATATGAAGTTCACCTGGACGAAGAATCCATTTGTTCAGATTGTCTTTTCCCGCAAATTCCAGTTGCTTTAGTGGCTTATAGAGGTATAAATAAAATACAGTGTGACAACTACTTTCTTTTGATCACCTTGCACTACAGAGTTCACATTCTCTAATATCTTCATAAAGGTCATTGTGTTGCTATGTCTGTTGGAGATGCAGCAATGAGGGGTAATACAGAAACGTGAGTTCTTTGCTGTGTACATCGGATTAAGGAATTGTACGCTGACCAAGCGCGTATGAATTTAGGGTGTACCACGTAAGATATTGTCGTCCGTTTCGTTGTTCGTTGCATTTGTGTCCTCTTCAGGAGCAGATTGGGATAACTGGAGTAACAGCCTTGCACATACGTCTAACATGGCTACTTCCATGTTATAACAGTGACTGCTGTCATGTGTGATGTCATGCGACCGCAATTTGGCTACTGTGAGACCGTGATGAGATATTTTAGACGTCGTTTAAAATTCCAATGTACATATCTTAGGTTTCAAGTTCTTTGGAATCTTAAATGGCTGAAACTGTTGTGATTTATAAACAAGATTCCTCTGAGAAGTTCCGTATGTCGGTTCACTTAGTACTACAGGTGAACTTGTGTCGTAATCTCTCTTTTCTTGGTAAACTGCCGTGTCGGTTTAACGCAGCGTTCTTCTGCCATCTGGCGTGTCCTCCTGGAAGCCAATATTGTTTTCTGCACAAAAATTAAAGCGAAGTAGTGTGATCTTTAGAAAAATATACCCACCACTATTACTGGCCATTCTATGTAAAACTTCATATGAATAACACACACACACACACACACACACACACACACAATAAAACAACAGAAAAAAAAAGGAAATTGGGGTCAAAAATTCACTAAACGTTTTGGTTTTTTAGATTTTACGCGAAAACAGTTAGGTATATATAAAAATTGGAACAAAACAAAATAAAGAACATAAAACAAGTTTCAATTAAGAAAACGTTTTGAAATCAGATGATAATTAACCGAGTTAAGAGTAACTACATGTTACGTGATACAAATGGCCAGCATTTTGAAAGTGGCACCAAGGCATTTCGGCATCCCCCACATATACTGTAGAAACAGGAAAAAATATGTCCCTTTCTTTCTTCACGAAGTTGCATACAGCATTCCCTATGGTCCCTGACTAATATAATGGCAAATGCAAAAATATTTTTACATTCGGTGGTGAGAAAATATTGCTTCGAAAAATCGAAACCTTGTGGTTAATGATGATCGGACTAAAGGAATTTCTCGAAGCCAATGCAAAAACAATTTTTCCAAGCCGATTCTAAAGCAATTTTTCCAAGCCGATGCTAAAGATATTTTTCCCAGCCGATGCTAAAGAAATTTTTCAAAGCTGATGTTAAAAGTGAATTTTTCCAAGCCAATGCTAATGGAATTTTTCCAAGCCGGTGCTACAAGAATTTTTAAAAGCGAATGCTAAAAAACATCAAACAGAAGTCATCGCTCATTCCACGTTCATAAGAGTCACGGAAAAATTCTCATGTATTAATGGAATGCTAAAGGATACTTTCCAAATCGATGCTAAAGGAATGTTTCCAAGCTGATGCTAAAGGAATGTTTCCAAGCCGATGCTACAAGAATTCTTATAAGATAATGCTAAAGGAATTTTTCCAAGCCAATGCTAAAGGAATTTTTCCTAGTCGATCCATAAGGAATTTTTCCAAGTCAATACTAAGAAAATTTTCCAAGCCAATGCTATAGGAATTTTTCCAAGCTGATGAATAAATGCTCAAGTATTGCTGAAAACAAAACTGAAATGTGCTCCGCCTAAATAAAAAATTAAAAAAAAAAGTTCAAAAGGTACGAGATTATTTATCATAACGCTATGGATCACATCCAAAACGAATTTTCCGAACATGTAAATAAAAAGAACATGTACGTGAAATCGGTTTATCAAAATAATGGTAACAATTTTTGTGGTAAAACTTTTACTAGTAAGCTGCAGACCCACCTCGGGATTTCAGAACAGAGAGTATTCAATTAGGAATAGATTTATACAAGTCATATACATACAATAACGGCATTTTGCATCTTTTTTCATGTAAAACATGTTCCTACTGTGCCAATTATGTTGGAGGTGAAAAGTGAGATCTGTGCTTTCACTCAGATATTCCTACAAATCTTCAATAATATTGAGGTGGCCAGGATAGCTGTTGTCCCTCATTTTCACGCTCTGCAACCCACATCTTGACACGTTTTACATAATGCACAAGTGCATTATCTACTTGAAAC
This sequence comes from Macrothele yani, assembly GCA_039090855.1. NCBI lineage: Eukaryota > Metazoa > Arthropoda > Arachnida > Araneae > Macrothelidae > Macrothele > Macrothele yani. The sequence goes on along the minus strand of CM077032.1, from coordinate 32,703,459 downwards.
CAAGGACGATCATTAGGGAGCAATGCCTGCATTACTGCATGCAGTTGGTCCCTAAGGGTACATTTGTACGTTGCAGATGTGACAAGACCCTGCAGAGTAAACAGTGGCCCTAAAGAATGTCGTAATATGGCAACCCACAGTATCCTCCACGCTTCACAGTCGGAAACAAGCAGTGCGGGTGGTACGCTTCTGCAGGTTTTTGCCAGGCGTACACTGTATAAGTGAAAGAAAACAACGTGAAGCGCTATTCATTATATCAGATGATACATTGGCAGTCGTTTGTGTCCCAGTTTTTACGTGCTTTCCACAACTGTACACGTTTTGTTGCATTGATATTGGCAATAAGAGGTTTGTGGTAGGCAGAATGCCACAAATACCGAGAGAATTGAGTTCCCGATTAACTATTATGAAGGAAACCTGATCATTTGGTCTGGTGTTCAACTCTGTTGCTATCTGAGGTGCAGTGGTTATGTGATTCCATTGTACAATCCGTGCCAACGTTTGCCTATCGCTATCTGACATCTTCTTATGGCGTCCACAATTTGCACGTTTGGATGTAATGCCGTGTTCTTTTTGACAGGTAGTCGCAATCTTTGATGCAGTTGCTTCTGTTGCACCAACTATTTCTGCCGTTTTAGTTACTGAAGCTGCTGAAAGACGCTCACATATCATCAAGGCTTTTTTGAGGTTACTGCGATCTGACCTCTTTGGTAGCTGCTCCGCAACAGCTATTAGAGTGTAAAGGAACAGCTGTAGCCGATATCGGCTATCACTGTGGCATTGCTATGTGATAGCCGATATCGTACATACCTCACATAAAGGATGACATCATCGCTGTGATTTAAATACAGCGCATAGCGTGTACTCTAGTCCCAGTCGGTATTTTCATTATTTTGATGAAACCTTGCATATTCGGATATCACTATGTAATAGTAAATTAGTTCCTACGAAAAAATCTCGTTACTTAAATTTCGTCGCATAAACTTCAGCTGGTACAGAAGTTAGAGCAACGTGATTTCGAGTTCATTTACAAATACACTGGTTTGCAAAATTTAAGGACGAAGAGGAAAAATTTAGCATAACAGCGGAAAGAGCAGGCAGAACGGACCGAAAGACCACTCAGGCGATAGACTAGGGTCCGGTACGGTAGGGTATGCGCATATATGCAGCATGACGTAGGGAGTGTCGAAAGGATATAAAGCACACGGGCCGTGTACGCTCGGCAATTCAGTGAAAGCTATTGCACGATGTACATCGGTTTAAACGACATCGACTTGCTCCAACAGGCAATCCAGTACACGACATCTGGATGACTTTACCCGAGGTCGCGTCATTGGGAAGTTGGAAGAACATTGGGAAGTTGGAAGAAGGTCGAAGTGTGACTAGTGTGGCCGAGGAGTTCGGGATCGCTAACAGCATCGTTTCACGATCTTGGAGAGCATTTCAAATGACAGGAACAGCTGTCCGAGAGTTTAGCAGTGGTCGTTCACGAGCAACCACAGCGGCGGGCGACCGCTGCATTGTCCTACAGGCGAGAAGAGACAGACGGCAGACAGTGGGAGAAATTGCAAGGCACATGCAACAGACAACTGGACGTCAGTTGTCGCGTTTTACCGTAGCCAAGAGACTGGGCAAAGGTGGTCTATTTGCACGACGACCAGTACGTTGTGCGCCAGTAACGCCTGCTCATCGGAGACTGCGGTTTCTGCGGTGCCAGGAACACAAGAACGGGACACATCAGCAATGGGGTCGAGTTATTTTTACTGATGAGAGCCGATTTAGTCTGACGAGCGATTCTGTACGTATACACATCTGGAGAGAGCAGGGAACACGCAATCACACCTCCAACATAATCGAAAGGAACCGGTCAGGAGGTGGCGGAGTTCTCATTTAGGACGGTATCATGCTTGGTAGCCGTACTGACCTCCACATCTTCCAAGGAGATTCAGTCACTGGTGTCCGCTATTGTACCGAGGTTCTCCTGCCTCACGTGCCTCTGGTTAGAGGTGCTGTGGGTCCTGAGATCCTCTTCATGGACGACAACGCTACACCTCATCGTACAGTGGCTGTCGCAGAGCTGTTAGAGAGTAAAGATATTCAACGCTTGGATTGGCCCGCAAGGTTTCCGGACCTAAATCCAATCGAACACGTGCGGGACCTTCTCGGGAGACGCTTGGCAGCACGTCATCAGCCGCCAGCAATGATTCCGCAGCTGCGATTGGCGCTACGAGAGGAATGGGTCGCGATTCCTCAACAGCTGCTTGACAACTTCGTCCTTAGCATGGACAGACGTTGTAAATCCTGCAACGCAGTCAGGGGTGATCATATCCCCTACTAAAGACTGAATTTTTCTTGGTAGCCGCCTATCACGTGGACGTTTCTGTCTTCTGTCCAGTTGTGCTCGAAGCTACCTTTTCAATAAAGTGCCTTTGTATCCTTTGGATTCCTTGTTTGGACGGTTTTGTTCACTTGTCCCTTATTCTTACATCTTGGGGATCTTATGGTATGATTTGAGTCGATGTTGAGCTCTTCTGCAGGACGTTATTCGAAAAACCGTCTCATCCTTAATTTTTGCACGCCAGTGTAGTTGGTAAAGATGGTATCGCTAATTGACAATGAAAGTGACTATTTGTACAGGGTGGCCTTCAGTGGTCAGGTGACCTTCCAAGTATCGGCTTTAGTAACACGACATAATTGTTTCATGTAGAGGGGGCAGATAAAAGTCCACATGTCGTACAATTTCACAAGCGCAACAACCTCAAATTAAATGTGTGCGGTATCTTGAATACTTTCTTTTAAAGAACTTCGTGTGGGGTCGTAAGGGAATTTTAACCAACGAACCTTAAATCACTAAGCCTGAGAAACATATTGGGTTGTCGGAAATATCAAGACGTATTTTGGCACCTGATGGCGGTTGGGTGGTTTTGGAAGTACTAGAGGCATGCGCAGCTCTGTTATCGCTATGGCATTCGACAGGTGTCCGTTCTAGCTGCAGTCTAAAAGGAATAGTGAGCGATTTCGTTGATTTGCGGAGATTTCACATTAAGTTGAAGATGGAAGACCAAACTGTGCATTTTCGAAATATTTAACTGTTTTACTTCCGTAAAGGGAAGAACGCGCGTCAAGCTTGTGAAAAGTTGCGTAAAGTGTATGGTGATAATGCTCTACAAGAACGTCAGTGCCGGCAATGGTTCGTAAAATTCTGTGCTGGTGATTTTGACCTCAACGATGCTCCTCGGTCCGGAAGGCCAACTGAGGTTGATGACGGCCAAATCAAGGCATTAATCGGGCCAAACCCACGTTACACGACACGAAAGATTGCAAATACATTGCACATCCATCATTCAAGCGTTCTCGACCTCCTGAAGAAGCTGGGATACGTAAGCAAGCTCGATGTGTGGGTTCCTCATGAACTCAAAGAAGCTCAATTGACGGCGGGTATAAGCATCTGCGATATGCCCACGTGAGGAAAACGATCCTTTTTTGAAGCAACTGATAACTGGTGACGAAAAGTGGATTCTGTACAACAATGTCTGCGTAAACGGTCTTGGTCCCGATGTGCCGCTTTGCTTCAAACGACATCCAAAGCAGACATTCATCAGCGGAAGGTTCTGGTCTCAGTGTAGTGGGATTTTATAGGTGTCGTGTTTTTCGAGTTCCTACCACGGAACCAAACAATCAATTCGAATGTGTACTGTTGGCAATTGGACACTTTGAACGAATCCATCATCCAGAAACGCCCAGAGCTCGTTAATCGTAAAGATGTTGTGTTCCATCACGACAACGCGAGACCACACACAGGTTTGATCCCCCGCCAAAAATTATTGGAGCTTGAGTGGGATGTGTTGCCACACTCAGCATACTCGCCAAACCTTGCGCCGTCAGACTGCCACTTGGTTTGCTCTATTCAAACGTCCTTGCGTGGTATAACGTTCAATTCAGATGAGGCTCTCAATCAACACCTTGTACAGCTTTTCGCCACGAAAGACAGGTCCTTCTATGAACGAGGCATTCTGCAGCTCACTGAAAGATGGCAAAAGGTTATCGAACAAAACGCACATTATATCATTGATTGATCTTTGTTCTTTCTATCAATAAATTACCTTTGCAAAACATGGCTAAAATACGTCATGACTTTTCTGACAACCCAATATATTCTCGTCTGAAATGGATGGATGGATTGGAGGTTTAACGACCACCGTGAGCTACTCAATGGGCTATAAACAGTCGCCCGTGCCTACTTTGGGGTTACTGGTTCCAGGGAAGGGAGGGAGCCAGTGCCGTAAGACAAACAAAACATCCATGCCTCACCGGGATTCGTACCCGGACCCCTTTCGGACAAATGATCAGAGGCCATCGCTTATACCACTGCGTCACCGGTGCGGCTCGTCTGAAATAAGAGCAACCATTCACAGTTATTGTTCACAACAACAGTAAAACTTCTGTTAAATGAAGTATAGTCTTGCTGTTAGTATACATACTGTATGGTACTGTGATGCATACTTTTAATATAATATTTCTTTTGGGTTCTTGTATTTTTAAGTGAATTTGGTTTGTTTTCGATAAATATTTTCTTAGCTTAACGTCACGAATTTTCATCCGAGGAATCTGAAGTTGGCAATATCTCACAGCAGGTCAAAGTGTAATCTCCATAGTTAAACTCGAGTGATAAGAGCTTTTGTGTGCAACGTTTCTAAGGCAATCTTAGTGCAATGTTTAAAATGTTGTGATAGAGGAGTAACTTATGTAATGAACTATATACAATCTTTCACGCATACTTCGTGCACGATGTTAGCTCCTATGAAAGTAGAGAGCTACGATTTATTGTGTTGAGAAAGCTTTCCCACTCGTTGTAATTGATGTGTTATTGGAACAATCTGTTGGAATTCCAAAAGAGCTTCGGAATGACTGCATATCGATGTGCTGAATGAGACTAATAAAAGATTTGGACTTACGAGTCCAAATCTAGAAAGTAACTTTGTTTCCTCTGAACCATATACTGACCGTATTGTAGAAGTAAAATTTATGTTAATTAAGACTTTAACCTGCCACGGCTGAGAAGAAATAGGAGGTTTCAAAGCGAAGCTAAGCCACGAAGTAAAGTTGAACTTCACGTGAGCTCAGCTTTAAGTGTTCTGCAGAGAAGCTAACTTAGCTATAATCTTCCATTCAAACAACCTATTTGAACAACTACACTGGTCTGCAAACATTAAGGACGAAGAGGAGAAATTAGTATAAGAGCGGAACAAGTAGGCAGAACGGACCGAAATACCACTCAGGAGATAGACTGGGGTCCGGTACGGTAGGGCATGCGCATATATGTAGCATGACGTAGGGGGAGAGGGAGTGTCGGAAAGGTATAAAGCACACGGGGTGTACGCTCAGCAATTAGGTGAAAGCTATTGCACGGTGTACATCGGTTGGAACGACGTCGAGTTGCTGCCACCGTGCGATATGGCCAACAGGCAATCCAGTAGACGACATCTGGATGACTTTACCCGAGGTCGCGTCATTGGGAAGTTGGAAGCAGGGCGAAGTGTGAGTAGCGTGGCCGAGGAGTTCGGGATTGCTTACAGCATCGTTTCAGGAGCTTGGAGAGCATTTCAAACGACCCGAGAGTTTATCAGTGGTCGTACCCGAGCAACCACAGCTGCGAACGACCGGTATGATGTCCTATAGGCGAGATGAGACAGACGGCAGACAGCGGGAGATATCGCAAGGCACATGCAACAGACAACTGGACGTCCGTTATCGCGTTTTACCGTGACCAGGAGGCTGCACATAAGTAGTCTATTTGCACGACGACCAGTACGGTGGGTGTCCTTAACGCCTGTTCATCGGAGACGGCGGTTTCTGTGGCGCCAGGAACAAATGAACTGGACACATCAGCAATGGGGTCGAGTTCTCTTTACGAATGATATCCGATTTAGTCTGACAAGCGATTCTGGACGTATACATATCTTGAGAGAGCAGGAAACACGCAATCACACCTCCAACATCATCGAAAGGGACCGGTTTGGATGTGGCGGAGTTCACGTTTGGGGTGGTATCATGCTTGGTAGCCGTGCTGTCCTCCACATCTTCCAAGGTGGTTCAGTCACTGGTGTCCGCTATTGTTCCGAGGTGCTCCTGCCTCACGTGCGTCTGTTTAGAGGTGCTGTGTGTCCTGAGTTCCTCTTCATGGACGATAACGCTACACCTCATCGTACAGTGGCTATCGCAGAGCTGTTGGAGAGTGAAGATATTCAACGCATGGATTGGCCCGCAAGGTCCCCGGACCTAAATCCAATCGAGCACGAGTCGGACCTTCTCGCGAGACGCTTGGCAGCACGTCACCAGCAATGATTCCGCAGCTGCAATTGGCGTTACATAAGGAATGGGCCGCGATGCCTTAACAGCTCCTTAATAACCTCGTCCTCAGCATGGACAGACGCTGTAAATCCTGCAACGCAGTCAGGGGTGATCATATCCCCTACTAAAGACTGGAGTTTTCTTGGCAGCCGCCTGTCACATGGACGTTTCTGTCTTCTGTCCAGTTGTGCTCGAAACTACCTTTTCAATAAAGTGCCTTTGTATCCTTTGGGTTCCTTGTTTGGACGGTTTTGCTCACTTGTCGCATATTCTTACCTCTTGGGGATCTTATGGTATGAGTTGAGTCGATGTGGAGTACTTCTGCACGACGTTACATTCGAAAAACCGTCTCGTCCTTAATGTTTGCACGCCAGTGTATCATTATTATACATACGATGTACCACTTATTCGTTCGCTCATATCACTTTCCTAAACAGTTCTTGCGGCAGTAACCTCATTGCAAGGCTAAGTGAAATGAAGTGTAATTGAGGACATTATTTTATTGGTGCGCACTTTCTTTGTGATGAACAATACCACAGTATTAAGTTAATATAATCATGCAAAGCGAATAGATCAAGCTAAAATTACTATGTGATATAGCACGCTACTTGATGGGTGCTATTGCAAAAGCTCAAAAATTCTCTCTGCCTTTTCCGGAAAGAATAAATGGATGGCGACAGTGATAACACTTTAAAGTGCTACTGAGTCAGGGTTCAACTCCGAATGAGACACATATTTTTTCTTATTCCAATATTTCAGATCTCCTTGTGACCATATGAATAAAACACCATAACACAACGTTTTTTTTTCGCATTTGTAAAACACTTCAAAAACCCTAACTCAACATCACTTCCAGTGGTCTGTGTTGTGCAAGTAAGATGAGCGGTTTGATTTTGAATTTCATCATTTTTCTTTTAACAAAATTGAAAAATATGCTGTGTTGACTTACCCGAAATCTCTGTATCCATGTTGCTACGGTCAAAGTAGTCAGTACTGTAAAAGCTGAGGTTAGTGTTCCCATCAATGGCAACGACCTGAAAGGTTAGAGAAATTGTTTATTAATTCGTTTCGATAAATGTCGCACAGAAGTTATTGTTACTGGGATGTCCGAAAAAAAAGACCGGCGTTTTTGCATAGTTTCTCGACGGAAATATGCATATTTTCTGCAGAGTATTCACTTTCGTTTGGTGATTTGAGCTTGAAATGAAAGGAAGGATCTGGTAGGCCCTCTGCTGTCAATTCGGACGCCCTACAAGTGGCCTTAGAACACAATCCACGAATAAGCACTCGCAAATTGTCAGAAGAACTGGACTTTCCTACAGAGCTATATCTACCATCGCTAAGCACCTGTACAAGATCGGAAAGGTTTACAGACGACGCTGTGAGGTGCCTCATGAGCTCACCACATCTCATGCTCGACGATGTGTCGAGGTATGCAAGGAACTGCTCAGAAATCCACGTGATACTCGATTTATCAAACGAATAGTTACTGTGTACGAAAAGTGGATACATCTGCATAATCCAGATACTTCACAGCAGTGGTTAAATAGAGGTGAACCAGGTTTAGGTATACCCCCAAACGCAGACGTTTTGATAAAAAGTTCATGCTGTGTGTCTGGTGGAATTATGAAGGTGAAATCCACTTTGAGCTCATACGGAATGGTCGCTCTATTAATGATGAACTGTATTCTCAGCAGCTGGACAGGGAAAATAACTTCAGCGAAAATATCCTATCCTAGTCAACTAAAAGCGAGCACTGCTGCAACAGAAAAATGCAAAACTCCATACTGCTAATCGGACCCAAGTTAAATGAAACAGAGGTCATCGCTCTTTCCACGTTTATAAGTGAGTCACGGAAAAAATATCATTGGCCGCCACCGGGAATCGAACCCAGGGTCTTCCAGTTACGCGCCGATATGCTTCCACTGAACCACAGCGGCCTCGAATTCCTCCAGACTCACATACAGTAACTGCCAAGCCGATTTGGCAGGTTCCTTTTTGGAGCCTCGCACAATTCTGGGGATTCACCAAAGATGTTAAGCAGCAACTGAACAAATAATTAAAAGGCGAATGAATAATTAATACAGACATTTGACGTGGACTAGGAACATCAAATAAAGGCCATCGCTATCGATCTTTCCACGTTTATAAGTGAGTTACGGAAAAATTCTCATTGGCCGCCACCGGAATCGGATTCTCATTGGCCACCAGCGGGAATGGGTTAGATTCCCGGTGGCGGCCAATGAGAATTTTTCCGTGACTCACTTATTAAACGTGGAAAGAGCGATGACCTCTATTTGATGTTTCTGGTCCACGTCAAATGTCTGTATTAATTATTCATTCCCCAAGTTAAATTTTAAGAACTGCATGGAAACAAGCTGCTGCTTCATCCAGAATACATCTCCGACCTTGCCCCTTTAGACAACTTCTTGTTTCAAACGATGGCGCATTTACTCCGTGGCAAGCAGTTTACTACTTTGAACAATGTAGAACGCGAGTCCCAATGCATGAGTTGAGCAATTGGCAAACAGATGGGCTCAACACAAATTTTAAGTTGCCATTCCGTCTAAGGTTTTTCTCGGAAACTTGAGGCCTGGTCGTTCTGGCTGGTGACGTGGTTAGTATATTCGAGCGCAAACAGGGAGACACGGTTTCGATTTCCGCTCCAGGACAATGAAATTTTCAAGTTTTCGGATATTATCTGACTTACCATTCTTGTCCTAATTTACACCAATAGACGGAATTACAACTTCAGGTTTGTATTGGACACTAGTGTAATCCCGTATTCATGGCATATGGGCTCAATCTATTGAACATCATGGCACGTACTTTGAAATTTGACTTGTATTCTTCTGAGGTTCTGGGTAAGGGAAACTGTTGTATCAGAAACGCTGTTTTTTTTTATTCGGACATCCCAAGAGATAACAGGTATTTATAGCATCCTAGTAATGAACAAAATAAATTACTTCCTTTGACTTGACAATTGTTGAAAATAAAAAAGGTACAAGTATGCGAAACGTCATTACTGTCAAAATGATAATTTTTTTATATTTGTACTTTGTTGGTAAATAAACGTCTTTTAAAATGCATTTTTACACATCAGGTTCACCTTCTTAGGGATTGCGAACCTAGATCGAACTCAATAAAAAACAGAAATACACATTAGGCTCACTTACTGCAAAAGATGAAAACCAGTGAAACATAATTTGATATCGTAAAGTATCAACCGAAAACAATTGAATGAATAGTAATTTATACGATGAAAATTTTAAATGTCAACATATAATTCCGGCCCTGGGTTGATTTATCGAACTTACCTCTCAGTGACAGAGTATCGCTTTAAAAGCTTTACACTAGACGAAATCTGTCGAAATCGACGGTGAGTTTTTTTTTTATTTTGAGAAGCATAAACTCATATGAAAATAAAGTATGAAAAATACTTTATTTGATTGACAGATTCATGCAACCACTTCAGTAAAAACAATCGTGCAGGTTCGGGATTTTTTTTTTATTTGACTGAAGGGTTAACGATCACCGTGAACAACTCAATGGGCTATAAGCAGTTGCCCGTCCATAATTTAAGGTCACTGGTTCCAGGGAAGGGAGAGAGCCAGTGACGTAAGACAAACACAACATCTATGCCTCACCGGGATTCGAACCCGGACCCTTCTCGAATGATTCATCATAAGCCAGCGCTTAGACCACCGTGCCACCGGGGAGGCCAGGTTCGTGATGAGCATCACGACTGCACCCTTTTTCAGTCGTAAAATGTGAGGCGGAAATCCACTCATCTCGATCGTGTGCAAAAATTCATCTGGATAGTGCATTCTTTCACTCTCATCTTCAGTCACAACTGTGTTTGTAAATGTTGCTGGAATGAGATTCGCGTGGTGAATACTCTTCACCCGTCGAAATCGACGGTTAATTTTTTTTTTTCGGAAATAATAAACTCATATGAAACAACAAAATGAAACCTTATTTGATTGACAAATTCATTGGATCAATTCAATAAAGACAATAGTCCAGGTTCGTGATTTTGTTTTTGACTGAATGTTTAACGACCACAGTGAGCAACTTAATGGGCTATAAGCAGTCGCTGTAATATTTTCACTAACAATGGTCAACGGAATATTTATTTACATCTTTACATAATGGAAAACGTCTTATTTAAGTGAATAAACTGGACCGAATGAATATTAAATTGTATATATACATCACACAGTCCAACGGCATAACGTAATCAGGTCTTCGAGTGTGTTAGCTGTTCCGATGAGAAGAACTTTGATACTAATGCCTGTTAGCGTTGCTTTGCAAAATGTTTCGCTCAGAAAACATAAAACTTCGGACTTTGGACTGTTTAAGTCCCTCCATGCCTCCGCCTTCAACAGCGCGGGAGTTGAAGGCGGAAGCATGGAGGGACTTAAATAGTCAACACCTCCATGCTTCCACCTTCTGCAGGCGATCGAGGGTCAACGGCACGCTTCTCCCATGGAATCGTTGACACAATCTTATTTTTCTCTTCGACTGGCACATCTGCATGATAAGGCCTTTATTTGGCATCTCACTTTACGTTCAGCCGTTCTCTCAAAATAGGACTCACAGTGAAAAACCTTATAGAATTGATATATGGATTTTTCGTTTGAACAAAGTGTTAAGGGGAAGAGGTTTCTCGATATTTCTAAGCCATTATGTTCCCCAAGTGATCAGAGGTCGAGGTACGTAAACACTTGCCGATCTGGGCGCTGCAGTAGAAACATCTCGCTGCGCTTCTCTCTCATTAAGTGGACATAAAGTATGCATGCAACGAACATGTAATCAATCAGCATCGCTATAGTAACTAGTCAAACGTGTTTTTTTATCCTGAAACTTTCTCGTGCAGATTGTGTACTTATTCTTCTAGTATAGCCTACAGAGATTATTTCTGAACAGACGTTTCCCGTCCTGTATAAAGTAACACTGCTCTTTCACCACGGAGGAGAAAGGGAAAACTATTTCTTCATTTCAAATCACAAAGTGAAATGCTTTAAATTTGAAACGTTGTTGTGTATATTATTATTCGATGTTTGCATTATTGGAGGTTATTCGCATGCTTTCTTGCGTCCTTATTCAGATAATACCAAAACAAATTAGGTATTCGAGCTCCGTTTCTTGGTTCAATGTCCTATATAGATCCTCCCTCCACTCAAATCGAAAAATTTATATTGATAAAGCAGTTATAAGCAATGCCATAGCGTCCTTCCTTTGAGAGGATTGCGTTCATTTTTTTGCTTTTTTCCGTTTCTTACTTTTATAGGAGTTAAAATACAATTTTCTTTTTGAAATGTTTTCATGGCAGATGGTCACTTTCAAGTGATATTTCAGTTGCTCACAATCATGGCTGAGAACAGTGTAATGAGGTAAGCCAGGGGTTCCCAAACTTTTTGTAACCGTGCCACCCTTCACATGTCACATTTTTCGTGCGACGTCCCTGTACCCAAAATAAAAAAAATTCCCAAGTTCGATGTTTGTGGTTCTTTACGCTTTCCAACCATAGGTTGAAGAAGCGTATATGCTCCAGCTTTGTCCGTCCGTCCGTCCGTCCGTCTGTCCTTCCGTCCGCACGATAACTGGCGTAAAAATGGGTCGATTTTGATGAAAGTTTAGTATGTGGTAGGGGACCACCTGAGGACGAACCCTATTGAAAATGGGACAAATGGGGTCAAAGGTCACGACGTAGGAGCGGGATCATTCCATTATCCTTATGAGTCATAACTTGCGTAAATATGGTTCGATTTCAATGAAATTTTAGTATGTGGTAGGAGATCGACTGGGGACAAACCCTATTCAAAATGGGTGAAGTGGGGTCAAAGGTCAGGACATAAGATCGGGATGCATTCCATTGCCCTTATGCGTCTTAACGTGGGTAAAAATGGTTCGATTTCGATGAAATTTCAGTATGTAGTAGGGGACCACTGGGTACGAACCCTATTGAAAATGGACGAAATGTGGTCAAAGGTAAGGACAAAGGATTGCAATCCATTCCATTGTCCTTATCCCATATTATTAAGGTGGACGTCAAGTAATTTTGCTTCCTATACTTCCAATGGCAAAACTTTTGTACACATTTCCTTCACAATTAATGTGTTCCCAAGGATGAGAATTTGAACATCGATTAAAATAACTTCATATTGTAACTTCGAAAACTTAATATTTTCTAAAACATAACCATATTTATATTAAAAATCAATAAATTTTTCTTTGGTGGTGTTGAAACCAGAAAAAAGATGGTGCGACCTGTACTTTGATGATGTCAGTGGAGAAAAAAAGTTGGATTGCATAATTACGGTTATGGTTTAGAAAATATCAAATATTGCAAGTTATAAAATGAAGATATTTTAATCGATGTTCAAATTTTTATCCTTGGGAACGCATTAATTGTGAAGAAAATGTGTACAAAAGTTTTTCCATTGGAAGTATAGGAAGCAAAGTTACTTGACGTCCACCTTAAAGTAGCAAGTCTTGTATGTATGTATGTACATTTTATTTTGAAAACGGCTCTAAGAATTTTGATGAAAGTCGTTAACCTACCGTTTTCTGGTACTAGAAATCCATTTAGCTTGATCTCGACTTTAGAAGAATTCGTTTAGTGGGTTAAATAACCACCTTGAATTATAACGTTTTTAGTGATGGCGTTGTTCCATTAATGTTACGAATGCTTAGAAATCTTATGCCGTCACAACTCGCGTTTGAGAATGTTAGCGCGCGCGGTCATGCCATCTATCTCATTACGTCACGCGTTGTTTGTATATCCTATTAAAGATGTATGACGTCACACCTTGCTAGCAGATGGTCGCGTTTCCCATCTGCCTCATTACGTCACGCGTTGTATGCGTATGTCCGTGAGCACGATAACTCGCGTAACAACCGTTCGATTTCGATAAAATTTTAGTATCTGGTAGGGGATCACCGCAGGATTTTGTCATTTTTATGTAGGACTTCCGTCCACAGGAAGTAGAGTTTAGGTCCCAGCCACCTACAGCGAGATCGCCTTTTGGGCAGGACACAGAAACGGAAGAAATGAGAGCAAGTCTAGCGACTTTGACAGAACAGTTTGTAGTGAGATTAGAGTACAGTAGATGGCGCCACCGTACAAGTACGATATTGCACATAGATGGGTGAGAGAATTTCAGGGGGGACATAGGAAAGGATACCCATTTTACCAGTGGGTCCAGCCTGGGGGCCGTCACTTTACGTGCTCGTCCGATGCACGGCGGATATTCAACGATTGTTAGTAAATCACACCATCTCTGAAAGATCAGCCCAGGCTTGAACCTGGGGACCCAGCATCGACAGTCTGAAACACTAACCACTTAGCCATCCGCGGCTGACGTAGGGGATCACCTGGGAAGGAACCCTATTTAAAGTGAACGAAATGGGGTCAAAGGTCAGTTCATAGGAGAGGGATCCATTCCACTGCTTTTATGCGCCATAACTAACGTAAAAAACGTTCGATTTCGATGAAATTTTAGTATGTGGTAGGGGATCACCTGGCGACAAACCTTATTGAAAATGGGCGAAATGAGGTCAAAGGTTAGGACACAGGAGCGGGATCTATTCCATAGCCCTTATGAATCATAACTTACGTAAAAATGCTTCGATTGCGACAAAACTTTATCATGTTATTTCGGAGGTATACGAAGCCGGTTCTGTTGAATATCATCGAAATGGGATCAAAGGTCAGGGCACAGGACCGAGATTTATTCCACAGACATTATTCTTATAACTTGAGTAATGATTTCTGTAATGTTGGAAAGCGTATTATAATCAATGCATTGCATGATTTTACTAACTTGTTTAAAAAAAACGGTCATTTACACTACTAGCCTGTATTCAGGCAGATTACACACTGAGGACGTTCATCGTTCTTAACAAAAGTGCACGTGAAACAGAAATCGAAGTACGTGTCATCATAGTTTCTGTCCTTGTTCCTTCTCGCCTGTTTAGAACTACTTGCAACTCCTTCTACACCACGTTTTTTATTTGAAACTTCTCCATTATCATAAACCAACACACACTCACATAGAAATAACTACGTTCACAGTTATTAAAACACAGCAGCTCAGTTGAAACGAATGTTTATACACGCTACGTATGTATCGAATGAAGACTCCGTAGCCGTCCCGGTGGCCAGCGCAGTGGTCTACGGCGTTGGCCTCTGATCATTCGTCCGAAGGGGTCCGGGTTCGAATCCCGGTGAGGCATGGATGTTGTGTTTGTCGTACGGCACTGGCTCTCTCCCTTCCCTGGAACCAGTGACCCTAAATTAGGGACGGGCGACTGCTTATAGCCCATTGAGTTGCTCACGGTGGTCGTTAAACCTCCAATCAAAAAAAAAAAAAAAAAAAAAAAAAAAGACTCCCTAGCAAACTAAGCGCCCAACAAAGCTGCGGCAGAACGTTATCGCTTGACGTTGCCTGGCTCAGTCCATTTTCAGACTACAGGTGCAGGGGAGCGAAATCCGTACGACGTCATGCCAAGTTTTCGAAGAGCATTAGAGTCCGGAACTAAGATTAAGGGAGCGCTTTCACAGTAAGAAAAATTATGGGTTTTTTATTTCTTTAACATTCTTTATTACAATTCATTCTTTAAAATATGTACACGTCTTGAAAATTTGCACGTTGCGTTTCGCTATGAATTGTAAGTTTTAGTTTTTCCTTATAATCGCGACGTCCCGGACCAAGACCGGCGACGCCCTGGGACGTCGCAACGCACAGATTGAGAACCTCTGAGGAAAGCTCTTTTCCCATGGGAGAGTTTTGCCCCCTCCCCAATTCCAAATCCTAGTGGAACCACGTCTGAATGCCTAAGCGTGGAAATGCGTTCTTTCTAATCATGTTTATCCAACTACAGTCACTCTGTAGTTCCGCCTTGATGAATTTCCACGGTTACCCGGTAGTAAGGTAAGGACCATGCTTTCATGGAAGATGTTTTTCATCCATTACCCCATGTTTCATCCATTGATTCGCGACGACACACGACTGAATGCCCAAAGATATTTATATGCTGTTGTTGATCAAATTTAGGCAACCAGGGTTACTCTGTACCCCTTATTGATGGACTAACACAGCTGTCCAGTAGTAAGGTGTGGATTATGTTGTCATCTAAGACTCATTCGAACTGATTGACGCCTGAATGCCCTAACATATTTAAAAATCTTTTCTCAGGTGATTCATCCAACCACAGTCACGTTCTAAATTCATATCACGGCCGCATCCTGTGAGACAGTGTTTTATGCCACAATGAACTCCCAGTGGTTTCACGAACACGACTTTTCCGAGACCTTAAGTAGCATTTGTGGGATGAAGTCTACAGGGACATTAGACATTTGTATCCATTGCCATCTAATATGCGCGAATGAGCAGATGCTATTTTACATGAGTGGATTAGTATTTGAACGGAACATTTCCAACACTCAGTGGAATCAGACAGAGGCCAATTGTTGCGAAGCCCAAAGTTGATCCAATACGTTATTCAGTAAGTGATCCTAATAAATTTGACACCCATCTTGCTTGTATTGTTCAGAATATATCCAGCGATACCGATGCGGAGAATGAGCTTGAGAAGTTTACATATTTTAACTAACTGGGTGACAACCTGATAAGGCAGAATAGGTTCCAAAGGAGCTTGTGATATATACCTCTAATTCAAATTTTCTTTTGTGTTTCTTACTTCTCTGTTAAACATTTTCTTGCTGAACGGTACATTACTTTCGCGAATAACTTTTATGCTTTGGCAACTCTCACAGTGAGTCAAATGAAAATAAACGGTGATGACGAAAGTGTTGAGTGTGGAGAATGAAGGCTGTGTAGTAGATATATGGCGGAAATTTTTCTGTTGGTGAAATACACACGAACTTGCTGTTAAGTGCCATCTAATGAATTACGACTTGATGATTGCTAACTAAAATGTATTGATGACTAACTTCCTGTTCGTTTTTACTTCTTGGAAAATAAATCCGGTTCAAGCTCACGTAAGTGCTGATTCTTTTTACTCTGGCCGTTTAATTCAAATCAATTATATTTAATTTGGTATATACTCAACGAATTAGCTAAAGACAAATTAATCAATCACTCATCACCAAAAACCAATCATGCTGATATCACCAAACTACGAACATGTCGTTTTATACACGATAAAATTGACGAAATAGGCATTTAAAAACGTTTAATGATAAGTTAAAACCAATTTCATGAGTACTTTCAATCCTACTTTAGGACCATCCTCAGATGAAATGATCACGACCTAGAGATCACACAGGTTATTATAACATGCACATTGCCAGATTACCGTATACGCACGATTAAAGTTCAACACACTATTGACGTAAGCAATTAATGTCCTATGAAATTGAGTCAGCATTCACGGTGAGGAATAGGTTTGTGACGTCCAGACTGTAGGAGGTTCTTCCATATTCCCGATACAGATACTGGAACCTCATCATTGCAGCACCAGTCCATATTCTTAAGAATTAACAAACTCTCTGCTAAGAACAAAGCTGACTTACTTGATGGTAGCTCGGAGTTATGCAGGTAACTCGGAGTCTGCATACAGGAAATTACCGACTAGAATTATAGAACACAAATATAGTGTACGCAATGGTGCACAAGACACAACGTTGGCTAGGACTGTTTGCGGAGGAGGATATGAACCTGAATGGGACAAAGCGACTGTAGTGGTGACCCCACCAAGTAAGTCAGCTTTGTTATTAGCAGAGAATTTGTTAATTCTTAAGAATATGGACTGGTGCTGCAATGATGAGGTTCCAGTATCTGTATCGGGAGTATGGAAGAACCTCATACAGTCTGGACGTCACAACCCTATTCCTCACCGTGAATGCTGACTCAGTGTCATAGGACATTAATTGCTTACGTCAATAATGTGTTGAACTTTAATCATGCGGATACGGTAATCTGGCAATGTGTATGTTATATTAACCTGTGTGATCTCTAGGTCGTGTTCATTTCATCTGAGGATGGTCCTAAAGTAGGATTGAAAGTACTCATGAAATTGGTTTTAACTTATCATTAAACGTTTTTAAAAGTCATTTTCGTCATTTTTATCGTGTATTAAACGGCATGTTCATAGTATGGTAATCAATCACTCAGCTACTTTAAAAATATAAATGTTATAAGCTTTATTATACTATATTTAGAAAGAGAGACTTTGATGAGAAGAAGAACTGGTTTTATTCAGTGTTGCATTTAGACATACCGTCTTCTTGGAAGTAAGAATTTTATGTTAAGTAACGGTCTGATCTGTTGAGCGATAACGAGAGTAATCAAGGGAGAAGAACAGACGAAATAAGTGGAGCGATTGGATTAGTAATGCAGGCATTAGATATCCGTCGTGTACTTCTTTTGTAGGAGACAAAGTCAATGAAGTCAAGCTTAGTTGGGTTGGGTATCTGCTTCCTATGTGAGAAGGAAGATATTTCAACAATAGGTTTAATACACTGCCTGACAGAAAAATGCCACACCATGAAGGAATGCTCGAAAACAGAACAAACTGCCCACACAAGAAGCTCCTGAACAATTAATTTAATTGTCACATACAGACTAAGCTCAAGTGGCCGAATATACAGGATGATTAATAAAGAGTGTGGCCCCCATTTTGGGCGATACAGCGTTGAATCCGACGTGGCATCGAGGCAATGAGAGTCCGAATAGAGTCCTGGGGTATCGTGGATCATGTGGTATTTGCCCGAGTCCACAGTTCATCTTCATTTTGCGGGGGTGGGAGAGTACTCAACCGATGTCCAATCGTGTCCCATAAATGCTCGATGGGCGAGAGGTCGGAGTATCATGCTGGCCACGGAAGCATCCGCACACCGTGCAAAGCATTCAGGCTGATCCAAGCGGTATGCGGCCGGGCGTTATCTTGTTAGAAACGGCGTTCGGGGTGCCCTGCAGATACGGTAGTGTCACGGGCCGCAGCACCTCGTCAGTACAGCGGCGTGCCGTCAGTGTGTCCGTAATACGTACCAGCGGTGAGCGGCTGTTGGCGCTGATAGTATCTCACACCATGATTCCACGTTGCCGGGCCGTGTGGCGCTTCACAATGGAAGCGAGCGGAATGTACCCGTTGGCAACGTCGTCTCAACTGTGGTGAGACAGAACTGCGATTCGTTGCTGAACACTACACTGTTCCATTCATCACACCACGCAGCTCTGGAGCGACACCACGCTAAGAGGTGACGTCGATGGCTCGCTGTTAAGGGTAGCCTTCGCAACAGACAGTTGGAAAGCAAACCAGTCGTGGCCAATTCGCGCCACAATGTCCGCGTCGATATCGCAGCATCCGAGTCTCTCCGTACACTCAGCAAATGTCACTATCGTGGCCTGTGGGCCCGATACGACATGATGTCGGATGGGACGATTGGCAAGATCTGACGTCCGTCTCCGTGCTCCGGTCTCCCTACGACGTTGCGCAGATCCTTCCTGGGAACACTGCCTCCAAATACGACCGACGATTGTGGCATCATAGTGCGTTTCTTCCGCAATACGACGCAAGGACCACCCGACGGTACGAAGGCCTGCGATGACACCTATCGTGAACTCATCCGTTTGACGAAAGCGTGTGCGACCGCGTCTTAACAGACGTGGCACCCCTTGTTCGTTCTCCAAACACGGTTACAGCAGAATCACTCACTTCTCGCTGGCGTGACGACGTTTCGACTGATGCCCTCATGCGCTGGTTGTCCGCGTATATCCTGCGCGCCGTTCGTGCGATTGGGCTGCAAATGCAATAATTTGCATAGCTTGTATGCGTGCACTCACCCTGCAATTTTCATGGCGCTGCGTTGACGTCTTCGTGGTGTAGCATTTTCTCTGTCAGGCAGTGCATTTTAAAGCAGCAGGTGGCAGACAAAGGGGAAGACCTAAAGCAAGATGGAATGATGGTATAGTACTGGCCGTTAGTCTCATAGGGGTTATTAATTCGTGCGCAAAACGAAAATTACAAAGTTTATAGGAGATAAGCATTAAATTTTATTTCAGTTTTCTGGATTGCACTTCATAAACCGGACCCCTGTCCGTTTTATGTGGTGTTACAGTGCATGTACAGAGGATGAATAAAATAATGTAAAACCCATGCTTAATAGGATTAATATTATTCGTGTGCGCTACATTAAAAACAACAAACGTTGTGATTATTTTTTGCGTAACTTTTCTTCGTATATATTGTCTTGGTTGTAAGCGAGTGTAGTACAAGTTGTGTTTAGCAGCGGTTCGTACGATCTGCCAGTGAGATGAACGACCGTCAGATTTTCAAAAAGAGCAAACAGTTGGAGCCCTGATGACAGAAGTGTCCGTATCTTTAAGGGGGAGATAAAGGAATAAACAGTGCATCCTTCTGCTCATAGATGACGCTGAAAATATTGCTGTTTTTGTGATACCTTTTTGTGGGGGGTCTTATTTTTGTGAATAAACTTGGTAAGGTCTTTCCCTTATCTTATGGTGATATCTAAAAAAGCTTCTGTCAGCATCTTAGATTTCCAGTATCTGATTTCTGATTTACATAGGTTTGCGGGTACAAAAGCCAATAGATTGCAATGTAAGTGATTTAAATAACTACTGATATCCTAAACAAAAGTCCATAACCACTCTGTTATTATTGTTTGTAAGAAAACATTTAATATTCAAGAAAAAAGGTAAGGAAAACCCACGTTTCTAGTACTTGACGTACGTAGAGCGCCACCTATTAACGATATGCAACACTACTCCAACACGGGGAAATTTAATTTTAAAATATTTCCTGTAATTTCTTTTCTCAAATTTGCAAGCCACTGTTCAGTGTCTTCTACATTCGTGTGCCAATTTTCACGTCAGGAACCACGTCTTGTATGTGAAGTTATGTGATCGATATTTCACCATTGCAAGCATAGCGACGCATTTTCACTTGACGTCCATCTTAACCAAATTGTTTGTTCTTTCACGAGCAACAGTCCCCATGACATACACAAAGCATGGCAATATTCCGTTGGCGAAGAACAGTGGGCAAGAACCGAGATAGAATGAGAGAAACCGTCGAACACTAAAACGAACTGTGTCCAAACAACTCAGAACAACTGCAGCAAAAGTGACAGCACAACAACAGTCAGAAGAGAACTTCACAAAGCAAACATCCACGGAAGAGCATTACAGAAGCCAATGCTACGGCGCCAGAAAAGATGGCGTCATGAGCATAAAACTTAGACAGCTGATGACTGGAAATGTCTGATACGGTCTGGTAAGTCCTCACTTCATTATTTCAAGCAGTGGGTCGCGCTTATGTATGGATAATCTCGAAGGAAGGGTACAAGATGGAATGTCTGGTTCCAACTATCAAGCATGGGGTTGGATCTGTGATGATTTGGGCGGCCATATCTTACCCTACAGGGTCGAATTACTGCCAGGGAGTACTCGGACGCTTTAGGTTATCCGGTTCATCCTATGGCTCAAATATTATTTCCCAACAATGATGCCAATTTTCAAGACGATAATGCACTCATACACACAGACAGAACGGTGAATGGTTCAGTCTTGGTTTGAGGGGACACCAAAATTAACTTAAACATCTGCCCTGGCCAACTTAATCACCTGAATTGAATACCATTGAACCACTGGGAGAAGGTTTATTCAGCGGAATGAGAAAAAGATTCCTTCCTCCAAAATTTCTGAAGCAATTGACTGACGTTCTGATCGACGAATGGAAACTGTTCCACTGGAAACTATTCAACAACTGTATGCATCCATTCCACGAAGGTTGGAAGCTGTATTAAAGGACCTTATTAATAAAAACGGTCTAGCACCTTATTAATAAAAACGTGTCGCCTCTTTTACAGGTGTTCACATTGTTTTGTCCAACCCCTGTATACATACTTTCCGCTCCTTCAAATTGACCCAAAATTATTCTGCATGAATGAAATACGGGATTACACCATTGTACAACACAAATTTTGAAGTTGTGCTAGCCAGGAGAAGCGGCTTCGATTCTCGCTCCGAGACGACCAAATTTTCAAGTTTTAGGATATTATCTGACTTACCATTCATATCATATTTACAACAATAAACGGATTCAC
This sequence comes from Macrothele yani, assembly GCA_039090855.1. Classification (NCBI taxonomy): domain Eukaryota; kingdom Metazoa; phylum Arthropoda; class Arachnida; order Araneae; family Macrothelidae; genus Macrothele; species Macrothele yani. The sequence continues at coordinate 32,682,011 of CM077032.1, read as the reverse complement.
AACTTCAAAATCTGTATTGTACAATGGTGTAATCCCGTATTTCATTCATTGATATTCTGCTCCTCCGGTCAATCAGGGAAATGAATTCTAATCCTCCAGATTCGCTATATATGAATGCCGTTTGCTTCGACTATCTAATCCTGTGATGGTTATATTCAAATTCATTGGAAACTTGAGACTTGGTCGTTCTGGGTGTTGTAGTGGTTGGGATACTTGGGCGCTAGCTGGGAGTCGCGAGTTCGTTTCCCGCTCCAGGACGACGAAATTTTAAAGTTTTTCGGATATTATCTGGCTTCTGGCTTACCATCTTTGTCATAGCTGGATACTGCTTACCTAGACATTCCGTTTCTAGCGATGATTCACTTTTCTCACACGTTTCGGGTCTTCGTTGAAGCTATTGTTGAAGTCTTCGTTGAATTTATAAAAATAAAACAAGGGTGTGTAACCAGAATGATCCTAAAACATTATCTAGCCTTTGGAAAGAGCTAATAAGACCAGAAAAAGAACAAAAAAAGAAAAACCGACAAAAAAGACAAGGGAACAGAGATAGGAAATGAAAAGAAGAATACGGAAAGACGACATCAACGACCATTTAGAGAGGGGAAAAAATCAGTTATAAAATTAAAAAAAAAAAAAAAAGAAGGTAGAATTAATGAAACATAGATGGCGCCGGCTAGGTTTGATGAAGAAAAGTTTCTAATACAGCGTATCCGACGAATGGCAACGTGGGGTATCGGACTCCATTGACGAGAAATACACCACGAACATCGGTGGAAAAGTCGTCACGCTCCTGAGCTTGTTGAAAGACTGGGTGAAAAATTTAGAGCATTAATAACGGTAAAGAATTGATGTTATTGAATCCTGAAGTGGAGATCTACTGAATCTACCCAAAGTAAGCAGCGTGTTGGACGTGAATATTTGCTGCACATACAACGGACAATAGGACAATAGCTTCAACGAAGACCCGAAACGTACGAGAAAAGTGAATCATCGCTAGAAACAGAATGCCTAATTAAGCATTATCCGACTAGAATATTTCCAAGTTTTTGAAATAATGCACGTAAAAATGAAATGTAGCAGTTTCCGATCGATTTCTAAGTCGGAATGTGAACTGCTAATATGAATTGATCCTTGTCATATTTACACTTATAAACGGTTTCACAACTTCAAAATGTGTATTATCCTGCATTTTCATGAGTATTACTTTTTTTAAGTACATGGTGGAAACATTTCTATGGCTGGTGCTGAAACTATTTTAATCTCAAATCGAATTCTTCCATTATTGTACCAGATAAAAAACTTAATGATGCAATTCACTCACAGTGGGAAGAGAAGCAGTTGGACTCCAGCGTTACACAAAAAGAGGGCGCATGCGCACGTCATAAACCAAGCAAATTGTGGATCCGGTTGGTTCTGGAACTGCTTTTCAAGACTGCTTTCATGAAACTTTAAAAGCACAGGATTCAAGTCATCCCTCTTCTCACATTGTCTGCAAGAAAGTAACAGAAGAATAAAATTCCAGAACTGGGTGTGACTCTTAATAGATAAAGAGCAAGAAACTATAAGAGAAAAAGCATTATTTCAAGTTTTTAAATAAACATATACACATATGATTTTAGCTTTGTGAGAAATTCAGAGGTCATCTCCTCAAAGCAAAATAGTACAACAAATATAAATTACTTTTTATGTATCTTATGCCACAATTTACAGAGATCTCAGCACACAACTCGAACTCATCACACGTTACATACTCATCATCTTTTTCTCAGTAAATAGTAACACTATACTAGTGATCTGATTTATTGGCGTAGGAAATAGACCCATAAGTGTTTCTAAACTTTCGCACATCAACCAGATGGCTTTTTCAAGGAAGTCAGACAGAAACTGCTTCTATCTAACTTCTTTGAAAAAGCCACATGGTTGATGTGCGAAAGCTTAGAAATGCTTATATGTCTACGCCAATAAATCTGATCACTAGTATAGTGTTACTTATTACTACTTAATTGGTGTACTGTTCCTCGTTATCAATCTTTGTTCTCATTTAGGCATTCCTTGACCTGATGCCTTACAGAATACCTTAGGCTACATTTATTGCTTTCCAGTTATTCGGACGGAATACCTCCTGTTTAACACTTCATCACTCATTCCTCAAAAATGTTCAAACGACCGTTACCCTGTGGAAACACAGCCTTGGTTCTTATTGGGAAACACAGCCTCTTGTCTGCAAACTGCCTCTAAGAAGTTGCAAACTTTCCCCTGTAAGTTACAGTCTCGAAAACCGTCGTGCGCTTTAGATTACAAGCACTTATCTTTGTAACGAAATACAACACAAAAACTTATTATTATGTTGTATTTAACGTTGAAATGAACTAACTAAATTATTGATGTTTGCAAAATCTTGAGAAATCACGGAGCAATTTCGTGAAGTGAATAAATTTAGCACCGGTCTGTTTTCCATATCAAACACCTATGCAGTGTTCTGAATACGAGGTCCAATCAAAAAGTTCCGAGACTAGGCCAATATACAACAAAGTACTTATTTTATTTAAGTCTGGCTACTACCTCCCTCAAAGTAGTCTCTTTGGTCAGCGATACACCGCTGCCAGCGTGTTTGCCACTGTTGGAACGCTCCCTAGAAGTCCTCTTCGCGAACCATGTCAAGCACCGTCTGCGATTCACGATGGATCTCGTTCACGGTTCCAAAACGGCGACCCTTGAGCTTCAGCTTCGGGAACAGAAAGAAGTCGAAGGGGGCCAAATCCAGCGTGTAAGGTGGGTGAGGAAGGGTAGTCATGCTATTGCGGCTGCAAAACTAACGTGTTGTTAACGCTCTGTGAGCTGCTGCATTATCGTGATGGAGCAGGAAATTGCCCCTGCGCCACAATTCAGGTCGTTTGCGGCGAATGTCCTCCCTAAGAGGCTGCAGAACATCGCAGTAAAAAAGGGCGGTGACGATTTGGCCCTAGGGAACGAATTCACCGTGCACAGCCACACGAATGTCGAAGAACACGATGAGCATGCTTTCGGTTGTGCTCCGGACCTTCTTCGGTCGTGGAGATGCCGGGCTTTTCCACTGCGACGACTGTTGTTTGGTGTGCGGGTCGTAACCGTAGACCTAAGTCTCGTCCCCAGTGATGACCCGCGACAGGAACGTAGGTCCATTCACCACCTGCTGACGAAGATCTTGGCTGAATTCGACACGGACGCCTTCTGTTCGGGGTTCAGAATCTTTGGCAAAAACTTTGCAGCAATGCGGTGCATGTTCAAAACTGACGTCAGAATTTCTTGCACTGCTCCGTATGACACATTGACGATTAATGCAATGTCTTGAATGGTTCTCCGACGATCCTCATGCACCGGTTTTATAATTTTGTTCATATTTTCGTAGGTTTTCCTCGTGGACGGTCGCATTGACCTCTCGTCGTCTTCCAGTGCCATTCTGCTTACCTTGAAGCGCGAGTGCCACTCAAAACACCTCCCACGACTCATTGCTTCATTGCCATAAGCCTGCTGCAACATTTCATGCATTTCCGTTCCCGATTTTTCGAGTTTGAAACAGAATTTGATGTTCGCTCGCTGCTCTAGTTTGCAGTCCATACCGAAATAGCAGCTGTGTTCTGCACGTGATCACCAAATATCGTGTAGCACAGTTCCCGATGTTGACAAAACGACGTCACTCGGCACAATGACTCATGAAAGTCACTGCCCTCGATCGCTACTCGCGCATCCGCGTAGAAAAAGATGATGAGTATGTATCTGTTGGCGCGCTACGTACCTTGTCTCGGAACTTTTTGATCTCACCACGTATCAAGTGAACTCCCCATTGAACTGTCACTATGTTACAGCATTAATAGCGTGTTATACTAGGACCCCTTCAGATTGTTAAGAGTGAATTTCTGCTTAAAATGAACCCGAGCCTCAGTATATGTCATTTTATTTTTGACAAATATTCATCAAACTTTGTGATTGTTTGCACAAGGCGCGTTTTTTAGCAAGTCTTTTGTAAAAAAAGATCGTACTTATGTTATCGGTTTGTCCGTCTGTAGCCACGATATCTCTGCAACTATTAGTCCGATTTGAAAAATTCTTTTTGCATTGGGAAGCTTGAAATATGCGAATGGCGATCTTTCATTTCGTTTTTTTTTACGATGTACAATTTCGTCGCTCGAGGGCGTAAATGCAGATGATCTCGAATTCAAAAATACGTTTTATTCCCCATATTTGCTTCTAAACATCCGATTGAAAAAAGTTCTTTTATCTTTCCATTCCGTTTATGTCGAAGAGTATTTTAGATATAGTTACTTTTTCAAATTACGCATAGATTTTCCGATAGGGAGCGTATAAGTAAATTACATTTTTCCCGATAACTCTTCTTCTAAAACTCCGATTTGAAATGTTTTTCTTCAGCGGATATATCTCCTCATGGAAAATCTTTTGCATATAATTTTCAATTTTTGGTAAAGAATACTTTGGCCACCAGGGGCGTAAGCGTTAATTTTTTCATCTGATGTATTTGCCATAACATCTGAGCTTGTAAAATAGCGATTGAAAAAATTATTTCGTGAACTGATGCCACTTACATCGATAAACTTTTTGGAATATTTTCTTCCAAAAATATTCCACAGTTTCTCCGCCAGGGGGCGTAGCAATATATCTTCTTTTTCTCAATATCTCTACTTCTGGGTGTCCGATTTGAAAAATTCCATCTTTGTTGGATAGTGTTTTGCGTGTGACATGTTTTTTACATAATTTCAAAGTTTTCAAGTAATTCATAGACTTTCCGCTAGAGGCGTAGCGGTAAATTGCGTTTCCCTCTATATCTCTGCTTCTAAATCTCCGATTTGAAAAATTCTTTCTGCACCGGATACAGCTCCTGATGGAAAATCGTTTGCACATAATTTCTAATTTTTGTAAAAATATGGTTTGTCCACCAGGGGGCGTAAATCTTAATTTCCGCTTTTGATGTATTTGCAGCAAAATATGAGCTTCTAAATTCTCGATTGAAAAAAAAGTCGTTTGTTGACCGTTACTACTGATGTCGACAAACCTGTTAGAAACATTTTCTTCTTAAAATAGTGCATGGTTTCTACGCCTGGGTGCGTAGATATATATCTTATGTTTGTCAATATCTGTACTTGTAAGAGTCCGATTTGAAAAATTCCTTCTTTGTTGGATACTGTTTCCGATGCGAAATGCTTTTTCTATAAATTCAAATTTACAAGTAATTCATAGACTTTCCGCTAGGGGGCACAAAGGTAAATTGCGTTTTCTGCGCTATTTCTGCTGTTAAAACTCCGATTTGAAAAATTCTTCCTGTATCGCATACAAGACCTGACGGAAAATATTTTTCACATAATTTCTAATGTTTTGTAAAGAATGGTTTGGCCACCAGGAGTCATAAATGTTAATTTCTGCTTCTGATGTATTTGCAGCAAAATCTGGGGTCCTGAAAACTCGACTAATTTTTTTCTTCGACCGATACCGCTTATATGAATAAACCTTTTGAGAATACTTTCTTCCTAAAATAATGAATGGTTTTACTATTAGGGGACGTAAAGTCACATCTTTTGTTTGTCGATAACTCTGTTTCTAAGAGTTCGTAAGCTCACGATTCCGTTTACAGCAATATCTGAGGGATTAAAAACCCGATTGAAAATCTTCTTTCTTTCGTCAGATCTATTGTTTTCCATACCGGTTCCATTGACTTTGAATAGCTTTGATAAATTTAATTTGCGTCAGAACGGATTCAAAAGACGTGCTTATTACACCCAAACATTTGGTGTCACTTCCTTGTTTAGATTTTCAAATTACTCGTAACCCTTCTGACAATTCCCTGGCTTTTGCCGTTTATCGAAAACCCTATTCCACACTCACTCTAATTTCGTACAATTCTGCCCACACTTTTCAGCATAAAATTTCTGCTCTGCACTTCCTATTTAGAAGAGCATATTCACATTTTTCTAGCCGTTTTGCCAAAGCTTAAGAACTACAATGGATATCCTCCTTTGCTAAAAACCATGTTTATCCGGGGGACGTTGTTAAAGGGGTGCACAATAAAGTACGCTTTGCTATGTCAACTGCTTTAATTAGTGAACAAGTGTCTAAAAAGTATGTTGGATCTGTTGATTTTAATCCACATATTGTAAACCTTCTTACCAACAAATGCTCCTGTCATAAAATACAATTTGGAATATGATCATGCAGTCTATATTCCATTATCCGCAACGATCGTGACGAAATTAACAAAGGGAAAAATGGGGTGTGTGTGTTATTACTATGCTCGACACCACTTCTGGTGAAGTAAATAATCATTATGTGGGTTCAACCAAAATAAATTTGGATTTGAGATTAATAGAGCACAGATATAATTAAAAAATAAATCACCAAAGCACCTCTTTTGCAAGAACTGTATGTGCTGGAAATTCCATCCCAGACTGCGACAACGCTAAGAACATAAACACACCTAACTCTGTTTATTCCTTGTTATTTGCAGAAAGCCTCTATATTTCGGCTTATAATACACGTTGCTGTAATGACTATTATCCTTGTGTTTTACCTGAACCCTGGAGCAATCTGATTAGGGAGGACAGCACAATAACTATTGTTTCTGTTGAGTAATTTTCGTTGGCTAATTATGCTTTTACGACTGTCTTGTTATCTAGTATATCATGTGACACTGACATTACCTTTCTCATGATGCATCTGCTGCACGTATTTGAGACCAGCATGTAACCACATGATGGAAATCACATCTGATGAAGTTGTCACTGTGACACCGAAAGTGCTCATGTTTTTTAACCTGCACATAGATTTCGTTTTTTAGCTGAATAAATATCATCGTGCAAAAAGACGGATTTGTTTAATTACTACTAATTTTTCATCCGATCGTTGTTTGACCATTTCCACTCCAGTCCGGACACACTTTAACTATGGCGGGTCCCGAATAGGTCAACGGTCCTGCCGTTTGGGAAAACGAGGCACCTGCTCTCCGAGTTCCCACAGTCTGTCCTTTCTCAAAGTTCGGTAAATCCTTCCGTTTACCGAAACACTCTAAATTTTACTACCTAGTGCTCTACTCACACCTTATACATATATGCTACATCGGTCGACTAATACCGCCCTCTCGGAAATCACGTGGACAAGTGGCCGCATCCACTTTTGACAGGGGTTGTCATAATTCAGTGACCACTCGGTGTACATTGTAAAAACAGGTTTTAACGGACAGCGATAAGGCTTTCTGTTATGACTTTGTAATTTCCTGCTAAACAGCTTCACAACAACCTTGCGGTACAATAGCTTCACGGCAAATCTCTGCTACAACAGCTTCACGACAATTCTCTGCTACAACACGAAAAAACACTGCTACAACAGCTTCAGGACAATTTTCTGCTACAACAGCTTCAGGACAATTTTCTGCTACAACAGCTTCACACAACTCTTTTCAACAACAGCTTCTCTACAACTGTCTGCTACAACAGCTTCACGAGAATTATCTGCTACAACCGCTTCATCACAATTCTCTGATACAACAGCTTCACGAAAGCCCCCTGCTACAACAGCTTCACGACAATCTCTGTTACAACAGCTTCACGAAAAAACCCTGCTACAACAGCTTCACGACAATTATCTGCAAAAACAGATTCACGAAAAACCCGTGCTACAACAGCTTCCCGAAAACCCCCTGCTACAACAGCTTAACGACAATTCTCTGCTACAATAGCTTCACGACAATTCTCTGCTACAACAGGTTCACGACAGTTCTCTGCTACAACAGCTGCACGACAACCTTCAGTTTGCAACCCCGGTGGCCTAGTAGTGGCAAACTCAGGTTGTCGTGAAGCTGTTGTAGCAAGAAATTGCAGAATTCATAACACATATGGTCAAGCGCTTTTTTATGACCATTCGTCCCACATTGGTCACGATTCGAATCCCGGTGAGGCACGGGTGTTTTGTTTGTCTTACGGCACTGGTTCTCTCCCTTCCCTAGAACCAGTGACATAAATTAGAGACGGGCGACTGCTTGTAGTCCATTGATTTACTCACGGTTGTGCCTAAACCTCCAATCAACAACATCAGTTTTTGACCATCTGCATTAAAGAATTCCATCTTTCTCATGTTGATATTTCAAACATAAGTAACTATCGCTATCGGGTTTGAAAATCCATATTGGACGATCCCACACCACGTGCATTGGTCTAGAAATGCATGGTGTGAATTTAGGATGACAAGATAAATTGGATCCATTTGTTATTAGGATGGGATAGTTACGGAGCAACTATTAATACATCTGTTAATGCTGCAGACTTTAGTGCTTCACTAGTTAGATGCAATTTCGGCAAAATGTGGATTGATTTCGAAGAAGCTGTGGTCACTACGTTTGCCTCTATTGTCTCCCTTCGACTTTTCCCTTTATAAACGTTGGAGTTTCCACATGTTTTCTTCGTAATCACTTTCTTGGAGATAGATGTCGCTGCATAGTTACCCCAGCTCGGATGTGCAGATGGCCTGAAACTGTGACTGTTGTTGCTCGCTATGCTGACCTTCCGAGAATCTTTTCCGTTCGCCAATGAACCTCGTCTAATTTATTTGAGTAGAGAAAGAATAAAGTTTTTGTTACTAAATGTCCAGTTTGATCTTGGTTCATTTGTAAATTTAATTCAGATAGTAAACTTCGTTCTAAGAACAGTTTCTTTATTTCTAAACATTCCAACAACAAGCCGGCATATAAGTTTGCTATAGAAGTATGTGTGCCTGTCGCAAAGTCACGTTAGGAGCTGCGTGTAGTCAATTAGTTTTTTTTCACATCTAAGGTCGGATTTTACAGACTCGTGAAGTCTACAGGTAATTTAGGAATTAACGCATAGCACAATGTGACTTGAGATATGTAAATTTAAAATTTAAAGCGTCAAGCCTCTTACCCGTAAAGAACTGGTCATTTTTTAAGTGGTATTACTTCCAAGAGCATTGAATTACAGTAAAGTCGATAGATTAAAAACAAATGCGTGTCATTTTTATGAGTTTAAACTTGGACACTGCACATTAGAGGCAGCTTGCAACATTAACACAGTATTTGAGCGAACATAAGATGCAACGTTGGTTATCTAAGGTCCTGTATGGAAATATGAGACTCAAAAGTGAACACGTGGTAGACCAGAAGTAGCTATGGATGATGCCGCATTCGAGGTCCTGACTGAATCCAATCCATACTGAATGGTGTACGAACTTGGCAAAAAAATTGTATGCTACCATTTCCCAGAATTTAGTGACCACAGCCGAACTAAAGAAAACGGATAAATGGGTTACAGATAAGTTGACGGAACAGCTCAAAATACGACGATTTGATGTCTGTTCTTCTCTACATTTTTTTGATTGGAGATTTTACGACGACCGTGAGCAACTCAGTGGTCTATAAGCAGTCGTCCGTCCCTAATTTAAGGCCACTGACTGCACGGAAGGGAGAGAGCAAGGGCCGTAAGACAAACACAACAGCCATACCTCACCGGGATTCAAACCTGGATGCATCTCAGACGAATGGTCAGATGCAATCGCTTAGACCACTGCGCCACCGGCCTTCTCTACTTATCTGTAACCAAATGAACGACAATTTGAGGCGCCTCGTCATGTCTCATGAGGACTGAACGCTCTATGACAACTGCCGACGTTCGGAGCAATGACTCGACTGCGGTGAAATCCCGATATACATTCCGAAGCCGGTACTCCATCCCAGGAAGACAACGGTTAGTGTTTGGTGGTCCGCAGCTAATGTGATCCACTCCTCCTTCTTAAAGCTAAGTCAAATCATCGTGTCTGATAGGCTTTGTCAAGAGCTTGATGTTATGCATAGAAAACTATCCACCAAACATTTATCAATCGCTATATGTTCATACTTCTCCATGGCAACCAAGACCACACATTGCACGCCAGACGATCCGAAAGTTTCACCAGTTGAAGTACGAAACCTTACCTCATCTGCCTTGCTCACCTGATCTGTCCTCTACAGACTATTTTTTTATTGAAGGTTTAACGACCACCGTGAACAACTCAATGAGCTATAAACAATCGCCCGTCTCTAATTTAGGGTCACTGGTTGCAGGGAAGGGAGAGAGCTAGTGCCTTAGGACAAACACAACATCCAATGCGTCATGGAATTTGCCCTGCTTAGACCACTACGTTGGCTTAGACCACTACGTTGGCTTAGACAACTACGTTGGCTTAGACCACTACGTTGGCTTAGACCACTACACCACACAGACTAATAGTTCTTCAAAAAACTGATCACCCTATAACAGAGCAAGTGAAACATCAGTTGAAACCGGGTCCATGAATGTGTCGCATCACGGAGCTTTACATTTTTTCATAATGTCATACAGAAGCTTGATTCGATTTAGCAAAAGCCTGTCGCTGCTGGGATTTATCATTTTGATTGATAAAGCTTATTTTGCACCGTATTTTGAGTTGTAAAGTTTTTACAGCTTGGTTTATTTTTATCCTTACGTTGCACGTTTTTGTGACGTCACATGATCAGCAGAAACAATTTGTTGGTGTTTCCTGCACCACGACCTTCGTTGTAGTTGAGATTTTCTGTTCTTTAATGACAGTTGGGTATTTTGATAGCTGACGGTGAAATGATTAAGAAGTCTCAAGGTGTACTCATGGATTCTCCAAAAGAAAGTAGAGTTTGAATGAACTGCTCATATGATATTGCCACAAAATGGTAGTCCCTGTTCTTGTGACGAATTCAAGTTCATTGTTTTTCTTTCAGGTCACTGAAATCTTCAAGACGGTATTTTGGCATATTGTTTATCCCGAATTTTTTCTTCGAGAATATAGTTTGTTCGTTTTATATACAGAGTGATTAATAAGTCTGGAACAACCCAAATATTTTCTAGACATTTAACAGCGCATGAAAATAACCATGTGCAATATACATTGGACCAAGTATTGCACCTCTGATACATGTTACCCCACCCATCCGGCATCTCGAAATCTCGAAATATATTGAAATTCGCCATATTGGATTCAACATCAATTTTTCAAATGGCAATAGGGTCATGTGACTACTTACATTTATGTAAACTTTCCTCAGAAAAACAGTGGTGACATTAGTTTTTGGTGAATATATTTTAAATACGTGGAGGTAATGTAAATATACGGTGTCATCGCTCTGTCCACGTTATTTTTATAAACAACGAATAGCAACTGAAAAATTGTACTTCGACACCGCTGGGATCGAAACCCAGATCTCTCGATAACTAGCCGAGTGCGTTCGCTTTACGCTACGGTGCCAACAATTCACAGCGCTATTCGTGGTTTATCAGCCAGCATCTCACTACACATATTGATGGGCTCAGAAACTGATGTGCCGCCATCTAGTGGCATTTAACAAAGCAAGCAGTTTTAATTACAACTGATAAATCCAAAGATAATTACATTTTCTCCACGTATTTAAAATATATTCACCATTTCTGTCGCCCTTTGGATTTATTAGCTGTAATTAAAACAGCTTGCATTGTTGAATGCCACTAGATGGCGACACATCAGTTACTGAGCCCATCAATATGGATTTGTATAGTCAGATGCTGACTGATAAACCACGAATAGCGCTGTGAATTGTTTGCACCGTAGCGTAAAGGGAACGCACTCAGCTAGTTATTGAGAGATCTGGGATTCGATTCCAGCGGTGTCGGAGTACAACCATTGTTTATAAAAATAACGTGGACAGAGCGATACCATCGTATATTGACATTCGTTTTTACATATCTTTATTAATTTTCAAGGTATTGCATATTTTTAATCGATATTTGGTATTTATGTTGCATGTTATGCATGAATGTTTCGACTTTGTTTTGCAGTGAAATGTGATGGAAGTGGCCAAAGAGACATAACCCTTCATTATGGTGGACGAATTTCAAGGGAGGTTGCAAGTGACTTCAACCGCAGACACCCAGAAAGACGGCCAATTACGCACAGGGCAGTGGTGAAGCTAATCCAGAAATTTATGCAAACCGGCAGTGTGTGTGAAAAGCCAAAAAGCAGTCGGCCCAAAAAAACAACAAATGAGGAGTCGACAACCATGATTTTGGCCGCACTGTGGATTGATTTCCAATGTGGATTGGTGCCCAACCAGTACCGGGTATTATAGTGATTAATCTCTCCATTGAGATAGAAATTGGCTTCATCACTTAAAAGAATCAGTGATGGAAATGTTGGGTGAAACTGAAGTTGCTGCAGCGCCCACTCTCAAACTTGTAGGCGGCGATCAGGATCATCTTCTCTCAAATGGTGTAAAAGTTGCAGTTTATAAGGATGCCATTTGTTTTTGAAAGGTCAGGCACAATGGAGCTTTGACTGGTGCCACATTCGTCTGCTAAACGTTGCGTCCTTTCTTTGTGGGCTTTTGGCAAGCGCCGCTAAAATCATGGTTGTCGATTCCTGATTTGTTGTTGTTTTGGGCCGACTGCTTTTTGGCTTCTCACACACACTGCCAGTTTACCTAAATTTCTGGATTAACTTCACCATTACACTATGCGTGATTGGCCGTCTTTCTGGATGCCAACGGTCGAAGTCACCTGCAACCTCCCTTGAACTTCGTCCACCATAATGAAGGGTTATGTCTCTTTGGCCAATTCCATCACATTTCACTGCAAAACAAAGTCGAAACATTCATGCGTAACATGCAAAATAAACACCAAATATCGATTAAAAATATGCAATACCTTAAAAACTAATAAAGCTATGCGAAAAATAATGGCATCACTGTTTTTCTGAGAACAGTTTACTTAAATTTTAGTAGTCACATACTACTTAAATTCAGCCATTCGAAACATTGCAGTTGAATCCAATATGGCGGATTCCAAGATGTCGGAGTGGTAGGGTAATATGTGTCAGAGGTGGAATACTTGGTCCAGTGTATATTGCACATGGTTACTTTCAAGTGCTGTTAAATGCCTAGAAAATATTTGGGTGGTTCCAGGCTCATGAATCACTCTGCATAATTCATGATGACTCATTTTCTATTACATCCGACAAACAATGAAGATCTTACTCTGAACCAGAACAAACCAATAAGAGTTTATGAAGACAACTAGTCTAAAGCGAAGTTGTCACACTCTGAGAAATTCAATTTAAGTATGAAGCACATTGGTGTAAAACATCATTATATCAGAGATCTACCGAGTCACTCAACTAGACTATTGTGCCAGTCAAAATATGCCAGCAGACTTGTTTACCAAACCCTTGCCAAAACCAAGTTTTGAGGGACACTGACATTCTTTCAACCTAGTTCCACTACAAGATCATTAAAAGTTCTTTTCAATATTCTGATGCCGCCCCGGTGGCGCAGTGGTCTAAGGCGCTGGCTTCTGATCATTCGTCCGTCAGGGGTCCGGGTTCGAATCCCGGTGAGGCATGGATGTTGTGTTTGTCTTACGCCACTGGCTCTCTCCCTTCCCTGGAACCAGTGACCCTAAATTAGGGACGGGCGACTGCTTATAGCCCATTGAGTTGCTCACGGTGGTCGTTAAACCTCCAATAAAAAAAAAAAATAAAAAAAAATATATTCTGACATTTCATTTGCGACAACCTAACGTTATTTATGCTGTCTTTCATGCTAGTTTGGAAGAACTACAAATAGGTATTCGTGCAGTATACGTGCAATACAATAGAAACATGCTATTTCCTATGGGAGAAAATTTAATTCGTGGAGCGCAAATGTGAATCGCCAATGACGAGGAGCATTTCGAGTTTGCACTTTAATGAAACAGCGGGACCGGTCGTTGTAATTATCTGCTCTCTGTTAGCTGCGATGCCAATGAGTCCATCTTTTATGCATTTTCTTGTTAAATGCTACGTGGCTGTGTTCATTAAAGCAATCAGTTCTTGAAATAATCCAATTAATAAGTATGTTTCACTATTCATGTTATGACATTTTGCTACCTGACATAATTTCAACGAAGTTTTGGAATAACTCAAAGCTACTCAATTCTTGCAGTGTGGAAAGCACTATGATTTGGTTGACAACAAAGTGCATATCCAGACGAAAAGTGAAAATTAAAAACGTAAGCACAACTTGACGAAGGCGAAGGAGGCCTTATTTTGCTTTCTGAAAAGGATCATGGAAATGCTTCTGAGCTCATAGGGTTTGGTGATTAACTTAGAAAGTATCAATGAATGGAAATGTTCTAAGTTGCAATGAATGATAGTGAACCTTAAACCGAAGACTTTCAGAATTAGTGGAGGCAAAAAGCAGTGAACATTTCGTGATTTGCGCTGTATTAAGTGGATGCGGCAGTTGAGCAATCCTCAAGACATATACCTGGATGTACCACTAGTAATATTCTCAACAAAAACGGCTGTATTTTGATTCTATTGATTATTACCTCATCATCAGTATTTCTAACTTCATATTTTTTGCAGCAACTGATTTTCTGGCCCAAAGGTTTAAAACTCTTTAAACTGGTGTAACGTCAGTGCCACGTGAAACAAAACAAGTGGCAAAGAGAAGAGCAGCGAGCCGATATTTGTGATTTTTTGGCATGACGTGTTGGCCCCCAGTACGAAGGCCGAGAAACAGAGAAAGAAAAAAACCTAACAAATTTGAAAGATGAATAATTATCATCGTAAGGGAAGTGATGGATAGAATCTCAGCAATCGGAGGTGTTTTAGCCTCTCGACCGCTTCAGAGTGAAGGTGTACTGGAGTGGTCCGAAGACGAACACACATCTACCCAACATCCCGAAAAGAGAACCCAATAGCCCGAAAAGAGAACCCATTAGCCTGGGAAGAGAACCCAATAGCTGACAGTCGAGCTGAACGCCGATTGCCACGTGCTGTCCAAGACAACAGATGACGTCCTATCCTTCACTTAACAGAAGACAACAGAAGTTTTAGACCACACAATGCAGCTACACGATTAGAGATACGTGTAAGGTACATTTTTTTTTTTGCATTTCTTTTTGTATTTTTAATCAGGTAAGTACATCAGTGTGGGGCTGACGCGACGGTTCCAGTTGGTCATTCAACCTAAGGATTCTGGAACAAAACCCAGTGAGTTGGGGTCTTTTCGCCAATGTCGCACAGAACTAGCTGGCACCTCTCCAAGATTCACAGAGGCCCTAGTTGCTGTTGTGTGCGCCATTGTTACTACGGAGCGCCCCGAGGAGGCAAACCCATCTCTCACTTTTCACAGGAATGATGGATGCTCTAGAGAGTCCCGCATGGCTATGTATGAAAGTGTAATTGTTCCTACTCTGATGTATGGCAGTGAAACCTGGGTACTACAGAAAAAAACATAGAAATCGTTTGTGGGCCGGAGAAATGCGTTTCTTACGGAGGGTTTGTGGCAAGACACGTTCTGATTGTGTGAGAAATGAAGATCTGTTGCAGTTGTGTAACGTGAAGCAAAATGTTGTTAGCAAGGTGGAGACTAATATGCTTAGGTGGTTTGGCCATGTTGAAAGAATGAGTGATGAGGTGCTTACTAAGAAAATCTTTTTAGCCCAAGTGGCAGGAAGGAAAGGCAGAGGAAGGCCAAGGAAGTCATGGAAGAATCAGATTCAGGAGTGTCTTCATGAGAAAAGGATTATGAGTATGAAGTATAAAAGATCTTGTGTACGGCGTGTAATGGATGTGAGTGAAGCCCGAGTTGTATGTAAAGATCGCTGTAAATGAAGAAGTTTGATACTGCAATAACAAGTAAACATTATCTGGTAGTTTGTATTTCTTTTTGGAGCTAACCTCTGAATCTCAGAGAACAGCTTAGTGATATGTATGTATGTATGCAAGGTATCGGCGGTTAGTGTATATATCTATGCTGCCTACCCGTCATCAATTTCTCCGCCTGCAGCGTACACGGGATCATAGATACTGAACGATTGGAAATGAGTTCCCTCGTCCGATGAGCACAGGTTCTAAATCCATCATGCCTGTGGATGTGTTCGTATTCGACACCGCGCGGGTGAGCGTATGCAACTAGACTTTACAGGTGGAAGTATACAGACCGGCGGTGGCGGTATATGTATGACGACTGTACTTACAGACAGAAATTTGTGCCCTCACACCCGTCGAACACACCCTCACCCTCAGATTCTACATGGTCTCGGACAAAGTGCGTAATGATCGTGTATTTGAATGTACCAGTGTTCCTTCGTATTGTAAAGTGCCAATTTTCAGAATAATAGCTCCTTTTTGTACATATGTTTGACTTCCTGAACTGAATCATGTCAATGCAAAGTGTTGAATTTTCGAATGTGGTACTCCGGGCTGTTATGAAATTCTTGTTTCTGCAGAAGAAAACTGCAGTTAAGTGACAAGTGCCGTTTATATTCCACCTTGAAAAAATGGTGTGCCAACTTTCAACATGGATACTTTGAAACAGAAAATGCAGCAAGATCTCGGAGGCCTTTAACAGTGACAACACCCGAAATTGTTGATCGGGTTCGTGACTTGATTTTGTTAGATCGGAGAATCTTGGCTAAAACAATAGTAGAGATACTGGAGATATCCAGGTAATGTGTTAGGTTCATAATTCATGAGCACTTGGATATGCAGAAGATGTCAGCAAAGTGGGTGCCCAAATGTTTGAACGCCGATGAGAATCAAAAACGAGTGGATACTTCCAAATCGGTTTAGCAGCTTTTTGAGCAATCTGATGATAACTGCTTTGCAGCGACTTGTCATTGTTGATGAAACGTGGTTACATCACTGCGATCCAGAGAAGAAACAACAGTCCCTGCAGTGGCGGCACATGGGTTCTCCACGGCCAAAGAAATTCAAGATTCACAGGTCTGCAGGAAAAGTCATGGCAACTGTTTTTGGGATTCGGAAGGCGTTTCACTGACTGACTGACTATCTCCCGCATAACAATAAATGCTGAATACTATTCCAACTTGATGGGCCGATTAAAGGAGGCGTTGCAGGAGAAAAGGGCAGGAAATCTGCGGAAAGGTGATCTCGTTTTGCACTACAATGTGCCAGCTCACAAGGCTCGCAAGAAGATAGATCTTTTGAGGGATTTGGGGTTTAAGTGCATAGACCATCCACCCTACTCACTAAACCTTGCGCCATTGAAATATTTCTTGTTCCGAAACCTTAACAAAGTTTGAAAGAGAAACATTTTCCGAATGATTCGGAGGTGATACCAGCAGCAGAGTAGTATTTGAGTGATCATACTTCAGATTTTTTTGGAAGGGTTAAAGAAACTCCAGAAACGCTGTGCCGAGTGTGTTGAGCTTCGGGGTGAATATGTGGAATAGTCTGTAAGTTTCATGGCTCTAGCCCATTTCCTTTTTGGTGAGGCAGAGAACTTATCAGCATTCCCTCGTAGTCATTGAGCAAGAAAACGCTCTGTGCTCCAATGCTCGAATTGTGAAAGAATTGTTCGAATATCATGTACAAGCTTTTAGTGGGTTCTCCTGATCATCGAGCATTCCGGGAATAGACGGAAGAGTAATACTCGCAGGTTGACGCTAGTGCCTCGCCCCTTCTCCGAACTTCAGGACGTCATCTTTTCCAGGCAGAACGCAATAACAAAGGACACCTTCAGGACTCTAGGGCAGTCGGTACCACGCAAACGCCGTCTAATATGGTGAATGATAATAGTATTACGACTTATTCACGAGTATGCCTAAATTTTAATAATGAAAAACTTATTCATTACTTTAACCTTCCGAACGTAGTCTTCGGCGCAAGGACTGCGTGCCTCATATGAGGTTTTCGCACTTTCCGCATCGCGCGCGCAATTTTTCGCATGAAGAGGGTACCAGTGCCTTTTATAACGTTCCTGTCATCTGAAGGATGGTAGATCAAAAAATGCGCACAGTGCTTGCACCAACTGAGAGGGGCACTGTAATGGCCAAAAAACCTAGTCCTCAACAGGTTAAAAATACGCTGTTGTATAAAGGGATTGCAACAACAAGATATACACAACATAATGATTACTTCCAATACAAGACATGAAAAATTAGCAGTACAGTGCTGTAGAGATGCAGAGGAAGGCATGATATTCAGTAATCAGTGTACCCTCCACGAGTGGCGATAATGCAATAACTCTCAACTGAGGTCATCATAAACGTTTATTTGCGGAATTCCTGGCTTTCTGCGTCTACGCGAACATGCTCATTAGCTTTCTGCGTGATCTGACTGGTCAGTCCCGCGCGACTATATCCCAGACATTTTCAATGCACGATAATCCTGGCGAGCGTGTAGGCTCAGATGAAAATTCCCATGAAGGGCTTCCAGGAATCCTAATACATTCCGCAACAGAAGTGGTCAGGCTTTGTCTTCTTGAAAAGTGTACCCTGGGACCGTCTGCAGATCAGGTAGAGTTTCAGCCTCCAAAATAGCTTCTATATACAACTGACTGCTCGGAGTCCAGGAAATGCGTATGAGGCTGGTACGTGAACGAAACCGAATTGCACCTCACACCATAATGCTACGTCTTGCGGACGTATGATGATCAAAAAGGCTCGCTTCCAGAGGCCGTTCAGTAGAGCTGTTCGGCCATCTTGGTACATGAAGTTAACCTGCAACTCGTCTCTAAACACTAATGGATACCTTTCGTCACATCTGTCTCTCCGTTCTTGTCATCACAGTCTCTGACGTCGTGGCATAGAATGAAGTGAAAATGGCATACGTGCTGCTGTTGTAATCATTCGCATCCACTACCAATCATTCGCCTCTGTTCCTCATACGAGTGTCCAACCGATCCGAATGTTTCTTCTTGTTGCAGTTTGAATAGATAGCAGAGTAAGTCTTGCTATGCTTAGTATTACCCCCTTAGTTCTCAAATCATGTACACCTCTGGATTTTTTCAAATTAACACAAAAAGAAAAGGGATAAGGAGAAATCATAACATGCATTAAGATTAGATAGTACTTACCTGCAGCTAAATCCTGAACTGGATCCAGGAAGTAAATTGGTTTCAATTAGTGCCAGACTCTGTAAAGATGTAAAAAAATGTATAGAATTTTAACCGACATTCTTCCCGATTCATCATTTTATAGAAAATCTGAAAGACAACGCTTTCAGTTTTGAGATTCATACGTCTGAAGCACTGTGATTCAACAGAAAACCGGAAAAAGTTCGCCATATTTGACATTGTTTACTTTTATACATGTTATACAGTCATGCAAATAACAGTGAAAATTTTAATTGCCCACAAACAAAGCTTGTGGCCGATAATACTTCACACATGAGTTTAAATAATTGGTATGCTTTTAAATGGTATCTACTCACAGTTGGACAACAAATACCATTGCGTAGTTGGAGATCAGTGACCAAATAGGTGTAACAATTATTTGGGTAGGGAAATTGCTATATGGCGTTGACAAATTTCAAATTTCGGAATAATCTTTGTCCCGGTCGCCCATTCGCCTAAGGGCTGGATTCTGACTCGTCCAAGGTGGGTCCGGGTTCGAAGCCTCACCGGGCTTCGAACCCGGACCCATTATCATGCTGTGTTTGTCTTATGGCACTAATTATCTCCCTTGGCCAAAAACAAGCCAGTGGCGCTAAATTAAGAACGGCCAATTGCATTGAGGTGGCCCAGTGGTCTAAGCGATGGCTTCTAAGCATTCGTCCGAAATGGGACCTGGTTTGAATTCCGGTGAGGCATGGATGTTGCGCTTGTCTTACTCTTTCCCTTCCCTGGAGCCAGCGGCCCTAAATTAGGAACGGGCAACTGCTTATAGCCCATTGACTTGCTCACGGTGGTTGTCAAACCTCCAATAAGAAAAAATGGCATTTAAGTGCTCACAGTGGTAGTTAACCCCCGGAAAGAAAAATATGGTAGTAATTTAGTTGGGAATGCAGTCTTTAGGAGACTCGTGGTTTATTTATTTATTATTTTTCATTTTTTAATAAAGCGAAATCTTTTGAAAGAAAATAATTATTTTTGCGTAGCTTGATGCTATATTCAATCATACGCGGATTTCTAAACTGTTTCCACTGTTAAATTATATTGTTAAAATTATTTTAACTTCCGAATTCTTTTAAAAATGCATATTTCAATAGTACTTTTTTCCATTCGGGACTTAAGAAAATTAGTTTCCATGAGGGAATTCAAGAGGCATTCACCAATAGGTGGTAGATACTTGTGCTTTCTAATTGGCCACAAGGGTGAAATTCTCTGGCTAGTTTGGGAGTCCCAATATCTCTCTGGATAATGAATATCCTTGCCTGCTTCGAAGAAAGAACTCGCAATCTCCGGCTTTGAACATTTTAAGTAAGACCTCAGGCATCATGATCAGTCATGTTTGACAATCTTCGATGCTCCGATCACTTTGGGAGAGCAAAATTCTGAATAAAAAAGTTAAGTCACATTTTAAATTTTCTTCTCTTCAGGAAAACGCAATCTACAGAAAACTGTCAAAAATTTCAGTCGTCAGTCGAAATTCTGCCACCGGTTATTTCCTAGTTACATTATTCGTTGCTGGGAAAAACCAGTGCAACTTCGATCATTTACTAGGTTAATCTCCTTATATGTTGAGGGTACATTGTCACACTAATTGCTCAGATTTTTAAACCACAGTTCACGTGACAGAAAAGAGAGGAAAACAGTTCGTCATAAAGTGAGATAGATATCGGCAGAAAAATGCACTACAGAATTTACTGCGACGCAATATACTGATAAAGAATGCGAATAGTCATGAGATGATTCTGTGTGTGTGTAAAATAAAATTGATGAAGATACGTGTTACAAGTTAAAACTAAAATCATGCAGTCTGAACAAGTTTAATATTAAAAATTATGAACCTCGCATTATAGGAGGACATAAATATATACAGTTAAAAACGTTAAAAACACACTAGCATTTACGTGACCGCCATCGGTCACTTCCTCAGGCTCACTCGTGATCCTACTACAAATTTGGTTACGACTTCAGTTTTTCGGAAATCTACCTCTCAGGTTTTAATGATCCCTGCCACTTCTAATCATCCGTATTGCAAAACTTGCTTCCTTGCGTTTTATGGTACACAGAGCCCGTTCTCACTGTTCTACTAAGCAAACTTATGAACAGGAAATCCAGAAAATCCACGAGTTGGCCAATTCCTTTCGGTACTCTAAATACATTGTTAATAAAGTTATTAAAAATTCCCAACGTTTTGACTCTACAACACTAACCACAGAAGTTAGAACCATAAAATTTGTGGGTTCTAACCCGTTTTTGCCACCACTTTTACATCTACTTAAAAATATCTGCAGACCTTTTGGTATTGACTTTGGGTTGTCTTCTTGTTAATTATTTTCGTTGGTTCGTAGCGATCGTGAGAGACCTGATTTATTAGATAAATACGGAATTTACATAATCCCTCTCCTGTGCTCTGACACCAATGAAGGGAATACTACCTACATAGGTTCCACATCTCGTAATCTAAAGGTCAGACTGCATGAACACAAATACCGTATTAAAGTCGGTATTGGCTCCACAGTTATGCCACGTTGCTTCTAAGCAAACCTTTCGAACCAATATGGTCTGAGGTTACTATTCTGAATATACCTAAGAATAAGAAGTTATTACTATTTACAGAGTTCTTCAGATTCTGGCTCACCGGAGAAGTTGCTGCAAAGATGATATTCCTAACAATATTCCTGATACTTGGAAATACTTTATACATGACTTACTGTGATTTAAATATTGTAATAATTATTTCTGACTCCTGACCACCTGTTCTTTTTATGTCTCTCTGCGCACCCGTTTGACCTGACACATCATGTTGTACATATATACGAAAGTACTAGTGCGTTTTTAACGTTTTTAACTGCATGTATTTATGTCCTCCTATAATGCGAGGTTCATAATTTTTAATATTAAGCGTGTTTAGACAGCATGGTTTTGGTTTTGTGTGTGTGTGTGTCGAACTGATCATCAAAGCCATTCCAAGCATAAGAATTACAGAAACCCTGAAATTCAGCAGCAAATGCGCCTAAAATTAGGTGCCTTGTCACATTTGCTTTCTTGAGCACCACCAAGTAAATTGATGCCCGTGTTTTCAAAATTAACGCATTTCTTCTATTCCAAGCAACTCCAAAGTAAAGAGACGTGTCCACAAAATTTGTTAAATTTCTTGCAAGGAAAAAAGAAGAAAATTAATACTAAGCACAAAATATTAAAGAACATTCAAAATTAATAGATGCACTGATTTCTGGCACCAGAAAACACTATACCAGAAATCAGTGCAGCCCTGAGCCTGGCGAATCCAACCGAAATATTTACCTTGGAAATCTGCCTGAACCCGAAATACTGATCGCTAGAACCAACACCCCCTGACTACAATAACATTGGAGGTTGCAGAGGTAAGCTATGTCCCCGCAGAAAGCTGGGATCGAGACCGAATTCATCCACAAACTGGGCTTCTTGTATTATGTAAACCAGCTATCTGCGACGTCAGAAAAGTTGCAAGTATGTCTCCCTTTGCTTCATTCACATTCTGAAGAGGCTAGCGGAAGAAAGTGAGATCAGCGTCTGATATTTTCACCCTGTCTCCCTCCAATCAAGAAGTAGAGAAACTTCGTTTTCTACGGCAGTAGCAAGCGTTGTGAGAAGAAGGGAAGCTGTAACGTGTTTGTTTTGTATGGATCATAGGAGCAACTACTCCCTTAAAACGTGTAGCTACCAAGTGAGATCAGTCAGGATCTTCCTTTAGTGATAATCCTCTTGCTCCTGTAGTGCTTATCAAAGGGTTCTATTAGTTTAACGTCTTCTGGGTAGTATATTTATGCTTTCTAGAAGACATTTGTTATTTCTAAGCAATTTTGTTATTCTCCAGAATGGGTCTAAATGGTCCATGGTGATTGTAGTAGAACTGATTAAGATACGTCGGTATGAAAATGAGAAAAACATTTGCTGTCTGTAGTACGATAAGTTAAAACAAATCCCTAAAACTGCCAAATAAAACTCAATTTATTTACAATTTTAAAAACCTATTTACATAGGTTTTTCGGGGCATACATGGCCCCATTTTTAAGCTCAAAAGCCCCGGAACACAGAGGCAACGACTATATACTGTAGTTATTCGTGACTAAGCTGATATACGTCATAAAAATAACACAGGTGATGCCATTTACATTAAGAAAAAGAGGCAATTAAAGTCCAAACACAAATACAGAACAAGTTCAAGTAAAAGTCTCACCTTCTAAGTGTGTCATGGGAGGGGTGGGGGGGGGCGACAACTGTCTCCAAGGTCTTGGGACTAAAGTCGGAAAGTCCGTGTTGCAGCAGAAGTCGTAATATTTAAGAATAAACAGGCTTTCCGAGAGAAATCTGTTACCAAGAATACCATTTTTCTCTCGGAAAGCCTGTTTATTCTTAAATATTACGACTTCTGCTGCAACACGGACTTTCCGACTTTAGTCCCAAGACCTTGGAGACAGATGTCGCCCCCTCCCATGACACACTTAGAAGGTGAGACTTTTACTTGAACTTGTTCTGTATTTGTTTTTGGACTTTAATTGCCTCTTTTTCTTAATGTAAATGGCATCACCTGTGTTATTTTTATGACGTATATCAGCTTAGTCACGAATAACTACAGTATATAGTCGTTGCCTTTGTGTTCCGGGGCTTTTGAGCTTAAAAATGGGGCCATGTAAGCCCCGAAAAACCTATGTAAATAGGTTTTTAAAATTGTAAATAAATTGAGTTTTATTCGGCAGTTTTAGGGATTTGTTTTAACTTATCGTACTACAGACAGCAAATTTGTTCCTTATTTTCATCTATCAAGTACAAAATCTTCATATTCAGTACGTCGGTATGTTCGCATGCAATTTTGCTTGCCCAATCGGAAAAAGATGTAACTAGATTTTGAATAGCTTAGGTCCATGTTTTCCTTTTTATTAACCAATCAGATTCTTATGCCAAAATTTAATCTTAAAATTATGTCTCTGCTTATGTGTCAAACAGCTACAACCCTTTTGTTTTGGCTTATGTGTTATAATAGCTTACTGGAAAAAGGTTTTTAATTCAGTCTCTTGCCTACGGTACAAAGGAAGGATTTCTATCCTCGTGTTGCGACGCGTATCGGCGTTTTTGTTGAGCGAGGTCCTAACAGAAGAAACGGAATTTTCTGGCGTAGTTAGCGCTTCTTTTTAAACAGGAAGCTATGTTGCTAAGTTTTTTCAAGGTAATTTGTTTTTCGATTCGGGTTTAACGACAACCATCGTAAATTCTGAGGGTTATAAGCAGTCACTCGCCCCCTTAAGACTATTGTTTCCAGAGAAGGGATGGAGACAACACCATTAGATGAGCATCTGGGACTCGAATGCGGGCCAGTCTTGGACAAATGATCGTATGCCAGCATCTCGTCAACAGAAGAGAAAATGTTACATTTAAAACTGCGTAATTACACTGTTCGACATACACTGCTGGCCACCCAAAATGCAACACCAAGAAGGACACGAGATAGCAAAGCCAGATTTACTGGACACATAACAACAGATACAAAAATGAAACGATTGGGCTTACAGGCTCGTGTGACTTGCGGAACACGCAGACATCAATAGTTCGTGTGGCCTCCATGACTGGCCATAACGGCCGGTACACGCCGCGGCATTGAACGAAAGAGGCTTTAAATGTGTGCTTGTTGTATGTCGGTCCAGGCTGCTTCCACACGTTGCCACAGTTCATCAGGCGTAGCCGCGGGTGGTGCTGCCGGGCCACTCGGTTGCGGATAAGCGACCAGACGTGTTCGATGGGCGATATATCGGGAGAACAGGCGGGCTACGGCAGCAGTGACACCTGGTGGGCCGTGGATAATTGTTGCACGATGCGTGCCACGTGCGTGCGCGCATTGTCGTGTTGAAACGTTGCCACTGGCATGTCCTGCAGGTAAAGAAGGACTACAGGCTCCAAAACGTCAGAGATGGTGCGGTGGCTGTTGAGTGTAAAGACGATGCGTACCAGAGGAGTGCGAGTGTCATATCCAATTGCACCAAAAACCATAACACCAGGCGACGGACCGGTATGGCGATGCATAATGCAGGCGCCATACAGTCTCTCGCCGCAGTGCCGCCACACGCGGATCCGACCATCGTGGTGTTGCAGGCAGAAACGGGATTCGTCGGAGAAGACAAGGTCTTGCTATTCCGTAGTCCAGGTGCGGCGTTCAACGGCCCACTGCCACCGCACTCGCAGGTGGTGTAAAGTCATTGGTAATCGTAGTAATGGGCGCCGTGCGACAAGTCCCCGCTCCTGCAGACGAAGTCGAACGGTATGTGCTGTCACAGGTTGTTTCGCAACACACCTAATTCCTGCGCTAACGTTCGAGATGTGGCGGTGCCAGCCGTCAATGCGCGCCGCACAACATACCGACCCCCTTGTTTGGTGGTGCGCCGCGGCTGCGGCAATCGCTCGTGTTGGTATGTCCGTCCCTCCTGCACCCACCGAATCCATACTCGCCTCACTGTGGCTGTATGTCGTTCCACACGGGCGCCGATGTCTCGGTACGATAAACCGCTTTCGCGAAAAGCCAGTATTCGTCCTCTGTCGAACTTCGAAACGTGCTGGAATGACTGCAGTATTCTGCGACGAGGCATCAGGAAGCTTCCCACCCATATGGTTCGGCAGCACAACAAACTTCCCCTACTCTTACCCGCCTTCTGTGCATCCTTCTTATAGTGCTTCTCGGTGGCGTGTCGGGCGCACATGATTTGCATGTGCCCTGCAATGCTAATCGTTTGCATGTCCTCTCGTGGGCGACGCATGCTGCGAATTTCAGGCCAATCGGATGCTTCCTTCTTGGTGTTGTATTTTGGGTGGCCAGCAGTGTAGAAAATGTCACACCGGAAAGTATTTGTCAAAGCGATTCGCCAATTGGTGGATACGTGGCGACAGTTCGGTAATGTAAATGACTACAGTTGCGAACGAATCACGTGATAGATGAAGGAGGTAAAGGGGTATAACGACTCGGCGTGATTAAGTTGTGTCGCCCTCACCTGAGCATGCGCACCACTGCATCGGAGTGACAAGCACAAGTAAGGAGTTTGAATGCCTAAGCGAACTCATGTGGGATATTACATCTCACGGACACTTTAACCAGAGGCTTCATCATATCCCTGCGTTGCATCGTAAATGCATTGTGATGCATCGAATGTCGGCCGAATGTGGCTGGAGGAAAGTTAACGTGCGTCAACGTAGCGGAAGTCGGGAACGTACATGGACGTCCAATCGCCTTGATCGCTGATTTCAACAATAAGCCGTTGCAGCCCCACAAACCTCAATGGAGGACATTTGACCAGGCGTACAGGCAACTATGCACATCCTCGTATCTACACAGACTGCAGATCGCAGACTGGATGAGGAACGTTTGCACTCTGTCTAGCCTTTGCGATGACTGTCACTCCCCTCACCATATCGTCGCGCAAAGTTGCAGTAGTATCGTACTAGACATGTGTTGCGGGACGAATGGAATCATGTCGTATGAAACGATAAGTCCCCTTCCTCTGGTCACTTGACTGATCTTGCTCTCATCCTTAGACATCATGTGGCTTTTCAGCTTGGCATCGTAGTTTTGGGCGCTATAAGTTTCAACAGCCGTTTACCAATCGTACTCATAGTAGGCACAATGACATCGATAAGATTTACATCGATAAGATACACATCGAAAAGATACTGCAACCAGTTGTGTTGGAGTGTCTCCGTTGTATCCTTGATGCCCAGTTTCAATAAAACTGCCAACATCAGCAGACGGTTCGTATAAGGTGTCCATGTTTTGATTTATTCAGCGCGATGTCCTGAGTTATCTCGAATAGAAAACATGTGGGACGTCACTGGCAGACGAATTAACTCCTATGCACGATATTGGAGAATAATTGTGAACGCAAGCCAACGAGCGTGGTCAGCGATACGTTAGGACACTATCCAAGGACTTTTATATCGATGCCACGCCGTACTGACATCATATGACGCAATCAGTCTGGCCCCATCAAACTGTCTCCTTGCGTCCATTGTATTCTTGAAATCCTTCAGAAATTAAATCACTTCTCTTCTACCTGCTTGTTTACCTGTGTGGTAAGTTTCGTCTGATTTCACGAATTCCTTCATAGTATGTCATATTACATGTCGAGCAGTGTAGTAATATTCTAATAAAGAATAGTATATCATGCTACTTAGAGGAAATATATATTCATAAAATCAGAGAATGGTACGAAACAATACTGCTCACAGAATTGTGCGTTTAAACCAGCTGACGGGAAGACTGTGCATCATCCACAGCAAAAATGCAAGGAATGCTCTGATAATGCTTCCAATTATAGAATCATAAACGAATACTTTAATACGACATTTAGAAGTGTAGATATCGTCTAAAATATAAAACCTACGTTGTTCCACCTTGCGGAAATTCATTGCAGACATTCATAATGCCAAGAATTCTTCATTCTAATGATGGCTGTGTTCACTACAAAAATAATTCTTCAGCGATATTTTGAATACACGCAGTAATTCTTCAGTGATATTTTGAATACACATACACTATATGATGAAAAGTATGCAAACACCCCTTTTGAGTAGGCAACAGCCATGGCCCACACGGGTACAAAAAGAAACACGTGATCTGGTAGACATCATAGAAAAGCATGAAGAACAGAATATGCCTAAACAGAGCTCATAGGCTTTCAAAGTAGCAGGGTCATAGAATGCAATCTTAGCAACAAGTCTGTTCGGAAAATGTCTGCTGTTTTTGATCAAGGGTAAGCGAAGATACCGAAACGCGGAAAAGCCTATGATCAACATCAGTGAAATCACTACCTGGTAAGTCACGTACGAGGGAGGATCGAAAAGTAACGCATAGCATTTTTCTTTCTCTTTGGAGGTTACAGTTTGGCAGACAACGAGTTTGAATATCCCGTTACAGACCAGTTTGGCTGGATCAGGTGCTGCCGTGTTGGAAGACAGTATGAACGACTGCACACAGATGTCACGTTTGTTAGCGTCGTCTAGGAATGAAGATTAACGCGGTGCAGTCCGATTTTTGTGGGCTAAACGAAACACTCCGACGAAAATTAACAACGAATTGACAGAAGTGCATAGAGGTGATGGCCTGGACATCAGCAACATCTTCAGATGGCGCAGTTTCTTTGGAGAGGGTCGTGGCAACCTCAGCGATTTGCCACATTCCGGTCGACCTATAACTGCGTCATCACCTGCCACTGTGAAAGGCATTGAACAGGCAATTCTGTGTGACCGGCGGATCCATCTGTGCACATTGACACAGACGTTCAACAATTCGTACGGTATAACATACGATATTGTGCATCACAAATTGCAATTTCGTAAGGCCAGTGCGAGATGGATTTCCAAGAACTTCACAGACGACCTGGGGTGACAGAGAAGGGTATCGTCCGTGGACCACTTGATGAGTTACCCAGGAGGAGGACGTAAATTTCTGGCAGGTGTAGTGACGGGTGATGAGTCCTGTGCGTATCACTACACTCTCGAAACAATGAGGCCAGTATGGTGTGAAAACATTCCAACTCCCAACCATCAAAAGAATTCAGAGTAACCCAATCTGCCCAAAATGACGGTGTCCTGGGATATCCATGGCATTCTCCTGGTGGAGTTTCATCCAACGGGGACTACTGTGAATGCCAAAACCTACGCTAACACAATGACAAAGTTGCATCGTGTCGTTCGTGACAAAAAGCCCAACAGAGACGTTGAAAATATCAGACTGATTCATGACAACGCTCGCCCACATTGCACAACACGTTCGTGACAAAATTGAGCACTTTGGCTGGGAGGTGATTCAGCACCCACCATACAGTTCGAACCTGACGCCTTCGGACTTTAATCTGTTTGGTCCCTTGAAAAGATTCTTGGGAGGCCAATGCTTCGATTCTGTAAACGAAGTGGACTAGGTTGTTCGCAGGTGGTTATATGCCCATGACAGGGACTTTTATGAACAACGTATGCTAAAACTGGTACCAAGCTGGGATAAATGTCTCGAGCCTCTCGGTTCTTATGTTGAAAAATAGCTAAGAAATGTAGTTTCCCTGTATATATGTTTTTTTGTCTATCTATAAAACTGTTGCCAAAACAATGGTGTGCGTTACTTTTCCATCCACCCTCGTAAACTGATTTAGCGGGACCGCACAGTGCTGAAGCGGTTGGTGTGACATAATCGGCCGTCCTCTTGTTATAACACTCACCACCGAGTTCCGAAATGCTCCTAAAGCAAAGCCAGCCTCTACAGCGTTTCGTTCAGAACTGAAAGGAATGGGTTTCTACAGTCGAGCAGGACAAGTCTAGGTATGGACGCCATCTTCTCGACTGTGCTGTACCATCTGTAAAGTTTTGTGGAGAGCGCATCATACTCTGTAGCTGTCTTTCATAGTTTGGGCTGGTTTCCTTGTATCCCGGCATTATTAACGCTGCGAGTTATGATGATATTCTAGATCATTCTGTGCTCCCAACATTATGGCAACAGTTCGGTGAAGGCCATTTTCTGTACCAGAAGGTCAATGTCACCGCCTACAAAGCAACGTACGTGCTAGAGTGGTTTGATGAGATGGATGTGGAAGAACTTCATCGGCCCTCACCGAGCCCTGATATCAACCCCATGGAACACTTTTGGGATGCATTGGACCGCCTACTGTGAGCCATGCCGAACTACCAAACATCTCTGACCGACATGACTTCCTGGAAAACATAGTTTCTTAATCTTCATAATCGGTACAAAACAGTTGAGCAGGTAGCGTTCACCTGGCATCATCCACATCCAGACTCTCGTCCGTGGGGCTTGCAGGTGGTTAAAGGGAATTATTCCCGTCCAGGTCTATTGTGGCAGAGTGAAAGGCAATTATTTCCGCAGCAACGTACCAAAATTGAGTGGAGGATGTGATAACACCAAAATGGTGCACAAATTCCGTATTAATTCTTTTCCTGTTACTGGGTATTTGCAGAAAGATATACCACCGGATACGTTTGATCAGGTAGTGTATTATAAATGTAGACCCTTCAAAGGTATAGACATCTTTTGCTTATATGAATAAGGATTCCTGAATGGCATTAAAAGCACGTGCATTTGCTTTTCAAAAGGCGCGAAAAAGAACCAAGGGGAAACCTTTTGTCTCTTTAAAGTATTTCAATCAAAAGTATTGTATTAATTTCTATTCATGCGCTTTTTGTCCTAAAATTAGTCGCACATGCTGGTAAATGCGTATATTTTTCAAAATTATGCTTTAGTTTTATTGTTCAAAACACCGAATATTTGCATGACAGTTTGTTTGGATTGAAAATCGAGTTCTGTTCTCCCTGTGAGGTACACTTCCGGTATCTCTTTTTCCTATATGACGATTTCATTTCTCAATTGATTGTATAAACTGCATCTGAGATTCAGTAAAATAGAAACCATCGTTTTTAGTAAAACAGGTATACGGTAGTGAAAATATTTGAATTTCGTGTTCATATTTTGCATGTCTTTTATTCACCTGTGAACAAATCATTACCGGAATCTGTAAAACCTCAAAGAGGATTAATTTCAGTCAGCTTTTGTGCATCGCACGTACACCTTCAGTGGCTTGAATCACAGGGTACCAAAGAGTTTACGGGAAGCACATACATAAATTTAAATGTTTTATTCCTTTGTGTGAGCAACAATGTGCTCTGATCCCGTGAGACATAGCATCTCCAGTCTCCGTTATATTTAATAAATGAAGAGGGAAAGACTTACTCTCGCGTTCGCGATGGAAAAGTCATTATTGGAAATGTTCATCGGAAGCAAGGAAGCAGGTAGATCATAGTTAATAGAAATCGATACCAACGTTTCTGATTCTTCTGTCAGCATCTTTCAATTTCGGATCTCTTTCTTTCTTTTCGTCTCGGGAGCAAATAAAAGAGAAATAATTTCTACTCTGAAGACAAGACGCAACGTTGTTTGTTGACTCCATTAAAGCAGGATTTTATCCACCGGCATCACTTGCGATTGAGCCTGTGTCGCACGGGCTTTAACTCTTCTTGAAGACCGATGTGTGCTGCTGAGATACCTGGCCCGAAATTCCCCTCCGTGTTTGACATTCTGGTTTAATACCTGCTGATGATAATCCAAGAAAATCGAAGTCATTAGCGAGGAAGGTGGTGCATTTAGATTACTAAATCATGACAAGATCGGTGCTAATACCCAAAAATAAATGCGCTTGCGACCAAAACGCAACTGTCTCAAACAACTTCCCTTGAAGCAAGTCACAAACCTCTCATTAATAAACCGATACTCTTAGGACAAAACTTTCGACTTTCGACGAAGAGTAAACAGCTAATTATACAAAGTTACGAATCTAAACAAATGAAATCAATTTCATTTTCTTCTGTCAGAACTCTACAAATCCCTTTCTTGGTGTGATATAGTGCAGTGGCGAAAAAACACATGTTAAAACAAAATTTATTTAATGTTAATATGGTTTTTAGCACGTGTTTTGGTAAAGATGCATTCTTACACATTCACGATGGCGTCCAACCGTCTCTGTCGGCAGCAAACCTGTGCATCTAGATATTCTGAAGCTGAAAACATTATTTGCGCTGGGACACGTGAAGAGTGGAAAACCAGTGGGGACTTTTCTTGACGAATAATGATGTCGTTAAGTGGTGCACATACACCTAGAAGTATATTTTATTTCATATCACTGCGTCTAAAAAGTTTATTAAAAACATTTTCTTTTTTTTCTTCGAATACCTTTACGGACACATACCCTTTTGAATACACTCTCTAGTAAAAGTTACACAGCTTTCACGCTAGAGAAAGTAAATGGGTATAATCGTTTGTCACTACAAAAAATTCATGCTTGAAATTTTTTTTGTGCTGTATAACTGCGGTGTGGAATGTTTTGCGAATATTTTCTGAAAAACGTAAATTAAAATACCGAACTGAACTTTAAATATTGTAAAATGACTTAAATAGCGATTTTAAATAAACGTATTATGAAACTACTGAGATTATTATCTGTTACAGAATCCCTACCAAACTCACACCATTCAGGAACATGTTGACGCGATTCTGTTCATTTTTCTTATTTTTCTTTTATTGGAGGTTGAATGGCCACGTGAGTAACTCAGTGGGCCATAAGTAGTCTTCCGTCCCTAATTTAGGTTCACTGGCAGTTAGATAAACACAACACCCAAGTCTCACAGTGCCGTAAGACAAACACAACATTCAAGTCTAATCGGGATTCGAACACACACCCATCTTGGAAGAATGGTCAGAACTGCGCCACTAGGGCTGCTTCAATTCTCTTATACTGTATAGTTGACTCGGATATCTTCCGATAAATTTTCTTTGCCCACAAAATTTTAACTAGACCTCAGATCTCTTTGCGAAACTGAAACATTGTAGTAGGTTGGTTGAAGGCTTTCGGGCGATTAAATTGTATTATTTCTGGAATCCTTGTTTCATCTCAATTGCTACAATACATCCAAATCACCACTCCATTTTGAAATCACTTACCACAATAACATTTTTTTAAAACATAACACTTTATTACATTAAATGACAACGAGTTCTTCGCAACAAAACGCCACGACAACCTCTAAACATTTTTATCTGCACTCACGGGTATTGCACTTGCTACGGATGTGCTCATGGAATTATCTGTTATGATGGCTTGTGTTTTGATCAATCCTTAGATGAAGAAGAGAACACAAAGATCAGATCAGATTATATGTAGAGGATTTTAGGAAGGGAGTGTCAGACCCCAGGTCTTAAACAACCCTTAGAAATAGGAAGCTAGGAGATTTGGGCTAGAGTGCCCAATAGGAAAGTCACACGGAAGCGAGGTAGAAAGGGGGAGGAAGACGCCCTTATCTATTACTGGGGCGCCAGTACCCGGGGTCCGAAGGCTTAACGTGTCCATCCGACGCACGGCGGGTATTGAACATTCGTACCCGTCCAGGATCGAACCTGAGGTTATAAGAGAACAAAAATCGGGCACGTCGAAATATTTATAGGCGGCCATGAGGATATCTCAATTTTTGTCTTTATTTACAAAGAAATATTTTAAAAGATTAACACTTTCCTCTAAATCTTTCAGGGGACATTTTATAATTTGCCTGGGTAAAACTTTAATAATCTGAAAGTAATGCTATTTGGAAAGCAGTATTTGCTTTCGAGGAGCTCACGCGTAACAAAAAATAATTCTGGTTATTTATTTTATAAATCTTCAATTCTTCCCAGTCTTGTGAGCATAAATTATATTTCACCTCTAATATTTCCAGGTAAATTTACTTTTTTCAAGATTATAAAACTCACTGTATGATCGTTGAAGTTCCCGGATAGAAAAAATCAAAAGAAAATTATAATCCAAAAAGTATGAGACGGAATTAAAGAGTAAAAATTACCTGAAATAGACATTGTATTAAAATAAAGAACTTTTAGTTGCAATTTGAATATGACTCAAAGTACGAAGGATTACAAGTTTTCTTCAGCTGCTACGCACATGATGGACGCTTTGGCAAACAAGATTTATTACGTTTCCTTCGGTGCAACGATACAAAATATTCCAGCTCTATTTCAATATTGACAAGAGGAAATGTAAATACTGATTGGAAAAAAATTCAGAATACTAGAAAGTAAAATTTCTACTTACAGTTATTCGAATGTTCTTGGCTAGTGTAGATTCAGAAATATTTGGCGAAGGGTTTGTCAGCTCCCCAACATTCCATGTATTTGCTCATTTTGGTCGAAAGCCTGGTACGGAAACTTCTTCGAAGATCAACTTCAGTCGTTGCCGAAAGTTCAACAGCTGGTTTCTAGTAAAACAAAATTTAATCAATTGCAATGTGCTGACAAAGTATAGTGCTCTTAAAGGTAATGCATACATTTTTATAACTAAGACATTACTTAAAAGCGTTACTTTACTGTTCAACGTAATTTCCTTTAATCGCACGCAAACGAGGAGATTTTTAGCGGGTGCTTCTCTCATATTCGAAAAATTCCTCCCTCACGCTAAGATGATAAACTCACAAGCATAAGGGTTCGCGGAAGGCCTAGTGATTAGCGCTCCTGCCTTACACGTAAAGGTCCCAGAATCGATCTCAGGCAGATAGGAGCGTTCGAACCACTAAATATATTTTGAGCGTCGGACCGGAAAGTTAAGCCGTTCGACCCCGGGTTGTGACCTTCCTATTCTCTTCTCTAGCGTGTGCTGTGACGTCCGTCGTTCCTGCGACGCACAAAAATGGTTATATCTAGTGATTTCTTTCTGTCTACCAACTTTCCTATCACGAGCCTCTAGGTTCCATCTAATGTTCTTCCGTTTCCCTCCTCTCTTCAAAAGCCTGTCAAGGCGTAGCTAGCCGAGAATGAAACTTCGCTCTGTGCGGAAGCTCTTCAAACTCTATTTTTAAGTTAGGGAGAATGGTGATTCCGGCGGAGATTTGCAGCCAGAGCAACCTCACAAGCATGTAAGTTTTAAAAATTTCGCGCTGACTGATATGAAACGGGAACACTACTTTGTACCTAGCCTCATGCCATCTTACTTTAAGAAAAATCACGCTAAACACGGTTTCAAAATATACAGTTTCCAAACCTGCATTTATCAAGGAATGTCACAACACCGCGCAAAGAATTCTGAAAGATTCGAACTAATCAGTCACGACTATTCTTTGTTTATTTATCATCATCATCATCATCATTGTCAAACATTATCAATCCACTGCTGGACGAAGGTCTCCCCAAGTTTCCTCCACAACGGTCTGTCTTGTGCCAGTCTCCTCCATGTCACCCCTGCATACTTTCGAATTTCATCCACCCATCTCCCATGTGGTCTTCTTCTGGGTCTTTTCCTGTCCCTTGGAATCCAATCCAAAATTTCGGCTGTCCATCGATGATCTGTCCTTCTGGCAGTATGTCCAGCCCATTGCCATTTCAGGGATTTAACTCTGATCATGATGTCTTCCACTCTTGTCATTTTCGGATCCACGACTTCCTCTTCTTATCTCTCTTGGTTACACCAAGCATGCACCTCTCCATGCTGCTTTGAGTTGTCTGCAGCTTTTGTATGTCTCTTTTAGTTAAGGTCCACGTCTCTGCACCATACGTAAGCACTGGAAGGATGCATTGATCAAACACTTTTCTTTTAAGACATAATGGCATATTGCTCTTGAAAATTATGCTGTTTCTTCCAAAAGCTCTCCAGGCAAGTTTTGTACGCCGATTAATTTCTTCATCAATGTGACCCTCACTTGATATCTGCTGTCCAAGATAAACGTACGTGTCTGTTATCTCCAGCTTTTCTCCATCAATCGATAAATCTTCATTTCTTGTAAAAGCATTGAACATCACTTTTGTCTTCTGAAAGTTCATTTTTAATCCCACTTCTTTACTCTTGTCAGCAAGTTCTTGGATCATACTCTGCAGCTCTGATGGGGTAGTTGCAAAAATGACAGAGCAACTAAGAAACAGTTGGTTGTCGGCTGTTTATTTATATGGTAGGGAAAGTCCATCTAGGAAGGTTTGGTACCATTTTTAGAAACATTCACAAAGTGATTTGTTTTAAAACTGGCATTCAGGAAAGAATAGTATATACAATATCGAACCATTAATATACGTACAGTATATTGATGATTAGACAGTTTAGATACTACACTGAAGAGCAACTGAATTAAAGACAGCTGGCGTTATGCAAATATGGCGCTGTGGGCGGCACTCTAAACGGAAACGACATGACGTATGCAGCGATCCGACAATATAAGGAGTGATGCGACGGGAATCAATAACAGTTGGACTCAGTATAAAACTAAGGATCTAAGCGCATTTGATAGTGGGAAAATTGTCGGGGTCCGACGAATGGATCACTCCATCTCGGAAGTCGTGCAGGCACTGGGATTTTCACGAGCCACTGTGTCACGGGTGCACCGTGAGTACATCGAATCCGGTAAAACCATCCCTGCAAGGGCCAACTGCCGTGGACAACAGCGTGTGGATGAGCGGGGTAGTCGTCGGCTAGCTCTCATTGTAACAGCGGATAGACGTGCCACAGTGCAAGAAATCACTCGGCAATTTAACGCTGGTGCACAAAAACGTGAAAGCAGCCACACCATCCAGAACCATCCCCTTGCTATGGGGTACAGAAGCCATCGTCCCACGAGAGTACCGCTGCTGACCGCACATCACAGGGTGCAAAGATTAGCATGGGCGCGGGAACATTACCACTGGATGTTCCCGCGCCCATGTGGGAAAATGTTGCTTGGACTGATGAGTCGAGATTCACTTTGGTACATGCGGATGGCAGGATGCGAGTACGGCGTGAACCACATGAAGCGATGGATCCTTCTTGCCAGCAGGGTACTCTTCAAGCTGGTGGGAGTGACATTCTCGTCTGGGGACTGTTTACGTGGACTGAAATGGGACCCCTGGTAGGTGTGACATCGTCCTTCACAGGTCAACGTTACCGGGATATCCTGGACGACCATTTGCTCCCGTTTGTGCGTTTTCAACATTCCACTGGAGACCTCATCCTGCAGCAAGACAATGCATCGTTCCATCACTCCCGAATTATATCCGAATGAACATTTCACCGACGTGACCTCGCTTCCTTGGCCAACTAGGTCACCTGACCTCAATCTCATCAAGCACATGTGGGATGCCATCGAGAGAGATGTTCGAGGCTCTAACCCCCTCCATCAAATCTTCGTTAACTGTGGGAGCTTGTTCAGGGGTCGTGGATCCGCATGGCTTCCCAACGCTTCCAGTGTCTTGTCGAGTCCAACATATTTAAATTTAAATTTTCTCCTGACAGAAACTTGGTGCAGAGTATTCACGAAGACTAGAGGCCATTGAAAGGCCAAAGATTGCAGCACACAACGTTAAATTTCCTTTAAATCAGGAATATTTAGAGACATGCACGCCTTCTGATGTTAATGATGGGACAGTGTGCGTACAAAAATATTTAGGATGTCTTAACTTTGTTTTTATTCAGAGGCGCGTTACGCAGCTCATGCACGCATTATTTAGCTCAGTCATGACTTCTGCTGGACTGGATTTACAAAAATTCCATTTCTATTTCGGAGTGCAAAGTGAATTTCTTTTGTACTTCAACGTTTTTTTTTCATTTCCCATATCTATACTTCAAAATCCATGGCGTTGAAGAAATCCGCAGTTTTTAAGGTATTGTATATCCTGATGCTTTTTGTTTTGCTTTTAAAATGTTTATGTAACGGATTTTGCTGCACGTTTTGTATCAACCATTCAGAACAGATCCCAAATTAAATAAAAATAAAGAAACAACGCCCTTTCGAATTAACAGTGTCTAATGCTTGCACATCATGCCATTTCATAATCTTATCGTGGAGCCTGGATTCTACATTACTGATTACTCAGTTAGAGAAAGTCTCGTTCCGATTCACTATTTCCCCTGTAAGTTCTTTTATGATATGATTTTGTTCGCTTTCATGCTTTTACATTGTCCATTTATCTCAGGTTTTATCTTCCTCTATTCTTTCCTCGTAGATAACCACGTTCAGGAAACTACTATTGTTTTCATTACTTGTTCAAGGCAGCCTAGGTTTGCTTTTTGGCTTTCCTTGAAACAGCCAACAACCAACTGTTCCTTAGATAGTCTGTTTCTCAGTTGTTTGGCAACAGCCTTATATATTGTTTGCTAACTTCCTTATGCAATAACACTGTTCTGGTAAATGGGGATAAAAGGTGCTGGCAAACATTTATTGAGAGAAAGAAAAGTTTAAACGACCTTTACCTTTTCATTAAAAAGCAAAACCAATTGTTGGTGCAGTGGGTACATATTGTGAAAAGATGTTGGAATTAAACCAACATGCATTGAAAAAGCCATAACATTGTAACCGCCTGTCAATAATACACTGGCGTGCAAAACTTAAGTACGAGACGGTTTTTCGAATGTAACGTCGTGCAGAAGTGCTCCACATCGACTCAAATCATACCATAAGATCCCCAAGATGTAAGAATATGGGACAAGTGAGCAAAACCGTCCAAACAACGAATCCAAAGGATACAAAGGCACTTTATTGAAAAGCTAGCTTCGAGCACAACTGGACACAAGACAGAAACGTCCATGTGACAGGCTGCTGCCAAAAAAATCCAGTCTTTAGTAGGGGATATGATCACCCCTGACTGTGCTGCAGGATTTACAACGTCTGTCCATGCTAAGGACGAGGTTGTCCAGAAGCTGTTCAGGCACCGTGGCCCATTCCTCTTGTAGCGCCAATCGCAGCTGCGGAATCGTTGCTGGCGGCTGGTGACGTGCTGTCAAGCGTCTCCCGAGAAGGTCCCACACGTGTTCGATTGGACTTATGTCCGAGGACCTTGCGGGCCAATCCATGCGTTGAATATCTTCACTCACCAACAGCTCTGCGACAGCCCCTGTACGATGAGGTGTAGCGTTGTCGTCCATGAAGAGGAACTCAGGACCCACAGCACCTCTGAACAGACGCACGTGAGGCAGCAGAACCTCGGTATAATAGCGGACACCAGTGACTGAACCTCCTTGGAATATGTGGAGGTCAGTACGGCTACCAAGCATGATACCGCCAGAAACGAGATCTCCGCCACCTCCAAGCCGGTCCCTTTCGATGATGTTGGAGGTGTGATTACGTGTTCCCCGCTCTTTCTAGATGTGTATACGTCCAGAATGCTCGTCAGACTAAATCGACTCTCATCCG
Organism: Macrothele yani; assembly: GCA_039090855.1. Lineage (NCBI taxonomy): Eukaryota > Metazoa > Arthropoda > Arachnida > Araneae > Macrothelidae > Macrothele > Macrothele yani. Next base: position 32,643,397 of record CM077032.1, on the reverse strand, counting down.
TAAAGCGAACTCGACCCTATTGCTGATGTGTTCATTTCTTGTGTTCCTGGCACCACAGAAACCGCCGTCTCCGATGAGCAGGCGTTAATGGCACACACCGTACTGGTCGTCGTGCAAATAGACCACCCTTGTGCAGCCTCCTTGCTACGGTAAAACGCGATAACGGACGTCCAGTTGTCTGTTGCATGTGCCTTGCGATTTCTCCCGCTGTCTGCCGTCTGTCTCTTCTCGCCTGTAGGACAATGTACCGGTCGTCCGCCGCCGGCCGTGGTTGCTCGTGGACGACCACTGCTAAACTCTCGGACAGCTGTTCCTGTCGTTTGAAATGCTCTCCAAGCTCGTGAAACGATGCTGTGAGCGATCCCAAACTCCTCGGCCACACTAGTCACACTTCGACCTTCTTTCAACTTTCCAATGACGCGACCTTGGGTAAAGTCATCCAGATGTCGTCTACTGGATTGCATGTTGGCCATATCACACGATGGCAGCAACCCGACGTCGTTCAAACCGATGTACACCGTGCAAAAGCTTTCACCGAATTGCTGAGCGTACACCGCCCGTATTCTTTATACCCTTCCGACACTCCCCTCCCTCTTACGCCATGCTGCATATATGCGCATGCCCTACCGTACCGGAACCTAGTCTATCTCCTGAGTGGTCTTTCGGTCCGTTCTGCCTGCTCGTTCCACTGTTCTGCTAATTTCTCCTCTCCGTCCTTAATTTTTGCACACCAGTGTATGATTTTGGTTCCTCTCTTTCCGCTAGAACAGCTCTTACCCGGGGGAGCTTAGACATTACAAGATTTCTACAGGTGTCTTGTGACTGCGAACACGTTACCCGCAGATTTTCTTAACTCTTGTAAGTTGCGTGGTTGAGCCTCAGCAGATCCGATGTGCTGTTGCAACTCACACTTCAAATGCTTTATTGGATTGATGTCTGAGGAATTTGGAGGCAAAGGCAATAACTGGAAGAATTCCTCGTGTTCCGAGAAGTATTCTTAAACATTTCGGGCAGTAGTGACATGACGCATTATCCTTCCAAAAGATGGCACTACTAGAAGGAATTACCGTTGACTTGAAAGAATGTAGATGGTCTGCAATGTTGTTTGGGTAGGTGGTAGACGTCATATATTTGCGCTTCTGAAAACTCAATTCAAAACATTTCTTTGCGATTAGGTACCGCTCTAGAAAAAAAAAAGAATTAAAGGGGCACAGTCGCACCTGTGCCGGAACCTACAACGTCAACTGTCACTATTTCATGGTACTATCTCACTAGTTCTACGTCCTTAAAAGTATTCGGCGAACGACAGTTGACATAAACCTACTTTGGAGGTTGCGGCACAGTTCCTACTGTGCCCCCTTTGATTTTTTTTATATAAAGAATAAATAATCCTCTTTATTTCGGTTTATCGCGTACGTCCGTAAGCCGTGACCGTCAGCTACGGAATGTGGAGCAGAGGTCGTCGCTATAATTATCTTTTCACTAGTTGTCAACCTTAAAAGGGCGTGCGGCGAAACAAAATCACCTAAAATTTAGCTTAACTTTCTAACGCTACTGTATCAAAGGGTTAAGAGGTGGAAGGTTGAAACTTGTTTTGTTACAAATGGGACTCTATAAACTATCGAATAATTTGTTATTTATTACACTATGATTATTAGTTTCGTAGAAATAAGCGTTCAAAATGTGAGATGTCTTCGTTGCATCCGTGCTCCTGATGTTACCCACCCACCCAGCGCGGAAAAAAACGTAGATCTACGTCAAAAAAAAAAAAAAAAAAAAAAAAAAAAAAAAAAAAAAGAAGAAAGAAGAAAAACCTCTTGGACATATTTTGTGCTAAATATTATCCACAGTTGTTTCGTCAGTCGATATAGACATTCACCTTGTTTTTCTCGATATTTCCGCTTCCAACAGTCCCATTTGGAAAATTATTTCTTTGTCCGATAGAATTCACGTAACTTCAATATTAACGTAACTTGAATTTTTCTTAATGCATAACATACCCACTAGAGTCAAGTATCTGTTTGCAGCATACGTGCAGCAATGTCTGCGCGTCCAGAAACGAAATTGAAAAAACCCGTTTTGGTCCGATACAACTAACAGTAAATTGCCGCCTAAAATAATGCACAATTTCCTCGCGAGGAGGCGCTAATATTTAATCAGCTTTCCTCAATACCTCTGCTTCGGAAAATCCGATTTAAAAACGTCTTTCAACGCCGGATGCCATTCACTTTGTGGAACATTTTGAATGTATCGGTGACATTTTTGTAGCTCACGGTGAAGTTCTAGGTGGTATAAGTATGTATTTCTGTCTGCACTGCATCTCCACTTTTAAAAATTCTGTGGAAGAATTTCTTTTTTTAGGGTACGCTATTCGCTACTTGGGAACTTTATCCTCTTTAAATAATGCACAGTTTTTCGCTAGGGGGTGTAAATAGTACCATGTTTTCTCGTTATCTCTGCTCCGAAAAAAGACATTTGAAAAATTATTTTTTCCTAGCAGAGGTTTTGCTGTGAAGAATAACACTGAACAACAAAAATAAACTTTTTGTTTGTTGTCTGCATATGCTGAATCATACAGTATTTGTCATGCTGATTACAAATCTGCTTGCTAAATTGTACTATCGGGCATAGTTCTCGAGTAACCTGTTGTTTCAGTGTACAATAAGCCTTCATTTTGGCATGTGTATTTCGCTACAAGCAATTAATTACACTTTCCTTAAAAAGTAGTTATTTTAGATTTTCTTCTGTATTTTGGTTGTACTGCATCCCTTTTTAGATTCGAGCAGTAATCAGCTGGCATTTTAGGTCTCCATTTTCCTTTATAGCGGTTTTCTAGGGTACATAAGTCCTGATGAAACCGATCTCCGTGCTCATCGCTTACAGCTCCTGCGTTTAGTGAGAAAAAGTCCAGATGCAAGCGAAGGAAACGTATTTTAAGGGACATATTGCGTCTCATGGCTTTATAGTTTTCTATTAGGTGTGCAACTTAATTCTCGGCCCCTAACCGCAAGCGATCATAGAACGTCGGCAAATGCAAATAGCTGTGTGCGATAATGGCTGATTGCAGCGCCATCCAACAGCTTTCCAGGCAACCGTAACCGCTCACAGCTGTAGTGACAGAAAAGACGAAAGTTGACGGTGAAAGCAATGTCGTTCAAGAAGCAACATTTGCGGCACTGCCTCCTGTTCGCGTTTCAGCTGAAAAAAAGTGCCGCGGAAGCCCAGCAAATAATCTGTGCTGCTTTGGGAGAGGCTGTTGTATTCTACAGTGCGTGTAAGAAGTGGTTCCAGCGGTTTAAGCAGGGAAATTTCGATCTCCGTGATACAGAACGACCGGGACAGCCACAGAAAGTTGACGATGAGGAACTGGGAAAACTGTTGGACGCGGATCCCTGTCGCACATAGTCAGAGCTCTCCCAGGAACTCGGAGTAACACGGCAAGCCATTGCAAAGCGCCTGCACAAACTTGGACGGATTCACAAGGAGGGGAGGTGGGTGCCCCACCAACTCACAGCTGCGAACAAGTCTAGGCGCTACAATGTTGCTGTGTCCTTGCTGTCCAGATTCAAGAAGAAGGATTTCCTAGACAAGATTTTGACCTGCGATGAGAAGTACAACCTTTACGATAATCCTAGGCGGTTCAAATCGTGGGTTTATCCAGGTCAGCCAACCACCAGTACCGCCAAACCGAATATCCATGCCAGGAAGTTGTTGCTGTGCATATGGTGGGATCAGCGCGGTGTTGTACACTATGAGTTGCTCAAACCCGGTAAAACGGTCAACGATGAGTATTATTATCAGCAACTCATACGCATGAGTGACGCAATGGAGGCGAAAAGGCCATACACCGGCAAGAGCAGAAGGTCGGTCCTGTTACTTCAGGATAACGCGCGTCCTCACACCGCGAAAACGACTTTAAACTCGATCACCGACCTGGGATGGGAGATTTTGTCCCACCCGGCATATTCTCCAAACTTTGCCCCGTCGGATTATCACTTCTTCCGCTCCCTGCAACATCACCTGAGTGATACGTACTTCTGTCGAGAAGGTCCACACAAGTATTGATGACTTTATCAACTCGAAACAGCCCTGTTTTTTCCGCAGTGGCATTCGGTAGCCCCCTTGGCCGATGGCTCAAATGTATCCAACATGATAGGGATTATTTCCCTGATTAGGTACGTACGATTTGCGATAATTTGCGGTGAACGTGTCGTGCCTGTGGCCAAGAATTAAGTTGCACATCTAATAGAAGCTCAGTAACAAATTCCTTATAACTTTCTGCCTTCCGATTACCTAAAAAGTTTAGGACCACATTTTTAAAGGACTTCCATTCAGCAGCTTCAGTCTCATTCAAAGTGCTTTCAAATGCAAGATCACGCATAAGTTCCCTTATTTGTGGATCAATAAAAATGCCTTGTTAAATTTTGGCTTCAGATATTTTGAGGAACTTATTCTTTAGAAAACGAAAGCTTCTCCGTCTTTATTCAGTTCCTTTCCAAACTGTTTTTATGAAACGCAGTTTGATGTGAAGCGGTAGTAAGTACACGTTCTGCGGATTTACTAAAGACTCAGCAAGAACATTTTTATCACTTGGAATTAAGGACTTTCTTTTAGGCTAGGCCTTTTTAATGTAATGAGAATTTCTGTTCCTACTGTTCCATTTCACAGAGGAAGCAGCAATATTTTGTGTAACCAAGTTGTAGTCCAAGGAATAAAGCTATCACTTTAAGATCGCCACAAATTTTCCATGAGTGTTTTTTTGTATACTATACATTGAAAAAACAGTCTCATATTTGCATATGTTTCTTTCATGTATGCAGCATATGCAACAGGTACTGACGGATACATGTTTCCGTTATGAAGGACAGCTTCTTAGGTTATTTTTGAGGAATCTAGGAAAAGTCTCCATTTAGGTTTGTGTTGCTGTGCTAAGGCTTCAATCATTGCAGCACACAAAATCACCACTCTTCGAAAATAAGTGTTCAAACTCTTGCTGTCGTCGACGAAAACTACAAACTTTTGCACTTGGTGTTGAAGGATTCCATCCCTTCAATCTTGAAGCCAATATTCCGGCCTGCCTTTTTGCTAAATAAAGGTCACGACCCAGATCATTTAATTCTTCCTGACTTATAAGGTGAGGCACAGAATCTTCCGAGAAATCAGGGTCTTGTTGTACTTCAATATCTTCTTCGCTGTGAAGATTTATTTCATCATTCACGATACATTACAAGATCTCCATGCACTTCAACGTGAAGATGATCGATATCGATAAATTTCTTTGTGAACAAGGTCAAACTTTCTTTGTTCACAAAAATCGAACAACAAGTCGGGTTTACTCGCTGAACCATGAATCTACTTAATCGCCATTTCGAATCATGATAACACAAATGTACAGGTGTGATAAAAAAGTATCCATACTGTTGCATAATTTCGGAATAGTACAACACAGCAGGAAGCGGTTTGGAACAGGTTAACTTTAGAACCTACGACGCATGTGTCGTGAGTCACGTGTCCTCTGCTCATCCGTTTTTCCCAATAGTGCTTTGTTCTTACGTGCGCGGAGCTGTTCGTCCCATTTGTCATGTCGGAAAAACCTGATCAATCGATTTGCATCAGATTTTGTCAAAAATTGATCAACCGATTTGCATCAGATTTTGTCAAATATTTATCAATCGATTGCATCAGATTATGTCAAAAATTCATCAATCGATTTGCATCAGATTTTATCAAATATTATCAATCGATTTGCATCAGATTATGTCAAAAATTGATCAATCGATTTGCATCAGATTTATTCAAAAAATTAATCAATCGACTTGGATCAGATTTTGTCAAAAATTGATCAATCGATTTGCATCAAATTTTGTCAAAAATTTAGAGAAACTTGCAAAGCCACATTTTTAAATTTACAGAAAGTCTATAGGGAGGATTGTATGAGTCGTGCAAAAGTTTATGAGTGGTATAAAGGTTTTAGAGATAGTCGTGAAAGTAACCAGCAGAAGCGAAACAATATCGAACTTGTGCGCACAGGAAAATCGCCAGATCAGTATTTATGAGTTATCTGAAGGCTTCAACATTAGTTTCAGTTCATTTAGTCGAATCTTACGAAGGATTTGCGTGTCAAATGCGTCTCAGCTAAATTTGCTCTCAGCTGAGGAGACAAAGACCAGTGTTTCAGCATACTGACCTGCTTGAGGAAACACAGACCCGTTTTTTAGCCGCTAGTGACTTGCTTGAGGAAACACAGACCCCTGTTTCAGCTGCTTGAGTAAACACAGACCCGTGTTTCAGCAGCTAGTGACCTGCTTGAGGAAACACAGACCCCTGTTTCAGCTGCTTGAGTAAACACAGACCCGTGTTTCAGCAGCTAGTGACCTGCTTGAGGAAACACAGACCCCTGTTTCAGCTGCTTGAGTAAACACAGACCCTTGTTTCAGCAGCTAGTGACCTGCTTGAGGAAACACAGACCCCTGTTTCAGCTGCTTGAGTAAACACAGACCCGTGTTTCAGCTGCTAGTGACCTGCTTGAGGAAACACAGACCCCTGTTTCAGCTGCTTGAGTAAACACAGACCCGTGTTTCAGCAGCTAGTGACCTGCTTGAGGAAACACAGACCCCTGTTTCAGCTGCTTGAGTAAACACAGACCCGTGTTTCAGCAGCTAGTGACCTGCTTGAGTAAACACAGACCCGTGTTTCAGCTGCTAGTAACCTGCTTGAGTGCGTCTAAAACGCCAAAAGGTTTAAAAGCTATCATAATTGGTGACGAATTGTGGGTTTATGGATATGACCCAGACTTGTGGTCCAGTCTTCAGTGGAAAACCCCAAACTTTCCCAGACACAAAAAAGTTCGACAGAGCTCCAGCACTGGGAAGACAATGCTGAATGTTTCTTTCAATCATGAGGGGATTGTGCATCATGAATACGCTCCATCAGGTCAGACAATCAACAAAGTGTATTACTGTCAAGTTCTGCATCGCAACTTGTGCATTAGTTTCTTGCTAAGCACCGCATTGCACAAGTCCGACAGCCATCACGTTTTCCATATCTCGCTCCCTGAGACTTCTTTATCTTCCGCAAAACAACATACCTCTTGAAAGGAAAAATATTTCAAGATATTAAGGAGATACAAAAGAATGCGCTGAAGCAGTTGTTCCCTATTTCAGAAGATCACTTCAAAAAATTCTTCGGGCAGTGGAAACAGCGCTGGGCGAAGTGTGTGGCCTTGGAAGGGGACTATTTCGAAGGCAATTATATTTCGAACATGTAAGCCATGCACTTTGTTTTAATAAATCCAATCTGGATACTTTTTGATAACACCTTGAAATGTATCCTTGGCGTAGTTAATCGTGTACATCACTTTTGCGGTTCTTGTAGGTGGGGTTGGGGAACGACGAGTGTGGTATTCCTATTTTTTTATTAACCCTCGAAATTTCTGATTCCCATTTGATATCTTAACACACAAATTATTAAATCATTACATTCGTTGTTATAAACAATGTTGCCAACATTTTATAATCCTCAAGATTACTAATATACATTTTAGAAATTGATAACAAGGAACAGTACACCAATTAAGTATTGCAATAGTAAATAGTAACACTGTACTAGTGATCCGATTTATTGGAGTAGGAAGTAGACACATTAACGTTTCCAAGCTTTCGCAAATCAACCAGATGGATTTTTCAAGGCAGTTTCTGTCTAATGTCCTAGAGAAAAGCCATCTGGCTGATGTGTGAAAGCTTGGAATTGCTAATGTGTCTACTTCCTACGCCAATAAATCGGACCACCAGTACAATGTTACTATTTACTACATTTTAAAAAATTATTGTTGCTCAGTCACTAGTAATAAAGCGATGACTTGTACCTTTGGGGCTACTATGAGAAAGGTTTCGACTTGATGGTCAGCCAGGTACTGATCTCTCTGGTGTCCATTTCCAGGCTCGGCCTCAAACTTGCCATCTAGTTGCTGCAGAGTTGCCTTCGTAATGTGCACTTTCCTAAAGGAAAAAATATGATGGAACCAACTTTTTGCTTTCGACAGGGAAATATACAAAATGGAAATGCATTTATAGGAGAAACTTACTTTAGAAACCGCAATTTCCCGAACTGATGTGATCTTTTCAAAGCGGAAAAAGTGGCCCCTGTGGCGCGGTGGTCTAAGCGCTGACTTCTGATCGTTCGTCCGAGATGGATCTTGATTCGAATTCCAGTGAAGCATGGATGGTGTATTTGTCATAGAACACTGCCTCTCTCTCTTCTTTAGAACCAATGGCCCTAAATTAGGGACGGACAACTTCTTATAGGTCATCGAGTTGCTCACGGTGGTCGTTAAACCCCAAACAAAAACAAACAAACAAAAAGGTATACCTATCTATAGCAGCTTTAATTTAGTCCAAGAGCCAGACCAGCTTTATTTACTCAAAGAGTGCAAAAGCTTTGTAAATATGTTTTGTTTATATATGACATAAGTGTCTCAGAAAAGTGAGTGCCGCCCCGGTGACGCAGTGGTCTAAGCGATGGTCACTGATCATTCGTCCGAACGGGGTCCGGGTTCGAATACCGGTCAGGCATGGATGTTGTGTTTGTCTTACGGAACTGTCTCTCTCCCTTCCTTGGAACCAGTGACCCTAAATTAGGGACGAGCGACTGCTTATAGCCCATTGAGTTGCTCACGGTAGTCGTTAAACCTCCAATAAAAAAAAAAGTGAATTTTGCAAAATTCCAGTGGTAGGTTGCTACGTGATAACGTCATCAATATGGCTGCCGGCTATTATGTAGTTCTACATTTAAATATGCATAACTTCTCACCCGTTTATGTCATGAATTGTTTTCAGAAATATTTCAAATTTAATGACAAGAATTTTTTTCTAATTACTCATTTTTGTTCATTCCATTTTTTTTAGATAATTGCATTTGAACGTGTAAAATCAGTGTTCACATTGGCTATGTGTGACATTTATCCATGATTTGCGCTAAAACTATACGACTTTTGGAAAAATACTCCGGAACAAAAAAGTTGTTAATGAGGATTCAGAAAATGTATAATAACATGGGGTTGACCCCAACGCTTAGAGAATTATGAGTGATAACTCGTTATAAGTCCACTTTCTCATCAATATGGCTCGCGCGCTATTATCTAGTTGCCCCATTTAAACATGCAAATCTTCTCACCCGTTATGCTACAGAGATGATGTTTTTTACTAAAATGTATCAAATTAAATGACAAATATTTTTTGTAATTACCCATTTTTGTGAACTCCATTAGTTTTGGAGATAATTTCTTTTGAACGTGTGAAATTAGTGTTTACATTGGCTATATATGACATTTTATCATGATTTCCGACTTTCAAAAAAGTCTCCGGAACGAAAAAAGTTGCATTTTTTTATGGGAATTCAGAAAATGTACAAAAACATAAGGTTTACTCCAATGCTTAGAGAATTATGAGTGATATCTCGTTATACGTCCACTTTCTCAAGATTTACAGTTTATTACACAGGGCTTTCATTTCAAAAGTATTCGCCCTAAATATCTCTCGATCAGATGCACATATCGTGAACACGTTTAACTGTGATTTTTACAAGATTTCAAACAGGAAGAGTATGATGAAATATTAAAAAGACCTTTTTTCTGTTGAATTACTTTTAACAAATGTTTTTATAATCGTCAGCAAAAATGTACAATTTGCTAAACATAATATTCTGTGAGAAGGATTATCAAATAAATTTCATTGGATCTCCTCTTCACTTTCATTGGAACTGCTATCATCACTGTTTAAATCACTTTCCTCGTCATATTCTTCACTGTCCTCTTCTGTGGCGGTTTCAAGGTTTTCTGGGAGTGTTGGACCATCGTACCATTTTATGTGGTACCTGCCAATTTTCAACTACCATCAGTGTTCAGTTTCATTTTTGGACAGCCCGTTGTCACGTTTTCTACAATGGGCTCATTTCCATAGACATGCCACTGAATTGCTTTTTTAATCTTTTGGATCAGAGTAGGTTTAGATGGTGGCAACATTGCTGGATGAATCCTTTTAACTTTGGAGAATGCCTTAGACTGGATCTTAGGTGTTGCTTTTTTCATAGGTAGACTGTGTCTTACTTCACTCACAGACGAGTATCAAGGGTGTCTGTACATGGCAGAGTCAAGAGAGAATGGCACGGATGTTAGAGGATATTCCATGAATATTTTGACATCACATTTTTGGACAGTAGCCATACGAATTACTTTACCGAAAGCATCTAAAGTGCACTTGGCAACCTCTAGTTACTTTTGTTCTGTTTTCAGGTTACTTGGTGCAACAGAAGAAGTACAGTTAGCTACCAAATTTCGGGGTATAGGCTTTTCAACATTCTTTGAATCTAGCAAATACATTATTTTGAACTTTTCAGCAGCTTCTTGCCCTTTAGAAGAAAATGAAAGATGATCCAGTGTGACCTTCTCATTGATTGTCTGTCCAGTTGAAATGTGCCTGAGTATCCAAGTCTTGAAATGGGTTTGGAAAACCATTTAAGGTTGAAATTATTTTTTTCAATATCTCTGTGATTTTTTTCAATGAATCTTTTTTGCAAATCATGCTTCGTATCTGGAGCTTTTTTCATTCCACTGCTTTCAAGTAAAATGCTCACTATCTCACTTTTCAATAACTTTGTGATCATCCATCCAGCTCTAGCAGATTCCGAGTTTGAAAATGTCGTGATGCCTGTGAACTTTGAAGAAGCGTCAGCATTTACAGTCAGCTCCAGTGTAATGCAGTGGCGCCCATATGAGTGCTTTTAGGGGAGGGTCTGAGAAGAATCCTTACCTCCTTCAAGGCTGTCAAACATTTTAGTAAATGTACAAGATACTAAAATACAACAAAAATCATTGATACAATCAATCATTAATATCTTATTATTTTTAAAAATGCTTTAAAAAAAGGTTTCTTGTGTTTTACTGTTTTAAATTTATCAAAAGTTTGGCTATACCAACGGCTAAGGCGGGGTCAAGCCCCCCTATACCCCTTATGGGCGCCCTTGGTGTCATGTCAACTGGTACCCTAGAGAATGAGTTACTAAGGCGCTTTCTACCTAGACCACCTTGCGTTTGTGCATACATGACTTCAGGGCATTCGGTTCGTAGGTTCAGAAGATTTAGGAGGTACACAGTCATCCATCACGCATAGTTCAGTCACATGACTCAGAAAAAGCTGGAATTATTTTCTCTAGGGCATCAATATACACTAAAGAGCAATTTAATTAGAGATACCTGTCTAGTAACGTGTAGCACTACCTTTCGCCCTGATGACGGCGGCGATTCATCTTGGCATGGACTCGACAAGACACCGGAAGCGTTGAAAAGCCATAAAGATCCACCCTGAACAAGCTCCCACAGTTCACGAAGATTTGATGGAGGGGATCAGAGCCTCGAACATCTTTCTCGATGGCATCCCAGATGTGCTCGATGGGCTGGAGGTCAGGTGACCTAGCTGGCCAAGGAAGCGAGGTCACGTCGGTGGAGTGTTTATCCAACCATTCGGATACAATTAAGGCGCGATGGCACGGTGCATTGTCTTGTTGAAGGATGAGATTCCCAGTGGGAAGACGCACAAACGGGATCAAATGGTCGTCCAGGATATCTCGGTTACGTTGACCTGTGAGGGACGATGTCACACGTACCGGGGGTCCCATTTCAGTCCACGTAAACAGTCCCCAGACGAGAATGCCACCCCCACCAGCTTGAAGAGTACCCTGCTCGCAGGAAGGATCCATCGCTTTATGTGGTTTGCGCCGTACTCGTATCCTTCCATACGCATGTACCAACGTGAATCTCGACTCATCAGTCCAGGCAACATTTTTCCACATGTCTAGGGTCCACTGGCAACGTTCCCGTGCCCATGCTAATCTTTGCATCCTGTGATGTGCGGTCAGCAGCGGTACTCGTGAGACGATGGCTTCTGTACCCCATAGCGAGGGGATGGTTCTGGATGGTGTGGCTGCTTACACGTTTTTGTGCACCAGCGTTAAATTGTCGAGTGATTTCTTGCACTGTGGCCCGTTTATCTGCTGTTACAATGCGAGCTAGCAGACGATGACCCCACTCATCCACACGCTGTTGTCCACGGCAGTTGGCCCTTGCAGGGATGGTTTAACCGGATTCGTTGTACTCACGGTGCACCCGTAACACAGTGGCTCGCGAAAAACCCAGTGCCTGCACGACTTCCGAGATGGAGTGACCCATTCGTCTGGCCTCGACAATTTTCTTACGATCAAATACGCTTAGATCCTTCGTCTTACTCATACTGCGTCCGACTCTTACTGATTCCCGTTGCATCACTCCTTATATTGTCGGATCGCTGCATACGTCATGTCGTTTCCGTTTACAGGGCAGCCCACAGCACCATATTTGCATAACGCCAGGTGTCTCTAATTCTATTACTCTTCAGTGTACATTTCAAGGTTACTTGTCCTATAGGCTCTTCTTAAGAATTTGTAGATGTTAACGAGATCAATAGAACTGAGCTGCTTTTCCGTGAAATCCTGTTCTTGTTTTTGCTTTGAATTTGTTGAACTCACCATACACTTTGTGACGTACCTGCCAGCAGGACGCACACGACATAAAGGCAGATAGTAGTCAGAACAAACGTCCGCGTAGCTTAATTGGTAGAGTGACTTATTCCGGAATGAGGGGATCCGGGTTTGAATCCTGGCGTGGACAGAAATGACGGAGAAATTTACTTCGTTATAATGGCGCCCGAACTATCCGGATGACCCGGCCGTTCAAAATTTCGCATTGGTGTGATGTTCTTTCCACACGGCGAGATAGGAAAAATCAGAGAATCCCTTCTCCAGCGCTTCGAAAAAAAAATTTGTGATGTTGCATTCCACACACCAGATTGACTGGGAGTTCCAAGTGTACGTGCTTCAGCGGATGGCTGCCTACAACGATTCATGGGCACGGCTGACCTGTGGGCCATGCCCCCGGCCCTCTTTCGGGGGAGGGGGAGATGTGACATACCTGCCAGCAGGACGTACACGACATAAAGGCAGATAGTAGTCAGAACAAACGTCCGCGTAGCTCAATTGGTAGAGTGACTTGTTCCGGAATAAGCGGACTCGGGTTCGAATCCCTGCGTAGACCAGAAATGACGGAGAAATTTACTTCGTTATAACTTGCTTTATATTTGAGCTCCCAGTAAACTTGTCCTAAGTATCTTGAGAAAGATCATTCAGTTTTCTTCACCTGATGTTGAAGTTCTTTTTGTATTGTACTGTTTTGTAGTTGTTCTGTACACTTCTTGAAACGGCAGCTTTCGAGAGAAAGAGAAAGTAAGATGTGTACTCGCTTACATATGCTAAAATCCTTTCCTCCGAGAAATCCATGTATTGGACCAGATGCGAGAACTTCGCTCTCTGAAAGAATATGTTCAATCCCTGAACTATCGAGATAGTATCCAAGAGCTTCAAAGTAGGCTATGTGGAATGATCCAAAGTAAATGAAGAGATTGTCAAAGGGAGGGCTTTCGTGATTTTGTATCATGATTGCAGGTTTAGCCAGAGCTAGAAGATAATGAACCAAAATTAAAGACTCTCCACACAGCAGCTATTTACTGTGATTCCTTCATAGTTTCCAGCACCACATCATTCTGTGCAGGGGGCAAAGTGACATTTCTCATGTATCCCATCTTCTGTTTCACAGATGTATTTTCTACAACTTTGGGATTCAACCCAGCCCATATTGTTACTATTTCAGCCCATCTTACTAAAACCATCCAAGTAAAATATGTCAGCATTGAGTCTGCGAAATATTTTGTAACAGGACAATTACTCACCAAAGAACACAATGGCTTGACTAATTTTGGTTTCTTTGGATATGGCTCAAGATCCTTTGAATCAATCTGAAGTAATCTTATCTTTCTATGTGGCTTACAAGATCCTGTGGGATTATCTATGAGAATACCGGATTCTTCTCAGCTATCGGCAAATTTTGTTTCACTTTCTGCTTCCATAGTTTGATTTCCAGGCTGTTCAGTTTCCAAGTTTTGGTAGCAAATGCCGAGCGTGTTATGTAAACTCCCTTTTCGTCTTTTCCTGACAATGTCACCATGTTGGAGTCGGAAGTTGTCTCAGGCTACTCCAGTGAAAAAGCCTAGGTCTTTTACATGTTATCTGGTATGACTCCTGCTTGCTTCATTAGAGGCATAGCTAAATCTGTCTCAAGCTCCGCAGTGGTGTGGTAACCAATAAAATGACCCAAGTGGTTGAGAATTTCTAGTACCTTTGTGCTTCCCGTCATACTTTTCATGCCTAAACTCAACAGAATATGTTTTCTTGGTTTCAATCTTCCGTTGCTTGGAACAATATTGTACCTGTGAAGATGAAGAAACTCGACGCTCCAGTTTTTCACTTGTTGGTTTAGAAGTGCCACTGTAAAATGTTCTGAAAAATACTTCAAGAAGGTTCGGTATTTCATTTTCTCCTAAAATAATATCGTGATCATTCAAATTGTAAACACACTGAACGTTTAAAAATCTGTCTACGCAAATATAAAGCCACTTGTTCAATCTGTGCCTCAATTTGAGATGAGTAATCATTGGCTACTGCTTCAGCTTCAATTTTTGAAATACAGTTTGAATATAGTATTATTCCCTGTTTGTTGCTCGACTTTGTTGTTTATAAGGCAGGACCAAAGTGACTCATCAGTTTCTCGACTAACTTTTGAGTTGAAAACACAGGACCTTCAATTACTTCTTCAAAAATATAAACACAATGTCGGGAATGAACCGAAGTCAGTTTTTGGACCTTATTTGATATAATTATGAATTCATTGACATAGTCTACTGTTTTACTAAATGCTTTGTGGTGTTTTACTTCATAAAATTTTCAAGATGTTTCAGTGGTTGTTTTTCTTTTATTCTCCGTCTCTCAAGACAATGAAGTCTTAAGGTACTGTTTGCGGCATGAGTGGTTGTACCATACATCCTTCGTTATGAAATTTTCGTCACCAAGTTTTAACAATAAATTTTGATCTTCAAGAACTTTTGCTGTGTCTTTGGTTCCCTTATAGGCACCCTTGGTTTGACATTTGCCCAGGGCTTCTTCTGTCCCTTTAATTTTTTTTTCCTTTTAATTCCACAAAAAAGTACAAATTTTTTCAACGACATCTGTGTTTGTTGCTATTTCCACAGAAAAGTAAGCTGGATCGTTTGATCGCAAAGGGTATCCTGAAGTTCTTGCTTGGGGAGTTTCAGTATCTCCTGTCTTCTGGACTGCGATGAAATTTTTGTAGCAACCTCGATGATAGTTATGTTTGCTTACATCAAACTCTTTTGGGAGTAAATTACAAATATTATTGTACTTGGAATCTTTATAAGTTCTTAATTTTGCAGAAGATGAATGTAATATTTTCTTCCATGTCGCATCAGTTAATCCGAAAATGGGTCGTTGAATATTTCCTGTGTGGATGATACAAGACTTTTTCTCTGCCGCCATTTTGAATTTCAACTACAAATATGCTAACTTGAAACAAAACAGAAAAAAATGTGTAATTTAGAAATTATTTCTCATTAAATCTAAAACATTTCGTTAAAAAATATCATCTCTGTAATATAAATGAGAGAGAAGATTCCCGTATTTAAACGGGACAACGAGATAATAAAAGTGGACTTATAAGGAGTTATCACTCATAATTATCAAAGCGTTCGGGTGAACCCCATGTTTTTATACATTTTCTGAATCCTCATTAAAAAAGGCATCTTTTTCGTTCCGGAGTATTTTTTTCGAAAGTCGTATAGTTTTTGAGTAAATCATGGTTAAATGTCACACATAGCCAATGTGAACACTGATTTTACACGATCAAATGCAATTATCTTAAAAACTAATGCAGTAAACAAAGATGTGTAATTACAAAAAATACTTGTCATTAAATTTGAAACATTTCAGAAAACAATTAATCTATGTGACATAAACAGGTGATTAGTTATGTATATTTAAATGTGGTAACTATGTAATAGCCGGCAGCCATATTGATGACGTCATTACGCAGCAACCCACCACTGGAAATTTGCAAGACTCACTTTTCTGAGACACTTATGTCATATATAAACAAAAAATATTCACAAAGCTTTTGCACTCGCTGGGGTAAAAAAATCCTTCCTGGCTTTTGGACTAATTCCTTTGGTGTTTGAATTCTTTCAGTTAGTAAAAATACATTCGATGCTGAAAAACTAGAAAAGAAAGAATGCAGACGCACACATTAATGAACACCGAAAATCTCCCTCTTGAAAGAAAATATTTGTTTCGTCATTCCCAAGCGTTGCGGAAGATAATAATGCAGATAAACTTCTTCCTTCCAATGCCTGTAACTACCTGTCAGATGTGTTCCGCCCCTGTGGCGCTGTGGCCTAAGAGCTGGCTCCTGACCATTCGCCCGAGATAGGTCCGGGTTGGAATCCTGTGAGGCATGGACGTCGTACACTGGCGTGCAAAAATTAAGGACGAGACAGGTTTTCGAATGTAACGTCGTGCAGAAGTGCTCCACATCGACCCAAATCATACCATAAGATCCCCAAGAAGTAACAATATGGGACAAGTGAGCAAAACCGTCCAAACAAGGAATCCAAAGTATACAAAGGCACTTTATTGAAAATGTAGCTTAGAGCACAACTGGACAGAAGACAGAAACGTCCATGTGACAGGTGGATGCCAAGAAAAATCCAGTCTTTAGTAGGGGATATGATCACTCCTGACTGTGTTGCAGGCTTTACAACGTCTGTCCATGCTGAGGACGAGGTTGTCAAGGAACTGTTGAGGCATCGCAGCCCATTCCTCTTGTAGCGCCAATCGCAGCTGCGGAATCATTGGGGGCGGCTGGTGACGTGCTGCTAAGCTTCTCCCGAGAAGGTCTCACACGTGTTCGATTGGATTTAGGTCCGGGGACCTTACGGGCAAATCTATCCGTTGAATATCTTCACTCTCCAACAGCTCTGCGACAGCCACTGTACGATGAGGTGTAGCGTTATCGTCCATGAAGAGGAACTCAGGACCCACAGCACTTCTAAAGAGGCGCACGTGAGGCAGGAGAACCTCGGTACAATAGCGGACACCAGTGACTGAACCTCCTTGGAAGATGTGGAGGTCAGTACGGCTACCAAGTATGATACCGCCCCAAACCGAGAACTCCGCCACCTACAAACCGGTCCCTTTCGATGATGTTGGAGGTGCGATGCGTGTTCCCTGCTCTCTCTATAGATGTGTATACGTCCAGAATCGCTCGTCAGACTAAATCGGCTCGCATCCGTAATGAGAACTCGACCCCATTGTTGATGTGTCCAGTTCTTGTGTTCCTGGCACCACAGAAACCGCCGTCTCCGATGAGCAGGCGTTAATGGCACACAGCGTACTGGTCGTCGTGCAAATAGACCCCTTTCTGCAGCCTCTTGGCCACGGTAAGACGCGATAACGGACGTCCAGTTGTCTGTTGCATTTGCCTTGCGATTTCTCCCGCTGTCTGCCGTCTGTCTCTTCTCGCCTGTAGGACAATATACCGGCCGTCCGCCAACATGGATGCTCGTGGACGACCACTGCTAAACTCTCGGACAGCTGTTCCTCTCGTTTGAAATGCTCTCCAAGCTTGTGAAACAATGCTGTGAGCGATCCTGAACTCCTCGGCCACACTAGTCACACTTCGACCTTCTTCCAACTTCCCAATAACGCGCCCTCGGATAAAGTCATCCAGATGTCGTCTACTGGATTGCCTGTTGGCCATATCACACGGTGGCAGCAACTCGACGTCGTTCAAACCGATGTACACCGTGCAATAGCTTTCACCGAATTGCTGAGCGTTCACTGCCCGTGTTCTTTATACCCTTCCGAAACTCCCCCGCGTACGCCATGCTACATATATGCAAATGCTTTAACGTACCGGACCCTAGTCTATCTCCTGAGTAGTCTTTCGGTCCGTTCTGCCTGCTCGTTCCGCTGTTATGCTAATTTCTCCTCTTCGTCCTTAATTTTTGCACACCAGTGTATTTGTTTTACGGAACTGGCTCTGTACCTTCCTTAGAACCAGTGGCCCCAAACTAGGAATGGGAAACTTCTTATAGCCCATCGAGTTGCTCACGGTGGTCGTTAAACTTCGAACAGAAACAACAACAACAAAAACTTACAGATGTGTGGAATTGATTCCAATGGTTGTAATCTAGCTGACGTCATGATCCGGCAGTTGTATTATCTGTGCAATGTAAATAACGCTTCCCCAGGAATGGTAAGTATATACCACGTTTATTTATATATTAGACATTTTTGTATTAGAGTAGTATGAAACCCATTTTGTGTTTAAATTAAAATTGGTAGAACTAAATTTGTATTTATATAAATATGTCATCTGGGTGTGTTATTAGCACATCTTTTGTAAAAAAAGATCGTGCTTATGTAATCGGTTTGTCCGTCCGTTTGTCTGCCTGTAGACACCACATCTCCGATTTGAAAAATTATTTTTGCATTGGGAAGCTTGAAATATGAGAATGATGATCCTTTATTTCGTTTTTTTTTTTTTACGACGTACAATTGTACCGCTAGAGGGCGTATATGCAGATGATGTCGAATTCCAAATACCTTTTATTCCATATATTTGCTTCTAAACATCCGATTCAAAAAATTATTTTATATTTCGATTCCATTTATGTTGAAGAGTATTTTAGATGTAGTTACTTTTTCAAGTCACGCATAGATTTTCCGCTATGGGGAGTAAAGGTAAATTGCGTTTCCTCCGATATCTCTTTCTGCACCGATGGGATATCCTTTGCACATAGTTCCTAAGTTTCGTAAAAAATGGTTTGGCCACCAGGGGGCGTAAGTCTTAATTTACGCTCTGATGTATTCGCAGCAAAATCTGAGCTTCTAAAATCTCGATAAAAAAAAAATCGTTTGTGGACCGATACTACACGTCGACAAACCTTTTAGGAAAATTTTCCTCTTAAAATAATGCATGGTTTCTACGCCAAGGGGCGTTGGCATTCCTTGTATGTCCTATTTTTGTCAATATCTCTACTTCTAGGAGTTCGATTTGAGAAATTCTTTCTTTGCTGGATGGTGTTTGCGATGCGAAATCTTTTTCATATAAATTCAAAATTTTCAAGTAAATCATAGACTTTAGGCTCGGGGGCGGGTGGGGGGGCAAGGTAAATTGCGTTTTCTGCGTTCTTTCTGCTTCTAAAACTCCGATTTGAAAAATTCTTCCTCTGTCGCATACAGCTCCTGATGGAAAATGTTTTCCATAAAAATTCAAATATTTGGTATAGCATCATTTGGCCACCAGATGTCATTAATATGATAATTTCTGCTTCTGATGTACTTGCAGCAAAATCTGAACTCCTAAAAACTCCACTAAAATTTTTTTTTCTTGGACCGATACCGGTCACATCGAAAAAACCTTTTTAGAATACTTTCTTCCTAAAATAATGCATGGTTTACCCGACAGGGGCGTAGATGTATATCTTATATTTGTTCATATCTCTACTTCGAAGAATCCGATTTGAAAAAATCTCTCTTTGTTGGAGAGCGTTTCCGCTGCGAAATGTTTCTCATTTAAATTCAAATTTTTCTTAAATCACAAGTCTGCAACCAGAGGGCGTAAGTTCACGATTCCGTTTACAGCAATATCTGCGGGATTAAAACCCCTATTGAAAAGCTGCTTTCTTCCGTGAGATACTATTGTTTTGTATACCGGTTTCATCGACTTTGAATAGCTTTGATTAATTAAATTTGCGTCTGCAGGGATTCAAAACCACGTGCTCATTACACCCGAAAATCGGGTGTCATGTTTTTTGTTTCATTTGAATTGACTTAGATAGTGGAGCTTCAATACATTCCTTCAGTTTGCCAAACAATGAAATTTTGGCAAAACCGGAAGATATTCAGTGCGTCTGAAATTGAATTAATTAACGCGTCCATCTTCGTTTATCACTATGGTTTCTGCCTTACTTAGCCAACTGCCTAATCATTTGTACGCATTACAATGAAAACTGGACGTTGTTAACCCCAATCGAGCACTACTTGCGCTATTGAATCCTCGTTGTACATAGGACCACTATTCTCTCTTCCCAATTATCTGAAACCTCATGGGAAAAGAGCAGAGATAATTAGCGTGCCAAAGAATTTAGATCAATGAAATTGGTTCCCTGGGTGGATTTCGCTCCAATTGTCATCATTTAGTGGAGATTTCCATTCCAGAGAAATGGAATCATTCAAATACAGGATTGGGCTGCCTAAGTGAAATGTCTGGAAAGCAATATTAAGGGTTTTCAAGGAGCATACGAAGATTTGTTTATAATGCAGAGTCTCTACCCGTGACATACGGCTTAACGTAACTCCCAAACTACTGCGGGTGTTTAGTGGCAGAGGGACACAAACCTGGATTCATTAGCTTGCATGCTGACCGTTAGACCTCGTGCTGCTTCCTCACAGTTGAAGGCTAATAGTGTTAATAGACTTAGCAAGTTTGTGTTCACCTACAGTAGGCAATGATTACGCATTCACAAATTGGATTTTAAACATTTTAATTGAGCGAAGCGAGGCCGAAGGCCAAGCGGGGCTCTCTTTACGAGACTCGAGACTGTTAGTTGTTCGAGCATAGGTATGTCATATTGAAAATTTTGGAGGTTATTAACAAAAGAGAAGATTGTTTATGCTAATATTGAAACTTCTAAGTAAATTATAAAAAAATTTAAATTTGGGAGATGGGTGGATGCATTTCGAAAAAAAACTGAAATTTTGAATAAGGCCATGAAAGAAAATAGAAAAATAAAAGGTACCACTGAATTTGGAAACTCCCAAAAGTTACTATTGTATTGTTTGCGTTGTTTGCGTTAGACGAGTAGATACACCTGAAAGTGGAAGAAAGGTAACTATTGTTTGCATGTGTACCGAATTTGTAAACACTAAAATTTAATGGTATACAATGTACACGTGTAAATAACCTTTTGGAAGTGGCGATGATCAAATTAGATAGTTAGGACAAAAATATTGATTTTACCACAATAACCTAAGATTACTTTCCCACCTCAGTCATTGCTGAGATGGATGCAGTTGAACCATGTGATGAAAATTTAAACTGAAAATATCTAAAACTTCACTGCACTAAGGTTTAGGTTTTTGAAAGGCCACTTGGCCTATATTTATTGTAAAACTTAACCAAAAACAACAACAAACACAATAAAAAAGTGTTTCATGAAGTCGGATAATTACACAGACAACCATGGGTTCTTGTTTTCGAACACAATCAGCTTTTAACATTTTTGTCAATTTCACTTTTGGCAACCAGGCCTTATAAAAGCCAACAAAAATCAGATGACACTCACTTGTTGCATTTATATCAACCATAAAAGGAAGAACACATATTTTTGCCAGAAAATCAAGATTTGCAAAAACACATAAATACTCTTGACTTAGGGCAGATAACATAAACATTGTGGATGAGTTTGGACAGCTGAAGTGCAATCTCTCACTCTCTTCATAAATTTATAGATTATTGTATACAAAATACAGATTTCATTTCCTTTCGAACACACCCCTCAAACCAGTTTCCTTAACCAACATTAATTTTAAAATTGCAATAACTGAGAAAAAAGATTATAAATAACCAAAAGTTACTTCCGCAAACAATCCCACACCACCAGGAAAACTCGCATTAAAACTTAATATACTCAACATTCTAGCATTACTTGATACAAAATCACTCCACTAAACACACCTTACTCAATACTTTACTCAATTACCTCAAAAGTTATCATTACACAATAATGCTGACCAATATACTTAAAATTCACCCTATCATCTAGAAAAATTCAAAATACTTCACTATTCAAACTTGCTCTGAGTACACAATATCCCACTATGTATACAAAAGGCAAACACTAACTCTCAACACTCCTGGGCACAAATTCATACTTATCTGCACTCCAACTGTTCACAACAATTTAAAATTTACACCACTAATTCTCACCAGCAATTTATCAACAACTTAATCGAAAAATTCAAACTAGTACCATGTAAGCTTGTAGTAATTTTTACTAACTCATGTAGTAAGCCACTGAGGTAACGGTAGGCAAAACATCTCAGTCAAATTACTAAATTTCACTTAAAAACAAAATTCTTACTGGGAGGAAGTATTATTGAGGCTGAAGGTGAGATTGGGTCGTGAATCCAATTCGACCTATGCACCGAAATGGTAAACTATGTGTGACTATCACCCGGCATTGGTTCTTCACTCTGATTTTGGGACAACATCACTTCACTCTCTGATAGATACCACCTCCTATGAGCCAACGAGCTTACTCGGGCAGAAAACAAATCCCCCAATCTGTTTTCATGCACCCTTTCAGACCCGAGGCGTGTCCACATAGGGAAAAGCATCCCACTAGAGTTCTTTTGCCCCCAAAATATCTCATTCTCTATTTTTCAGAAAACTACATCAACATCCTCATCTGCAGAAAATTCAATACATCACCTTTTACTCCAGAAAATTACTTCTTATCCTATTTTTCCCAGGAACACACTTCATATCTTCATTTTCCCAGAAAATCACTTATCTTTATTTCCCAGGAACACACTGTACTCACTCATCTCCCAGAAAATCACTATACCGCAGAACCACTTATTTCCAGAAAAATTCAACACCTATCGCAAATCTATCCATTTCCAGAAATCACCTCCTCCTGAATAATTCCAACGTTATACAAGGGTAATGTACAGTACAACACTTTATTAACCTAGTCAGCGTGCATGCCCTTTTTAATGTCTCCCACTCATGAAAATTAATTTTCCAGATCCATCTGCTGATATGGTCCCTAGCCACGCTAACTACTAAATGGTACACTTACTTTATACTTACTACTACCAAATACAATTAATATAATATTAAAATTTACCAAGCACACAGAGTTAAATTTCAATAATAATAATAACTGGTTTGAGGAGTTGCTTTTTTCATGATAGATTATGACACAATTTGGATTTCAGATATTCCTTACACATGTAAAAATTTACACAGCATAACACTATAAAAAAAACCTGAATGGAAAAACATTTACATTTTTATTACTTTAGTTCTACTGACCCAAGCATGGATTATAACTGAAACCTGACAATAGATTATAACTGAAACCACTGTCAAAAACTCACATGTTAAATATTTTAGAGTAACCCTAACATATCTCTTTCTTTGCAACATATTGTTTTCTCGACAGCCTTATTTTAAAACCCACTCGTCACATAATTAAAAAGCATAAATCAGCACATTACCTTTCTGGCTGACTTCAAAGGAAGGGCACAACAAATTAAAAAAAAAGTCCAGTTGTAACAGCGGCTGTCTGCTTTTCCCTTCCCTCTTTCCTTTTTTTTTTTTTTTTTTTTTTTCGCTGGGACTGAAGGTTTGCAGTCCATAATACGCCCGAGCATGGTTTCTCTGCTGGTCTTCGTGGAAGTGAAAGCACATTATTGGCTCCCAGGTGAAAGGCCACAGGTAGGAATCTTTCTCTCGGTTTCACGAAGAAATTTTCTTCAGAATGGTTGAAAACCCGGGTGAACTCCAAGGTACATTATGGATCCTCCACACTGCCTCCTGGGTCAAACGGAATCAGCCTCCCTCCATCTTGGATTTCGTAGGATGGTCCAGGCAAAAAGCGTTGCTGGTCATCGCTGAAGTGATAGCCGGCAAACTGGGAGCGCTGAGTAATTTTGATTAATTTTCTTTTTTATTCCCTTTTTTTTTTATTATAATATTCAGCCCTCCGTGGGACACTGGGTCCACTTACGCCTTTTCCCTTTTTTCGCCCAGCCAGCCAAAGCTCACGAAGAGCCGGCTTGGGGGGGGGGGGGCTTTCAACGGAGCCCCACTCTCGTTACATGCTGCCGGCCGAAACGAAAAGATAAGAGTGACGCTTCGCTCCCTTGAAGCCGGGGTGCTCAAATCCGTTGACCCCTCTCATTGGTCGAAACTTCTGCCTTAGTAACAGCAAAGAAGCTGTTCTCTCCTCTGTCTGTGCCCTCGTGCCAAAACTGTTGAGAAAAAACACATGGCCGGCCCTCCAACGGACTTTTCCTTCTTTTTTTCTCTCCCACGCAAGCCAGGGGTGACAATCTGACCTTCACTCGGGCAGAATCGCTGTTGCGTCCAGCACTCTGTTCTATAAATAGAATTCCCTTTGCCCAGGGAACCCTCCGCAAACACATTTTAGAAGCCTCTAAAATCCTTTTCCTAAAATGGCGGACGCTGAAAAAAATATTTTTTTTGGCCCTCTGCACAACTTTTCAGAAATGCCTTTTCTTCATTCCGTGATTAATACAAATAATTTTGCTTTCACAAAGGGGTTGATGCTGTCGTTTTCTCGCCCTTTTTTTCTTTTACTTTATATAACTTACTAAAAAAATGAATCAAGCCAAAAGAAAAAAGTTTAATGCCTATTATTTCCCTTTCTTTTAAGAAATTTTGGTTGCTTGGTGAGGGCCGTGAAGTAAATGAATATGGCTAATTATTCCCTTACCTCACTGCCTCTTCCAAACACAATTTTGAAACGTGGACTGTCGAGTATTTTCATTCTGTGTATTTTATTTATTTATTTTCTATTATTTTTATTTTTCGTAAATCCCAGCGAAGTGATCAGGTTCCCTAAGATTTACAAACATGAAAATTCTTGACAGGACAGGTACGAGATGACGCGATCACCGTGACTCTTTGCATGCGATTGGACATCGTCCATGGTTAGGTTTTGACGCCTTCCGATTCCTGAAATTCTGTGTCATTGAGGAATAATTGACAAAAAAAACTTGCATTTTTAGGGTTTTTTTCTGGTTTTAAGAAGGGGTCGTTTGTTGCCTATCTCCTCCGACGGTCTTCAGCCGATTGCGGTGACACTTGCCAAAGAGAAAAGAAAGGACACAGTGAATGACATGGGATTGGTATCATGGCGATTGGTCGTGTTGTATAAAAATAATGACTATTAAAAGCTGACCAGTTTTAATAATAATTGAAAAAATCCGCTATCTGTACGAGACTCGGGCCAATTAGTTGTTCGGGCATAGGTACGACATGACACATCCGATCACCGTGATTTTTGGCATGCGATTCAACATCGTTCATGGTAAGATTTTGACGCCTTTCAATTCCCGAAATTCCATGTCATTGAGGAATTTCAATTAAAACTAGATGGCCTTTTACTTAATGTTAGTGAGCCGAATGCGGCTCACTAACATTAATTTAAAAAAATACTTTGAATTGAAAAACGAAGAAGTGGAAAGACTCCATCTGTTAGCTTAACATTTGCTTAATCTACAAAAAAATAAAAGGAACTTTGTGTATGTGTGTATGTGTGTGTGTGTGCCTGTCTTTCGCAATACAAAATGAAAAATGTGGTTCCCGATCTGAGTGTGTCTTTCTGCTTTGTTTACATGCAACCTGTTCTGAATCAACGTGAAGGCGAAGGAAAGTAGTTCATAATAAATTTTAGGCATTTTTTTCTTAGAATGTTTCGTACTTTGTTCTGGAAGTCATACATTTTACGCGTTCGTAATTTAGAATGTGTTATAATAGACGCCTTAACAAGCTTAGATTTTGCAATAGCTTCGCTCAAAGTTTGCCAACTGTATCTGAGTTATCGGTTACCGTTGGCGGCTTGTCCTAGTGATAGTTCTTTTCCTACATGTCTTTGCTCGTTGAAAAGGACAATGAAAACAAATAGAAGAGATGGAAACGGGTCATGAGGTCGATATATTTTGGATGGTCAAACGTGTCGGGTCAACGTGTTGCTGACCCTATTTCGACCAGGTTCTATCTCCGTTTTATTGTTGAAAAGAAAAATAATTTTTGACAAACCGTCAGAGGTCTTGGAAATAATACTTCAGCGCTGCAGTGTATGATCCAAGAACTTTCCGAGAAGGGTATAGAAATGGGATTAAAAATGAACTTTCAGAAGACAAAAGTGATGTCCAATAGGGATGAAGATTTATCAATTGATGTGGAAAAGCTGGAGATAACTAATTCCTACGTTTAACTTAGGCAGCAGATATCAAGCAAATGTCACATTGATGAAAAAATTAATTGGCGTAAAAACTTGGTTGCAGAGCTTTTGGAAGAAACAGTACATTTTTTAAGAACTATGTGCGGTTATGTCTTAAAAGCAAAGTGTTTATTGAATGCATCCTTCCAGTGCTTACGTACGGAGAAGAGAACTTAACTAAAAGAGACATACAAAGATTGCATACAACAGAAAGAGGTATGTAGAGATGCATGCTTAGTATAACCAGGAAAGATAAGAAGAACTCGTGAACAAGGAAAATAGCAACGGGCTGGACATATTTCCAGGAGCAAAATCCTCGAAATGGCAACGGGCTGGACATATTTCCAAGAGCAAAATCCTCGAAATGGCAACGGGCTGGACATATTTCCAGGAGCAAAATCCTCGAAATGGCAACGGGCTGGACATATTTCCAGGAGCAAAATCCTCGAAATGGCAACGGGCTGGACATATTTCCAGGAGCACAATCCTCGAAATGGTAACGGGCTGGACATATTTCCAGGAGCAAAATCCTCGAAATGGCAACGGGCTGAACATATTTCCATGAGCACAATCCTCGAAATGGCAACGGGCTGAACATATTTCCAGGAGCAAAATCCTCGAAATGGCAATGGGCTGGACCTATTTCCAGGAGCAAAACCCTCGAAATGGCAACGGGCTGGACATATTTCCAGGAGCAAAATCCTCGAGATGGCAACGAGCTGGACATATTTCCAGGAGCAAAATCCTCAAAATGGCAACGGGCAGGACATATTTCCAGGAGCAAAATCCTCCCAATGGCAACGGGCTGGACTTTTTTCCAGGAGCACAATCCTCGAGATGGCAACGAGCTGGACATATTTCCAAGAGCAAAATCCTCCAAATGGCAACGGGCTGGACATATTTCTAGGAGCAAAATCCTCGAAATGGCAACAGGCTGGACATATTTCCAGGTATACAATCCTCGAAATGGCTACGGGCTGGACATATTTCCAGGAGCACAATCTTTGAAATGCCAACGGGCTGGACATACTCCCAGAAGCACAGTCCTGAAAATGACAACGGGCTGGACACATTTCCAGGAGCAAAATCCTCGAAATGGGAACGGGCTGGACATATTTCCAGCAGCACAATCCTCGAAATGGCAACGGGCTGGGCATATTTCGAGGAGCAAAATCCTCGAAATGGCAACGGGCTGGACATATTTCCAGGAGCAAAATCCTCAAAATGGCAACGGGCAGGACATATTTCCAGGAGCAAAATCCTCCCAATGGCAACGGGCTGGACTTTTTTCCAGGAGCACAATCCTCGAGATGGCAACGAGCTGGACATATTTCCAAGAGCAAAATCCTCCAAATGGCAACGGGCTGGACATATTTCTAGGAGCAAAATCCTCGAAATGGCAACAGGCTGGACATATTTCCAGGTATACAATCCTCGAAATGGCTACGGGCTGGACATATTTCCAGGAGCACAATCTTTGAAATGCCAACGGGCTGGACATACTCCCAGAAGCACAGTCCTGGAAATGACAACGGGCTGGACACATTTCCAGGAGCAAAATCCTCGAAATGGGAACGGGCTGGACATATTTCCAGCAGCACAATCCTCGAAATGGCAACAGGCTGGACATATTTCCAGGTATACAATCCTCGAAATGGCAACGGGCTGGACATATTTCCTGGAACAAAATCCTCGAAATGGCAACGGGCTGGACATATTTTTCAACAATGAACAATCGAAATTTTAGACTGGATTCCAAGGGACAGGAAAAAATCCAGAAAAAGTCTACGTGGGAGATGGGTGGATGGAAAAAACTGGCCCAAGACAGTCCATTGTTGAAGAAACTTGGGCGAGACCTTCATCTAACAGTGAATTGATTATGATTGACAATGATAACGATGATGATATATTTGAATTTATAGTTCAAAGCAGATTTGTCCGGGTCAGGTCCAGTTATGTGACGGCCGTGTCCGGGTCCAAAAATTTTGACCCGTTTCCAATTCTGCTGGTAAGCTCAATATTGCATTTCATTTTTGCTTTCCTGATTCTCTAAGCTTCCTTCCGTAATTTTCACTACGAACTTAAACTCAACAAAAAAAAAAAAAAACACTTTGAAAGTCCACTTATGAACATGCAAATAGAAGACAACAGCACATCTAACGGATGCTGCCATTTTAATCAAGGAAATGGAAAAACCAAGGTGCGGCCGGAAGATACGTCTCTGTGGGAGTAATAATGGTGCAAAACGGGAATGATGTGAGGCGTATCTTCTAAAATGGATTAAAAAGATAAGTGTTATCATGCGAAATCAAGCCGTTTGGTTTCTAGAAAGTCAAATTTCTGAATCTTTCCAGAGGTCATAGAGAATAATAATAAAACTGTCCGTCCTAATTTTTTGCAAAAGATCATGAAAGTTAAATACCTTTTAAGCTTGTTTCGGAACAACAGTCGCGTAATTCAGTATTCCGCGTTATTCAGCGAAACAAAAATATCTTTATTTTATGGAGAATGAAGTTCCGAAAGTGCACAGGACATTTTAATTAAAACTTCAATCCTGAGATGCATTAAGGATCTTAATTGATTGCGATAATAATAAAACATCTGCATTATGAAAAGGGTACTTTAGCTGCACATTAAACGTGAGCTGATTTCAGTAGTTTACCGCATTTATACAATAGAAAGGATCAGCTTTATTAATCTGTAGTAAATGCTTTTAATCTGAAATGGTTTTGCTTACACATGCAAGTTTAAAAATTCTAAAATCAAACAAGTTTGTGCCGTTGTAGAAGACAAGAAGATCACACAGCACATACAAAAAAAAACAGTTAGTAAAATCATGCAATGCATTGATTGTCATACGCTTTCCAACATACCAGAAACTATTACTCAAGTTATTACTCAAGTTGTGAGGTTAATGGCTGTAGAATAAATCTGGCTCCTGTGTCCTGATCTTTGACCTCATTTCGATGATATTTAACAAAATGGGCTCAGTGTACCTCCGGAACAACATACTAACGTTTTGTAGCAATAGAAACATTTTTTATCAAGTTATGAGGATAATGGCTGTGGAATAAATCTCGCTCCTGTCGCTCCTGTGCCCTGACCTTTGACCCCATTTCGATGATATTTGACAGAACCGGTTTAGTACATCTCCGAAACAACGTGATAAATTTTCATCGAAATCGAACCATTTTTACGCGAGTTAACGTGCGAAAGGACGGATGGACAGACAGACAGACGGACATAGCTGGAGCATATACGCTTCTTCAACCTACGGTGGGAAAGCGTAAACAAAAACCGTACCTTTATTCAGCAAAGTAGTCCTCTTGTATGACAACAACCTCTTCTTAGCGAGAAACCAGCCTCTGGATACCTCAATGGCAAAATGCCATGTTCTTCGATGAAAAAAAAAATACCACGCAATTTGAATTTCTTGCTCGCTTTGGAACTTCTGTCTTTGGAGGTGGCTGTCTAATGTATGAAAAGTTGATAATCAGAAGAAGAGTTAGGGTGGGCGACACAATGCTTCTAAGCCAAAATGCTTTTTGTTTTTTCCAGGGTCCCGTTTGCTACGGGAAGGAGGGGGGTATCGTCCTGCAAGAACAGCACTCCGATTAGGCAGTACAGGATCCTTCGAATAAGTGCTCCCTGTACCCATTGCAACTGGCAGAAGTACAGGTCCCATGTTTCAGTTCTTCCACTTAAGAGGAGCTCATGATGCATTTTGCCCTTGGCGTTTGTAAAAGCCAAAATTTACCGGTGGCAGAGCTCGAACCTACATCCTGCTGCTCCGGAGCTCCAATTGAGCTACACCGACAATCACTGTTCTTGCCGATTTGACATGTGCGTCACCTCTGTAGTATGTCACTCAGTCCAGGATAGGCACTGAAAAAGTGGTAAACAAGCTTTGTTTTTCTTCCTGCAATTATGATTTAGTCAAATGCTAGCTTTAATATGAACTGAATGTCAACACACTTGTCTGTAATCAAGTGATGTTTTGACCCACTCGGCACAGAATACGCCGATCTCCATGAGTGCAACTTTTACCGATGAGATTGTAGGATGTTTCTCTCGATATCCGATCTGAGAATGTGCTGAGTTATTTTCAATCGTACACCTTGTATGCAACGATTATGTAGCAACATTTGATAAAATTCACTTCGCCAATATTTGATAAAATTCACCCATTGGCGCCTTGTATTCAACGATTGTATGCTCTAAGCAAGCACAGAACAGCTGTGTTTATCACAACCACAGAAAACTAAATGCGTAAAAATGCAGAAAATTCACTTCACCCAGTTATGATCGAACAAAACGAGAATTGTGTGACACTTTGACAGGAACACATCTTCCATTTGAAATTGTTCTGGTTGTTATACAATAAAAAAATTCTCTTCACCCAGTTGTGATCGAATAAATTGAGAACTACATGACCACCTGATACTTTGACATGAGCACACTTTCCATTTGAAATTGTTCTGTTAACACATTGGCACCTTGATATTGTGCAGTGGCTCAGCGTTACGTGATAGGCATGTCACATGGACTTACAAACCTGACATACTGGGTTATTAAACCAAAGAAGCACGTCACATAAGGAGTCACAAATGACGTGTATTTCTAGCTTCGGAGGGGAGACGAAATTTGAAATGTTCAATGAACGTTGTTGACACACTGTCCAGAGAAGCGAAAAAGTTTCCGCATATTTTTCGCCACATTTCTGGTAATTTAATTCAAAATATGATTAAAATTTTTAAATTCACAATTCATATTAGTTTCCAACTGGTGTGTTTCACCAAATTAAAAAAAGTAGGATAATAATTTATATAATCTTTCCAAAAGAGCTGAGGTATAAAAAATGTTTACGCAGAGAGCCTTGGAGGTTTTTCATCATGTTTTAGGCAATCTTATTAAAAAAATATGAATAAAACTTTATATCCATAAGAGAAAATGCTTTCCAACTGGTGTTTCTCAGCAAATTAAAAAAAATGTAAGGCAATAAATATATTTCATCTTTCCACAGGGGAGAAGCAGCATGTCACTTTTCACAGGGGCGATTGTCGAGGAACTGTATTTTCATTTCTAGTGCTCCCAGGCACAATTGGAAATGTTGATGCCTTGAAACACACAGTTTTTGGTATTTTCAGTATCCCATGTTCGAAACCCTCATTTGCAAACAATTCTTAGGCCCCAAATGTGACTAAACCTTATGTGGGTGCAGAGCAGTGGCGGCCCGTCAGATGAGGCAAGTGAGGCGCCGCCTCACCTGAAATTCCGCAAAGTGAAAGAAAAAAAAAAAAACCTTCTGTCCGTAACAAAGGTATAAGAACTTTGCAGGATAAATGAAACACTGAAATTCACATTGTGATTCATGAATTAGGTTAAAGAAAAGGCTTTCGAGAAGAGGAATGAATCATTATTTTTGCAAAGCAGCTGCATGTTTTAAGCGCTGAGAGGCGACCGGCTGAATCGTCTCGATGAGAAGTCGGTTTTGGGAACTGGGGATCAGAGAAGAGCCCTACAGACTGAACCCCCCCACCCCCACGGTCCGAGGTCTACCTAAAGAGGTGCCGGACTTCCAGTAAGAGAAAGGAAATTTCTGAGGCGACCCTCCATTTCGCTTAAACTGGAATCGCATCTCCGCTGTTATTGGAGAACCCAAGGATTGTGTATCCAATGGGCGCGGGAAAATGAGCAGATGACCCTTGTGAAAAGTGGTTTCACAGGCGATGACGCCGTTCGCCTCTATAAGCTTTGGAGTACGAAGATTTCTACGTAGCTTTAACTATTCGTCAGAGTGTATTTGAATCTAACTTTTTGTAGTGTGTTTTCAATCCTCTCTTCTGCGGGTGTTTGCTAGTTCATAGTAATGTTGAGTTTTTCTTTTTTTATTTTGTTATTGTTACTAAACAGCATATTTTGATTTTTGTTGGAAAATATGAATGGCCCAACAAACGACGTGATTTGTGTTCTGGAAGAAATTCCTTTTAAACACTGGAAAGATTATGATAACAAGGATGTTCTCATATCTGGAAGACCGACACCTATAATAAGTTCAATATCTAAAGATAAGAAGTGCGGCAAATCGTTTTTTAGGTCTTTCAATAAATCATAGTACGAGATTTTTCCCTGGCTTTCTGGTGCTATTACAAGCAAACTCTCTTTTGCTGGCCATGTTTACTTTTGAGCAATAAGAAAAATGTGTGGAATACAACGGGTTATTTTGATCTAAAAAACTTTTCTCGTAGTGCAAAATTGCACGAAAGCTCTAAAACATAGAACTAACCACGTAGGTCTAAAACGAATGGAAAAAAACAAACACTATTTCTGATATGCTCAAAGAAAATTGCTGCTCTTCGTGAAGTCAAGTTTAATGAAAAGGTCAGACTAAAT
The DNA here is from genome assembly GCA_039090855.1 of Macrothele yani. Taxonomy (NCBI): domain Eukaryota; kingdom Metazoa; phylum Arthropoda; class Arachnida; order Araneae; family Macrothelidae; genus Macrothele; species Macrothele yani. The sequence continues at coordinate 32,610,971 of CM077032.1, read as the reverse complement.
AGGCTTTTTATGGAACATATAATCGATTTAGTTGTCGTTCTAAGCAAGCAAGAACTGCCTTTTCGAGGACATGATGAAACTATTTCCTCATTAAATAAAGGCAATTTCAAGGAAATGTTCCAAATGTTACTTCGTAGGAGCATCCGAGAATTAAAAGCACATTTTGAAGAAATACGAAGCTTCTTTTCTGGACAATCTAAAACGATACAGAATGATTTAATGGAGTGTATTCATGAATATATAAAAGTCCAAATAAATACCAGATTTGAAGATATGGGAAAGCTCGAGTTTCTGCAGCTAGTTGACAGCTCAAAATACCATAGTTATTCAGAGTCATTTCCATCCAGTGCCCTTAACACTCAAAAAATTTATCCAAACATTTTTACAGACACACAACGACTAAAAAACGAATTAGATTTTTTATATAATGATCACAACTTCAGGGAACTCAGTTTTCAGAAAACCTTGAAAACAATGAAAGAAAACGAGCTGAAAGATGTGTTACCAGAAGCCTACAAATGATTTTCTCTTGTATTGACACTGGCGTCAACAAGTTCTTCTGCTGAAAGGAATTTTTTCTTGTTTGAAGAGAATTAAGACTTACCTCCGTAATACAACGGCACAAGATCGTTTGTCTTCACTCGCTAAAATTTCAATCGAGAAAGAATTGCTGAACCATCTAATGTCTACTCAACCATTTTATGATCTGATCATAGACAAATTTGCAGCCAAAAAGGATCGCAGAATTGAACTTATTTATAAAAAATAAACTGAAAGCATTCTGTTCGAGCCCAAAGCAAATTAATTTCGTATTCCTCTGTTTTTAATTCCAGGTTTAAATTATTTTATACTTTTTTTATATAGAAATGTACTTCCTTAGCTTGACTTCTCCTGTACATAGTTATCACGAGCCTGGACTTCAGTTTGTGACCCGTGCTAAATGCACCTTCACTAATATGCCAATCGAACTGTGACTTTTATTCAAGCTCAAGAAACACTTCGTGAGAAAAAAAAATTATATTCAAATGATTTACTTTGAATTTTTTAAGAAGTGGATCTCCGATTGGCGTTGGGATGTGAGTGACGCATTGACTAGCTAAAGAAACCGCGCAAATTGCGTATTTTCGCTCAAGTGTATTACATAAAGAATACTGGTGAAATATTTCTTTCTTTGTTGTAAAATTATCGAATAATTGTCTTCATAAAAATATTGTTGCAAAAGTAGCGTATATTACACACACACATATATAGAGAGGTATATGTACATTTTTTCTCTAAAATTTTTGGATTTTTTCGTGAAGAAAGACTCCCCACGCCGTGTTTCATATATTTCTATAATTTTATTCCATTACTGTTGAATAATATTTGTATATAAGGGCTAAATTCCGAATCTCAGCGGATTTTAATGATTCAGCCGACTCGAACCCAGGACTTCAAAGATATCTAATGGGGGATACTGCCTTTGACATGAAACTTTTTGAAGGGGGGGGGGGGTTCTGCGCTTCTGCTGTATAACTGTGCATAAGTGCATATAACAATTTGGGGGGGGGGGGCGCTTCAACAAATATTTTCCTATTGGTACGTACGCACATCTTGAATATTAATACAAAATGAAGCTAATTTAATAAAATGAAGAAAATGCAATAAATTATAGTTGTTTTAATAAAAATTTAATAAAGCAACTTCTTTTGGCACTTTGCTTTACTTTCTCTTCTATTATCAAGAAATTATATTGCTTTCCGAGTTATATAAAAATCAAAGAATTTAAATAGGAAATTATCTATAAAACGTACTTAGAAAAAGCTGTCTCGCCTAATAAGGGGTGCAAACCACGACCCCCCCCCTGCTACGCCACTGATATATATATATATATATATATATATATATATATTCGTATAACGTTATACGAATTTATATATTTTTCAATAACATATGTTTTACTGTTTTACATTTACATCAAGACCGTTCGCCTCACCAGCATTTTACACCACGAGCCGCCACTGGTGCAGAGGTAGCTTACTGTTATGCGGCATAAATTCATTTCGCGACAGTCAGCGTCGGGTATGTTTCGGAGTATGTTATTAAACCCACTTCTCATTGCATGTTAGAACACGACTGATGAAAGGGCTCCTTGTGCTAAGGTGAGAAAAACGATATGCTTACAATGAACTGCTGCTGCTTGTTGCCATCTAACAAATGATGTAGGTCCCAAGTGCTTATCTTAGCATGTACATCTTTCACGTGGCATGCAAATGTAAACTAATAATTTTGACACTTGCACCGACTCTTGCGAAACGCTGGTGATACGTTTGCATGGTGATTTTCTTAGCGATGTAGAGCGACTGATCATCATCAGGCGACTGTTGTAGTCCACTGCGTAAAGCATCCATCGTCCAAAGATGAGTCACAAAACCAAATTTCTGGAACCATTTTCTAGTGGTACTTTCACTTACCGCACGGGCCCCTAAATCTGTGCATACCCGTTTCGTTATCTATGCCTGCTTTGCCGACGTAGAGCATACATTCCTTGATTACTCTCTGCAAAGGGTCGATTTTCGTAACTGTTTCAACGGAAACGTACAGCCATAGTAGACTCGCATCGCCAACCCTACTAATGGAAACAGTCTGGCTTCGCAGCACCGAACAGCGACACCTCCTGTCCCGGTTCGGCATCTACAACAGTTTCTTTGTTTGCATGAGCAAAATGTCATGAACTTTTCTCGCCACCCAATATCAGGAATTACATACATGTTTAGTTTAATTAAACATTGGTAAAAAAACTGAACGACCAGCAACTCAAATTCTTTGCGTAATTTTTACAAGAACTTAAATTCTCTCACCCAGGCACGCCGCCTGACTCCATGTGATTGGCAAGTGTGACGTCATCAGACCATACGTCGAACTGCCATTTCCGTAGGCCCAGCACTCCACATAACACGTCGCCTGTGTGAACACCTATTCTCATGTCCACATTAACGCCGCTTACTTCTCTAACGACTCTGAAATGAAAAACAAAGGAATCCACAATCACTGAACCAACGTAACACAAAAATGAGTACTCAACAATGTTGCACATAGTAAATTTTTCGCTTAATTAAAACATACCTTGAAAATCATCATACACCTGTTTTATCAACCACGGTGTCGAACAATTACATACATGTTACGTATGTTGCGAAAACACAAGTTTGCCCATGACGAGGATCAAACCCGCTCTCCCAGCTAAGCTACACAGAGGAAATGTACCACTTCCGATTTGTCGTCTTGACACGTGATTCACGTTTGTAGTACGTCACAGTGAAAGTGCGTCTCTTTAACTGTCCCGTATAAAAGGATATTTAACTAAAAGTAGATGAACCTGAAAAAAGAACTCAGTGTCAAATACTCCTTTATTGCTACTGGAAAATTTAAGTGATATATTCAGGAATAGCATTTCTCTTTCTCTCGTGAAGAACACTTGTACTTACCCTAGTCTTACCATAGTCTCGAAAGATATACGCAGTAAAAGTAAAACTGTCCACAAAATACATGTTTCACGGCGAAAAATAGAAAGAATATAATTGAAGGATCATAAATGAAGGCTGGCTGGAGAAAGATATACCTGGATAAGGAAGCCATGGAAAACAGAAATTGCATTACAGCAGATCAAAATAATGAAATTCTGGAGATGAAATCCCGCAGATAAATTGCGAAGAGTGGTAACATCATGTTCACAAATGTCATACAACTTAAAGTAATGGGTAACCAAATTAATTCGTGCAGTTTTACGCATGCAAACAGAGAAGGTGAGGTATGTGCAGAGCAAGAAAGAGAAGGCGCCACTTTTTCCCGATACTACAACGCTAGAGGGTGTTGATTAATAGGGTATGTAGCACGTGTCTGCTGCCACTGTATTTTCCTGTGCAAAATGGAGCCTTCGCAGCCGGTTCTAAGAAAATGTATGCTCTACGAGGCAACGCAACGGGTATGCATAGTATTTGGGGCTTACACGGTAAGTGAGAGTACCACTAGGAAGTGGCCCAGAAATTTTGTTCTGGCGATAAATCATTGGATGATGCCTCACGGAGTGGACGACCACAGGCACGTAATGCTGGCCAACTGCGCACTATCGTTGAAGACCACATCAAGTAGACGGGTGCGGTCCTCAACGACAGGGTCTAAATGTTTTTTTGTTTGTTAATTAGAACGCAGCTGTTGAAATTCGTTGCTTCCTAAACGAACAACAGATAAGGAAATTGTCTCCTCCATCTTAAACTCAATCCTATCTGAGGATCACAAGGATTCCCTTTTGTGGGCTGTATTAAAAAAGACTAAACTCATTTACGAAACGTTTCAACCCCAAAATTTAATTTACTGACCAAATTCAACTACATTTCACAGTACTTTTTATTTCATTTGATAAAGATTTTACAATTTAAGTTCATTTCTATTGTGACTGCGGACATTTTTTGGACCCGGTCGGCATTATGACCGTGTCGACATTTTGACCGTCGACGTTATGACTGTCACTGAAGTAAACATGTCACCAAGCTTTCTGCAAGGTTCGGTGTATGTGACGATGTGGTGTATGTGACGATGTGGTGTATGTAAGTAGATTACGATGTTTTCTATTAAGTAGATTTGTCAGTAGATTACGCGCTGCAGTTAGCTGTATGTATTCGTTGGGTTCACTTCAGAAAAAGGAGCTCTTTCTTAACCGTGTGCTCACCTGCGACGAGAAGTGGGCTCAAATATCATACTCGGAAACATACCCAATGTTAGTTGTCACAAAATTAATTTATACTGCATGACGGTAACTACCTTTGCACCAACGTAGGGTTAGATATGTTTGTGTGTGTGTGACTGCGTGTTTTGATAATGAATCATGAGCTTTGTAATGCACTTCGTCGAACATTTAACTGAACCAAACTGAAAAAGAAGAATATCAATGTGCTATGTACTGTTTGTGTGTGTGTGTGTGTGTGTGTGTGAGAGAGAGGGGGGGGTTGTAAGACAAGCTTATCAGCTTAGAAAGAAGAAAATAATGCTGAACCAACATTCGAACGCTGTTATGATATTGGAGTGCAAGGTGAGAAACGATTTGCATTTCTGTTTTAGAAATGCACTTAATCTTTACTATGTAACAATCGCTGTTTGTGAAACTGCACTTAATCTTTACTATGTAACAATCGCTGTTTGTGAAACTGCACCAATCTTTCTACAACGTTTTGAATTACGACACAAAAGTATTCATTCGGCTTAGAAGTGAAGAATTCTTACCACCTATGCTCTATGTAGTATGAATCAGTGAAGCCCGTAACACGAAAATAATCGCCTGAAACAGATGAAAATCAGAAGACGTGAGGTAGGGATGTACCGACCTCGATTTTGGGTCCGAATGGCAGTATCAGGCTTGGCATCGTCCGTATGAAGGAGCGCCCGCTTTTGCTAGACTAATGCAGTGTATCGCTGTTTCAGTTTGTCGTACTCCAATCCAGCTGCTCGAAATATATTTCGGCGTTGAAAGCCGAGGCATGCGAAACGAACTCAAAGTGGACCACACCCTTAAAATTACACCAGACTCACATCGTGACTTCTTCCCGCACCGTCCGCGTTTGAGAACTAGTAGAGCTATGTACGTAGTTCACTTGGGTCCAACCAACCACTTCGGATACATGCATTTCTCACCTCCAGTGAATATCCCTTAATAAACCGACGCTGAAGGTTTCAGCACAGTATGTTGTTTCAATGTTTGAAAATTGCAATTTTGCAGAATTTTTTTAACATACAAAAGTCTAAAGAAGAACGTCTAGGGGTCATATACATACGAATCACTGATCAAGTGCTTATTCCTTCCTAACGTAGCAGCCTCATGATTGTACAAACTTTGCTGTAATATTAAGAATATGCAACAACAATCACATACAAGCTTTACACTTCCGTAGTATCAAGTAAACATCCCAATGTAAACTGAATGGACTAATTATTATATAAACACACACACACATAATAACGTGTTGCTCCATCTTTTACCCTCACAACCAGACGTCTGAGAGAGGACTAAGTGTGCTATTGAAAACACAAAGTTTGTATGTCCGCCATGGCGCAAGTAGCGTCTGTCGTAGTGCCGGGGGAGGGCTGCAACAGACCTTTCCAATTCCTCGCACAAATTTTCAATGAGGTTGAGGTCCGGCTATCGAGGGTGCCATTCGAGTGTGGTAAACTCATTTGAATGCATCGGCAGTCAGTTGGTCGGCACTTAGAAAGTGTGCGGAGCAGCGCTGCCGTGTTGAAAGATGGAGTTATGGCGAGTGAAGAATATCGTTGCGAACTGATGTAGATTGTCGCCCAGAGGATGTTCACATACTTTCTACCGGAGACAGAGGTCTTGACGGGTAAAAGGGGCCCAAAAGAAGTCCATGTTCATCCATCTCAAACTGTTACTCCACCTGCACCTGCCTGCATGACCGCAAATTGACAAGTTGTCCGTTTTGTATGATTTGCGCAGCACACACACCCTCCCATCGGCGTGGTAGAGTTGAAACCATGATTGGTCTGACCAGGGACGTGTTTTCAGTCCTAAGAACTCCACTTACCATCGGCCTGTGCCAACTGCAGCCCAATCTTTCAGTGCTTTGAGGTCTACATGGGGATATGATGTAGACGTCCACTGCCATAGTATTGTCTTTCATGGTACGATGAACAGTCTTTGTGCATAAGCTGGTGCACACGCTCTTATTAAATTTCGACGTTTTCTACTCCGAGGTATCGGCACAACTCCTCGCAATGATGCGGGAAAGTCTGCGCTCAGAGGAAGATTCAGTACGGCCACGTTCTGACCATGGTCAAACTCACTTTCGTTGTTGCTGTCACTCATACTTTTCCGTGACAGGTCTCCAATACATAGAGATCTGCTGTGTTATATAGACATTCCCTGTATGAACGTCCCACGTGACTGTATGCGACATTTCTGCTTTCCATACTGTTACCGGGATGTATATCTGTTAAAAAGTTTGTGGTAGGTTACATCAAAAAGTGGTGCTCAACGAGCTGCACCACTTCTAGGGAAAAGGTAAAGTATTGTGTAGCACATGAAACGCACAACAATATGATGCAATTATGGTAACCAACCTGATTGGTGCAAAGTTTTACTCATTGCACGATGATGTTGTACGTTTCAAGCACCATACAAGGGCATAACCTTTGCTCCAAAAGCGGTGCAGTTGGAGTAGTACCACATTCTGGTGCAACCTACTATGAAACTTTTAACAGTGTAATTTTCTATTCAGTGTAAATGGATCGCGAATCTCTCAAAACTTTATTATCTCGCTTACTACAATCAGCACACACGTTTTGCTTTCGAAATAGGTTTTACTTATTCTTTTACCCACTGCTAAGTGTTGAAAAAAGTATAATTTAATTCGGGAGGTGATGAGCTCTTCAGAAAGAATTATTTAACTGAGAAGTAACAAACGTTACATGAGAATAGACTTCCAAAACGGATGTTATTTTATAAACATACGTCACAAGTTTCTTGGAGACTTCGATGCGTCTTTGATCTTGAGATGGAGTCAGTTCATATGAAATCCCATGTCATCGTCTGAACACTTATCGGAGCTTGAGGAATTGTTAGTGATAACAGATTTGGAAGCTCCTAGTTCGCCAGGGAATTTCCCTGTGCCGGTTGACGGATTTGGTTCAGTGGCCGTGACCGTCACATCTTGTTCGTCACATCTTGTAGAACAGATATCAAGTCGTTAAGAAACGTTGGTTGAAATGAAATGGAAAAATACAGTAAGAATGAAGTGTAAAGTTAGAAAAAAAGACAATGGACGAATACGTGAACATAGAATGATATTCAAAAACACAAAATTAAGTTAAATATGTGGAAAATGTGAAAAAAAAAATGGTTGTCAGAAAGAAATGTAAAAATAAAGTAAAAAAAAAGAAAATACTGTTTCAGTCGAATTTTTAACTGCTATAGATCTGTATATTTCTCGTACATACACGAAACAGCGATGTAAAAAATAAATTAAGTCACATTTAAAGCAAGTAAGAAAAAAATAGTTTAAGAGGAGAAAAAATAAATCTGAAGTTTTGTCACATCCGGAAATTCAAGTCGTTAAGAAACGTTGGTTGAAATGAAAAATTTAAAGTCAGAATATAAGTATGAGGTAGTTAGCAAAGTTTGAAATAAAATAATGGACGAATACGCGAACATAGAATGATATTCAAAACATAGATTAAGTTAGATATCGGGAATTGAGAAGAAAAAACGTCTGTTGGAAAGAAATGTAAAAATACAGTAAGAATGGAGAAAATATTAATGCTGGCAGCAGCAAACATCTTGAAGAAGATATGGCTTGTCAGAGTGATCGCAACGTCTTCCACTTTGTTTATTTTACGGACGGACGCTGTAAACTTGTGCTTCAACTAATAACGCAACAGATCCATGATTTCGAACTTCGTGTCCATTTTTTACGGTGTGATAAACGATCAATGCATGCCTCAAAACACGAGTACCATACATGAACTAGTTCCCCACGCAGAATTTATATCATCCACAACATTGAGAACTAATCTCACTGACACTATGCAAATTAGCGACACAGAAGAAACAATGCAAGAACGGTATTTATTCCGGACACAACAATGCTTTCAAACAGAAAATGATTTAATACACTAGTCGCGAAAAGTTAAGAATATTGCAGTTTCGAAGGAAAATCCTGGAGGTATGCAATTCAGGGACTACTGGAGATCGATTATTAGCGTGGATAGCTACGTGATATGTAAATTAGCATCATGACAACACAGCAATTGGTGTGCGAGTCACGATAAAAGTACCCTGTGAGAAGAGGGAAACAGGTCGTCTCATCGCTTGGTCTAGAATAGAGGTTCTCAACCAGGAAGGAAGTTTAGGGAATAATTTGGAACCCAGAATCAAACTGTTGGAATATTGATCATACATTAAATAAAAAAAAAGGTAAATATTTCACTTTTTATCTGTGGAAATATTCTATTTAAGTAACATTTGACGTTCTCTTGTTTTTCAGTTATTGATTTTGGAGCCCATCACGAATGTCAGAGAAAGAAGATATTATGTTTGATACATTCAATATGGATTCACATCCATCATCATCATCTAAGGAGAAAAAAGGACTCAATGTGTTATTTCTAGCAAAGTTTTGTCAAATGATTCTCTGAAGCCAACGAAGTTGAAGCCACATTAGCAGAATGGCCATCCCCAACACGAAAACAAGGACAAAATGTTTTTGAACGGCGTGGTTATGGTCCCAAAATAATGAAGCTGATTCAACAGAAGCATTTCAAGAAACGAACATCAAGGTTGCTGATCCTCCTTATGTCGTAGCGCTGGGGATAGTAAAGCAGGAAAACACACATACAATTGAGAGAACTTGAATCAAATCTTGCGCTTTCAAAGTGGTGAAAATTGTGTTGGGAAATGGGTTGGAGAAAAATCTTGCAGCAGTTTCACTATCGAACAGTTCCATTTAAATGAGAATCAGCGACATCGGAATTGACATCAAGTATTAAGTTGTGCAGGAGATCAAGTCTGGAGCATTTGGCTTATTTTCAATTCAACTTGATGAATCGACTGATGTGGCATGTTCCCAGTAGCTGGTGTTTGCAAGATATATTCATTCAGGTTTATTTAAAGAGGAGTTTATTTTGTTCTCTTGAAACAACTACCAAGGTCTCAGATACTTTGGAAAAGATTTCATCTTTCTTTGAATCAGAAAATCTTTTCTGGGATAATTTGTGCACATGGAGCATCAGCAATATTGGGAACAAACTCTAGATTTCAAGTTAGTGTGAAAAAGCGAAGTCCTAAAGTTAAATGCATTCATTGTATAATCCATCATCAGATACTGGCCTCAAAACACCTCCAGCTCCCCTACTGAGCGATTATTTGAGCTTAGAGATGAGCTAAACTTATTATATTTCTTGAAGTTAAGAATGCCGCCCCGGTGGCGCAGTGGTCTAAGGCGTTGGCCTCTGATCATTCGTCGGAAGGGGTCCGGGTTCGAATCCCGGTGAGGCATGGATGTTGTGTTTGTCTTACGGCACTGGCTCTCTCCCTTCCCTGGAACCAGTGACTCTAAATTACGGACGGGAGACTGCTTATAGCCCATTGAGTTGCTCACGGTGGTCGTTAAATCTCAAAAAAAAAAAAAAAAAAAAAAAAAAAAAGTTAAGAATAAGATGAAATCTTTTTCTTGGTTGAATAATAGAAAGTGGTCATACGCCTTGCTATTTGGCTAACATTTTTGAGCAGCTGCATAAAATCTTCAGATGCAAAGAAGGAATACAAACATCATAAAAATTAATTGATTCATTGAAAGCTCTTACGAGCAAGCGGAAAATTTTTCCGAGACAGGTCAAGATAAAAAACATTGCAATGTTTAAGAAACTGGGATCAATTCTTGTAAGTGGTGGCCCTAAGTGCTTGCAAAATAATAAAAAAATAAAAAAAGGAAATTTTACACCATTTGACAGCACTGGAAATTGAATTTAGCCGATATTTTCCTAAACTCAATAATGCGGATTTTGGATCAAATTATCAGTTGAAAAAGTTTCTGATTACTGCCAAGATGAACTTCTCAAGCTGAATACTCATTCGGGAGCAAACGATGTGTTCCATGCGAAAGTGAAAGGAGGAGAGGGGGGGGGTCAAAATCAAACTGCGTTTCAAACATTCATCCTCGTACTCAAGAATTGGCGAAGAAAAAAACAATCATAGGTTTCTCATTGACTGTAATATTCATCTGGAAAAAACTTCATTGCATTACTCTGGTATTTTATTCAGATATTTACTTATTGAAGTTGGCTTCAGTTCAGTCTGTCACGAGCTAAGTAATTAGTTATGAATATAAAAAACACCTTTCATTCAAATTTTAAAATTCATCAACATATTCCATTTCCTACTGGTATTAAATTTGTAAAACTCCATTACAGCTATAATCTAAGTAAATGCGTATTTTTCAAAATTATATTCACATTATTTGGAAGGAACCTTCTGAGTAAGACAATCTTGGAAAGGAGGGAATGGCATTCTGACATATGGTTAAAAGGGTACATGGGGCAAAAAAGCTTGAGAACCACTGGTTTAGAAGTTTGCTGAGTGTACATTGCCTTCAAAGCGGATTAAGGTGGACGTCAAGTAATTTTGCTTCCAACGGAAAAACTTCTGTACACATTTTCTTCACAATTAATGCTTTCCCAAGGATGAAAATATGAACATCGATTAAAATAGCTTCATATTATGACTTGGAATACTTAATATTTTCTAAAACATTACCATAATTATATTAAAAATCAACAACTTTTCCTGTGGTGGTGTTGAAACCGGAAAAAAGATGGCGCGACCTATACTTTGATGACGTCAGTAGAGAAACAAATGTTGGATTGCATAATTATGGTTATGTTTTAAGAAATATTAAGTATTCCAAGTTATAAAATGAAGATATTTTAATCGATGTTCAAATGTTCTTCCTTGGGAACGCATTAATTGTGAAGAACATGTGTACAGAAGTTTTTCCATTGGAAGTATAGGAAGCAAAATTACTTGACGTTCACCTTAATCTGAAATGATGTCGGAACGACGTTTAAGCATCGAAAACAAAAATGCGGCTGTTGGCATTTTACTGGCAGATGTACGGTAGCTCGATGTGGCTTCTACTTTAGGAGTTTCCCAAAGTGTAGTAAGTCAACTGCACGCAAGATTTCTACGACATGGAAATGTTGCAAATCGACCCAGGAGTGAAAAAACGGGAATAACCTCTAGAAGGCAGTATCGCTACCTGCCAGTAAGTGCTCGGGGAAGGCCTAGCATCATCAGTAGCCATCCCCGGAAATCACTTTGAGCTGCTTCTGGTATCACAGTATGCACTCAAATGGTACGGAACGCTCTTCACGAGTACGGACTCAGAGCAAGGAGGCCGCTGAGATGTATAGCACTGACATTTGCATACCGTCGTCAAAGATTTACCTGGGTCAAACAGTACATGTCATGGAATACAGAGTGGCTTGATGTACTTTTCATATACGAATGCCATTTCGTCTTTTATCCTTATACTCGACGAGGACACGTGTGGAGGAGATCCGGCACACGAATACAACCACACTACTATATGTGCAGTCCTACTACTCTTACCAGCGGCAGTCAGTTCTGATTTGGGCAGGAGTGTGTTTCAATAACCGTACTTCCTTGTATGTTTCTCCTGGCAACATGAATGCCTAAGTGCACCGAAACTAGAAACTTGTGCCCATTGTGACACTGTTTCACGCTGCTATTGGACATGTATTCCATTTTCTCGATGAGAATTCAACCATTCACTGTGCCTGGAGTGTGTATCAGGAGCTGGAAAAACTTCGATTAAATCGCTACAGCTGCCTCCGAGGTCTTCTGACTTTAATCCTCTTGAAGACATTTAGAAAGCTTTACAGCGACGCCTGGATATCCACGTTCCATGCCCTAGTACACTCTGGCAGACCTCCGTAACGTGTTACTTGTAATATGGGACGAGTTGCCCCAGACACTCATCAATAGGGCACGGATTTTTATGACCTAAAAATGTCAAAAAAATGCAGACATATATGACCTTGAAGTCCTTTAAAAATGACCAATAAAACCAAAAATATGACTTCATAAATTTTATGAAATTATCACCCAATTTTTAAAACTCAGTGCTTATGCACATATAAATTGTAGTTTTTAACTGAAAGGTTTATTCTTCATCACTTCTACATACTTAGAACTTGATGACTTCTATTTAATTAAACAATTGGTACTAATCAGTGCAAGTGCACTGATTAGTACAAATGTTTAATTAATAAAATGTTCATTTGAAGGAATCAAATGAACATTTTACCATCAAATGAACATTTTACCATCAAATGAACATTTTGAGAGTAAATTAATGGCTATACCTGAATTGGTTTTTGTCGATCATAGAATTGCACTGGATGATTACGTGCATCTTCAGGCTATCAAACTCAAAACTTCTTCTATTGCTCGTCAGTCTGTTTTTGTACCTAGAAAACTTCCAGTCGACATCACAAGTGGTTACAGGGGGAAAATTTGAATAACTCTAACTCATCTCAAGAAAATTCTGGCTCGAAGTTATCAAAGTTTTCTTTACTTACACAAAGTATGTCACTTATTTTGCAAAGTGTTGAATAACCCGGATTAGATTGCAGCACTCTTTGCAGTTTGTCACAAACTTTTTCAGCTACCCTTTGCTTGCTTTAAATCACCCACAGTTTGTTTCACAATTTCTAGTTCATCGCTAAGTTTTATTCTTACAGTTTCAAGGCGAGTAATTGCACTAGATATTCCACTGAAGTTACATTTTATATATGCCAAGTTTCCAGCCAAGGTATCAGAAAAGTAATCTTGCACAATTTCGATGGAAGAAGAATCACAACAGTCAAATTCTTTAAATGTCCTGTCTAAGTAATCATAAATTGTGCAACAATACAAAGCTGCATCCAGCCAGGTATCCCACCGCGTTAGGACATGTTGGGGAGGAAGTGCCAAATTAGGAGTAAATCCTTTTAACTTGTGCACGTGAAGCGGAGGTTTTATGAACATTTTTTTCCCATTTGAAATTAGCTTATCTGCATCAGGATAGTCACTTCGAATCTTTTCAGGTACTCTGTAAACCATGTGCAAGGCATGTGACATGGACCATTTTCGGATAAAGTAGTTTCAGTCCCTTTGCTGCCTTAGTCATGTGTGGAGCGGCATATGTTACAAACAAGAGCATGCTTTCTCTTTGTACACCATCTGGCCAGAGTAATTTCATTGAATCGTCGAAGAGCATAGTAATAGTGGAATTGTTTACTTTTTGCCGATTTTCGCTCGTTAGAAGAAATACTTCACCAGCTTTGTCACATATCAGAGTGCCGATAATAACATTAGCAATGTATCTTCCATCTACATCACTTGTTTCATCTATTGCAACCCATATCTTATTGTTGTCAATAGCAGATGTTCTTATCTAACACATCTTCATAGCAGGGAGGGATATAGGTTTTCTCTAAGAGTTGATTCATTTGGAATCCGATGACTGGTGTACTTCTCCAAAAAATCCCTGAAGCTATCACTATTTAATTTCCGTAAGAGAATATTAGAAATAATCATTATTTTACAGAGGTCCTTACAATATTCTGACTGTGTGTTTGATGAACCTGCAGTGAAAATGTCTCGAAAAGGAGACGCGGCCTGTTCTCAGCGGAGGAAAATCTTATTAAACACCTATGTTTCGCTGTAGCACAGTGCTGTTGAACATCAAAACGCTTTTGGGCCGATACTTTGACTTCAGATAATTTACAAAAGAAAATATCATCATCGCTACTGATAATCCGCTCCCCAAACTCTTGATGAACAAAACGCCGTAATTTCACATTCATCGAACACCTGCTTTTGGACATGTTGAGATTAAACTGAAATTGAGATCGGAGTTTTACTTTTAGCTTGGGTATAGTAAACCAAAAATTAAAGAGAATTAAGCTCTGATTTACAAGTACTCGTGAAGACACCACAGCGATAGGTTAGTTTCAGTGGTTGGCAAGATGCCAATAATAATCCAAACGAGACACTAAGTAAAAATAAAGGCTTCAGGAAAACTTTCCCACGGGAAAGTCAGGCAGTTCGAAATGCTTCGGTTACGAATCGTGGAGTCCTTATGACGTCATTTCGCACATTCGCATAGCCAACGATTAGCTAAAATATGACCAATTATACCGTTTATTACGAAATTAGTCAAACATATGACCTAACAAATTTTGAAGAGGACAATCCGATTTGGGGCGTAAATGTGACAAGGATGGTAAGTCAGATAATATCCGAAAACTTGAAAATTTTCATCGTCCTGGAGCGGGACTCGAACCCGCGTCTCCCAGAAAACGCCCGGGTATGCTAACCACTACACCACCCAGAACGACCAAGTTTCAAGTTTCCGATCAATATTACGCCAAAAATCGGATTGTCATCTTCAAAATTTGTATTATATGGCGTAGTCCCGTATTTCTTTCATGATTTATCTGCTTCTCCGGGCAAACACGGGATAAGATTCTTAACCTCCAGATTCGCTAAACATGAATGCCGGTTGCTTCGACTAGCGAATCCTGTGATGGTTACATTCAAATTGATCAGAAACTTGAAACTTGGTCGTTCTGGGTGGTGTAGTGGTTAGCATACCCGGGCGTTTTCTGGGAGACGCGGGCACGAGTCCCCTTCCAGGACGATGAAAATTTTCAAGTTTTAGGATATTATCTGACTTACCATCCTTGTCACATTAACGCCAAAAATCGAATTGTCATCTTCAAAATTTGTATTATATGGCGTAATCCCGTACTTCTTTCATGATATGACCTAACATTTTCAAAAGATCAAAATATGACTTTCTAGGATAAAATATGACATGTCATATAAATCCGCGCCCTACTCATCAATAATGTCATTGCAAATATGCCTGGTAGGTGTCGAGACGTTCTTCTACACAGAGATGGTACACAATCGAGTAACATTAATATGACCACCGCCTACTTTTGACGTCAACAGCACGTAGCCAATGAAACAAGGCCCGTGTCGTGAGCTATCTTGAATGGTATATAACGTGTGCTGTAGGCATTCTGAAAACATATCACCGGCTGCCCTCATGGATAAAAGGAGTGATTAGTCAGATTTCCAAAAAGGGATGATTACCGACTTTCGAGCCAAGGGTGGCAGTAATTCTGAAACAGCGCAGTTTGTGAACTGTTCGCGTGCCGCTGTGGTTAAAGTGCATCGTGACTGGAGAAATGGCACCGTTGATAATAAGCGACGTGGAAAATGCGTGCCATTGATGTGAGAGGTGAACATCGGCTTCGAAGGTGCGTGAGAGCCGATCGCCACGCTACAGTGGAGCAACTCAATGGCAGAATTAAGCAGAGGGCAACCGGAAATGTGTCTAAAACGACAGTTCAGCGAACCCTGGTGCGTGCGGGCGTCGATACAGACGTATGGTCACTACACCTATGCTAACTAAGGTGCTTCGGCAGAAAAGGCTTACATTTGCACGGCAGTATCGGAATTGGGCCTTCGCTGATTAGCAAAGTATTGCCTTCTCCGATGAGTCACGTTTTCTGCTTCATCGAACGGATGGACGTGGGCACATAGGGTGAAGAACAAACACTCTTCAACCATTACTAGAAGAACACAAGCTGGTGGGAGCATCGTTCTGGTCTGGAGAATGTTTTCGTGGCGTTCTCTGGGTCCACTCATACCTGTGGAAGGCACTATGGACCGAATTTGTAATGAATCCATATTGCAGACCACGGGCATCCATACATGCTGATTGTCTTCCATGGGGTGTATGGGATCTTCCAGCATGACAATGCGACGTGTCACACAACTAGAAATGTCCGAGAGGGGTTGGAAGAGCATAATGAAGACTTCAAAGTACTTTTCTGGCCCCCTAATTCCTCAGACGTAAACCGAATTGAGCATCTGTCCGACCACCTCATTTGCTGTGCGACCATTTCAATCGTGTTGTTCGCTGTATGGATCCTCGACCACGCTCCTTGCAGCTGTTATCAGATGCACTGTAGTCATCATGGCTCCACATACCTGTGAACACCTTGCAGCACCATATTGAATCACTCCCAGCCCTTCTAGCTGCTGTTCGCGCTGCACATGGCGGTTACTCTGGATATTAGCTGGTGGTCACAATAATACAGTATAACTCGACTGTGTATTAGAGAGTACTGAAATTCAGAGGTATGAACATTCTCCGAATTTACCATTTTGTCTGCTTTGCAGTGCTACTTTGTTGTGTGCAGAAATTGCCCAATAAATTCGTTTGTAAACGCCCTATTTATCGTTTGTGTTACGTAGCCTTACGAATGTAATTTCAATGCGTGTTACTTGAGTCAGATATATTCATCACTCATTTCATGTAATACCACTACCTTTTTGATAAGCCTTGCTGTTGAGCGAGTGGTCACAAATGTGGGCTCATGACTAATGCTCCGGAGCATAGTTTCAAATGAGTGTTTGTTCTATGGCACTGGTTTTGTCCCTCTAAATCTGAACTGAGAAGGGGCAACTCTATTATAATTTTGGATGCAAATGTGGTCTCTCAAACCCCAAAACGAAAAAAACATTATAATAGAATCTTATTTCGTTTCTTTTACAACGAAAAAGAAAAAAAAAGAAAGCTTCGAAAATACTTTGTCAATTAACATTTACCTTACTTTTTTTAACACTGGCTTCTCAATTTCCTCTACCGAACGAAAGAAACTATTTTTCCTCGAATATTTTCATTATTAGAATGGGTAAGGAAATTTGAGCAGTGTGTATAAGAATTGTATTTGGACACTTTTAAGTTTTGTTTTGAAAAAGAATTCCTTCATAAACGGGATTTCCGTGACAAGTTTATTTAACATACACATCTACAAGTAATCTCGTTAATGAGATGATCTCCGTTTTGTCGAAAAAAAATCTCGAATTTTTTCGACTCTGGTGTACAAGTGCAGGGTCGATTCTCTACCAATAAGGTACACTGCGAAAAAATTTAGCACTCGTGTGCTAAAACTGCTGAGCATTTGTTTCTGTTCTTGTGTTTTGCGCCCTCCTTTGTCGCCGGCTTGACGTGATCTTGCTCCGCTCGGCTTGAGCAGTAAACATCTGCAGTTAGTGAATTACAGGGTCTCAGTGGGTAGTAAACGCAAGCGTGTGTGATGAAAAAGGTGCATTTCTTTCTGTCTTGCTACTCAAAAGTGTGAGTTTGCAAGGATAAGTAATCAGACACAATCAGCGATCACGAAAAAAAAAAAAGAATCAAACAGGTTGTAAGTTATCACTGGTAGGTTTTGGAAAATGGACGTGGGTTATAGGGATGAACTTTGCTTCGTGAAAAACGGTTTTCTTTCACGTTCTGTTTCGCGGTGCGTCTTGCAAAGAAAAGTAAATAGAGGCACGCGTGTAGAAATCAGAAGACAAAGAAACAAGCAAATTGTAAGTTGTCGCAAGCTTTCAGCTTGTTTGTTGAGAAAGCAGCTTTGACCCACTTTACCGTTAAAGAATGCAGCCACAATCGCGAAGGGACGGGACTGCCTCAACTCGAGTAAGAATAAGTAATATCTACAACAATCTCCCTTTTTCTTCCGGCAGCTAAATTATGGGCGCCAAAAGTCGCGTTTCAAGATGATCGATAAGTGTTGTAATGACAGTATAATAATAATTCATGCCGTGAAGGTCGGAATATAGAGAAGACGCTGTCCCGTATGCCTTCTATACCTTCCATGCTATGGACACGAAACCGGAATTTTCGTGTTTGCATTGAAGGTAGTGCCTGTTAAAAGTAAACATTTGTGACGAATGAATACTAGAAGGGCTAGAAAGGGTTAGGAATTCGCCAAAAGCTTACCAAATTTAACCTGGCAAACGTGAAACAAAATTTACAAGAAAAGTATAAAACGTAAGGAGAGAATAAATGTAAAATAAAAGTACATGGACGCTATGTATGAACGCGCTGAAATACACTGTTAAAATTTTCAGTTCAACGTTGCACCACAATATCATGCAGCATCTGTCACTTACACCATGATCTGGTGCGTTTTTCACACTAGCGCCATAAAGTGGTGCATGAAAACGTTTGATTTGCACCAAATTTTCGTGCAAATTGCTAAATGCAGCCTGAGCAGCGTAACTTTGCACCACAGTTTGGAGCAGTGAAGGAAACGGCGTATGCGTCTTCGTCATCAAGTCATCCGAAGGAGACAGATGTTGTGTTGAGCCACCATGTTAGGTTTGTCGTCACAGTGAGTGCGAGTTTGGAAAATTTTAAAGAAGTGTTCACTGAAGTTAATAAGGTAAGTGATGAAAATAATTTTTTTAGCACATATATATCTGGTGTTGCACGTTGAACTTCCTGATGTTATATACGTGCCTAGCCTCGTGTAGGACAATACAATGTTAGTTTTATGAGGAGGTTGTTCACATGGAAGTAGCTTCTAATGTAGTATAACTAGCTTAAATTGCGGAATTAATTAGCCTAGCGTATTGATCTTGAAATTGAGACTATACGTGCTAACATAGGCAATGAACATTAAAATCTTCCGAATATGCGAGAAAAAATCAGGAACCTTTTATTCCTAAATTGATGAAGTAAACAAAACCTTTTTGGAACTGTACACAGAAACCCTGCTTTCAAAATATTTTTTTTATCCATAAAGCAGTGATGCAAAAAGACTACACTTAATTTTGGTGATATGTTGCACCAATAGGTGGAACTACACCACACTTTCGAAAAGTTACACCAACAAGTGGTGCACCTTTGCACCATATTCTAGAGTACGGTTGCAATATGAAATGGTGCATCCTTACATTTGATGGAGTGGTATTGCAACATATTCTGGTGCAACCTTACCCCATAAGTGATGTAAGGTTGCAGTGGGGTAAGGTTGCAACCGTACACCATATTCTGGTGTAACCTTACCCAATAAAGTGGTGTAAGGTTGCAGCATATTGTTGGGTTCTGTTTGCACCACTTAATGGTGCATATTTTCTCAGAAAGTGGTGCAACTAGTGTAGCACCACGTTTTGGGGCAACCTATCCCCAAATTTTTAACAGTGTAGTCTCTGAAGCCTGGAAAAAAATCTACGCTGCAAATCCAGTTTAAAAAGAAATATCAGCTTCTGAGAATCACAAATTTTCATTTGTTTTCAAGGGGAGTCATGCCGAAAAGGATTATCAGCGTTCTGAAGGTAGTCAGTCAAGAGCACCGAAAAATACCGCATTTGATTGGCTTCAAAAATCCAATATTAGGGCGTCTCCTGTAAATTGCGGCGTCCATGATCCATGCCACTATGGATGTAGGACCATCCAAACCATCCAGTTGATAAATGGTATGACAGTTGACACCGATATACAGCCATCTCTCACTACAAGGGATGATTTAGCCATCATGCACTACTAGCTTTTTGTTACTTGAAGTAACTCGCCCGATCTCAGTAAGATTGTATCGTGATTTTAGTCGCATGATACCCAATCGTAATGGAAAGCAATAGACGTAGTTTATTGGTGACTATAACCGCCAATCAGATTATTTCGTACCTCCACAGGGCTAAAGGGGGACTTTTTTTTTTTTTTTGATTGGAGGTTTAACGACCACCGTGAGCAACTCAATGGGCTATAAGCAGTCGCCCGTCCCTAATTTAGGGTCACTGGTTCCAGGGAAGGGAGAGAGCCAGTGCCGTAAGACAAACACAGCATCCATGCCTCACCGGGATTCGAACCCGGACCCCTTTCGGACGAATGATCAGAGGCCATCGCTTAGACCACTGCGCCACCGGGGCGGCAAGTTGGACTTCATAACTCTTGATAAAAATCATGAATGGAATACGGGGTTTATACCATACAATACAAATTTTGAAGATGTAAATCCTATTTTTGGTGTAAATATGACATAGATGGCAAGCCAGATAATATTGAAAATTTCGTTGTCCTGGAGCGGGAATCGAACCCGCGTCTCCCGGATAGCGCCCTAGTATGCTGACCACTACACCACCCAGAACGACCAAGTTTAAAGTTTCCGATTAATTTGAAAATAACCATCACAGGATTCGAAGCAACCGGCATTCATGTTTAGCGAATCCGGAGATTAAGAATTCTATCCCGTGATTGCCTGGAGGAGCAGATA
The DNA here is from genome assembly GCA_039090855.1 of Macrothele yani. Lineage (NCBI taxonomy): Eukaryota > Metazoa > Arthropoda > Arachnida > Araneae > Macrothelidae > Macrothele > Macrothele yani. The sequence continues at coordinate 32,590,280 of CM077032.1, read as the reverse complement.
AATCATGAACTGAATACGGGTTTATACCCTACAATACAAGTTTTGAACATGAGAATCCGTTTTATGGTGCAAACATGACATGGATGGTAAGTCAGATAATATCGGAAAACTTGAAAATTTCGTTGTGCTGGAGCGGGAATCGAATTCGCGGCTCCCGAATCCCGGATAGCGCCCTAGTATGATAAACTTGAAAACTTGATCGTTCTGGGTGGTGTAGTGGTTAGCATACTCGGGCGCTATCCGGTTAACGCGGATTTGACTCTCGCTCCAGGACAACGAAATTTTCAAGTTTTCGGATATTATCGGACTTACCATCCATGTCATGTTTACACCGAAAAACGGATTCACATCTTCAAAATTTGTCTTGATAAAAAATTTGGTTTTCAAAACTCGACCTATAGAGGAACATTTATTTTCTTGAAAATTTCCTCAGATACATCAGTTATTTATGAAAATATTTACATTATTTCTGGGAAATTCCTGTCAGTTTCACAAGTTATTTCTGAATAAAATTTTCACCTATGGGTTCTGAGTGATTATTTAATTAATTTTAATTTACTTAAATCCAATGAATTCGCGTTGTTCAGCAGAAATTTAAAAAAGCTTTTACGAATTGTTTTTTTTATCAACAAATTGAAGTTTGTGCTATTGACTTCGCAAGTGCTGAGAATTTTCCATTATTACAGTATATTTCACTACTATTAATACGCGATCTGCGCTTGCAAAAAAAATAACAAACACAAAGGTAAAAATGAAACAGACATTTCGAGCTCAGTCCTGTTTACAATCCGTTTTGCAGTTTAAAACGCCCAAAGCTGCTCCAAAATGATTTAGTTTTTCTCTAAAAGAAGAAAGAACAAAAGCTCAACAGCAACTCTCGCATGAAAGATTTCTCCCTTTATTGCCATTCCGTGGAGCCCTTTCCTTCCCAAGCATCCCACAATATACATTTATATGACAATGGCATCGAATATCAATTCTAAATAAATTTTTCCATGACCCGTATTTTTATTCGAAAGCTTCAGATTTACATTTCACTGGTTCTGCCTTAGAGACCAACTGTCCAGGGTATTTTCCCTGAACCATTGCTTTCAATTGGACATTAAGTGACATTCCTTATGGTCATGTTCCACTTGATTTCTGAAAGGTCCAGCAACCACTTCCGCTCACTGTACAGGGCGTGCAAAAAGTCATATTACCGGTGAACTGGGTCATGAATAAAGTCATTTCCTTTCGTCGTCAGAGATAAATGTTATAAATATGACACCAGTCTTTATATGGATATCTTGGGAACAGCCTATATATTCTGGCTGTTGTTTTAATCTTAAAACCTCCCTCAACTTTCAGTCACTGTGACAGCTCAGCATGTTTGTGCTCGCATGGAAAGAGACATTTTGGAAACTTTTCGCTGGACAAAAAGTACGTAACGTTTTCTAATTCAGCATACTCACACGTTGCTGTCATGTTTCATTCACCTTCAAAACTTTAAAGATAAGGTGCTTTAGTATCTTTCAAGTACTTAGTAATACAAGTTGTCATGGGATAAATGGTGATAGAGGCATAACTAGGCATTTCTGCGCCCGAGGCAAGCTGCAAATTTTGCGCCCCCTTGCCCACCGAAGTTTTTAAGACAAAAAAAAAAAAAAAAAAAAAAAAAAAGCTTTAGCACTTGAGGCTTGAAATATTCTAACTATGCTTGTTGGATTAGTTTATAGGGGCAGCAACACTGGTCTTGCGTGCTGATTACGCACAGATTCAGTATCCAGACGAATATGCAATTACAATTTTTCAAAATAACTAACACTGGTCACCGGGAGAGGCTTCTGACGTTTCGCTTCATACTGAAATTTGTGCTATCTCTTTTTTTATCACATTCTTTTGCAGTTAAATGATAAGTAACAATTGTGAAAACACAAATTTGTCCGTGACGGGGATCAAACCCCGCCCTCTCACTCCGGAATAAGTTGCTCTCCCAACTAAGCTACTCGGACAGAATGTGTCGTTGCAGATTTGTCATCCTGACACAATCATTAACGGCTGTGCAATATATTTTCAAAATAGGATAGTTTTTCGGTGGGCCAGAGGAGAACTCTGCAAAGTTCCCGCAGCCCTCACTGCCATTTTCATTGTAGTTCAACAACCTATAACACTTAAATATTTTTATTGAGGCATGCTACAGTAAATAGGGTATTACCAAACTAGGTGTCATTTCTAATCCCAGACGGGAACGGCATTTTACTGTCTTGAATGTAGGAAATGAGTGACAAAACTCAGCAGAAGGGTTTCATAGATTTTCTTTCCCTAACTTACAGCACCTTTTGTATTTTTCAGCCCTAAATGGGCTGAAAAATACAAAAGGTTATAAAAGTGATGAGATTCCTAACTGCTTTGGAGCTCGGACTTTTGGCATCACATTAAATGCAGCTTGTTGTAGACCAGTAATGATCCAATTGCCCCAAGATAATCTTCAGTAATGTGAACGACATCATTATCTTGCAAAATACGAACAACCGCGCTTCATTTCTGATTGTGAAAAAATTACATCTCCTGCACATGTTAACGAAGCAATTCAAATCTTAGGCTGCAAAGCTAATGAAACTGGAAAAAGATATTATACACAAATTCTATGGAGGACAAACGACAAAGTATGGCGGTAAAAGGTGTACCAGAAACTTGTGCTTTGATTCCGATTGTACGCAGTGATTTGTGCGCCCGGGGCAGCTGCCCCCCCACTAGTTGCACCTCTATAACGAAGTAAATTTCTCCGTCGTTTTTGGTCTACGCCGGGAATCGAACCCGAGTTTCCTTATTCCGGCACAAGTCGCTCTACCAACTGAGCTACGCAGCAGACGTTCATTCTGATTGCTATCTGCCCTTATGTCGTGTGCGTCCTGCTGGCAGGTACGTCACATCTCCCCCCCCCCCGAAAGAAGGCCGGGGGCATGGCCCACGGGTCAGCCGTGACCATGAATCGTTGCAGGCAGCCATCCGCTGTAGAACGTGCACTTGAGAACTCCCAGTCAATCTGGTGTCTGGAATGCAACGTCACACACATTTATTTTTCGAAGCGCTGGAGAACGGATTCTCTGATTTTTCCTATCTCGCGGTGTGGAAATAACATCACACCATGGGGAGAATTTGAACTGCCGAATCATCCGGATAGTTCGGGCGCCATTATAACGAAGTAAATTTCTCCGTCGTTTTTGGTCTACGCCGGGAATCGAACCCGAGTCTGCTTATTCCGGAGCAAGTCGCTCTACCTACTGAGCTACGCAGAAGTTCATTCTGATTGCTAACTGCCCTTATGTCGTGTGCGTCCTCCTGGCAGGTACGTCACACCTCTTATGGTGATTTTATCCCCGTTAGAAGATATTGGATTGGAACTTCCCTCCTCGTAAAATTATCGGGTGTACTAGATTCACCGAGTCAGATTGTCTCTCCGGATGTTTCTTTCCACTTAGAATCCTGAGGTAAAAATATAAAAGTAATTTCTTATAGTGCTTCAGAGAGAAGTAAAAGTAATTTCTTATAGTGCTTTTAGAGAGCGAAATCCCGCCCCAACGTTAACTGTTACCACTTCAAGTAGCTGTTTCATTTATTTATTGGGAAATACGTCACTTTGCAAGGAGGAGAGCATCAGCCCAATTAACGCTGTTTCATTTCCTCAGAAAAAGAAAAAGCGAAAGGGAAAGAAGATTCAATGACCTATGCAACAAAGCAAGACATACTGTGGCCAAAGAGAGAGGCAGGATAAATTGGTCTGTACTGCTTTTCGGGGAAATCACTCCTTGTTCACGGCTACAAGACCAAATAAAAGCCTCTGAAATAGAGAGGTTAAGTCGAAAGTTTTGCAATATTTGGATAACTTTATGTCTTTAGACGTACCTTTACGACGAAAGCTCATTTGCATTCAAACTATAGGCCATCGTGTTGCACCGTCTTTAGCCATCTGGCTGCTAGTTGTTCGATTCCGCGGCGGTACCAGTTCTTGTCCTTCGAGGAGAAAAACCCCTTCGACCCAGCTGCCACCCCTCCTGGTTGTTGAAGTGCCGCCAGCTAAGGAAGTGGGCCACGGACCGAAACAAGTAATATTCTGACGGTGCAAGATCCGGACTATATGCTGTGTGTGGCATCAGTTCGGTGCTCTCAAGTGCCTGGAATTTTAATTGGGTCGTTCGGGCGGTGTGAAGCCGAGCATTGTCCTGCTGTAAAAGAGCGCACTTTCTGTTCACTAGTGCCGGGTACTTCTCCTCCAAAAGGGCATACATTCGCTCCAGCTGTTCAGAGTAGAGGTTGGCGTTGATGGTCCGACCGTCTAGAACAAATTCGTAATGGATTATCCATTCGAAATTCCACTAGACGCAGAGCATCACCTTGTGCTCGAAGTGCCCACGTTTGGCAACAGGTTCAGAAAGCTGGCCCGTGTTCAATCACTGCCATTGTGTGTTAGGATTTCCGAAAGAGACCCACATTTCATCGGACGTAACAATTCTCTTGATGAAACGTACATCGCGCGAGTTTTCTAGGAATTTCGTGCAAACTTCCACTCGGCATTTAATTCAGCTGGCGTCAGTTTGTGAGGGACAATGCGGCAGCTCCCATAGACTTTGCCGGAATATTGAAAGTCATGGACCACGGTGGTCTGTGATATCCCAGATTGCCTGATAATCTTGGAGTGCTGGTTGTCGGATTTGCCTCCACAGCCTGGCGCGCGGCCTACCTGACTTCGACTGGTCGTCGAGGTTTCTGTCACCTGAGCGAAATTTCTTTAACCGTGCGGTTGCGGTTTTGTGGTCCACGGAACCTTCCCCTTTTGCATGAACTAAAGTTTCGTGTTGCTTGAGCAGCGAGTTCAAACTCGTAAAGCAAAAGTTCCCAAATTAGCCGGTTATGGCTGTTCATCTTTTCGGCGTCCCAACCACAGACAGAACGACGACATGCAATGCTGTTCACAGCAGCGACTACCACTTTATATCCCTTGTGACGTATTTTCTAAATTAACTTTCCTTTTTAGTTTCTTTCCCTATGTAAATCTTGAGTTTATTCTCAGTTAGACTTCACTCTTAACGTGATATCTTTTCTCTCAAACGAATACTGTTGGCAACATAATTGAGGTTGAATGAACGTGACGTATGCCTGGTTTGATAAGAACGAGAGATATAAACTACGAGTAAACTGTTGCTGAGGAGCGTTGTGAAGAGAGCGTTGTGTTAAGAGCTGTGTGGTGTGTGGAGTGTTTAATGCAATATGCTATGCTGTGTTACGATGTGTTGGCTACATCCTTGAATAAAACATCTTTTCCGTAAGTTTGACTTCTGTTGTTTACATGTTTCGTCTGGCCGTTAAGGTTTAATTTAGGAACTATTTCATCTTATGGTTATGTTTTTAAAATAACGTAGAAGTACGAAAAGACTTCTACGTCATACCCTTTCAACTGACTGCAGTGCTTGACTTGAACTAGTTTAAATACGTGACATACCGCAGCAGCTCATGCGTTTATGGAAATATTGCAAAACTTTGGGCTTAACCGGTGTATTTTAAATTTCCCACACAGGCTATTTAACATTGAACATCTTTCAAGAGTTGCGTTGTCAAAGGCTTTTTCCCCCACAGAGAACCTGTCCGGATGCTTTGCTTACTTTTATTACCGTCTTAAGCCCGCCTATTCTTCCGTGAGTCACTATTGTCGTAATCATGATGAACGAAATCCTTAGTTCAATGAAGGAAACAATTGTTGATGGTTTGTAGATTCATGAAAGGTGAGTTGTAGGTCGAAATATTGAAACTATACGCATTTAAACAACGGAGAGACAAAAAAAAAAAAACACACAAAAGGGTGAAGTTGCAATGGGGAAAGCGTGAGTTTTTTTTTCCTTTTTTTTTTTTTTTTTTATATATTGGAAGTTTAAGGACCACTGTGAGCAACTCAATAGGCTATAAGCAGTCGCCCGTCCCTAATTAAGGGTCACTGGTTCGAGGGAAGGGAGAGAGCCAGTGTCGTAAGACAAACACAACATCCATTCCTCACCGGGATTCGAACCCGAACCCATCTCAGACGAATGGTCATAAGCTAGCTTTTAGACCACTGCGCCACCCGGGCGGCCCCTAATTTAGGGCCGCTGGTTCCAGGGAAGGGAAAATTTATTCCTTTTTGCTATTGCGAAGTGCGGATAGTAATCTTAGGCCACCCCGGTGGCGCAGTGATCTAAACGATGGCTTCTGACCATTCGTCCGAGATGAGTCCGGGTTTGAATCCCGGTGAGGCATGGATGTTGTGTTTGTCTTACGGCCCTGGCTCTCTCCCTTCCCTAGAGTCAGTGGTCCTAAATTAGCGACGGGCGACTGCTTATAGCCCATTGAATTGCTCACGGTGGTCGTTAAACCTCCAATCAGATAAGAGTCATCTTAAGTACTTTTTCTAGTGTCTCGGTGCTTGAAACGTTTCCCACGGTAAGGGAAAAGAAAGACAACAACACTCACCCTTGTTACAGCTGCAATTGCTTGGTTGCGAAACTACCCGTTGTTTATTAAACCACCACTCGGTGATGCATCAATTCGATGAGGTGGCGATAGGCATCCTGGGGTATCTGGTACCATAATGACAACAGCAGGTACTGTAGTTCCCGTACATTTCAGGGTGGTGGTGATTTAGCGCGAATCCGCTTTTCCAAGTCGAACCACAAATGTTCGATTGGGTTGATGTCAGGTACATTTGTAGGCCAGGGCAGTAACAGAAAGTCACCAGCATGTTCATTGAAGCACTCTTTGATGATTCTGGCATTGTGGTATCACGCATTATCCTGTTGGTAATGGCCATCACCAGAAGGAAACACGGTTGCCATGAATGGGTGAACTTGGTCCACAACAATGTTCAGATACCTGACAGTTGTCAGAGATTGTGCAATTGGGATAATGGGGCCTAAAGTATCCCAAGAAAACATCGCCTACAGCTTAACACCTCGGCAACCGGACGGTGTCCGCCGAACAGTGCATCCAGGTGCCATAGCCTCCGTTGGTAATCGGCGTATCCGCTGTCAGCTGTCTATGTGATACACCAGAAATCTTGATTCATCAGACCAAGCCACTTTCGTACAATCATCCACTGTCCAATCTCGATGATCTTGGACCCATTTCATGCCTTGTTGGCTATGACGTGCAGTGAGCATAGAGACCCCACCGGGTCTTCGGCTACGCATCCCATGTACGAAGGAGAGGTGTAATAAGCGGGTGATAAGAGAGTGAACCAACAAATCTTTTTGTTGTGTTAACTTCATGCGTAAGATTAGTAGAGATTACACGACGATGTCACAACAAAAATATTTGTTGGTTCACTCTCCTATCACACCTCTCCTTCGTAATTTGTGTCGTGGAAACAAAATTGATTTTGGTGATTCTACTTGTAGTCCAGTTAGTACATTGTTTTAGAATATCTGGTTTGTCTCTTAGTGACAGAGACAAACCCGATATTCTAAAACAATGTGGTGTATACTGCAACCCTCTGGTGAGTAACGATTCTACACGTATTACTAAAACTTATATCGGATCTACCCTTCGTAATTTATTGATTCGAATCCAGGAACATAAACACTCTGTAAGAACTAGATCATCTGCTACATCCCTATCCCGTCTTTTGAAAGAAAATTTATTTATACCGCTATGGAAGGACGCTTTTATTCTTTTACGAACTTATACTAAAAGACTTACTTTGTTTTCAGAAAGTATTTATATCATGGCATATGCGAACAATGCTGTAACACCGAAACTTCTGTTGTACCTTCTTCTTGGAGATTTTTGGCAAATGATTCACTTATTATTTAGCATCAGACACTCCACACATATGTTTTTCAATGTTTATTTACTGTATCTTGCGCAGACCTATGCGCACACGTCTCCTGGCGATGACTATAAAGCACGTGGCCCAAATCAGTTCACAGACTGATGATGCATGTGAGACACATGGGAAAGATCTTGCGTTTTTATCATGTATATATTTTAGGATTTATTAAATGCTTTGAGACTTGCATCGTGTATTTTATCGTGCTTCGACAGTTGTTTGATTTAATTACTATTCAGCACGAAATTTTAAATATCTGTAATAGGTGTCAATGGAGGTAGATATGTTGTTTGTCGCCGGTGGGGAAAAAGAACTGGGCAACAAATAAACGTGTAATCTTTGGTGAAATTAAAGGAATCGCCTACCGAATCTTTTCTTATGTTAAGTGAACGTACGGGGCAGAATGCAGGCGTCCTTCGCGCGTTTTACGTGGAATAAAAGTACCAGTGAAGGTGATATTGAAGACGACGAACGTCCGTAACGTCGAAGCACTTCAAAGATAGCCACCCCAGTGGTGCAGTGGTCTAAGCGCTTGCTTCCAGACCATTTTTATTCGAATCCCAGTGAAGCATGGACTTTGCGCTTGTCTTACTATACTGGACCTCTCCATTCCTTGTAACCAATGGCCCTAAATTTGGGACGGGTGAATACTTATAGCCCAACGAGTTGCTGAAGGTGGTGATTAAACCCCCAAAAAATCAAACAAAAACTTCAAAGGCCGAAGAGAATGTGGATACAATCTTCGCAATTCTTTTGAATGGTTGATGATTGAGTATTAGAATGATACAGAAATGGTAAACATGGTAAAGAGATTGATAAGCAAATTTTACATGAAAATCTGAAGATCACAAAAAATCGTCCTGCAAGATGGTTCCGAAGCTGTTCACTCGTGGTCCTAAAATAAAATAAACGACAAAGTAATTTCTGCAGATATTCTGGACCAAATGCAGGCGAACTTCAACATTTTACACAGTCTTATCCCTTGTGATGAAACCTGGATTTTCTAATACAACCCTGAAACGCAGACACAGTTCCTGCATCGGAAAACGCCATTGTCACCAAATCCGAAGGACGCACGGCAAAGTTCGAACACATGTTGATTGTTTTCTTTGTCATTAAGGGTATAATTTTGGCAGAGTGAATTCCCAATGGAGCAAGAGTGAACCAGCACTACTATAAACAAGTTCTAGTGACTTTGAGAGAGTGAGCTCGAAGAAAGAGGCAATAATTATGGTAAAATGGCTTCATCCTTTACACTAGAACAACGCTCATTCAGTGCACTCTTTGAAACAGTTTTTAAACGAAAACGGCATCATAGTGCTTTTCTCATCCTGTCTACTTGCCAGACATGAACCTCCTGCCACTGTTTTCATTTCCCTGAAGTCAAATCTGCACTGTGGCGAAGAAACGAACGACCGAGCTTCTCAAAAGGATCACACGAAATGAGCTACAGTACTGCTTTGCCCTAAACAAAATGCGGTGGTGTGTTCTAACAAAAGGGGAATACACTGAACGTGATGAGAGTTACAAGTATAATTTTCTTATTTTACTAAAGTCACAGCGTCAGTCTAGTTATTTAATAGCATACCCCGCATGTTTCACTGCTAAATTTGAAGGTCTCTACCCTGTCTGCAGCAAAGCAAATCCTCTTTGATCTATCTTATTTTGCTCGGGATTACATCATGCATATGATAAACTAAATGCACGCTTAAATCCATTTATATGAACGCATTTTGTGTTTTCAGGAATATCTAAACAAAGTTTCCGCAATATTATTCACAGTGACATATTCTTTTGTGTGCATTTTTCTGTATTTACAGGAATCAATTTTTACTGCACTTATTTTCATATTTCTGTTTTAACATCTACATCGAAACCCAGATAAGGGGTAACTTGCATTTCGCATAAGATTGTCTGTCACGCGGATAATGTTTCTATTTTACTAGTGTTACATAATTCATTAAGCAAGTACTTTTGTTCAACGTTGTATAAGTGAACCCCGATAATGAATCTATTTCGCATGACTTTTTTTAATATTTGTCTTTTCGAAATCATTGTCTTCATTTCTGTAAAATGTTTATTCAATCGAAAAACTTTTTTGTGGTTTGGAAGAAGACTAGATGATCTTAGTTTCATCTTTTATTGACTTTATATGCAAATCAAGTGCTGCTGTAAAGAGAACGTATTGTTTTCAACGGCAGGTAATTTTTATTCCGCGATGTTTATTTAAAACTGAGAGGTTCAGGAGCTGTTCATAACGAAAAATAAATTTATTTTTCTCCATGAAGTGATGAAATCATTGAATAAGACTAATTTTCCGCGTCGCGGTAATATGAAATTTCGTTGCATAGATTTTTAAAGTGCACCCTGAAAAAAAAAGCAAGCTTGAAAACTAACCGTTTCTGATCAATGTTGGTGGAATATATAAAAAGTAATGGTTAAAATAAGTTCTATTCTGTAGATCAAGAGAAAACATGTTTTTGGAAAATCGTACCAAGTGCGGCATTCCCGAAAGATGTTATCAGCGTATATCTTTAAGAAAAACAATATGTCATCTTTACATCTTCCACACCTGTTCGATTTGAGCTTCTCAATTCAGGAACAGAAACCGAGGTGATTAAATTTAATGCCACGTACCTTCTTGCTATCTTCAGAGATGCGCGAGTGGGGACAGATCTAGTGATCATTAGCACATGGGAAAAAATTCACTATTTTTCTTTTATTGGATGTTTAACGACCACCGTGAGCTAATTAATGGGCAGTCACCTGTTTTTAACTTAGGGCCACTGGTTCTAAGGAATAGAGAGAGAGCTAGTTTCGCAAGACAAACACAACATCTATGCATCACCGGGATTCGAACGAATCCAGATCTATTTCGGACGAATTATCAGAAGCCATCGCTTAGAGCAGTACGCCACCGGGGGGAGGCAAACTTGAACGTTTACAGAGTAATTCAGGCTGCGTTGCCCTTATGAGGAAAGGTATAGAATCTGCGTTATCGATATATTCATATGAAAACTGAGCTTGCGACATTTCAGCATAATATGACACTGTCGTCCTGCCATTCGCTAACACGAATTGGTTTTCTTGTCAAATCTGTAAGTTCTCGAAGTCATTACTCAAGGAGTTTACCAGAGTTACATGTCGTTCCCTGAAGAAGTTTTTTCTTTCTAAACACTGCCGAATGCCAACATCCACTTCACCTATTAACGGCTGAAAACATTTAAGACGATGAGAATTGAAATAATCCCGTAGCCCCACTTAAACGCCTAATCAGGTCATTAGCGGCTCAACTGTTTCCGAAAGCCACCGGTCAGATATACATGTACCATTCGTATCATTCGCTTTGAATGTCTGTGTGCTTCCTCATTTCCATTGAATCCAGTATCGGTGAATGACATCAACAGTGACAGCTATCGTGTAGAACCAGTTCTGGGAGACAGAACTCAGTGCATCGTATAAACAGCATATAAACATCGTATAAGCAGTAAGAGTGCATCGTATAAACAGCAAGGGTGAATCGTATAAGCAGCAAGGATGCATCGTATAAGCAGCAACAGTGAATCGTACAAGCAGCAAGAGTGCACCGTATAAGCAGCAACAGTGCATCGTATAGAACTCAGTGCACCGTATAAGGTCAGTTCAGGGATTTAGAACCCACGGCATAGTATAAGGCCAGTTTTGGGAGCCAGAACTCACTGCATTGTATAAGACAAGTTCTGGATACCAGCACCCGCTACATGCACTGAAAGGACAAATTATTACGTACATCCACGTAAATCGTGGTGTGCAGAAAACCAGTTGGGGCTATAAGAAGAGTGGGTCGGTACGCACAGGAATACATTCCGTCAAATGCCAACATGGGTGGAGGACGAGACTTAAGTCAGTTTGATCTCGGTCAAATCGTGGGAGCCAGGAAGGCCTGATGTTCAATCAGCGCAACAGCAAAACTGTTACGAATTCAGCGACAAACCATAGCAAGTGTATACCAGGAGTACGTGAAATCCGCCAAAACCGCTAACAGTCAGATGAAATGTGGCCATAAAAGTGCATTGGATGATTGAGGGCGATGCGATTTGCCCACATCGTACAGACGAATCGGAATGCTCGTTTGCTGCAAATCACGTCACACTTCAATGCAGGAGCAAGGAGCATCCGCAAGCCTATGCTCAAAGACAATCCGTCGACACATGGCACAACTCAGCTGGGGCAGTCGACGACCACATCGTGTCCAACTCGGCTGGAGCAGTCGACAACCACATCGTGTCCACCTCGGCTGGAGCAGTCGACGACCACATCGTTTCCAACTCGGCTGGAGCAGCCGACGACCACATCGTGTCCAACTCGGCCGGACAGAAGACGACCACATCGTGTCCAACTCGGCTGGGGCAGTCGACGACCACATCGTGTCCCGATATTTGTTTGCTGCAAGTCACGTCACACTTTAATGAAGGAGCATCCACAAGCCTATGCTCAAAGACAATCCTTCGACACATGGCAGAACTTAGCTGGGGCAGTCGACGACCACATCGTGCCCCGATATTTGTTTGCTGCAAATCACGTCACACTTTAATGAAAGAGCATTCACAAGCCTATGCTCAATGACAATCCTTCGACACATGGCAGAACTTAGCTGGGGCAGTCGACGACCACATCGTGCCCCGATATTTGTTTGCTGCAAATCACGTCGCACTTTAATGAAAGAGCATTCACAAGCCTATGCTCAAAGACAATCCTTCGACACATGGCAGAACTTAGCTGGGGCAGTCGACGACCACATCGTGCCCCGATATTTGTTTGCTGCAAATCACGTCACACTTTAATGAAGGAGCATCCACAAGCCTATGCTCAAAGACAATCCTTCGACACATGGCAGAACTTAGCTGTGGCAGTCGACGACCACATCGTGCCCCGATATTTGTTTGCTGCAAATCACGTCGCACTTTAATGAAAGAGCATTCACAAGCCTATGCTCAAAGACAATCCTTCGACACATGGCAGAACTTAGCTGGGGCAGTCGACGACCACATCGTGCCCCGATATTTGTTTGCTGCAAATCACGTCACACTTTAATGAAGGAGCATCCACAAGCCTATGCTCAAAGACAATCCTTCGACACATGGCAGAACTTAGCTGGGGCAGTCGACGACCACATCGTGCCCCGATATTTGTTTGCTGCAAATCACGTCGCACTTTAATGAAGGAGCATCCACAAGCCTATGCTCAAAGACAATCCTTCGACACATGGCAGAACTTAGCTGGGGCAGTCGACGACCACATCGTGCCCCGATATTTGTTTGCTGCAAATCACGTCACACTTTAATGAAGGAGCATCCACAAGCCTATGCTCAAAGACAATCCTTCGACACATGGCAGAACTTAGCTGGGGCAGTCGACGACCACATCGTGCCCCGATATTTGTTTGCTGCAAATCACGTCGCACTTTAATGAAAGGAGCATCCACAAGCCTATGCTCAAAGACAATCCTTCGACACATGGCAGAACTTAGCTGGGGCAGTCGACGACCACATCGTGCCCCGATATTTGTTTGCTGCAAATCACGTCGCACTTTAATGAAGGAGCATCCACAAGCCTATGCTCAAAGACAATCCTTCGACACATGGCAGAACTTAGCTGGGGCAGTCGACGACCACATCGTGCCCCGATATTTGTTTGCTGCAAATCACGTCACACTTTAATGAAGGAGCATCCACAAGCCTATGCTCAAAGACAATCCTTCGACACATGGCAGAACTTAGCTGGGGCAGTCGACGACCACATCGTGCCCCGATATTTGTTTGCTGCAAATCACGTCACACTTTAATGAAGGAGCATCCACAAGCCTATGCTCAAAGACAATCCTTCGACACATGGCAGAACTTAGCTGGGGCAGTCGACGACCACATCGTGCCCCGATATTTGTTTGCTGCAAATCACGTCGCACTTTAATGAAAGAGCATCCACAAGCCTATGCTCAAAGACAATCCTTCGACACATGGCAGAACTTAGCTGGGGCAGTCGACGACCACATCGTGCCCCGATATTTGTTTGCTGCAAATCACGTCGCACTTTAATGAAGGAGCATCCACAAGATTATGCTCAAAGACAATCCTTCGACACATGGCAGAACTTAGCTGGGGCAGTCGACGACCACATCGTGCCCCGATATTTGTTTGCTGCAAATCACGTCGCACTTTAATGAAAGAGCATTCACAAGCCTATGCTCAAAGACAATCCTTCGACACATGGCAGAACTTAGCTGGGGCAGTCGACGACCACATCGTGCCCCGATATTTGTTTGCTGCAAATCACGTCGCACTTTAATGAAAGAGCATTCACAAGCCTATGCTCAAAGACAATCCTTCGACACATGGCAGAACTTAGCTGGGGCAGTCGACGACCACATCGTGCCCCGATATTTGTTTGCTGCAAATCACGTCGCACTTTAATGAAAGAGCATTCACAAGCCTATGCTCAAAGACAATCCTTCGACACATGGCAGAACTTAGCTGGGGCAGTCGACGACCACATCGTGCCCCGATATTTGTTTGCTGCAAATCACGTCGCACTTTAATGAAAGAGCATTCACAAGCCTATGCTCAAAGACAATCCTTCGACACATGGCAGAACTTAGCTGGGGCAGTCGACGACCACATCGTGCCCCGATATTTGTTTGCTGCAAATCACGTCGCACTTTAATGAAAGAGCATTCACAAGCCTATGCTCAAAGACAATCCTTCGACACATGGCAGAACTTAGCTGGGGCAGTCGACGAGCACATCGTGCCCCGATATTTGTTTGCTGCAAATCACGTCGCACTTTAATGAAGGAGCATCCACAAGCCTATGCTCAAAGACAATCCTTCGACACATGGCAGAACTTAGCTGGGGCAGTCGACGACCACATCGTGCCCCGATATTTGTTTGCTGCAAATCACGTCGCACTTTAATGAAGGAGCATCCACAAGCCTATGCTCAAAGACAATCCTTCGACACATGGCAGAACTTAGCTGGGGCAGTCGACGACCACATCGTGCCCCGATATTTGTTTGCTGCAAATCACGTCGCACTTTAATGAAAGAGCATTCACAAGCCTATGCTCAAAGACAATCCTTCGACACATGGCAGAACTTAGCTGGGGCAGTCGACGACCACATCGTGCCCCGATATTTGTTTGCTGCAAATCACGTCGCACTTTAATGAAGGAGCATCCACAAGCCTATGCTCAAAGACAATCCTTCGACACATGGCAGAACTTAGCTGGGGCAGTCGACGACCACATCGTGCCCCGATATTTGTTTGCTGCAAATCACGTCGCACTTTAATGAAGGAGCATCCACAAGCCTATGCTCAAAGACAATCCTTCGACACATGGCAGAACTTAGCTGGGGCAGTCGACGACCACATCGTGCCCCGATATTTGTTTGCTGCAAATCACGTCACACTTTAATGAAGGAGCATCCACAAGCCTATGCTCAAAGACAATCCTTCGACACATGGCAGAACTTAGCTGGGGCAGTCGACGACCACATCGTGCCCCGATATTTGTTTGCTGCAAATCACGTCGCACTTTAATGAAAGAGCATTCACAAGCCTATGCTCAAAGACAATCCTTCGACACATGGCAGAACTTAGCTGGGGCAGTCGACGACCACATCGTGCCCCGATATTTGTTTGCTGCAAATCACGTCGCACTTTAATGAAGGAGCATCCACAAGCCTATGCTCAAAGACAATCCTTCGACACATGGCAGAACTTAGCTGGGGCAGTCGACGAGCACATCGTGCCCCGATATTTGTTTGCTGCAAATCACGTCGCACTTTAATGAAGGAGCATCCACAAGCCTATGCTCAAAGACAATCCTTCGACACATGGCAGAACTTAGCTGGGGCAGTCGACGAGCACATCGTGCCCCGATATTTGTTTGCTGCAAATCACGTCGCACTTTAATGAAAGAGCATTCACAAGCCTATGCTCAAAGACAATCCTTCGACACATGGCAGAACTTAGCTGGAGCAGTCGACGAGCACATCGTGCCCCGATATTTGTTTGCTGCAAATCACGTCGCACTTTAATGAAGGAGCATCCACAAGCCTATGCTCAAAGACAATCCTTCGACACATGGCAGAACTTAGCTGGGGCAGTCGACGAGCACATCGTGCCCCGATATTTGTTTGCTGCAAATCACGTCACACTTTAATGAAGGAGCATCCACAAGCCTATGCTCAAAGACAATCCTTCGACACATGGCAGAACTTAGCTGGGGCAGTCGACGAGCACATCGTGCCCCGATATTTGTTTGCTGCAAATCACGTCGCACTTTAATGAAAGAGCATTCACAAGCCTATGCTCAAAGACAATCCTTCGACACATGGCAGAACTTAGCTGGGGCAGTCGACGAGCACATCGTGCCCCGATATTTGTTTGCTGCAAATCACGTCGCACTTTAATGAAGGAGCATCCACAAGCCTATGCTCAAAGACAATCCTTCGACACATGGCAGAACTTAGCTGGGGCAGTCGACGAGCACATCGTGCCCCGATATTTGTTTGCTGCAAATCACGTCGCACTTTAATGAAGGAGCATCCACAAGCCTATGCTCAAAGACAATCCTTCGACACATGGCAGAACTTAGCTGGGGCAGTCGACGAGCACATCGTGCCCCGATATTTGTTTGCTGCAAATCACGTCACACTTTAATGAAGGAGCATCCACAAGCCTATGCTCAAAGACAATCCTTCGACACATGGCAGAACTTAGCTGGGGCAGTCGACGAGCACATCGTGCCCCGATATTTGTTTGCTGCAAATCACGTCGCACTTTAATGAAAGAGCATTCACAAGCCTATGCTCAAAGACAATCCTTCGACACATGGCAGAACTTAGCTGGGGCAGTCGACGAGCACATCGTGCCCCGATATTTGTTTGCTGCAAATCACGTCACACTTTAATGAAGGAGCATCCACAAGCCTATGCTCAAAGACAATCCTTCGACACATGGCAGAACTTAGCTGGGGCAGTCGACGAGCACATCGTGCCCCGATATTTGTTTGCTGCAAATCACGTCACACTTTAATGAAGGAGCATCCACAAGCCTATGCTCAAAGACAATCCTTCGACACATGGCAGAACTTAGCTGGGGCAGTCGACGACCACATCGTGCCCCGATATTTGTTTGCTGCAAATCACGTCACACTTTAATGAAGGAGCATCCACAAGCCTATGCTCAAAGACAATCCTTCGACACATGGCAGAACTTAGCTGGGGCAGTCGACGACCACATCGTGCCCCGATATTTGTTTGCTGCAAATCACGTCACACTTTAATGAAGGAGCATCCACAAGCCTATGCTCAAAGACAATCCTTCGACACATGGCAGAACTTAGCTGGGGCAGTCGACGACCACATCGTGCCCCGATATTTGTTTGCTGCAAATCACGTCGCACTTTAATGAAAGAGCATTCACAAGCCTATGCTCAAAGACAATCCTTCGACACATGGCAGAACTTAGCTGGGGCAGTCGACGAGCACATCGTGCCCCGATATTTGTTTGCTGCAAATCACGTCGCACTTTAATGAAAGGAGCATTCACAAGCCTATGCTCAAAGACAATCCTTCGACACATGGCAGAACTTAGCTGGGGCAGTCGACGAGCACATCGTGCCCCGATATTTGTTTGCTGCAAATCACGTCGCACTTTAATGAAGGAGCATCCACAAGCCTATGCTCAAAGACAATCCTTCGACACATGGCAGAACTTAGCTGGGGCAGTCGACGAGCACATCGTGCCCCGATATTTGTTTGCTGCAAATCACGTCGCACTTTAATGAAAGAGCATTCACAAGCCTATGCTCAAAGACAATCCTTCGACACATGGCAGAACTTAGCTGGGGCAGTCGACGACCACATCGTGCCCCGATATTTGTTTGCTGCAAATCACGTCGCACTTTAATGAAGGAGCATCCACAAGCCTATGCTCAAAGACAATCCTTCGACACATGGCAGAACTTAGCTGGGGCAGTCGACGAGCACATCGTGCCCCGATATTTGTTTGCTGCAAATCACGTCGCACTTTAATGAAAGAGCATTCACAAGCCTATGCTCAAAGACAATCCTTCGACACATGGCAGAACTTAGCTGGGGCAGTCGACGAGCACATCGTGCCCCGATATTTGTTTGCTGCAAATCACGTCGCACTTTAATGAAGGAGCATCCACAAGCCTATGCTCAAAGACAATCCTTCGACACATGGCAGAACTTAGCTGGGGCAGTCGACGAGCACATCGTGCCCCGATATTTGTTTGCTGCAAATCACGTCGCACTTTAATGAAAGAGCATTCACAAGCCTATGCTCAAAGACAATCCTTCGACACATGGCAGAACTTAGCTGGGGCAGTCGACGACCACATCGTGCCCCGATATTTGTTTGCTGCAAATCACGTCGCACTTTAATGAAAGAGCATTCACAAGCCTATGCTCGAAGACAATCCTTCGACACATGGCAGAACTTAGCTGGGGCAGTCGGCGACCACATCGTGCCCCGATATTTGTTTGCTGCAAATCACGTCGCACTTTAATGAAGGAGCATCCACAAGCCTATGCTCAAAGACAATCCTTCGACACATGGCAGAACTTAGCTGGGGCAGTCGACGAGCACATCGTGCCCCGATATTTGTTTGCTGCAAATCACGTCACACTTTAATGAAGGAGCATCCACAAGCCTATGCTCAAAGACAATCCTTCGACACATGGCAGAACTTAGCTGGAGCAGTCGACGAGCACATCGTGCCCCGATATTTGTTTGCTGCAAATCACGTCGCACTTTAATGAAAGAGCATTCACAAGCCTATGCTCAAAGACAATCCTTCGACACATGGCAGAACTTAGCTGGGGCAGTCGACGAGCACATCGTGCCCCGATATTTGTTTGCTGCAAATCACGTCACACTTTAATGAAGGAGCATCCACAAGCCTATGCTCAAAGACAATCCTTCGACACATGGCAGAACTTAGCTGGAGCAGTCGACGAGCACATCGTGCCCCGATATTTGTTTGCTGCAAATCACGTCGCACTTTAATGAAAGAGCATTCACAAGCCTATGCTCAAAGACAATCCTTCGACACATGGCAGAACTTAGCTGGGGCAGTCGACGAGCACATCGTGCCCCGATATTTGTTTGCTGCAAATCACGTCACACTTTAATGAAGGAGCATCCACAAGCCTATGCTCAAAGACAATCCTTCGACACATGGCAGAACTTAGCTGGAGCAGTCGACGAGCACATCGTGCCCCGATATTTGTTTGCTGCAAATCACGTCGCACTTTAATGAAGGAGCATCCACAAGCCTATGCTCAAAGACAATCCTTCGACACATGGCAGAACTTAGCTGGGGCAGTCGACGAGCACATCGTGCCCCGATATTTGTTTGCTGCAAATCACGTCACACTTTAATGAAGGAGCATCCACAAGCCTATGCTCAAAGACAATCCTTCGACACATGGCAGAACTTAGCTGGAGCAGTCGACGAGCACATCGTGCCCCGATATTTGTTTGCTGCAAATCACGTCGCACTTTAATGAAAGAGCATTCACAAGCCTATGCTCAAAGACAATCCTTCGACACATGGCAGAACTTAGCTGGGGCAGTCGACGAGCACATCGTGCCCCGATATTTGTTTGCTGCAAATCACGTCACACTTTAATGAAGGAGCATCCACAAGCCTATGCTCAAAGACAATCCTTCGACACATGGCAGAACTTAGCTGGAGCAGTCGACGAGCACATCGTGCCCCGATATTTGTTTGCTGCAAATCACGTCGCACTTTAATGAAGGAGCATCCACAAGCCTATGCTCAAAGACAATCCTTCGACACATGGCAGAACTTAGCTGGGGCAGTCGACGAGCACATCGTGCCCCGATATTTGTTTGCTGCAAATCACGTCGCACTTTAATGAAAGAGCATTCACAAGCCTATGCTCAAAGACAATCCTTCGACACATGGCAGAACTTAGCTGGGGCAGTCGACGAGCACATCGTGCCCCGATATTTGTTTGCTGCAAATCACGTCACACTTTAATGAAGGAGCATCCACAAGCCTATGCTCAAAGACAATCCTTCGACACATGGCAGAACTTAGCTGGGGCAGTCGACGAGCACATCGTGCCCCGATATTTGTTTGCTGCAAATCACGTCGCACTTTAATGAAAGAGCATTCACAAGCCTATGCTCAAAGACAATCCTTCGACACATGGCAGAACTTAGCTGGAGCAGTCGACGAGCACATCGTGCCCCGATATTTGTTTGCTGCAAATCACGTCGCACTTTAATGAAGGAGCATCCACAAGCCTATGCTCAAAGACAATCCTTCGACACATGGCAGAACTTAGCTGGGGCAGTCGACGAGCACATCGTGCCCCGATATTTGTTTGCTGCAAATCACGTCGCACTTTAATGAAAGAGCATTCACAAGCCTATGCTCAAAGACAATCCTTCGACACATGGCAGAACTTAGCTGGGGCAGTCGACGAGCACATCGTGCCCCGATATTTGTTTGCTGCAAATCACGTCGCACTTTAATGAAAGGAGCATTCACAAGCCTATGCTCAAAGACAATCCTTCGACACATGGCAGAACTTAGCTGGAGCAGTCGACGAGCACATCGTGCCCCGATATTTGTTTGCTGCAAATCACGTCGCACTTTAATGAAGGAGCATCCACAAGCCTATGCTCAAAGACAATCCTTCGACACATGGCAGAACTTAGCTGGGGCAGTCGACGAGCACATCGTGTCCCGATATTTGTTTGCTGCAAATCACGTCGCACTTTAATGAAAGAGCATTCACAAGCCTATGCTCAAAGACAATCCTTCGACACATGGCAGAACTTAGCTGGGGCAGTCGACGAGCACATCGTGCCCCGATATTTGTTTGCTGCAAATCACGTCACACTTTAATGAAGGAGCATCCACAAGCCAATGCTCAAAGACAATGCTTCGACACATGGCAGAACTTAGCTGGGGCAGTCGACGAGCACATCGTGCCCCGATATTTGTTTGCTGCAAATCACGTCACACTTTAATGAAGGAGCATCCACAAGCCTATGCTCAAAGACAATCCTTCGACACATGGCAGAACTTAGCTGGGGCAGTCGACGAGCACATCGTGCCCCGATATTTGTTTGCTGCAAATCACGTCACACTTTAATGAAGGAGCATCCACAAGCCAATGCTCAAAGACAATGCTTCGACACATGGCAGAACTTAGCTGGGGCAGTCGACGAGCACATCGTGCCCCGATATTTGTTTGCTGCAAATCACGTCGCACTTTAATGAAGGAGCATCCACAAGCCTATGCTCAAAGACAATGCTTCGACACATGGCAGAACTTAGCTGGGGCAGTCGACGAGCACATCGTGCCCCGATTATTGTTTGCTGCAAATCACGTCGCACTTTAATGAAAGAGCATTCACAAGCCTATGCTCAAAGACAATCCTTCGACACATGGCAGAACTTAGCTGGAGCAGTCGACGAGCACATCGTGTCCCGATATTTGTTTGCTGCAAATCACGTCGCACTTTAATGAAGGAGCATCCACAAGCCTATGCTCAAAGACAATCCTTCGACACATGGCAGAACTTAGCTGGGGCAGTCGACGAGCACATCGTGCCCCGATTATTGTTTGCTGCAAATCACGTCGCACTTTAATGAAAGAGCATTCACAAGCCTATGCTCAAAGACAATCCTTCGACACATGGCAGAACTTAGCTGGGGCAGTCGACGAGCACATCGTGCCCCGATTATTTGTTTGCTGCAAATCACGTCGCACTTTAATGAAAGAGCATTCACAAGCCTATGCTCAAAGACAATCCTTCGACACATGGCAGAACTTAGCTGGGGCAGTCGACGAGCACATCGTGCCCCGATATTTGTTTGCTGCAAATCACGTCGCACTTTAATGAAGGAGCATTCACAAGCCTATGCTCAAAGACAATCCTTCGACACATGGCAGAACTTAGCTGGGGCAGTCGACGAGCACATCGTGCCCCGATATTGTTTGCTGCAAATCACGTCGCACTTTAATGAAAGGAGCATTCACAAGCCTATGCTCAAAGACAATCCTTCGACACATGGCAGAACTTAGCTGGGGCAGTCGACGAGCACATCGTGTCCCGATATTTGTTTGCTGCAAATCACGTCGCACTTTAATGAAGGAGCATCCACAAGCCTATGCTCAAAGACAATCCTTCGACACATGGCAGAACTTAGCTGGAGCAGTCGACGAGCACATCGTGTCCCGATATTTGTTTGCTGCAAATCACGTCGCACTTTAATGAAGGAGCATCCACAAGCCTATGCTCAAAGACAATCCTTCGACACATGGCAGAACTTAGCTGGGGCAGTCGACGAGCACATCGTGCCCCGATATTTGTTTGCTGCAAATCACGTCGCACTTTAATGAAAGAGCATCCACAAGCCTATGCTCAAAGACAATCCTTCGACACATGGCAGAACTTAGCTGGGGCAGTCGACGAGCACATCGTGCCCCGATATTTGTTTGCTGCAAATCACGTCACACTTTAATGAAGGAGCATCCACAAGCCTATGCTCAAAGACAATCCTTCGACACATGGCAGAACTTAGCTGGGGCAGTCGACGAGCACATCGTGCCCCGATATTTGTTTGCTGCAAATCACGTCGCACTTTAATGAAAGAGCATTCACAAGCCTATGCTCAAAGACAATCCTTCGACACATGGCAGAACTTAGCTGGGGCAGTCGACGAGCACATCGTGTCCCGATATTTGTTTGCTGCAAATCACGTCGCACTTTAATGAAGGAGCATCCACAAGCCTATGCTCAAAGACAATCCTTCGACACATGGCAGAACTTAGCTGGGGCAGTCGACGAGCACATCGTGCCCCGATATTTGTTTGCTGCAAATCACGTCGCACTTTAATGAAGGAGCATCCACAAGCCTATGCTCAAAGACAATCCTTCGACACATGGCAGAACTTAGCTGGGGCAGTCGACGAGCACATCGTGCCCCGATATTTGTTTGCTGCAAATCACGTCGCACTTTAATGAAGGAGCATCCACAAGCCTATGCTCAAAGACAATCCTTCGACACATGGCAGAACTTAGCTGGGGCAGTCGACGACCACATCGTGCCCCGATATTTGTTTGCTGCAAATCACGTCGCACTTTAATGAAAGAGCATCCACAAGCCTATGCTCAAAGACAATCCTTCGACACATGGCAGAACTTAGCTGGGGCAGTCGACGACCACATCGTGCCCCGATATTTGTTTGCTGCAAATCACGTCGCACTTTAATGAAGGAGCATCCACAAGCCTATGCTCAAAGACAATCCTTCGACACATGGCAGAACTTAGCTGGGGCAGTCGACGAGCACATCGTGCCCCGATATTTGTTTGCTGCAAATCACGTCGCACTTTAATGAAGGAGCATCCACAAGCCTATGCTCAAAGACAATCCTTCGACACATGGCAGAACTTAGCTGGGGCAGTCGACGAGCACATCGTGTCCCGATATTTGTTTGCTGCAAATCACGTCGCACTTTAATGAAGGAGCATCCACAAGCCTATGCTCAAAGACAATCCTTCGACACATGGCAGAACTTAGCTGGGGCAGTCGACGACCACATCGTGCCCCGATATTTGTTTGCTGCAAATCACGTCGCACTTTAATGAAGGAGCATCCACAAGCCTATGCTCAAAGACAATCCTTCGACACATGGCAGAACTTAGCTGGGGCAGTCGACGAGCACATCGTGTCCCGATATTTGTTTGCTGCAAATCACGTCGCACTTTAATGAAGGAGCATCCACAAGCCTATGCTCAAAGACAATCCTTCGACACATGGCAGAACTTAGCTGGGGCAGTCGACGAGCACATCGTGCCCCGATATTTGTTTGCTGCAAATCACGTCGCACTTTAATGAAGGAGCATCCACAAGCCTATGCTCAAAGACAATCCTTCGACACATGGCAGAACTTAGCTGGGGCAGTCGACGAGCACATCGTGCCCCGATATTTGTTTGCTGCAAATCACGTCGCACTTTAATGAAGGAGCATCCACAAGCCTATGCTCAAAGACAATCCTTCGACACATGGCAGAACTTAGCTGGGGCAGTCGACGAGCACATCGTGCCCCGATATTTGTTTGCTGCAAATCACGTCGCACTTTAATGAAGGAGCATCCACAAGCCTATGCTCAAAGACAATCCTTCGACACATGGCAGAACTTAGCTGGGGCAGTCGACGAGCACATCGTGCCCCGATATTTGTTTGCTGCAAATCACGTCGCACTTTAATGAAGGAGCATCCACAAGCCTATGCTCAAAGACAATCCTTCGACACATGGCAGAACTTAGCTGGGGCAGTCGACGAGCACATCGTGCCCCGATATTTGTTTGCTGCAAATCACGTCGCACTTTAATGAAGGAGCATCCACAAGCCTATGCTCAAAGACAATCCTTCGACACATGGCAGAACTTAGCTGGGGCAGTCGACGAGCACATCGTGTCCCGATATTTGTTTGCTGCAAATCACGTCGCACTTTAATGAAGGAGCATCCACAAGCCTATGCTCAAAGACAATCCTTCGACACATGGCAGAACTTAGCTGGGG
The DNA here is from genome assembly GCA_039090855.1 of Macrothele yani. Classification (NCBI taxonomy): domain Eukaryota; kingdom Metazoa; phylum Arthropoda; class Arachnida; order Araneae; family Macrothelidae; genus Macrothele; species Macrothele yani. The sequence continues at coordinate 32,565,803 of CM077032.1, read as the reverse complement.
CAGTCGACGAGCACATCGTGTCCCGATATTTGTTTGCTGCAAATCACGTCGCACTTTAATGAAGGAGCATCCACAAGCCTATGCTCAAAGACAATCCTTCGACACATGGCAGAACTTAGCTGGGGCAGTCGACGAGCACATCGTGTCCCGATATTTGTTTGCTGCAAATCACGTCGCACTTTAATGAAGGAGCATCCACAAGCCTATGCTCAAAGACAATCCTTCGACACATGGCAGAACTTAGCTGGGGCAGTCGACGAGCACATCGTGTCCCGATATTTGTTTGCTGCAAATCACGTCGCACTTTAATGAAGGAGCATCCACAAGCCTATGCTCAAAGACAATCCTTCGACACATGGCAGAACTTAGCTGGGGCAGTCGACGAGCACATCGTGTCCCGATATTTGTTTGCTGCAAATCACGTCGCACTTTAATGAAGGAGCATCCACAAGCCTATGCTCAAAGACAATCCTTCGACACATGGCAGAACTTAGCTGGGGCAGTCGACGAGCACATCGTGTCCCGATATTTGTTTGCTGCAAATCACGTCGCACTTTAATGAAGGAGCATCCACAAGCCTATGCTCAAAGACAATCCTTCGACACATGGCAGAACTTAGCTGGGGCAGTCGACGAGCACATCGTGTCCCGATATTTGTTTGCTGCAAATCACGTCGCACTTTAATGAAGGAGCATCCACAAGCCTATGCTCAAAGACAATCCTTCGACACATGGCAGAACTTAGCTGGGGCAGTCGACGAGCACATCGTGCCCCGATATTTGTTTGCTGCAAATCACGTCGCACTTTAATGAAGGAGCATCCACAAGCCTATGCTCAAAGACAATCCTTCGACACATGGCAGAACTTAGCTGGGGCAGTCGACGAGCACATCGTGTCCCGATATTTGTTTGCTGCAAATCACGTCGCACTTTAATGAAGGAGCATCCACAAGCCTATGCTCAAAGACAATCCTTCGACACATGGCAGAACTTAGCTGGGGCAGTCGACGAGCACATCGTGCCCCGATATTTGTTTGCTGCAAATCACGTCGCACTTTAATGAAGGAGCATCCACAAGCCTATGCTCAAAGACAATCCTTCGACACATGGCAGAACTTAGCTGGGGCAGTCGACGAGCACATCGTGCCCCGATATTTGTTTGCTGCAAATCACGTCGCACTTTAATGAAGGAGCATCCACAAGCCTATGCTCAAAGACAATCCTTCGACACATGGCAGAACTTAGCTGGGGCAGTCGACGAGCACATCGTGTCCCGATATTTGTTTGCTGCAAATCACGTCGCACTTTAATGAAGGAGCATCCACAAGCCTATGCTCAAAGACAATCCTTCGACACATGGCAGAACTTAGCTGGGGCAGTCGACGAGCACATCGTGTCCCGATATTTGTTTGCTGCAAATCACGTCGCACTTTAATGAAAGGAGCATCCACAAGCCTATGCTCAAAGACAATCCTTCGACACATGGCAGAACTTAGCTGGGGCAGTCGACGAGCACATCGTGCCCCGATATTTGTTTGCTGCAAATCACGTCGCACTTTAATGAAGGAGCATCCACAAGCCTATGCTCAAAGACAATCCTTCGACACATGGCAGAACTTAGCTGGGGCAGTCGACGACCACATCGTGCCCCGATATTTGTTTGCTGCAAATCACGTCGCACTTTAATGAAGGAGCATCCACAAGCCTATGCTCAAAGACAATCCTTCGACACATGGCAGAACTTAGCTGGGGCAGTCGACGACCACATCGTGCCCCGATATTTGTTTGCTGCAAATCACGTCGCACTTTAATGAAGGAGCATCCACAAGCCTATGCTCAAAGACAATCCTTCGACACATGGCAGAACTTAGCTGGGGCAGTCGACGACCACATCGTGCCCCGATATTTGTTTGCTGCAAATCACGTCGCACTTTAATGAAGGAGCATCCACAAGCCTATGCTCAAAGACAATCCTTCGACACATGGCAGAACTTAGCTGGGGCAGTCGACGACCACATCGTGCCCCGATATTTGTTTGCTGCAAATCACGTCGCACTTTAATGAAAGAGCATTCACAAGCCTATGCTCAAAGACAATCCTTCGACACATGGCAGAACTTAGCTGGGGCAGTCGACGACCACATCGTGCCCCGATATTTGTTTGCTGCAAATCACGTCGCACTTTAATGAAGGAGCATCCACAAGCCTATGCTCAAAGACAATCCTTCGACACATGGCAGAACTTAGCTGGGGCAGTCGACGACCACATCGTGCCCCGATATTTGTTTGCTGCAAATCACGTCGCACTTTAATGAAAGAGCATTCACAAGCCTATGCTCAAAGACAATCCTTCGACACATGGCAGAACTTAGCTGGGGCAGTCGACGACCACATCGTGCCCCGATATTTGTTTGCTGCAAATCACGTCGCACTTTAATGAAGGAGCATCCACAAGCCTATGCTCAAAGACAATCCTTCGACACATGGCAGAACTTAGCTGGGGCAGTCGACGACCACATCGTGCCCCGATATTTGTTTGCTGCAAATCACGTCGCACTTTAATGAAGGAGCATCCACAAGCCTATGCTCAAAGACAATCCTTCGACACATGGCAGAACTTAGCTGGGGCAGTCGACGACCACATCGTGTGCCCCGATATTTGTTTGCTGCAAATCACGTCGCACTTTAATGAAGGAGCATCCACAAGCCTATGCTCAAAGACAATCCTTCGACACATGGCAGAACTTAGCTGGGGCAGTCGACGACCACATCGTGCCCCGATATTTGTTTGCTGCAAATCACGTCGCACTTTAATGAAAGAGCATTCCACAAGCCTATGCTCAAAGACAATCCTTCGACACATGGCAGAACTTAGCTGGGGCAGTCGACGACCACATCGTGCCCCGATATTTGTTTGCTGCAAATCACGTCGCACTTTAATGAAAGAGCATCCACAAGCCTATGCTCAAAGACAATCCTTCGACACATGGCAGAACTTAGCTGGGGCAGTCGACGACCACATCGTGCCCCGATATTTGTTTGCTGCAAATCACGTCGCACTTTAATGAAGGAGCATCCACAAGCCTATGCTCAAAGACAATCCTTCGACACATGGCAGAACTTAGCTGGGGCAGTCGACGACCACATCGTGCCCCGATATTTGTTTGCTGCAAATCACGTCACACTTTAATGAAGGAGCATCCACAAGCCTATGCTCAAAGACAATCCTTCGACACATGGCAGAACTTAGCTGGGGCAGTCGACGACCACATCGTGCCCCGATATTTGTTTGCTGCAAATCACGTCGCACTTTAATGAAAGAGCATTCACAAGCCTATGCTCAAAGACAATCCTTCGACACATGGCAGAACTTAGCTGGGGCAGTCGACGACCACATCGTGCCCCGATATTTGTTTGCTGCAAATCACGTCGCACTTTAATGAAGGAGCATCCACAAGCCTATGCTCAAAGACAATCCTTCGACACATGGCAGAACTTAGCTGGGGCAGTCGACGACCACATCGTGCCCCGATATTTGTTTGCTGCAAATCACGTCGCACTTTAATGAAGGAGCATCCACAAGCCTATGCTCAAAGACAATCCTTCGACACATGGCAGAACTTAGCTGGGGCAGTCGACGAGCACATCGTGCCCCGATATTTGTTTGCTGCAAATCACGTCGCACTTTAATGAAGGAGCATCCACAAGCCTATGCTCAAAGACAATCCTTCGACACATGGCAGAACTTAGCTGGGGCAGTCGACGAGCACATCGTGCCCCGATATTTGTTTGCTGCAAATCACGTCGCACTTTAATGAAAGAGCATTCACAAGCCTATGCTCAAAGACAATCCTTCGACACATGGCAGAACTTAGCTGGGGCAGTCGACGAGCACATCGTGCCCCGATATTTGTTTGCTGCAAATCACGTCGCACTTTAATGAAGGAGCATCCACAAGCCTATGCTCAAAGACAATCCTTCGACACATGGCAGAACTTAGCTGGGGCAGTCGACGAGCACATCGTGCCCCGATATTTGTTTGCTGCAAATCACGTCGCACTTTAATGAAGGAGCATCCACAAGCCTATGCTCAAAGACAATCCTTCGACACATGGCAGAACTTAGCTGGGGCAGTCGACGAGCACATCGTGCCCCGATATTTGTTTGCTGCAAATCACGTCGCACTTTAATGAAGGAGCATCCACAAGCCTATGCTCAAAGACAATCCTTCGACACATGGCAGAACTTAGCTGGGGCAGTCGACGAGCACATCGTGCCCCGATATTTGTTTGCTGCAAATCACGTCGCACTTTAATGAAGGAGCATCCACAAGCCTATGCTCAAAGACAATCCTTCGACACATGGCAGAACTTAGCTGGGGCAGTCGACGAGCACATCGTGTCCCGATATTTGTTTGCTGCAAATCACGTCGCACTTTAATGAAGGAGCATCCACAAGCCTATGCTCAAAGACAATCCTTCGACACATGGCAGAACTTAGCTGGGGCAGTCGACGAGCACATCGTGCCCCGATATTTGTTTGCTGCAAATCACGTCACACTTTAATGAAGGAGCATCCACAAGCCTATGCTCAAAGACAATCCTTCGACACATGGCAGAACTTAGCTGGGGCAGTCGACGAGCACATCGTGCCCCGATATTTGTTTGCTGCAAATCACGTCGCACTTTAATGAAGGAGCATCCACAAGCCAATGCTCAAAGACAATGCTTCGACACATGGCAGAACTTAGCTGGGGCAGTCGACGAGCACATCGTGCCCCGATATTTGTTTGCTGCAAATCACGTCGCACTTTAATGAAAGAGCATTCACAAGCCTATGCTCAAAGACAATCCTTCGACACATGGCAGAACTTAGCTGGAGCAGTCGACGAGCACATCGTGTCCCGATATTTGTTTGCTGCAAATCACGTCGCACTTTAATGAAGGAGCATCCACAAGCCTATGCTCAAAGACAATCCTTCGACACATGGCAGAACTTAGCTGGGGCAGTCGACGAGCACATCGTGCCCCGATATTTGTTTGCTGCAAATCACGTCGCACTTTAATGAAAGAGCATTCACAAGCCTATGCTCAAAGACAATCCTTCGACACATGGCAGAACTTAGCTGGAGCAGTCGACGAGCACATCGTGTCCCGATATTTGTTTGCTGCAAATCACGTCGCACTTTAATGAAGGAGCATCCACAAGCCTATGCTCAAAGACAATCCTTCGACACATGGCAGAACTTAGCTGGGGCAGTCGACGAGCACATCGTGCCCCGATATTTGTTTGCTGCAAATCACGTCGCACTTTAATGAAGGAGCATTCACAAGCCTATGCTCAAAGACAATCCTTCGACACATGGCAGAACTTAGCTGGAGCAGTCGACGACCACATCGTGCCCCGATATTTGTTTGCTGCAAATCACGTCGCACTTTAATGAAGGAGCATCCACAAGCCTATGCTCATAGACAATCCTTCGACACATGGCAGAACTTAGCTGGGGCAGTCGACGACCACATCGTGCCCCGATATTTGTTTGCTGCAAATCACGTCACACTTTAATGAAGGAGCATCCACAAGTCTATGCTCAAAGACAATCCTTCGACACATGGCAGAACTTAGCTGGGGCAGTCGACGACCACATCGTGCCCCGATATTTGTTTGCTGCAAATCACGTCGCACTTTAATGAAAGAGCATTCACAAGCCTATGCTCAAAGACAATCCTTCGACACATGGCAGAACTTAGCTGGGGCAGTCGACGACCACATCGTGCCCCGATATTTGTTTGCTGCAAATCACGTCACACTTTAATGAAGGAGCATCCACAAGCCTATGCTCAAAGACAATCCTTCGACACATGGCAGAACTTAGCTGGGGCAGTCGACGAGCACATCGTGCCCCGATATTTGTTTGCTGCAAATCACGTCACACTTTAATGAAGGAGCATCCACAAGCCAATGCTCAAAGACAATGCTTCGACACATGGCAGAACTTAGCTGGGGCAGTCGACGAGCACATCGTGCCCCGATATTTGTTTGCTGCAAATCACGTCGCACTTTAATGAAGGAGCATCCACAAGCCAATGCTCAAAGACAATGCTTCGACACATGGCAGAACTTAGCTGGGGCAGTCGACGAGCACATCGTGCCCCGATATTTGTTTGCTGCAAATCACGTCGCACTTTAATGAAAGAGCATCCACAAGCCTATGCTCAAAGACAATCCTTCGACACATGGCAGAACTTAGCTGGAGCAGTCGACGAGCACATCGTGTCCCGATATTTGTTTGCTGCAAATCACGTCGCACTTTAATGAAGGAGCATCCACAAGCCTATGCTCAAAGACAATCCTTAGACACATGGCAGAACTTAGCTGGGGCAGTCGACGAGCACATCGTGCCCCGATATTTGTTTGCTGCAAATCACGTCGCACTTTAATGAAAGAGCATTCACAAGCCTATGCTCAAAGACAATCCTTCGACACATGGCAGAACTTAGCTGGGGCAGTCGACGAGCACATCGTGCCCCGATATTTGTTTGCTGCAAATCACGTCGCACTTTAATGAAGGAGCATCCACAAGCCTATGCTCAAAGACAATCCTTCGACACATGGCAGAACTTAGCTGGAGCAGTCGACGAGCCACATCGTGTCCCGATATTTGTTTGCTGCAAATCACGTCGCACTTTAATGAAGGAGCATCCACAAGCCTATGCTCAAAGACAATCCTTCGACACATGGCAGAACTTAGCTGGGGCAGTCGACGAGCACATCGTGCCCCGATATTTGTTTGCTGCAAATCACGTCGCACTTTAATGAAAGAGCATTCACAAGCCTATGCTCAAAGACAATCCTTCGACACATGGCAGAACTTAGCTGGAGCAGTCGACGAGCACATCGTGTCCCGATATTTGTTTGCTGCAAATCACGTCGCACTTTAATGAAAGAGCATTCACAAGCCTATGCTCAAAGACAATCCTTCGACACATGGCAGAACTTAGCTGGAGCAGTCGACGACCACATCGTGCCCCGATATTTGTTTGCTGCAAATCACGTCGCACTTTAATGAAGGAGCATCCACAAGCCTATGCTCATAGACAATCCTTCGACACATGGCAGAACTTAGCTGGGGCAGTCGACGACCACATCGTGCCCCGATATTTGTTTGCTGCAAATCACGTCGCACTTTAATGAAGGAGCATCCACAAGTCTATGCTCAAAGACAATCCTTCGACACATGGCAGAACTTAGCTGGGGCAGTCGACGACCACATCGTGCCCCGATATTTGTTTGCTGCAAATCACGTCGCACTTTAATGAAAGAGCATTCCACAAGCCTATGCTCAAAGACAATCCTTCGACACATGGCAGAACTTAGCTGGGGCAGTCGACGACCACATCGTGCCCCGATATTTGTTTGCTGCAAATCACGTCGCACTTTAATGAAGGAGCATCCACAAGCCTATGCTCAAAGACAATCCTTCGACACATGGCAGAACTTAGCTGGGGCAGTCGACGACCACATCGTGCCCCGATATTTGTTTGCTGCAAATCACGTCGCACTTTAATGAAGGAGCATCCACAAGCCTATGCTCAAAGACAATCCTTCGACACATGGCAGAACTTAGCTGGGGCAGTCGACGACCACATCGTGCCCCGATATTTGTTTGCTGCAAATCACGTCGCACTTTAATGAAAGAGCATCCACAAGCCTATGCTCAAAGACAATCCTTCGACACATGGCAGAACTTAGCTGGGGCAGTCGACGACCACATCGTGCCCCGATATTTGTTTGCTGCAAATCACGTCGCACTTTAATGAAAGAGCATTCACAAGCCTATGCTCAAAGACAATCCTTCGACACATGGCAGAACTTAGCTGGGGCAGTCGACGACCACATCGTGCCCCGATATTTGTTTGCTGCAAATCACGTCGCACTTTAATGAAGGAGCATCCACAAGCCTATGCTCAAAGACAATCCTTCGACACATGGCAGAACTTAGCTGGGGCAGTCGACGACCACATCGTGCCCCGATATTTGTTTGCTGCAAATCACGTCGCACTTTAATGAAGGAGCATCCACAAGCCTATGCTCAAAGACAATCCTTCGACACATGGCAGAACTTAGCTGGGGCAGTCGACGACCACATCGTGCCCCGATATTTGTTTGCTGCAAATCACGTCACACTTTAATGAAGGAGCATCCACAAGCCTATGCTCAAAGACAATCCTTCGACACATGGCAGAACTTAGCTGGGGCAGTCGACGACCACATCGTGCCCCGATATTTGTTTGCTGCAAATCACGTCGCACTTTAATGAAAGAGCATTCACAAGCCTATGCTCAAAGACAATCCTTCGACACATGGCAGAACTTAGCTGGGGCAGTCGACGACCACATCGTGCCCCGATATTTGTTTGCTGCAAATCACGTCGCACTTTAATGAAGGAGCATCCACAAGCCTATGCTCAAAGACAATCCTTCGACACATGGCAGAACTTAGCTGGGGCAGTCGACGACCACATCGTGCCCCGATATTTGTTTGCTGCAAATCACGTCACACTTTAATGAAGGAGCATCCACAAGCCTATGCTCAAAGACAATCCTTCGACACATGGCAGAACTTAGCTGGGGCAGTCGACGACCACATCGTGCCCCGATATTTGTTTGCTGCAAATCACGTCTCACTTTAATGAAAGAGCATTCACAAGCCTATGCTCAAAGACAATCCTTCGACACATGGCAGAACTTAGCTGGGGCAGTCGACGACCACATCGTGCCCCGATATTTGTTTGCTGCAAATCACGTCGCACTTTAATGAAGGAGCATCCACAAGCCTATGCTCATAGACAATCCTTCGACACATGGCAGAACTTAGCTGGGGCAGTCGACGAGCACATCGTGTCCCGATATTTGTTTGCTGCAAATCACGTTGCACTTTAATGAAGGAGCATCCACAAGCCTATGCTCAAAGACAATCCTTCGACACATGGCAGAACTTAGCTGGGGCAGTCGACGAGCACATCGTGCCCCGATATTTGTTTGCTGCAAATCACGTCGCACTTTAATGAAAGAGCATTCACAAGCCTATGCTCAAAGACAATCCTTCGACACATGGCAGAACTTAGCTGGGGCAGTCGACGAGCACATCGTGCCCCGATATTTGTTTGCTGCAAATCACGTCACACTTTAATGAAGGAGCATCCACAAGCCTATGCTCAAAGACAATCCTTCGACACATGGCAGAACTTAGCTGGGGCAGTCGACGAGCACATCGTGCCCCGATATTTGTTTGCTGCAAATCACGTCGCACTTTAATGAAAGAGCATTCACAAGCCTATGCTCAAAGACAATCCTTCGACACATGGCAGAACTTAGCTGGAGCAGTCGACGAGCACATCGTGTCCCGATATTTGTTTGCTGCAAATCACGTCGCACTTTAATGAAGGAGCATCCACAAGCCTATGCTCAAAGACAATCCTTCGACACATGGCAGAACTTAGCTGGGGCAGTCGACGAGCACATCGTGCCCCGATATTTGTTTGCTGCAAATCACGTCGCACTTTAATGAAAGAGCATTCACAAGCCTATGCTCAAAGACAATCCTTCGACACATGGCAGAACTTAGCTGGGGCAGTCGACGAGCACATCGTGCCCCGATATTTGTTTGCTGCAAATCACGTCGCACTTTAATGAAAGAGCATTCACAAGCCTATGCTCAAAGACAATCCTTCGACACATGGCAGAACTTAGCTGGAGCAGTCGACGAGCACATCGTGTCCCGATATTTGTTTGCTGCAAATCACGTCGCACTTTAATGAAGGAGCATCCACAAGCCTATGCTCAAAGACAATCCTTAGACACATGGCAGAACTTAGCTGGGGCAGTCGACGAGCACATCGTGCCCCGATATTTGTTTGCTGCAAATCACGTCGCACTTTAATGAAAGAGCATTCACAAGCCTATGCTCAAAGACAATCCTTCGACACATGGCAGAACTTAGCTGGAGCAGTCGACGAGCACATCGTGTCCCGATATTTGTTTGCTGCAAATCACGTCGCACTTTAATGAAGGAGCATCCACAAGCCTATGCTCAAAGACAATCCTTAGACACATGGCAGAACTTAGCTGGGGCAGTCGACGAGCACATCGTGCCCCGATATTTGTTTGCTGCAAATCACGTCGCACTTTAATGAAAGAGCATTCACAAGCCTATGCTCAAAGACAATCCTTCGACACATGGCAGAACTTAGCTGGGGCAGTCGACGAGCACATCGTGCCCCGATATTTGTTTGCTGCAAATCACGTCGCACTTTAATGAAGGAGCATCCACAAGCCTATGCTCAAAGACAATCCTTCGACACATGGCAGAACTTAGCTGGGGCAGTCGACGACCACATCGTGCCCCGATATTTGTTTGCTGCAAATCACGTCGCACTTTAATGAAAGAGCATTCACAAGCCTATGCTCAAAGACAATCCTTCGACACATGGCAGAACTTAGCTGGGAGCAGTCGACGAGCACATCGTGTCCGATATTTGTTTGCTGCAAATCACGTCGCACTTTAATGAAGGAGCATCCACAAGCCTATGCTCAAAGACAATCCTTCGACACATGGCAGAACTTAGCTGGGGCAGTCGACGACCACATCGTGCCCCGATATTTGTTTGCTGCAAATCACGTCGCACTTTAATGAAAGAGCATTCACAAGCCTATGCTCAAAGACAATCCTTCGACACATGGCAGAACTTAGCTGGAGCAGTCGACGAGCACATCGTGTCCCGATATTTGTTTGCTGCAAATCACGTCGCACTTTAATGAAGGAGCATCCACAAGCCTATGCTCAAAGACAATCCTTCGACACATGGCAGAACTTAGCTGGGGCAGTCGACGACCACATCGTGCCCCGATATTTGTTTGCTGCAAATCACGTCGCACTTTAATGAAAGAGCATTCACAAGCCTATGCTCAAAGACAATCCTTCGACACATGGCAGAACTTAGCTGGGGCAGTCGACGAGCACATCGTGCCCCGATATTTGTTTGCTGCAAATCACGTCGCACTTTAATGAAAGAGCATTCACAAGCCTATGCTCAAAGACAATCCTTCGACACATGGCAGAACTTAGCTGGGGCAGTCGACGAGCACATCGTGTCCCGATATTTGTTTGCTGCAAATCACGTCGCACTTTAATGAAAGAGCATTCACAAGCCTATGCTCAAAGACAATCCTTCGACACATGGCAGAACTTAGCTGGGGCAGTCGACGAGCACATCGTGTCCCGATATTTGTTTGCTGCAAATCACGTCGCACTTTAATGAAGGAGCATTCACAAGCCTATGCTCAAAGACAATCCTTCGACACATGGCAGAACTTAGCTGGAGCAGTCGACGAGCACATCGTGTCCCGATATTTGTTTGCTGCAAATCACGTCGCACTTTAATGAAGGAGCATCCACAAGCCTATGCTCAAAGACAATCCTTCGACACATGGCAGAACTTAGCTGGGGCAGTCGACGAGCACATCGTGCCCCGATATTTGTTTGCTGCAAATCACGTCGCACTTTAATGAAGGAGAGCATTCACAAGCCTATGCTCAAAGACAATCCTTCGACACATGGCAGAACTTAGCTGGGGCAGTCGACGAGCACATCGTGCCCCGATATTTGTTTGCTGCAAATCACGTCGCACTTTAATGAAGGAGCATCCACAAGCCTATGCTCAAAGACAATCCTTCGACACATGGCAGAACTTAGCTGGGGCAGTCGACGAGCACATCGTGCCCCGATATTTGTTTGCTGCAAATCACGTCGCACTTTAATGAAAGAGCATTCACAAGCCTATGCTCAAAGACAATCCTTCGACACATGGCAGAACTTAGCTGGAGCAGTCGACGAGCACATCGTGTCCCGATATTTGTTTGCTGCAAATCACGTCGCACTTTAATGAAGGAGCATCCACAAGCCTATGCTCAAAGACAATCCTTCGACACATGGCAGAACTTAGCTGGGGCAGTCGACGAGCACATCGTGCCCCGATATTTGTTTGCTGCAAATCACGTCGCACTTTAATGAAAGAGCATTCACAAGCCTATGCTCAAAGACAATCCTTCGACACATGGCAGAACTTAGCTGGAGCAGTCGACGAGCACATCGTGTCCCGATATTTGTTTGCTGCAAATCACGTCGCACTTTAATGAAAGAGCATCCACAAGCCTATGCTCAAAGACAATCCTTAGACACATGGCAGAACTTAGCTGGGGCAGTCGACGAGCACATCGTGCCCCGATATTTGTTTGCTGCAAATCACGTCGCACTTTAATGAAAGAGCATTCACAAGCCTATGCTCAAAGACAATCCTTCGACACATGGCAGAACTTAGCTGGGGCAGTCGACGAGCACATCGTGCCCCGATATTTGTTTGCTGCAAATCACGTCGCACTTTAATGAAGGAGCATCCACAAGCCTATGCTCAAAGACAATCCTTCGACACATGGCAGAACTTAGCTGGGGCAGTCGACGACCACATCGTGCCCCGATATTTGTTTGCTGCAAATCACGTCGCACTTTAATGAAAGAGCATTCACAAGCCTATGCTCAAAGACAATCCTTCGACACATGGCAGAACTTAGCTGGGGCAGTCGACGAGCACATCGTGCCCCGATATTTGTTTGCTGCAAATCACGTCGCACTTTAATGAAGGAGCATCCACAAGCCTATGCTCAAAGACAATCCTTCGACACATGGCAGAACTTAGCTGGAGCAGTCGACGCACATCGTGCCCCGATATTTGTTTGCTGCAAATCACGTCGCACTTTAATGAAAGAGCATTCACAAGCCTATGCTCAAAGACAATCCTTCGACACATGGCAGAACTTAGCTGGAGCAGTCGACGAGCACATCGTGTCCCGATATTTGTTTGCTGCAAATCACGTCGCACTTTAATGAAAGAGCATTCACAAGCCTATGCTCAAAGACAATCCTTCGACACATGGCAGAACTTAGCTGGGGCAGTCGACGAGCACATCGTGCCCCGATATTTGTTTGCTGCAAATCACGTCGCACTTTAATGAAAGAGCATTCACAAGCCTATGCTCAAAGACAATCCTTCGACACATGGCAGAACTTAGCTGGAGCAGTCGACGAGCACATCGTGCCCCGATATTTGTTTGCTGCAAATCACGTCGCACTTTAATGAAGGAGCATCCACAAGCCTATGCTCAAAGACAATCCTTCGACACATGGCAGAACTTAGCTGGGGCAGTCGACGAGCACATCGTGCCCCGATATTTGTTTGCTGCAAATCACGTCGCACTTTAATGAAGGAGCATTCACAAGCCTATGCTCAAAGACAATCCTTCGACACATGGCAGAACTTAGCTGGAGCAGTCGACGAGCACATCGTGCCCCGATATTTGTTTGCTGCAAATCACGTCGCACTTTAATGAAGGAGCATCCACAAGCCTATGCTCAAAGACAATCCTTCGACACATGGCAGAACTTAGCTGGGGCAGTCGACGAGCACATCGTGCCCCGATATTTGTTTGCTGCAAATCACGTCGCACTTTAATGAAAGAGCATTCACAAGCCTATGCTCAAAGACAATCCTTCGACACATGGCAGAACTTAGCTGGGGCAGTCGACGAGCACATCGTGCCCCGATATTTGTTTGCTGCAAATCACGTCGCACTTTAATGAAAGAGCATTCACAAGCCTATGCTCAAAGACAATCCTTCGACACATGGCAGAACTTAGCTGGGGCAGTCGACGACCACATCGTGTCCCGATATTTGTTTGCTGCAAATCACGTCGCACTTTAATGAAAGGAGCATCCACAAGCCTATGCTCAAAGACAATCCTTCGACACATGGCAGAACTTAGCTGGGGCAGTCGACGAGCACATCGTGCCCCGATATTTGTTTGCTGCAAATCACGTCGCACTTTAATGAAGGAGCATCCACAAGCCTATGCTCAAAGACAATCCTTCGACACATGGCAGAACTTAGCTGGGGCAGTCGACGAGCACATCGTGCCCCGATATTTGTTTGCTGCAAATCACGTCGCACTTTAATGAAGGAGCATCCACAAGCCTATGCTCAAAGACAATCCTTCGACACATGGCAGAACTTAGCTGGGGCAGTCGACGACCACATCGTGTCCCGATATTTGTTTGCTGCAAATCACGTCGCACTTTAATGAAAGGAGCATCCACAAGCCTATGCTCAAAGACAATCCTTCGACACATGGCAGAACTTAGCTGGGGCAGTCGACGAGCACATCGTGCCCCGATATTTGTTTGCTGCAAATCACGTCGCACTTTAATGAAAGAGCATTCACAAGCCTATGCTCAAAGACAATCCTTCGACACATGGCAGAACTTAGCTGGGGCAGTCGACGAGCACATCGTGCCCCGATATTTGTTTGCTGCAAATCACGTCGCACTTTAATGAAGGAGCATCCACAAGCCTATGCTCAAAGACAATCCTTCGACACATGGCAGAACTTAGCTGGGGCAGTCGACGAGCACATCGTGCCCCGATATTTGTTTGCTGCAAATCACGTCGCACTTTAATGAAGGAGCATCCACAAGCCTATGCTCAAAGACAATCCTTCGACACATGGCAGAACTTAGCTGGGGCAGTCGACGAGCACATCGTGCCCCGATATTTGTTTGCTGCAAATCACGTCGCACTTTAATGAAGGAGCATCCACAAGCCTATGCTCAAAGACAATCCTTCGACACATGGCAGAACTTAGCTGGAGCAGTCGACGAGCACATCGTGTCCCGATATTTGTTTGCTGCAAATCACGTCGCACTTTAATGAAGGAGCATCCACAAGCCTATGCTCAAAGACAATCCTTCGACACATGGCAGAACTTAGCTGGGGCAGTCGACGAGCACATCGTGCCCCGATATTTGTTTGCTGCAAATCACGTCGCACTTTAATGAAGGAGCATTCACAAGCCTATGCTCAAAGACAATCCTTCGACACATGGCAGAACTTAGCTGGAGCAGTCGACGAGCACATCGTGTCCCGATATTTGTTTGCTGCAAATCACGTCGCACTTTAATGAAGGAGCATCCACAAGCCTATGCTCAAAGACAATCCTTCGACACATGGCAGAACTTAGCTGGGGCAGTCGACGAGCACATCGTGCCCCGATATTTGTTTGCTGCAAATCACGTCGCACTTTAATGAAGGAGCATCCACAAGCCTATGCTCAAAGACAATCCTTCGACACATGGCAGAACTTAGCTGGGGCAGTCGACGAGCACATCGTGTCCCGATATTTGTTTGCTGCAAATCACGTCGCACTTTAATGAAAGGAGCATTCACAAGCCTATGCTCAAAGACAATCCTTCGACACATGGCAGAACTTAGCTGGAGCAGTCGACGAGCACATCGTGTCCCGATATTTGTTTGCTGCAAATCACGTCGCACTTTAATGAAGGAGCATTCACAAGCCTATGCTCAAAGACAATCCTTCGACACATGGCAGAACTTAGCTGGGGCAGTCGACGAGCACATCGTGCCCCGATATTTGTTTGCTGCAAATCACGTCGCACTTTAATGAAAGAGCATTCACAAGCCTATGCTCAAAGACAATCCTTCGACACATGGCAGAACTTAGCTGGAGCAGTCGACGAGCACATCGTGTCCCGATATTTGTTTGCTGCAAATCACGTCGCACTTTAATGAAGGAGCATCCACAAGCCTATGCTCAAAGACAATCCTTCGACACATGGCAGAACTTAGCTGGGGCAGTCGACGAGCACATCGTGTCCCGATATTTGTTTGCTGCAAATCACGTCGCACTTTAATGAAAGAGCATTCACAAGCCTATGCTCAAAGACAATCCTTCGACACATGGCAGAACTTAGCTGGAGCAGTCGACGAGCACATCGTGTCCCGATATTTGTTTGCTGCAAATCACGTCGCACTTTAATGAAGGAGCATCCACAAGCCTATGCTCAAAGACAATCCTTCGACACATGGCAGAACTTAGCTGGGGCAGTCGACGAGCACATCGTGCCCCGATATTTGTTTGCTGCAAATCACGTCGCACTTTAATGAAAGAGCATCCACAAGCCTATGCTCAAAGACAATCCTTCGACACATGGCAGAACTTAGCTGGGGCAGTCGACGAGCACATCGTGCCCCGATATTTGTTTGCTGCAAATCACGTCGCACTTTAATGAAAGAGCATTCACAAGCCTATGCTCAAAGACAATCCTTCGACACATGGCAGAACTTAGCTGGGGCAGTCGACGAGCACATCGTGCCCCGATATTTGTTTGCTGCAAATCACGTCGCACTTTAATGAAAGAGCATTCACAAGCCTATGCTCAAAGACAATCCTTCGACACATGGCAGAACTTAGCTGGGGCAGTCGACGAGCACATCGTGTCCCGATATTTGTTTGCTGCAAATCACGTCGCACTTTAATGAAGGAGCATCCACAAGCCTATGCTCAAAGACAATCCTTCGACACATGGCAGAACTTAGCTGGGGCAGTCGACGAGCACATCGTGCCCCGATATTTGTTTGCTGCAAATCACGTCGCACTTTAATGAAAGAGCATTCACAAGCCTATGCTCAAAGACAATCCTTCGACACATGGCAGAACTTAGCTGGAGCAGTCGACGAGCACATCGTGTCCCGATATTTGTTTGCTGCAAATCACGTCGCACTTTAATGAAGGAGCATCCACAAGCCTATGCTCAAAGACAATCCTTCGACACATGGCAGAACTTAGCTGGGGCAGTCGACGAGCACATCGTGCCCCGATATTTGTTTGCTGCAAATCACGTCGCACTTTAATGAAAGAGCATTCACAAGCCTATGCTCAAAGACAATCCTTCGACACATGGCAGAACTTAGCTGGGGCAGTCGACGAGCACATCGTGCCCCGATATTTGTTTGCTGCAAATCACGTCGCACTTTAATGAAAGGAGCATTCACAAGCCTATGCTCAAAGACAATCCTTCGACACATGGCAGAACTTAGCTGGAGCAGTCGACGAGCACATCGTGTCCCGATATTTGTTTGCTGCAAATCACGTCGCACTTTAATGAAGGAGCATCCACAAGCCTATGCTCAAAGACAATCCTTCGACACATGGCAGAACTTAGCTGGGGCAGTCGACGAGCACATCGTGCCCCGATATTTGTTTGCTGCAAATCACGTCGCACTTTAATGAAAGGAGCATCCACAAGCCTATGCTCAAAGACAATCCTTCGACACATGGCAGAACTTAGCTGGGGCAGTCGACGAGCACATCGTGCCCCGATATTTGTTTGCTGCAAATCACGTCGCACTTTAATGAAAGAGCATTCACAAGCCTATGCTCAAAGACAATCCTTCGACACATGGCAGAACTTAGCTGGGGCAGTCGACGAGCACATCGTGCCCCGATATTTGTTTGCTGCAAATCACGTCGCACTTTAATGAAAGAGCATTCACAAGCCTATGCTCAAAGACAATCCTTCGACACATGGCAGAACTTAGCTGGAGCAGTCGACGAGCACATCGTGTCCCGATATTTGTTTGCTGCAAATCACGTCGCACTTTAATGAAGGAGCATCCACAAGCCTATGCTCAAAGACAATCCTTCGACACATGGCAGAACTTAGCTGGGGCAGTCGACGAGCACATCGTGCCCCGATATTTGTTTGCTGCAAATCACGTCGCACTTTAATGAAAGAGCATTCACAAGCCTATGCTCAAAGACAATCCTTCGACACATGGCAGAACTTAGCTGGGGCAGTCGACGAGCACATCGTGCCCCGATATTTGTTTGCTGCAAATCACGTCGCACTTTAATGAAGGAGCATCCACAAGCCTATGCTCAAAGACAATCCTTCGACACATGGCAGAACTTAGCTGGGGCAGTCGACGAGCACATCGTGCCCCGATATTTGTTTGCTGCAAATCACGTCGCACTTTAATGAAAGAGCATTCACAAGCCTATGCTCAAAGACAATCCTTCGACACATGGCAGAACTTAGCTGGGGCAGTCGACGAGCACATCGTGTCCCGATATTTGTTTGCTGCAAATCACGTCGCACTTTAATGAAAGGAGCATCCACAAGCCTATGCTCAAAGACAATCCTTCGACACATGGCAGAACTTAGCTGGGGCAGTCGACGAGCACATCGTGCCCCGATATTTGTTTGCTGCAAATCACGTCGCACTTTAATGAAAGAGCATTCACAAGCCTATGCTCAAAGACAATCCTTCGACACATGGCAGAACTTAGCTGGAGCAGTCGACGAGCACATCGTGCCCCGATATTTGTTTGCTGCAAATCACGTCGCACTTTAATGAAGGAGCATCCACAAGCCTATGCTCAAAGACAATCCTTCGACACATGGCAGAACTTAGCTGGGGCAGTCGACGAGCACATCGTGCCCCGATATTTGTTTGCTGCAAATCACGTCGCACTTTAATGAAAGAGCATTCACAAGCCTATGCTCAAAGACAATCCTTCGACACATGGCAGAACTTAGCTGGGGCAGTCGACGAGCACATCGTGCCCCGATATTTGTTTGCTGCAAATCACGTCGCACTTTAATGAAGGAGCATCCACAAGCCTATGCTCAAAGACAATCCTTCGACACATGGCAGAACTTAGCTGGGGCAGTCGACGAGCACATCGTGCCCCGATATTTGTTTGCTGCAAATCACGTCGCACTTTAATGAAAGGAGCATTCACAAGCCTATGCTCAAAGACAATCCTTCGACACATGGCAGAACTTAGCTGGGGCAGTCGACGAGCACATCGTGCCCCGATATTTGTTTGCTGCAAATCACGTCGCACTTTAATGAAAGGAGCATTCACAAGCCTATGCTCAAAGACAATCCTTCGACACATGGCAGAACTTAGCTGGGGCAGTCGACGAGCACATCGTGTCCCGATATTTGTTTGCTGCAAATCACGTCGCACTTTAATGAAAGAGCATTCACAAGCCTATGCTCAAAGACAATCCTTCGACACATGGCAGAACTTAGCTGGGGCAGTCGACGAGCACATCGTGCCCCGATATTTGTTTGCTGCAAATCACGTCGCACTTTAATGAAGGAGCATCCACAAGCCTATGCTCAAAGACAATCCTTCGACACATGGCAGAACTTAGCTGGGGCAGTCGACGAGCACATCGTGCCCCGATATTTGTTTGCTGCAAATCACGTCGCACTTTAATGAAAGAGCATTCCACAAGCCTATGCTCAAAGACAATCCTTCGACACATGGCAGAACTTAGCTGGGGCAGTCGACGAGCACATCGTGCCCCGATATTTGTTTGCTGCAAATCACGTCGCACTTTAATGAAAGAGCATTCACAAGCCTATGCTCAAAGACAATCCTTCGACACATGGCAGAACTTAGCTGGGGCAGTCGACGAGCACATCGTGCCCCGATATTTGTTTGCTGCAAATCACGTCGCACTTTAATGAAGGAGCATCCACAAGCCTATGCTCAAAGACAATCCTTCGACACATGGCAGAACTTAGCTGGGGCAGTCGACGAGCACATCGTGTCCCGATATTTGTTTGCTGCAAATCACGTCGCACTTTAATGAAGGAGCATCCACAAGCCTATGCTCAAAGACAATCCTTCGACACATGGCAGAACTTAGCTGGGGCAGTCGACGAGCACATCGTGCCCCGATATTTGTTTGCTGCAAATCACGTCGCACTTTAATGAAAGAGCATTCACAAGCCTATGCTCAAAGACAATCCTTCGACACATGGCAGAACTTAGCTGGGGCAGTCGACGAGCACATCGTGTCCCGATATTTGTTTGCTGCAAATCACGTCGCACTTTAATGAAAGAGCATTCACAAGCCTATGCTCAAAGACAATCCTTCGACACATGGCAGAACTTAGCTGGGGCAGTCGACGAGCACATCGTGTCCCGATATTTGTTTGCTGCAAATCACGTCGCACTTTAATGAAAGAGCATTCCACAAGCCTATGCTCAAAGACAATCCTTCGACACATGGCAGAACTTAGCTGGGGCAGTCGACGACCACATCGTGCCCCGATATTTGTTTGCTGCAAATCACGTCGCACTTTAATGAAAGAGCATTCACAAGCCTATGCTCAAAGACAATCCTTCGACACATGGCAGAACTTAGCTGGGGCAGTCGACGAGCACATCGTGCCCCGATATTTGTTTGCTGCAAATCACGTCGCACTTTAATGAAAGAGCATTCACAAGCCTATGCTCAAAGACAATCCTTCGACACATGGCAGAACTTAGCTGGGGCAGTCGACGACCACATCGTGCCCCGATATTTGTTTGCTGCAAATCACGTCGCACTTTAATGAAAGAGCATTCACAAGCCTATGCTCAAAGACAATCCTTCGACACATGGCAGAACTTAGCTGGGGCAGTCGACGAGCACATCGTGCCCCGATATTTGTTTGCTGCAAATCACGTCGCACTTTAATGAAAGAGCATTCACAAGCCTATGCTCAAAGACAATCCTTCGACACATGGCAGAACTTAGCTGGGGCAGTCGACGAGCACATCGTGCCCCGATATTTGTTTGCTGCAAATCACGTCGCACTTTAATGAAGGAGCATTCACAAGCCTATGCTCAAAGACAATCCTTCGACACATGGCAGAACTTAGCTGGGGCAGTCGACGAGCACATCGTGCCCCGATATTTGTTTGCTGCAAATCACGTCGCACTTTAATGAAAGAGCATTCACAAGCCTATGCTCAAAGACAATCCTTCGACACATGGCAGAACTTAGCTGGGGCAGTCGACGAGCACATCGTGCCCCGATATTTGTTTGCTGCAAATCACGTCGCACTTTAATGAAAGAGCATTCACAAGCCTATGCTCAAAGACAATCCTTCGACACATGGCAGAACTTAGCTGGGGCAGTCGACGAGCACATCGTGCCCCGATATTTGTTTGCTGCAAATCACGTCGCACTTTAATGAAGGAGCATTCACAAGCCTATGCTCAAAGACAATCCTTCGACACATGGCAGAACTTAGCTGGGGCAGTCGACGAGCACATCGTGCCCCGATATTTGTTTGCTGCAAATCACGTCGCACTTTAATGAAAGAGCATTCACAAGCCTATGCTCAAAGACAATCCTTCGACACATGGCAGAACTTAGCTGGGGCAGTCGACGAGCACATCGTGCCCCGATATTTGTTTGCTGCAAATCACGTCGCACTTTAATGAAAGGAGCATCCACAAGCCTATGCTCAAAGACAATCCTTCGACACATGGCAGAACTTAGCTGGGGCAGTCGACGAGCACATCGTGCCCCGATATTTGTTTGCTGCAAATCACGTCGCACTTTAATGAAAGAGCATTCACAAGCCTATGCTCAAAGACAATCCTTCGACACATGGCAGAACTTAGCTGGGGCAGTCGACGAGCACATCGTGCCCCGATATTTGTTTGCTGCAAATCACGTCGCACTTTAATGAAAGAGCATTCACAAGCCTATGCTCAAAGACAATCCTTCGACACATGGCAGAACTTAGCTGGGGCAGTCGACGAGCACATCGTGCCCCGATATTTGTTTGCTGCAAATCACGTCGCACTTTAATGAAGGAGCATCCACAAGCCTATGCTCAAAGACAATCCTTCGACACATGGCAGAACTTAGCTGGGGCAGTCGACGAGCACATCGTGCCCCGATATTTGTTTGCTGCAAATCACGTCGCACTTTAATGAAAGAGCATTCACAAGCCTATGCTCAAAGACAATCCTTCGACACATGGCAGAACTTAGCTGGGGCAGTCGACGAGCACATCGTGCCCCGATATTTGTTTGCTGCAAATCACGTCGCACTTTAATGAAAGAGCATTCACAAGCCTATGCTCAAAGACAATCCTTCGACACATGGCAGAACTTAGCTGGAGCAGTCGACGAGCACATCGTGTCCCGATATTTGTTTGCTGCAAATCACGTCGCACTTTAATGAAGGAGCATCCACAAGCCTATGCTCAAAGACAATCCTTCGACACATGGCAGAACTTAGCTGGGGCAGTCGACGAGCACATCGTGCCCCGATATTTGTTTGCTGCAAATCACGTCGCACTTTAATGAAAGAGCATTCACAAGCCTATGCTCAAAGACAATCCTTCGACACATGGCAGAACTTAGCTGGGGCAGTCGACGAGCACATCGTGTCCCGATATTTGTTTGCTGCAAATCACGTCGCACTTTAATGAAGGAGCATCCACAAGCCTATGCTCAAAGACAATCCTTCGACACATGGCAGAACTTAGCTGGGGCAGTCGACGAGCACATCGTGCCCCGATATTTGTTTGCTGCAAATCACGTCGCACTTTAATGAAAGAGCATTCACAAGCCTATGCTCAAAGACAATCCTTCGACACATGGCAGAACTTAGCTGGGGCAGTCGACGAGCACATCGTGCCCCGATATTTGTTTGCTGCAAATCACGTCGCACTTTAATGAAGGAGCATTCACAAGCCTATGCTCAAAGACAATCCTTCGACACATGGCAGAACTTAGCTGGGGCAGTCGACGAGCACATCGTGCCCCGATATTTGTTTGCTGCAAATCACGTCGCACTTTAATGAAAGAGCATTCACAAGCCTATGCTCAAAGACAATCCTTCGACACATGGCAGAACTTAGCTGGGGCAGTCGACGAGCACATCGTGCCCCGATATTTGTTTGCTGCAAATCACGTCGCACTTTAATGAAAGGAGCATCCACAAGCCTATGCTCAAAGACAATCCTTCGACACATGGCAGAACTTAGCTGGGGCAGTCGACGAGCACATCGTGTCCCGATATTTGTTTGCTGCAAATCACGTCGCACTTTAATGAAAGAGCATTCACAAGCCTATGCTCAAAGACAATCCTTCGACACATGGCAGAACTTAGCTGGGGCAGTCGACGAGCACATCGTGTCCCGATATTTGTTTGCTGCAAATCACGTCGCACTTTAATGAAGGAGCATTCACAAGCCTATGCTCAAAGACAATCCTTCGACACATGGCAGAACTTAGCTGGGGCAGTCGACGAGCACATCGTGCCCCGATATTTGTTTGCTGCAAATCACGTCGCACTTTAATGAAAGAGCATTCACAAGCCTATGCTCAAAGACAATCCTTCGACACATGGCAGAACTTAGCTGGGGCAGTCGACGAGCACATCGTGCCCCGATATTTGTTTGCTGCAAATCACGTCGCACTTTAATGAAGGAGCATCCACAAGCCTATGCTCAAAGACAATCCTTCGACACATGGCAGAACTTAGCTGGGGCAGTCGACGAGCACATCGTGCCCCGATATTTGTTTGCTGCAAATCACGTCGCACTTTAATGAAAGAGCATTCACAAGCCTATGCTCAAAGACAATCCTTCGACACATGGCAGAACTTAGCTGGGGCAGTCGACGAGCACATCGTGCCCCGATATTTGTTTGCTGCAAATCACGTCGCACTTTAATGAAGGAGCATCCACAAGCCTATGCTCAAAGACAATCCTTCGACACATGGCAGAACTTAGCTGGGGCAGTCGACGAGCACATCGTGTCCCGATATTTGTTTGCTGCAAATCACGTCGCACTTTAATGAAAGAGCATTCACAAGCCTATGCTCAAAGACAATCCTTCGACACATGGCAGAACTTAGCTGGGGCAGTCGACGAGCACATCGTGCCCCGATATTTGTTTGCTGCAAATCACGTCGCACTTTAATGAAAGGAGCATTCACAAGCCTATGCTCAAAGACAATCCTTCGACACATGGCAGAACTTAGCTGGGGCAGTCGACGAGCACATCGTGCCCCGATATTTGTTTGCTGCAAATCACGTCGCACTTTAATGAAAGAGCATTCACAAGCCTATGCTCAAAGACAATCCTTCGACACATGGCAGAACTTAGCTGGGGCAGTCGACGAGCACATCGTGCCCCGATATTTGTTTGCTGCAAATCACGTCGCACTTTAATGAAGGAGCATCCACAAGCCTATGCTCAAAGACAATCCTTCGACACATGGCAGAACTTAGCTGGGGCAGTCGACGAGCACATCGTGCCCCGATATTTGTTTGCTGCAAATCACGTCGCACTTTAATGAAAGAGCATTCACAAGCCTATGCTCAAAGACAATCCTTCGACACATGGCAGAACTTAGCTGGGGCAGTCGACGAGCACATCGTGCCCCGATATTTGTTTGCTGCAAATCACGTCGCACTTTAATGAAGGAGCATCCACAAGCCTATGCTCAAAGACAATCCTTCGACACATGGCAGAACTTAGCTGGGGCAGTCGACGAGCACATCGTGCCCCGATATTTGTTTGCTGCAAATCACGTCGCACTTTAATGAAAGAGCATTCACAAGCCTATGCTCAAAGACAATCCTTCGACACATGGCAGAACTTAGCTGGGGCAGTCGACGAGCACATCGTGCCCCGATATTTGTTTGCTGCAAATCACGTCGCACTTTAATGAAAGAGCATTCACAAGCCTATGCTCAAAGACAATCCTTCGACACATGGCAGAACTTAGCTGGGGCAGTCGACGAGCACATCGTGTCCCGATATTTGTTTGCTGCAAATCACGTCGCACTTTAATGAAAGAGCATCCACAAGCCTATGCTCAAAGACAATCCTTCGACACATGGCAGAACTTAGCTGGGGCAGTCGACGAGCACATCGTGCCCCGATATTTGTTTGCTGCAAATCACGTCGCACTTTAATGAAAGAGCATCCACAAGCCTATGCTCAAAGACAATCCTTCGACACATGGCAGAACTTAGCTGGGGCAGTCGACGACCACATCGTGCCCCGATATTTGTTTGCTGCAAATCACGTCGCACTTTAATGAAAGAGCATTCACAAGCCTATGCTCAAAGACAATCCTTCGACACATGGCAGAACTTAGCTGGGGCAGTCGACGAGCACATCGTGCCCCGATATTTGTTTGCTGCAAATCACGTCGCACTTTAATGAAAGAGCATCCACAAGCCTATGCTCAAAGACAATCCTTCGACACATGGCAGAACTTAGCTGGGGCAGTCGACGAGCACATCGTGCCCCGATATTTGTTTGCTGCAAATCACGTCGCACTTTAATGAAAGAGCATTCACAAGCCTATGCTCAAAGACAATCCTTCGACACATGGCAGAACTTAGCTGGGGCAGTCGACGAGCACATCGTGCCCCGATATTTGTTTGCTGCAAATCACGTCGCACTTTAATGAAAGAGCATTCACAAGCCTATGCTCAAAGACAATCCTTCGACACATGGCAGAACTTAGCTGGGGCAGTCGACGAGCACATCGTGCCCCGATATTTGTTTGCTGCAAATCACGTCGCACTTTAATGAAAGAGCATTCACAAGCCTATGCTCAAAGACAATCCTTCGACACATGGCAGAACTTAGCTGGAGCAGTCGACGAGCACATCGTGTCCCGATATTTGTTTGCTGCAAATCACGTCGCACTTTAATGAAAGAGCATTCACAAGCCTATGCTCAAAGACAATCCTTCGACACATGGCAGAACTTAGCTGGGGCAGTCGACGAGCACATCGTGCCCCGATATTTGTTTGCTGCAAATCACGTCGCACTTTAATGAAAGAGCATTCACAAGCCTATGCTCAAAGACAATCCTTCGACACATGGCAGAACTTAGCTGGGGCAGTCGACGAGCACATCGTGCCCCGATATTTGTTTGCTGCAAATCACGTCGCACTTTAATGAAAGAGCATTCACAAGCCTATGCTCAAAGACAATCCTTCGACACATGGCAGAACTTAGCTGGGGCAGTCGACGAGCACATCGTGCCCCGATATTTGTTTGCTGCAAATCACGTCGCACTTTAATGAAAGAGCATTCACAAGCCTATGCTCAAAGACAATCCTTCGACACATGGCAGAACTTAGCTGGGGCAGTCGACGAGCACATCGTGTCCCGATATTTGTTTGCTGCAAATCACGTCGCACTTTAATGAAGGAGCATCCACAAGCCTATGCTCAAAGACAATCCTTCGACACATGGCAGAACTTAGCTGGGGCAGTCGACGAGCACATCGTGCCCCGATATTTGTTTGCTGCAAATCACGTCGCACTTTAATGAAAGAGCATTCACAAGCCTATGCTCAAAGACAATCCTTCGACACATGGCAGAACTTAGCTGGGGCAGTCGACGAGCACATCGTGCCCCGATATTTGTTTGCTGCAAATCACGTCGCACTTTAATGAAAGAGCATTCACAAGCCTATGCTCAAAGACAATCCTTCGACACATGGCAGAACTTAGCTGGGGCAGTCGACGAGCACATCGTGCCCCGATATTTGTTTGCTGCAAATCACGTCGCACTTTAATGAAAGAGCATTCACAAGCCTATGCTCAAAGACAATCCTTCGACACATGGCAGAACTTAGCTGGAGCAGTCGACGAGCACATCGTGTCCCGATATTTGTTTGCTGCAAATCACGTCGCACTTTAATGAAAGAGCATTCCACAAGCCTATGCTCAAAGACAATCCTTCGACACATGGCAGAACTTAGCTGGGGCAGTCGACGAGCACATCGTGCCCCGATATTTGTTTGCTGCAAATCACGTCGCACTTTAATGAAAGAGCATTCACAAGCCTATGCTCAAAGACAATCCTTCGACACATGGCAGAACTTAGCTGGGGCAGTCGACGAGCACATCGTGTCCCGATATTTGTTTGCTGCAAATCACGTCGCACTTTAATGAAAGAGCATTCACAAGCCTATGCTCAAAGACAATCCTTCGACACATGGCAGAACTTAGCTGGGGCAGTCGACGAGCACATCGTGCCCCGATATTTGTTTGCTGCAAATCACGTCGCACTTTAATGAAAGAGCATTCACAAGCCTATGCTCAAAGACAATCCTTCGACACATGGCAGAACTTAGCTGGGGCAGTCGACGAGCACATCGTGTCCCGATATTTGTTTGCTGCAAATCACGTCGCACTTTAATGAAAGAGCATTCACAAGCCTATGCTCAAAGACAATCCTTCGACACATGGCAGAACTTAGCTGGAGCAGTCGACGAGCACATCGTGTCCCGATATTTGTTTGCTGCAAATCACGTCGCACTTTAATGAAAGAGCATTCACAAGCCTATGCTCAAAGACAATCCTTCGACACATGGCAGAACTTAGCTGGGGCAGTCGACGAGCACATCGTGCCCCGATATTTGTTTGCTGCAAATCACGTCGCACTTTAATGAAAGAGCATTCACAAGCCTATGCTCAAAGACAATCCTTCGACACATGGCAGAACTTAGCTGGGGCAGTCGACGAGCACATCGTGCCCCGATATTTGTTTGCTGCAAATCACGTCGCACTTTAATGAAAGAGCATCCACAAGCCTATGCTCAAAGACAATCCTTCGACACATGGCAGAACTTAGCTGGGGCAGTCGACGAGCACATCGTGCCCCGATATTTGTTTGCTGCAAATCACGTCGCACTTTAATGAAAGAGCATTCACAAGCCTATGCTCAAAGACAATCCTTCGACACATGGCAGAACTTAGCTGGGGCAGTCGACGAGCACATCGTGTCCCGATATTTGTTTGCTGCAAATCACGTCGCACTTTAATGAAAGAGCATTCACAAGCCTATGCTCAAAGACAATCCTTCGACACATGGCAGAACTTAGCTGGGGCAGTCGACGACCACATCGTGCCCCGATATTTGTTTGCTGCAAATCACGTCGCACTTTAATGAAAGAGCATTCACAAGCCTATGCTCAAAGACAATCCTTCGACACATGGCAGAACTTAGCTGGGGCAGTCGACGAGCACATCGTGTCCCGATATTTGTTTGCTGCAAATCACGTCGCACTTTAATGAAAGAGCATTCACAAGCCTATGCTCAAAGACAATCCTTCGACACATGGCAGAACTTAGCTGGGGCAGTCGACGAGCACATCGTGCCCCGATATTTGTTTGCTGCAAATCACGTCGCACTTTAATGAAAGAGCATTCACAAGCCTATGCTCAAAGACAATCCTTCGACACATGGCAGAACTTAGCTGGGGCAGTCGACGAGCACATCGTGCCCCGATATTTGTTTGCTGCAAATCACGTCGCACTTTAATGAAAGAGCATTCACAAGCCTATGCTCAAAGACAATCCTTCGACACATGGCAGAACTTAGCTGGGGCAGTCGACGAGCACATCGTGCCCCGATATTTGTTTGCTGCAAATCACGTCGCACTTTAATGAAAGAGCATTCACAAGCCTATGCTCAAAGACAATCCTTCGACACATGGCAGAACTTAGCTGGAGCAGTCGACGAGCACATCGTGTCCCGATATTTGTTTGCTGCAAATCACGTCGCACTTTAATGAAAGAGCATTCACAAGCCTATGCTCAAAGACAATCCTTCGACACATGGCAGAACTTAGCTGGGGCAGTCGACGAGCACATCGTGCCCCGATATTTGTTTGCTGCAAATCACGTCGCACTTTAATGAAAGAGCATTCACAAGCCTATGCTCAAAGACAATCCTTCGACACATGGCAGAACTTAGCTGGGGCAGTCGACGAGCACATCGTGCCCCGATATTTGTTTGCTGCAAATCACGTCGCACTTTAATGAAAGAGCATTCACAAGCCTATGCTCAAAGACAATCCTTCGACACATGGCAGAACTTAGCTGGGGCAGTCGACGAGCACATCGTGCCCCGATATTTGTTTGCTGCAAATCACGTCGCACTTTAATGAAAGAGCATTCACAAGCCTATGCTCAAAGACAATCCTTCGACACATGGCAGAACTTAGCTGGGGAGCAGTCGACGAGCACATCGTGCCCCGATATTTGTTTGCTGCAAATCACGTCGCACTTTAATGAAAGAGCATTCACAAGCCTATGCTCAAAGACAATCCTTCGACACATGGCAGAACTTAGCTGGGGCAGTCGACGAGCACATCGTGCCCCGATATTTGTTTGCTGCAAATCACGTCGCACTTTAATGAAAGAGCATTCACAAGCCTATGCTCAAAGACAATCCTTCGACACATGGCAGAACTTAGCTGGGGCAGTCGACGAGCACATCGTGCCCCGATATTTGTTTGCTGCAAATCACGTCGCACTTTAATGAAAGAGCATTCACAAGCCTATGCTCAAAGACAATCCTTCGACACATGGCAGAACTTAGCTGGAGCAGTCGACGAGCACATCGTGTCCCGATATTTGTTTGCTGCAAATCACGTCGCACTTTAATGAAAGAGCATTCACAAGCCTATGCTCAAAGACAATCCTTCGACACATGGCAGAACTTAGCTGGGGCAGTCGACGAGCACATCGTGCCCCGATATTTGTTTGCTGCAAATCACGTCGCACTTTAATGAAAGAGCATTCACAAGCCTATGCTCAAAGACAATCCTTCGACACATGGCAGAACTTAGCTGGGGCAGTCGACGAGCACATCGTGCCCCGATATTTGTTTGCTGCAAATCACGTCGCACTTTAATGAAAGAGCATTCACAAGCCTATGCTCAAAGACAATCCTTCGACACATGGCAGAACTTAGCTGGGGCAGTCGACGAGCACATCGTGCCCCGATATTTGTTTGCTGCAAATCACGTCGCACTTTAATGAAAGAGCATTCACAAGCCTATGCTCAAAGACAATCCTTCGACACATGGCAGAACTTAGCTGGAGCAGTCGACGAGCACATCGTGTCCCGATATTTGTTTGCTGCAAATCACGTCGCACTTTAATGAAAGAGCATTCACAAGCCTATGCTCAAAGACAATCCTTCGACACATGGCAGAACTTAGCTGGGGCAGTCGACGAGCACATCGTGCCCCGATATTTGTTTGCTGCAAATCACGTCGCACTTTAATGAAAGAGCATTCACAAGCCTATGCTCAAAGACAATCCTTCGACACATGGCAGAACTTAGCTGGAGCAGTCGACGAGCACATCGTGTCCCGATATTTGTTTGCTGCAAATCACGTCGCACTTTAATGAAAGAGCATTCACAAGCCTATGCTCAAAGACAATCCTTCGACACATGGCAGAACTTAGCTGGGGCAGTCGACGAGCACATCGTGCCCCGATATTTGTTTGCTGCAAATCACGTCGCACTTTAATGAAAGAGCATTCACAAGCCTATGCTCAAAGACAATCCTTCGACACATGGCAGAACTTAGCTGGAGCAGTCGACGAGCACATCGTGTCCCGATATTTGTTTGCTGCAAATCACGTCGCACTTTAATGAAAGAGCATTCACAAGCCTATGCTCAAAGACAATCCTTCGACACATGGCAGAACTTAGCTGGGGCAGTCGACGAGCACATCGTGTCCCGATATTTGTTTGCTGCAAATCACGTCGCACTTTAATGAAAGAGCATTCACAAGCCTATGCTCAAAGACAATCCTTCGACACATGGCAGAACTTAGCTGGGGCAGTCGACGAGCACATCGTGTCCCGATATTTGTTTGCTGCAAATCACGTCGCACTTTAATGAAAGAGCATTCACAAGCCTATGCTCAAAGA
This sequence comes from Macrothele yani, assembly GCA_039090855.1. Classification (NCBI taxonomy): domain Eukaryota; kingdom Metazoa; phylum Arthropoda; class Arachnida; order Araneae; family Macrothelidae; genus Macrothele; species Macrothele yani. The sequence goes on along the minus strand of CM077032.1, from coordinate 32,535,315 downwards.
CAATCCTTCGACACATGGCAGAACTTAGCTGGGGCAGTCGACGACCACATCGTGCCCCGATATTTGTTTGCTGCAAATCACGTCGCACTTTAATGAAAGAGCATTCACAAGCCTATGCTCAAAGACAATCCTTCGACACATGGCAGAACTTAGCTGGAGCAGTCGACGAGCACATCGTGTCCCGATATTTGTTTGCTGCAAATCACGTCGCACTTTAATGAAAGAGCATTCACAAGCCTATGCTCAAAGACAATCCTTCGACACATGGCAGAACTTAGCTGGGGCAGTCGACGAGCACATCGTGCCCCGATATTTGTTTGCTGCAAATCACGTCGCACTTTAATGAAAGAGCATTCACAAGCCTATGCTCAAAGACAATCCTTCGACACATGGCAGAACTTAGCTGGAGCAGTCGACGAGCACATCGTGTCCCGATATTTGTTTGCTGCAAATCACGTCGCACTTTAATGAAAGAGCATTCACAAGCCTATGCTCAAAGACAATCCTTCGACACATGGCAGAACTTAGCTGGGGCAGTCGACGAGCACATCGTGCCCCGATATTTGTTTGCTGCAAATCACGTCGCACTTTAATGAAAGAGCATTCACAAGCCTATGCTCAAAGACAATCCTTCGACACATGGCAGAACTTAGCTGGGGCAGTCGACGAGCACATCGTGTCCCGATATTTGTTTGCTGCAAATCACGTCGCACTTTAATGAAAGAGCATTCACAAGCCTATGCTCAAAGACAATCCTTCGACACATGGCAGAACTTAGCTGGGGCAGTCGACGACCACATCGTGCCCCGATATTTGTTTGCTGCAAATCACGTCGCACTTTAATGAAAGAGCATTCACAAGCCTATGCTCAAAGACAATCCTTCGACACATGGCAGAACTTAGCTGGAGCAGTCGACGAGCACATCGTGTCCCGATATTTGTTTGCTGCAAATCACGTCGCACTTTAATGAAAGAGCATTCACAAGCCTATGCTCAAAGACAATCCTTCGACACATGGCAGAACTTAGCTGGGGCAGTCGACGACCACATCGTGCCCCGATATTTGTTTGCTGCAAATCACGTCGCACTTTAATGAAAGAGCATTCACAAGCCTATGCTCAAAGACAATCCTTCGACACATGGCAGAACTTAGCTGGGGCAGTCGACGAGCACATCGTGCCCCGATATTTGTTTGCTGCAAATCACGTCGCACTTTAATGAAAGAGCATTCACAAGCCTATGCTCAAAGACAATCCTTCGACACATGGCAGAACTTAGCTGGAGCAGTCGACGAGCACATCGTGTCCCGATATTTGTTTGCTGCAAATCACGTCGCACTTTAATGAAAGAGCATTCACAAGCCTATGCTCAAAGACAATCCTTCGACACATGGCAGAACTTAGCTGGGGCAGTCGACGAGCACATCGTGCCCCGATATTTGTTTGCTGCAAATCACGTCGCACTTTAATGAAAGAGCATTCACAAGCCTATGCTCAAAGACAATCCTTCGACACATGGCAGAACTTAGCTGGAGCAGTCGACGAGCACATCGTGTCCCGATATTTGTTTGCTGCAAATCACGTCGCACTTTAATGAAAGAGCATTCACAAGCCTATGCTCAAAGACAATCCTTCGACACATGGCAGAACTTAGCTGGGGCAGTCGACGAGCACATCGTGCCCCGATATTTGTTTGCTGCAAATCACGTCGCACTTTAATGAAAGAGCATTCACAAGCCTATGCTCAAAGACAATCCTTCGACACATGGCAGAACTTAGCTGGGGCAGTCGACGAGCACATCGTGCCCCGATATTTGTTTGCTGCAAATCACGTCGCACTTTAATGAAAGAGCATTCACAAGCCTATGCTCAAAGACAATCCTTCGACACATGGCAGAACTTAGCTGGAGCAGTCGACGAGCACATCGTGTCCCGATATTTGTTTGCTGCAAATCACGTCGCACTTTAATGAAAGAGCATTCACAAGCCTATGCTCAAAGACAATCCTTCGACACATGGCAGAACTTAGCTGGAGCAGTCGACGAGCACATCGTGTCCCGATATTTGTTTGCTGCAAATCACGTCGCACTTTAATGAAAGAGCATTCACAAGCCTATGCTCAAAGACAATCCTTCGACACATGGCAGAACTTAGCTGGAGCAGTCGACGAGCACATCGTGTCCCGATATTTGTTTGCTGCAAATCACGTCGCACTTTAATGAAAGAGCATTCACAAGCCTATGCTCAAAGACAATCCTTCGACACATGGCAGAACTTAGCTGGGGCAGTCGACGAGCACATCGTGCCCCGATATTTGTTTGCTGCAAATCACGTCGCACTTTAATGAAAGAGCATTCACAAGCCTATGCTCAAAGACAATCCTTCGACACATGGCAGAACTTAGCTGGAGCAGTCGACGAGCACATCGTGTCCCGATATTTGTTTGCTGCAAATCACGTCGCACTTTAATGAAAGAGCATTCACAAGCCTATGCTCAAAGACAATCCTTCGACACATGGCAGAACTTAGCTGGGGCAGTCGACGAGCACATCGTGCCCCGATATTTGTTTGCTGCAAATCACGTCGCACTTTAATGAAAGAGCATTCACAAGCCTATGCTCAAAGACAATCCTTCGACACATGGCAGAACTTAGCTGGAGCAGTCGACGAGCACATCGTGTCCCGATATTTGTTTGCTGCAAATCACGTCGCACTTTAATGAAAGAGCATTCACAAGCCTATGCTCAAAGACAATCCTTCGACACATGGCAGAACTTAGCTGGAGCAGTCGACGAGCACATCGTGCCCCGATATTTGTTTGCTGCAAATCACGTCGCACTTTAATGAAAGAGCATTCACAAGCCTATGCTCAAAGACAATCCTTCGACACATGGCAGAACTTAGCTGGAGCAGTCGACGAGCACATCGTGTCCCGATATTTGTTTGCTGCAAATCACGTCGCACTTTAATGAAAGAGCATTCACAAGCCTATGCTCAAAGACAATCCTTCGACACATGGCAGAACTTAGCTGGGGCAGTCGACGAGCACATCGTGCCCCGATATTTGTTTGCTGCAAATCACGTCGCACTTTAATGAAAGAGCATTCACAAGCCTATGCTCAAAGACAATCCTTCGACACATGGCAGAACTTAGCTGGAGCAGTCGACGAGCACATCGTGTCCCGATATTTGTTTGCTGCAAATCACGTCGCACTTTAATGAAAGAGCATTCACAAGCCTATGCTCAAAGACAATCCTTCGACACATGGCAGAACTTAGCTGGGGCAGTCGACGAGCACATCGTGCCCCGATATTTGTTTGCTGCAAATCACGTCGCACTTTAATGAAAGAGCATTCACAAGCCTATGCTCAAAGACAATCCTTCGACACATGGCAGAACTTAGCTGGGGCAGTCGACGAGCACATCGTGTCCCGATATTTGTTTGCTGCAAATCACGTCGCACTTTAATGAAAGAGCATTCACAAGCCTATGCTCAAAGACAATCCTTCGACACATGGCAGAACTTAGCTGGGGCAGTCGACGAGCACATCGTGTCCCGATATTTGTTTGCTGCAAATCACGTCGCACTTTAATGAAAGAGCATTCACAAGCCTATGCTCAAAGACAATCCTTCGACACATGGCAGAACTTAGCTGGGGCAGTCGACGAGCACATCGTGTCCCGATATTTGTTTGCTGCAAATCACGTCGCACTTTAATGAAAGAGCATTCACAAGCCTATGCTCAAAGACAATCCTTCGACACATGGCAGAACTTAGCTGGAGCAGTCGACGAGCACATCGTGTCCCGATATTTGTTTGCTGCAAATCACGTCGCACTTTAATGAAAGAGCATTCACAAGCCTATGCTCAAAGACAATCCTTCGACACATGGCAGAACTTAGCTGGGGCAGTCGACGAGCACATCGTGCCCCGATATTTGTTTGCTGCAAATCACGTCGCACTTTAATGAAAGAGCATTCACAAGCCTATGCTCAAAGACAATCCTTCGACACATGGCAGAACTTAGCTGGAGCAGTCGACGAGCACATCGTGTCCCGATATTTGTTTGCTGCAAATCACGTCGCACTTTAATGAAAGAGCATTCACAAGCCTATGCTCAAAGACAATCCTTCGACACATGGCAGAACTTAGCTGGGGCAGTCGACGAGCACATCGTGTCCCGATATTTGTTTGCTGCAAATCACGTCGCACTTTAATGAAAGAGCATTCACAAGCCTATGCTCAAAGACAATCCTTCGACACATGGCAGAACTTAGCTGGAGCAGTCGACGAGCACATCGTGTCCCGATATTTGTTTGCTGCAAATCACGTCGCACTTTAATGAAAGAGCATTCACAAGCCTATGCTCAAAGACAATCCTTCGACACATGGCAGAACTTAGCTGGAGCAGTCGACGAGCACATCGTGTCCCGATATTTGTTTGCTGCAAATCACGTCGCACTTTAATGAAAGAGCATTCACAAGCCTATGCTCAAAGACAATCCTTCGACACATGGCAGAACTTAGCTGGGGCAGTCGACGAGCACATCGTGCCCCGATATTTGTTTGCTGCAAATCACGTCGCACTTTAATGAAAGAGCATTCACAAGCCTATGCTCAAAGACAATCCTTCGACACATGGCAGAACTTAGCTGGAGCAGTCGACGAGCACATCGTGTCCCGATATTTGTTTGCTGCAAATCACGTCGCACTTTAATGAAAGAGCATTCACAAGCCTATGCTCAAAGACAATCCTTCGACACATGGCAGAACTTAGCTGGGGCAGTCGACGAGCACATCGTGCCCCGATATTTGTTTGCTGCAAATCACGTCGCACTTTAATGAAAGAGCATTCACAAGCCTATGCTCAAAGACAATCCTTCGACACATGGCAGAACTTAGCTGGGGCAGTCGACGAGCACATCGTGCCCCGATATTTGTTTGCTGCAAATCACGTCGCACTTTAATGAAAGGAGCATTCACAAGCCTATGCTCAAAGACAATCCTTCGACACATGGCAGAACTTAGCTGGGGCAGTCGACGAGCACATCGTGCCCCGATATTTGTTTGCTGCAAATCACGTCGCACTTTAATGAAAGAGCATTCACAAGCCTATGCTCAAAGACAATCCTTCGACACATGGCAGAACTTAGCTGGGGCAGTCGACGAGCACATCGTGCCCCGATATTTGTTTGCTGCAAATCACGTCGCACTTTAATGAAAGAGCATTCACAAGCCTATGCTCAAAGACAATCCTTCGACACATGGCAGAACTTAGCTGGGGCAGTCGACGAGCACATCGTGCCCCGATATTTGTTTGCTGCAAATCACGTCGCACTTTAATGAAAGAGCATTCACAAGCCTATGCTCAAAGACAATCCTTCGACACATGGCAGAACTTAGCTGGGGCAGTCGACGAGCACATCGTGCCCCGATATTTGTTTGCTGCAAATCACGTCGCACTTTAATGAAAGAGCATTCACAAGCCTATGCTCAAAGACAATCCTTCGACACATGGCAGAACTTAGCTGGGGCAGTCGACGAGCACATCGTGCCCCGATATTTGTTTGCTGCAAATCACGTCGCACTTTAATGAAAGAGCATTCACAAGCCTATGCTCAAAGACAATCCTTCGACACATGGCAGAACTTAGCTGGGGCAGTCGACGACCACATCGTGCCCCGATATTTGTTTGCTGCAAATCACGTCGCACTTTAATGAAAGAGCATTCACAAGCCTATGCTCAAAGACAATCCTTCGACACATGGCAGAACTTAGCTGGGGCAGTCGACGAGCACATCGTGCCCCGATATTTGTTTGCTGCAAATCACGTCGCACTTTAATGAAAGAGCATTCACAAGCCTATGCTCAAAGACAATCCTTCGACACATGGCAGAACTTAGCTGGGGCAGTCGACGACCACATCGTGCCCCGATATTTGTTTGCTGCAAATCACGTCGCACTTTAATGAAAGAGCATTCACAAGCCTATGCTCAAAGACAATCCTTCGACACATGGCAGAACTTAGCTGGGGCAGTCGACGAGCACATCGTGCCCCGATATTTGTTTGCTGCAAATCACGTCGCACTTTAATGAAAGAGCATTCACAAGCCTATGCTCAAAGACAATCCTTCGACACATGGCAGAACTTAGCTGGGGCAGTCGACGAGCACATCGTGCCCCGATATTTGTTTGCTGCAAATCACGTCGCACTTTAATGAAAGAGCATTCACAAGCCTATGCTCAAAGACAATCCTTCGACACATGGCAGAACTTAGCTGGAGCAGTCGACGAGCACATCGTGCCCCGATATTTGTTTGCTGCAAATCACGTCGCACTTTAATGAAAGAGCATTCACAAGCCTATGCTCAAAGACAATCCTTCGACACATGGCAGAACTTAGCTGGGGCAGTCGACGACCACATCGTGCCCCGATATTTGTTTGCTGCAAATCACGTCGCACTTTAATGAAAGAGCATTCACAAGCCTATGCTCAAAGACAATCCTTCGACACATGGCAGAACTTAGCTGGGGCAGTCGACGAGCACATCGTGCCCCGATATTTGTTTGCTGCAAATCACGTCGCACTTTAATGAAAGGAGCATTCACAAGCCTATGCTCAAAGACAATCCTTCGACACATGGCAGAACTTAGCTGGGGCAGTCGACGAGCACATCGTGCCCCGATATTTGTTTGCTGCAAATCACGTCGCACTTTAATGAAAGAGCATTCACAAGCCTATGCTCAAAGACAATCCTTCGACACATGGCAGAACTTAGCTGGAGCAGTCGACGAGCACATCGTGCCCCGATATTTGTTTGCTGCAAATCACGTCGCACTTTAATGAAAGAGCATTCACAAGCCTATGCTCAAAGACAATCCTTCGACACATGGCAGAACTTAGCTGGGGCAGTCGACGAGCACATCGTGCCCCGATATTTGTTTGCTGCAAATCACGTCGCACTTTAATGAAAGGAGCATTCACAAGCCTATGCTCAAAGACAATCCTTCGACACATGGCAGAACTTAGCTGGGGCAGTCGACGAGCACATCGTGCCCCGATATTTGTTTGCTGCAAATCACGTCGCACTTTAATGAAAGAGCATTCACAAGCCTATGCTCAAAGACAATCCTTCGACACATGGCAGAACTTAGCTGGGGCAGTCGACGAGCACATCGTGCCCCGATATTTGTTTGCTGCAAATCACGTCGCACTTTAATGAAAGAGCATTCACAAGCCTATGCTCAAAGACAATCCTTCGACACATGGCAGAACTTAGCTGGGGCAGTCGACGAGCACATCGTGCCCCGATATTTGTTTGCTGCAAATCACGTCGCACTTTAATGAAAGAGCATTCACAAGCCTATGCTCAAAGACAATCCTTCGACACATGGCAGAACTTAGCTGGGGCAGTCGACGAGCACATCGTGCCCCGATATTTGTTTGCTGCAAATCACGTCGCACTTTAATGAAAGGAGCATTCACAAGCCTATGCTCAAAGACAATCCTTCGACACATGGCAGAACTTAGCTGGGGCAGTCGACGACCACATCGTGCCCCGATATTTGTTTGCTGCAAATCACGTCGCACTTTAATGAAAGAGCATTCACAAGCCTATGCTCAAAGACAATCCTTCGACACATGGCAGAACTTAGCTGGGGCAGTCGACGACCACATCGTGCCCCGATATTTGTTTGCTGCAAATCACGTCGCACTTTAATGAAAGAGCATTCACAAGCCTATGCTCAAAGACAATCCTTCGACACATGGCAGAACTTAGCTGGGGCAGTCGACGAGCACATCGTGCCCCGATATTTGTTTGCTGCAAATCACGTCGCACTTTAATGAAAGAGCATTCACAAGCCTATGCTCAAAGACAATCCTTCGACACATGGCAGAACTTAGCTGGGGCAGTCGACGACCACATCGTGCCCCGATATTTGTTTGCTGCAAATCACGTCGCACTTTAATGAAAGAGCATTCACAAGCCTATGCTCAAAGACAATCCTTCGACACATGGCAGAACTTAGCTGGGGCAGTCGACGACCACATCGTGCCCCGATATTTGTTTGCTGCAAATCACGTCGCACTTTAATGAAAGAGCATTCACAAGCCTATGCTCAAAGACAATCCTTCGACACATGGCAGAACTTAGCTGGGGCAGTCGACGAGCACATCGTGCCCCGATATTTGTTTGCTGCAAATCACGTCGCACTTTAATGAAAGAGCATTCACAAGCCTATGCTCAAAGACAATCCTTCGACACATGGCAGAACTTAGCTGGGGCAGTCGACGACCACATCGTGCCCCGATATTTGTTTGCTGCAAATCACGTCGCACTTTAATGAAAGAGCATTCACAAGCCTATGCTCAAAGACAATCCTTCGACACATGGCAGAACTTAGCTGGGGCAGTCGACGACCACATCGTGCCCCGATATTTGTTTGCTGCAAATCACGTCGCACTTTAATGAAAGAGCATTCACAAGCCTATGCTCAAAGACAATCCTTCGACACATGGCAGAACTTAGCTGGGGCAGTCGACGACCACATCGTGCCCCGATATTTGTTTGCTGCAAATCACGTCGCACTTTAATGAAAGAGCATTCACAAGCCTATGCTCAAAGACAATCCTTCGACACATGGCAGAACTTAGCTGGGGCAGTCGACGACCACATCGTGCCCCGATATTTGTTTGCTGCAAATCACGTCGCACTTTAATGAAAGAGCATTCACAAGCCTATGCTCAAAGACAATCCTTCGACACATGGCAGAACTTAGCTGGGGCAGTCGACGACCACATCGTGCCCCGATATTTGTTTGCTGCAAATCACGTCGCACTTTAATGAAAGAGCATTCACAAGCCTATGCTCAAAGACAATCCTTCGACACATGGCAGAACTTAGCTGGGGCAGTCGACGACCACATCGTGCCCCGATATTTGTTTGCTGCAAATCACGTCGCACTTTAATGAAAGAGCATTCACAAGCCTATGCTCAAAGACAATCCTTCGACACATGGCAGAACTTAGCTGGGGCAGTCGACGACCACATCGTGCCCCGATATTTGTTTGCTGCAAATCACGTCGCACTTTAATGAAAGAGCATTCACAAGCCTATGCTCAAAGACAATCCTTCGACACATGGCAGAACTTAGCTGGGGCAGTCGACGACCACATCGTGCCCCGATATTTGTTTGCTGCAAATCACGTCGCACTTTAATGAAAGAGCATTCACAAGCCTATGCTCAAAGACAATCCTTCGACACATGGCAGAACTTAGCTGGGGCAGTCGACGACCACATCGTGCCCCGATATTTGTTTGCTGCAAATCACGTCGCACTTTAATGAAAGGAGCATTCACAAGCCTATGCTCAAAGACAATCCTTCGACACATGGCAGAACTTAGCTGGGGCAGTCGACGAGCACATCGTGCCCCGATATTTGTTTGCTGCAAATCACGTCGCACTTTAATGAAAGAGCATTCACAAGCCTATGCTCAAAGACAATCCTTCGACACATGGCAGAACTTAGCTGGGGCAGTCGACGACCACATCGTGCCCCGATATTTGTTTGCTGCAAATCACGTCGCACTTTAATGAAGGAGCATCCACAAGCCTATGCTCAAAGACAATCCTTCGACACATGGCAGAACTTAGCTGGGGCAGTCGACGACCACATCGTGCCCCGATATTTGTTTGCTGCAAATCACGTCGCACTTTAATGAAAGAGCATTCACAAGCCTATGCTCAAAGACAATCCTTCGACACATGGCAGAACTTAGCTGGGGCAGTCGACGACCACATCGTGCCCCGATATTTGTTTGCTGCAAATCACGTCGCACTTTAATGAAGGAGCATCCACAAGCCTATGCTCAAAGACAATCCTTCGACACATGGCAGAACTTAGCTGGGGCAGTCGACGACCACATCGTGCCCCGATATTTGTTTGCTGCAAATCACGTCGCACTTTAATGAAAGAGCATTCACAAGCCTATGCTCAAAGACAATCCTTCGACACATGGCAGAACTTAGCTGGGGCAGTCGACGACCACATCGTGCCCCGATATTTGTTTGCTGCAAATCACGTCGCACTTTAATGAAGGAGCATCCACAAGCCTATGCTCAAAGACAATCCTTCGACACATGGCAGAACTTAGCTGGGGCAGTCGACGACCACATCGTGCCCCGATATTTGTTTGCTGCAAATCACGTCGCACTTTAATGAAAGAGCATTCACAAGCCTATGCTCAAAGACAATCCTTCGACACATGGCAGAACTTAGCTGGGGCAGTCGACGACCACATCGTGCCCCGATATTTGTTTGCTGCAAATCACGTCGCACTTTAATGAAGGAGCATCCACAAGCCTATGCTCAAAGACAATCCTTCGACACATGGCAGAACTTAGCTGGGGCAGTCGACGACCACATCGTGCCCCGATATTTGTTTGCTGCAAATCACGTCGCACTTTAATGAAGGAGCATCCACAAGCCTATGCTCAAAGACAATCCTTCGACACATGGCAGAACTTAGCTGGGGCAGTCGACGACCACATCGTGCCCCGATATTTGTTTGCTGCAAATCACGTCGCACTTTAATGAAAGAGCATCCACAAGCCTATGCTCAAAGACAATCCTTCGACACATGGCAGAACTTAGCTGGGGCAGTCGACGACCACATCGTGCCCCGATATTTGTTTGCTGCAAATCACGTCGCACTTTAATGAAGGAGCATCCACAAGCCTATGCTCAAAGACAATCCTTCGACACATGGCAGAACTTAGCTGGGGCAGTCGACGACCACATCGTGCCCCGATATTTGTTTGCTGCAAATCACGTCGCACTTTAATGAAAGGAGCATTCACAAGCCTATGCTCAAAGACAATCCTTCGACACATGGCAGAACTTAGCTGGGGCAGTCGACGACCACATCGTGCCCCGATATTTGTTTGCTGCAAATCACGTCGCACTTTAATGAAGGAGCATCCACAAGCCTATGCTCAAAGACAATCCTTCGACACATGGCAGAACTTAGCTGGGGCAGTCGACGACCACATCGTGCCCCGATATTTGTTTGCTGCAAATCACGTCGCACTTTAATGAAAGGAGCATTCACAAGCCTATGCTCAAAGACAATCCTTCGACACATGGCAGAACTTAGCTGGGGCAGTCGACGACCACATCGTGCCCCGATATTTGTTTGCTGCAAATCACGTCGCACTTTAATGAAAGAGCATTCACAAGCCTATGCTCAAAGACAATCCTTCGACACATGGCAGAACTTAGCTGGGGCAGTCGACGACCACATCGTGCCCCGATATTTGTTTGCTGCAAATCACGTCGCACTTTAATGAAGGAGCATCCACAAGCCTATGCTCAAAGACAATCCTTCGACACATGGCAGAACTTAGCTGGGGCAGTCGACGACCACATCGTGCCCCGATATTTGTTTGCTGCAAATCACGTCGCACTTTAATGAAGGAGCATCCACAAGCCTATGCTCAAAGACAATCCTTCGACACATGGCAGAACTTAGCTGGGGCAGTCGACGACCACATCGTGCCCCGATATTTGTTTGCTGCAAATCACGTCGCACTTTAATGAAAGAGCATTCACAAGCCTATGCTCAAAGACAATCCTTCGACACATGGCAGAACTTAGCTGGGGCAGTCGACGACCACATCGTGCCCCGATATTTGTTTGCTGCAAATCACGTCGCACTTTAATGAAAGAGCATTCACAAGCCTATGCTCAAAGACAATCCTTCGACACATGGCAGAACTTAGCTGGGGCAGTCGACGACCACATCGTGCCCCGATATTTGTTTGCTGCAAATCACGTCGCACTTTAATGAAGGAGCATCCACAAGCCTATGCTCAAAGACAATCCTTCGACACATGGCAGAACTTAGCTGGGGCAGTCGACGACCACATCGTGCCCCGATATTTGTTTGCTGCAAATCACGTCGCACTTTAATGAAAGAGCATTCACAAGCCTATGCTCAAAGACAATCCTTCGACACATGGCAGAACTTAGCTGGGGCAGTCGACGACCACATCGTGCCCCGATATTTGTTTGCTGCAAATCACGTCGCACTTTAATGAAGGAGCATCCACAAGCCTATGCTCAAAGACAATCCTTCGACACATGGCAGAACTTAGCTGGGGCAGTCGACGACCACATCGTGCCCCGATATTTGTTTGCTGCAAATCACGTCGCACTTTAATGAAAGAGCATTCACAAGCCTATGCTCAAAGACAATCCTTCGACACATGGCAGAACTTAGCTGGGGCAGTCGACGACCACATCGTGCCCCGATATTTGTTTGCTGCAAATCACGTCGCACTTTAATGAAAGGAGCATTCACAAGCCTATGCTCAAAGACAATCCTTCGACACATGGCAGAACTTAGCTGGGGCAGTCGACGACCACATCGTGCCCCGATATTTGTTTGCTGCAAATCACGTCGCACTTTAATGAAGGAGCATCCACAAGCCTATGCTCAAAGACAATCCTTCGACACATGGCAGAACTTAGCTGGGGCAGTCGACGACCACATCGTGCCCCGATATTTGTTTGCTGCAAATCACGTCGCACTTTAATGAAAGAGCATTCACAAGCCTATGCTCAAAGACAATCCTTCGACACATGGCAGAACTTAGCTGGGGCAGTCGACGAGCACATCGTGCCCCGATATTTGTTTGCTGCAAATCACGTCGCACTTTAATGAAGGAGCATCCACAAGCCTATGCTCAAAGACAATCCTTCGACACATGGCAGAACTTAGCTGGGGCAGTCGACGACCACATCGTGCCCCGATATTTGTTTGCTGCAAATCACGTCGCACTTTAATGAAGGAGCATCCACAAGCCTATGCTCAAAGACAATCCTTCGACACATGGCAGAACTTAGCTGGGGCAGTCGACGACCACATCGTGCCCCGATATTTGTTTGCTGCAAATCACGTCGCACTTTAATGAAAGGAGCATTCACAAGCCTATGCTCAAAGACAATCCTTCGACACATGGCAGAACTTAGCTGGGGCAGTCGACGACCACATCGTGCCCCGATATTTGTTTGCTGCAAATCACGTCGCACTTTAATGAAGGAGCATCCACAAGCCTATGCTCAAAGACAATCCTTCGACACATGGCAGAACTTAGCTGGGGCAGTCGACGAGCACATCGTGCCCCGATATTTGTTTGCTGCAAATCACGTCGCACTTTAATGAAAGAGCATTCACAAGCCTATGCTCAAAGACAATCCTTCGACACATGGCAGAACTTAGCTGGGGCAGTCGACGACCACATCGTGCCCCGATATTTGTTTGCTGCAAATCACGTCGCACTTTAATGAAAGAGCATTCACAAGCCTATGCTCAAAGACAATCCTTCGACACATGGCAGAACTTAGCTGGGGCAGTCGACGACCACATCGTGCCCCGATATTTGTTTGCTGCAAATCACGTCGCACTTTAATGAAGGAGCATCCACAAGCCTATGCTCAAAGACAATCCTTCGACACATGGCAGAACTTAGCTGGGGCAGTCGACGACCACATCGTGCCCCGATATTTGTTTGCTGCAAATCACGTCGCACTTTAATGAAAGAGCATTCACAAGCCTATGCTCAAAGACAATCCTTCGACACATGGCAGAACTTAGCTGGGGCAGTCGACGACCACATCGTGCCCCGATATTTGTTTGCTGCAAATCACGTCGCACTTTAATGAAGGAGCATCCACAAGCCTATGCTCAAAGACAATCCTTCGACACATGGCAGAACTTAGCTGGGGCAGTCGACGACCACATCGTGCCCCGATATTTGTTTGCTGCAAATCACGTCGCACTTTAATGAAAGGAGCATCCACAAGCCTATGCTCAAAGACAATCCTTCGACACATGGCAGAACTTAGCTGGGGCAGTCGACGACCACATCGTGCCCCGATATTTGTTTGCTGCAAATCACGTCGCACTTTAATGAAGGAGCATCCACAAGCCTATGCTCAAAGACAATCCTTCGACACATGGCAGAACTTAGCTGGGGCAGTCGACGACCACATCGTGCCCCGATATTTGTTTGCTGCAAATCACGTCGCACTTTAATGAAAGAGCATTCACAAGCCTATGCTCAAAGACAATCCTTCGACACATGGCAGAACTTAGCTGGGGCAGTCGACGACCACATCGTGCCCCGATATTTGTTTGCTGCAAATCACGTCGCACTTTAATGAAGGAGCATCCACAAGCCTATGCTCAAAGACAATCCTTCGACACATGGCAGAACTTAGCTGGGGCAGTCGACGACCACATCGTGCCCCGATATTTGTTTGCTGCAAATCACGTCACACTTTAATGAAGGAGCATCCACAAGCCTATGCTCAAAGACAATCCTTCGACACATGGCAGAACTTAGCTGGGGCAGTCGACGACCACATCGTGCCCCGATATTTGTTTGCTGCAAATCACGTCGCACTTTAATGAAGGAGCATCCACAAGCCTATGCTCAAAGACAATCCTTCGACACATGGCAGAACTTAGCTGGGGCAGTCGACGACCACATCGTGCCCCGATATTTGTTTGCTGCAAATCACGTCGCACTTTAATGAAGGAGCATCCACAAGCCTATGCTCAAAGACAATCCTTCGACACATGGCAGAACTTAGCTGGGGCAGTCGACGACCACATCGTGCCCCGATATTTGTTTGCTGCAAATCACGTCACACTTTAATGAAGGAGCATCCACAAGCCTATGCTCAAAGACAATCCTTCGACACATGGCAGAACTTAGCTGGGGCAGTCGACGACCACATCGTGCCCCGATATTTGTTTGCTGCAAATCACGTCGCACTTTAATGAAAGAGCATTCACAAGCCTATGCTCAAAGACAATCCTTCGACACATGGCAGAACTTAGCTGGGGCAGTCGACGACCACATCGTGCCCCGATATTTGTTTGCTGCAAATCACGTCGCACTTTAATGAAAGGAGCATTCACAAGCCTATGCTCAAAGACAATCCTTCGACACATGGCAGAACTTAGCTGGGGCAGTCGACGACCACATCGTGCCCCGATATTTGTTTGCTGCAAATCACGTCGCACTTTAATGAAGGAGCATCCACAAGCCTATGCTCAAAGACAATCCTTCGACACATGGCAGAACTTAGCTGGGGCAGTCGACGACCACATCGTGCCCCGATATTTGTTTGCTGCAAATCACGTCGCACTTTAATGAAAGAGCATTCACAAGCCTATGCTCAAAGACAATCCTTCGACACATGGCAGAACTTAGCTGGGGCAGTCGACGACCACATCGTGCCCCGATATTTGTTTGCTGCAAATCACGTCGCACTTTAATGAAGGAGCATCCACAAGCCTATGCTCAAAGACAATCCTTCGACACATGGCAGAACTTAGCTGGGGCAGTCGACGACCACATCGTGCCCCGATATTTGTTTGCTGCAAATCACGTCGCACTTTAATGAAAGGAGCATTCACAAGCCTATGCTCAAAGACAATCCTTCGACACATGGCAGAACTTAGCTGGGGCAGTCGACGACCACATCGTGCCCCGATATTTGTTTGCTGCAAATCACGTCGCACTTTAATGAAAGAGCATCCACAAGCCTATGCTCAAAGACAATCCTTCGACACATGGCAGAACTTAGCTGGGGCAGTCGACGACCACATCGTGCCCCGATATTTGTTTGCTGCAAATCACGTCGCACTTTAATGAAAGAGCATTCACAAGCCTATGCTCAAAGACAATCCTTCGACACATGGCAGAACTTAGCTGGGGCAGTCGACGACCACATCGTGCCCCGATATTTGTTTGCTGCAAATCACGTCGCACTTTAATGAAGGAGCATCCACAAGCCTATGCTCAAAGACAATCCTTCGACACATGGCAGAACTTAGCTGGGGCAGTCGACGACCACATCGTGCCCCGATATTTGTTTGCTGCAAATCACGTCACACTTTAATGAAAGAGCATTCACAAGCCTATGCTCAAAGACAATCCTTCGACACATGGCAGAACTTAGCTGGGGCAGTCGACGACCACATCGTGCCCCGATATTTGTTTGCTGCAAATCACGTCGCACTTTAATGAAAGAGCATCCACAAGCCTATGCTCAAAGACAATCCTTCGACACATGGCAGAACTTAGCTGGGGCAGTCGACGACCACATCGTGCCCCGATATTTGTTTGCTGCAAATCACGTCGCACTTTAATGAAGGAGCATCCACAAGCCTATGCTCAAAGACAATCCTTCGACACATGGCAGAACTTAGCTGGGGCAGTCGACGACCACATCGTGCCCCGATATTTGTTTGCTGCAAATCACGTCGCACTTTAATGAAAGAGCATTCACAAGCCTATGCTCAAAGACAATCCTTCGACACATGGCAGAACTTAGCTGGGGCAGTCGACGAGCACATCGTGCCCCGATATTTGTTTGCTGCAAATCACGTCGCACTTTAATGAAGGAGCATCCACAAGCCTATGCTCAAAGACAATCCTTCGACACATGGCAGAACTTAGCTGGGGCAGTCGACGACCACATCGTGCCCCGATATTTGTTTGCTGCAAATCACGTCGCACTTTAATGAAGGAGCATCCACAAGCCTATGCTCAAAGACAATCCTTCGACACATGGCAGAACTTAGCTGGGGCAGTCGACGACCACATCGTGCCCCGATATTTGTTTGCTGCAAATCACGTCGCACTTTAATGAAGGAGCATCCACAAGCCTATGCTCAAAGACAATCCTTCGACACATGGCAGAACTTAGCTGGGGCAGTCGACGACCACATCGTGCCCCGATATTTGTTTGCTGCAAATCACGTCACACTTTAATGAAGGAGCATCCACAAGCCTATGCTCAAAGACAATCCTTCGACACATGGCAGAACTTAGCTGGGGCAGTCGACGACCACATCGTGCCCCGATATTTGTTTGCTGCAAATCACGTCACACTTTAATGAAGGAGCATCCACAAGCCTATGCTCAAAGACAATCCTTCGACACATGGCACAACTTAGCTGGGGCAGTCGACGACCACATCGTGCCCCGATATTTGTTTGCTGCAAATCACGTCACACTTTAATGAAGGAGCATCCACAAGCCTATGCTCAAAGACAATCCTTCGACACATGGCAGAACTTAGCTGGGGCAGTCGACGACCACATCGTGCCCCGATATTTGTTTGCTGCAAATCACGTCGCACTTTAATGAAAGAGCATTCACAAGCCTATGCTCAAAGACAATCCTTCGACACATGGCAGAACTTAGCTGGGGCAGTCGACGACCACATCGTGCCCCGATATTTGTTTGCTGCAAATCACGTCGCACTTTAATGAAGGAGCATCCACAAGCCTATGCTCAAAGACAATCCTTCGACACATGGCAGAACTTAGCTGGGGCAGTCGACGACCACATCGTGCCCCGATATTTGTTTGCTGCAAATCACGTCACACTTTAATGAAGGAGCATCCACAAGCCTATGCTCAAAGACAATCCTTCGACACATGGCAGAACTTAGCTGGGGCAGTCGACGACCACATCGTGCCCCGATATTTGTTTGCTGCAAATCACGTCGCACTTTAATGAAAGAGCATTCACAAGCCTATGCTCAAAGACAATCCTTCGACACATGGCAGAACTTAGCTGGGGCAGTCGACGACCACATCGTGCCCCGATATTTGTTTGCTGCAAATCACGTCGCACTTTAATGAAGGAGCATCCACAAGCCTATGCTCAAAGACAATCCTTCGACACATGGCAGAACTTAGCTGGGGCAGTCGACGACCACATCGTGCCCCGATATTTGTTTGCTGCAAATCACGTCGCACTTTAATGAAGGAGCATCCACAAGCCTATGCTCAAAGACAATCCTTCGACACATGGCAGAACTTAGCTGGGGCAGTCGACGACCACATCGTGCCCCGATATTTGTTTGCTGCAAATCACGTCACACTTTAATGAAGGAGCATCCACAAGCCTATGCTCAAAGACAATCCTTCGACACATGGCAGAACTTAGCTGGGGCAGTCGACGACCACATCGTGCCCCGATATTTGTTTGCTGCAAATCACGTCGCACTTTAATGAAAGAGCATCCACAAGCCTATGCTCAAAGACAATCCTTCGACACATGGCAGAACTTAGCTGGGGCAGTCGACGACCACATCGTGCCCCGATATTTGTTTGCTGCAAATCACGTCGCACTTTAATGAAGGAGCATCCACAAGCCTATGCTCAAAGACAATCCTTCGACACATGGCAGAACTTAGCTGGGGCAGTCGACGACCACATCGTGCCCCGATATTTGTTTGCTGCAAATCACGTCGCACTTTAATGAAGGAGCATCCACAAGCCTATGCTCAAAGACAATCCTTCGACACATGGCAGAACTTAGCTGGGGCAGTCGACGACCACATCGTGCCCCGATATTTGTTTGCTGCAAATCACGTCGCACTTTAATGAAGGAGCATCCACAAGCCTATGCTCAAAGACAATCCTTCGACACATGGCAGAACTTAGCTGGGGCAGTCGACGACCACATCGTGCCCCGATATTTGTTTGCTGCAAATCACGTCGCACTTTAATGAAGGAGCATCCACAAGCCTATGCTCAAAGACAATCCTTCGACACATGGCAGAACTTAGCTGGGGCAGTCGACGACCACATCGTGCCCCGATATTTGTTTGCTGCAAATCACGTCACACTTTAATGAAGGAGCATCCACAAGCCTATGCTCAAAGACAATCCTTCGACACATGGCAGAACTTAGCTGGGGCAGTCGACGACCACATCGTGCCCCGATATTTGTTTGCTGCAAATCACGTCGCACTTTAATGAAGGAGCATCCACAAGCCTATGCTCAAAGACAATCCTTCGACACATGGCAGAACTTAGCTGGGGCAGTCGACGACCACATCTTGCCCCGATATTTGTTTGCTGCAAATCACGTCACACTTTAATGAAGGAGCATCCACAAGCCTATGCTCAAAGACAATCCTTCGACACATGGCAGAACTTAGCTGGGGCAGTCGACGACCACATCTTGCCCCGATATTTGTTTGCTGCAAATCACGTCACACTTTAATGAAGGAGCATCCACAAGCCTATGCTCAAAGACAATCCTTCGACACATGGCAGAACTTAGCTGGGGCAGTCGACGACCACATCTTGCCCCGATATTTGTTTGCTGCAAATCACGTCACACTTTAATGAAGGAGCATCCACAAGCCTATGCTCAAAGACAATCCTTCGACACATGGCAGAACTTAGCTGGGGCAGTCGACGACCACATCTTGCCCCGATATTTGTTTGCTGCAAATCACGTCGCACTTTAATGAAGGAGCATCCACAAGCCTATGCTCAAAGACAATCCTTCGACACATGGCAGAACTTAGCTGGGGCAGTCGACGACCACATCTTGCCCCGATATTTGTTTGCTGCAAATCACGTCACACTTTAATGAAGGAGCATCCACAAGCCTATGCTCAAAGACAATCCTTCGACACATGGCACAACTTAGCTGGGGCAGTCGACGACCACATCTTGCCCCGATATTTGTTTGCTGCAAATCACGTCGCACTTTAATGAAGGAGCATCCACAAGCCTATGCTCAAAGACAATCCTTCGACACATTGCACAACTCGGCTGGGGCAGTCGACGACCACATCGTGTCCCGATATTTGTTTGCTGCAAATCACGTCGCACTTTAAAGAAAGAGCATTCACAAGCCTATGCTCAAAGACAATCCTTCGACACATGGCACAATTCTGCTGGAGCAGTCGACGAGCACATCGTGTCCCGATATTAACGGCACAACATCGTATGATTCGGCTGAAGTTTGCGAAGGCCCATCGAAACTGGAACATGGATGATTGGAAACGCGTTATATGGTCTGACGAATCCCGTTTCACACTGTATCACGCCGATGGCAGGCAGTGTGTGTGGCGTAAAGCACACGAAGCTTTTTTTTTTTATTTTATTTTTGCTTGGAGGTTTAACGACCACCGTGAGCAACTCAATGGGCTAGAAGCAGTCGCCCGTCCCTAATTTAGGGTCACTGGTTCCAGGGAAGGGTGAGAGCCAGTGCTGTAAGACAAACACAACATCTATGCCTCGCCGGGATTCGAACCCGGACCCCGTTCGGACGAATGATCAGAGGCCATCGCTTAGACCACTGCGCCACCGGGGCGGCACCACACGAAGCTATGGACCCCGCATGCCAAGTGGGGTACTATAGGTTGGGTACCCACGTGGTCCGGCCTAGGTCCCTTGGTACCTCTTGAGTCTTCCCTTACTGGTTCCAGCTCCTGGCCGATCATACCCACCCTTTCATTTCGTGCCTCTGTCCGAACCAAGTTCCGATCGTTCAACAGGACCGCGCTCCACGCAATCGGTCGCGGATAGCGATCGACTGACTCCAGGAGACTGGCAGTGAGCTTACCACACTTGCATGGCCTCGTAGAGAATTTATGGGACATACTGGAACGAGCTGTTCTTGATAAGCCTTCTGTAACCCAAGCACTCTTACATTGTTGGTCAGAGATACTTGAGTCTGTGTTTCAAAACCTCACTGCGTCCGTACCACCACGTTTGAATGCTGTCCTGCGTGCAAATGTCATGCGCTATTAAGTGGGTGTACGTAACAATTTATCCTTTTAGTGCAATATAAAGTCAGTTCTAAGAGCTGGCGGTGACTTCAACTTGTAAAGTCAGTTCTGACAGTAAGCCGCGACCGCATCGTAGTTCTGGCAGTCTAGTTTTCAAATGAATGTGCATCGGAAATGTAGGGATACTAGTTTACATGCACGTCTTGGTATTGGGTATTGTCGTTTTCCTCACCGCTTTTTTCTGCGTGCAGCACTGTCTCTATCTGTGGGAAGTGTAATGTACATCTCTATGGTGCTCATGATTTGTGATCGTAAACGTTCCAGTTTTCTTCGTTTACACACTTTACGATAAGACTCAGAAACCCATGGTCGCCTTTTAAGCAATCAGTGTGACGTGTCTTTTGTGTGATCTTTTTACGTTTTTCCTGTGTTTTTTGTTTTGTGTTGTAGTCAGTTTTCTTGTCGTGTTTCACTTTGCAAGATACTTTTGTTATTATGTTTTGATGCTGTTTTCTTCGCTGTTGCAGACTTGGCGCTGTTTGGCCCTTTGCGGCCCTGGCGCCAAAAAGCACTTATTAACCAACCAGCATTAGTGACCTCAAGACGCTACTGGGAAACTCGTTTAACAATTTCGGTTAAAGGTACTTACCTTTCTCCTAGGTAGAATTAAGATTGTACACAAAAGTAGTCGGACATGTACGTCGAAAGCAAGTTCGTTTCTAACAGAATTTAACATACAGTTGCCCACCTGAGATGCAGTTATAATTGCAGCTAATAATCTAAGATGTAGTTATAATTGCAGCTAATCATCTGAGATGCAGTTATAATTGCAGCTAATCATCTGAGATGCAGTTATAATTGCAGCTAATCATCTGAGATGCAGGTGTAATTGCAGCTAATCATCTGAGATGCAATGCAGTTATAATTGCAGCTAATCATCTGAAATGCAGTTATGATTGCAGCTAATCATCTGAGATGCAGTTATAATTGCAGCTAATCATCTGAGATGCAGTTGTAATTGCAGCTAATCATCTGAGATGCAGTTGTAATTGCAGCTAATCATCTTAGATGCAGTTATATTTGCAGCTAATCATCTAGGAATGCTTTTTACGAAATGTCGGTAAGTCTGTATCGGAAGTTTCGTCCAATCCCTCTGAAAAGTCGTAACAGAAGCTACCGTGGAGAAAGATCTTACCCGCCGAGATCGGATTCGGACTCCCAGCTCATCCCCACAAGCGTTCTATTGGATACGGATCGGAACACTGGGGCTGCTAATCCAACACATGGATGTCCTTCTCCTCATACCACTCCTTGGCACACCTTGCAGTGTGGCAATGCTGTGGAAAGATCCACAGCATTGAGCATCTGTGTCAAAGAAGTGCCACAGGTAGATAATGCGGAATTGTTGAGAATGTCTTTACGCCTGACGGACGTTAGGCTAAAAGTTACCAGAAGGTCGTCACTGGAAGCTAAGCACTTTTTGTTCAAATTCAGCAGAACGTTTTTGACAAATAGATGTCCGACACCTTAACGATAGCGTGCATAGACTCATGAATCTCTCACGCGGAATTCTTGTTGCTTCAAAATTTCTTTCATCTATTCCGAGATGGGGTTAACAATTTATCCAGTCTTCAGTTGCTTTGCATAGGGTGTGTGAGAGCTAACTCTTTCTTCACACATATAAAAGCAACAAAATATAAAACAGCTTCATCTACTTGTAAATATCTCACTTTTTTAGGTCCCGTGAAGCATTCGTAAAACACGAATATGGAATTGCGGTATTTTCTTTAATGACGAACATTGAATCTATTAATATCAAGTTTGCGGCCCGCAGCTCCATTTCCGCATACAAAAAAAAAAATTCTTGCTGACATTCCGGGTGGGCGTACGTGGCGTCCCATCGTGTCCCAAACATGTCCCTTCGGTGACAGGTCGGGCGATCGGGCTGGGCAAAGAAGGGTGTCGACATTACGGAGGCAAGCTTGGGACAGCCTACCGGTGTGTAGCTGGGCATTATCCTGTTGAAAAATTGCTCGGTGAGGCTGCGCCATGAATGGCAATACACTGAAAAGCAATTGAATTAGAGACAGCTGGCGTTATGAAAATGTAGCGCTGTGGGCGGCCCTGTAAAAGGAAACGACATGACGTATGCAGCTATCCGACAGTATAAGGAGTGATGCGACGGGAATCAGTAAGAGTCTGACGCAGTGTGGGTAAGACGAAGGATCTAAGCGCATTTGATCGTGGGCAAATGGTTGGGGCCGACGAATGGGTCACTTCATCTCGGAAGTCATGCAGGCACTGGGATTTTCACGAGCCACTGTGTCACGTGTGCACCGTGAGTACAGCGAATCCGGTAAAACCATCCCTGCAAGGGCCAACTGCCGTGGACAACAACGTGTGTATGAGTGGGGCCATCGTCGGCTAGTTCGCATTGTTACAGCGGATAGACGGGCCACTGTGCAAGAAATAACTCGGCAATTTAATGCTGGGGCACAAAAACGTGTTAGCAGCCACACCATCCAGAACCATCTCCTCGCTATAGGGTACAGAAGCCATCGTCCCACGAGGGTACCGCTGCTGACCGCACATCACAGAGTGCAAAGATTAGCATGGGCGCTGGAACATCGCCACTGGACCATAGATATGTGGGAAAATGTTGCCTGGACTGATGAGTCGAGATTCACGTTGGTACATGCGGATGGCAGGATACGAGTACAGCGCAAACCACATGAAGCGATGGATCCTTCTTGCCAGCAAGGTACTCTTCAAACTGGTGGAGGTGGCATTCTCGTCTGGGGACTGTTTACTTGAACTGAAATGGGACCCCTGGTACGTGTGACGTCGTCCCTCACAGGTCAACGTTACCGGGATATCCTGGGCGACCATTTGCTCCCGTTTGTGCGTCTTCAACATCCCACTAGGGACCTCATCCTGCAGCAAGACAATGCACCGTGCCATAGCTCCCGAATTGTATCCGAATTGTTGGATGAACAATCCACCGACGTGACCCGCTTCTTCGGCCAGCTAGGTCACCTGGCCTCAATCCCATCGAGCACATCTGGGATGCCTTCAAGAGAGATTTTCGTGGTTCTGATTCCCCTCCATCAAATCCTCGTGAACTGTGGGAGCTTGTTCAGGCGTCGTGGATCTGTATGACTTCCCAACGCTTCCGGTGTTTTGTTGAGTCCATGCCGAGACGAATCACCGCCGTCATCAGGGCGAAAGGTGGTGCTGCACGTTACTAGACAGGTATCTCTTATTCAATTGCTCTTCAGTGTACTACAGGTAGTAGAATGTCGTCGACGTGCCGTTGAACCGTGAAAGTGGTACGGAGGACAACCAAGGGTGTCCGACTATCGTACGAAATGGCTCCCCAGACAGTCACTCCCTATGTACGAGCCGCATGAAGTTCCATGGTAAAGGCGGGATCTGTGCACTGACACGTAAGAACTGGTGCTCGGCGTCAAGTGAAATCTGTGTCTCATCACTGAAGACAATACGACGTCACTGGACAGTATCCTATGTTGATCACTCCCGACACCCCTACAACAGGCGCCGGCGAAGCTCGCTGGTCAGTGGAGGCGCCGCAGTGTCCCGTGCGAAGGTAGTCCCTGTGTTGCAAGACGTCTGGCAAAAGGCCGGATGGCGACTTTCGTAACCGTAGACCGCACCAAGGACACGGATGGTTGAGAGCAACGCATTCCATTCTGTTTGTGCTGCTCTCACAAACGCTCGATACTTGCGCTCTGTCGTTGCTCTTGGCCGTCCACTATCCGCGTGTTACTGGGTAGTGCTCTCCTCGTCCCATCTGCGCCGACATCGGCCTATTGCCGCGTCGCCCGAAATGCCTGGCGATACAGGGACTTGATTTATGGGCCTCTCTTAACACAATTATACGTCCTCTCTCAAACTCGCTCATCTGCTCGTAGTTTACACGATCTAACATCGAGGCAGTAGTGGGGATTTCAGCAATTCGCTGTTACAATTGCCCCTGCATGTAAGTTTTGCTCTTGATATACCTTCCTCGATGCGGGGTTCCCATGCGCTGTAGTGGGCAACTATTTAGTCATTGATATCCCGAGTGATTACCCCGCTGTCACGGAGAGCGGGGATTATTTCCAGCCAAACACATGTCAGCGGTGCTGAACGTTTTTGTCAGCCTCCTGAACGTTGGTCAAAGCCTTGACATTGTGTTACTCCAAAGTCTCTGGCGACATTGGCCACGGTCCGGCCTTCTTCGAGCTTTCCGACAATTCGGCCTCGGGTAAAATTATCCATTCGATGTGTGGCGATTGTTACCTTAGGTACGAAATGTCTGTTTCCGTCGCTGAAACCCGTGATAAATAGAATGACCTCATAGGAGATACGACTCTGTCTCCTGCCGATATACACCCACTGTAGATATCACGCGCTCACAGCAAATTTTCACACTTGCTGTGCATTATGGAAAACCTTTACACGTCCCACCTCACTCGTGTTAATATGTTAGTAAGGTTTTTTGGCCCAGTGACGCTCTGTATCCTGAGATTTCATGTTGGTGTTTAAGATTTGGACAGTAATGTACACCGATGACCCTTTACATTATGACCACCCAGAGCCTAGAGAAATAGCTGCTATCCGAACAATCTCGCATGTGAAGTTCACAGAGCAGTATACATACAGCCATAGGACACGCTTTTGGTTAGTAGAGTGTTCGGAGTCAGAATGGATAAACCTGCCGTTTTATAAAGGACAAATTGTGACGGCAAGGTGCCTCGGAACTAAGATCTCGGAAACGCGCGGATTGAGGGTTGTTCACGTGCCGGTGTAGTGAGTACGTATCAAAAGTGGTGCACAGATGGCCAAAGACGAACCATTGCCCAGACCTGTGTCGTCAGTTACTCATTGACGTCAGAGAGGAGCGAAGACTGTCGCACATTGTTGATACCGACCCCAGGGCCACAGTGCGACAAATCACCTGCAGCTACAACAATGGTGATCACTGAGTTCTTTTTTTTTTTTTTTTGATTGGAGGTTTAACGACCACCGTGAGCAACTCAATGGGCTATAAGCAGTCGTCCGTCCCTAATTTAGGGCCACTGGTTCCAGGGAAGGGAAAGAGCCAGTGCCGTAAGACAAACACAACATCCATGCCTCCGGGATTCGAACCCGGACCCCTAACGGACGAATGATCAGAGGCCATCGCTTAGACCACTGCGCCACCGGGGCGGCATCACTGAGTTCATCGCAGCCTTGTGTGTATGGGACTGCGTAGCCGAAGACAAAGCCGTGTTTCCATGCTCACTGCACGTCATCGCTAACAACGCATGAAATGGTCCTAAGATCGTCGAGATTGGACAGTGAATGATTGTATGAAAGTGGCCTGGTCTGATGAATCAAGATTCCTGGTGCATCACGTAGAGAGCCGAGAGCGGATACGCCGATTACCAACGGACGTTATGGCACCTGGATGCACTGTTGGGCTGAAACAGGCCGGCGGTGGTGCTGTTAGACTGTGAGCGATGTTCTATTGGGACACTTTAGGCCCCATTATCCCAATAACACAATCCCTGACTGAACATCGTTGCTGACCAAGTTCACTCACTCATGGTAACTGCTGGTGATAGCCATTAGCAACACGATAATGCTCCATGTCACTCTGACAGAATCGTCAAGGAGTGGGTCGAGGAACATGCTGGTGACTTTCTGTTAACGCCATGGCCTTCAAATTCACCTGACATCAACCCAATCGAACATTTGTAGATCGACTTGGAAAATCGGGTTCGTTCCCGCTAAATCACCACAACCCCTAAATGTACGGAAACTGCATGACCTGCTGTTGTCATTATGGTACCAGATAGCCAAGGATACCTATGGCCACCTCATCGAATCGATGTCTTGCCGACTGGCCGCTGTTTTGTGCTCTAAAGGGAGTCCTACAGCTTATTAAGTTGGTGGTCATAATGCAAGGGCTCATCGGTGTATGTTTGTATGGTTTTTTACATTTAGGAGAATTTGAATGCATATTAATATGAATTTTTGTATTTATATTAAAGATATTAAAATTAAAAAATAATTAAATCTTTCCTTTGAATACTAAAAAAATGAAAATCTGAATCAATTACTTTTAAATCTGTGAGAAGGAAGCAGAAATAGGATTTATTTTCATAGATTACAAGAATAATTACCTGATCGCTTCAATCATCAGCAATCCCATTTGTACGCAATTTAATGCATGGCTGGGTCTGGAAACGGGAAGTCCTGAAACGCAGTAATAACAGTCCCCCAAAATCTTAATCCTCATGCAGTGGTTATCCTACAATACAAAAAGAAGATCATACTTTAATTTGCAAATGCCAAAATGAAAATAATTTCGCACTTGTTTTATGACAAAAATGCATATCATTTTAGAGAGATGATATATTTAAAGATCAACCATGGTTCATCACTAATATCATAATTAATAATGATCGTGTTCTGTATGTTAACGATATAAGAATTCCTTCACTCTAAGTAAACATATTTGCAAACGCAACATAATTATAAAACAATGTTGGAAAGCGTATCAAAATCAATGCATTGCATGATTTTACTAACTTGTTTAAAACAAATCCGGAAGGAATTTTACCTTGTCGTTCGGTGGTCGTTCATCATGAGCAACTCTAAGGGCAGTCGTGCGTCACTAATTTGAGACCACTGGTTCCAGGTAGTCAGAGAGAGTTACCGCCATTCAATAAAGAACACCATGTCATATCTCATCCGAGGCCCGCATCTCGTACCACTCGATCGCGTAGACGACGAAGAAAGTTTAAACCGACAAATACATTTCATTTTAATCCGTTCAAAACATACCTGTTTATTTAATGCATACGAAAACGATCTGGTTAATGTGAGAACGCTTGACGTCCTGGTGGCACAGTGTTGTAAGCGATGGCTTATGACCATGCGAACAAGAAGGGTCCGGGTTCGAATCCCGGTGAAGAAATGGTGTGGTGTTTGTTTTACGGCACTGGCTCTCTCCCTTCCCTGGAACCAGTGGCGCTGAATTTAGAAACTTAGAATTCTGTTTTACGCCAATAAATTCGGATTACTAATATAAACTGCTGGCCACTCAAAATGCAACACCCAGAAGGACACGAGATAGCAAAGCTAGATTTACTGGGCACATAACAACAAATACAAGCCGCCCCGGTGGCGCAGTGGTCTAAGCGATGGCCTCTGATCATTCGTCCGAACGGGGTCCGGGTTCGAATCCCGGTGAGGCATGGATGTTGTGTTTGTCTTACGGCACTGGCTTCCTCCCTTTCCTGGAACCAGTGACCCTAAATTAGGGACGGGCGACTGCTTATAGCCCATTGAGTTGCTCACAGTGGTCGTTAAACCTCCAATCAAAAAAAAAAAAAACAAATACAAAGATTAAACGATTGAGCTTACAGGCCCGTGTGACTTACGGAACACGCAGACATCAATAGTTCGTGTGACACCCATGGCTGGCAATAACGGCCGCTACACGCCGCGGCATCGAACGAAAGAGACTTTGGATGTGGATTTGGGGCATGTCGGTCCAGGCTGCTTCCACACGTTGCCGCAGTTCATCAGGCATAGCCGCAGGTGATGCTCGCCGGGCCACTCGGTTGCCAATCAGCGACCAGACGTGTTCGATAAGCGACATATTGGGAGAACAGGTGGGCCACGGCAGCAGTGACACCTGGTGGGCCGTGAAGAATTGTTGCACGATGCGTGCTACGTGCAAGCGCGCATTGTCCTGTTGAAAAGTGGCCGCGGGCAGGTCCTTCAGGTAGGGGCCGCGGGAAGGTTCTACAGGTAAGAACTACTGGCTCCAAAGCGTCGGAGATGTAGCGGTGGCTGTTGACTGTACCGGCGATGCGTACCAGATGGGTGCGGGGGTCACATCCAATTGCTCCCCAAACCAAAACGCCAGGCGACGGACCATTATGCCGATGCATAATGCAGGCGTCATACAGTCTCTCGCCTCGGTGCCGCTACACACGAATCCGACCATCGTGGTGTTGCAGGCAGAAGCGGGATTCGTCGGAGAAGACAATGTCGTGCCATTCCGTAGTCCAGGTGCGGCGTACAACGGCCCACGGCCGCCGCACTCGCCGGTACTGTAACGTCAATGGTAATCAGAGCAATGGGCGCCGTGCGACAAGTCCCGCCCCTGCAGACGACGTCGAACGGTACATGTTGACACAGGTTTTTGCGCAACACACCCTAATTCCTGCGCTAACGTTCGTGATGTGGTGGTGCGAGCCGTCAATGCCCGCCGCACAACATGCCGGTCCTATCATTCGGTGGTGTCACGTCGGCCCGTCTGTCGCTCCTGCACCCACCGAATCCATACTCACCTCACTATAGCTGGATGTCCTCCCACACGGTAGCCGATGAACCGCTGTCGATATAAGCCACTATTCGTCCTCTGTCGAACTCCGAAATGTGCTGGAATGACTGCCGTATTCTGCGACGAGGCATCAGGAAGATTCCCTCGCACAGGTCCGGCAGCACAACACACTTCCACTACTTACACCCAGCTTTCTGTGCACCCTTCTTATAGTGCTTATCGGTGGCACATGATTTGCATATGCCCTGCAATGCTAATCGTTTGC
Source organism: Macrothele yani (assembly GCA_039090855.1). Classification (NCBI taxonomy): domain Eukaryota; kingdom Metazoa; phylum Arthropoda; class Arachnida; order Araneae; family Macrothelidae; genus Macrothele; species Macrothele yani. The sequence continues at coordinate 32,506,079 of CM077032.1, read as the reverse complement.
ATGTCCTCTCGCGGGCAACGTATGCTGCGAATTTCAGGCCAATCGGATGCTTTCTTCTTGGTGTTGCATTTTGAGAGGCCAGCAGTGTAGTTTTACTCTTTTAAAGTATTGTCGTTCACGTTATAATGCAATTACTCATCAATGCAGAATATTACGGTAGTGATGGTCTTAAGGTATGCCGACTATCTGAGAAAATTAACACTGTCTCCTACGAAATTATACTTACACTATTTAGCGAGCGATGTCATCAGTTTTCAGTTTTGAACCGATTTCATCAAGTACAAACTTTTTCCTCTTCACAATATTAAGTAAAAATGTTTTTGAACCAGAAATGTGAATGTCTAAACATATACGCAACAGCCCCGCCCCAGTGGCGCAGTGGTCTAAGCGACGGTCTCTGATCATTCGTCGGAAAGAGGTCCAGGTTCGAATCCCGGTGAGGCAGGGATGTTGTGTTTGTCTTACGGCACTGGCTCTCTCCCTTCCCTGGAAGTTTAATGGAACACCCTATCTCGGTTTGGTGACAGGGACAGGCGACTGCTTACATCCTATCGAGTTGCTCACGGTGGTCTTTAAACCTTCAATCAAAAAAAAAAAAAAAAAAAAAAGAAAAGTAAGTTTAATGGGACATCAGATTTGAATCCACTGCAATGCGATCCGACTGCGTCGACATTATTAAACATGCTCGGGCCAACATTTCTTTGGAAAGTAACCAGAATTGGAGTTTGCAGGACAAAGATGGAACAATGCATTATTGTTAGGCAGGTTGTTCTAATAACTTTGATATTGAATGTATCGCTCACAATATCCAGACGTTATAAAAAAGCTCCGACATTGCACTTTCAAACTGAACAGAGATTTTGTAACTGTTCGGTGCACACGAACTTGCTTTTATTCAGATACACCTTATTTGGCGATGAAACTTAGGGTATTGAGTAGACACGGTGAATGCGCTTGTTTGCATATTTCATTATTAATCCGGAAATCTGAAAGATAAATATCTAGACCTGAACTTTTCAAGCGCAGGCCTTGTACGTTTTGTTTTCCATTTTCCTGTTTTCGGTAACTGCAGTTTTGCCAAATTCTTAAATCGTTGTTCGAAGTAGTACGAACTGAAAGTTTTGTGCTTTCTTTTCATGTTTGTCTTTTCTTTAGAAAAAAAAGATTCCCTTACTTTGAAGATTTTTTTTTACTCTTTAAACGTTTTGTAAATGTATTCTGAGAATTTTTCGAAAGAACAGCTAAAGGAAATAGTTTGGAGAAAGTACCGCGTAAGTTCCTTGTAGACCGATCGAAAATGGGAAAAAACAAAGCAAAAAGCGAAAGTCACTTCGCTTTCTAGGTCTGACAACATAATTTTGTGAATGGAACAGACAAGAAGAAAACAAAAAAACTCGTAACGAAATAAAGGTGACGGACTTTCTTTTTGGAGGAAACGCTTTTTTGCTTCGCGCCCATAAAACTAAGTTGTGCCATTTAAGATGCGATTCGAGTCCAAGAATTCTAATGTTTAACCAACAAACTTCGAGTGGACGTTTGCTTTCATGCTATTTCCAAAATTCTTTTCCATCACAAATGGTTTATATCATCATCATCATCATTGTCAACCATTATCAATCCACTGCTGGACGAAGGTCTCCCCAAGTTTCCTCCACAACGGTCTGTCTTGTGCCAGTCTCCTCCATGTCACCCCTGCATACTTTCGAATTTCATCCACCCATCTCCCATGTGGTCTTCTTCTGGGTCTTTTCCTGTCCCTTGGGATCCAATCAAAAATTTCGGCTGTCCATCGATGATCTGTCCTTCTGGCAGTATGTCCAGCCCATTGCCATTTCAGGGATTTAACTCTGATCATGATGTCTTCCACTCTTGTCATTTTTCGGATCCACGAGTTCCTCTTCTTATCACTCCTGGTTACACCAAGTATGCACCTCTCCATGCTACTTTGAGTTGTCTGCAGCCTTTGTATGTCTCTTTTAGTTAAGGTCCACGTCTCTGCACCATACGTAAGCACTGGAAGGATGCATTGATCAAACACTTTTCTTTTAAGACATAATGGCATATTGCTCTTGAAAATTATGCTGTTTCTTCCAAAAGCTCTCCAGGCAAGTTTTGTACGCCGATTAATTTCTTCATCAATGTGACCCTCACTTGATATCTGCTGTCCAAGATAAACGTACGTATCTGTTATCTCCAGCTTTTCTCCATCAATCGATAAATCTTCATTTCTTGTAAAAGCATTGAACATCACTTTTGTCTTCTGAAAGTTCATTTTTAACCCCACTTCTTTACTCTTGTCAGCAAGTTCCTGGATCATACTCTGCAGCTCTGATGGGCTAGTTGCAAAAATGACTACGTCATCAGCAAAACGAAGGTGGGTTAGATAATCTCCATTAATCTTTATCCCCTTGTTTTCCCAGCTCAGTGACTGAAAAACACCCTCCAATGTGGCATTAAAGAGCTTCGGAGATATGGTGTCACCTTGTCTCACTCCCTTTCCAATTTTTATGTGTGTTGTATTTTCAAACAGCCTAATCTTTGCACTTGCATTTTCATAGATGTTATTAATAATATTAATGTATGCATCTTCAATACCGCAGGTTTTCAGAGCCATTGTAACTGCTGATGGTTTCACCGAATCAAAGGCTTTTTCATAATCGATAAAAGCCATGCACAATGGAAGTTCATATTCCCTCGCTCTTTCAATTAGTTCTCTCAGCACATGGATATGATCTATTGTGCTGTAGCCACTCCTGAATCCAGCTTGTTCTCTCGGTTGAGCCATGTCCAGTGTTACCTTCAAGCGGTGTGAAAGAACTTTAGTGAAGATTTTATAAACTACTGATAGGAGGCTGATAGGTCTGTAGTTTCCGAGATCCTCAATGTCACCTTTCTTATGTAGCAGGATCATTGTAGCGGTGTTCCAATCCTCAGGAATCTTTCCTTCATTAAGGCATTGAGTGAAAATTTGGGCGGGGACTGTTTCGATTTCTCCACTTGCTTCTTGTATGATGTCTACAGTAATTCCATCTTCTCCTGGAGCTTTCCCCCGCTTCATGTTCTTGATTGCATGTGCAACTTCTGCTGGAAGGACTGGAGGAACTCTGTTACTGGTATCTTTCATGATGTCTGGAGTGCATGTATCATCCCTTTCATATAATTTGGAATAGAAATCTTTCACTCTTGTCAAAATTTCGCCTCTATTTCTTGTTACAGAACCATCTTCTTTTCTCAGTGCCATAATCTGTTTTCTTCCCTTACTGAGATGTCCCTTTGCTATCTTTAGGCTTTGGTTGTTTTCAATTGCTTTCCTCACTAGTTCACAGTTGAATTTTCTTACGTCTTCAGTGATACTTTTTCGTACTGTCTTGCATAGCTCTATATATTCCACTTTGGAAGTCACATCTTCTTTAGTTGTCCTCATCTCTCTTCTTTTTTGCATCAACATTTTCGTTTTTCCTGATAATTTATTTACATGCAACTTGTTCTTAGACCCAGCTAATTTTGTTGCTGTTTCCATAAGAGCTTTGGTTACTTTTCTGTTAACTTCAGAGATGTCCACTTCTTCCGATGTTAGGCCTTCTAAAGCAGAGAATCTGTTCTTCAGTTCCAACTTGAAGGTATTATGGTGTTTTTTAAGGTTGGTTATGTCAATAGATTTTGTTTGTCTTATGAGCTTGCCACGTTCAAGTTTAGTGTTGAGGTGCATCTTACATCTCACCAATCTATGGTCACTGCCTGTGTTGAACTTGTTTAGCACACTGCAGTCTTCTATGACGAATTTTTTGTTACACATAATAAAATCAATTTCACTTGTCGTCCCATTTGGATGTCTCCATGTCCATTTCCTGTGTGGCTTTTTCTTGAAAAAGGAGTTCAAGATGAAAAACCCTTCTGCCTCTGCAAACTCTACGAGAGTATTTCCACGCTGGTTTCTGTTGCCGTGACCGAATTTACCAACTGAAGTTTCATTCTGTTGCCGTTGCCCTATTTTTGCATTGAAATCTCCCATAATTATTTTCAAGTGCTGCTTACCTTTATTATTTAGATGACAAATTTCCTCATAAAATTCTTTAATTTCTTCTTCAGGATGACTTGTGGTGGGTGCATAAGTTTGAATAATCTGAGCCTGGTATCTTTTCGAGAGTTGGATAACAAGCCGTGCAGCTCTGTCAGAGGAACTTTCAACTTCTACAACTTTATCCTTCAGTTTCTTGTTTATTATAAATCCAACACCACTAGTTCTGCCAGTATCTGTCCCACGATAGTAGAAGAGATGTACACTTTTCAGTTCGATGAGATCTTCTCCTTTTCTCCTTACCTCACTTAGCCCCACGATGTCCCACTTGATCCTTTGTAGTTCCTCTTCCAATTCAAGAAGCCTTGAATCAGAAGATAGGGAGCGTCCATTGTACGTTGCCAAGGTCAGCATCAGATGGCAGCCTAGTCCGGTCCTCCGGGGATTCTTAGCACCCTCTGCCTTCATGTCGCACTGGCCGCTGCCTTGGCCAGGTACATTCCAGCTGCCGGAGACTGAGGGCCAAGATTTAAGTTGTGGAGTCATTTTGGAGGGGTTTGGCCATAACTCACCACACTGGCCAAGCGGGTTGGTGAGTGTGGGATAGAATTTCCTCTGATCCCGATGGTATAGTTATACCGCTATTGGCGGTCGTCAGAGCCCCTTTAGTGGGAACAGGATGCACCACGAGAAGGCGGGGTTGACATTTGTCAAGGAGAGGCTGTGATGTTACGCATCACCTGACCTTACATCCCATTCGTGAAAATGTTTATATATATATATATATATATATATATATATAACACCTTTGTATATACCTTATATACACTGAGTGGCCACTATATTATGACCACCTGACAGTTTTAATCAAATGAGCTATGGCTGCACGCTGTTGCCGCCAGAAGGCGAGGCTAGTATAAAAAAGGAAAGCTTAGTGCTTGCGACAGTAGTAGAAGTGATTTTTGGGTGACGAGATGGGTAAAAAATAAATGGGATTTGACAGACTTTCAACGTGGGATGATTGTAGGAGCTCGGAGCCATGAAGCGAGTATCACCGAAACCGCCGCATTCGTGAAATGTTCCAGAGCTGCTGTTGTTAAAGTGTTTAAAGACTGGACTGTCAGCTAAAACCTGGGTCTCTACGTGCAACGTGCGGTCGTCATCGACTAGTGACTGCTCAGGCGGAACAGAGAGTGTCCAGACTGGTAATAGAAAACAGAAGGGCAACAGTGTAGCAAATTACAGACCATCGTAATCAAGGATCCCCTCAAATGATCTCTGTATGGACTGTTTGTCGTACACTGCATCGGATGGGATATGACAGCCGAAAGCCTGTTCGAACATCTTTGCTGTCTGCAGTTAACAAGAGAAAACGTCTCCAGTTCGCACAGGAGCACAAAGATTGGACAGTCGATAGTTGGAAACAAATTATGTAGTCCGATGAATCACGTTTTCAGTTGCCACATGCCGATGGCTGAGTGAGCATTTGGCGGAAACAGCACGAAAGCATGGACCCCAAATGCATTGCTACAACCCTTGAAGCTGGTGGAGGCAACGCTATGGTTTAGGGAAGGTTTTCCTGACATGCTTTGGGCCCTTTAATTCGTGTTGATCAACGTCTGACTGGAACATAATATCTAAACATCGTTGTGGACCAAGTGCATCCTGTCATGTTGATTGTTTATCACAATGGCGATGGCTACTTTCAACAAGATAATGCGCGTTGTACAGGATTGGTTTCAGGAACATACCGGTGAGTTTACTTTGCTTAGGTGGCCTCCTCAATCTCCAGATATCAACCCCATTGTGAATTTGTGGGATGTAGTTGAACGAGTCATCAGACATCTGGATCCACATTCCTGCAATCTCACACTCCTGGAAAGTGCTATTCATCAAGCATGGTCTCATATTCCACAAACCACTTATCAACATCTCGTGGAGTCCATACCACGAAGAATCGACGCAGTATTAAAGGCAAAAGGTAGCCCAACGAAGTACTGAGGGGGTAGTCATAATAAAGTGGCCACTCAGTGTATAAAAACTCAAAGAGCTGGTTTCACTAACTGAACGCTGTTGTTATAGCAATCAGTAACAAAAACCGATTTGCAACTTCTGATATTTTAATGATTTTGATATCTTATTTAGAACATTTCATTTTTACGAGGCGACATTATGCTGTAATGAAAAAACCTACCCTTCCCGTTTTAAATTCAGTATCGTTCTTGTGTAAGTTTAGAAACAAAGTTTATTTCCTATTTTATTTTTGATAGGTTAAGCTTTTAAGATTTTTCTACAGGGCAGAAAAAAAGGACCTCTAAAATATCAGGCATAATCAGTAAACCTTTTGGTTTGTTAAGTAGTAAATGCTGGGCACTCGAATTACACTCACCGTCAAAAATATAGTTGCACCCAGAAGGACGTGTCGGATTGTAATGCTATTCGCGACTAAGGTAAAGGTTACCAGGAGCAATTAATGATTAAACATTGAGACTGATATGGGCAATATTCATTGAGCTACACGCCAATAAGAAGTGTCTCTCAGTATGCCGTCGGGTCGACATGTTTGCTCACACAGCATGCCAGACGTCTCGGCATGGAGTTGTACAGGTTCCTAATGGTGTCCTGCGATAAGCCATTCCATGCAGCTTGAATCTTCTCACGCAGTTCCTGCACATTGTGCTGTAGGGGTAGAATGTGGATAGCGCGTCCAATAGCATCTCACGCATTTTCAATCTGTGATAGGTATGGCGATGTTGCTACCCATGGCAGAGTGTCAGTGTCTTGAAGGCAAGTTCTCGAGACAGCAACAGTATGCGGACGAGCGCTGTGTTGTTGAACAACTGCACCGGAGTGAGCGTACAGAAGAGGTAGGGCAGGGCCACTTCTTGCAGGAATTCATTAACGTAACGTTGGGCTGTTACAGTGCCTAACACCAAGGGGGATCTGGCATCGTAAGCAATTGCATCCCACACCATGACACCAGGCCTTCTGGACGTGTGACGCTTGAGAACAAACCGTTAATATTAGCGCTGACAACGGTGCCTCTACACACGGATTCGGTGATTGTCTTCTTCAAGGCAAAAGCGGGACTCGTCACTGAAGATCACCCGCAGCCATGCTGCGTGGCTCCATGACAGTTTGGCACAACACCATTGCAGTCTTTGGCGAAGATGCAATGTTGTTAAGGAAGTCTTCGCAACGGTCTGCGTGCGTGTAATCCTACGTCGTGTAGCCGTCTGCCAATGGTGGTTGCACTAATCGGACGATGCATGGAGGGCACCACGGCTCGCTGAATATCCGCAATCGTGGCTGTCGGTTCACTCCGCGCATGTTGGACAACCCGTCGGTTCTCTCTCCCCGTGGTTTGTGTAGGTCTCCCAGACCCTTCCTTTCGCTGCTGCGTGCCTTGTTATATCCACTGTCGACAACAGCATGCTGTAGTGATATCCGCAGGACGGGTATGGGGCGCAATACGGCGATAAGATCATCCTGCTTCCCAAAGCCCGACGACGCGGCCCATCTTGAACTCCTCCAACTGCTTGAATTGCTTCGGAACTTTTCTCTGAGGCATACATCACTTACAAAGGATACAACCAACACAACAACACGAGTCACAATGGCAAGCACGCGCAACTGGACGACCTTATATAGCCAGTCAAGCACAGCGCTGCGACCCCTCCTTGCTTGCGCCACATGCACGGCCGAGCGTGATACTTGAATCATTTGCATGTCTCACGATGTTAAAGTACTCATCAAGTTTCATTCCTGACGGTTGCTTTCTTCTGTGTGCAACTACTGTTTTGACTATGAGCACATTTTAGCACGCTTTTTTGTATGCCATATAATTTGAGCAGTACTTTCGATGTGCTAAGAAAGACAGATTCGTGCCGCCAATATCAAGCCATCGATCCTACGTTGCGTACAACATGTCTGCACCTATTTTAGTTAACGGAATTATCCATTTAATGACTAGGACTCGAAAATTGAATGCCATTTAGATTACCGTAACGCGCGAAACGGTCTGTTGAGTACTTTTCGACTTTTTGTCCCCTTTTCTTACAGGTTAACAAAAGAAAAATTAGTGCTGGATCATCACTTTACTTGCATTGAGCTTCAGATGTTTCCCTTTGGCTCACTGCATTCTTCCACGGAAAAGAGATGCAATGTAATCAGAGTAAATGGTTTCACCTTGTGAGAAACAAATTTCTGGTTCGCTTCTTCGTTTTATGACAACGATAGTGACAAAGGATGCACAAACTGCGGTTATTCTAAAAAGTGTGTTACACAGAAACGTAGTACACAAAGTCTTGAGTTTCGAAATGTTCCACCGAAATTTAAAAAAAAAGTAAGTGGACGTTTTCAGCTAATAGCCCAACTCTACTTTGACACACCTAATAAACTCAAAAAATGATAAAAATCATAAAATTTGGCCCTGACCTATAGAAAACACTGGAAGTACTAAAGAGGTACTGACCCTATGTTGCAATAAAAGAACGAAATTATTAAAACTATTGGCTATATCCCAGCAAAAACACAAGTGATGGGAAACTGCTGGCCACCAATTGGCGGTGATGGGTCACTGGTTGCTGAAATATGCCTCTCACGGTATGGTAGCGGTCGTCCGGTGGTTGTATTACACTGCATTTTGTTTTCATGTAACAGCTAAATAAACTGAATTGAATTAAATTGAACTTGGTAGCAGCGCCATCAGTTGGCAGCCATCGATGTGAATTACAGGCGCCGCCAAGCAAGCACCACGAGTGGCCCGTAGCTGGCAACCGCAGCAACCCAAACACTAAGTGGAGCTCAGGGACTGCGCATGCACAGAAGCAACACGTGCGTGAAGAAGACGCCATCGTCATCGCGTTGTTTTAGTGGATGTTGAGAAAAGAAAGCGATATATGTGGAGGCGAATTAATTTCCCAATGAAATGCCACGTGGATGAAGATTAACCGTCGGAGAAAAATTATATAAATAATTAATGAACTGTAAGAAATAGTCAATTACTGTCATGTATTTATAAAAACTGATTTCGTAGCAAAATTAAGAACCGAGAATACAGACAGCCATGAAACACACCCACTCCATTCCCTTGAATAACAAGAAATAATTTCTGTATAATATTTCGTGAACATACACTAAACCACAAAAGTCCCGAAAAGACATTTAAAAATCGTTATGTTGGAAAAAAATAAGAATTATACGCGTACAAAATTTATAAATTATTTGAAAAAAAAAAAAAGGAACGCTATTTGGATATAATAATGTAGTCATCCATGGGTTGAATACGCAAGTTTGGAGGAATTCGCTGCTAAAAATAACGAGAAGTAATTAAAAATATCTTTCCTCTTTAGAACAAATGTAGCTTCGGACCGTGGAAAAAAAAAGATGCAGCGTTAAAAATGTAACGGAATGTGACATGAACGGGGAAATACAGTAATTAAACAATCGCTTTTCAAGATCGCAAGGACAGCACAAAACTTCGGAAAACGTTCTTAAGTTGCTACACTCGTTTCAAATGAGTGAAGTTCCCTTAGGGTAAATTAAAACAATCGTTACGTTGAAAAAATAAATTTGTGAATTATATGAAATGGATATTTAAGAAAAATAACTCTCAGTACTGTAAAATTAAAAAGAGAACCTTCAGTTTCTCATCACGCAGGAAGGAGGCTTACTTTCAAGTAAATGATCGCAGGTGGAAAACTAGTGCAGTGGCTAAAGCGCCCGCTTTGCAAACAGAAGGTTGTGGGTTCGATGCTATCCTGTTCTAAACTGGTATTTTCCGGACCTATTGAGGAAATTTACCCAGCGTCATGCAGCAGTTTCGTTGGGAAAGAAAGGGAAGTAGGGTATCTGGAGAACAGTAATTATGTGGGTTTTTTTTTTATGGCTACTGCTGGGAACTTGGCGGACAAGATTCGGCAAGCCATCGGTTACGCACGTGATTGCCGGCTGCCACTTCCAGGAAATTGTCGGACAACATTAGGCTAGCCATCTTTTGTGGAGCGTGCTTGCAGGGCCGCTTGTGGCAGCCACTGCGTGTGATGGATAATTGATGGCCCTGTTCTGACGTATGACAACTGATGGGGGTGCCAACTGTTGGCCAGCTGCTGGATTGAACTGCTGGCCCATGTGGTGGCCGCTGGGACATTTCATTTACGGTTGGCCGCTGCAACATAACGCTGGGCTACTGCTGCATGGGAGTGCCGGCTTCAGTGCTGGCCCAGCAACACCGGTTTTTTTTTGGGGGGGGGGGTTCATACGTTTCCTGCTTTTTATGTTCGAAGAGATGGCGTATTTACTGAAGCAGATGATATTTAGTCATCGGCGAAGTATGTTTGCGCTCTGTACAATTGAAAGGAATGCAAATCTGTGCTCTGCGTCTCCTTCGGCCGTCCGCTACGCTGCTTGTCTTCCACTCTGCAATCACCATTTATTAATTTCACGAACCTCTCATGATACGTACTTGCATCAACAGCGTGTTCGCCGAAGGTCGAACTAATCCACACTCGTGCCTCTGCAGAGAATTTCCCGAGATAAAAAATGAACAACAGACAATGACGAGCATGCAAACTGCTTGTCGGTCGCCATGTCCAGGATCGAGTTACCGCATGTGTGATTTGTTTGCCAACCAGCATCCTTCGTCACAGTGTTGCCTTTCGCCACAGCACGATATTCTGATAAAAATTCAACTATTCCTCATTTACAGTCCGATGCTTAGAGCGTATAACATAATATCTCCAAGAATTACAGTTATTTTATTGCACACATTTAAAACTTAGTCATATCAAAATGCAATACACCAGGAGGAATCTGAACATATTGGTGGTAAGGCGGTTTCCCCTATCAGATGTAAGAAAAGGAATAAAATATATAAAATATATAAAGGTAAGTTAGATGGTTATAACAGAAGCGCCACTAATAGCAGCTTAGCTCTGAGCTACAATTTAATGATAAGATTGAGATCCATTATGGAGATCCGGATGACTTACAATGTAATTTCGCAGAGACAAGGAAAACTTTTTGATATTTCCCAGAGATCTGATGCTCTCTGGGAGATTATTCCATAGGATAATGGCTTTATACAATATGCTATTTAAAACATAATTAAGTCTAGCAGACGGCAGACATAAATTCTTGTTAGCAACAGGTCTGGTGAAGACAGCATAATCCAGATATTAGATATCAGATTGAAAAAAGGCAGTTTAAGATGCATTATTTTAAAAAATATGATACCTAGTTTCGAGGTAAAAATTTCATGAACTTTAGAACATTTAGTTTTATAAATAATGGTTTTGAATGAGACATGCAATCTGTGTTCAGCATATAGCGAACAGATCTCTTCTGTAATTTGAGCAGCACAACTTATTGTTTGCACTTATATTTGAATAACAGGATTCCAGACAATAGGTGAGATGTGTAACGTATACTCTATATTCACTTTCCTTTTGATTTTACTATCTCTGGTTATTTTATTTTACTATGTAAATTATCTTCTTACTGAACGAAATATTATTTCACCCGCTGAATGAGATCTGGCAATGAGTGTAAGTCATGACGTGGTGGTAGCTAGTATATAGGCGCGTTCATCGAGACTTGGGGGAGCGTTTGTGTTGTTATGAGGAGAGCTTGTGGTTGTTAAGAGAGAGCGTTTATAATACGAGGAGAGATTATTCAGTATTGTACTACAAGTGTGTGTGTGCCTTAGTTGACCAAGAGTCGTATAAATAAAGAAGTTTATGTAAGTCAGTCTTTCTCAATTCATAGTTTTTGTCAGACCTCTGTCTGGCTGTTAGGTTTATAACATTTATTGATTCCTATAAATAACCAGCGTTGAGACTTTGTTTACGTTCGTAATTAACTAGTAACAACACCCTTTTGAATTCATTATTTTGAAGCTTAGTACAAGTATATCATTAGCTAGCTGGTAGGAAGAGAATCATTCATAATAATTAGCTTAGCGGAAAGAAAATAAAGCTAATTCATTACAATTGGCGCCTGAACTTTTCTCGAACACGAGATCTTGACGTTTATTACCCATGTCTTCCTTACCTGAGACAACTGCAAATTTCCACCCTCCGGCAAGTCTCGAAGGTAATGGTGTTTTTTTGGACAATTTGCACGAAGCCTGTGGCTCTGACTTTGGGATGAATGATCTACACGCACCCAGGCATTCTTCACAATTTCATAATGCACCGGCTTCCTATTACTCTGAGTCGCGGGTCGTACCTGAGGGAGTGCAATCCTCTCAGCGAAGCAGAATGCTTGCCCATTTCGTGCCGCATGCAGGAACAATTCATTTCAATGGTTTGGAGGGGTCCTTAAAGTTCCTCGAAGATCTGAAAGATCATTTTGATCTATATAATATTCCTGAAGACTGCAAAGTCCAAATTGCCGGCACTTGCTTGCGGGATACCGCTAAGACCTGGTATCGGCAGTGGAGAGTGTCGAACCCGGATTCTCTTTATGAGAATTTCCGTGCAGAATTCTTGGAGGTCTTTCCTTTTGGCCTCAGTCGAGCTAGCCTTGCTCAACAGCTTTTTCGCGTCAGCAAGGTCCCAATGATAGCCCTGTTGCATTTGCGTTGGAAACTACACGCTTATATAACCTATGGGATCCACATGCCAGTCATGTTGACATGTTGGATACCCTCGTGCAGCAGCTCGACCCATTCTTACAAGATTTTCTTGAGGTTCGACACCCTGCTACAATTCATGAATGCCTTTGCCTCATACGTACGTATGAAGAGCGACACGGCAAACATGGTTCAACTCACCATGCTCGGGCACCCCGCGAGGCTTATTACGAAAACCCTCAGCGGCATAATAGACATAACTTTCAGCGCGAGCATACACAAGTGCCCACCCAAGCTTCATACGTTCCACCACACAGAAGAGTGGCAAACCAACAGCGAGTTTCTGAACAAGCTTCGGGATATCGTTCACCTGCTCAGTATGCTCGACCCCGTTTCACTCAGCAGCATTCGGAACGTTTTCATGCTCAGGGCAATGATAATTTTTCTGCCCGTGCTGAGGGCAGACGTAACGGATATGAAAATGTCAACAGACACGCGGAGTTCCCGACGCAGGGTTCACGCAGTTTTCCTCATCGTGAAAATTTTCCCGATACCCGGCAGGGTCGAGGTTTCCGACCACATGATAACCCCACCAGGATTCCTTTAAACTTCCACAGGAAGTAGACGAAGGGTCGGTCCTGCTTCCTGATACCAAACATTCTGACCCTAAAACAGTATTAGTGACTGTTCAAACTCCTCAGTTGTCTGATGTATTCTTGACACTTGAAAAAATTATTGTCGAGACAAAGTTCGACACTGGGTCTGAAATATCAGCCCTAAATACAAAGTTTTGCACTGACACTTTTCCGGCAATACACGTTCAGCCTGCAAACCAGTATTTGCGAGGTGCAAATAATGAAATCTTCAGTATCTCAGGAACTGTCACATTATATTTAGGGCTGGGAAAAGCTCGTTTTACACATTCTTTCCTGCTTATAGACGAGCTACCCGTGAAATTTTTAATGGGTATGGACTTTATAAACAAGTTTCAAATAACTTTGAATTTTGTACAACATGTGATTTCCTTTCCGGAACCTGTCGACATGATTCCTACGGTTCCTGTAGATATCACGGGTTTATTATTGAGTAACCAATTGAATGAGGGGCAACGAGACCAGCTTTCTCTCCTTTTACAGGAAAGCCCTGGTTTATTTTCGGATCAACCTGGTTTCACACAGGTGGTTTATCATGTTATTGACACTGATGGTTCGAAACCAATTGCGACGAAACCTTACCCTTGTGCTCCACATAAAAAACAGGAAATGCAACGTCAAATTGCTGACATAATTAAGCAGGGCATAATCAGGGAATCAACAAGCGCCTGGGCTGCTCCTGCCTTTTTGGTTCCAAAGAAACAACCCAATGAATTTCGTTTCGTGACAGATTTCCGCAAGCTCAACCAAGTCACAAAAACGATCAATTATCCACTACCTGTCATGTCGCATATTTTAAATGACTTGTCGTCGACCAAATGGATGTCAACCTTGGATTTGGCGAGTGGATATTGGCAGGTGGCAGTACATCCGGACTCTGTCGATAAAACAGGCTTTGTGACTCCTTTTGGGGCCTATGAATATTTACGTATGCCTTTTGGACTAGCTTCTGCACCTGCTACTTTCCAAAAGGTTATGGATACGGTTCTCAGACCTGTCCTGGGTCGCCATGTGCATGTCTATTTGGATGACATTATTATCACATCAGAGACTTTTGACGAGCACCTTTCTCTGCTCAAACAGGTGTTCCAACTCATATACAATGCTGGCTTGACGTTAAAACCTAGTAAATGCCAGATAGCGAGGGACGAGATTGTATATCTGGGGTTGAAAATCACTCCCCACGGCTTATTCACTGATAATGAAAAAATTAGGCCTATTCTTGACTTTCCTCGGCCTAAAACTGCAAAAGAACTATCCCGCTTTCTGGGAATGACCGGATGGTATCAGCAGTTCGTCCCCGCTTATGCTACAATATGTGAGCCATTGTATGCTTTAAAACGTAAATTCAAGAAGTTTATTTGGACACCTGAGGCTAACGCTGCATTCAAAACACTGAAGTCTGCATTGACTCAGCCTCCGGTGTTGGCTTTCCCGGATCATACTAAGGAATTTGATATTTATACTGATGCATCCGGAGTTGGTCTTGGTTGCGTTTTGTCACAAGCTGGGCATCCAATAGCTTTTGCGTCTCGTACTTTAGCCAAAGCTGAACGCAATTATTCAGCTACGGAACGTGAATGTCTTGCTGTTGTGTATGCGCTGACTAAATTTCAATGTTATCTTAACGAATTGACGGTTAACATAATTACGGATCATTCTGCCCTTCAGTATTTGAATTCTGCTAAGCACCTATCTCAAAGACTTATGAAGTGGGCTCTGAAGTTACAGGAGAGCAATTTCAAAATTTCATATCAGCCAGGTCATAAGAATCAATTACCGGACGCATTATCTCGCGTTCCGATTAGTGGGGTCCCCATTGAAGCTACTCCTGGATGTCAGCCTTTACTTCTAATAGCTGATATAACATCCAGAGAGCAGATAATGGCAGAATTAATAAATGATCCAGATTTTGGGGATATCTATAATTTTGTGCTTGCGGGTTCGCCCCCACAGAGTGATCCTTCTCTGGCTGGAAGGTCACAGCATTTTGAAGTAATAGAGGGTCTTCTTTACTATACAAAGTCTAGGACTACTAGGGCAGAGTTTCGCCCATGTATTCTGCGAACCCTTAGAATGGCCCTTTTAAATGAATTTCATGACAAACCTCTTGCAGGCCATTTAGGTATTCGCAAGACCCGTGGTAAATTGCGGATGTTGCCTATTGGCCTGGCATGTACCAAAGTGTGCTCGCATACGTTCAATCATGTCACTTGTGTCAGATTAATAATTACCGTAATGTAAGACCGGCCGGTCACTTGAAATCTAGTTCAAGTTCTCATGTGTTTGATATTATTTCCATAGATTTATTGGGACCTTATACATTATCTGTTAAAAATAAAGCTCGTTACGTTTTAGTACTAACTGATAATTTTTCTAAATGGGTTGAAGTTTTTCCCATTAAAGCCGCTACGGCAGAAATTATTTGTAATGTCTTAGCTAATGAAGTATTTTCTAGATATGGTGCACCTAATAAAGTAGTTTCGGATAATGGTCCTCAATTTATTTCTGACATTTTTGAAAGAATGTGTGCGAGACTACACATTAAACATAAATTCATTTCCCCATATCATCCCCAGAGTAATCCTGCGGAACGTGTTAACCGCACGCTAGTGAAAATGATTGCGACTTTTGTAATGGATCATCATGAAAGATGGGATGACCATTTGGAGCTTTTTTGCGTTCGCCCTCCGCTCGTCTGTCCACGAGTCTACTAAATTTACTCCTGCAGAACTTTTTCTGGGTCGCAAAATTAAAACCCCTTTTGAAAATTTAACGGGGATTATCGACGAACTAAATCAGCGACCAACTCCGCAATCAGTACGAATCATGGCAGAAAAAGCTCGTGTTGCAATGCTAGGAGCACAAGCGGCTCAAGCAAGATATTATAATTCTCGGCGTAGGGAACCAGATCTTGTCGTTGGAGATCTCACTCTCGTGGAAACGCACTTCCAGTCTTCTGTTTCGCATACTTTAGTGAAGAAATTTGCACCCAGCTACGAAGGTCCATATCGGGTGGCAAATGTCTTTGAAACCTGACAACCATTTTCAATATGTACATGTTGATCAGTGTCTCAAGTATCATGAACGGAATATCGATTTCATTATCAATCCTACTCAACCTTCTGTTCCACAGACTCAAGAATCTATATCTCATGTTCAACCGCCAGAAATTTTGGACGAACCAACAAACAATTTTGAAGAATCTCCAGTGATTTTTCCTTCACCCTCCCCCTCCAGACGGGTTTCTACACACGCAACCTGATTCTCCCATGAGACCAAGGGGCGAATCGAGTTCTTCGAATACTAGTATCGTTCCTTTCCCTCCAACCATTGCCAAGACTATTGCTGCGCCGTTTCCGGATAACTCTGCACCAACGCGGGCTACTTCTTCTTTGAATACCTCGTCCGAAAGTATTCCTATAGGCCAATCTAAACATCACCCTGCACGACCACTGAATTACAGCAGCGACTCAGAGGCTTCAGACATTTCTGACTTATCAGTTATGAATCCTAAATTTCATGTTCCAAACCGTCCAGCACTACCAAACGCTGGGCGCAAACGTGACTTGTCTCCCCAATCTGCTTCGCCGCAACAGCGACGAAGGCAGAAATCTTTGCATCCGCCCGGGTTTCGCCCCTGGAACCTACGTTCAGGGCAAACAGGGCCGATGCCTGCTGCTACTCTCATGCCACGTGGGCGTAAGCGAAAGCAAACAATGTGGCCCGAGCCACGTCCGTCCAAGAGAATACTAGAAGGACACAACGCGCCCCAGCACAAAGGGACTTCATATCAAAAGCCTGGGGAGCCCGTTCCTATCAGCCGCAGCAGGGATTTCCGGACCGCCAGACTTCAGACGTTCCTGACCGTTCCTCTCAGCCGCAGGGATTTCCGGACCGCCAGACTTCTGATGTTCCTGACCGTTCTTCTGAGCCGCAGGGATTTCCAGACCGCCAGACTCCTGACCGTTCTTCTCAGCCGCAGGGATTTCTGGACCCACAGACTTCAGCCGTTTCGGACCGAAGGACTTCCGCCATTCCTGACCGTTCCCGTCAGCCGCCGGGATTTCCTGACCGACAGCAGACCGATGTTCCAGATCCATTAAAGTCCCTGAAGAGATCCAAGCCACCTGATTTTACCAGTCCGATTAGGCCTGGAAAACGTTATCGCACTAGAGTTTTTTATGCGTCCTCGAGATAAGTTCTCGTGGACAGGTTCTTTTCTCAGTTTGTTGTTTTTCCTGCACGACCAGTTGGCGTGTCAGAATTTCTTTTTTTCGTGTGGGCCTATGCATTCTTTTTTGTGTATATATGTGTTTTTTTTTTATATTTCTCCTATGTCCATCTACTAATCCACTTTTTATATATATATCTATGTGCTTAGGGGTAAAATAATAAAATTGTTACTGTTAGGCAGCTTCAGGTAAATTTCGCTGCTGATACAGTTGGTATGTATTTCAACGAATAATGCGAACGTAATTTGAAATTAAAATAATAAAATTGTTACAGTTAGGCAGCTCCAGGCAATCTTCGCTGCTGATACAGTTGGTATGTATTCACCGAATAATGAGAACGTCATTTGAAATTAAAAAAGTGATTCCTGCTAGGCAGAATAAAAGGAAAGTATGCCGATGCAGGTTTGTTTTGTTCAACAATACAAGTTTCACAGTCGAATACAGATTTCTTAAATTGTCATGCCAAGTTTGCTAATGTAAATACGGCTACCACCAAACCACAAAACAAAAAAGAGGTCGAGAAACGTCAATCAACGAAATGTAAGACTTACACTCCAAAATTGATAGATTTTTCGGAAACAAAAAGAAAAAGAAGAAAAAAAGGAAAAAAAAAAAAAATTAAGGGGGAGATGATGTAACGTATACTCTATATTCACTTTCCTTTTGATTTTACTATCTCTGGTTATTTTATTTTACTATGTAAATTATCTTCTTACTGAACGAAATATTATTTCACCCGCTGAATGAGATCTGGCAATGAGTGTAAGTCATGACGTGGTGGTAGCTAGTATATAGGCGCGTTCATCGAGACTTGGGGGAGCGTTTGTGTTGTTATGAGGAGAGCTTGTGGTTGTTAAGAGAGAGCGTTTATAATACGAGGAGAGATTATTCAGTATTGTACTACAAGTGTGTGTGTGCCTTAGTTGACCAAGAGTCGTATAAATAAAGAAGTTTATGTAAGTCAGTCTTTCTCAATTCATAGTTTTTGTCAGACCTCTGTCTGGCTGTTAGGTTTATAACATTTATTGATTCCTATAAATAACCAGCGTTGAGACTTTGTTTACGTTCGTAATTAACTAGTAACAACACCCTTTTGAATTCATTATTTTGAAGCTTAGTACAAGTATATCATTAGCTAGCTGGTAGGAAGAGAATCATTCATAATAATTAGCTTAGCGGAAAGAAAATAAAGCTAATTCATTATAGATGGGTATAAATAAAAGCATAATAAAATGTTTTTAGAACATTGATAGGGGAGAAGTGCTTAATTTTACTAAGTAAGACGACCTACCTTTAAGGAAAATTTTTTAAAACAAACTGAACATGCGTATTCCAGTTAAAGAATTTATCAAACCAAACGCCAAGATACTGAACTTTGTCCACAATTTTAAGTGGCAGACTATTAATCCTGACAGGAAAGTTATTTACGTCATCGTTTTTATAAACATTTCGGAAATATTACGTAGTTGTTTTTTAAATTGTTAAGTGCTCATTATTTAGAGCACAACCAATCGGATAAATTTGATAGATCATTATTGACTACCTGTAGGTTATGCAAATTCTCACATTTTTGAAAAATGACAGTGCCATCAGCGTATAGCAATGCATCAGTTGATTGTAGACACAAAGGAAGATCATTAATATATAAGAGGAACAGTGACGGTCCCAATACCGAAACTTGTGGCTCTCCACATGAAATATTAAGTAAATCAGAGTTTATAAACTGGCGTGCAAAAATTAAGGACGAGACGGTTTTTCGAATGTAACGTCGTGCAGAAGTGCTCCACATCGACTCAAATCATACCATAAGATCCCCAAGATGTAAGAATATGGGACAAGTGAGCAAAACCGTCCAAACAAGGAATCCAAAGGATACAAAGGCACTTTATTGAAAATGTAGCTTAGAGCACAACTGGACAGAAGACAGAAGAAAAGTTCATCTGACAAAAATCCAGTCATTTGTTGAGGATATGATCACTTTTGACTGCGTCGCAGGATTTACAACGTCTGTCCATGCTGAGGACGAGGTTGTCAAGGAGCTGTTGAGGCATCGCGGCCCATTCCTCTTGTAGCGCCAATCGCAGCTGCGGAATCGTTACTGGCTACTGGTGACGTGCTGCCAAGCGTCTCCCAAGAAGGTCCCACACGTGTTCGATTGGATTTAAGTCCAGGGACCTTGCGGGCCAATCCATGCGTTGAATATCTTTACTCTCCTATAGCTCTGCGACAGCCACTGTACGATGAGGTGTAGCGTTGTCGTCCATGAAGAAGAACTCATGACCCACAGCACCTCTAAACAGACGTACGTGAGGCAGGAGAACCTTGGTACAATAGCGGACACCAGTGAATGAACCTCCTTGAAAGATGCGGAGGTCAGTACGGCTACCAAGCATGATACCGCCCTAAACGAGAACTCCGCCACCTCCCCTTTCGATGATGTTGCAGGTGTGATTGCGTGTTCCCTGCTTTCTCCAGATGAGTATACGTCCAGAATCACTCGTCAGACTAAATCGGCTCTCACCCGTAAAGAGAACTCGACCCCATTGCTGATGTGTCCAGTTCTTGTGTTCCTGGCACAACAGAAACCGCCGTCTCCGATGAGCAGGCGTTAATGGCACACACGGTACTGGTCGTCGTGCAAATAGACCACCTTTGTGCAGCCTCCTGGCTACGGTAAAACGCGATAACGGATTTCCAGTTGTCTGTTGCATGTTCCTTGCGATTTCTCCTGCTGTCTGCCGTCTGTCTCTTCTCGCCTGTAGGACAATATACCTGTCGTCCGCCGCCGGCCGTGGTTGCTCGTGGACGACTACTGCTAAACTCTCGGACAGCTGTTCCTGTCGTTTGAAATGCTCACCAAGCTTGTGAAACGATGCTGTGAGCGATCCCGAACTCCTCGGCCACACAAGTCACACTTCGACCTTCTTCCAACTTCTCAATGACGCGACCTCGGTTAAAGTGATCCAGATGTCGTTTACTGGAATGCCTGTTGGCCATATCACACAGTGGCAGCAACTCGACGTCGTTCAAACCGATGTACACCATGCAATAGCTTTCACCGAATTGCTGAGTGTACACCTCCCGTGTGCTTTATACCCTTCCGACTCCCCCATCCTTCTACGTCATGGTGCATATATGCGCATGCCCCACCGTACCGGACCCTATTCTATCAACTGAGAGGTCTTTCGGTCCGTTCTGCCTGCTCGTTCCGCTGTTATGCTAATTTCTCCTCTTCGTCCTTAATTTTTACAGAGACATATTGTTTGCGATGAGAGATGTAGCTCATCAAGAGAGAAAGCATTTCGCCACGAAAACCGTATTTGGGTAATTTCTGTAGCAGAATGTGATGATTTACCGTGTAGAAAATCAATAAAAATACAAATAGTATAACAACTCTCATAAAGTGCTTCGGAAATAAAGTTTGACAACTCAGCAACAGCCATTTCAGTAGATTTATTTTTTTGGAAACCGAACTGATTCAAAGAGAGCGTACCATGGCTGTGTAAAAAAATCAACCATTCTGCTATGAATAGCCTTTTCAAAAATGTCACTCAAAATAGGTAACAAAGATATCGGTCTGTAACTACAGGTAGATTCCCTATCTCCTTTTTTAAAAAGAGGAATAACCTGAGCGATTTTCAGACTGTCAGGAAACTGACCTGAATAAAAACTCAGATTAACAATATATCTTATAAGTGGCACAAAAATGGAGACTGAGTCTTTTATGACTCTGCTATTAATATTGTCTGAACCTGCACTTTTTTTGAAGGTAAGGAAGTGATATTATTATAAATTTCAGTATCATTCACACGGCGTTAAAACATTGAAAAAGGGACTTCCATAATTTTTGATAAATAATCATAACCTTTAGTGTTTGTGGCCAAGTTTTGCTGACATGCGAAATCATGACCCATGTTAATGAAGTAATTGTTGAATTCATCAGCTACTGATTTTGAATCAACAACAAAGTTACCAGAAGTTCCTCTTGACATCAACCGAGTTTCAGCAGTACAGGAGTATTTGTTAAAGCAGATTTGATTATTTTTCATTTTTGATAGGAGTTAATTCCTGCATCTGAAATAGCGCGGTTGTAATAAGCAACTTTTGCATACTTAATAACATTTCTCAGGGCATAATGATATCTTTTATACTTATCAAGTAAGTGAGTGTTATAAGGATTCCTTCTACTTTTTTACGAAGCTTATCCTTTGTTTTTGATTCATTTAATGATTCCATTGGTCATCCATGATTGCATCTTAATGTCATATTTAGTTTTAACTACCTTGTGAACGGTTGTGATCTCAAGTAAATCATTCAAAACGCCTTGCAAAATTTCGGTACCTATAGTTGGACAAGTTGTATTATTGACAGTGCTTCTTTAAGAAATTTTAGACCGGGGGCCAAACAGAACCTTAGAGGGGGCAAATTTTCCATTTTATATATATATATAAATAAAATGTTAATTACTATATTTAGATATATATAGAAGTAATTATTTTATGTATATTTAATACAGGGGCACATTAAGATGGGACCTGGGGCCTTGCTCCCCCCCAGAAAGTGTGTTTAATTTTTTTTGTTTTTGGTTAAAATGCGATTTACATCAGAAAAAAATCCCTTATGTTTAATTAAAATGTATCAACTTACATTCGAAAAATATGCTTTAATTTTTCTTCTATGTTTCATGAACTTTAATTTTGTTCTGGTGGATTTCCCCAAACTTCCATTTTTCGTCTCCATCCCCCTCCCCCCCCAGGAAAAATTTGATATACACCCTTGATATAGTAATTACTTCTTCAAACATTTCAAGGATAACAAACTTTTTTTCAGGTAAACGAGGGGAGGTTCGGGGGGAGAATAGGCAGGCTGGAGATTTTTATCTACTAAAATGCATTTAACACACTCTTGGTCCTGAATCACGATTCCCAGACAATTAGGTGTGATTAGTCTACTTATTATAATTTCAAGAATAGCATGCGCCGTAATATACTTTTTAGCAAAATGAACTATAATACTTGAACAAATATTAAAAACAATATAATTAGAGAAATGTTTGTAGCATGAAAAAAGAAACGAAACTTTCTTTTTCATCATAGCCTGAATTTATTAACATTTGTTTGGCTCGGTAACCTAAAATGTCTCGGTGGGGGTCGTTTCCGGGAGGGCTTCGCCCCCTCTCCCCGAATGTATGCCTGAAAGAAACACTAATTCTAGATACCGGACTTATCGCAGTCAAAATTAGAAACTAGGTCAGCTAACGTGGTGTAGTCACAATAGGAGGTTGTTTTGTGGTTAACTGCATAATGGTAATTTGAAAAACTGGAACATCAATGAAGACAGGGTTGTGATTACTAATATTAAGATCAATCACTCCGGACCCTAAAGCAGTATTAAATAGATTAGAACCAGCAGGGGTTCCCAAACATTTTGAGATCACATATAACATTTTCCGTGTGACGCCCCTGTACCGAAAATTAAAATTAAAATTGCCCAAATTCGAGTTCGTGGCATTTTTTAAAAGAAAATAGTCATTTACATTACTAGCTTGCATTCTTTTTTATGCAAAAATACAAAATTAGAATAAAATTACAGAACTGAATAAGAAGAAATTGACGAGACTGTTATATTTTCACAATGGTAACACTCTTCATTTGGGTTTCACATTTTTACAGTAATTTTAGAAACTACCTAACAGAGGTATTTGCGTCTTAATGCGATGGGTGAGCTTGTTTCTCGTCACACAAAGCATCGAATCTGGGAACAATGTTCGATACAACTACGCGGATCTCCTTTTCAACGTTAACTTTGGTTTTATTTATATCTGGATTTTATTACCGCCAGAGTTGAAAATCTTGCCCCGCAAAGGTAGGATGTGGCAGAAGGGAGAATTACTCTCACGGCTTTCTTACTCAATTCTGGATACTCCTTTGCAACACTGTTCCAAAACTGTGGAAGAGAGTGTCATTTTCAGTGTAGAGTCTGAAGAAATGTCTATTTCTTGACATTTCTTAGGGAAATAGACATTTCTTCAGACTCCACACTGCTCAGCAATAGTGAAGGTTGATGGTGAATCTGTTGTAAACGGGTCTGTAACCCACTTGTGTTCATCTGTTTAGGGAGCAAAATATTAGTGAAATTTAATGTTTGTCATTCAAACATTCAATATTTGTAAAATTGAACATTCTTAGAATTCATTCTTTAAAATATACACATTTCTTGAAAAATTGCATGTTGTGTTCCGCTACAAATTATAAGTTTCAGTTTTTTCTTACAGTTGCCCACGGACCAAGACCGACGGGACGTCACGACGCACAGATTGGAAACATCTGGTCCAGAGTATTGGCACCACGAGTAGGTAAAGAAATGTAAATCTTAAAACAATTGCCTGATAGCATATTAAGAGAGTTTTCACTTAGAGATAGGTTGTTGATGTTAATATTAATATCTCCCAGAAAAGTGCAGTTGTCGAAGCATTCACAAAAGGCTTTTCGATCATTACTGGGCGATTTGTATCCACTCCAATATTTAAGTTTTAGGACTTGGGACTTATGTGTTTCTTGTCTCTATTCTAATGTTAATTTTTTTATTTCCATAGCTGCAATAAAAAGTTTCCAGGTATAATACAGGAAAAAAATTGCAGCACTTAGAAGATCTAGTAATATTTTAATGAAAATCAGAAAAAATGATAGCCTGTATTAAGATACATACTAGAATTGCATTATGAATAATAAGCATATATGGAAGCTGCAGGTAAAGTAAGGGGATGGTGTCAGTAATATCTCTATATATGTGATTGCATTATCAATAACAAACATACACCGATGAGACATTACATTGTGACCACGTACCTAATAAGCTGTAGGAACCTTTAGCTCGCAAAACAGCGGCCACTCGGCGAGGCATCGCTTTGGTGAGGTGGAGATAGGTATCCTAGGGTATCTGGTCCAATTATATCCACAGCAGGACCTCCAGTTCCCGTAAATTTTGGGATGGTGGTGATTTAGCGCAAACCCGCTTTTTCAAGTCGAACCACAAACGTTCTTTTGGGTTCATGCCAGGTGAATGTGGAGGCCAGGTAATTAACAGAAAGTCACCAGCATGTTCCTCAAACCACTTCTTGCCGATTCTGGCAGTGTGGCAGGGCGCATTATTCTGTTGGTAATGGCCATCCCTAGCAGGGAACACAGTTGCCATGAATGGGTGAACTTAGTCCGCAACGATGTTCAGATACCTGACAGCTGTTAGGGATTGTGCTATTAGGATAATGGGGTTTAAGTGTCCCACGAAAACATCGCCCACAGCATAACCCCTCCGCATTGCCCTGATCACCACTGTTGTGGCCTGTTTCTGCTCAACAATTCATCCAGGTGCCATAGCCTCCATTGGTAATGGGCATACCCGCGCTCGGGCGTCAACGAGATGCACCAAGAATCTTGATTCGTCAGACCAGGCTACTTTCTTCCAATGATCCACGGTCCAATCTCGATTACTTCGGCCCATTTCATGCGTTGTTGACGATGAGGTGCTGTGAGCATAGTGACCCAGCTGGATCTTCGTCTACGCAAGCCCATGTGCAGAACGCTGCGATGAACTGTGTGCTGTTACGCATTGCCCTGATCACCACTGTTGTAGCTGCGCGTGAATTATCTCATTGTGGCCCTGCGGTCGCTGTGAACAATGCGCGAAAGTCTCCACTCTCCTCTGGCATCAATGAGCTGCGGACGACACACGACTCAACCACGGTTCGTCTTTTTGCCATCTGTGCTCCTCTTTGATACGTACTCGCTACAGTAGCACGTGAGCAACCCCTCTATTCGCGCCGTTTCCGAGATCGTAGTTCCGAGGAGTCGTGTCATCACACTTTGTCCTTTATCAAACTCCGATAAATCGGCAGCTTTTCCCTTTCTGACTACGAACACTCGAAAGCTGGTCCTCAGGGTGTATATATACTGCTCTGTGAACTCCACCT
The DNA here is from genome assembly GCA_039090855.1 of Macrothele yani. Lineage (NCBI taxonomy): Eukaryota > Metazoa > Arthropoda > Arachnida > Araneae > Macrothelidae > Macrothele > Macrothele yani. Next base: position 32,480,629 of record CM077032.1, on the reverse strand, counting down.
GAGTCACCGTTCGGTCTCCAGGCGCACTGATTTATCTAGGCTGGGGGTGGTCATAATATAACGGCTCATCGGTGTATATGAAAGCTGCAAGGAAAGTAAGTGAATGGGGTCAGTAATATCTCGATTCCCCTGGCGCAGCAATGCATGCCTCAACATGACAGGGAAGACAATTTTACCACCGTGGAATAGCCTCCTGAAAGATATTGCACCATGTGTCTCAGACGATAGTCGTTGGGCGCTGCGGGTTGCTATTGCAGCTATCATGTCCAAATACAATAGGTGAAAGGTCGGGTGAGCTGGTTGGATATAGTAGTACAGTCACATTTTAGTTTCGGAGATAATGAAGACTAACCCTGTTGTGTGGTGGCGTGCGTTATCCTGCTAGGAAACAGTACCTTCATTTTTAAGAAATGGAAATGTCACTGTCTATAAAACGTTGGTGACGTATCGCTGGGCCGTTAAAGATTCCCGTATAACGACCAGCTCAGATCTAGATGTAGAACTGATGGCATACCATGAAGTCAGAAGTTGGAGCCCTGTGCCATTGTCACACACACAGAGCATTATGGGTTTTGACCAGGATTCCCACCTAATTCACCTACCGCATTTTCTACCATGACAGAGACGAGATTTGTCGCCGAGCACGACTGTGTTCCACTATTGTACTGTCCAGTTCGCTCTTAGGCGGCATCTCTGTAGACGAGCTTCATGCGAGTTGATCTTCGAAGTAAACGCAATGTTTGAGGATAGGGTCGTAATACGAATTGTAAGAGCTGATTGTTTACTTTCGTTTAGTGCGTCGTCGAGTCGCAAACTGCTGCCATTCGCTTTCAATTGCGTCACAGTTGGAAACCTGTCACGCAACTCCATGCGACGTAAATGGCGATCTTATCGCTCCCTGATCCTTCATGGTGTATGGAGGATCCTATTTCACCCCACTGGCTCCATTTGCGTTTAACTGCGCTGAAATTGCTGCTTAAATGTATTGCGACATCTAGTGGGATATCATAACCATCGGTAATAGTCCCGTAGGTGCCTGAAGTCATGTGACATCAGATTTCATTCGTCTGACAGTGTTTTACTTCGGTAGGATATACCTACCTTTCAAATTTTAATGATCTTCCCAAGCTCAAATTCTCTCAACTGTTGGTATCTCTTGTTGACGTTTCCATAACACATTTTAAAAAAGTTCTGATGTTTTTGTATTCTTGAGAAATATGGTTGTCTTTGTATGCAACCTATTGCTCCGCCGCTATAATGCTATGAGGCATCGTTACAGAGGCGAGATTGTTGCGTTTGACCAGGTATTTCATCCATTGCAATCTCTCCGACAACGGGATGACGGAATCAATCATTTCCATATGCCACAACATCCCACAAATTCGTCTCATTTGCGCAGCTTCTTCTTGGTGTAACTGCTTTCTCTGTAGGGCATTATTAAGAGCAAGAATCGAAAACTCGGGGACTAACACTCGCCCGTAAAATTACAGCTTAACCTGTGCTCATTGTAACATCGACTTATCGACTTCTCAGCGAAATTTTTCGGCATTCGTGGGCCATAAAATTTCGCACCTTATACGCGTATTAGCACAGTCAGTAAATTAATGCAGTCCCCTCCTTTAAAGAGTAAAATGAGCCTTCAATGTTTTAATATATGAACAGCAAAACTCATTCAGTGGAATTCCTCACTGTCTCAGTGCTAAGCACCTTTTCGACAGAGACCTCATTGAAAGAAAATATTGGGTCGAATCCATAACAAAGCCCTGATCGCTTAGTAGTCTAATTTCGGATTCAGAACTTTTGTCGAAATGGATCAACTCCAGATCCCGGCACGAGCACTCTCCCACCCAGGAAGCAGCAATACGAATTCGGGAAGCGAGGGCGCTAATAAGTGTTGCTCACGGTTGTGGTTAAACCTTCAAGCATCAACAACAAAAAATGATTGCACGTCATCCCCAACGGACATATATACCAGGATACGACTAAGCCAAACGTTTAATAAAATATGTCTTCTTAACCAAGTCTATTTTTCGAAAAAAGTAGTTATAAATTTACCTACACTGGTGTGCAAAAGTTAAGGACGAAGAGGAGAAATTAGCATAACAGCGGCAGGAGCAGGCAGAACGGACCGGAAAACCGCTCAGGAGATGGACTAAGGTCCGGTACGGTAGGCTATGCGCATATATGCAGCATGATGTAAGGGGGGGGGGAGTGTCGGAAGGGTTTAAAGCACACGGGCGGTGTACGCTCAGAAATTCGGTGAAAGCTATTGCACGGCGTACATCGGTTTGAACGACGTCGAGTTGCTGCCACCGTGTGATATGGCCAACAGGCAATCCAGTAGATGATATCTAGACCCGAGGTCGCGTCATTGGGATGCTGGAAGGAGGTCGAAGTGTGACTAATGTGGCCGAGGAGTAAGGGATCGCTCGAAGCATCGTTTCACGAGCTTGGAGAGCATTTCAAACGACCGGAACAGCTGTCCGTGAGTTTATCAGTGGTCGTACACGAGCAACTACGGCGGAGGACCGGTATATTGTCCTACAGGAGAGAAGAGACAGACGGTAGACAGCGGGAGAAATCGCAAGGCACATGCAACAGACAACTGGACGTCCGTTGTCGAGTTCTACCGTGTCCAGGAGGCTGCACAAAGATGGTCTATTTGCACGACGACCAGTACGGTGTGTGCCATTAACGCCTGCTCATCGGAGACGGCGGTTTCTGTGGTGCCAGGAACACAAGAACTCTGGACACATCAGCAATGGGGTCGAGTTTTCTTTACGGATGAGAGCCGATTTAGTCTGGCTCGCGATTCTGGACGTATACACATCTGGAGAGAGCAGGGAACACGCAATCACACTTCCAACATTTTCGAAAAAGACCAGTTTAGAGGTGAAAGAGTTCTCGTTCGGGGCGGTTTCATGCTTGGTAACAATACTGACCTATACATCTTCCAAGGAGGTTCAGTCACTGGTGTCCGCTATTGTACCGAGGTTCTCCTGCCTCACGTGCGTCTGTTTAGAGGTGCCGTGGGTCCTCAGTTCCTCTTCATGGGCGACAATGTTACACCTCATCGTATAGTGGCTGTCGCAGAGCTGTTGGAGGGTGAAGATATTCAAAGCATGGATTGGCCCGCAAGGTGCCCGGACCTAAATCCAATCGAACACGTGTGAGACTTTCTCGGGAGACGCTTGGCAGCACGTCACCAGCCGCCAGCAACGATTCCGCAGCTGTGATAGGCGCTACAAGAGGAATGGGCAGCGATGCCTCAACAGCTCCTTGACAACCTCGTCCTCAGCATGAACAGACGTTGTAAATCCTGCAACGCAGTCAGGGGTAATCGTATCACCTACTAAAGACTGGATTTTTCTTGGCAGCAGCCTGTCACATGGACGTATCTGTCTTCTGTCCAGTTGTGCTCGAAGCTGCCTTTTCAATAAAGTGCCTTTGTATCCTTTGGATTCCTTGTTCGTACGGTTTTGCTCACTTGTCCCATATTCTTAAATTTTGAGGATCTTATGGTATGATTTATGTCGATGTGAAGCACTTCTGCACGACGTTATATTCGAAAAACCGTCTCGTCCTTAACTTTTGCACGCCAGTGTATTATAAGATAATATTAAGAAACATAGTAGTTTATATTTACAGAAATCTCTGGTTATTGAATCGCTGTTTTAAACCTAAATATGCTACTGTACACTAATACGAGTTTCGTCGATTCTCAGAAATGCGTTTTGAAGAAAAATAACCACTGGTTTCATTTTCACATAACTTTCAAAGATCGGTGGTCATACAGTTTCGATTTTCCTACTTTCTTTTAGTTATTTTATCCATCTTACAATTCAGTCTCTACACTGAAAAAACAGAAACTTTCCTATCGCGAGCTATGAATTGTTTTCTTAGTCAAAACTCACATCAGCTCTTTTAACCATAACGCCTGGTTACCATATTATTGTATATCGGTGATGTTGAATCATCGACAGAAACAATCCGGAAAGAAACCTTTTGATTTAGTTTTTATAAGCCACTTACAACGGGCGTTCATCATCCATGCATGCAACATAAACGAAGACTATAAAATTCCGCATTTGATCGTGAAATCCATTTTATTCGACGAATAAACCACAATATAAAAAATTCAATATTCTTGATATATCCATCAACTCACTTTGTCAGCGTTATAAATACATATGAGCTTTTCCTGAGAGAGGATGTCATACATTTTATTTTTTATTTGATCATTCAAGCAAATCTCATTTGGTGTGCGAAGAAAATTTCCGCGTATACCACGAAATCTACTGAATTTTTTATATTTCACTTTGTAAAACGAAACATTGGGTTCGATAATTAACTTTCATTTGTATTTTCCCCATCGGCCGAAACATTGTTTTTCACATCCAGTTGGAACATGTATTTTTAATTTTTGCAGCTAATATCATGGAATAACTAAATGAATTAGATTTTCTTTCGCTACAGAAATGCTAAATCAAAACTTTTTTCTCAACTTTATTTTACCTAATGACATTTCCGGTCACATCTGCAAACAAGCACTTTTTTTTCGAAAGTCCTTTTCTTTTTGGAAGGAAGTAGACACCGCGTGTATGGCTTTGTATCTGTATAAAAACACAATTCGGCAATTTCGGAAAATTGGTTTTTGTCGTAGATGGCACTATCCGGGAAGTAGATGACTAATGGTCTTTTGAATTTCTTTCATATGTATAGTTTGTGGGCTAGGTATCGTAAACATGCTTTTGATATCATCACACTATTTAATTATCAAATGTCGCATTCGGAAGTCCTCTATGTTCGATAACTAGAACTACCAGCAGAACTTTCCATTCATGTCTTGCTTTGGACAATGTGTAATTTTATTGCTAGGTAGGATGATAAAATTATATGCATATTGACGCAGCCTTATTTCTCAGAAATACTCATCTATACCTCATAGGGATGATTTGGGTATGATATCTATGTTTCCAAACTCAAAGTGGACAATTGCTTCTCGATTCTTAAAAATACACTGAAGAGCAATTGAATTAGAGACAGCTGACGTTATGCAAATGTGGCGCTGTGCGGGGCCCTGTAAACGGAAACGACATGACGTATGCAGCGATCCGACAATATAAAGAGTGATGCGACGGGAATCAGTAAGAGTCGGACGCAGTATGGGTAAGACGAAGGGTCTAAGCGCATTGATCGTGGGAAAATTGTCGGGGCCCGACGAATGGATCACTCCATCTCGGAAGTCATGTAGGCACTGGGATTTTCACCTGCCACTGTGTTACGGGTGCACCGTGAATACATCGAATCCGGTAAAATCGTCCCTGCAAGGGCCAACTGCGGGGGACAACAGCGTGTGGATGAGCGGGGTCATCGTCGGCTACCTCGCATTGTAACAGCGGATAGACAGGTCACAATGCAAGAAATCACTCGGCAATTTAACGTTGGTGCACAAAAACGTATAAGCAGCCACACCATCCAGAACCATCTCCTCGCTATGGGGTACAGAAGCCATCGTCCCAAGAGGTTACCGCTGCTGACCGCACATCACAGGGTCCAAAGATTAGTATGGGCGCGGGAACATCGTCACTGGACCCTAGACAAGTGGAAAAATGTTGCTTGGTCTGATTAGTTGAAATTCACGTTGGTACATGCGGATGGCAGGATACGATTACAGCGCAAACCACATGAAGCGATGGATCCTTCTTGCCAGCATGGTACTCTTCAAGCTGGTGGGGTTGGCATTCTCGTCTGGGGACTGTTTACGTGGACTGAAATGGGACCCCTGGTACGTGTGACATTGTCCCTAACAGGTCAACGTTACCGGGATATCCTGGACGACCATTTGCTCCCGTTTGTGCGTCTTCAACATCCCACTGGGGACCTCATCCTGCAGCAAGTTATTACACCATGCCATCGCTCTCGAATTGTATCCGAATTGTTGGATGAACACTCCACCGACGTGACCTCGCTTCCTTGGCCAGCTAGGTCACCTGACCTCGATCCCTAGGAGCACATTTGGGATGCCATCGAGAGAGATGTTCGAGGCTCTGACCCCCCTCCATCAAATCTTTTTGAACTGTCGGAGCGTGTCCAGGGGACGTGGATCCGTATGGCTTCCCAACGCTTCCGGTGTCTTGTCGAGTCCATGCCGAGACGAATCGCTGCCGTCATCAGGGCGAAAGGTGGTGCTACACGTTACTAGTATCTCTAATTCAATTGCTCTTCAGTGTAGATGACCTTATCATTAATTTTACAGCTTTTTCTGATGTGAATTGCATCTGTTCTTTTCTGAGAAATTAAAACTTTTAGTTGCATTATTCTTAATCTTTTAAAATTCTGTTAACATCGTCGAAGCTATTCTTAATCGTTTAAAATTCTGTTAACATGTAAAGCATACCTACGTTCAATAAAACCACTTACAACAGAAGTTCCTGTCGCGTTTTTCTCACTTGGAAGCCTCACCATTTTCGCGTTTAGAAGACTAACTATGCTACCCAAAATAACTATTTTTTCAGAAGAATGCTACTTTCACGCCTACAGTTTAGTTCGACAGGTTATAAAATAAGCTGTCGCTTATTTTACAACCTCTTGATTGATGTCACACGGCAGACACTAACGTAGTTTCCCGTCTCTCCGACAGAGCGATAATAAAAGCCACGTTTTAGTATTCTCCTGTAGCCCAATCTCTCATTTCCAGCCAACTAATAACAATGTTGAATAGGTGATTCAAAACAAGTGTCATTGAACCGCACGTTTAGATACTAAATTTGAACACAAAGTCAATTGTTGCGCAGTAACGATTTGAAATAAATTTCAACAATATCGTGCGCTTTTATTGTTTACCAGTGATAATTGTTAAAAAAATGGAGACTACGTATTTCAACAATTACCAGTGGTAAACAATACAAACGCCATGATAATTGCTCAAATGTAATTTCAAATCTTTACTGCGCAGCAACTGACTTTGTGTTCAAGTACAGAAATAGGTTGCTCAATAACTTTTGCTTTGAAACAGATTCATTATTGTTATTAATTTGCTGAAGGTGTGAATGCCGGCCCAGTGGCGCGGTGGTCTAAGCCATGGCTTCTGCCTGATCAGTCGCATTTTTTCGAGCTCCTGCCAGGATTGGAAGTTTTGTGTGAAGTTTGTGTTTTTTTTGCGTTTGTTCTTTGAAAGTTCGTGTGTTGTTATTACCTGTGTTCCTTCCTCGCAAGTAGTGAGGCGTACAAGCTGTACGTGCTTATTTTTTCGTTTTTTGCCTGTTCTTGATTGTTGCAAGCTGCAACGCTCGAGCCGCGAGGGTTAGCAGCCGGGCTGGCTACTACCTCCACCAGCATGAGTGCCATATACCCGTCTATATCTCCTTCCTCTGCGCTTTCTTCGTCGTCTGTATCTTCCGTGACCACCATGAATGGTGTTCAGTCAAATAGTGTTGTGGTTTCGTCGCCAACTGTACCGCTGGTTACAAATGTGCCGGAGCCTGGGTCAGAGGTACCCAGCTCTTCTATTCCTGTGTCTCGTTCGTTCGCCACGGCTGTGAGTGCGACTTCTACTTTACAAAGTGCTTCTGTGTCTTCGCGACCAGAGTTTACACGTGTTGCTCCCGCTTTAAGGATAACATTACCACTCGACTCTCCTCAAGGTAAGGAACTTTCGTCTGCCTTACTTTTAAGTGTATTTGTTCCTGCTCTGCGCGACACCCCCTCCCCCAATATTTAAATGCTATTTCTAAAGTTGTACCCGGAGAAAGCATTGTGTCTATTATCCGCTTGGGAGGGGGTGTTGTCGTGCACTTCACTCATCAACAGGCGGTGGACAAAATCCTGGCTTTTGGCTTGGACATTGGTTCCGTACATCTCCAACCAGTTGCAGCAGCTCAAAGACCAGTGACTGTCACCTTGTCTCCAGTACCCACAGCTGTGCCTGACTCGGTATTAATTGATGCCCTTAACACCATGGGGCGAGTGGTTGGTACCACAAAGTACCTCCCAGCTGCTGCTCGCGACTCCCCCCTGAAACATGTTCAGGGCGGTCGTCGTCAATACCGAGTCATCTTTCCAACCCCACAAGCAATAGTTAACCGGCCAACCACCCTGGAACTCATAACTGAAACCCGGACCTACATTTTCAATCTGTTTGCTGGCGTCCAGTGCTTCCGATGCAAGGGTGAAGGTCACCTTGCATCGGCATGCCCACATTCCACAGCTGCTACTGTTCCAACTGAATCACTTGATGCTGCTGTTCCAGCGGAGACTCTGCCCACCGCTCCGGATTCTTCCCCCACCCTCCCCACTGAATCTGTTCCAGCTGCTGTTCCTGGTTCCACCTCTGTCGTATCACCTCCAGTGGTCCGTGTTGCTTCGGCATCCACTGACCTGCAGGAATTTTCACCGTTGCCTGCGTCTGAAGGGGCCTCCACCCCCAAGGTTCAGCGGACCAAGAGGCAAAACTCCCCTGGCTCAGCGAACCGTCGTGCGAGTTCCTCGGACCGCCAGAAATCCAGGAAGACGGCTACATCCTCGTCACCTTCACCTGGACCGGCTCCTGTTACTTCTTCAGTTTCCATCTACAACCGTTTTACCTGTTTGCCGAACGATGATTCCATGGACGTTACCGATCCCGATTCTGAAGAAACTTTATTTGCTGAATCTGATGACGACTCTCCTGCCCCCTCTCTGGTTGACATCACCTCTATGTTTGCTGACATTGAGGTGCCCTTAACTCCCCTCTCATTCACAGATCTGTATGCCTTGATTGCTCGCCCCAGACGGGCGAAATTGATTACTCTCCCTTGTATAGCGAGTAAACTCTGTCACCTTCCGGAGATGCTAACCCAACTGACGTTCCTGCATGAGTTCTTATTAAATGTTGATCTGCCATCCGGGACAGAGCAGTACGCTCGCCGGTTGGCGTATTTACTTAAAGTTTTGAAGGCAGAACTGGAACTTTGGATGCAGCCGCCCCAGTGATGCCTTCCCTAAATGTGCTCTGCTTTAACTGTAGAGGCCTTGCGTCTTCAGCCGCGAATGCTTTGGTCTTCGAGGACGTTCGTTTCCTGAGGACAGATATCCTCCTCTTCCAGGAGACGAACTGTTCCTTGGCGACCGGGTATTAATGCTGGAGACGCTGGCCCTACGCTTTTTATCACAACTACCGGACGCACATTGGGTCCGGTACAGCGATTGCATTCCGTACTCGGTTTCATTCTCTTCTTTCAGATATCGTTGAGTCACAGAGTCTGCTGGGCTCCTTTCAAGGTATCTCCTTTAGTTATCTTTCCCGTCGTTTTCATGTTTTCAATTTGCATATGCCACAATCATCGGTTGATGCTGATGCTCTTCTTTCGCATTTGATTTCCCTTCTTTCCCAAATTCCTCCTCCTGAAATCGTTCTTATTGGTGGTGACTTCAACTGCACTCTCCAACCGGGTCTTGACCGTGATGGTTCCGGGGAGAGTCGCCTTAACCTTTCCTCCCAACTGTCTCAACTAGTTAGTAATTTTTGTCTCATTGACGCATTTCGTACCATCCACCCTCTGTCCCGTGAATTCACATGGTTTCCTCCGGCCGCCTTAGCGCATGCTGCGGCTCGTCTCGACCGGTTTTATGTTTCTAGTTTCCTCCACTCCTCCCTTGTTGAAGTAACCCATCATCCTTCTGTTTCCTCCGACCATCGTCCTGTTCTTCTGGAAATATTTTTGTCCTCTTTCTCTGTCCCCCCTCCCCGGTTTGGTCTCTCGATGATTTTCTCCTTTCCGATCCCACGTTTCAGGCCGAAGTTCGTTCGATTATTTCTTCATTCATTTCTGAACTTCCTCTCACGGTTGACCCAGCACCTCTGTGGCTTTCCACCAAACTTTCTATCCTATCGTTTGCACGTCAGTTCTCTTTTTCGTCCCGTTTTCACCGCTTTCATGATTTAACTATTCTTCACCGTAAACTACAGTTCCTTTCTCCTTCAGATCCATCGTTTGCAGCTCTTCAATCACAACTTCATAGCATTCTATCTTCCTTTGCTTCTTCGTCTCTTACCCGGTTAAAGTTTTCCAAGTTACATTTTCATGATGACCCGTTTCAACACCTTCGACATCTTGAATCCCACCGTGCTCTGAGTTCCAACATTTCTTTTCTCTCGCTTCCAGATGGCTCAACTGTTTCTGATCCAGTGCAGATCTGTGATCGAACTTTTCAGTACTTCACTGATCGGTTTCGATTGCGGGTCCTGCCGCCTGCAGAGAATTCTCCATTATTATCACATCTTCCTCAGGTCCCGTCTTTTTTCCCCCCTCCTTGGTTTCACCGATCTCTCCCTCGGAGGTTCGTTTTGCCATTTCTAGTCTGAATGACCGCTCCGCCCCTGGGGCTGACGGTCTTCCACTTTCTTTTTATAAAACCTTTCTTCCTGCTCTGCTTCCTCTTCTCGTTGCTTGTTTCAACTCGATCTTTTCTTCTTCGACTTTCGTTTCTTCTGACTTTGCTTTTGCTCTTCTCCGCCTAATTCCTAAAACTGGTAATCTTGGTCTTCTATCTAACTGGCGCCCCATCTCGATTCTTAACACCGACTACAAGATCTTTGCAAAAATTCTGGCTCTTCGCCTTAACCCTGTTCTACAATTTATTATTCATCCTGACCAAACTTATACGATCCCTTCCCGTTTGATTGCAACTAACATCACTACCATCCGTGATTTACACTCTCTTGCTTCCCGTCTTTCTGAACCTCTCGCTATTTTTAACCTAGATCAGAAACAAGCATTCGATTCTGTCCATCATTCTTATCTTTTCTCTGTTCTTCGTCACTTTGGCTTTCCTTCCCTTTTCTGTCAGGCACTTTCCAATCTATATTCCCATTCTTCCTTTCGTGTTCGGACCTCTTCTTTTATGACGGCTGCTATTCCTTTTGCAAGCGGTATCCGGCAGGGTTGTCCCCTGTCGGGTCAACTGTTTGCCCTCACGTTTGAACCACTTCTTATTTCCCTTCGATCTCGTTTGCTGGCAGGCATTCCGCGTGGTGTGGCCTCCACACGGCACCATCGCGTGGTTTTGTCGGCCTATGCGGACGACCTTACTCTTTTTTTACGTTCCCAACAGGCTTTTGGTGTTGTTTTGTCTACCTATACTGAGTATGCTTCAATTTCAGGTGCGGCCCTTAATACCTCTAAATCTGTTGGCTTGTGGGCTGGCTCGTGGTCGTCCCGCGGCGACCGCCCTTGGGGTGCCCGGTGGTCGACCACGGTCATCAAACTTCTTGGAGTGTTCATCGGGAACCCGGTGGCGGTTGCTGCCGCCACTTGGTCCCCTTTGGTGCAGGACATGAATCGACGCCTTGCCCCTTTTCGCCGTTTGAAACCGTTTCTTTCTTTTTTTAGCAGGTCGCATCTTCTTTCCGCTTTTCTTCTTCCGGCCCTTTCTCATACTTGGTTTGCTCATTTCCTCCTCCCCTCTTTCTTCGTCACGTTCAATGTCTTTTTACAAATTTTATATGGGATGTCGTACATTGGGTTCATCGATCCACGCTTGTCCTTCCGGTTTCTTTTGGTGGTCTTGCCCTTCCGGATTTGTCCCTTAAATCGAACGCTTTCCGTCTCCAACATTTTTTGAGGATTTTTTCCCTTCCTTGCGGTTCTTCGATTACTATAATTGACACTTTGCTCTTTCCACGAAGTCCTTTTCTTTCTCTGGCTACTTTTATCCGCATGGACCTCTTTCCACTCACTCCCAATCACTTTCCCGCTACTTACCGTACCGTTTTCTCCCTCTGGCACTCCTTATGTCCAGTCCGCCTCCCCCCGCTTCGACTAACGATCTCCTTGCGGAACCACTTTTCTTCTCCTCTGCCCTTCGTTCTCCAAATTCTCAGTACCTGAACTTCTCCACTTGGTTTGCAAGTGGCGTCGTTCAGGTTTCTCAACTTTTTGATTCTTCTCTTCACTGGAAATCTTTTGATCGCCTTTCCCCTCTATTACTTGATACCCCTCAGCATCGTGCACAGTTCTGTCTTATTCAATCCTGTCTTGTTCGTCTTTATCCTTTACTTGTCAATTCTATTGGCCTCATTCAGTCTTCCGCCCCGTCGCTCAGTCTTCCCTTTCTTCTCTACTTAAACGATTCTCCATTTTTACCCCATCAAGTTACAGCCAAGCTTCTTTATTCGCATTTTCTTACCAATTTCACAGCTCCATTCGCAATTCCTTCTGTTTCAGCTACAGATCTTCCAGGTACGTGGAGTGATCCATCGACTTCCTGGCTTCCCCGAAAGCCAGGGACATTCATTGGCTGCACCTACACCGTCGGTTGCTCACTCCGCGTACCCTTCATCGTTTTCGTCATTTGGCTTCCCCGCTTTGCTTCTTTTGTTCTACACTTGGTGATGTGTCACATTCCTATGATTCTTGTCTGGTGTTGCAGCCCTTGTTTTCGATTATGTTTTCCCTTCTTTCCAAAGTTTGCCCTTGTCCTCATACAATGTTCCATTTTTATTTCCTCAGACGCCATTTTCCCCCTGTAGATGTCCACAGTTCTGTTTGTGCATTCATCATTCTCCAAGCGAAGTTGACGATTTATTTGTTTTACCACTCAAGCGTGGATCGAGCTTCTCTCCGGCGTTATCATCCGGCCCGGGTGTTTTTGTGCAGGAGGTACCGATCATCCATCAGATCGGTCCTCCAACTTGAGTATGACATGGCGCGGGTTCGGCAGGATGTGCCTGCCTTTTTCTCTCTCTGGTCTCCATATTTGTCATGGTTTCATGTTTCTGCAGGCATTATTGCTCTCCTCCCATAGCCAGAGTTTATTATATTTATATTTATTTTTTTTGATTGGTGTTTTTTTGTTTAGTGCATAATTTTTGTACATACCGTAGATCTGTGTCAGTGGGTTAGTGTCTCCTTTAGTTTATCTTCTTGTTGCTTTCCGTGCACACACATTCCCGTTAATTTGTTGTCGGTAGCGTTTACTGACTTTTTCTTTTCTTTTTATTTTCCGTCGGCCTCAAGCCGTTGGTCGACAAACTTTTTTGTGTGCCGGCTAAGCGTTTTGGTATTTTCTGTTTATTGTTTACTGTTACCAAGGTGTTTTATGTTGTTTTGTTGATGTTGATTGCATTTTTGCTGTGGCATGCACATTGTCTGATGTGTTTTTGTTTTGTTTTTTGTTGCTTAAGTGTCGGCTTTTTTTTCTAGTTTGTTTTTGGTGTCGTTCACCTATTTTATATTTATTACTCGTCGGTTTCACACAGTTTACTGTCGCACGGTTTTGTGTTTTATGTTGTGGTTGTTTTTATTTTTTTGTTTTCATTTTTTTTTACTTGCTGAACGGGTACTGCTGGCGCGTGGTACCGAATGGTTTTTTTGTGTGTTGGTTCTGAACCTTACCGACGTGTTTTTTGGTTTTGTCTTGTGTAATCGGTGTTTATTTTTGTGGTTAGTGCTGTGGATACAGTGCGAATTCACTGTTTCGACCCGAATTTATTTGGTGGTGATGCTTGTCTGCAAGTTTAACCCCTGTGTTCTTTTTCACAAAGTTTTCATGGTGTTATTTGTGTATTGTGCATTCTTTATTGTGTTCATGGTGCTATTTGTGTATTGTGCATTGTGTGTTAATTTCTTGGTGTTATTTGAATATTGTGCTTTGTGTGTTGTGTTAATGGTACGGGGTGTTAGTTTCTAGTGGTTGTTTTTTCTCTGTGTTGCTGTCGGTCTTAGTGACCGAGATACGCTTTAAATGTAAATTTTTGTTGTTCGTCGGCTTACAGCCATTTGTCAACGCATTTCTCCGAACTACCAGGTGTTGTTTTTTTTCCGGCTGCAGCTTGTTGTCGGACCGTGCGTGTGTTTTTTCCTTGACAGTTTTGACAAACTCGGCTGACTTTTCTTTACCGCCTTGCTTCATTAGTGGTCTGTCCTGTATGTATTGTTTGTTGTGCAACTGTTTTCTTTTTATCTTGCCGTGTGTTATTCTTCAACTTGCTCTGATGTCGTCTGCTTCTTCCTGTAGAGTACTCTCTGTTTATTGCGATATTGATTGTGTGTTGTTATTGTCGTTGCCGGTGAGTTATTGTGCAATTTTTTCCCGGTGAAAATTTGTGTTTGTATGTTGTCTTTTTTGTAAATAAATGCTCTTTTGAAGTTCTGATAATTCGTCCTAGATGAGTCCGGGTTCGAATGCCGTGAGGGAAGGATGTTGTGTTTGTCTAACGGCGTGAAGCAAGGATGTCGTGCTTGTCTAAACTCTTTCCTTCCATGGTACCATTGGCCCTAAATTAGTGACGGTCGACTGCTTAGCCCACTGAGTTGTTCACGAGACTCGTAACTCCCCCCCCGCCCCCCAAAAAAAGAGTTGTGTATTTCGGGCAAAATAAGAATGCATCGTGGTACAACACGCAACTTTTATTATCGCACTATCGGAGGGACGTAAAAATACTTTAGTGTCTGTCGTGTGACACCAATCAAGAACTTATAAAATAAGCTGTAGCTAATTTTATAACCTCTTGCAATAAATTGTAGACATGATAGTAGTAGTCTCCTGCAAAAATAATTATTTTGAGTAGCTCAGTTAGACTTCTAAAAGCAAATATGGTGAGGCTTCAAAGCTGGAAAAAGGCGTCAGGAACTTCAGCTGTAAGCGGATTTATTGACCGTAGCTATGAGCTTAGACGATGTCAACAGAATTTTAAAAGATTAAGAATAATGCAACTAAAAGTTTTAATTTCTCAGAAAAGAACAGATGCAATGCACATCAGAAAAAGCTTTAAAACTAATGATAACTTTTGGACTTCAGTACATCTGTTTTTGAGAATCGAGAAGCAATTGTCCACTTTGAGTTTGGAAACATAGATAGCATGCCAAAATCATCCCTATGAGGCACAGATGTGTATTTCTGAGAGATAAGGCAGCGTCAATAGGCATATAATTTTATTATCCCAACTAGCTATAAAATTACACATTGTCCAAAGCCAGACATGAATGGAAAGTTCTGCTGGTAGTTCTAGCTATCGAACATAGAGGACTTTCGAATGAGACATTTAAAAATTCAAATAGTGTGAACATATCAAAAGTAGATTTACGATACCTAGCCGAAAAGCTAGGTAAAGCTACATCATAGAAATTCAAAAAACCATTAGTCATCTACTTGATGGATAGCGCCATCTAATACAAAAACAAATTTTCCGAAATTGCCGAATGGTGTTTCCATACAGATACAAAGCCATACAAGCGGAGTCTACTTCCTTCCAAAAAGAAAGGAACTTAGGAAAAAAAGTGTTTGTTATATGTGCCACAGTGATGCCTGCCTGAATAGATATCTAATATAAAAGATTGAAATTTATGAAGATGTGGGCCGTTCAGCTGACGAAGGTGGCAATTTTTTCGTGGAATGAGAGTTCCCACAGTAGCGCCGTCATAAATCAATCATTGGGAATGGTAAAGCCCATGAAAGAAAACAGGTTCCACAAGTATTTTTCTCATGAGCTCTATGATTCTTTTTTCCATTATGCTGGAAGATTAACTTTGTGTGTGAACCAGTTAACATGTCGGATTAGGTGCGAGCATGTGTTTTTTGTGCATTGAATCGTTGGGGTATGTAGATTTTATCTTATTCACTCCTGGGCTACGCTAAAACGAAGCAAACTAAAGAAATTCCGATTTGAGGGGTAACCGACCACTGGTAGCGTCAGATGAAACGTAGCTCACAAGGAAAATCGTTCTTTAATTTTCTTTGTGAGCTCGAAAGTTACTGGTTTCACTATAAATCACATAAGAATCCATGCGGACCGATGCACTCTACCTTGATGTTATCATCAAGAGATTAATTTAATTTGAAACCCTCATCGTAGCAAATTAATCTAATTTGTAACCAAACAAGAAATGACAAAAACGTATGTTCCATGAAAGACACTAAATCTAAAATGAATGATTCAAAACGTTCATTTTTCACTTTATATTCTGTCATTTGCTGATAGATATATATATATATATATATATATATATATATATATATATATATATATATATAATATATATATATATATATATACACTGGAACAACGCTACAATGATCTTGCTACATAAAACAGGTGACATTTTGGATCTCAGGAACTACAGACCTATCAGCCTCCTATCAGTGGTTTATAAAATCTTCACTAAAGTTCTTTCACACCGCTTGAAGGTGACACTGGACATGGCTCAACCGAGAGAACAAGCTGGATTCAGGAGTGGCTACAGCACAATAGATCATATCCACGTACTGACAGAACTAATTGAAAGAGCGAGGGAATATGAACTTCCATTGTGCATGGCTTTTATCGATTATGAAAAAAGCCTTTGATTCGGTGAAACCATCAGCAGTTACAATGGCTCTGAAATCCTGCGGTATTGAAGATGCATACATTAATATTATTAATAACATAAATGAAAATGCAAGTGCAAAGATTCGGCTGTTTGAAAATACAACACACGTAAAAATTGGAAAGGAAGTGAGACAAGGTGACACCATATCTCCGAAGCTCTTTAATGCCACATTGGAGGGTGCTTTTCAGTCGCTGAGCAGGGAAAACAAGGGGATAAAGATTAATGGAGATTATCTAACCCACCTTCGTTTTGCTGATGACGTAGTCATTTTTGCAACTACCATATCAGAGCTGCAGAGTATGATCCAGGAACTTGCTGACAAGAGTAAAGAAGTGGGATTAAAAATGAACTTTCAGAAGACAAAAGTGATGCACAATGCTTTTACAAGAAATGAAGATTTATCGATTGATGGAGAAAAGCTGGAGATAACAGACACGTACGTTTATCTTGGACAGCAGATATCAAGTGAGGGTCACATTGGTGAAGAAATTAATCGGCGTACAAAACTTGCCTGGAGAGCTTTTGGAAGAAACAGCGTAATTTTCAAGAGCAATATGCCATTATGTCTTAAAAGAAAAGTGTTTGATCAATGCATCCTTCCAGTGCTTACGTATGGTGCAGAGACGTGGACCTTAGCTAAAAGAGACATACAAAGGCTGCAGACAACTCAAAGAGCTATGGAGAGGTGCATGCTTGGTGTAACCAGGAGAGATAAGAAGAGGAACACGTGGATCCGAAAAATGGCGAGAGTGGAAGACATCATGATCAGAGTTAAATCCCTGAAATGGCAATGGGCTGGACATACTGCCAGAAGAACAGACCATCGATGGACAGCCGAAATTTTAGATTGGATTCCAAGGGACAGGAAAAGACCCAGAAGAAGACCACATGGAAGATGGGTGGATGAAATTCGAAAGTATACGGGAGTGACATGGAGGAGACTGGCACAAGACTGACCGTTGTGGAGGAAACTTGGGAGACCTGCGTCCAGCAGTGGATTGATAATGGTTGACAATGATGATGATGATGATACACTATCTACCAACAAGTAATTGGACACCTGTGATAGCAAAGGAAAACGAAGTTTATTCATCTTCAATAGTTGGTGGAACCTCCACGAGCGGTGATTACCGCTGCGACCGTCCGGGGCATACTCTCAACCAGGCGTTGTACGACGGCTAGCGATATTTTGTTCCACTCGGCTTGGAGAAGACAGGTCAGTTCCTTGACCGATTTCGGACGGTGGGGGCATCCCTTAAGTCGACGCTCCAACTCGTCCCAGAGGTGCTCGATAGGGTTAAGGTCCGGGCTCTGCGCAGGCCAGTCCATTCGATTAACACTATTGTCACCATACCAAGCCATGGTGGACCTCGCAACATGACAGGTGGCATTGTCATCCTGAAAGTAACATTGGTTCACCCCGTAAAACTGCCACAACGTAGGAAGCGCATGGTCATCCAAAATGGTGCAGTAGGTATCGGCGTTGAGTCTACCAGGAATTGCGACCAAGGGTCCCGTGCCATATCAGGAGAAACACCCCCATAGCATAATTCCACCGCCGCCGAACTTCACAGTTGGCACAATACATTCCGGAAGAAGGCGTTCTCCGAGAAGACACCAAACCCAGACCCTGCCATCCGAACGGTAGCGGGTGAATCTTGATTCGTCGCTCCAGAGAACCTGTTTTCACTCTTCAACGGTCCACTGTCGATGTTCTTTGCAGCACGCTAGCCGAGCAGCGCTATTGGACTTAGTGATAAAAGTCTTGTGGGCGGCAGTACGTCCATGATAACCGAGCAGATGGGATTCCTTACGGATGGTATTCATCGAAAGAACACTCCCGGATACCTGTTGAAATTCCTCGCGGATGTGGCCTATCGATTTGTTGCGGTTCTTCCGAATTTCTCTGGCCAGCACCCGTTGGTCTCTAACTCCCAGTTTTGTGGGTCTGCCGGGTCGTGGCACATTCCAACAGTTACCTCTCATCTTCCACTTGCCAATTACGTAGGCCACTGTTTATTTTGGGTACTTCAACTCGCTGGATATGTCACGTATGGATCGGCCATTTCTGTGATACCCGACGATTACATCTTTCTCGAAATCAGAGAGCTCCGAACTGCGTGGCATCTTGCATGCGACTGGTTGCATTGTTGTTTCCCACAAGATATTTAACGGCGGCGGCCGTGACGTGTATCAGGACTGCAGATATCGTCGATTGCAAGGGTGTCCAATTACTTGTTGGTAGATAGTGTATATTGCTTTATTCTAAAAAGTTGAATACATGTATATCATGTTCACCTCTCCTTAAGGTTTTTCTGAACACGTAAAGCTGGAAACTACCAAAAAGGGGAGGATTACCATGCTGAAGATTAAAATGACAGGACAGTAAGTACAGTAATTACTGTCCAACGAAGAAAAGTTCAACCTCCCCCCATTAGCTAAAGTGCCTTCAAATCTTTTAATGAACTCAGAACTCAACGGCTCATTTTCTAACGTCAGCCTACATTCTGCGTTCCTGATTTCAATCTGGTATTTAATTTTTTCCAACATAGTGTTTTATGATTCCGGAAATATTTAATATAAAACGCTCAAATAGAAATCATTTTATACTCGTGCCTGAGAGGAATAACTGAAGGATTCGTTGCTCAGTTATATTGTCGATTTTTTCACATAGGTTATTAAACTACGTAGGTTATCCCTCCTTGAAATAGGGAAAGAAGATTCAGTCTAAATCAAGATTCCACAAACTCCCAGGTTGAACTGAACTGAATAACAAAAACAATAAAGATGACACCGAATTTTCGGGTGTAATAAGCACGTCTTTTGAATCCGTTCTGACGCAAATTAAATTTATCAAAGCTATTCAAAGTCAATGGAACAGGTATGGAAAACAATAATATCTGACGGAAGAAAGAAGTATTTCAATAAGGTTTCTAATTTCTCAGATATTGCTGTAAACGGAATCGTGAGCTTACGCCCTCTGGTTGCAGACGTCTCCGTTAAGAAAAACTTGAATTTATATGAGAAACATTTCGCACCGGAAACGCTCTCCAACACAGAAATTATTTTTCAAATCGGACTCGTAGAAACAGCAGTATCGACAAAAATAAGATGTGAATTTACGTCCCCTGGTGGGAAAACCCTTCATTACACAGGTTTGCAAAAAAAAAAAAGAATTCAGCTGCATGGGATGTTTTTGGTAAATATTATGTTTAGTTTCGAGTGTGCTGAATCCAAAAATGGATTACATTTCCTTCCATCACGTACAGTTTTTTTTTTGCAAAATACAATATGTTTGCATAAAAAAAGCATAACAATAATGAGAAAACCACCATTTCATTACAATGAACTAAAAAATATTTCTTATAATAAACAAACAATTTCTTCATGAAATGTACTTAACATTCCGTGTTCATTCTTTTGCCTATGAAACCTTTTCTTCTTCTCTTTGATACTTCTCCGAACACGCTTCCGCTTTCCACTTTCTGTTTTCCGTTTGAGCATCCAACAGTAGTCAGCTAGCATACTGACGTCCCATCGTCCTTGGTAGCGTCTCTCGATATCACGGACATCCTGGTGAAATCTTTCACCCTGTTCTTCACTAGGGGCTCCCACGTTTTCGTGAAAATAGTCGCCATGGGAGTGTTAGAAATGAACTTTGAAGCTCATTTTGAATCTTTGAGCTTTATACGCAGCCAACATGCGTTGTACAATGGTTTTGTAGTGAGGGTCTTTAGTATTACCCAAAAACTTGTGCACTACGTCTTTGAAATAGTCCCACGCTTCTTTTTCGTTTTCTACCATTGTTTCTGAAAAGAGGGGATCGGATAACAGTTTTCGTACGTCGGAGCCAGTAAAAACTCCCTCTTTCAACTTGGCTTTAGACAATTTTCGGAACTTGGAACACAGATATCTGAAACATTCCCCATCTTTTGGAAGTGATTTCACAAACTGCTTCATAAGCCCCAATTTAATATGAAGAGGTGGTAATGAAACCTTTTCAGGAGGAACCAAGGTTGTATTAATGACGTTATTTTTGCCGGGGATTAAGGCGTCTCGAAGTGGCCAGTCAGGTTTTGTCCAATGGAGATCTCTGGCTCGACTGTCCCACAAGCAAAGGAAGCAGGGATATTTCGTATAACCTACCTGCTGGCCCAACAACACGGTTAGTATTTTGAAGTCTCCACAAAGCATCCAGCGATGTTCTTGATATTTTATTTTCTTAAGAATCATTGCCACATCGTTATAGTTTTCCTCCAAATGCACCGAGTGTCCTACAGGAAGTGATGCAAATTTATTCCCATTATGCAGCAAGACTGCTTTGAGGCTTGTTTCTGAGGAATCAATGAATAGGCGCCACTCAGATGAATCATATTCTATTTCAAAACACTTCATTAGCCCTTGAACACCACTACAAAAAACGAGATTTCCCTCTTTGAAGAAAAATGTAGTGAATTCTCTCTCTCTCGGTGCCTGTACCACGAAAATGAGGTTCCGGGTGACAGCAGGTTTTTATTTTTTAATCTTGACCCCAGCAATTCGGCAACATCTTTTGAAAGGCCAAAATCTCTAACCAGGTCATTGAGCTCGCTCTGATAAAAAGTTGGGATCCCTCATCAACAGAAAAATCTGAACTAGATTCGTCCTGGGGAGGTAATGTGTTTCCGTCCTCAGATCACTCATTATATCATCCAAACTGGAAGATGGGTGTGGAACTGGTATTGCAGAGCTATGAGGCACTGGACGAAAAGCTGAATTTAGGTTTGAGTAAGATATTTTATTTTTATTTTTTGTATTGAAACCTTTCACATCTACCAAACAGAAATAGCAGTCTGTAGTGTGGTTTTGCTGTTCACGCCACATCATAGGAATGCCAAAACGAAATGAGTGTTTCTTACCCTTAAACCACAAACGGAGATCTTCCTCGCATCTTCTGCACACCTTATGAGGAGACCAGGCTTTGTCTTGATCCCCAAGTTTCAACTTAAATTAAGCAAAATACACTTTCTTCACGAAATCACTTATGTGTCTTTGTTGACTTTTAACAGTGTATTCACCACAAATAAAACAAAAGTTGTCAGTAGAAATAACACAACCTCTTGGAGCCATAATACATAACTAAAAACACGAGCACAGTCAAGTTTAAATGCCAAATGTAAACTGATTGTGGCTCCTCGCTGTTTGTATACACCGCATTGAGTACACACACTGACTCTTCTTACATCTAGAAGCAAACGCTTTTCCTGTGGTGAAACAGATGGAAACTAGCCTCGCTACCTTCAAAGAGACCAGTGAAATAACACGTAAAACATAGGTGAACACGAGAGCGAACGAGGTTATGTTGACACCTGCGCGTCTGCCGATCGTCTCCCTCTGTAGCTGAGCAGGTTAATCGGCAACACCTGCTTCTTCCTCTGGCTCGATAAAAAAAAATTCCAAAATGGCGCTGCATATAAATAAAAGAAAACAGCATAAAGTTTATTTTTTCCAGTTCTTAAAGATAAAATTAATGCTTTCGAGGGATTCTCTAACACTTTTATAGCCTCGAGTATCCAGTAGTCATCTATATAAGCTATGCAACATACCCAAAGCAACCTAGATCCTGAACTTATTTAGCATGTTGAAACATGATCAAATCTGACAATACGCTTGTTTATAATCATTCCTAATTCCCTAGAGAACGTGTATAAACATGCTCAACCCAGCCAGTAATATTCCTCACTTTTCGCTATAAACAAATTAAACCGTTTGGGACATGATCAACCTGAGCTTTCCTCACACCGCCAACACTGCCCTTGCCCTGCCACCCTTCCACTGCCCCCCCCCATTCCGCTCATTTTCTCTTTGTATTTATTCTTGAGTCTCACTCTAACACATATTAATTTTAGAATCAAGAATAGGATACCAGATTTCGAGTTAAACGGAAGTTTCACTCTAAATGAAACTACAAACACGAGTTTTGCAAGAAAACCTGACGTGATGGAATTTTTTGAGTATTTTTCGAGGTTTCAGTGAGTCAAAATCTATAAGAAACAGTATAAAAATCCTGTGCAGTTTTTTTGGTTGCAGACCTGTGTTATTGTAAGAAGGAAGTATTTTCAAAAGGTTTATACATATGAGCGGTATCGGTCCATGAAAAAGATATTTTGACGAGTTTTCAGGAGCACAGAATTTGCTACAAATACATCAGAAGCAGAAATTAACACTTATGCCCACTGGTGGCCAAACCATTCTTTACCAAACATTAGAAATTATGTGAAAAATATTTTCCATCAGGTTTTGGATGCGTTTCACGAAGAATTTTTCAAATTCAAATTTTAGTGGCAGAAATAACGCAAAAAAAGCAATTTACCTTTGTGCCTCTAGCGGAAAGTCTATTATGATTTACATGAAAATTTTGAATTTATAGAAAACATATTTCGCATCGGAAACACTATCCAACAAAGAAGGAATTTTATAATTCGGACTCCTAGTAGTAGAGATACTGACAAAAATGAGATATACATCTACGCCCCTGGCGTAGAAACCATGCGTTATTTTAAGAAGCAAATGTTTCTAAAAGGTTTGTCGACATGAGTAGCATCGGTCTACAAACGACGTTTTTTTCAATCGAGAATTTAGAAGCTCATATTTTGCTGCAAATACATCAGACGCGGAAATTAAGATTTACGCCCCCTGGTGGCCAAACCATTTTTCACAAAAATTGGAAATCACGTGCAAACAATTTCCCGTCAGGAGCTGTATCAGCTGCAGAAAGAATTTTTCAAATCGGAGATTTAGAAGCAGAGATATAGGGGAAACGCAATTTACCTCTACGCCCCCTAGCGGACAGTCTATGAATTACTTGAAAAATTTTTAAATTATATGAAAACAATGTCACACTGAAAACGCTATCCAACAAAGAAGGAATTTTTCAATTCGGACTTCTAGAAGTAGAGATATTGACAAAAATAAGATATACATCTACGCCCCTGGCGGAGAAACTGTGGAATATTTTAAGAAGAAAATATTCCGAAAAGGTTTAACGATGTGAGGGTAATCAGTCCAAGAAAGAATTTTTTCGATCAATATTTTAGAAGCTCAGATTTTATGGCAACCACATCAGAAGCAAAAATTAACGCTTACGCCCCCTGGTGGCCAAAATATTATTTACCAAAAATTTGAAATTATATGCAAAAGCTTTTTCATCAGGAGGTGTATCCGCTAAAGAAAAACGTTTTCAAATCGGAATTTTAGAAGAAGAGTTATCGGAGAAAATGTAATTTACTTTTAACCCCCCCCAGCAGAAAATCTATGCGTAAGTTGAAAAAGTAACTATATCTAAAATACTCTTCGACATAAATGGAATTGAACGATAAAAGAATGTTTTCAATCGGATGTTTAGAAGCAAATATGTGTAATAAAGCGTATTTTTGAATTCGACATCATCTGCATTTACGCCCACTAGCGGCGAAATTGTACATCGTAAAAAAAACGAAATAAAGGATCATCATTCGTATATTTCAAGCTTCCCAATGTAAAAAATGTTTTTCAAATCGGACTAATAGTTACAAAGATATCGTGAGTTCAGGCGGACACACAAACCGATATCATAAGCACGATGTTTTTTTACAAAAGACGTGCTTTTAAAAACAAGCAAAAAATATTTAGTATGTTTATAATATTTCCTTGGGTGATGGAAATACTGCATTCACCTTTGCTTAACTCCAGACATGTTTTCTGTGTATACGATAGAGGAGCATGTGCAATTTTTCTTATTATAGACTAAGAACCAGTATCTTCCATTCTGGTTGAAGTACATGAATGCATACATACGCATATAATACCTAATACCACGTAATATCTATTTACGCATATTCTGCCGAAAGTACAGCAGTGCAAATGTACAGTGAATGCAAACCTCAGACTGAAGTACACCAATATCTGTGTGCACTGCGCCCAAGAATGTGAGGCGGAAATAATCGATCACGTAATTTTTATTTTGTTTGAGGGCTTAACGACAACCGTTAAGCGTAAATGTTGTGGCACTGGCCACTAACATTTACAATCTGTGGCACTAGCCTCTAACATTTACGATTTGTGGCACTGGTTTCTAACATTTACGATCTGTGGCACTGGCCACGAACATTTACGATTTGTGGCACTGGCCTCTAACATTTACGATTTGCGGTCCTGGCCTCTAATATTTACAATCTGTGGCACTGGTTTCTAACATTTACGATCTGTGGCACTAGCCACGAACATTTACGATTTGTGGCACTGGCCTCTAACATTTACGATTTGCGGCCCTGGCCTCTAATATTTACGATCTGTGGCACTGGTTTCTAACATGTACGATCTGTGGCACTGGTTTCTAACATGTACGATCTGTGGCACTGGTTTCTAACATTTACGATCTGTGGCACTGGCCACGAACATTTACGATTTGTGGCACTGGCCTCTAACATTTACGATTTGTGTCACTTGTCTTCGGGTTAACAAGGAAATAAAGGGGAAAGAATGGAGTACGTACTGTATGTTCTGCTGCGAAGAAAGCTGGAAGTAAACAACCCAATGTGTATTGTGACGTACCGAGTTTAGCGACAAACTCAACACTCGGCACCAATTGATTGCGAACCGAGTTGGATTCTTCAAAAAGATTGAGTAGGTTCTCTCGCAAAGACTAATGTAATGAGAGGAGCGTTGCCATTGTGCAAAATTAATTTTACAACTACCAGAGCATCCACCAATCGGCTGCGTGGAGTGTCGATACATAAAACACACTTTAATTTAGTAACTCATATATTACATAATTCATGATGATGAAAATATGGCTTCATATAGGCACTACGACCAACATCGAAATTCCTACTGGATTACAATGCCCAATGCCGAAACAGTTAAGTAAATGCTCTGTCACAGGAAAATTTAGCAAGCGGCGAACATAAACAGACTGGAACCTTACTTACTCCAAAGAGGCTTCAAAGTAGCAAATCCAAGGATGCTTCAGAAGTAGCACGCACCTTAAACCACGCGCAGCGCTAGGTTACGTAGACAGCGCACCACGAATCATTTCTTGACTTCGCTTCCTGATATTACAGTAACGCACACATGAATACTAAAAACGATACAATAATACATGTTCATGGTTTTTTACGCTTTCCAACCGTAGGTTGAAAAGCGTATATGCTCCAGCTTTGTCCGTCCGTCTGTCTTTTGGCATGATAACTCGCGTGAAAACAGTTCGATTTCGATGAAATTTTAGTATGTGGTAGGGGACCACCTGGGGACGAACCCTATTGAATATGGGCGAAATGGGATCAAAGGTCATGACATAGGAGCGGGATTCATTCCATTGCCTTTATGCGTCATAACTTGCGTAAATAAGGTTCGATGTCGATGAAATTTTAGTATGTGGTAGGGGACCACCTGGGGACGAACCCTATTGAATATGGGCGAAATGGGATCAAACGTCATGACATAGGAGCGGGATTCATTCCATTGCCCTTATGCGTCATAACTTGCGTAAATAAAGGTTCGATATCGATGAAATTTTTATATGTGGTAGGGGACCACCTGGGAACAAATCCTGTTGAAAATGAGTGAAATGGGATCAAAGGTCAGGACATAGGAGCGGAATCACATCCATCGCCATTATGCGTCATAACGTACGTAAAAATGCTTCGATTTGGATGAAATGTTCGTATGTTGTAGGGGCCTGCCTGGCGACGAATCCTATTGAAAGTGTGCGAAATGGGGTGAAAGGTTCGGACACAGGAGCCGGATCTATTCCATATCCCTAATGCATCATAGCTTACGTAAAAATGCGTCAATTGCGACAAAACTTTATCATGATATTTTGGAGGTACACTGAACCGGTTCTGTTGAATGTAATCGAAATGGGATTAAACGTCAGGGCACAGGAACGAGATTTATTCCACAGCCATTATCCTAATAACTTGAGTAATGATTTCTGGTATGTTGGAAAGCGTATTATAATCAATGCATTGCATGATTTTACTAACTTGTTTCTAATAGACAGGGCTGTTCCAGAAGGATAATGCGCCATGCCACAAGGTTCAAAGTGCCGAAATGGCCCACACAGTTCCCAAATCTTTACCCAACTCAACATCTGTAAGGTGAAATTCAGCCATTCGTAACAAAGATCAAGCAAACATTCGACAATTGAGGGACGCTATCAGATCCAGTTGGCTGAACACAACTGTAAAACGATATCTACACTACGTTGAAACCATGTCACAACGAATCGAGTCAGTTTTGAAGGCCAAAACTGACTCGAAACTTTCCTATTTGGAAAGTTTTCTAATAAGTTTCTGTTTCGGTGTACATCATCTTATTGGCATCATGTATGGATTATACTTTCACTGCATTTTCCTCAAGAGCGTGAAAGCATTGACTTAAGTCCCTGACCGTCAGTATCGCTGATGATGTACCAAAAATGGATCACACGCACATCGCGCTTACGAAGTTAGATCATATGTACAATGAAACTGCATTTAAAAATTATACATAAATGCTGAAATATACATATAATAGACATATACTCAATGGGAAAATAAATATTAGAGATAGCTACCTAATAGCGTGTGTTGGCCCTCCTCTGGTACCGCGAATAACAGCCTGTACGCTTTGTTGCCCTCGACTCAACCAGATACTGGAGGGTTTTCGGTGATAATGCCAGCCATGCTTCTTGCAGCATTGTCCACAACTCCGCGCAAAACTTCGGTCGAGGATCCATGGATCTGATATTTCGCTCCGTGTCGTCCCAGAAAGCTTTCACAAGGTTTAAATCCGGGGACATTCGGGGCCAATGAATGATTCCAAACTTAGATGAGTGTTTTTCGATTCATGACTAGGTGGTTGTGGCCCGGTGGGGTTGTGCATTGTCCTGTGAAACAGACCATCGGCCATAGGATGCTCGAAGTACATGAAAGCGTGTAGGTAATCAGCTAGCACATCTTGCTAGCGCTCAGAGGTTAAGGACATTTCCAGACAGACTAAGGGATTAATGGGCCTCAGGTACGCCCCAGACCATCACAGAACCACCACCAATTTTAACATATCCGACCAGCCACGACGATGGCCATTTCCTCATGCTCTCAACGCCACACCCACCCGTGAGCTCGGTAGAGGTGTGCACGTGATTCATCGAAGCACAAATCTTCAGAGGTTAGATTTTGATGTTCCTGGCACCAGGCGAAGGGTAATGTCCGATGACGGGTAGCCAACAGTGGCACATGAGCAGGGCGTGGGCTCCAATAACCCAGGGTATGCAGCATGCCCCATAGCGTTTGCTCGTTGACACAGCTGGGCCTTCCGACTTTTAACCTGGACGAAATTTGCCACTACTTTGCCAAGCAGTCGATCTGTACGATCCTGTATAATCTAACACGACCCAAGTCATCAATGGCGTTTGGTTCAGCCACCGCTTTGCTTTCTGGGCGCTGGAATGCACGTCGATGGTATACTGTCGCGGTACACCCTTGATACGGTTGTTCTCGGAAACCCTAGCGTTTTTACTACTTGGGCGATAGAATGACCCATTTGTTTTGCGCCGACCAATGCGTTCGCGATCATAGTCGCTCAGATCACCATGTTTATCCATATTTGTCGATTACGATACATTCTTAGCAAACCCTGCTCTCGCCTAGTTATTGTCTGCGTTCAGTTTGAGACTGTTCCACTCTGCGCGGAGAACGCCCATGTTTGTTGCCCATCATCCCTGTTTCGAATGTTTTGTCTGCTGAGCGTACTTATACATGCCATAGTCTATTTTTATACTTTAGTGCAGTAAAAGTTTCACGTCTGATAAATATGGATGATAAATGGAAGCGTTTTACATGGATTTTGTTTGGTAAAATATTCCTCTTGTTTTGTTTTGACTTTAAAATACCTTAAATATTACACCTTTCCGTAGAGCTTTGTTTTCGTAGACAGAGTACGTGGTGTTGCAAATAATATGGCCGAGCGGTACACATGAGTTTAGTGCGTGCAGTAAGCTTAGTGCATAGAAACAATGGATCGCGCAATAATTCTCAGCGCACATCTATTCGGAAATTTCTGGGCGGGCTTCTCCAAAGATGTTCATTACAGAAAGAAATAAAATAAAACAGAAAATCACGTACACATCCCGCTACGTTACTTCTTTTAGTAGTTCTTACGTTACTCGTCTTTCTTTATGATATCTTGACTTCTAAGGCTGTAACAGCAGACTAGTTCTGCCTTAAATTATCAGAAAAGAAAACAAGTTGAAATACCTTCTCTTGTTGTCGTGAAAATCCTCTTTCCCTTTCTTGAACAAATTATGTGGATTGTATAGAGCTTCAGTCATGTTTTTCAAGCTTCCATGACTTAAATCAATACCTAAGATAATGAGATTCATCGCGCGTATACGAATCGCCACCTTTTCAGGCTTTATCAAGTGTTAAAATTAAATGAGCAAGATAATGAAAGTAAGATTTACGCAGTTGAAGTGAAGCGTAAGTCATTATGGCATGAATTAAGCCAATGAGAAGGCAATGTAGCAAAAGTATTTTACATTTATGGATTCAGTAAAACATTCACAACATGGTTTAATCACGTTCTTTGCCACACCGGCTATGGAAAAATCCTTCCTATTAATATAGAAATGTATGTATGCATGTAGGGAAAATAATCATCAAGATTTGAAACATCCGCTTTTTCCGTTGGATGTTTTAACCACGAGAAGGACTATTCGTGTATTTTCGTATTTTTCCTAGATAGAATTATTCATCTATGGGGAGGGGAATGTACATGGAAATTTACCTTGCTTAATTTATTCCATTTTACTATTTCTACATGTTCGATTGGAAAATTAATTTTCAGTTGGGATACCATTTGCCACGGAGAATTCTGCTCATTTTATGTTCTTAATAAAAGCGAAAATACTTTAAATACGTGGCGTCGGTGAATAAACAAAGACATCGCTTTTTCCACATTTATCGGTTCGTACATACGTTACTGCTTAAAATATAAGATTGGTGGAGATCTGCTTTGAGAATTTGTCATTTTCATGTAGGACTTCCGTCCACAGGTAGTAGAGTTTAGGTCCCAGCCACCTACAGCGAGATCGCCTTTTGGGCAGGACACAGAAACGGAAGGAATGAGAGCAAGCCTAGCGACTTTTTGACAGAACAGTTTGTAGTGAGATTAGAGTACAGTAGATGGCGCCACCGTACAAGTACGATATTGCACATAGATGGGTGAGAGAATTTCAGGGAGGACATAGGAAAGGATACCCATTTAACCAGTGGGTCCAGCCTGGGGGCCGTCACTTTACGTGCTCGTCCGATGCACGGCGGATATTCAGCGATTGTTAGTAAATCACACCATCTCTGAAAGATCAGCTTAGGCTTGAACCTGGGGACCCAGCATCGATAGTCTGAAACACTAACCACTAAGCCATCCGCGGCTAGATCTGCTTTGAAAGATTTCACTCTATATTTCTATTCTAAAAAAGTAACTGCCGCTGTTTTAGAAATTTCGCAACACTCCTGCGTTCCTAGCTCGCAACGCAAAATGTATTGAACAAAACATTATGAAATTTACATCGTTTGTAAAGAATTGCTTGAAAAACACGCTGAAATGAACAGTTTCTCGATTCTAGCGATACTTCAAGAGCTACTGTATTTCAAAGTTAAGGTAAGCAAAAACGTGCTATCAGGTCGCGTTCCGCATACACTAACAGCAACAGAACCACGGCCGCCCCGGTGGCGCAGTGGTCTAAGCGATGGCCTCTGATCATTCGTCCGAACGGGGTCCGAGTTTGAATCCCGGTGAGGCATGGATGTTGTGTTTGTCTTACGGCACTGGCTCTCTCCCTTCCCTTTAACCAGTGACCCTAAATTAGGGACGGGCGACTGCTTATAGCCCATTGAGTTGCTCACGGTGGTCGTTAAACCTCCAATCAAAAAAAAAAAAACAGAACCACGAAACTTTGTAGGCATGTAGTGCCACTACCGAATTTGTGCACCTCGTCGCCCTTTTTTGAATTTCGATTTTGTTTACGAGAAATAAAATTTCTAAATTTCACAAAATTCTCTATTTCGCGATGGGATCCATTTAGAAAAACGGATATATGGCAAACTATAAATTATAACGCATTGCAATTTTTATAGCATAAACTTACAACTATCGTCCCTTTTTTACAACAAAATTTAAGAAAAAGCATTTTCTGTTTTTTAAGCATTTTTTAAAGACCCAAAGGAAAGAAACGAACGGCTTGTCTTCATAAGGTGCTCAAAATGTTAGGTATAAAAAAGCCTCTACAAAATATGAACAAGTACAAAATACAAAACAGTAACAAGAATTGCGAGAGAACAAGGTAAACGCAGGCATTTAAAAAACAAAAAAAAAATACAATGTAAAGGGTGTGAAAAAGAGGGCGCTCACAGGCTGCCCAGTTGAACAGAAGTAAAAATATAAGTCAATGAGTCCGTTGATAAACTGTGTCTAAGAGTTCGCCGAAAACCAAACAAAAAACAGACGGTAAAGCAGTACGAGTTCAAAGGTAAACAATTTCAAAACAAAACGTGAATTCAGAAGAAAAACTAAGTCTCACACATGGGCAGAAAAGTAGACACAGAACACTAATGAAGAACACTTATGACGGAATAAAAACATTGTAGCGGAGAGGCGAAGTTTAAGCCAGAAGTTCCACGCCATTTTCGACGACTTGGAACCAAAGCTGTTGAGGTGACCATATTGACATGAAGTTCTGCCCGTGCAATGTCAAATTCGAGTTGTAGGCTGGCTGTAACGGAGTGACGAAATCTGCGGCAGAGAAAGCGACGTGCTGTGTGATAACGGCGAAGGGAAGGTTGGTCGAAGCTGCGATGATAGTACAGGTAGATTGTGTACTTCGCTTGAAGAATTAGGAAGTAGCACACTTGATTATTCGTGGGAGCCGACGGATCGTGGTGACGTAACACAAGATAATGTGACATGGTGTGAAGGTGAGCACAAACGTTTTGAAGGAGAGAGAACATCAGTGAGAACAAGGACTGAAACATCAGACACAAGAAGTATGCATACCTGCAAGAGAATGATGTCAGCTTTAAGATGACGAAATCTACGAAGACAAGAGCATTAGCTGCCGATGCCGAAAAGCCGCGGCAGTTGAAACTAACTAAAATCAGTTGGGAAATCCAGAACAGGTTGTTGATTTTTTCGAGTCAGCTGTGAGCAACTTCAGCAGGTACCACAGACGATGCTGAAACTGGCCATCTTCAGGGGGAACGGTAACTTTAATCAAAAATTCATCAAGTAATTGAAGTTGTTGAAGCATTTCAGGTAACCTATTTAACTTGGATTGAATACACGAGATTGTTAGAAATTTGTCAATCCTAGGGAGTTGAATTAGTTGAATTAGTTCAGTGTATGTGAGCAGTTGTCATCAGCAACTGCTCACATACACTGCAACTGCTCACATACGTAGTCGTAGTTGTTTTGCTGATGACGTAGTCATTTTTGCAACTACCCCATCAGAGCTGCAGAGTATGATCACATATCAGCAACTGCTCACATACGTAGTCGTAGTCGTTTTGCTGATGACGTAGTCATTTTTGCAACTACCCCATCAGAGCTGCAGAGTATGATCCAGGAACTTGCTGACAAGAGTAAAGAAGTGGGATTAAAAATGAACTTTCAGAAGACAAAAGTGATGTTCAATGCTTTTACAAGAAATGAAGATTTATTGATTGATGGAGAAAAGCTGGAGATAACAGGCACGTACGTTTATCTTGGACAGCAGATATCAAGTGAGGGTCACATTGATGAAGAAATTAATCGGCGTATAAAACTTGCCTGGAGAGCTTTTGGAAGAAACAGCATAATTTTCAAGAACAATATGCCATTATGTCTTAAAAGAAAAGTGTTTGATCAATGCATCCTTCCAGTGCGTACGTATGGTGCAGAGACGTGGACCTTAACTAAAAGAGACGTACAAAGGCTGCAGACAACTCAAAGTAGCATGGAGAGGTGCATGCTTGGTGTAACCAGGAGAGATAAGAAAAGGAACTCGTGGATTCGAAAAATGACAAGAGTGGAAGACATCATGATCAGAGTTAAATCCCTGAAATGGCAATGGGCTGGAACATACTGCCAGAAGGACAGATCATCGATGGACAGTCGAAATTTTTGATTGGATTCCAAGGGACAGGAAAAGACCCAGAAGAAGTCCACATGGGAGATGGGTGGATGAAATTCGAAAGTATGCAGGAGTGACATGGAGGAGACTGGCGCAAGACAGACCGTTGTGGAGGAAACTTGGGGAGACCTTCGTCCAGTAGTGGATTGATAATGGTTGATGATGATGATGATGTGAGCAGTTGCAATGGAACAGAACAGTCTTTGAACAGAGCTGAAAGTTTGGGTATGGTGAGAAGAGAACTATCATCTTCATCAACATCCGAAGCAATGGATGCTGATTCACTTAAATTAGCAGCAACGTCGATATGATCATCAGCAGGGAGGCAAGCGAATCTATTCGTTGTACGAAGCGGAGAAAAACAATTCTTCACGCCAGCAGAGGCTTCAGAGGAAGTGGCAGAAATGTTGGTCCGAGAACGTATAGTGCGACGCGAACGCCTTGTAGAAGACTCAGCAGAATTTGGGCTTTTCACGGAAG
Organism: Macrothele yani; assembly: GCA_039090855.1. Lineage (NCBI taxonomy): Eukaryota > Metazoa > Arthropoda > Arachnida > Araneae > Macrothelidae > Macrothele > Macrothele yani. The sequence goes on along the minus strand of CM077032.1, from coordinate 32,447,632 downwards.
TTTTGGGTCCAGAGGAGCCCACACAAGTAGGAAGAGGTGGAAATGAGATGTCATCAATAAGAGCAGATTCGAACAGTTTAAAAGCAGATGTTTGCACTTGCAAAACAGGCTGTGAAACGGGTGCCAATTCGTTGCTCGGTGGTGCTGCTCATGACACAGTAGTTTCGGAAGAAAGCGGCTGCTCGGAGTTGTATGGTAATGGCTGTTCAGTGCTTGGCAATAATTGCGTAGTTGTTTTCAAAGATAGCGCCTGCTCGGAGTTGTATGGTAATTGTTGTTCAGTGCTTGGTAATAATTGTGTAGTTGTTTTCAAAGATAGCGCCTGCTCGGAGTTGAATGGTAATGGCTGTTCAGTGCTTGGCAATAACTGCGTAATTGTTTTGAAAGATAGCGCCTGCTCGGAGTTGTATGGTAATGGCTGTTCCAGTGCTTGGCAATAATTGCGTAGTTGTTTTCAAAGATAGCGCCTGCTCGGAGTTGTATGGTAATTGTTGTTCAGTGCTTGGTAATAATTGTGTAGTTGTTTTCAAAGATAGCGCCTGCTCGGAGTTGAATGGTAATGGCTGTTCAGTGCTTGGCAATAACTGCGTAATTGTTTTGAAAGATAGCGCCTGCTCGGAGTTGTATGGTAATGGCTGTTCAGTGCTTGGCAATAACAGCGTAATAGTTTTTGAAAGATAGCTGCTGCTCGGAGTTGAATGGTAATGGCGGTACTGAAACAGGTGAAGACAACGAAATGTCTGCAGTCATTGAAGGAGCAATCAGCAGAGATGGTGACGTGGTTGACATTAGGGCAACAGTTTGTTCAGTTGTAAGGGAAGAAGAAGTGGATGATGGAGGTGTGTCAGGAACCTTCATCGAAGGGACAGCATCTTGTGCAGGTGAACGCTGAGGGCACACAGAAGCCAGGTGGCTCTCAGCTCGACACCGGAAACACTGGACACCAGCAAATAAGTTGAAAACGTATGCTCGTGTGTCCGTAACAAGTTGCAGAGTTGTGGGGCGGTTAGAAATGGCTTGGTCAGTGGGGGAAATAACACGATATTGGCGACGACCCCCTTGCAAAAAGTTGAATGGAGAGTCTCTGGCAGCAGCTGGAAGAAATTTTGTCTCTCCCACTACTTGACCAAAAGTTCCGAATGCAGCAATAAGTAAGTTGTCAGGAATAGCAGTAGGCACTGGAGATAATGTCACTGTGACCGGGCGCTGTGCAGAAGCAACAGGTTGCAAGAGAAAGGAGCCAATATCAATGCCTGTAGCAAGAACCGTGTCGGTGGCATTTCGGTGAACAAAATGAACGACAACAGCCCCTCCAATACGAATAATTAAAACAATGCTCTCCTTGGGAAAACCTTTAACCAAGGCCTCCAAATAGAGGGGGAGGGGGTGTCACGAAGAGACGGAAAATACACACTTAATAACAAAGCTGAGGAAAGTTCTTTACCTGCTGGTGAATCGTCAGAAATCCGAATCTTGTGAACTTTATCTTCTCTTGAAAATTCTGGTTGCATTGAAACAGGTGCATCAGAAGATTGGTATTGACGAGAAGTCGCAGCATACGAGCGTGGACGGGTTGCAGCTAGACCAGCAGAACGTGACTCGGCACTCAGGATATGCAAATTAGGTGGTAAAACATTCGATGCAGAAACATTACGACGGAGCACATTAGAAGAAGAAACACAATTTGAAGTAAACAAATTCACACTTGAAGAGGTCATAGTTGTCTCAGAAGCGGTCGATGTAGCCAAAGAAAATCCAGCGGAGATAACATGAGCAGTAGGAGCTTGCACTTGTTTTTGGGAACAGCCATCATGGCCGCTAAGCCCAAAAACACAATACAGTGTGTTGCAACTGCGTCACACAGAAGACAACACAAAATAACGTAACAGGAGGCACACGCACTCACTTCAAGTGAGGTAAAACGATGAAAACACAACACAGTCAACACGAACCACTAAAGAAGACGAAAAATCCACAGGAAAAAACATTTTTTAAAGACGCAAAGGAAAGAACGATTAAAATAGCTTCATTTTATAACTTGGAATACTTAATATTTTCTAAAACATAACCATAATTATGCAATCCAACATTTGTTTGTTTACTGACGTCATCAGATTACAGGTCGCGCCATCTTTTTTATGGACAATTAATGCGTTCCCAAGGAAGAAAATTTGAACATCGATTAAAATTGCTTTATTTTATAACTTGGAATACCTAATATTTTCTAAAACATAACCATAACTATGCAATCCAACATTTGATTGTCTACTGACGCAATCAAAGTACAGGTCGCGCCATCTTTTTTCTGGACAATTATTGCGTTCCCAAGGATGAAAATTTGAACATCGATTAAAATAACTTCATTTTATTACTTGGAATACTTAATATTTTCTAATACACAACCATATTTATGTAATCTAACATTTGTTTGTCTACTGACGTCATCAAAGTACAGGTCGCGCCATCTTTTTTCTGGTTCCAACACCAACAAAGGAAAAGTTATTGATTGTTTATATAATTATGGTTATGTTTTAGAAAATATTAAGTATTCCAAGTTATAATATGAAGTTATTTTAATTGATGTTCAAATTTTCATCCTTGGGAACACAATAATTGTAAAGGAAAGTGTGTACAAAAGTTTTTCCATTGGAAGTATAGGAAGCAAAATTACTTGACGTCCACCTTAAGGGTTTAGCTTGGTTAATTTAGTAAGTGCCATGTGTTCAAACGACAAAAGTCTGACCTTCCAAAAATTAACGACAGTAAACAAAACTCTGAAATTTCGGAATAACAAGCATTATTTGCTTAGATATGCAATAAAAATTGAAATTTATATGAATTTTCCAGTTTTTATTTCATGCGACATACTTGGAGATCGGGCTGCAGGGCCCGAGTGCTACTCTGGAAGCGAGCCTAGAGGCGCAGCCCCTAGTTGTATAAAAGATGCTTAGACTATAAACTCTAACACACATTTTTTTCTACTTTTGCAAGGAAAGTTCATTTTACGTGGAAATATTCCTTGAAGAATATTCGCGTTCTTACGAAAACTCGTTATGTGGGATCCGTTATGCGAAAATTCACAATAGTTATCGAGCCGTTTTTCTTCTCGTGAGCAGGTCATGGCTGAAGAATGTTTCTTTACAAGTAAGGTGATATTAAAGCCGGTGAAATATACTTCCTCCCCTATTTTTATTAAAATAAAAAAAAAGCGATTCTTTTTGAATATTTATTTTCTCAAATGTGGCATCACAAACGTGGTAAGGCATCACTTGAAACGATGTTTCCCGTCGGACCATAAAATGGAACAGCACAATGCTTTCAGAGGGAGAAGCAACATCTGCGTCGAACTGCTGCTCTTCCATTAGACGCGCCTGCTCTGTACACACACACATACACATATATTCACGTTGCGCGTAAAGCTCGAGCTCCGGACGATTTGAACAGTGTCAATCGTTTGTAAAACAGAGTATAAATGCTGTTCTCCATTTTCGAAGTAGATTTGAAGCGCTTGGGATAACAACTTCTATGCAGAGAAATAAACAGGTTTCTGCCTTCATGGGTCTGCGTCTGCTTGCTTTTAAATCAACACACACTCAACAAACGAAACACAAAAAGCTCTCCATATACCAATAAAGAATCATCAGTCACCATGAAATTAAGTAAAATCAAGTTGTATTAATAGAATGAATATTCAGTAAGTGAAGGAGGAATAAAATATACTAAATTAAATAATTTAAATCGTACCAAGTTCAGAAGAAACAGTAAGAAAACGGATGAAAAAGGTGAAGATAGAACGAACAAATTATTCATAGATGTTAAAAGTGTTGAAAAGTGCAAATGAATTCTGCGCATAAAGACTACAGCTTAGACAAGTTACTGTTAAAATAAGTAAATAGAACTGTATAAAAAACTTGTTATCTAGTTTCCCAAGCATACGGTAATACAGATTGCTATATCAGACCGAATGGTATTTTGAACAGTTGATACACATGTGAAACACTACAGAAAACGCAAACAATTGCACTGTCCTGAACCAAAAAAAAAAAACCCATCAAACCTGAGTCTTCCAATTTATAACTGAGCGTGTCCGCAACCATGATACTAAAGCCAGTGTATCTCCAGGTAAACGAAAAAAATAGAGCTTTTCTTTAATTGAAAGTTCAACGACCACCGTGAGCAACTCAATGGGCTATAGTTCCCCGTCCCTAATTTAGGACCACTGGTTCCAGGGAAGACAGAGAGCCAGTGTCGTAAGACAAACACAGCATTCATGTCTCACTGGGATTCGAACCCAAACCCTTCTCGGACGAATAGTCATAACCCAGTGCTTAGACCACTGCGCCACTGGGGCGGCAAAAATAAAATTCTTCACTCAACATAACATATAAACGATCGAGTCACATTATTGTGACCACCAGCTAATATCCATAGTAACCGCCGTGCGCAGCGTGGGAAGCAGCTAGACGGGCTGGGAGTTACTCAGTTAGGTGCTAGAATGTGTTCACAGGTATGTGGAGCCAGGTTGACTGCAGAGCTTCTGACAGCTGCTGCAGGGTGCGCGGGGAGGATCCACAGAGCGAACAACACGATCGAGGAAAACCACAAATGCTCAATTGGGTTTAAGTCTGGGGAATTAAGGGGCCAGGTAAGTACTTTAAAGTCTTCATCGTGCTCTTTCAACCACCCTCGGACATTTCTAGCTGTGTGACATGTCGCATTGTCCTGCTGGAAGATCCCATCCGCCCCAGGGAAGACAATCAGCATGTATGGATGTGCCTGGTCTGCAAGGAAGGATTCATAACGCATTCGGTCCATAGTTCCTTTAACAGGTATGGGTGGACCCAGGGAATGCCACGAAAACATTCCCCAGACCATGACGTTGTCCCCACCAGCTTGTGTTCTTCCAGCAATGGTTGAGGAGTGTTTCTTCTACGATGTTTCTCTCCTTATACGCCAACGTCCATTTGTTCGATGAAGCAGGAGACGTGACTCATCGGAGAAGGCAATTCTTTGCCAATCAGCGAAGGTCCAATTCCGATACTTCGGTGCAAATGTAATTTTTCTGCTGATGCACCTTCGTTAGTATAGGTGCAGTGACCATCCGTCTGCATCGGAGCCCCATACGCAGCAGGGACAGTCGTTTCAGACACACTTCCGGTAGCCCCCTTGTTCATTCAGCCAGTGAGTTGCTCCACTGTAGCGTGTCGATCGGCCCTCACGCCCCTTTGCAGCCGACATTCACCTCTCACATCAAAGGCACGTGGTGCTCTGCAGTTTCCACGTTACTTATTCGCAATGGTGCCATTTCTCCAATCACCATACACTTTAACCACAGCAGCACGCGAACAGCTCACAAATTGCGCTGTTTCAGAAATACTGCCACCCTTGTGCCGAAAACTGATAATAATCCCTTTTTGCAAATCTGATAAATCGCTCCTTTTATCCAGGACAGCAACGAATGATATGTTTTCAGAATGCCTACATCACACCTTATATACCCTCCAAGCCAGCTCCCGACACGTGCCTTCTTTCATTGGCTACACGCTGTTGACGTCAAAGATAGGACGTAGTTACAATAATGTGACTCGGCTGTCTATAAATCTTTCAAAGACACGAAATTCTTAACTAAACAACAGTACATTTTTTCGTAACATGCGATGTTTTATTAATTCAACAATTTAGAAAACTCCCAGCAGCCAGTCTGGGGTGGGGTTCTTTCACAAAGATATTAGGATATTATAATAATATTTAAATCTATATTCTAGTTCTCTTGACCGACCCAAGCCAGTGGCCGTTTTTATAACATTGGTTATCGTCTTTGCTTTTCGGGAAACTTCAGGAGAAGAAAACGTGGAAATCAGGCAAGATTTCATCCGTGTTGAAATCAGGCATTAAACATCGTTCAACCCAACATGTGTAATGAGTTTGAGCCGTCATTGTGGCGAAGTGGTCTAAGGGCTTGTTTCTGAACATTCGTCCGGGATGGGTCCAGGCTCGAGCTCAGGCGAGGCATGGATGTTGTGTTTGTCGTACGGCACTGGCTTATTTCCTTCCCTAACACCAGTGGCCCTAAATTAGGGACAGGGGACTTGTTATAGCCCATCGAGCTGCTCATGGTGGTCGTTAAACCTCCAAATAAAAACAAAGAAATATTTACCTATATGAATTGAACACCGAGGTGGAGATAAATTATATCACCGCTGTACCTCAGCGTTGATCGCAAACTGTATTCCAGTGTTCTTCTCAATCATGCGCATTGCAGATTTTTTTTGTGTAAAGGCTTTTGAGTGATTTCAACAACTGTCCCATAAAATCTTAGTGTTTTAATACATTGAAAAGTTTTTTCATCTAAGGAGCTTATTTTCAAAGTCTACAAACACCAAATAGTGAGCTGGTTCACTTTCCGAAATTTTCAGAAACTTGGATGAATGCAAACATATTATTCTGAAATCTCATAGTACTCCTAAATCCACTCCGGGTTTTACTCAGCTGACTTTCTACCAAACTTTTGTACCTGCATAAACTTTACGAAGCACACAAATTAAGGAGATTCCACGATAGTTATTAAAGTCCAACTTCATTTTTTTTGTAAACTGGAGTACTGAGACCTGTACCATTTATCAGGAAAACCAGAAGTTTCTTATTTCAACTGAACTATACTGTAGAAACGAAACCCTGCTCTTCTACCATGGCAGGCAGTATAAAATTACTTTTATCAGTATCTGCTGCATTAACACACTTCAACGGATTACTGCCTCCTACCTCATCTACACTAACGGATGTTCATACCATATGGCTTGCACCTAAATTGTATCATTAGCAACCGTACATTTTACCTGGATTACTATTTTAGAGAGCTTTTAAAAATTCATTATCATCTACTTCTACGATACCAAATGTTTTTCTATCAAATAAGTCTATAACGAAAGAATTCCAGTTATTCTCCATCATTTTAAAGACTAAAATACTGTAGGGATATTCCGGAAGCTCTCTTCCATGTATATCCAAATATTTCCCACTGCTTGACTTTTGCCTTCCAAATTCATGTCTCCAAACCTGCCATTTTAAACATAAGCTCCCCAGTTAGCCTCTGACTACCATTGAGAAACGTCCTGTAAGACTTTAGCGACAACTGCAGAGCCTCCTTTCAAGGCTCGACTGTCAGTCTGTATAAACTACTTTCAAGGCTCGTCTGTCAGTATGTATAACCTCCTTTCAAGGCTCGACTGTCAGTCTGTATAACCTCCTTTCAAGGCTCGACCTTCAGTCTGCATAACCTCCATTCAAGGTTCCACTATCAGTCTGTATAAACTCCTTTCAAGGCCCGACTGTCAGTCTGTATAACCTCCTTTCAAGGCTCGACCGTTAGTCTGTATAACCTCTTTTCAAGGCTCGGCTGTCAGCCTGTATAACTTCCTTTCAAGGCTAGACTGTCAGTCTGTATAACCTCCTTTCAAGGCTCGACTGTCAGTCTGTATAACCTCCTTTCAAGGCTCGACTGTCAGTCTGTATAACCTCCTTTCAAGGCTCGACCGTCAGTCTGTATAACCTCCTTTCAAGGCTCGACTGTCAGTCTGTATAACCTCATTTCAAGGCTTGACAGTCAGTCTGTATAATCTCCTTTCAAGGCTCGACTGTCACTCTGTATGACCTCCTTTCAAGGCTCGACCGTCAGTCTGTATAACCTCTCTTCAAGGCTCGGCTGTCAGTCTTTATAACTTCCTTTCAAGGCTCGACTGTCAGTCTGTATAACCTCCTTTCGAGGCTCGACAGTCAGTCTGTATAACCTCCTTTCAAGGCTCGACCGTCAGTCTGTATAACCTCCTTTCAAGGCTCGACTGTCAGTCTGTATAACCTCCTTTCAAGGCTCGACTGTCAGTCTGTATAACCGCCCTTCGAGGCTCGACTCTCAGTCTGTATTACCTGCTTTCAAGGCTCGACCGTCAGTCTGTATAACCTGCTTTCAAGGCTCGACCGTCAGTCTGTATAACCTCTTTTCAAGGCTCGTCTGTCAGTCTGTATAACCTCCTTTCAAGGCTCGACCTTCAGTCTGCATAACCTCCATTCAAGGTTCCACTATCAGTCTGTATAACCTCCTTTCAAGGCTCGACCGTCAGTCTGTATAACCTCCTTTCAAGGCTCGACCGTCAGTCTGTATAACGTATTTTCAAGGCTCGGCTGTCAGTCTGTATAACTTCCTTTCAAGGCCCGACTGTCAGTCTGTATAACCGCCTTTCGAGGCTCGACTCTCAGTCTGTATAACCTGCTTTCAAGGCTCGACCGTCAGTCTGTATAACCTCTTTTCAAGGCTCGTCTGTCAGTCTGTATAACCTCCTTTCAAGGCTCGACCTTCATTCTGCATAACCTCCATTCAAGGTTCCACTAACAGTCTGTATAACCTCCTTTCAAGGCTCGACCGTCAGTCTGTATAACCTCCTTTCAAGGCTCGACCGTCAGTCTGTATAACGTATTTTCAAGGCTCGGCTGTCAGTCTGTATAACTTCCTTTCAAGGCCCGACTGTCAGTCTGTATAACCGCCTTTCGAGGCTCGACTCTCAGTCTGTATAACCTCCTTTCAAGGCTCGACCTTCAGTCTGCATAACCTCCATTCAAGGCTCGACTGTCAGTTTGTATAACCTCCTTTCAAGGCTCGACTGTCAGTCTGTTAAACCTCCTTTCAAGGTTCGACCGTCAGTCTGTATAACCTCTTTTCAAGGCTCGGCTGTCAGTCTGTATAACTTCCTTTCAAGGCTCGACTGTCAGTCTGTTCCTCAGAGCCTCAGTGTTTCTACATGGAATTTAATTTTGGCAGAACTTTCTCTAATTCTCTTCTGGAGATTTTGTATGCTCTGCTATACTGTATAACAATATTATTATACATACATACATACATACATACATACATACATACATACATATCACTAAGCTGTTCTCTGAGATTCAGAGGTTAACTCCATAAAGAAATACAAAGTACCAAGAACATTTTTAACTGATTATTTACTTACTGTTGCTGTATCAAACTTCTCCATTGACAGCGATCTTGTCAGACAACTTGGTCCTCACTGACATCCATCACTCGACGTAACCAAGACCTTCTGTACTTCACACTCAAAATATTTTTCTCATGCAGACAATCCTGAATCTGATCCTCCCATGACTTCCTTGGTCTTCCTCTGCCTTTCCTTCTTGCCACTTGGGCTAAAATAAATTTCTTATTAAGCATTTCATCACTCATTCTTTCAACATGGCAAAACCACCTAAGAATATTAGTCTCCACCCTGCTGACAACATTTTGCTTCACATTACACAACTACAACAGATCTTCATTCCTCACACTATCAGAACGTGTCTTGCCACAAACCCCCGTAAATAAAACATTTCTCCAGCACACAAACGACTTCTATGTTTTTTCCGTAGTACCCAGGTTTCACTTCCATACATCAGAGTAGGGGCAATTACACTCTCATACATAGCCATGCGGGACTCTCTGGATAACCCTTATCCTGTGAAAACATCTTAAAGCCGCTATGACGTTCAATGAAGAATTTACTCGCCTACTAATTTCACCATCCAATTTGTTCTCTCTGTCAAACGTGCTTCCTAAATACACAAACTCATTCACCTGGTCAATAACTGTGCAAATTAGACTTATATTACATTCAGTACTACAAGTTTCTCGCGCAGAAACCATAACGTTATTGTTTCTTTTATTTATACTCAGTTTGAATTTCATGCAAACTTCATACATCTGGGACAACATACTCTGCAATTCACTTTTTTATCTCTGCCAACAGGACAGTGTCATCAGCATACAGCAATCTGTACACACGGATATCACCAAGACATAAATCAGTATTATCTATTTTGGCATCACGCATGCTTGCATCCATAAATATATTAAACAGCCATGGTGACAATATACAACCTTATCTGGCCCTTGCACCAATGGAAAACCATTTCTAAAAAACACCATTCACTCGTACACAAGCTCAACTGCCAGCATACATTGCTTTTACACTATTAAGTAGATTCCCAGTAACACCATAGTTATTCAGTACCTTCCTCAAAATTGTTCTATTTACTCTGTCGTAAGCTTTCTCTAAATCTATGAAGGCAGCAGAAACTTTCTTATCAACATCCAGACACTTTCTTACCAACAGCCAGATACTTTTCAATAATCATGCGCAATGCAAACATTTGGTTAGTGCATCCTTTACCAGGTATAAAATCACTCTGAACTTCCCACACTTTCTGATGTAAGACCCGTACGTTTTCAATGGTGATCTATATTATTATCTCCTGTATAAAATATGTCAGCCATGCTCAGTAGTCTCCCATGCCCATACCTCTTAGTGAGATTTTAACAATGATTAGAAATCATTCGCTTCGCACAAGGGTGTTTCGATTGCCATATCATCAATCACTGGACGGAAACGTTTTGGAATTAACGAAACAGAATTTTAAAGAAACAGAAAGTTACCAAATTGAACAAAACTGTCCGACATCTAATCTCTGAATTTTAGTTTGACATGTTGGGAAATCTTAGTCACAGACTCAATGTGGGAAAACGCCGCCCCGCTGCCGCAGTGGTCTAAGCGAAGGCTTATGGCCATTCGTCCGAGAAGGGTCCGAGTTCGAATCCCAATTAGGCATGGATGTTGTGTTTGTCTTACGGCACTGGCTCTCTCCCTTCCCTGGAACCAGTGGTCCTAAATTAGGGATGGGTGACTGCTTATAGCCCATTGAGTTGCTCACGGTGGTCGTTAAACCTTCAATAAAAAAAAATCAAGGTGGGAAATCGTTGTCTCCTAAGAAGTCAGAACTTTTGTTTTAAAAGGGAAATCCTTGTTCAAATCTAAATTTCAGATATCTCACTTTAAGTGCAAAACTTTTTGTCACAGTCTAAAAGTAAAAATCTTATTTTAAGTGGGACATTTTCCTTACAATCGGAAAATTTGAAATGCTGCTTTAGGTGGCCATCTTCTTTAGAATTTAAAAATAAAAAAAATCTAAAAGTGGTAGATAATTAAGGAAGAAATCGTGTTTTAAGTAAAAATATTCTCTTCAATCTAAAATTTGCAAATCTTTGTCAAAATCTAAAACTAGGAAATCGTTGCAAATCAAAGTAGAAAATCTCAGCTTATGTTTTGTTTAAAATAGATTCGTAGTGGGATTTATCTATTATATAGATCTTTCGCAAAATAGCTGTGATTCGTTTGTTGTTGATAATCAAACTGCTGCGACGAAAAGAACATACATAGCGCTTGAAAGAAGGCATAATATAGCTAATACAATAGTAGTACTTCTAATACCTTTACGTTTTGTTTACAAAAACACATTTTTTCATCACTGCAATATAAATATAGGAAATCACTGTAATCTAAAAGTAGGATATCGTTGCAAATCAAAGGTAGGTAGTCACTGCAATTGAAGAAAAAAGGATAAAATTTCAATCAAAAACAAGAAATCTTTCCAATCCTAAAATATGAAATCATTGCGATCTTAAAATAGGGAACCCTTGCAAATTAAAGGGAGGAATTCATTGCAGTTCAAAATTAGGATACCATTGCAATGAAAAACTGGGAAATCATTTTAGTCCCCCAAATAAGAAAACACTGCTATCTAAATAAAAGTAGGAAATGGTTGCAAATAAAAGATAGTAAAGCACGCCAATTCAAAAGTAGGATATCATTGCAGTCTAAAAGTAGGAAGTATTTTCAATCCAATATCAGGAAATCATTGCAATCTAAATTTAGCAAATACATAAGCCCCATTTTAGTTTCAAAGGTACGTAACTTCAGCTTATGTTTTGCTTAACATTGTTTTGTAGAGCTAACAAGATTTCATCGCTCTTTTGCAAGATGTGATTCGTCTATTTTTGATAATCAAACTACTGCAACGAAAAGAACATACATGAACTAGAATTCGAATACTAGTACTTATAATGCCTTCATATTCTGTTTACAGAAACACATTTTTTTTTCATCATTGCAATATAAAAATAAGTCATTAGTGCAATCCAAATTTAGGTAATAGAAATTAGTAAAATCATGCAATGCATTGATTATAATACGCTTTCCAACATACCAGAAATCATCACTTAAATTATGAGGACAGTGACTGTAGAATAAATCCCGCTAATGTGCCCTGACCTTTGACCCCATTTTGATAATATTCAACAGAACCGGTTAAGTATACTTCCGAAACAACATGATAAATTTTTGTCTCAATCGAACCATTTTTGCGCAAGTTGTAACGCATAAGAGCAATGGAATGGATCCCGCTCTTTTGTCCCGACCTTTGACCTCATTTCGCACATTTTTAATAGGGTTCTTTCCCAGGTGGTCCCCTACCACATACTAAAATTTCATCGAAACCGAAACATCTTTGCGGAAGTTATGACTCATAAGAGCAATGGAATCGATCCCGCTCCTATGTCCTGACGTTTGACCCCATTTCGCCCATTTTCAATAGGATCCGTACCCAGGTGGTCACCTACCACATACTAAAATATCATCGAAATCGAACCACGTGAGGTATCGTGCGGTCGGGCAGACGGACAGACAGACAGACAAAGCTGGAGCATATAAGCTTCTTCAACCTACGGTTGCAAAGCGTAAAACAGCTGTATAGTAGTGCCTACTCCAGTGATTTCAGGGGTTCAAACGCTGGCTTCTGACTGTTTGTCTGAGATGGGTTCTGGTTCGAAACTCGGGTTAGGCATGGATGGTGCGCCTCTGTCCCACGACCTCCCCCTTGAGCCAATGGCCACAAACCATGGAAAGACAAACATGGAAGTTGATCACGGTGCTCTTTAAACCCGAAATAAAAAATCCAAAAGTAGGAAATGATTACAATCTAAAAGTAGGGAAAACCTTCGATTCTGGCATTGTAAAAACACAAGTTTGTCCGTGACGTAGATGAACTCGCACCCTCTCACTCCGCAATAAATTGTTCTCCCAACTAAGATACACGGACGAAACGTACAGCTAGAGATTTGTCGTCTTCACACGTGATTAATCTCTGTGGTACGTCACATCATTTCTTAAGCGAAGCAGGAATTTCTCATTAATTCCAGACGACGTGTGAAACAACATCACACATTTTTCGGACACAAATTTGTCCATGACGGAGATCGAACTCGTGCCTCCTAACTCCAGAATAGCTAAGCTACACGGACGAAATGTACCGCTGAAGGTTAGTCGTCTTGACACGTGCTTCACCTGAGGTACGTCACAGCATCACAATAATTTTAAAGATATGTAACCTCTGTTTATGCTTTGTTTAAATTAAATTTTTTGCAGAGCGATCGAGATTTCATAGCTCTTTCGAGAAATAGATCTGATCCGTCTATTGTCGTTGATCAAAAAACTGATGTAACGAAAGTAACTTACACGTAACGCATGGAGGATGATATAACAAAGCTCAAGCAATAATAGGATTTCTAATACCTTTCTCTTTCTTTTTTCAAAAGCCCGTTTTCCATTGCAATCTTAAACATTCAAAGCTATACGTTTTTTTAATGTGGCCTCCAAACATGCGCTTAAAGTGGGTTCTTGAACATCTGGATTACTTTTCACACATGGCAGCAGGCGTGGATAATCAATAGGGCGCCAGGCCTGAGCATCTCCTCCTGCGTCAGAGAGAGAGAACCGCAGGTGGACTTAATGGAAGAATCGATCAACCTTCCCGTCGGCTTTGTTGATCGCTAGATGGGACAATTAACTATGGGGGACTCAGGTGCCTCGTGGATGCAAAGAAGAGAGGGATACTCAGAGGTCCATGATCATTTTGCTCTTGATTTTGCTGAAACGCACCAGCTAGAGAGCGTTTCGGAAAGCGAAGAGATGCGAAAGAAAGACGGCGGGAGAGATTGAAAGGGACCGAAGAGCTTTTTGAGGATCAGAAGGAAAGATGGAACTGACGGAAACCAAAGACGTGGCGCATTATTTTTCATACAAAAGCATCGATTTTGTGATCGAACTGAACGAGAACTTGAGGTGGGAAAGCACACCTGCTGTACTGTTGCCTTGGTATCTCAAGTGGCGGTGTTCAATACACTCGCTTATAAAACATGAGGATATTAGATGGACATTTAAGCATGAAACTTTTGCGGAATGATTAATTACTTATACAGTTGGCAGTTTCGATAGAGATATATAAAAAAACAAGTTAGTAAAATCATTCAATGCATTGATTATGATACGATTTCCAACACACCAGTAATCATTACTCAATACAAATTTTGAAAACGGCAATCCGTTTTTTGGTGTAAATATGACAAGGATTCATCAATCATCACTGAAGTTATGAGAATAATGGTTGTGGAATAAATCGCCCTCCTGTGGCCTGATCTTTGGAACCCATTTCGATGATATTAAACAGAATTGGTTCAGTCTACCTCCGGAACAACATACATTGAAGTGCCAGAAAACTGGTACAGACGACCTTATGCAAAATACATGGCAACGTCACCAATGCGCGTACTCGGTTGCGTCCGCCAGTGCGTATATGAAGCGAAAGACATCTTTGCCAGCTGTCAGAGGGCCGCGGGTGGCCTAGTGGGCAACGTTCGTGACTGCCGCGGAAAGGACCTCAGGTTCGATCCCAGGCAGGTACGAACGCTCGATCCACTAAATATCCGCCGTGCGTCGGATGGGCACGTTAAGCCGTCGGACCCCGGGTACTGGCCCCCCGGTAATAAATAAGGGTGTCTTCCTCCCCCTTTCTACTTCGCTTCCGTGTCACTTTCCTATCGGGCACTCTAGCCCAAATCTCCTAGATTCCTATTTCTAAGGGTTGTTTAAGACCTGGGGTCAGACACTCCCTTCCTAAAATCCTCTACATATGATCATGATCATGCCAGCTGTTTTCGACATGAGAATGACAAGTAATAACGATTTAAGCGATTTTCAACGCGGTGTCATAGTTGGCGCTCGTGAGATTGGCCATAGTATTTCGGAGGTAGAAATGAAGTTCGGATTTTCACGGACGAACATTGTAAGGGTGTACCGTGACTACAAGAATTCCGGCAAAAACCTCCAACCTACGATTCCAGTGTAGCCGTAAAAATACATTGGGTGAAAGTGACCATCGTCGGCTGTCAAAAATCGTTTCACGCGATAGGCGTGCAACACTCTCGCAGGTATCATCGGAATTCAATGCTGGAGCCTCAACAAGCATCAGTGTCCGGACTGTGCAACGTACCCTGCACGATATGGGCTTTGGGAGCCGACGCCCAACTCGAGTCCCCTTGATGGGTGCACGACACAGAGCTATGCGCCTCGCTTGGGCACGGAAACACCCTGCTCTGACGAGTCGCGTTTCCAACTGTATCAGGAAGATGCAAGGATTCGGGTGTGACGCAAACCCCATGAAGCCATGGATCTCGCCTGTCAATAGGGAACTGTACCGGCTATTGGGTGGTCCGTAATGGTATGGGTTGTGTTTAGCTGGACTTCTCTGGGAACCCTGGTACGTGTACAAACGTCTGTGACCATCCAACGCTATGTCCGCATCCTTTCTGACGAGGTACACCCGGTCATGTCCTGCATTCATGCTGATGGGTTAGGCCTGTTCCACAGCACAATGCACCTCCACACAAGGGTCGGAACGCCACATTATGGTTATAGAAGCATTCATCTGAGTTTGGGGTGTTGCCATTCCTACCCAAGTCCCCAGATCTGAACGTGACAGAACACATTTGGGATGCCATGCAACGCGCTATCGAACACAGGAATCCGAGACCTCGGAACACACCCGAATTGTGGAAATCTCTGCAGGAAGTATGGTGTGCATTGCCTTACAGCATATTTCCAGAAGCTAGTGGAGTCCATGCCCCGTCGTATTTCTGCAGTCCTGCGCTCCCGTGGGGGATTTACCAAGAATTAGACTGGTGTACCAGTTTTTCTGGCACTTCAGTGTATATTAAATTGCTTGTGCACAAAATATGGGAGAGGAGAAGAAAATATCCTGTGCCACAATAAACAAAATTCATGTGATATGCTATCTATAATACCCGACCTCGCTACGGAACTTCAAAATTCGACAGACAGTTAAAATTTAAAAGTTAGTCAAACCTCAAGTATTCTCACCGATCGCTCCTATTACCAATAATTTCTCGTCATATTGATACTAAAAAATTAAGAATGGAGTTTTTCCGTTAATATACGAAAGAAACTGCGGAAAGGTTTCTAAAAATTCAGAATTTTCCCGTTTTACGAAAAATCCGTAAAATTGAGGTTTCTTTCCGTCATTTCACGGGAAAAGTTCTATCAGACAGATGCTTCGTTAATTCACGAAAGGCATGATGAGAAGTAGCTCCTAAAGTTCAGAATTTTGTTTACACTATAGGTAGTTGGCAGCCAGACAACTCTCGCAGGAGCTCTCTTCTGCTGAGGAAACCGCGACATCAAGGCAAACAGTTTACGGAAGACTCCACGAGAGGCACGAGAAGGCCAATTGTCTGTATCCCACTCGCCGCATCCCACAAAAGGATCCATCTGAATTGGGGCTGGAAACATCACCCCTAGATCCCTGATCAGTAGGCTTGTGTTCTTTTCAGTAACGAGTCGCTTCAATGTTGGAATATTTCCTGGTTTGGGCTGGCATTGTGTTGAATGGAACCACGTCGCTGCATACATTGCTGCACGTGTTTCCCGGATGCAGCCTGAATGATACGCGGTACAACGATGACATCCTAGAGCTCAATGTAAGGCTTTCAAGGCGAGCTGTTGCCCCAACTTGTTTATGGACGATAATTTCCGTCCACATAGGGCTCGGCTAGTTGAAAAATACCTGGAAAACGAAGATATTCACAGCATGGCATCTCCGTGCCTGAACCCGGTAGAGCATGTCTGGGATGCCATAGGAACAGCATCACAAGCCCCGGCATCTATCCTCCAAGGAATCCTAGTCGCCTTGGTGGAGGAGTGACACTTATTGCCTCAGATTCTCATTCACAGCCTTGAAAACAGCATAAAAGCTGTATCGCCGTTCGGGGCAATCACATTCCCTATTAGCCCGTCGAAATAAGCGTTCGCTCACCAAGGTCAAACAACGCCTTTTCTTTCAACTTTTACACTTTACAAATCTGATTATAATACATAAGCGGTATAAGCCCTCGAAGGCTTGCATTCTTTCCGCTATTTTACCGGACGGCGCTGATGAAATGATAATTATAGAAAAAACTGTCTATATTAGTTGGAATGCAGCTTAATCTATTTTTTTATACACACTGCTGTCCACCCAAAATGCAACACCAGAAGAAAGCATCCGATTGGCCTGGACATCACAGCATGAGTCGCCCGCGAGAGGTTGGTTTGTTAGTTTTTATGGCGCAAGGGCCATGTCTGGCCAAAGAGCGCCAAACACAAGACAAGACAAGACACAGGACAGACAAACAGTATTAAAAATATGGTAGAAAACTTAAAATCTGGCTGATTAAGTAAAAGTGAAAAATGAGGGTGATGGAAGGGCTAAAAGACAATGAAACAAACAGCATTAAAAACATGATACAATGTTTAAAATTCGGTTGATTCGTTAAAACTGAAAAAATGAGGATGATGGAAGAGCTAAAATCTAAATGCGTTTAAAAAGTCAATTTCTTTTAAAAACGAAAACACAGCGACAGTATCGCAGTGGTCATCCAGGACCCGCTGCAGAGTAGCGGCGTCCTCGGTCAACAAATGAGAATGAAAATAATGAAAACGTACACCACGAAAACGAACACAGCTACACAAAAGATGAATGACAGTGAGTCGGCAATTGCACGCCTCACACATCGGCGCAGTGTCGCCACACAGCAAAACGCGGTGAGTGAAACGACAATGCCCAATGCGGAGACGCGCAAGCACCACTTCCTCCCTGCGGTTCCGACGAGATGAGAAGTTCCAGATTTCGAGAATAGGTTTTATACGATGCAGTTTATTTTCCACCTGTTGGTCCCATAGACCCTGCCACGTTCGTTTGATATGACCACGAACAAGAAATCGAAAATTGCGATGAAAGAGTGGCAAGGGTGTGACGACCAAAGAGGAAGCAGATCTAGCGGCCGCATCAGCACACTCGTTACCGGAGATTCCAACATGCCCAGGAATCCAGAAGAATTGAATCTGGACACCGGCCTCGAGCAAGGAACGAAGAAGCCTTCGTACGTTCCAAAGAAAAGGATGATTACAATAGTCCAGCGATGACAAAGACTACAGGACACTTAAGGAATCCGTATAGACCATAGCACTATGATGAGAACTCGACTGAACATGAAGAAGTGCAAGATACACAGCATGCATCTCCGCCGAAAACACCGTGGCCTCAGCTGGGATCCGCGCTACTGACACGTCATCAACACAGACAGCTGCGGGTCCAACGACTCCATGCATCTTGGAGCCATCAGTGAAGTATTCAGTTTTGAGGGCACTCAGCGAAGAGCTTCTGGTACACTGACGCAGGGGTTGAGGATTTGTCGAAAGACGTAAAGGTGGTATTAACCATGACACCAAGTGGGTGTCATGGAGGATCCCAAAGCCCCTGGTCGCTGCAACAAGCGAAAAGTCGAGCCCTGCATCACGAGCTACGGCCGCCATACGAAGACCGAAGGTTGGAATGCACGAGGGCCGGTTCTCAAATAAACGAGCATGCTGATTATGGAAAACTGCACCGTACAAAGGATGGTCTGGAAGAGACCGAAGTTTTAAGTAAAAGTGAACAGACAGCTGCAGACGGCGTAATTCAAGCGATGGTTCGTTCGCATCAGCG
The DNA here is from genome assembly GCA_039090855.1 of Macrothele yani. Taxonomy (NCBI): domain Eukaryota; kingdom Metazoa; phylum Arthropoda; class Arachnida; order Araneae; family Macrothelidae; genus Macrothele; species Macrothele yani. The sequence goes on along the minus strand of CM077032.1, from coordinate 32,428,876 downwards.
TAAAGGCTGGGAATCGGAGATGTTCGAAATCCTCCCGTACAAAGACGCAGCGCCTGATGATGAACAGCGTCCAAAGGCCGGAGAACGGAAGGACGAGCCGAGCCATACACGATACAGCCATAATCCAGTTTCGACCGAATTAAGGAGTGGTAAATGCGAAACAAAGAGATCCTGTCTGCGCCCCACGAAACTCTCGAAAGGATTTTTAGAATAGAAACAGCACGCAGACAGGAAATCTTGAGCCGCCAAACGTGCACACGGAACGTAAGCGCACGGTCGACGGTCAGTCCAAGGAACTTGGTCTCCGGCAAAACTGGAATGGCTGCACTGTCCAAATACAGGATGGAGGCCACGCCTCCGGCAGAAGTGAACACACGCTGTCTCGTAGGGAGAAAGAACGAAACCATTGCTATTCGCCGCTTTAAAAATCTGGTTAATTGCAGACTGCAACTGCCTTTCAATGAAACGCATGCTCGATGACGAGCAGAAGATGTGCAAGTCATCGACATACACAGTAGCCGAAACCGCAAGAGGAAGATTTGTGAGGAGACAATTAATGCGCAGGATGAACAATGTGACAGATAAAATGCAACCTTGAGAAACACCTTGTTCTTGATGGAATGTTGCAGATAGCGTCGTACCCAGGCGCACCTGGAACACCCGATTGCGAAGAAAATTTACAATAAATGTCGGAAGATTTCCTCGCAATCCGCATGAGTGGAGGTCACGGATAATCCCGTGCCGCCACGCACGATCATAGGCTTTCTCGATGTCAAAGAATACAGAAACCAGGTGCTGCCTACGCACGAACGCTTCGCGCATAGATGTCTCAAGGTGCAGGAGATGATCGTGAGGTGAACGATGACGCCGAAAACCGCTTTGTGATGGTGAAAGTAATTGATGATGTTCTAAAAAATGAATTAATCGTGAGTTAACCATGCTTTCAAGAACTTTACACAGACAGCTAGTGAGAGCAATTGGGCGATAACTAGAGGGAGACTTAGGATCCTTGCCAGGTTTCGGAAAAGGTAGAACAAAAGCCTTTCGCCAAGACTCCGGGAAACTGTGTTCCAACCAGATGCGATTGTATAAGATTAAAAGGTTCTCGAGAGACGACTGCGAGAGATATGACGGAGCATGTCGTAGTGGATGTCATCGGGACCGACAGAAGTAGCGCCGGACCGATGCAGAGCCACCCGAAGTTCACACATGCTGAAGGGGTGTTATAACCAGTGTCGGTATACGGTGCAAAAGAGATTCTCTGGCGTTCCGCGGAGGATTGAATCCTATGAAAAGAAGGACGGATACGCCAGATCACTCGAAACGGAGGCAAACGCATCCCCCAAACAATCTGCAATCTCCCCGACTTCAGCATATGTGCAGCCGTTACTCTCGAGAATGGCAATCTGGTGTGAACTGTAGGTACCCCGGATCTTACGAATCCTTTCCCACACAGTTTTCGAATTGGCACGTGAGGTAAGAGATGATACATACTGGATCCAAGACTCCCTCTTGCTACGTCGACGCACCAACTGAGCATAGGATTTAGCAAGTTTAAAAGCAACGAGATTAGCCTCGGTTGGATAACGCCGAAAAGTAGACCAGGCCTTGTGTTGAGCTCTCCTAGCCGCTGCGCATTCAGGGTTCCACCAAGGTTTCGGAATTCTGGGGAGCTTCGTAGATGTTTTAGGAATTGAAAGATTAGCTGCCTGAAGAATACAAGTTGTGACTTTAAGTACAGCTGCGTCGATTGACTCTTGGGTCACCATTTCAGAAGATATCACCGCGGACGATGTCAAGACCTCCCATCTGGCACAATCCATCCTCCATCGAGGTGGGCGGGAGGCAGAATATGGCACGTTTGCATGGTGCCAGAGGACGATTGGGAAGTGGTCGCTCCCGTGGAGATCCTTACACACCGTCCACGACTAGTCAGCAATGGTCGATGGTGAACCCAAGGTCAAATCGATCGCACTGAAGGATCTTGTCGGCTCATGGAAGTAAGTGTCAGCACCGGTGTTTAAAAGGCACACAGAGGCCGAGCACAGAATAGACTCTATGCGACGACCTCTCGCGCTGGCGCTGACACTACCCCACAAAGGATGATGAGCATTAAAGTCACCCAAAAGAAGGAAGAGTGAAGTCAGCTGATCAATCAAGCTCTCCAGAACAGAGACGCTAACATCCTCATCCGGTGGTAGATAAACACTGCAAACTGTAAGAGGCACAGGCATAGAAATACGAACCGCCACGGCCTGCACAGTTGTGGAAACCGCGACGGAAGATACCGGAATCCTGTGAGGGACGAGAATAGCGACACCCCCAAAGGCTATATTTCCAGACGAGTGATCTGACCGAAATGCACTGTAGCCTCGAACTGAAAGCTGGTCCGATGGTTTAAGCTTTGTCTCCTGGAGACAAAGGCACACCGGAGAGTACAAATAAAGCAGAAGTTTCACGTCATAAAAACTGGTGCGAAAACCTCGGCAGTTCCACTGAATTATTGAACCCATTTGTAAAAATGAAATGAAAAAGGAAATGGTTAAACTTGGTCAGCCTCCATTTCCTCTGATGAGCATTCCCCCAGATTTGGGGGTGTGTGACCAGGGGCCAAGATTGGTGAATGACTTGTCCCAAGTGTCTTAGCAGGATTTGCTCGCCGTTGATTGTTTGGTTGAGACTTTGAAGGAGAAGAAATTCTCTTCTTATCCTTGACCTTGGTGTTGGTGTTGGTGTTAGTGTTGGCGTTTTTGCCAGAAGAAGTGGCCTGAGTTCCCTTGCTGGTGTTGGAGTGAGTCTGCTTCGGTGAAGCGGCGGGTGCCGCTTTCAGACCCCTAGCTCGCGACTGGAGTGCCTCCAGTCCGGCTGTGATGATTTCCTCCACATTGAATGGACATTTAGGGGGATCTGAATGTCGGTCTGAATGGCAACCGTAGATTTGGCAACCACCACTGAAGCGTATGATCGCCGATCAGATGTAATAGGAACCACTCTTCTTCTGGCCTCAGGATAGGAAATATTTTCCACCGTTTTGAGCCTTTGGATTTCCTTCTCCTCCTTCCACTTGGGACAATCTTTGGCTGATGCTGGGTGTGAACCCTTGCAGTTCACACAAAACTCGGCCTCGGCCACACATTCTGAAAGTAGATGCTCTGTGGCACCACAGCGTCCACACCTAGGAGTGCTCCTACATGACTGCTGAGAGTGGCCGTACGACTGGCACCTAAAGCATCTCAACGGGTTAGGAATGTACGGGCGTACCTCGAGGTGGAGATACCCTGCCTTGATGGATGTAGGCAGGGAAGGGCAGTTGAAAGTCAGGATAATGTTCCAGGATGGGACAAACTGCCCATTCCTCCTGAAAGAAATGCGTCGCACACCCGTAACATGTTGGCTCCTCAGTTCTTCGAGAAGTTCATCCTCAGTGCAATCAATAAGATCCCGAGAGGAGACAACACCTCGAGATCAATTTAGGTAACTGTGTGGTGTTATTTTGACCGGAGTCTCAAGCAGCATGCTGGTGTTGATAAGTGTGGAACTGTAGGCCACAGTAGACATCTCAACAAAAAGATCTCCAGACTGGAGCTTCTTGACGCTCTTAGGAGAGCTTGCGATTGATTGCAGTGCTTTATGGATCCAAAATGGACTTTTGGCACTCAAAGGCTTTGAAGGGTCCAATGAGTGCACAAAAAGAATCTAGCATTGGAAACATCAGCGACAAATTTTTTGGCGGAAGGACCTGAACCTTCCTCCATACCTCTTTTAATTTTGGGTTCCTGGGAAATTTTATTGTCTGCCATGAAAAAAATAAAGGATTCATCCGCCGACGTCCCCACCCACTACCGAGCCCAACAGGGGAGAGCCGGAGGTCCGCAAGCCCAAGTGGAAGCAGGACAGGACTCTAGGGATTGCAAGCGGATATAGCAAGTTGATAGGGCAAACATGCGCCACCCAGACTTTCCCATCCCTGGGGAACACCCCTTTGGCATGCCCACCCTATCCCCAGACTCACCATGTCGTACGAGATGACAAGCCGTTGGAGGTCTGGGCTCCACTCGGCCACAGACCTCATTGACTAGGAGTGGGTTAGTTCCCAGCCGCCAGTTTAGGGTGAAGCAGGGGGCAATAAGGAGTGTTGGCAACTGGCGACAACAACACCCAGGCCTCCAGAAACCTCAGCCTCCAGCATCCCCTTTTCCACCTTACGGGTCACCGCACACGGCAAACGTGCAGGTAGGTCTAGCTAACCAGCTCGGAAGAACAAAGAAAGGAACATGAAATGGAGAAGAAAGGATAGAAAACGAGAAACTATAATCCAGAGCTGGCGCATAATCACAAAATCTGGGTTCGTCTCAAGTGAAAAAACATAAAAATGTGAAAATCATCACATATAGTACATGTCGGCTCGGGCCGTGGGGACGCCATCCCCCAACAGCTGGTTGAACAGCTGTCCCTTCGGTGATGTAATCGTACAAGACGTCATAAGGTCAGCTCGGGCCGTGGGGGCGCCGCTCCACAAATAACCGGAAAACCGGTTAAACCCGTGCGGGAGCCCGCGAGAGGATATGCAAACGATTAGCATTGCAGGGCATATGCAAATCATGTGCACCCGGCACGCCACCGAGAAGCACTATAAAAAGGGTGCACAAAAGGCGGGGTGTAAATAGTGGAAGTCCGTTGTGCTGCCGGACTTGTGCGTGGAAAGCTTCCTGATGCCTCGTCGCAGAATACGGCAGTCATTACAGCACGATTCGGAGTTCGACAGAGGACGAATATTGGCTTATCGCGACAGCGGTTTATCGCACCGAGACATCGGCGGCCGTGTGGTACGACATCCAGCCACAGTGAGGCGAGTATGGATTCGGTGGGTGCAGGAGGGGCGGACAGCCCGATGTGAGCGATTGCCGCAACCACGGCACACCACCGAACGAGAGGACCAGCATGCTGTGCGGCCGGCTCGCACCGCCACATAACGAACGTTAGCGCAGGAATTAGGGGTGTGGCTCAACAACCTGTGTCAGCACGTACAGTTCGACGTCGTCTGCAGGAGCGGAGACTTGTCGCACGGCGCCCTTTGCTCCGATTACCATTGACGTTACACCATCTGCGAGTGAGGCGGCAGTGGGCCGTTGAACGCCGCACCTGGACTACGGATTGGTACGACATTGTCTTCTCTGACGAATTCCGCTTCTGCTTGCAACACCACGATGGTCGGATCCGCGTGTGGCGGCACCCTGGCGAGAGACTTATACATCGCCATACCGGTCATTTGCCTGGCGTTATGGTTTGGGGCGCAGTTGGATATGACACCCGCACCCCTCTGGTACGCCATCGCCGGTACACTCAACAGCCACCGCTACATCTCCGACGTTTTGGAGCCTGTAGTCCTCCCTTACCTGCAGGACCTGCCAGCGGCCACGTTTCAACAGGACAATTCGCGCCCGCACGTGGCACGCATCGTGCAACAATTCTTCACGGCGCACCAGGTGTCACTGCTGCCGTGGCCCGCCTGTTCTCACGATATGTCGCCCATCGAACACGTCTGGTCGATTATCGGCAACCGAGTGGCCCGGCAAGCACCACCCGCGGCTACACCTGATGAACTGTGGCAACGTGTGGAAGCAACCTGGACAGACATACCCCAAGCCTACATCCAAAGCCTCTTTCGTTCGATGCCGCGGCGTGTAGCGGCCGTTATTGCTGGCCTGTGGGGCCACACGAACTATTGATGTCTGCGTGTTCCGCAAGTCGCGCGGTCCTGTAAGCTCAATCGTTTCATCTTTGTATCTGTTGTTATGTGTCCAGTAAATCTAGCTTTGCTATCTCGTGTCCTTCTTGGTGTTGCATTTTGGGTGTCCAGCAGTGTATATTTCGTCCTAAACCAGAGAGCTTAACATTCGGCTTACTTTACGTATATTACATTCTAACATATACAGTTTATTCAATATATCACAAAAATGTAATCCTATATGAAACTAAATTACATATCGTCAGTATAATTTCCTCTTTCTTTTCCAATGATTTCACTTCTTTGTTCTCCGTATCATCTTAGAAAGAAGACAAGCCCACTTTTTAGGAAGTATTATTTCGAAGCAACGACTCCGAAAGTTAACTTAAATTACAGAATCGTATACTAGGGATAAATTAAAATTTGTTGCTTGAAATGCGGTATCTTGTAGCTGCGGTCGCTTAAGAACGTTTGTTCACTTACCCCAAAGCCTATATGGTCACTTCTCTGAAAATATATCGGCTATGGTGGCTGGACACTATTGGCTGTCTGCCAGCATTTAGCATGAGATACGAACTTTTTAGGACGTAGTTGTACTCGATCGACATATTTTCTGCCTTTCTGCAACATCGACCTTTCTACGACATCGACTTGCTCCTAAGAACGACATGGAGTCGACTTTAGAATGTATAAAGTTCACGCTTGTCTTTGCTCCGAGTTTGCTTTGAATTCTTTCGATCGGAAGAAGTATTTCCTCTTTCTGTTTACTTTCATTGTTCTTTATAGGTTAGAGGACATTTTCTCGCTTAGTTAAAAATTTAGTTTGTGCATTACTTTGTACATACATGTATTTTCTTCATCTTGAAGAATGGTTAGGATTCACTATGGCAAGAGCGTGTAATGAGAGAGAGAGAGAGAGAGAGAGAGATAAAGAAGATGAAAAATATTACTGAATTATTTTGTAAATGTAAGTGTAAAATACAGCTACCTATTTAAAAAATCCCAACCAAGAAGATAATATCTATGAGAATGATGCTGTCGATGTAGTAAACAAGCAAGAACTAAATGATCACGACTTTAAATTAAGCGAGATTTTTGTAATACAGCCACAAAAGGAGAACGCTGAAAGTGAAGTATATATAATGCAGGCAAGACCAGCGCATTATACCCTGTGTAATGCGCTTGCCTTGCCTGCATTTCTCCTGAAGTTGAAACGAAACACGAGTTTTAGTTGATCGCACTAACAAGAAGTGTCATGTGGGGAAACGTCGGACAAATCTTATTAAACACCATCTGGAGAATCATATCCCGATCCTGCAGGCTAAATAGAAATAAGTGAAGAATTTATTAGCAAGAGTGTAGTGAAAAGGAACCTTTCTCTTCCGCAAACTTTGATCAGAAGTTCCTAGCTTCCGCCCGCCATTATAAAAAGGAATATATATATATATATATATATATATATATATATATATATATATATATATATATATATATATATATATATTCTCTGATAGTGTTTGAAAGAATTCATTCAAAAGATGAACGTCTGGAAGCAAAACATACCGTTTGAAAGAATTCATTCAAAAGATGAACGTCTGGAAGCAAAAGATACTGTTTGAAAGAATTCATAATAGTGTTTGAAAGAATTCATAATAGTGTTTGAAAGAATTCATAATAGTGTTTGAAAGAATTCATAATAGTGTTTGAAAGAATTCATTCAAAAGATGAACGTCTGGAAGCAAAAGATACTGTTTGAAAGAATTCATGATAGTGTTTGAAATAATTCATTCAAAAGATAACGTCTAGGTGTTACATCTGGAGGGTGTTTATCGTTAGAACAGTAGAAGTCAATTCATAAAGGATGATTCTTAAGACTGGAAAGAAGAAGAACAGGCCAAATTATTTATGGCAACAGTGCTGCCCATCGTAAGAGTATGGTAAGCTGGATCTGTTGTTCTAGTGAATCAAAGCATCAAAGAGCACATGATAAATATGCATGAAAGGTGATAAAAGTGCTCTAGGGTCACCTTGGTGGTCGACGATTCTGAGGCGTTGGCTTCGGATAATTTTTCGTAGTCGGGTCCTAGCCCGAGTTCGGATGAAGCCTAGGTGGTGTGTTTGTTTTACCGAGCTCACTCTTCTATTTCTTGGAGCAATTGGCACTAAATTAGGGACGGAAGACTGATGATAGCCCAATAGGTTGCTGATAGTTGTGACGGGACTCTGAAACCACAAACACACACTAATTTTCCAAAATACGTTTCATCCGTTTATTTTTCTTTTTTTTCTGGGGAGGTTTAACGACCACCGTGAGCAGCTCAATGGGCTATAAGCAGTCGCCCGTCCCTAATTTAGGGTCACTGGTTCCAGGGAAGGGGGAGAACTAGTGCCATAAGACAAACACAACATCCATGCCTCAACGGGATTCGAACCGGGATCCCTCTCGGACGAATGATGAGATCATTGCGCTACCGGGGCGGATTATCCGTTTATGAACACACACATTTTACACTGTTAAAGAATTTCAGTTCAACGTTTCCCCATAATATGGTTTAATTGAATGAGTTTCACCAAAAATTGGTTATTTCAAAATTAAGGAAGCAGACACTTAAACCAATATTTGGTGCAACCCGCAGCAACAGTATTTGTTAGCGATTTGGTTCAACCTCTCAATCAATAGCACGGCTGTAAATCATATGCAATGGCGGAGATAGCCGGAGAATAGCAATTAGCAACGAACAGTGGCGTGGCCAGATAGAGGGGTTCGGGATTTGAATTCCTTTCTTGAGGGGGGACAGCACGAATTTTAAGCGATATATACGGTATACGATGCTTTCACCAATGAACCAAACCCACGGAATACCCCTTTAAGGAATTTCTGGCTATACACCACTGGCAACCGCGACCGTGGTTCGGTCGTTCCCAAAGCGAATTGGAATTGTTCGAATGGTCGTTAACGTTCGTTCGTCTATCGTCTATGATGTTTGATCCTACACACACTACGCTATGTGTGTAAAAAAAACGTGAGTAGTTACTTTTTAAAATTACGTTTATTATAATAATAAAAATAACGACATCGGTTACTCATGTTTGTTATTAGGCTGACGAACTGTGTACATGCATGTATTAGAGCCAACCAAAATAGCACAAGCAAAAGCATACGATTTGAAATAAAGCCTGGTTTTATTCACGTTTGCGAGCGTTTGTTCGCTGTTTTGATAGGTATATCTCATGACAAACCACTTAATGCTAGTCGAATAGCTTTGCCACGAGAAAATCAATGTAGTGGGTTGTATTGTTAAAGATTCCTTTGACTTTGGGGTGTGTTTATTATTCTAAAATATGCATATGTTTACTATCAAATGTGATACAGTGCTTTACTTTTCTGTGCAAGCCAGGTATATACCTGCTTTACTTTTCTTCGTAGTGGAACTTTCCATTTTGCCATATAATAACACGCATGTATTGATTTACATTTTTGTGGGATTTTTTTCGTGTAGGTCTAAGAAAGAGTCTGATCATGATTTTGAGTAAATTAAGCAAAATCAATCTAGGTATGTTGAGTGGGATATTAACATGTAATTTTTTCTCTTAGTAGTAATTCTCCCATGTAGTATAAAATCACTGCATAGTGCAGCCAGGAATTCTTGTTGGAGGGGGCTGTATATATAAATATATAGTATACGTACACAATGTGTGTACATATACACTGACGGAAAAAATCCCAACACCACGAAAAAATAGTTGTAGAGGAATGAAATGGCGGCAATACATTTGTATAGGTAACATATTTAATCGATTAAGGTTTCAAGATCACAGCTTAATGTAAGCGCGAGAAGAGCCATTTTAAATGTGACTTGCTGGTACATTAATAATCGGTGTAATTGCTAGAATGTTGAATGCAAGCGCGAAAACGTTCATGCATTGTGTCGTACAGGTGCTGGATGTCAGTTTGTGAAATGGAGATCCATGCCTGTTGCACTTGGTCGGTCAATACAGGGACGGTTAATGCTGGTTGGGGGTGACGAAGTTGTCGTCCAATGATGTTCCATACGTGCTCGATTGGTGAAAGATCTGGTGATCTAGCAGGCCACGGCAACATGTCGACACTCTGTAGAGCATGTTGGGTTACAACAGCGGTATGCGGGCGAGCGTTATCCTGTTGGAAAACACCCCCTGGAATGCTGTCAATGAATGGCAGCACAACAGGTTGAATCACCAGACCGACGTACAACTGTGCCGTCAGGGTGCGTGGGATAACCACGAGAGTGCTCCTGCTGTCATAGGAAATTGCTCCCCAGACCATAACTCCAGGTGTAAGTCCAGTGTGTCTCGGCCGCAGACAGGTATACAGGCGCTCACCTGGCCTCCTTCTAACCAACACACGGCCATCACTGGCCCAGGCAGAACCGGCTTTCATCAGAAAACACAACAGATCTCCACTCTGTCCTCCAATGAGCTCTAGCTTGAAACCACTGACGTCGCAAATGGCAGTGGTTTGTATTAAGTGGAATGCACGCTACAGGGCGTCTGGCTCGGAGCTGACCTTTAAGTAACCGATTTGTAACAGTTCGTTGTGTCACTGTGGTGGCAACTGCAGCTCGAATTGCTGCCGCAGACGCGGTACGATGTGACACGGCCATACGCCGTACACGGTGGTCTTCCCTCTCTGTAGTGCCATGTGGCCTGCCGGAACCCGGTCTTCTTGAGGCAGTACCTTCCCTTGACCACCGCTGCCAAAAATCACGCACAGTGGCTACATTCCTGCCAAGTCGTTCTGCAATATTGCGGAACGAAAATACATCTTCTCGTAGCCCTATTACACGACCTCGTTTAAACTCCGTGAGCTGTTGATAATGGCTTCTTCGTCTTCCTAAAGGCATTCTCGACTAACATCAAAACACTACGGCGAATCTCAACGATAACTAACGCTCACGAACGTTACAGCGCGTATTTACAGCAAACCTGCATTGCATGTTCCGAGGGGCGCTACTAGCGCCACACGTATGCGCCGAGCGCGAAATTTGCAGAGACGTCATCTTACAGATGTACTCGCACCGCCTACCATCTGTCGTTTATCTAACACAAACCCTTCTTGATGTTGGAATTTTTTTTTTCCGTCAGTGTATATTTAGTGTACGCCTATAGTATATATACCATTGTGGCGTACGTCGCTCTTAATCTCTTTGGGTCCTTGAGAAGAAGACACTATGTAATTTTTTGAACATGTAAAATAATATTTTTGAATGTTTCTTACATTAGAAAAAATGCTTTAAATTTTTTCATCAACTTTTATTTTGTTCTGGTGGATTACAAAAACTTCCATTTTTCGTCGAAGAACCTCCCCTTCCCCGAAAAAAAAAGTTCAATATACGCCCCTGTATTCAGCCCTGACTGAATCCTACAGGCACTTATCGAACTGTTATCCTGAGATTGGGGAGGCATTCACTTCTGCTTTATAGAACAACAGCTAGAGGTGACAACTTTCTTTTTCTTTTCTTTTTGTCTTTTCGCATTCTGAATTTGTCTACGTAAAACAACTGCGCGAAGGCACCACAATTTGTGATGTACGTCGCTCTTAATCTCTTTGGGAAAAAAACAATATGTAATTTTTTGAACATGTAAAATACAGGGTGTTTCAGAAAATGTGATATCATTTGAGATGTAAATATCTGAGTAACTAAATAGTCTTGGTAAATGAAACTAAACAGGCTTAGTGTTGAGCAAAATAAAATTTATTCGTCAAAATTTGAATGAAAAATTCAAAGGTATGTGGTTTCATGAACGGTTTCACAAGTTTTCAATATGCGCACCGCCTGTGACACGGCACATGCCAAGTCGGTAGTCCAGCTTCTGTCAAACACAATGCAGCATGACCCAGATGTGCTCAGTAGCGGAAGAGATGGTCGTGCAGGTTCGGGAAACATTTCTGCGAAGCCCCAGGAAATCGATAAGAAGAGCAAGTCTGGAAATTTAGATTCCTCCAGCGACAGTTTGGCGTGTCGCAAGGGAACGCTTCCGAATGACACCCTACAAGCTACAGCTAGTTCAGGCCTTAAAGAGAGATGACAAGCAAAAGCGTAAGCAATTCTGTGTCAGAGAAACTTGAAAAAGACGAGTTTGAAAATCGTCGTTTTCAGTGAGGAAACCACATTTCATACGGATGGCAAAATCAACAAGCATATTGTTCTCATTTGGGGCAAAGAAAATCCCCATGCCACATTTGAACACATGAGGGACATGCTGCATTGTGCTTGGCAGGAGTATGACAGGGACATGCTGCATCGTGCTTGCAGGAGTGTAGCAGTGTCACAGGCGGTGCGCATATTGAAAACTTGTGAAATCACTGTGAATTTAACTCTTGCTGATAACTATATACATGAAAAACTACCGAAATGACACGATAACTATTTTAACTCCAATGATAAAATATTTATTATATATATTTAAAAAGATAATATAATAAAATATGTACACACACGAGATCTTTCTGTACCCAAAGTGCGTACCATCTTCAGATACTGTTAAAATTCGCCAAACAAACGTGACAAGCACTGTGATATTTATATAAGACACACAGTCGTAATGACGTAACTAGTATGAAATGGGCTTAACTAATGAGAGTGGGACATTATTTGTTACTGGTCAAACATAATAGTAATAGGTTAAGTTTATTGATTTATTAATACAAATCCAAGTATGTTTTCCACGGTATAGATATAAATTCTGGTAAATTATCATTACATGCTGTATTCCCATATTTCATAATATACAAACTCTCAACAAATCTTAAAGTTGATCTAGATTTTGGTGTGTTGATAATTTTAATCTCATCCCAGGAAGGAAGGTAATTCTACACCAGGATTTATGGCACTACAGGAGGCTCCAGCAAAGTTGCTGAGATAAGGCACGTACAGTCTGAGGATTGCGGCATTTTTCAAATTCTCAGCCAATGGAAGCAAGCTAATATTTTCAAGGTTATGTAAACAAAGTCTGATTTATTAAAACGTTGAAATTAAAATTACGTACCAAAGCATAACCTTGGTTTTCAAGTCGTGCTAAAGCTGTGGTTGTATCTATTTTTAACATCATATTTATGTTCTTTTAAACTAGCAGATATTGAACGAAAAGTGGAGCCTATGTACAATTTTTGTTGTTCAGTTTCTTCTATGCTGTTAAGAGGGATAATATATACATCATGTTTCATATCAAAAGGCACAGTGTCTTCTCTGTCTTTCAGAAGTAAGGACCTAATGTTGTTTGTGTTTATTCCAATATCAAAATCATATTTGTGACATATCGTTTTCATGGAATAGCACAATTTCGGTACAAAGGAAAGGGAACCAATGTATTTTCTTTGTTTCGGTTTATATATAGATGTTCATGTTGTAGTCCTGTTCCTTTTAATCTTGGCTACTATCCTATGTATGGTTTCATCTGGATATCCATGATTACGGGTGATATTATAAATGGTATCCATTTCTTGCTTTTGAAGAGCTGTGGTGGACGAATGAGTAAAAGCTCTTATAAGAAAACATGTCGATGATTCTTTGTAGCTTCATGGGTGGGCTGATGCCCAAGGTATTAGTATCGTATCTGATTCTGGTTTTCTATATACTGAATTATTAATAGTTGATTTAGATGAGTTTCTAGTGAGCATGATATCTAGAAATGGTAAATTATAATTACTTTCATATTCTGCAATAAACTTTTGTGTTAAATACATTTGATAACTCAGACACAAATGTTGATAGGTATTCCAAAGGATGGTTCCAGAGTACCAAAATATCATCTACATATCTGAGATATAATATAGGTCTGTAACTAGTTGACTGAAGAACTTTGTTTTCCAATTCTTGCAAGCAGATTTCTGCAATGGTAGGGTAAAGGGGAGATCCCATTGGTGCTCATTCACATTGCAGATATACTGTATTATCTCATCAAACTTAAAGTAAGATTTCTTGTAAACTAGAGATAGTGCTTGTAATACAACTTCCACCCCAGGAGATGGGGTGCCCAATGTCAAAAGAGAGGATTTTACGATGTCATGTACCTGTTGTACTGGAACACTCGGGAACAGAGATACAACATCTAAGGAAAGCATGGTAAAGGGTTGTGTAATTGGAGAAATTGATTTAATACGATCCAGTGCTTGAGTGGAATTGGTAACAGGAAAAGTTGAGTTACTAATGAGAGTTCGCAAATATTGAGCGAAGGCTTTTTCCAGTGGACGGGTAGGGCTATTTACTGCTTGAGCAGCAATTAATAATCTAAGGGGTGCCCAGTTATTTAACTTTAGTTTTCTAAATAATTCCGGAAATCTAGGTCCTGATGGGTTAAACAATTTTGAAGTAATGGAAGTGGGAAGTAGTGAATGATTTTTTAATCTGTTAAAAGCTGTAATTGTAGCAGGATAGCGTACCTAAAGTTTGCGCACCCACAGGATAAATACAAAGACCAATATTTTGCTTCAACTAGAGAAAATTATTGGAACCTTTCCACCTGCAACTGAACAACAGACATGGTATGAACTTTTAAAAACTTTGAACTCTAAGAACTATGGTATTCATAATGAAGAAACTTTAAACAATAGAGAAGAAATCAAACAGTTACGAACATTACACAACCAGGTAGAACTTTCGATATTTTCTGCGGACCAGTCCCCACAAATAGTTTGTGACGTATATTCTAGATTAACTTTCCTTTTTTAGTTTCTTTCCCTATGTAAATCTTGAGTTTATTCTCAGTATTCTTCACGCTTAATGAAATATCTTTTCCCTCAAACGAATACGTTTGGCAACACAATTGAGGTTCAATGCACGTGACGTATGCCTGATCGTGATAAGAGCAAGAGATAAAAACGACGACTGATCGATTGCTTGAGGGCGTTGAAGAGAGCGATTATTAAGAGCGTTGTATGAGTGCGTTGAATTGTAAACTGATGATCATTGAAAGGAGTGTTGTGATCGTGTGTGGAGTACACTGTGATGTTATCGTTCAGTTATGGAAGTGTTTTCTACAGCCTGAATAAAGCTTTTCCGTAAATTGACTTCTGTTGTTTCGTCTGGCCGTTAAGGTTTTCTTTCATTTAGGAACCATTTTCTTAGTATATTGATGTGTTAAAACAGCGTAGAAGTCGAAAAGATTTTTACGCTACAAGTTATTATGAATAGAGGTTAATTTGTTGGCCATCAAATTAAATGCTTACTATAAAGATTGGTTGGTTTTGAAGAGACTGTTAGAAACAGGCATTTCGTTAAGAAAATTCTTAGAAAATATCGAGTCTCTCTTTTTCACTAATCACAAGATATTAAGAACAAAAATAAGAATATAATCAAAGTGAAACGAGTGGGAAATAAACAACAACAACAAAAATGATTATGTAGCTTGGTAAGTAAATTTCAAAATTCTGAAAATCACGAAGCATTATCATCCGTGCTTAAAACAATCATTTTTGGACTGCAATCAAATTGAATGGTGAAGTTTGTTTTTGTGAATCAGAAAAATACTGGATGGTACAAAAGAAAAGATTAATTTAATGGTTTTATCATGTAGAAATACCCTGAAGGAAAGAGGTCCTATTTACGCACCATTGTAAGTGGTGTTAGTAGCTTTTTCAACAGCGTTATGGCTCTTTCCAAAGTCACGAGTCTCCATATTTCATTTCGGATTTCGTTAGGGCTTAAAATTTCATTTTCCGGCACAATATGACAACAAGCTCTTGGGCTCCCCGCCATACTACGATTTTTGAATTAAAGAAACTCCTTCATTTTCAAAATTATCCTTTTCAGGAGGGGAAAATGTGAGCTACGATGTACGGAATAAAATCACAAATACAAATGAATTGGTTGAACAAATCTAGTACCCTGTACATCTTCGAAACCATAATCAAAACTTGCCATTCAACCGGAACCTAAAGTTCATACTGGACACTTCTGTGGTACATGAAAACATTTACATTTCTTCATTTCTTTGCATTCGGAAACTAATATTGACATTTCGCACATTTCTTTCTCAAAAATTAATAAAACATCTGAACTACTTCTTTCTACTTGCACACAATTACACGATGCATCACACTCCTCCCCAAAATATCCGCCACTCTTGTATTCTTCCGCTTATTCACTACCAAGTGTTACTCCCTTCCGACTCACGGAGCCTTGACGTCGTGTCCGTTAGCATCGCTTCACCCTCCCACACGAACTGTTACAAACCATCGTACTAACAGGTAAATACTTCGGAAAAGTTTTTTCCCTTTATCTAAAAGTTCCATTTCTTCCGCACCTTTCCCCATTATTTTGCATGCTTAAAAATTGTACGTCGCACTTTTTCCACACAGGTTTCAGGACTCTAAAGTGCACATTAACCATAGTCGGTATCCCTTCTTGGGATGTTAGAATTTCTGTTTTATTTTCAGATTGGCAATGTTTCCACACTAGTGTGTTGCAGTTACAGTGGCAAGCTATTTTGCGGATTGTTGTGGAGACAGACTTGGAATACTATTTTGCTTGGTTAACAAAATATGTGAAGGAGATCATACTCTGATCTTTAAGTCCAACCCCTCCCCCACCAATAAACTTCTGGAGGTAAAAGCCTTGAGATTGAGATAAAGTGATTCGAGGTCCTTGTTTGCTCCCACCCCTGAAAATAAAACAAAAGGACTAAAGAGACCTAAATACTACCAGAAGGTGAAAGAGATCATACACTACATTTTTTGTAAAAGAAAAGCCTCAACACCCCCCAAATAAACTCCTTGAAGGGGCCCCTGGAAGTGATAAGCCTTGAAAATGAGATCAAGGAATCCAAGGTGCTGGTGTGGTTCTCAATCTCCTGGAAAAAACGAATGGAGCTAAGGTTACCTAAATACTGAAGGTGATCATACACTACATTTTTGGTCCAAAAAAAGTCTCCCCCCACCAAAAAAAAAAAAAAAAACAACCCTGGAGGTAGCACGGAGCAAGAAAAAACTTAAAATAAATAATGCAAGCGTTAAAAAATACAATCGCTCTACTTAAAAATAGAAATTATCCTGAAACACAAGAAACAGAGATTCGGGTCATAAATACCATGTAGAAAAGGATGCAAAAATAAAAAAATAAAAACATTGAAATATAACTAGACGCTAAAGAGCAAATACTAAGTGAAAAACTACAAAACAATGTAAGAACGATAAATAATGTAAATGCTTTTGTTAAAATAGAAATGATCCTGAAACATCAGGATTGGTGATTTAGGTGATAAATACCATGTTGAAGAGGCTGCAAAAAAAAAAAACCAACACCGAAATCTCCACATGAATTCAGCGAGATATGAATCCGTTCCTCTTTGTTTTTTATTTCGCCATTTGCATGAACTCCACCATCTCGGTGATGATGACCCGTGCATTGGGCACCCCACTCTTTTTCATGATGTTCATCCTTAGTGATATCATATTACCATCAATATGAGTGCACTGATGCCCTACCAAGCGGTGATTCGTTTACTAGCAAGAGGGGCGACAGCATCGTGTTTCCTCAATATGTATACACACACTGGTAGCTTTAAAATAACTATATATCACTCTTCTTAAAATAGCTATATAACCAAAAGGGGAATATTAGTAAGTAGATTCTCAAAGTTGTAGCTATTTATATCTATGGGACTGGGGCTAAGCACTGTGTAACGTATACTCTATATTCACTTTCCTTTTGATTTTACTATCTCTGGTTATTTTATTTTACTATGTAAATTATCTTCCTACTGAACGGAATATTATTTCACCCGCTGAATGAGATCTGGCAATGAGTGTAAGTCATGACGTGGTGGTAGCTCGTATATAGGCGCGTTCATCGAGAAGTGAGGAGTTGTGTTGTTGCGTTGTTGTTGTGTTGTTGTTGTGTTGTTGTGGCGTTGTAGTTGTGTTGTTGTGTAGTAGTGATATATGAGTGCCTTAGTTGACCAGGAGTCATCATAATAAACAAGTTGTTCTGTAAGTTCAGTCTTTCTCAATTCTTAGTTTCGTCAGACCTCTGTCTGGCTGTTAGGTTTATGACTTTGATTACTTAATATAAATAACCAGCGTTGAGACTTTGTTTAAGTTCATAATTAACGAGTAACAACACCCTTTTGGGAATTCATCATTTTGAAGCTTAGAGCATTATTCATTCATAATAATTAGCTTAGCAAAAAGATAAGCAAAGCTAATTCATTATAATTGGCGCCCGAACTTTTTTCGAACACGAGATCCTGACTATTATTACCCATGGCTTCCTTAACTGAGACAACTGCAAATTTCCACCTTCCGGCAAGTCTCGAGGGTAATGGTGTTTGTTTGGACAATTTGTACGAAGCCTGTGGCTCTGACTTGGATATGAATAATCTACACATACCCAAGCATTCTTCACCATTTCGTAATGCACCAGCTTCTTATCACTCTGAGTCGCGGGTCGTAGCTGAGGGAATTCAATCCTCTCAGCGAAGCAGAATGCTTGCCCATTTCGTGCCGCATGCTGGCACAATTCATTTCAATGGTTTGGAGGGGTCTTTAAAGTTCCTCGAAGATCTGGAAGACCATTTTGATTTATATAATATTCCGGAAGACTGCAAGGTCCAAATTGCCGGAACTTGCTTGAGAGATACCGCCAAGACCTGGTATCGGCAGTGGCGAGGGTCGAACCCGGATTCTCATTATGAGAATTTCCGTGCAGAATTCTTGGAGGTCTTTCCTTTCGGCCTCAGTCGAGCTAGCCTTGCCCAACAGCTGTTTTCTCGTCAGCAGGGTCCCAATGATAGCCCTGTTGCATTTGCGTTGGAAACTACACGCCTATATAATCTATGGGATCCACATGCCAGTCATGTTGACATGTTGGATACCCTCGTACAGCAGCTCGACCCATTCTTGCAAGATTTTCTTGAGGTTCGACACCCTACCACTATTCATGAATGCCTTCGCCTCATACGCACGTATGAAGAGCGACATGGCAAACATGCTGCAACTCACCATGCTCGGGCACCCCGCGAGGCTTATTCCGAAAACCCTCAGCGGCATAATAGACAAAACTTTCAGCGCGAGCATACACACGTGCCCACCCAAGCTTCATACGTTCCACCACACAGAAGAGTGGCGAACCAGCAACGAGTTTCGGAGCAAGCTACGGGGTATCGTCATAATGCACAGTATGCTCGACCCCGTTCCACTCAGCAGCATTCGGAACGTTATCATGCTCAGGGCAATAATAATTTTTCTGCCCGTGCTGAGGGCAGACGTAACGAAAAATGAAAATCTCAACAGACACGCGGAGTTCCCGACGCAGGGTGCACGCAATTTTCCTTATCGTGAAAATTTTCCCGATACCCGGCAGGGTCGAGGTTTCCGACCACATGATAACACCACCAGAATTCCTTTAAACTTCCACAGGAAGTAGACGAAGGGTCGGTCCTGCTTCCTGATACCAAACATCCTGACCCTAAAAACAGTATTAGTGACTGTTCAAACTCCTCAGTTGCCTGATGTATTCTTGACACTTGAAGACATTATTGTCGAGACAAAGTTCGACACTGGGTCTGAGATATCAGCCCTAAATACAAAGTTTTGCAATGATGTTTTTCTGCAATACATGTTCAGCCTGCAACGCAGTATTTGCGAGGTGCAAATAACGAAATCTTCAGTATCGCAGGAACTGTCACATTATCTTTAGGGCTGGGAAAAGCTCGTTTTACACATTCTTTCCTGCTTATAGACGAGCTACCCGTGAAATGTCTCATGGGTATGGACTTTATTAACAAGTTTCAAATAACTTTGAATTTTGTACAACATGTGATTTCTTCCGGAACCTGTCGAAATGATTCCGACGGTTCCTGTAGATATTACGAGTTTATTGTTGAGTGACCAATTGAATGAGGGGCAACGAGACCAGCTTTCTCTCCTTTGCAGGAAAGCCCTGGTTTGTTTTCGGATCAACCTGGTTTCACACAGGTGGTTTATCATGTTATTGACACTGATGGTTCGAAACCCATTGCGACGAAACCTTACCCTTGTGCTCCACATAAAAAACAGGAAATGCAACGTCAAATTGCGGAAATGATTAAGCAGGGCATAATCAGGGAATCAACAAGCGCCTGGGCGGCTCCTGCCTTCTTGGTTCCAAAGAAACAACCAAATGAATTTCGTTTCGTGACAGATTTTCGCAAACTCAACCAAGTCACAAAAACAATCAATTATCCCCTACCTGTCATGTCACATATTCTAAATGACTTGTCGTCGACCAAATGGATGTCAACTTTGGATTTGGCAAGTGGATATTGGCAGGTGGCAGTACATCCGGACTCTGTCGATAAAACAGGCTTTGTGACTCCTTTTGGGGCCTATGAATATTTACGTATGCCTTTTGGTTTAGCTTCTGCACCTGCTACTTTCCAAAAGCTTATGGACACGGTTCTCAGACCTGTCCTGGGTCCCCATGTGCATGTCTATTTGGATGATATTATTATCACATCAGAGACTTTTGACGAGCACCTTTCTCTGCTCAAACAGGTGTTCCAACTTATATACAATGCTGGCTTGACGTTAAAACCTAGTAAATGCCAGATAGCGCGGGACGAGATTGTATATCTGGGGTTGAAAATCACTCCCCACGGCTTATTCACTGATAATGAAAAAATTAGGCCTATTGCTGACTTTCCTCGGCCTAAAACAGCAAAAGAACTATCCCGCTTTCTGGGAATGACCGGATGGTATCAGCAGTTCGTCCCCGCTTATGCTACAATATGTGAGCCATTGTATGCCTTAAAGCGTAAATACAAGAAGTTTATTTGGACACCTGAAGCTAACGCTGCATTCGAAACACTGAAGTCTGCATTGACTCAGCCTCCGGTGTTGGCTTTCCCGGATCATTCTAAAGAATTTGATATTTATACTGATGCATCCGGAGTTGGTCTTGGTTGCGTTTTGTCACAAGCTGGGCATCCAATAGCTTTTGCGTCTCGTACTTTAGCCAAAGCTGAACGCAATTATTCAGCTACGGAACGTGAATGTCTTGCTGTTGTGTATGCACTGAATAAATTTCAATGTTATCTTAACGAATTGACAGTTAACATAATTACGGATCATTCTGCCCTTCAGTATTTGAATTCTGCTAAGCACCTATCTCAAAGACTTATGAAGTGGGCTCTGAAGTTACAAGAGAGCAATATCAAAATTTCGTATCAGCCAGGTAATAAGAATCAATTACCGGACGCATTATCTCGCGTTCCGATTAGTGGGGTCCCCACCGAAACTACTCCTGGATGTCAGCCTTTACTTCTGATAGCTGATATCACATCCAGAGAGCAGATAATGGCAGAATTAATAAATGATCCAGATTTTGGGGATATTTACAATTTTTTGCTTGCGGGTTCGTTCCCCTACCAAGTGATCCTTCTCTGGCTGGAAGGTCACAACATTTTGAAGTAATAGAGGGTCTTCTTTATTATACAAAGTCTCGACTACTAGAGCAGAGTTTCGCCCATGTATTCCGCGAACCCTTAGAATGGCTCTTTTAAATGAATTTCATGACAAACCTCTTGCAGGCCATTTAGGTATTCGCAAGACCCGTTGTAGATTGCGGGATGTTGCCTATTGGCCTGGCATGTACCAAAGTGTGCTCGCATACGTTCAATCATGTCACTTGTGTCAGATTAATAATTACCGTAATGTAAGACCGGCCGGTCACTTGAAATCTAGTTCAAGTTCTCATGTATTTGATATTATTTCCATAGATTTATTGGGATCTTATCCATTATCTGTTAAAAATAAAGCTCGTTATGTTTTAGTACTAACTGATAATTTTTCTAAATGGGTTGAAGTTTTTCCCATTAAAGCCGCTACGGCTGAGATTATTTGTAATGTCTTAGTTAATGAAGTATTTTCTAGATATGGTGCACCTAATAAAGTAGTTTCGGATAATGATCCTCAATTTATTTCTGACATTTTTGAAAGAATGTGTGCGAGATTACACATTAAACATAAATTCATTTCCCCATATCATCCCCAGAGTAATCCTGCAGAACGCGTTAACCGAACGCTAGTGAAAATGATTGCGACTTTCGTAATGGACCACCATGAAAGATGGGATGAACATTTAGAACTTTTTGCGTTCGCCCTCCGCTCGTCTGTCCACGAGTCTACTAAAATTACTCCTGCAGAACGTTTTCTGGGTCGCAAAATTAAAACCCCTTTTGAAAATTTAACGGGGATTATCGACGAATTAAACCAGCGACCAACTCCGCAATCAGTACACATTATGGCAGAAAAAGCTCGTGTTGCAATGCTAGGAGCACAAGCGGCTCAAGCACGATATTATAATTCTAGGCGTAGGGAACCAGATCTTGTCGTTGGAGATCTCACTCTCGTGGAAACGCACTTCCAGTCTTCTGTTTCGCATACTTTAGTGAAGAAATTTGCACCCAGCTACGAAGGTCCATATCGGGTGGCAAATGTCTTTGAAAATAATATTGTTCTGGAGAAACCGAACAACAATTTTCATTATGTACATGTTGATCAATGTCGCAAGTATCACGAACGGGATATCGAGTTCATTATCAATCCTACTCAACCTTCTGTTCCACAGACTCAAGAATCTATATCTCATGTTCAACCGCCAGAAATTGTGGACGACCCACCGAACATTTTTGACGAATCACCAGTGATTTTTCCTTCACCCTCCCCCACTCCAGACGAGTTTCTACAACCGCAACCTGATTCTCCCGTGAGACCAAGGCTCGATTCGCGTTCGTCGAATACTAGTATCGTTCCTTTCCCTCCAACCATTGCCAAGACTATTGCTGCGCCGTTTCCGGCTAACTCTGCACCAACGCGGGATACTTCTTCTTTGAATACCTCATCGGAAAGTATTCCTATAGGCAAAATCCAAACATCGCCCTGCACGACCGCTGAATTACAGCAGCGACTCAGAGGCGTCGGACATTTCGGATTTGTCAGTTATGAATCCAACATTTAATATTCCACACCGTCCAGCACCACCAAAAGCTGGGCGCAAACGTCACTTGTCTCCCCAATCTGCTTCGCCGCAACAGCGACGAAGGCAGAAATCTTTGCATCCGCCCGGGTTTCGCCCCTGGAACCTCCGTTCAGGGCAAACAGGGCCGATGCCTGCTACTACTATCATGCCCCGTGGGCGTAAACGAAAACAAGCGATGTGGCCGGAGACACGTCCCTCCAAAAAGATACTGGAAGGACACAACGGGCCCCAGCATCAAGGGACTTCATATCCAAAGCCTGGGGAGCCCGTTCCTATCAGCCGCAGCAGGGATTTCCGGACCGCCAGACTTCTGACGTTCCTGACCGTTCTTCTCAGCCGCAGGGATTTCCAGACCGCCAGACTCCTGACCGTTCCTATCAGCCGCAGCAGGGATTTCCAGACCGCCAGACTCCTGACCGTTCCTATCAGCCGCAGCAGGGATTTCCGGACCGCCAGACTTCTGACGTTCCTGACCGTTCTTCTCAGCCGCAGGGATTTCCAGACCGCCAGATTCCTGACCGACAACAGACCGATGTTCCATTACCGTCCCGGAAGAGATCCAAGCCACCTGATTTCCCCAGTCCCATTAGGCCTGGAAAACGTTTTCGCACTAGAATTTTTTATGCGTCCTCGAGATAAGTAAGTTCTCGTGGACAGGTTCTTTTCTCAGTTTATTGTTTTTCCTGCTCGACCAGTTGGCGTGTCAGAATTTCTTTTTTTCGTGTGGGCCTATGCATTCTTTTTGTGTATATATGTGTGTTTTTTTTTTTTATATTTCTTCTATGTCCATCTACTAATCCACTTTTTTTGTATATATCTATGTGCTTAGGGGTAAAATAATAAAATTGTTACTGTTAGGCAGCTCCAGGTAAATTTCGCTGCTGATACAGTTGTTCTGTATTTCCACGCATGAGGCAAACGTAATTTGAAATGAAAATAATAAAATTGTTACTGTTAGGCAGCTTCAGGCAATCTTCGCTGCTGATACAGTTGTTCTGTATTACAACGAATGAGGCACGTAATTTGAAATTAAAAAAGTGATTCCTGCTAGGCAGAATAAAAGGAAAGTATGCCGATGCAGGTTTGGTTTGTTCTACACTACAAATTTCACAGTCGAATACAGATTCGTAAATTGTTATGCCAAGTTGATAATGTAAATACGGCTACCACCAAACAACAAATAAAAAAAAGATCGAGAAACGTCAATCATCGAAATGTAAGACTTACACTCCAAAATTGATAGATTTTTCGAAACCAAAAAAAAAAAAAAGAAAAAAAAAGAAGAAAAAATTAAGGGGGAGATGATGTAACGTATACTCTATATTCACTTTCCTTTTGATTTTACTATCTCTGGTTATTTTATTTTACTATGTAAATTATCTTCCTACTGAACGGAATATTATTTCACCCGCTGAATGAGATCTGGCAATGAGTGTAAGTCATGACGTGGTGGTAGCTCGTATATAGGCGCGTTCATCGAGAAGTGAGGAGTTGTGTTGTTGCGTTGTTGTTGTGTTGTTGCGTTGTTGTTGTGTTGTGGCGTTGTAGTTGTGTTGTTGTGTAGTAGTGATATATGAGTGCCTTAGTTGACCAGGAGTCATCATAATAAACAAGTTGTTCTGTAAGTTCAGTCTTTCTCAATTCTTAGTTTCGTCAGACCTCTGTCTGGCTGTTAGGTTTATGACTTTGATTACTTAATATAAATAACCAGCGTTGAGACTTTGTTTAAGTTCATAATTAACGAGTAACAACACCCTTTTGGGAATTCATCATTTTGAAGCTTAGAGCATTATTCATTCATAATAATTAGCTTAGCAAAAAGATAAGCAAAGCTAATTCATTATAACTGCATAAATCGCTTAGGAATTGTTAATATCAGGGCTTGAAAAATACCGTGCCTGAGATTCCCGGGGCATATATATTATTAAGTAAAGCTGGTTGTATGTGTGTGTCCAGGAAAAATTATCTTTTACGATAACAAATCAGAACCCTCACTTTTTTTTACATATTTTGAATTTTCGTTTTAAAGGTCTGTACTCAAAATGTTCAGTGCATAAATGCGTGATGATGATGCTGAGATTAGTATTTGAGAAATTTAGTAATCTGCCATGTTCCTTTTGTGGAAGTTTTCACCCTTTGTCAATAAACACAGGCTGCTAGTTCCATCAGAGGCATGCATTCAGTTACTGGCTTTAAGAAACATTTGGAGCAAAATTATATATGCTTCCAATTTCTGGACCTAGAGCATAATATAATTAAAGAAGGGATATTCTTCTGTTCTTGGAACTTCGTAACAATAATAAAACTTCCAGTGATTGGCAGTGAAAAGCAGCATGACATGAGATGACTATCTTTTTTCTTGTAGTAGAAAATTCTATTCTGAACTTCATTTTAAAATTTAATTGCCCAGTCTGCGCAACTATATTTTTTGTTTAAAAGACTAGGCCAATGATTTACATGCATCTCGGGCATGATAACCTGATACATATAAATAAAAATATGTACAGTACATAATTTCGTACGTATAGATTAATTAAAACATATATTTCTTTATTATTTCTTTAGGAAAAACTTTCCATTACAAAAAAAATGCCTTTGCTTGTCTCTATGGGCACTATTTCGCAATTACAGCATTGCAATTTTATGCCTAACGAAAATTTCTGTAGTACATACCAACTTTTTAATGAAAATTTCTTAATGTTTTAAGGAAAATATATTGCTGCAGAATTTTTTCTGTCTCCTTGAATTTTGTTATAACGAGCTTCTACTGTTACTCTTTTTTTTACTGAATCTGGTAAAAGCTGGCCATGAAAATGACAGGAAACTATATCATGTACAGTTTCTTTTCTTTATAAATGTAATTAATGTTAAATGAAAAAATATATATAATGCGTTCTAAATTTCTGTGAGTGAAATCTGTAGCTGTGTCACTTTAAACAGGACTTGAAAAATATCTGAAATGTCACATGCCCAGCTAGGTAAGTACACAAATTATTTACGTACCCAGATAGTAAAACCTGAATGCCCAAGAAAATTTATATTTTAAGATAAATCAGAAGCCAATTCTTTTTTAAGTTAAAAGATAGGAATTTTTTTACATGTTTTGCATTTCTGTTTTAAGATGATAGTGCACAAATTGGTACAAAATGATACGACGAAATTGTTTTTTGAGAAATTTAGGGATTCTGCCGTGTTCCTTTCATTTAAGTTTTTTTTTTTTTTTGCCCATTGTCACTAAACACCTGATTTGTACATCAATGAAAAATTGTTTCACTATCTTCAGGTATTCCCAAGATATTATAAATACAATTATTTAATAGCATTCCAAAAGGTTTTTGTGTTCCGAAATGGTTTCCTTGTGGCAACACGCCAAGGGAAGGACCACCTTATCACTGAAGTGATTTCTAAAACATCCCAAACAGAAAAATTTAATATTTTAGAAATATTGATGATATTCGTTAATGTTCTACAATGATTCATTCAGAATCAGGGTCTAAGCAAGCGTTTCTTCTCTGGGTGGGGGTCTGAGATTTGAAATGATGCCCCATCAAGTTCAAGCTTCCACTTCTATTCAAGTTTTTTTTTCTTTCTGATACCTTAAATATGGGGAAGCAATATGATCTTTCAAAGGCAGCACTTGCAGTTTTTGACATAATTTTACTAAAAATGTGAAAAGTAGGTAAATATCCAAAAATTAGAAATAAGAAATGACCGTAAAAGTAGAGGAAACACTGACAACACAGTGCTCAGTAGAATGTAAACTGAAATAGCACAGAAGGTAATGAATGTGAAAACAAGTAAAGCCTGACTCAACCCTATGTGAAATGTAGTACTAGTCAAAACCTTAATGAAAAACTAACTTGGACACCATTGTGGATTGAATACCCTATAGACGCAGCGCAATGTACTCGGATACCAGTTCGTAGATCTGTTTGTCATTAATATAACGTGTAAATATAAGAATATGCCTGTATGTGTCCTTACTACATAACTGTCCTTTTTATTCATTTATGCAAATACTGTATTAGTACATGTGCGAATTAAAATGTCTAAAAGGAACAATGTATTGTTCAACCAACTGTGTACAGAGTTCGTAAAGCCTAACGTCAAACAAATCTGTGTGTAACTGATGTCATTATTTATCAAATTGTAATAAACCTAATTTTAGGCTATGAAAATATCATTACTCACATTTAAAACTAAATTGATTGGTAATAAACCAAGCATCAAACACTTTCACACTCACACACTACCACAAAAGACATACATTTACCTGCCTACTCTTCCACAAAAAATGTGTATTTACTGTAAAAGTCGTGCGACTACTTGCCGTGAGGCTTAACTGAATATGGTCAAAGTTATAAATACAGGGATTGCTCTGAAATTCAAATGAGCATGGTCAGACTTTTTAATTTCAGATTACGGCTTAACTGAAAACTGTATTCAGTTAATTAAGCCTGTGAAATTCAGTCTTAGCTGAATTCAGTCAAACCGTATTTTTAAGGAATTGCTCTTCAAATTACGGCTTAACTGAAAACAGTCGATTTTTTTACGTGCATTGCCCTTCAAATTACGGGTCAGTATTTACGGTTGAGATCTTAATTTTACTAACTTTCACGAAAACGGGCCAGGCCGTAATTTTACGGGCAATGGTCGAACCTCTAGCTGCCGGGCGCTGCTCGTAATCTAAAGGCGAAATTTTTAACAGTGTGTAAGGTAAGTTTACTTGTTAAACTAATTGTTATTTTTAAGTGACCCCTGCATGTTCTAAAATGTGATGTTTTAAGTTTATTTCAAGCACTTATACAGAACGGTAGATCAGAAACCCTAAGCCTTTTTTGTTATTAGAAAAGGTATGGCCACAGTTTAGTCTTTTTGTTTATTTTTTCAAATCTTATGATTGCAATAGTTATTTTTATAGCCTAAACTTATTACATAATTTTTTTAAACAATTTCTCAAATACCTGTATTCCATAATTTTTCGACTGCCATCTGGCGAACTCCCCCATCCCATCAAAAATGGCAAGCAATGACTTATTTGCAGTGTTAAAATTAGAAATAAATATTCTACAGGCCCAGCGGACCTCGCGAATTTCCAAATCACTGGTCAGCCAAAAAATAAATAAATAAATAAATAAAAAAAAAACAGTACAGATTTACAGTATATCTAGAAAATAAGGTATCATTTTCATTGGAGTAGTATATCGTAAATTTAGAACAATGTGTGTGTGTACACATGAAGATATTTCTAATAAATAAAACAAAACATGGTACGCAGTGGGAGAAATTTGAAAAAAAATGTGACCAGTGTATACCAAAAGTTGGTAGTTCCCTTATTTTTATTCGTCCAGAAATTGCACAAAATATATTAATACATACTTGCCAACTTTTACGGTTTATCTGTAAAATTTATGGATTTTTGCTTGATTTTACGGATTTATGGATACAGGTCTTTTTTTTTTACGGATTTGTTAATATTTCGATTGCTGAATCAAAATTATTGCAATGAAATTATCAATGAAAACTCAATCAAAATTATGTGCAATGATTGCTGAGTTGCTAATAAATTGCACATATTGCTATAAGAAAGGTCACACTAAAAATGAATGCTGGCATACTTACACCTAAATATACCTATTTATTTTAAATATAATAGTATTTGATTTTATATTTGACAGTAGCTTACTTGCACTCTAATAAATCATTTGATATTATCTTTGTTTACAGCACATTTTATATAAATAAGGATCAGTACATGTTGTGAGGTTGAACTGAACATGTACTGATCCTTATTTATATAAAATGTGCTGTAAATAAAGAGCATGTCAAATGAGCCAAAATTCGGCGTTAGGTTGAACCATAATTTGGCGTAAAGGTTGAACCATAACTTGGTGTAAAGGTTGAACCATAACTTCGTGTAAAAGGTTGAACCTTTTACACCAAGTTATGGTTTTATGTTTCCGCAAGTTATGGTTGCAGCAAATTTTTTCCTTACTTACTTCATAGTTTGGTTCAACCGGGCACCAAATTTTTAACGGTGTATTCTTTTCGTGTTTGTCTGACTAGGCTGCTTTATTTTCATTAATAAGATTTACATACTTACGCAATAAATATAGTATGTGATCAAAAGTATCTGGACACCACTCTTGACTTATGGATTTACCCATATACGTCACAGACATGTCCCATACAAGCATAAAAAGACGCACTTGGTCTGGAAAATATTATATACAAGCATGAACAGTAGAATGGGCCGTACGAAACAGCTCAGTGGAGATCAATGGATGCCATCTTAGCAACAAGTCAGCTTGGAATTCTGCTTTGGTGCAGCTCCTGCCGTCAACTGAATGTGATATTACTGTGAAGTGGAGACGTCTAGGAGTAACAACAGCGAAACAGCAACCTGGCGAGCCACGTAAAATGTGAGTTCGTGACCACCTAGGGCTGAAGCGGTTGGTGCAACTAAATCACTTGTCTTTGGTTGCAACCCTCACCACCTAGTTCCAAAATACCCTCTGAAAAAACGCCGTAATCATAACTGTTCGTCAAGAGCTGAAAGGAATGAGTTTCCATGGCAGAGCAGCTACACACAAGCCTAACATCAGCAAAATCAACGCCAGCCGTAGGTTGCAGTGTTGCAAAGATCGGTTCCAGTGTACTCTGGAGCAGTGGAAATGCGTTCTCAGGAGTGCCGAATCACATTTCACCGTCTGGTCGTCCGACGGGTAAGTCTGGAGTGGGGAGGTTGGCAGATGAACGCTACCTGCTCGACTGTGTTGTACCAATTGTGAAGTTTTGTTAAGCCCTGGGACGGTTTTTTCAAGGCTTGAGCTGGATCTCATAGCTCCAGTGCCCGGGAATCTCAACGCTGTGGTCTATAATGACATGCTCGATAATTTTGTGCTTCCAATATCATGGCAATAGTTCGGGAAGGCCCTTTCAAAGTAGAAAGTGCCCCAGCCCAAAAACCGATTTTCGTGAAGCAATGGTTTCATGAGACGTGTGTAGAAGAATTTGAGTTGCCTGCAATATGGTTTGATGAGACGTGTGTAGAAGAATTTGAGTTGCCTGCAATATGGTTTGATGAGACGTGTGTAGAAGAAATTGAGTGGCCTGCAATATGGTTTGATGAGACGTGTGTAGAAGAACTTGAGTGGCCTGCAATATAGTGTGTGTAGAAGAACTTGAGTGGCCTGCAATATGGTTTGATAAGACCTGTGTAGAAGAACTTGAGTGGCCTGCAATATGGTTTCATGATACGTGTGTGGAAGAACTTGAGTGGCCTGCAATATGGTTTGATGAGACGTGTGTAGAAGAACTTAAGTGGCCTGCAATATGGTTTGATCAGTCGCGTGTGGAAAAACTTGAGTGGCCTGCAATATGGTTTGATCAGTCGCGTGTGGAAAAACTTGAGTGGCCGATATAAATGTAGTCATCAAGTTGACGTTGCCAGTCATCTCAAAGGATGACTGGGAACGGCAAATTCAAGTAAGGACGAATTTCCCAACATTGGGTACCGACCTAACGTTCTTGACCAAATATTATGGAAAGCAATTTCTCCAGAATTATACCAAAATCTAGCGGAAAACCTTTCCTGCACAGTGGAAGTTGTGATAGTAGCAAAGGGTAGACCAACTCAACATGAATTCCTTTCCAGGTACAGGGAGTTTGTGCAGTCCAGAAACCTTTGATCGACATTAATTTCTTTCCAATTACACGGAGTTTGTGGAGTACAGATACTTTTGATCGATATTAATTTCTTACCAATTACAGGGAGTTACTTTTTGATACTTTTGATCGATATTAATACCTTTCCAATTACAGGTAGTTTTGTTCTGTATACTTTTGGTCAGATAGTATTATATCCAGTAGCGCACACAGAAACTTAAAGAGGGGTGGGCCCATGGGCCGTGGGACACAGAATTTTCCAAGGTGCACGTGACTACCCCCTAAATTTGCTGGGAAAAGTAGACAGGTGGCATAACCATTAAGAAGGAGTTTGACTTTTGTACATTTATTCTTATCCAGTTACTATTTAGTAATGTTGCAGTACAAGAAAGTTAAAGGATTAGAAGAAGCAGTACATGAAATTCTTTTCCTGGTTAGATTTTTCTACGTTTATTTAACAGAACTCCCTTATAATTATATAATTATACGGTACATGATTAAGAAGTATATGTAGATAGCGTGTAGTGACTTTTTGCTTCAAACTTCGACGTAATAATTTTCCGCTCTGTCATCTGTCAGCTGAAGGGGCGGGCCCCATCAGCCCTCCCTGGGTGCGCGCCACTGTATGCATCAAGTAACTGAAAAAGTTGGTGTTGTTTTTCTTATTTTTTTATACTTGAACCATCACATAAACCAACCAGAGTTGGTAACAAAACACTTTGAGGTTTGCATGAAAAATGAACGCACCAAGAAAACCATACAACACTAAATTATTAAAACATCCACCAAAAAATCTGGAAATTTCAAGTTTTTAACTCATATTTTCGTTGAGCAATGGAAAATACAGTCATTTGTTTGCTTAAAAATTGTGCTTTTAATTTATTAGTTTGAAAAGCTCACAACAATTAAATTATCTGAAATTCAATACAGCTTCCTGTTTTAATGGACTTGGAAATAATTTTCCATAGCTATTACTTTAGGGACCCACTTAACAATATTAGTTTAGGGTCCAACAAGGCCTTACAAGGGCATTGACTGTTCTATGTGTCCTTCGTTAAATGTGACGTCCTCGTATTCTCGAACTGAATGTAATGATGGAATTCCAAATTTTCTCATTAGTGCAAGTCCGGCTGAGTCCCCAAATGCTGTTATTGAGCCCAAAATAAAGGTATCAGTTCACTGTACTAGCAGCACTACGTGTTGCACCAGTGGAGCCTAGTGATCTCACGTGTATCTTTTTCGGACCAGACAATATTTGTATAAACGCGCTACAGGGGTTCTACATCGCAATATATATATAGATATATAATAATATGGTTATTATATATATATATATATATATATATATATGGTTTTGTGGCCTAGGGAGCATGACCAACCGACAATTTTGGCTGGCCTTGTCGCTTTGTTGGTACTAGAAAGGCCACTCCCACAGGTTGATGCTCTCCTGATCACGGCAACCTGTTCCAGTTTTTTACTTGTTTTGAAATTTGTATTTTTGTTCTGTAATATTTTCATTCTATATATATATATATATATATATATATATATACAAATGTATATACCATATTCGACAAGGTGTTGGAACACATTGAAAGGTATGCGCTTCCATTCAGTACACAATGCTGCCTCTAACTGTTGCTTAGTAGTAGGCCTTGGTTCCAAACTTCTTATGCGGCGCTCTAATTCATCCCATAGGTGCTGTATGGGTTTAAGATCAGGGATCTGTTCTGGCCAATCCACACACGATACGGAATTAGCGTCAAACCACGCCGTAACGATCCTTCCTTTATGGCTTGGTGTATTATCCTGTTGGTACTAACAAGGCTCGGTTCCATAGTATTGCCACAGCGTTAGTAGGGCATAATTGTCCAGAATATCGAGTTTGACGAGCTGGTTAACATGTTTGTCCATGATAACCAATTGGCCGGGACCATACCACGAAAAAGACCCCCACACGAGTACACTGCCAGCTCCAAACTTGACCGTAGGAACAGTACACTGTGGTAAATAACGTTCCCCGGCTGCCGTCATACCCACACACGGCTATCAGACTGATGGATCGTGTATCTAGATTCATCAGTCCATAGGACCCGTTTCCATTGATCTACGGTCCACGATAAATGTTCTTTGCACCATGCTGAACGACGAGTAGCATTCCGAGAGGAGATGAAAGGCTCCTGAGCAGCCGCACGACCACGGTAACCCATGGAATGAAATTTTCTGCGAATGGTACGTGTACACACTGAGGTTCTAGCATTTTCACTCACCTGTACACTCAGGGACTCAGGTCTTGTGCAGTACTCCGTCAATTGGCTGTAACGACTCTCCTGAGGCTTCGACGCCCTCTATCGCTGATTTTGTTTGGTCTGCGGGTACGTTTTGCTGCTTCAGGCACACCATGTGTCTTCCACTTATTCAGTACATCCAAAGCAGTTGACTTGGGTATGTTTAAACGCCTCTCGGTTTCTTTTATGGACAACCCACTAATATAACACACAACAATCTTTCCTTTCTAAAAGTCAGTTTTCTTCCGCCGCGACATTTTCACTCAACCTCATAGTGCGATATTATCGCGGTCAGCTGCAGGCTTGTTTTTATACCGTTTGTAGCTGTACCTCGCATCTTAACAACGCAGGGGATACGTTCATTTGCTTTTAAAGGGGTGTCCGGTGACTTTTGTCAATATACAATGTATATACATGTATATATGCATACTGAAATGGTGCATGCTTTGTGTAACCAGGAGGGATAAGAAGAGGAACTCATGGATCAGAAAAATGACAAGAGTGGAAGACATCATGATCACAGTAAAATCCCTGAAATGGCAATGGGCTGGACATATTGCCAGAAGGACAGATCATCAATGGACAACCGAAATTCTAGACTGGATTTCTAGGGACAGGAAAAGAGCCAGAAGAAGACCACATGGGAGATGAGTGGATGAAATTCGAAAGTATGCGGGAGTAACATGGAGGAGGCTGGCACAAGGCAGACCGTTGTGGGAGAAAATTGGGGAGACCTTCGTCCAGTAGTGGATTGGTAATGGTTGACAATGATGATTATGATGATAGATATATATCTTTAACAGTTTTGGGCAATTAATTATTGTACCAGTGTGCACGGTGGGTGGAACTAATTATTCCTAATTATTTTCATTAATATAAATAATAAAACTTAATTTATTTAATAAGTGCATATAATAAACTTAATTTCTTTTTTATTTGTGGGCTCTACGTAAGTTCTTCTTATGAGTGTTGCGTTGTTATGGTCTCATGCATTTTACGCATTTTTATTTAAAGCTATGAATTTTTTTTTTATTTTACCAAAATAAAAGGAAGACAACGTACTTTATTATTGGTATTTCTTACATGCCAAATCATTTAACCATCTTTTCTTTCGCGTACTTCATTTGGAATTCGCAAGAGTTAGATTGCAAAAAGTAATACGTCGTAGGAAAAAATATTTTGCTTGATATTTTAAATTTTTTTCATGAGCCCACAGAATCACATGAGACTCACATTAAACGTCGATTCCAAAATCCGATGCAATCACCGTGGACACATATTGAACGCCCTAAATACCGATAGAAACATTGAAGGGACTCATTAAATGTCGATTGTAAACGCCGATAAAAAGCATGACGGACGCACATTAAACATCCATACTAAATGCTGACAGAAACATCGCCGGCACATATTATACGTCATACTGAGCGCCGATAGAAATACCGCGGGCACAAATTGTCGTCGACACTAAAATAAAACTCTTTGTCATATGACATAATATCTTTTCTGGAAGAAAAACTTTTACTGAAGCAAAAGTTATGAATTTCACTGCTTTTGTAAAATAAACATTTGCTTAGATGAGACGACTTCCTTTTTCGCGGATGTGCACGTTGCAGTTTCCTCTCTATGGACTGGGGATTATAAAACATTAGATACGTGTTACTGAAGGAAAATGACGGAAAACGTACAAGTCTTTGTATTTCGAAAGCTCTTGTTCTTTTGCCTAAAGTGTGACAGAAAACAAAAAATTTCTTTACGAATTAATCTTACCGTACTCAGTTATCCTTATTCTCAAAATAATCTGAGCTCCTTGAAATATCAAAAAGAATGATATGGTATTAATTATGATGGGCTTTGTGATTATTAGCTGATAATCAGGAAAGGGAAGTCTTACAAAAATCTTGGTGAACGTATCTACTGATACCAGGAGAAACAGTATAGCGTCGTGGCTGAGTAGTCGTTGATTATCCGCATGATTGAAATAATCATATCAATGACATTCTTGTAAATAATTAGTTTGCGAAACGTTAGCAGGATGGAAGTTATCTGCTGTTCAGTTTCAAAGTGGACCAAAATAACCTCCTTGGCGGAACTCTCTAGTACCTAAGTCTATGTCTTGGCCTCGTTCTTCAACTGCTTAATAATTTTCTGAGAGTAATTAGCTGTCATTCGTGGAAGCTAAAGCTCGTAAATCCACTTTGACTTTGATTAATGGCTAAAAGAAGAACTACAGGGTCTTCCAAAAGTCTTGCCTTAAATCTAGGAAATTACTATAAAATAGCTACACTGACATAAAATGTCTGCGTTTGAAAGGTAAACATATGAATTTTTTTATGATACGAACTAACACAGTTTCATATTTGCCCCCTTAGTTACACGGAGGATCAGAGGGTTGCACGGCTTTTACTGTCATCAGTTAAATAAAATACAGTGAAATCCGCTTAATACAATTTTTAAGGACCGACGCAAATTAGCGTCTTAAACGGGAAAACGTCTTAACCGGAAAGAGAAAATAAACAAGGCCTACGCTACGTACCTTTGTATATGTCGGCTGCGTATTTACGAAACTGTTGAAGAACACCAAAAATAATAGTTTTAAAAAAATTATAGAAAGAAAACAATTTTCTGTAGTCACAAACTGTATTACCGGAAAATATTAATAAAAAAATATACATGAAAACATCACGTAGATTATAAAAATTATTTTGTTCTTGTACAATATTTATACAACTGTAATTCACTTTCTTTACAGTTTCTTAAAATAATTCTCAATCTTATTTTGTTTTATTTTTTTAAGAGAGGAATTCAGAATTATCGTTTCTAACTGAATAATTTTACTGAGGGTGTCGTCAGAAACTCCAATCATGCTGGACACAATCAGCGAGGGAATTTATGCTGCGGCTTCGTTGGCGGTGGCGCAGGCTCTTCTTCCTCGCTCTCCTCGTTTGTAGTAGTACTCGCAGAATTATGTTCAACACAATTTCTTGTACTGTTCGAATCTCATAAGTTGCGAAACCATCATCGGCAGACTCGTATCCAGGAAAATTCACGAAAACGGGATCTTCTTCGACTTCGTCATCAGGTTGCAGCGCCGGTTCATTTTGCGGCCAATTGATGCCTGCTTTAATGAAACAGTTCTTAATTACCTCGGGGCAGCCTCATCCTAAGAGCTTATTAAGCGGGATTCGAAGCATGTTAAATAGGGTATATTTGAACTTATTTGCCTCTGAATTCTAGGGACAGCGTGAAAATTGTGTTTTAAGCGGGAAATCGTATTAACCGTGAACGTATTAAGCGTAAATCATATAACAGTGAGCGTATTAAGCTGTAAATCGCATTAACCGGCAGCGTATTAAGCGGATTTCACTGTATTCCGGACTCGGGCCGGATCGGATCGGACCTATAGCCGAAGATTTAGCATTGTTTTTCTGCAGTGAAGAAAAACGTTTCGATTCCCAAACTGAAGGCGTATTCGTTAGATAATCAGAGGGCACACCGGAAGCATTAATTGATTAATTACTGCTGAAACCAAAAATCTTGGCTGTAAATTGAGAACATGAAGTGGAACGATTAGTTCCTTTAAAGGTTGAAATCAAATTCCATTTTCATTTCGTTTACATTCGCGACTAAAACGTGACGTTCTTTAAGTTTCCCGAGAAATGTTTACATTAACGTAGTTTTCAGCTACACGAAACCAAAACTAGAAAAACCCTTCGGCGCCACTCGTTGCTACAACGGAGATGCGGAAGTACTTGTTTACATAACTGGAGATTGAGAGCTGTCTTGTTTATACACTGCCGGAAAGTGAAAAAAGAACACCAACAAGGAATTGGTAGAAGATCATGAAATTTACATATGTTAATGGGGTCGAGTTTACGTAGGTGTGATGATAATGTTGGGACCAACCGGTGAGCGCTTATTCCACAGCATGGCATAATATGCAAATTATCGTCGGTGGTATTTAAGGAGTACGGCGAAGTGAATGTAATCAGTCGTAGGCGTACGGATACGTGCGAAGAACCTGAAGAAGCTGCAATGCCTGGACATGGAAGACGTGTACGATTTCAACAGTTATCGGACTTTGGGCGAGGTCGTCTAGTCGGACTCCGCGAGGCCGGGCGGTCGTATCGTCGTATTGCGGAACGTATTGGACGGGAAGTATCGGTAGTGGTTCGATGGTAGCGTAGATGGTCCGAGGAACATTCCCACACGAGAAGACGTGCAACAGGGAGTCACAGACGGACTGATAAGCGGACCGATCGACGCAAAAAAAGAGCAGCGTTGTCAAGCAGAACATCAACTGCGACGCAAATCCGAGCTGCCGTGTCACCTGAGGTGACTGTGCGAGCAATCCGCAACCGTCTACTGGATGCAGGACTACATGCACGGGTGCCTCTGGCATGTGTACCTCTGACTCCAGCCCACCGTCAGGAAAGGCTGCAGTGGTGCCGCCAAAGTCTGCACTGGAGAACGCAATGGCGATCTGTCGTGTTCAGCGATGAAAGCAGATTCTGCTTGGGAGCCTCCGATGGCCATATGCGTGTTCGCAGACGCATAGGGGAGCGTCTACACCCTTCTTGCATCCGCCAGCGACACACAGGGCCTATACCTGGTCTCCTGATGTGGGGAGCGATCAGCTATCACTCCCGTACCCAACTAGTGTTTGTACCGCGTACGTTAAACAGCAGCTCCTACATCAACAACATCATTCAGCCCGTTGTTGTGCATTTGTATGGTCGGTCCATCGTGGGGTTTTCCAGCAAGATAACGCACGTCCACACAAGGCACGTGCAACGCAACATGTACTTCAGGGTGTGAGACAACTTCCATGGCCTGCAAGTTCACCGGATTTGTCCCCCATTGAGCACGTGTGGGATTTTATGGACAACGACTTATCCGGTCTCCACGGCCAGATACGACCATCCCCGATTTACGCGTCCAGGTTGAGGATGCTTGAAACTCAATACCCCAAACTTACATCCAACATCTGTTCGACAGACTCCATGCCAGAATTGCACAGTGGGACGCAATTCATTGCGGTTCAACCTCGTACTAACCATGTTTCATGGAAATGTTATTTTTCAGTTTACCAGCAAATACAACTGTATTTTGCCATAATGTTTGGATCACGTTATCCTCTGTATTCCGTTATTATGCTGTATAAATTTCGTTGGTATCAGACGTCTCCTTCTTGGTGTTCTTTTTTCACTTTCCGCCAATGTAATTACATGTAGAAGTAGAAAAGCGTTTACATTTGTAACAGAATTGTGAAGTCAGGACTAAACCTCATCTGTGGGAGGAATTCCTATGAGAAACGGCGCCTCTCTTTGTGCTACATCCCATTTTCGAATAAGGTAGTTCAATTTAACAGGACACTTTTGTTCCCCAGCGCAGGGGGCATTCCAACTTTTCTGAGTCGCGGACAACATGGCAAAACACACCGATGAGCCGTTACATTTTGACCAACCCCTCATCCTAGAAAAATGAGCGCTCCTGGAGACCGAACAGTAGCGCAGGTGAAGTTCACAGAGCAGAATATGAACAATCCGAGGACCGGCTTTCGGTTAGTAGAGTATTCGGAGTCAGAATGGGAAAACGGAAAAGCTGCCGATTTATCGGAGTTTGATAAAGGACAAACTGTGATGGCACGGCACCTGGGAACTACGATCTCGGAAACGGCCCGGCTTGTGGGTTGTTCACGTGCCGCTGCTGTGAGTACGTATCAAATAGTGAGTACGTATCAGTACGTATCAGGTGGTGCACAGATGGCCAAACGACGAACCGTCGTCCAGCGGGGTGTCGTCCGCAGCTCACTGATGTCAGAGGGGAGCGAAGACTGTCGCGCATTGTTCACAGTTACCGCAGTGCTACAGTGCGGCGAAACATCCGCAGAGACAACAGTGGTGATCAGAGCAACGTGTCACAGCACACAGTTCATCGCAGCTTTCTGAGCATGGGCCTGCGTAGCCGAAGACCCAGCCGGGTCCCCATGTTCACTAAACGTCAGAGCCAACTACGCATGAAATCGGCCCAAGATAATAGAGATTGGACAGTGCATGATTGGAAAACGGTGACCTGGTCTGACGAATCAAGATTCCTGGTACATCATTTAGACGGTAATCGACGCAGATACGCTGATTACCAACGAAGGCTATGGCACCTGGATGCACTGTTGGGTGGAAACAGGCCGGCGGCTGCGGTGTTATGCTGTGGGCGATGTTTTGTTGGGACACTTTACGCCCCGTTATCCCAATGAAACAATCCCTGACAGCTATCAGGTATCTGAACATCGTTACGGACCAAGTTCATCCATTTATGGCAACTGTGTTCCCTGCTGCTAATGGCCATTACCAACAGGATAATGCACTATGCCACACTACCAAAATCGTCAAGACGTGGTTCGAGGAACATAGTGGTGACCTTCTGCTAATGCCCTGGCCTCCAAATTCAAGTAACATGAACCCAATCGAACATTTGTGGTTCGACTTGGAAAAGCTGGTTCGCGCTAAATCACCACCACCCAGAAAGCTACGGAAATTGGAGGACCTGCTGTTCACATTATGGTACCAGATACCCCAAGATACCTATCGCCACCTCATCTAATCAATGCCTCGCCAAGTGACTGCTGTTTTCCTGGCTAAAGGAGTCAAAAGACAACGTTCCACGTCGTCTTTTGAAACACTAGGACGTCCAATTCTTGGATTGTCCAACGCACTCCCAGTTTGTAGAAATTTATCTTTCAAATGCTTAATTAATTTGGCTTCAGGAGAACTACTGAAATATGTATGAATATTTATAATCAATTGAATTACTGATTCAGTTTCTAAACTACGCCACACATATCACTTCTTTCTACTCATGTGACATTGTAGTTTATGGCTATGAACAGGAAAAACAACTGGCGCCATCTACAGGCAATGATAAACAACGAGACTTCATATGTTGTTCTCTAAAACTTCAAATGCTTCAAACGATGCAAATTGTATTGAGTTGGAAAGAAAGTAATGTCGGATGACGAGGTACCCAAAGTCGAAGCCCCGCCCACGGCGCACATTAGACACAGAGATTGCGCAGCACATCGGCATGACATCAGCAGGTACGTGGCTTAAGTCAGTGGCAGTTAGCCGTCTGAAGGCGAAGAGTGTGACTTCAGCCAACATGGGAGTGGACAAGGAGCATAACCACCTTTGCAAGCTGTAATATGAATTTAGTCACAGTGGCGGGCGGTGACTACGTGCTACGTGCTATAGCACGCTAAAATATTTGAATTGAGATTCATATTATAGCGTTAACGAAATAATGCACGTCGTATTTCTGTTCCTCATTCATATTGTTTATTTTAGCTGAAAGTGCATGCATATGATTTGTTGCCAGCACATAATCTGGTGTTTAGAGGAGCCGTAATGAAGTTTCCTGTTCGCCATTAGGTCTGTGTTGTCGCTTAGCACGATCATAACAGAGTGATTCTGCCGCCGCCTACGTGTTCGGTCTTTCCTGCTGTATACCAAACAGTACGGCTCCAAGAGCGTGTGATTCCTGCTGCCTACGCCACATTCCTCTTGAGTCCTCAAGCCGGATACGAGGGTCTTCCAGCGTGCTGAATTCCATTGAGCACAATATAGAATAACCAGACGCAAACGTCGTTGACATCCTATCCCACCTTTTTCCTATTGGAACTGAGTCAGTGCAAAATTTTACCCACAACTCCTTCCGGATGAGGTAGTTGACCCAAAACAGAAGGAAAGCTTTCTGATTGTTACCAGGCTCTCAAGAAATTTGCGCGATCAATCAGTTAAATTCTTTTTGTGCACCTCTATGTTTTGTTCTTTGTAGTGAAATTTTCGTAATCGTTTAAATTCCTGAATGGGAGCTGCAATTAATTCAGTAGGTTCTTTGTTGATAGGATCATTTTCTTCAAGAACTTTCGAGGGAAAAATTGAAGTAAAATCCTAAGGATCTTAAGTAAAAATAAATCTTAAGTAGAATCCGTTCAAGTAAATCCTATGCAAGGTTCATTCTATGTTCGTGATATTTGGGGAAGACCTAAAAATTGAGCTTGATGAAAGTGCAATTGTTTATACTTTTTTTACATTATTAGGAACGAGGACTCCTGATATGCTTATGCGACCATAGGGTCAGTTAAACACCGTAATACGTAGGCGGTTAGAGACTGACCTGGACTTTTATTTTCAAAGAGAAGAATAGGAATATGTATACTAAACAATGGATGTTTCTGTAGGAACTCTTCCTTAACATTTACACACTTGTCTAACCTCCGTGAAAGACTCTGTATTCCAACCTTTATAGCAAAATTACCCTTTTCATCCGGTGATGAGTTTCGAATCTACATCTTCATTCTCCTGATAGGATATTCTACGAATTAAACCACGCCGGCAAATGCTTATCATGTTTTGACATGTACGTCTCTTCTGTGGTACGTCACACCATGTACAGACATGTGTATTGCTGTCGTATCCAGTGTAAGACACACTGTTGTAATTTTTCACCTATAGTGGATTTCTTTCCCCCAAAATGGCCATTTAGTGTGTCGAACAGGTGGAAATCGCTTGTAGCCAATTCAGAATTGCAAGGGGTTTGGCCGAATGCCTTCCTGACCATTGATCATTGATGCCAGAGCTGTGATTGCCTTGTACGCCGTGTGTGGCCTAAAGTTGTTATGCAGCAAAATTTGACAATTTTTCCGGCCTCTTCTTGCGGGTGGCGAGTCGAAGTTTCTCTTTTATGAAGTCAGGTAACACTTCATTCATTGCTGCTCTCCGTGCAAGGAAATCCTCCAGGACTACCCATCGTTTGCCATTAGCTTTCCCGTAGACGACAGTGCCTTAAATATCTTCGGCCGTGGGAAACCCTTGTGGCGCCATTCACAGCTGGATCCCTTGGTATCTGGAGTAAAATAATTAACCCAAGTGTCCTCACCTTTTATAATCTGCTGCATAAATCCATCTCTCGCACACTTAAAGCAATGCAAAAACTCAGGGCAAATGGCAACACGAAACAACTTATGATCAAATGTCAACGCATTTGGTACCTTATGGTGTGACAAACAGGTGGACATCGGTACATTATATGCATACATTTCTCTGAACAGCAGGTTCTTATGGACAGTTTTTTCCACACAAGCAACAGGGATGTTGACTATTAAAGCTGCGAGAGCTACCCTTATGCCTTACCCTCCGGTTTCTTCAAAGCAAATCAGTGAGGAGTCTATCTATTGCCACAAGAAAATATCTGCTGAGATATCTTTTACAAGGTACTTTATAATCCATTTAATAAAAATCAGAATCACCCTTTTTGATGGTTAAATTCTTGGGTGGGACTCTTCAGTGCTCCAAAGAGTATGATGCTGCTATCTGACGACCCGCTAATGAAGAACCTAAACCCAAGTCCTAGTGATAGATTGCTGAAGCTTCCTTCCTTGAAAAACATGCCAGTGGCAGTAAAACCTCACCAATATCTCAATATATTCTGAGGTATGAAGGAGCATAGCCAAGTTGACCTTCTAGAGGAGGAATTTTTCCAAGAGCTAGATTCTGTAGGTGTCATTACTGCGGAACATGGACTTCATCAACTCAAGGTCCATTGCACTGACCTCTAATGCTTCAACACTGCTGACAACCATCAAGGCCGATTGCTTGCAATACGAGGTGCGGTCATATATATATAGCCAACCCTTTAGGTGTTTTAAATGACAAATCTTCTGTCACTCTAAAGAGTCTGTCTTGTGGTTGCTGTGGGGAAGTTCATAATTTGCTTACCATCTGCTTCCCGCCTCAAGTTCAATGCATCAACTGTAAAAGGTAGCATACGGCGAACTCAAGGGTTTACCTGAAATAAAAGCAAGAGGAAGAAATTCGTAGGTTAAACATTAGATAATAGCCCCCACGTCGAAGTACAAAGGTAGGTTGTTCCGTCCACCAACGCAGCCACATATCCGTTATGATTATGAAACATACCGTAACCACACAGATAGGAAGAACCTGTAAAGGACTGTGAGTTTTTTTTCGAAGAAATTTATGTCAGTGGTCTTGTATTCCCGAGATGACAAGCTGCAGCTCAGGTTTGTTCACCTAAAAGGTCGTCTGAGTGAACTTTTCTAAAGCCTACTTTGGGACAATTGTTGAGAAACCAGATACGAGGGTTGTACCGAAAGTAATGCAAAAGTGGGCATAACTTTTTTATTAACTGACAGAGGTCTTTCGAATTGCACATGTTGGTAGAATAATTCTGACTCTATACAAAGGTACTACTCAACATAGTCTCCATCACAAGCGATGCATTTGCGCTATCGTTGAACCCAACTCTCGAATCTTCTTTGAAATAATTCAGGTGTGGACCCACTTCTTCACAGCCAGTTTCCTTGTTTGTGTCATTAAATCGTTGTCCTCGGAGACTATACTTCATTGGACCGTACACCTGGAAGCCGGAGGGTGTCAGATCTTGCACATACGGTGAATGGGGAACCACCGATCAGCCTAATTTGCTGATCGCCGGATTTGTTACCAAATATGTGTGTGGTCTCGCATTGTCATGGTAAATGTGGTCCTTTTCATATTCTTCTTCGGTCTCTTCCTCTTTATGGCTTTTCTAAGCTTCTTGAGTGCCTCAATGTATCGCTCGCCGGTCACGGTACAGCCACGTTGCAGAAAAACAAGAAGGATGACACCCGTGCTATCCCCAAAAACAGTCAGCATGACTTTCTGTACTGATCGCTGGCTCTTGAACTTCTTAGGCCTTGGTGAAGAGATGTCACGCCATTCCATGGATTGATTCTTCGTTTCTGGCTCTTGAACGTCTTAGGCCTTGATGAAGAGATGTCACGCCATTCCATGGATTGATTCTTCGTTTCTGGCTCTTGAACTTCTTAGGCCTTGGTGAAGAGATGTCACGCCATTCCATGGATTGATTCTTCGTTTCTGGCTCTTGAACTTCTTTGGCCTTGGTGAAGAGATGTCACGCCATTCCATGGATTAATTCTTCGTTTCTGGC
Organism: Macrothele yani; assembly: GCA_039090855.1. Taxonomy (NCBI): domain Eukaryota; kingdom Metazoa; phylum Arthropoda; class Arachnida; order Araneae; family Macrothelidae; genus Macrothele; species Macrothele yani. Next base: position 32,385,188 of record CM077032.1, on the reverse strand, counting down.
TCTTGAACGTCTTAGGCCTTGATGAAGAGATGTCACGCCATTCCATGGATTGATTCTTCGTTTCTGGCTCTTGAACTTCTTAGGCCTTGGTGAAGAGATGTCACGCCATTCCATGGATTAATTCTTCGTTTCTGGCTCTTGAACGTCTTAGGCCTTGATGAAGAGATGTCTGGCCATTCCATGGATTGATTCTTCGTTTCTGGCTCTTGAACTTCTTAGGCCTTGGTGAAGAGGTGTGACACCATTCCATGGATTGATTCTTCGTTTCTGGCTCTTGAACTTCTTAGGCCTTGATGAAGAGATGTCACGCCATTCCATGGATTGATTCTTCGTTTTTTTTATCGTAAAGGTATACCCACGTTTTATTCCCTGTCACCAGACGAAAAACACGTGTCTATATTGGCATTAAACGCTTCCAGCAGATCATTGAAGGAGAGCACACACTTTCCGATACCCTTAGTCTTTCATCATCTTCTGTATCACACTTTGACCACAGTCCAGTTGTCCAACAAGCTCACGGATTGTGACTCGTCTCTCCGCGTGAAACGATTCACCCACTCGCTGACGAAACGTGTCAGTGGTCGCAGATGTTGATCTTGCACTGCGTGGTTAGCCTTCAATGCTGGTTTCCCCTTCTGCAAACTTCTTCATCAATCTGTGCAGATTGCTCTTGTCAGTGGTGTCATTTCCGTAAACATTCTGTAGCCTTCTGTGGATGTCGGACAGCCTGCATCCTTCCTTTGCTAAGAACTCAATGACAGCAGGTTGCTTCTGCTTGGAATCCATTATTTACCTGCAATGAAGAAGAAAGATTACTATAGAAGAAGATTTACTCTACCAACATGTGCAATTTGAACGACCTCTGTCAGTTAATGAAAAGGTTATGTCCACTTTTGCATTACTTTCGATATAACCCTCGTAACTTATATGCGACTCGTAAGAATTCAAACTTACACAGCATGCTTGGGTTCACAATCTCTCTGTAAACTTAAAAATCAAATAGATACGTCCAAGTCTTCTGGACGGAAGCATTTACCCGCCCACGGAATTTGTGAAACTTCCAAACAAAAATTAATAGACACTGAATGTTTTTAACATTCAAATTGTTCCATAATCTTATGAGGTTATGGAGCAAAATAATTCTTTGATATTTATCGGGGATCCTGTATCTTAAAGAGATAAAACTTTGACCATGCGCCCTCTTTCAGTGAGAAATTACAGCTTGTTCCAGAAAAAAGATGTCAGGTGTTGCATTTAGGAGCATTTCTGTCCTTGTCCTCATGATATCCCTGTCACAGTATCCATTTAGTTATAGGAGGGAGCAGTTCAACTTTCTGTATCTGTGCTCATTATTGTTTGTTGCAACTATCTGCCACCAGCTGAGGACATTATTTGGAGCTATTAACAGATATTGAGTCCCTTCTCTGATCATCTTTGTGTGCTCTTAACAATGAAGATCTTACTATGAGCCCACCTGTAACTTGTCAACGCCGATTCGATGGCGAAAGGGTCTACGTACTGGCTTCTAACGATTCGTCTATGATGTGTCGGGTTTTGAATACCGGTGAGGTATGGATGCTGGGATTTTCTTACGGCACTGGATCGCCCCTTTTCCTGGAACCAGTGGCCCTAAATTACGGACGGCCCACTAATTACAGCCCGTAGTCGTCATTCAGCGGCCAAACCCAAAACTTTTCAATAATCGATTTGATTTTGGGCTAATCGTCGGTGTTTGCAAACATCATAATGTCCTGTAAAACCGAGAGCAGATTTTCCTATAGTAAGAGTGTGTCATACCTTTTGCGAGAACCCCTTTTTGCAAAATATACAAAGAAGTTTTTACAATATTCTCTCATTCTCCATATCTTGTATCATAAGAGTATTCGTGTTTCTCAAGTCAAATAGAGAACTTAAAGCAAATATATTTGCATTTATTTATTTATTTGTAAGCACATCCCTACGGATGGTATATCTAGTTTCAAGAATTGCTATAGTTATATTTACAGGGATAATTACATTACCAAGGGATATTACAGTCTTGCAAAACATGCTTTATGAAAACAATTGTTACTTGCATTAAAAATATCCGGACATTCTTCAAGTGAGTTGTGAAGCCTATACATTTTGCATAACTGATAGTTTTTTCCAGCATTAGTTTTGCAAAATAGTACTGCAAACAATCGATCATATCTGCGGTCCTGACACACGTCACGACCGCCGCCATTAAATATCGTGTGGTAAACAACAACGCAACCAGTCGCATGCAAGATGCCACGCAGTTCGGAGCTCTCTGATTTCGAGAAAGGTGTAATCGTAGGGTATCACAGAAAGGACCGATCCATACGTGACATATCCAGCAAGTTGAAGTACCCCAAATCAACAGTGGCTTACGTGATTGACATGTGGAAAATGAGAGGTGACTGTCAGAATGTGCCCCGACCCGGCAGACCCACAAAACTGGGAGGTAGAGAACGACGGGTGCTGGCCAGAGAAATTTGGAAGAACCGCACCAAATCGATGGGCCACATCCGCGAGGGGTTTCAACAGGCATCCGGGAGGGTTCTTTCGATGAACACCATCCGTAAGGAAGACCATCTGCTCGGTTATCATGGAAGTGCTGCCGCCCGCAAGCCTTTGATCACCAAGTCCAAAAGCGCTGTTCGAATAACGTGGTGCAAAGAAGGTCGACAGTGGACCGTTGAACAGTAGAAGCAGGTTATCTGGAGCGACGAATCAAGGTTTACCCTCTACCGTTCAGATGGCAGGGTCTGGGTTTGGCGTCTGCCTGGAGAACGCCTCCTGCCGGAATGTATTGTGCCAACTGTGAAGTTCGGCGGCGGTGGAATTATGCTATGGGGGTGTTTCTCCTGGTATGGCAGTCTTGCAAAACATGCTTTATGAAACATGCTTGGTAGAAATTCTTGGTAGACTCAACGCCGAGACCTACTGCACCATTTTGGATGACCATGCGCTTCCTACGTTGTGGCAGTTTTACGTGGTGGACACATGTTACTTTCAGGATGACAATGCCAGCTGTGATGTTGCGAGGTCCACCATGGCTTGATATGGTGACAATGGGGTTAATCGAATGTACTGGCCTGCGCAAATCCTGGACCTTAACCCTCTCCAGCACCTCTGGGACGAGTTGGAGCGTCGACTTAAGAGGTGCCCCCACCGTCCGAAATCGGTGAAGGAATTGACCTGTCTTCTCCAAGCCGAGTGGAAGAAAATACCGCTAGCCGTCGTACAACGCCTGGTTGAGAGTATGCCGCAGCTGTAATCGCCGCTCGTGGAGGCTCCACCAACTATTGAAGGTGAATAAACTTCATTTTTTCTTTGCTATCACAGGTGTCGAATTACTTGTTGGTAGATAGTGTAGTTCACATTTCCTTGATAAACGTGGGACACGGAAATTTTATTGGTTTACAATTTGAGTATCATTAATCTCTCCATTGATGATGCGTACAGGAACTTAAGTTGGAGAGCCTTCCTTCTCGATCGCAGAGAGGTCATCTTGAGGAATGTCAGAAGGTCAGCCGTCGGGATGTCCGGTATATAAACACCAGTTGATTTGTCAAAAAAATGTCTAAGAAATGTTTTTGAACTTTCTCGATTTCATTTACTAGATTTACAAGGCTAGGACTCCAAATGATCGCCACATACTCCAGTGAGGATCTTACCGTAGTCTCAAAACTGCGAATAAGTGTCTGAGTATTCGAGAAATGGAATGCCGCATGATGAATCCGAAACTTCTGTACGCTGTACGTAAAATTCTTTTGATATGACTTTTAAAGTCCAAGTTCGAATAAAACGTGACTCCCAAGTTCTGGACATCGTTTGTCCGGCTAAGAGAATAGTCGCCAGCTTTGTAGAAAAAGAGAATTGATTTTTTTACTGAGAAAAGGAAACGACATGACACTTGGAGATGTTGAGGTGGAGATGGTTTAATGTATACCACTGAAGCAGTAAAAGGGGAAATCGCTTTGCCGTTTAAAGTATAATTTGTTAAGCTTCAAAAATAGGTACTTTTAACATGCTAAAACAGAAGTTTTAGAGATGAGTACGAAGAAGCGAAAAATAAAAGGAATAAATTTCTAGTATTAAAAGAAATCCGTCTTGTTGCACGATGATATTTATTCAGCTAAAAAATGAAATCTATATACAGTTTAAAAACACATGAGCACTTTCGGTGTCACATTGACACCTTCATCAGATGTAATTTCACGATGTGGCTACATGCTGGTCTTATGTACGTGGAGTAGATGCATCATGGGAAAGGTAATGTCAATGTCACATGATATACCAGATAACAAGACAATCAAAAAAAGGCATAATTAGCCAATGATCACTTAACAGAAGCAATTGCTATTGTGCTGTCCTTCCCAACAAGATTGCCCCAAGGTTCAGGTAAAACATAAGGATAATAGTCATTACAGCAACGTGCATTATAAGCCGAAATATAGAGGCTTTCTGCAAATAACAAGGAATAAACAGAGTTAGGTGTGTTTATGATCTTAGCGTTGTCCCAATCTGGGATAGAATTTCCAGCACTTATGGTTCTTGCAAAAGAGGTGCTTTGGTGATTCATTTTTAGATCATATCTGTGTTCATTTAATCTTAAATCCAAATTTCTTTTGGTAGAACCCACATAATGATTGTTTAGTTCACCAGAGATAGTGTCGAGCATAGGAATAACATACACACCCCATTTTTTTCCCTTTGTCAATTTTGTCACGATCATTGCGGATAATGGTATATAGATTGCATGATCGTATTCCAAATTGTATTTTATGACGAGAACATATGTTGGTAAGGAGGTTTACAATATGTGGATTAAAATCAAAACTTAAAATCAAAACTTGCAGTGAAATTTATTGTCTACCGGAATAAATTTCACTGCAAGTTTTGGGATGACTTAAACCCAAATACGTATAACTAAATCCCATGCTTGTTTCCAGAAATTCCCAAACTAATAAATACAGCAGGAAATTAAACTTTATGATGACGAACACGAATAACAGTGCACAGAAAGTATAAATAGGGTTATTTTAAATCTTAGATAAAGATAGCATCATTAAAACGGCTATTGAGCGATGAATAATTGCACAAAATATCTTGTGTTTGGACAGTAGGTGGCCATAGCGAATTTCATCGGAAGATCTTTCAAAAGAATAAGTGGAAGATTTCACTTAACGTATTTTCAAGTTCCATAATTTCAGACGTATACATAAATACAAAAATGAAAAATATTGAAAATCGCCATCGGGCTGTTTCAACGAAGTGAAACTTCAAGTCCCCTCGGCAGCGACCTTTAAGATATTGATTTTATAGTAAAGGCTCCATTTGTTTCAATTTATTGCGTCTGAGGAGCGCATAATGAGAAACCAGTCGATACCATTTACGGACTGCAGCAGTCAAAACATTTCCCAAAGAGTGAGTGGCGTAAGAAAAGAATGAAGCAGAAGGTTATTTGGAAAAAACTAAGGCGTTTTCTAAATGTTGGAAAGGTTAGAACAATAAGTTCCCAGAAAACTTAGGGATCAGGACATATAACTGTTAAACAATCTGGTCTTTAGGATATATAACTGCTAAACAATCTGGTCTTTAGGATATATAACTGTTAAACAATCTGGTCTTTAGGATATATAACAGTTAAACAATCTGGTCTTTAGGATATATAACAGTTAAACAATCTGGTCTTTAGGATATATAACTGTTAAACAATCTGGTCTTTAGGATATATAACTGTTAAATAATCTGGTCTTTAATATATATAACTGTTAAACAATCTGGTCTTTAGGATATATAACTGTTAAACAATCTGGTCTTTAGGATATATAACTGTTAAACAATCTGGACTTTAGGATATATAACTGTTAAACATTGTATTTTGCGAATATGTTGATTTTTGAAGATTTTCCGGACACTCAAAAGGAAACAGAAAAGCATTACCCAAAACTCTGTTTGTGTGTACTGTAACGTATATTCTAAATTAACTTTCCTTTTTAGTTTCTTTCCCTATGTAAATCTTTAGTTTATTCTCAGTTATACTTCACTCTTAACGTGATATCTTTTCTCTCAAACGAATACTGTTGACAACGTAATTGAGGTTGAATGAACGTGACGTATGCCTGTTTTGATAAGAACGAGAGATATAAACTACGAGTAAACTGTTGCTTGAGAGCGTTGCTGGAGATCGTTGTGTTGTAGAGCGTTGTGTTAAGAGCTGTGTGGAGCTGTGTGGAGCTGTGTGGAGCGTTTAATGAGAAGTACTATGTGATGTTATGAAAGTGCTACATCCTAAATAAAGCATCTTTTCCGTAAGTTTGACTTCTGTTGTTTACATGTTTCGTCTGGCCGTTAAGGTTTAATTTAGGAACTATTTCATCCTATGGTTATGTTTTTTTAAAATAACGTAGGAGTACGAAAAGACTTCTACGTCATAGTACATTCTGCGTTAAAAGGACAAATCGCGTATTAATCTGATCTTCAATCTGAAAGAAGAAATCTCCATGTTCAGATGTCATTACCTTAAACTCCATTGCTACAAGAGCTACAGAAATCTATGGTTTGAACAATTTCTGTGTTCATTTCAGTCGGTAGCTCTTTAGAACGTCTTTTCAGGTATAAAGCATGAAAAGATTAGAGATTGCGCATTTCTGAATATACATGATGGGCGCAGTGTTCCTCATAGAGACTGGAATCAGAAAAAAAAATTTATTAGGCCGTTGCAGAAGAAATGCCCGATTACTTAAATAACATCCGGAAATACATTGCAAATTAAACTCTACTAATCGAAATAATCACCGACAGAAGCAACATAAGAGATTCTGTATGCCGTCGTGAAAATATGATTAACTTGATGCCAGAAACACCTCAAATGCGTTCTTATCCGATACTATAGTCCGGAACCTGTGCGGTGCACGTTTGAAAAAGCCGTGACTGAATTTTTTTCTTTTCGTATAACACGAATCGTAATAAAATGTGTAACTAGAATAAACGGTTGAATTATTAATGGGCAGTGTATAAGATGGGTCGTCAACAACAAAATTTTCCTAATATTTCCATTAATTTAAAAAAAAATTTAACTACTCGTATACGAATTTAACGATGACGTTCCTCATTATGGTATAAACATGTGGTTAATATTTGTTTTATTTTGCCAATTTGGTTTTAACAATTTTTTTTTGGTATCATTATATAATCTATACTAATATATAAAGAGAGAAACTTTGTGGATTTGTGGTAATCTCGAAAACTACTGAATCTATTTGGATAATTTTTTTACCATTGGGAAGCTTATTTCTTTCCGGTGGACATAGGCTATTTCATTTATTTTTTATTATTATTTGTTTTTATTATTTTTGACTGCACTACCGAATCAGATCGCTTTGAAGTAGTTCCCGTTTTCCAGTCTGTCGTTCCGCTTTGTTTACATACAACCAGATCACACCCAACATGAAAGAAAGTAGGTCACGATAATATATGGATTTTTTTTTACTAATCTCGAAAACTACTGAACAGTTTCGGATCATTCTTTCACCGTTGGGAAGCTTACTTATTTCCGGTGGACATAGGCTATTGCGTTTATTTTTTACTATTTTTGGCTGTACTACTAAATCAGAACGCTTTCTGGTAGTTCCCGATTTCCCGTGTATCGTTCCGCTTACGGCAGATTGCGCAAGGAAAATGTCATGGTAACATAAAAAAATTACTTATGACAATAAAAATTAGCGATGTCAAATCTGTGGGTCAGTAGTTTTCATTTCACAAAAATTACGAAAATCATTCCAGTTTGTGGCGCTGGCGGATTGTAGAAAGAAACACCCTTGTGTTTTAAATACACTGACGGAAAAAAATCCCAACACCACGAAAAAATAGTTGTAGAGGAATGAAACGGCGGCAATACATTTGTATAAGTAACATAATTAATCGATTAAGGTTTCAAGATCACAGCTTATTGTAAGCGCGAAAAGAGCCATTTTAAATGTGAAATGCTGGTACATTAATAACCGGTCTAACCGCCAGAATGTTGAATGCAAGCACGCAAACGTTCATGCATTGTGGCGTAAAGGTGCTGGATGTCAGTTTGTGGGATGGAGTTCCATGCCTGTTGCACTTGGTCGGTCAATACAGGGACGGTTAATGCTGGTTGGGGGTGATGCTGGAGTTGTCGTCCAATGATGTCCCATACGTGCCCGATTGGTGAAAGATCTGGTGATCTAGCAGGCCACGGCAACATGTCGACACACTGTAGAGCATGTTGGGTTACAACAGCGGTATGCGGGCGAGCGTTATCCTGTTGGAAAACACCCCCTGGAATGCTGTCAATGAATGGCAGCACAACAGGTTGAATCACCAGACCGACGTACAACTGTGTCGTCAGGGTGCGTGGGATAAACACGAGAGTGCTCCTGCTGTCATAGGAAATTGCTCCCCAGACCATAACTCCAGGTGTACGTCCAGTGTGTCTCGGCCGCAGACAGGTTAGTTACAGGCGCTCCCCTGGCCTCCTTTTAACCAACACACGGCCATCACTGGCCCAGGCAGAACCGGCTTTCATCAGAAAATACAACAGATCTCCACTCCGTCCTCCAATGAGCTCTAGCTTGACACCACTGACGTCACAAACGACAGTGGTTTGGAGTAAGTGGAATGCACGCTACAGGGCGTCTGGCTCGGAGCTGTCCTTCAAGTAACCGATTTGTAACAGTTCGTTGTGTCAATGTGGTGGCAACTGCAGCTCGAATTGCTGCCGCCGACGCGGTACAATGCGCCACGGCCATACGCCGTACACGGCAGTCTTCCCTCTCAGTAGTGCCACGTGGCCGGCCGGGACCCGCTCTTCTTGAGGCAGTACCTTCCCTTGACCACCGCTGCCAACAATCATGCCAGTGGCTACATTCCTGCCAAGTCCTTCTGCAATATTGCGAAAAGAAAATCCACCTTCTCGTAGCCTTATTACACGACCTCGTTTAAACTCCGTGAGCTGTTGATAATGGCTTCTTCGTCTTCTTAAAGGCATTCTTGACTAACATCAACACCCTACGTCGAATCTCAACGATAACTAACGCTAACGAACGTTACAGCGCGTATTTTTTATAGCAAACCTGCTTTACATGTTCCGAGGGACGCTACTAGCGCCACACGTATGCGCCGAGCGCGAAATTTGCATAGACGTCATCTTACAGATGTACTCTCACCGTCTACCAACTGTCGTTTATCTAACACAACCTCTTCTTGGTGTTGGAATTTTTTATTCCGTCAGTGTATATAGATTTACACTGCTGGCCACTCAAAATGCAACCCCAAGAAGGACACGAGATATCAAAGCCAGATTTACTGGACACATATCAACAGATACAAAGATGAAACAATTGAGCTTACAGGCCCGTGCGACTTGCGAAACACGCAGACATCAATAGTTCGTGTGGCCCCCATGGCTGGCAATAACGGCCGCTACACGCCGCGGTATCGAACGAAAGAGGCTTTGGATGTGGGCTTGGGGTATGTCGGTCCAGGCTGCTTCCACACGTTGCCATAGTTCATCAGGCGTAGCCGCGGGTGGTGCTTGCCGGGACACTCGGTTGCCGATCAGCGACCAGACGTGTTCGATGGGCAACATATTGGGAGAACAGGCGGGCCACGGCAGCAGTGACACCTGGTGGGCCGTGAATAATTGTTGCACGATGCGTGCTACGTGCAGGCGCGCATTGTCCTGTTGAAACGTGGCCGCTGGCAGGTCCTGCAGGTAAGGGAGGACTACAGGCTCCAAAACGTTGGAGATGTAGCGGTGGCTGTTTAGTGTACCGGTGATACGTACCAGAGTGGTGCGGGTGTCATATCCAATTGCGCCCGAAACCATAACGCCAGGCGACGGACCGGTATGGCGATGCATAATGATAATGCAGACGTCATACAGTTTCTCGCCGCGGTGCCGCCACACGCGGATCCGACCACCGTGGTGTTGCAGGCAGAAGCGGAATTCGTCGGAGAAGACAATGTCGTGTCATTGCGTAGTCCAGGTGCGGCGTTCAGCGTCCCACTGCCGCCGCACTTGCCGGTGGTGTTATGTCAATGGCAGTCGGTGCAATGTGCGCAGTGCGACAAGTCCTCGCTCTTGCAGACGACGTCGAACGGTACGCGCTGACACAGGTTGTTGCGCAACACACCCTAATTCCTGCGCTAACGTTCGTGATGTGGCGGTGTGATCCGTCAATGCCCGCCGCACAACATGCCGGTTCTCTAGTTCGGTGTTGTGCCGCGGCTGCGGCAATCACTCACGTCGGTCCGTCCGTTCCTCCTGCACCCACCGAATCCATACTTGCCTCACTGTGGCTGGATGTCTCTGTACGATAAACCTCTGTCGCGATAAGCCACTATTCGTCCTCTGTCGAACTCCGAAACGTGCTGGAATGACTGCCGTATTCTGCGATGAGGCATCAGCAAGCTTCCCACGCACAGGTCCGGCAGCACAACACATTTCCGCTACTCACACCCCGCCTTCTGTGCACCCTTGTTTTAGTACTTCTCGGCGGCGAGCCGGGCGCACATGATTTGCATATGCCTTGCAATGCTAATCGTTTGCATGTCCTCTCGCGGTCGACGCATGCTGCGAATTTCACGCCAATCAAATGCTTTCTTCTTGGTGTTGCATTTTGGGTGGCCAGCAGTGTAAAATGGAAAATTGTAGAGAGATGTCTAAGTGTTTGAAGACGTGATTGTCCGCAGGGGAGATATGAGATGAGGTGAATAAGGCCAATGGTATAGGGTTTCTCTCGCCCCTGAACTGGTGCAGCTTCTGGATCGTCCGACGTGCAACGAACATCGCTGATTATCATACGACATTCATTTTTCATCTCACATGACGAGGTGCCTCAAAATGTTATTTGTTTGTATGCGCCTAAGTAGAGAAGAGCAGACCTCAAAACGACTGCGTGCTTGCTTTAGAGGCTTATATCGTTGGATCGGAATTTAATGAGCAACGTCGTGTTTTCCGTCCACTAATGGGGTCTTCTCGAAATGCTGTATTCCTGTTGCGAGTTGCCTCGGATGGACGGTGTCCAAGTTTAAACTCATGTAAAAAATGACATGAATGTGATTCTAATCCATCGTCTTCTTCACTGCAGCACAATCCCCTTGGAACTGAGGCCATTGATAACATGGCCTGAGCTTTATAGGGAGCCGCCATGACGCTTTAAATTTACATATTATAATACACATCGCACAAAGCGTTAATTACTAAATCATCTTCAAGAGTCAGCAGAATCCGACCTTTCACCTGCAACAATGAAATAACAATCGGATTTCTTGAATAGGTAAAATATTCGCAAGAGATAAAACGAGTTGCGTCCACTAGCGGCAAGAATGAGCGGAACGATGAATAACAAAAGTGCACAAAATATTCCACATAGTGAAAGATATCTGACTCAAAGGGTTTTTTTTAATCGAACAATTAGAAGAGGAGATATGGAGAAAACCCTGATTTGTCATTCCATCTCCTAGCAGTAAAGCAGTTCTCTCTCTGGAAAAGAAAATGGGCTCAAAATAAGCACACCGGACAATAAAACTTAGTCACCCCTAACATAAATGACAGTAGGAAATTACCGGTTGCACAGAGGGCACCGTGATAGCATTGTTGGAAGATAAATAGCCCTGACGTGGTCTACGGGATCATTTCTGTCTCGTGCAGTGATGAAGAGCAACGTGTGTGTTGAATTTATCCTGTAATATGGATCGGAAGACAGACGTGACTGAGTGGCAAAAAGGCGCCATCGTGTTTGCCCGTGCTCACGGACACAAAGTGGATGAAGTCGCCCAATTTGTTGGTGTGTCGAAGTGTACTGTCCAGCTGGCCTACAAACAGTGGTGTAGTTCGCATTCAACTGATAATCCGCGACGTAACTGTGGACGGAAAACAATTCTCCCCAACAGGGACCGCCGCCATGTTCCATGCCTAGTAACTGCAAATCGGTTTCAAACCAGGCAATGATTGCTCCAAACAGTCAACGAAAGTACACACCAAGCAATTTCCGAAAGAAAATTGCGACGAGAACTGCATGCGATGAATATCTAGAGCAGAGTACCACGGAAGAGGTCTTTGTTAACAGCAAGTCACAAAGTCGCACTTCATCAATGGGCTCAGAGGTACAAAAACTTTACCGTGGAGGATTGGAAATCCGTAATTTGGTCTGATGAGTTTCGTTTTTGTTTGTACTTCAATGATTGGAGGCGACGTGTGCATCGCATGCCCAATGAAGCCTTTAATCCTAATTGTGTCGTAGGTGTTGTTCAAGCTGGAGGGGTTCTGTCATGTATAACGAAGTAAATTTCTCCGTCATGTTTGGCCCACGCCGGGGATCGAACCCGAGTCCACTTATTCCGGAACAAGTCGCTCTACCAACTGAGCTACGCAGACGTTCGTTCTCACTGCTATCTGCCTTTATGTCGTGTGCGTCCTGCGGGTCAGGCACGTCACAGATGTTTTGGGGATGGTTTTCGTACCAGGAAATAGGCCCTCTCGTTGCAGTGACGATGAATTTGAACCAGCATGCGTACCTCCGCATTCTGAATGACGAAGTGTTGCCCTTTGTCCTACATCTCCAGCAGTAGCATAACATTGCCACTCCTGTCTTCCAAGACGACAATTGCCTTGCCCGCACGGCTAAAACTGTGTCTGAGTGGCACGATGAACAATCAGCAAAACTGTCTCACCTCGACTAGCGCGTTAAATCACTAGATTTAAATCCAATTGAAAATCTGTGGAATCATTTGGAACAGAAGTTGAAACGCCAGAGCAGACTCTGAGGAAACTTCTGGACCAATTAACGCACGAGTGGCTGCAAATCGATATTCAGTACATCCACAACCTCGTGGAGTCCCTACCACACTAGATTCATTCCGTTATCAAGGCAACAGGTGCCGTCACCTGTCATTAGGCATGTTCTGACAGGGGTGCCTAATTTTTTTGTCCGGTGTGCTTATTCTTCATAATAAAGGATTTCCTTCCGGGAAGCAAGTTTCCCCAGGATTTTTAGAATCACATATACGCTCGCAAATACGCTCGTTTTTACCTGCCCGCAGTACAATGTTCGCAGTGTATACTATAGCGAATGTACAAAAAATAACTTTTTCTGTAGGACTTTTAGAAGCGGAAATAACTTGCAAATAGAAGTACACGCTGACGTCACCCAGCGACAAATATGTGCATTCATCCAGAAATACGTGAAAAACGTTCCACAGCGTGAATGATATCTGATGTTAAAAGAATTTTTCAAATTAGAGTTTTAGAAGAAATAAACCGAGTAAAATACAATGCACATCTGCTCTTCCTAGTTGTTAAATTATGTGTTATTTTGGACAAATACGTGGATAAAATATTTTCGAGGTGAGCGATATTTAACCAAAAAGGATGTTGCAAACCGAAGTACTCACTTACGCCCTCTAGTGAATATAATTGTTCGTTAAGAAATATAAAAATTTACGAGTATAGGGAAATAATTCTTCAGTACGAACGCTGTCTCACAGAGAAATCCAGAAAAAATTGAATAAACATGTATGACCTTAACGAAAAAACTGCATTACTTGGCGCAGTAAACATACACAAAATATTTTCCGTAGTAAATGGTGTTTCACAAAGAACGGCTTCTTTCAATTGTGCTTTTTAAGAACGCAGATACTGCTGCAAATATATCAGAAACAGAGATATGCACTTACACCCCATTTTAGACTTAAGAAAATTAGGAATTACATGGAAATTACAATTCACTATCAATTTCGTCTGACGCAGAAATTTTTTTCAAAATCAAAAGCAGAGATATTGGGAGGAATGCTTTACACATTTATGCTTCCAGCCCTAGAAGAGTCTGCATTTGAAGAAGCTATAAGAAAAGTGGTCTTCTTTATAAAAGACATTGAAGGAAGGGAAGAATTGTTTTAATTGGTTTTCATGGAAACAATGATATTGAACGAAATGTATATTGAATTCAATAGCATTTATTACTTTTTGCAGGATATTTGCTATAAATAGCGCATAAGAATGGTACTAAATCTGATCCTTGTAGAAAATGTCTATGTCCGAATAGAAGACAAGGAAGTTCTTTACTCTAACCTGTACAAACGCACGAGCTCAGTTTTCCAATATATCCGCTATGACAAAAAACCCAAAGCACCCCGAAGCTCCAGATTCCAGTAGTGCTGAAACTTTGTATGCTTGACGAGGATGTAAAGGTATAAAAGTTATTGAAATTTCACAGCAACAGGAATCTTTATTGCAGAACAGTGGCTCAATACGCGTAACAGGTTAGCACGTAATATAGCAACCAATTGCGGCGATGTATGACGTATCTTGCATGCATTGAGTCATAAAACAATCGATTGCTGTTCTATGGAAAATGCCAGGCGTCCTCTAATTACTGGATGACTAGTTCTTTGACATTCTGGAATGGTTGCGATGTACGTTCCAGCGTGTCAATTCGTTCTCAATTGGAGTCTAGAGACCTAACTGGCTATACGATTGTTTCAAAACCACCGAAATAGTCCCGGGAGAGGTAATACGTTTTCAGCCTGGTATTATTAATATCATGCTGTTAAATGGCCCCCGTAAGGCGTTACAGCAAAGGCGACACGACTGATCGCATGATGTTATCGTACCGCTGTGTTGTTAAGGTGCCACGTAGCACACTACCAACAATCATGAATATCCGAATATCCGGCTACTACTATGAGTATGGGATGCTACCATGAGTATTCAGCTGTCATGGGAGATAGGTCTACAGATTGTAATACCAGATGTAATGGCTGGCTCGATGTCGCTCCACAATGCAGGATCAAGTGCTGGCCCGATCTCTTCTAGATACGTATGCGTTGGTCATCCGCACACAGGTAGAAACGAGATTCGTCTCTTAACATTGTGCGGCGCCATTCGACGCAAGCCGCCCCGATGGCGCAGTGGTCTAAGCGATGGCTTATATGACCATTCGTCCGAGAAGGGTCCGGGTTCAAATCCCGGTCTGGCATGGATGTTGTGTTTGTCTTACGGCATTGGTTATCTCCCTTCCCTGGAACCAGTGACCCTACATTAGGGACGGGGGACTGCTTATAGCCTATTGAGTAGCCCTGGGTGGTCGTTAAACCTTCAATAAAAAAATCGAAGCAATCCACACTTCCCAGACACAACGGCGCTGCCAAATTCGGTGTTTAGTGGCAGCCGTTGTAAAGGGCTGCGAGAATGTAGTCTCTCTCCGACCACTCGTCTTCCCATTGTTCCTCTTGATAGTGCATGCTCCGTTCAGGACGTTACGTGTTTTCGGATGATAGTGATGACAGCGGTGTCGTTCTGGCTGCTCTCATAATCGCGCAACCCTCCCGTCCAGTTGACTGCCTGTGTACCTTAGTGTTGGGTATGTACTTACTCCTGTTGCCAGGGCTCTTCACATCATCCTGCTGCAACATCACTCCGACCCAGATGCTCAGCCAATACGTCGACTTGACAAAGCGGCTTCTTTTAGCACCACAGTGCATCTTCTCTCGAACTCGTTGAGGTTTTGGTGATACAGTCGTCGGAAGCGTAGTCGCGGCATCCATATCACCTACTGATGTCAATGCAACTCCAAGAGCGGTCAAAAAGCTAATGCACATGAGCGACGCTCCCTCTACGTCCTGGGATGCACGTTTCCCATGCTGGCTGGAACAGTTTGGTACGATTATTGGTATCATATTTCTAATCATTTGCATGTCTGACGATGCCGAGTTTTGCGGTTAACGGAATGTTTTTCATGTGTGTTTCGATATTTTCATCACACATTGTATTTTTGATCACCTTCTTATGAGCATGCAATATCCCTGTACTTAACTTTCATACAAATAGGACAAATTTCATTGCCAAACAATGTTAACAAAAGTACGGATATAAAGAAAAAAGTTGATTTATGGGCGCTGTTACCTGCATTAATTTCCTCGTCTTTGGAAAGGAGTGCTCGTGTTTTGTGTGTGTCAAGTAACTACAGACAAGCGCATACAAATTATGAATTTGTTTTAAACTGACTCACGAAAATTTGCGTGAGAGGAAGGAAGCGTCATCAGAAGAGTTAGCTGCCATATATTTCGTGCGTCGTGCTGAGCACGACTCAAAGACTTAGTGATCAATGAGTTTCATATATTACCACGAGAATAGTAGCGTCGATTTGTTTCCACGATTTCTTTATTAAGTTAGTATTTGGGCGTGCGAACACAGATGCATTTGTTTCCATCAAAATGAGAGATGGCGTTTCAAACGAGAGAAGATATTGAAGCCTGCTTTGCGAGGTACACATCCATAATCAGTAGACCTCAGAGGAAAAGAATTTCAAAGGATTTTTCTGAGGAAAGAATTTCTAAACGATTTTTTCCTCAGGCGAACCCATAGAAGCAGCAACTGACAAATGACTTCGCATAGTTTCTTTTTCTTTTGTATTAACTTCTTTCTGTTCGGTTTTACTTTTCTTTGACTTTTACTTTTCATGGTAGTTTCTGTTGCGTTATTTCTGGGCGGAACGCCTAGGATGTAATTAATCCTACGGGGATAAAACTGGATTATCAAGATGAATTAATCAAATCTGTGTCTCACGTGATATTTAAGAAACGCAGGTTGGATCTGTTGCTTTCTAGAACTTAATCCGAAATACAGGCGGCGTTGTTCTCCGTTGTGTTGGCAAGGGTTCTTCATCCTGAAAAAACTGTATTTGTGAATTACGAGTAAACGAGTCCAATGGGTTGTTACCATATTTGTTGCGCTTTTTGCTTTAAAAAAAGTTTGTCAGATATCCTGACAGAATCCTTAGCATTGTGTTGCTCACGAACGGAAAGAATGTAGCGATAAACTGTTGCCTGTGTGTGTGTGTGTGTGTGTGTGTGTGTGTGTGTGTGTGTGTGTGTGAAAACTGGATTCGAAGGGCACAGGAAAAGATCCAGAAGAGACTGGATTCCAAGGGCACAGGAAAAGATCCAGAAGAGGACCATGAGAGAGATGGGCGGATGAAGACACTAGCTCAAGACAAAGTTGTAGAAGAGATTTGGGGAGACCTTCATGCTGCAGTGGATTGATTGTGGTTGATGATGAGGATGATATAGACTCCGATAAACCACGAATAAACTTTCCAAACAATTTATCAGGTAATTTGTTATTGTGAAAGCGCTTCCTAAGGTATAAATAAGAAGAAAACTTGTATCTTGTTTTATGCTTACAAATGATTGGATATTTCAGGAGATCAAATCCACGTAACTGACGTCATACCCATGACAAACGGATTCATTCTCATATTCTAAAGCAGAGAAAATATTGTTGTGCAATCGCCGATATTCATAGTATCACATGGATAAAATTATATGCACGAAGGGAGCATATTATAAAGCAGAGAAATAAAATACAATCACATTCTAAAGCGGAGAAAATATTGTTGAGCAATCGCTGATGTTCATAGTATCACATGAATAAAATCATATGCATGAAGGAAGCATATTATAAAGCAGAGAAATAAAATATTATCATATTCCAAAGCAGAAAAAATATTGTTGGCAATCGCTGATGTTCATAGTATCACATGAATAAAATTATATGCATGAGGGGAGCATATTATAAAGCAGAGAAATAAAATATTATCACATTCTAAAGCAGAGAAAATATTGTTGAGCAATCGCTGATGTTCATAGTATCACATGAATAAAATTATATGCATGAAGGGAGGATCATGTTATAAAGCAGAGAAATAAAATATTACCACATTTTAAAGCAGAGAAATAAAATAATACCACATTCTAAAGCAGAGAAAATATTGCTGAGCAATCGCTGATCTTCATAGTATCACATGGATAAAATTATATGCATGAAGGGAGCATATTATAAAGCACAGAAATAAAATATCCTATTCTAAAGCGGAAAAAATATTGTTGAGCAATCGCTGATGTTCATAGTATCACATAAATAAAATTATGTAAAGCAGAGAAATAAAATATTATCATATTCTAAAGCAGAAAAAATATTGTTGAGCAATCGCTGATGTTCATAGTATCACATGGATAAAATTATATGCATGAAGGGAGCATATTATAAAGCATAGAAATAAAATATCCTATTCTAAAGCGGAAAAAATATTGTTGAGCAATCGCTGATGTTCATAGTATCACATAAATAAAATTATGTAAAGCAGAGAAATAAAATATTATCATATTCTAAAACAGAAAAAATATTGTTGAGCAATCGCTGATGTTCATAGTATCACATGGATAAAATTATATGCATGAAGGGAGCATATTATAAAGCATAGAAATAAAATATCCTATTCTAAAGCGGAAAAAATATTGTTGAGCAATCGCTGATGTTCATAGTATCACATAAATAAAATTATGTAAAGCAGAGAAATAAAATATTATCATATTCTAAAGCAGAAAAAATATTGTTGAGCAATCGCTGATGTTCATAGTATCACATGGATAAAATTATATGCATGAAGGGAGCATATTATAAAGCAGAGAAATAAAATATCATATTCTAAAGCAGAGAAATAAAATATTATCATATTCTAAAGCAGAGAAAATATTGTTGAGCAATCGCTGATGTTCATAGTATCACATGAGTAAAATTATATGCATGAAGGTTAAAATAAATTCAGTACCACCTAACTACAGAGCGTGACCAGAAAGTAATGCCTCCATATGCAAGCTCAGTGGCAAAGTATCAAATAGGAACAAAGCTCAGAATTTCTACTTTTGCTGATATATTTTTTTAACATAGTCTCCCTTACGCTCGATACAGATACACCAACATTTAATAAGGTTTTTAAGCCCGTGTCAATCTTGAGGTTGTTCTCGGAACTATTGCCTCGTAGCGGCTTCAACATCTTCACAAAAAGTGAACTTAATTCCATTTAGATGCCTCTTGAGAGCAGAAAACAACCAGAAGAAGGGCCAAATCTGGGCTGCTGAAATTCTAGCTGCGTCGATGTAGTCTGGTCTTAACTACAGTCTTAAAATTATTTTAACTCATCACCTCCTTCATTTAGAATTGTGCAGTTGTTTGTGTGTCTGTTGAACTGTGAACATTCAATATCTTTTAATGGTGTGTTGCAACAGTGGACAGCGGAGAAGTAGCAAGATTGAACAGAAATATAATAAGTATATTTCCGCCAGACTTTTGCAAACCAGGAGAGGAGGACTGAAGCCGAAATAAGGTGAGCGCAATATGTGTTGCTCCATATACCTCACTGATGATTTTATGTTTCATTGGCTGTAGCTTACATAAGCTTTCAAAATTTAATGTAAATATATTGCATTAGTAGAGATATTCTTAAGTTCAGATATAAATATTTACTTGTCATCGAAGTCAACTTGTCGTTTTTAGGCTCATGTACTATAACGTGTGTAACAGTAAGAACTATAGAGGACTTTGTCCTAATATACAGGGTGATTCAAATTAAAGTATCCCTGTTTGGATCGGTGTGGAGAGAGAATCCCTGGACGTAACAGGTCCAAATCTATAGGGTATACATGTCAGATCATAGGAAAATGATTGGGGGCGGGGGGTGGGGTAGTTCCAAAATGGCCGATAGGTGAACATCTGGCGCTGCGAGAGAGTGCATATAAGAAATATAGAACACAACACTACCAATAACCAACAGAAGACGAAGTGGTATCATGTGCACTTATTAATGCACTCCATAGACACACAAACGGTAGACAGAGCTTTGTCTCACAGCACCAACGAAACACATGCATCAAACACAGGCTTCACATAACAGCAAACCAAGTCGTCGGAGCTGCCGTACAATGGTGTCCCAGGCGGTTTTCAATGTGTCCACCGTGCTGTAGGGCCAATAAGTGATACCGTGTCACAACATGCTCCACAGCAGCACGTAACTGATCACTACAAATGTTGCGTGTGTGCAAGGTGATATGGCTCTTCAAATCCGCCAGGTTTCCTTGATAAACTTTGTGTTTCATGTAGCCCCAAAGCCAAAGGTCGCAAGGGCTAAGGTCCGGTGACCGCGGATGCCATCTTGTAGGAAATGTGTGACTGATAACTCGATCCACGGTAAACTGATTTCGCAGCAACTGTTGAACGGCTCGGCCGATGTGTGCCCCCCCCTTCTTGTTGAAACGTTGTTGTATCGAGGCATCCGCTTTTCTGGAGTTCAGGAATGACGACACCCTGCAACATATCCCGATAACGCGCTGCTGTCACGGACAGGTCTTTGGAACCTGCATACTGGGTTCCTCAAAGAACAATGGATCAATCAAAAAGTTGGTCCATGCACAGGGTCCAAAGACCTGTGCATGGTCATGGTCCAAAGACCTGTGCATGGTCATGGTCCAAAGACCTGGGCATGATCCTTGCACGCGCGTCTCCATGTTGGTCCTTGCACGCGCGTCTCCATGTTGGTCCTTGCACGCGCGTCTCCATGTTGGTCCTTGCACGCGCGTCTCCATGTTGGTCCTTGCACGCGCGTCTCCATGTTGGTCCTTGCACGCGCGTCTCCATGTTGGTCCTTGCACGCGCGTCTCCATGTTGGTCCTTGCACGCGCGTCTCCATGTTGGTCCTTGCACGCGCGTCTCCATGTTGGTCCTTGCACGCGCATCTCCATGTTGGTCCTTGCACGCGCGTCTCCATGTTGGTCCTTGCACGCGCGTCACCATGTCGGTCCTTACACGCGCGTCTCCATGTTGGTCCTTGCACGCGCGTCTCCATGTTGGTCCTTGCACGCGCGTCTTATGCAAATGTTGTTCTCCAGTACAGCTCGCAGCGCCACATCTTCACCTATCGCCCAGTTTTGAAACTACAACAATCAATTTTCTCCCACAATCAATTTCCCATGGTCTGATATGTATACCCTCCAGATTTGGAGCCGTTACATCCAGGGATTCCCTTTCCACACCGTTCCAAAGAGAGATACTTTAATTTGAATCACCCTGTGCATTGCCTATCCCCCACGTATTTTGTAGTTCAAATATATATGTATGTATTAATTGAACTTCTACTACAAATCTGGGCTGTTCAAGAATTCGAACCCGATTTTCTGCATGGCCTCTGAATAGAAAGTACTGGCGTAGGGTTTGGCGTTGTCGTACTGCAGAATCATTGGCTTTTTGCCCCACGCACGCGGTTTATTCTTTGCTTTAACTTTTTTTAAGGTATGCACGTAACCTTAAGAGTTGATAGTCATACCATGTACTTCTGCTAAATAATGCCTCTGTAGTCCCAGAACACAGTGAGAATGCACTTACCATCAGAAATTTGAATTCTGAATTCTTTCGCACGAGGAGAGCATGGGTGTCGGTATTCCAGAGAAAACCGACACAAACAGCGGTTTTCTCTCGAGAAAACCACTTCCTTATTTTTCATAGGGGCAAGTAACTTTGGCATTTTTCAATTCTTGATTTCTTCATTTCAGTCGTTAGGTGACGCGCTACTTATTGAGTACACACTTTCTTGTATCATAAAACATTATCAATGTCATTGACATCACCGAAACTAATGTTCAGCTTACCTGCTATTTTTCTCTCAGTAATTCTTCGATTTTCCCTGATGGACTCGTCGACTATTTGCCTGTTCAAATCTCAAATTGAGATACTTTTGGTCGCTCCGCGGCTCTTCCTTTACGACTAATATTCCTGCACTATCCTTTGATTTTCTTATCAAACAGCGAACAGTGCTTATATCCAAAGTTCTAGAATCATTAACTGCCACTAATCCAGCATTAATTTCTTTGGGAAGTACATTTCATGAGTTTAAAACTCATACCTGAATGTTATTTGACACCCTTCTACTCAGCTTAAAAAGAATCACCCATTTTAAACACAATTAAATACGAACAAATGGATGTACGGAACTCTATTACGCAGTAAAATGAAGCTAAGGGCAGAAAAAATGATTTGTTGCCTGATTATTTGCTAGAGAACGAGTCATGCGCGAGACAGTTGCGCGGAGGCATTTTTTATTGAAAACTGTTCGTATGGACGCCTCCGGATTATGACTCAGTAAAACGAGCATGCGAAACACTCTTAATACGTACATTTATTTATTGTCTACGACTGTTAAGACTAAATTGCTGTAAATTTAAATGCTTATGTGCTTAAATAAGTATACAGAAATATTCGTAGCACACATCGTACTTTGTCAAAATTATAACCAAACGGGCAAGGAAAGAATCAAAATAATTTACAACAGTTCCGCGTCTTTTATTCGGCTACAACTGGGAAGTATACTGATTTGGTTGTAAATGATTAATGTTTTGAATTGCTATTTAAATTTTTACTTCAACAATATGTTGATGTTACGTCAACTTTAGTGTGGACACAACAGGCTTACAGCTCGTTTAGCTTATCAACTGTAATTTCCGTTGCCCCGGACAGCTTAAATCGTAGTAGCTGAAAAGTCCTTAACTTGACACATAATCATCTTTAGTATATGACCAAATGTTTCCAAGGATATACATGACTTACGTCAATATTCATTAATGTAATGGAATACCACCAAGCACGCACTTTATCGAATCCATTAATTGCTTTTAACTGACATTTATCGTGGTTTAACCCACATTCAAGAACACTAATCCTCTGGACAATTTGAGCATAGACACATTCACTCGCTGATTTCTCGTATATCAGTTTTGAACAAGCATCAAAGGTTTACTAACACAAATTATTAACCGAAGCTCGTCTTAACATCATACCATGACCGTGATATCGATAATATTGCGTGAAGCTCCTAGTCTAATACACTGGTTCATAGCAAACTTTCTGTGATAAGGTCACTTTCCGAGAACGGAAAAAACGTCACCAATCGCAGACTGAACACAATATGTCTTATCTCCAGCTTTTGATTACGTAATTTCATTTTGGCGTCTTATCAGGTGTTGCCAAAGTTAAATTCGTCGGATCGCGAGTCCGTGGAGTTCAGATAGAGGACGTTTAACAATAAACGAAATTTACATAACAGTACAAGGGTTAAAACTAAGGTCAAATTGGAGTATACGTCACAAATGTCGGGTAACCTATACATTATATGCAGCAATGAAGTAACAACAACTCACGGAGCTAACACACGTTATGCTATAACTCTGTTCTGCTCAGTACGGTAACTGGATAATGAGATTGTTTTATGTTAAAAAATGCAAAAAACCGGAAAACTTACGGGAATACATTTTATTCAAATTATGTACATTCTTCCTACGTTAACACAAGAAGTGGCACGATCAGCCAACGAAAGGAAGAAATTGCAAAGGTCATCTTTTGGTATGGAATGAAGAGCTGATGTCACAGTTCTTTGTATGTCTTCTATATCTTAAAACACTTTTCCTTTTAAAGGCAGCTTTATTTCAGGGAATAGAAAGTAGTCACAAGGTGACAAACCTGGAGTATAAGGTGGTGGTTGAATACACACAATTGTTTACGTGCCAGAGGTTGCTGTACACTGACTGTTGTGTGTGCGGGAGCGTTATCATGAAGGAGGAACCACTGCCTGTTTGTGTACTAAGGCCGGACATGAGAAAACATCTTCCGCAATTGTTTCAAAATGGGTGTGTAAACATTACCAGTGACAATTGTACCTTCCGGATGAACTCGTGATGCAGAGAAATCTTTGGTGGCGAAAAACACGCAAGCATTGTCTTGATTTTGGACTTCTCTAATATGATCTTCTTTCCTTTGGGTGACTGTGGCGACTTCAACAGAGTACTGTGACGTTTCGCTTCAGGATCATAACAAAAACACCGTGTCTCGTCTCCTGCCACAATACTTTGGAGAAAATTTTGCATTATTTCTGCAGCCCCCAAGATGTTTTTGCCTACTCCATTCGGGCATGTTTCTGGTCATGCGGAACAAAACGAGCACACATTTTTTTCCCTTCCAAATCTTGCACTAAAATATGACGAATCATCTTCTGATTAACACCGAGCTCACATTCCAGCGTCCTCACGATAACAAAACGATCACTTTTGTTTTCCTTTCGCGCACCTTCTTAATGAATTCACGCATGCGTACTAAGATATGGCGTCCTGGCCTTTCGTCATTTTCCAAATCTTCCTGCCCATCCTAGTAAAGTGTATACCATAGGAATATTTGTGCACGAGATAGGCAATTGGTTCCATGCACATCACGGAACAATTCAACTGACTCAAATACAGTTTTACCGGTTTTCAAACATAACAGGATATTTGATTTCCATGACAGGGCGGTAACAATGAACTTACAACAAATGACGTCACGAATAGCGTATATAATCATCTGCGCAATTTTCAGGCAAACGCTGTTGCCACCGTATATCTGAGAAATTACATAAAAAAAATCCTTCCCGACCTGTGTTTTACCAGGATTAAAAAATATCATTTTCATTATTTAATTGCTGCACTGTGTCCCAGCAGAAACACAAGTGCTGGGAAACTGCTGGCTGAAATCTGCAGCTCACGGCCCCGTAGCGGTCCGTTGGTGGCAG
This sequence comes from Macrothele yani, assembly GCA_039090855.1. NCBI lineage: Eukaryota > Metazoa > Arthropoda > Arachnida > Araneae > Macrothelidae > Macrothele > Macrothele yani. The sequence continues at coordinate 32,360,724 of CM077032.1, read as the reverse complement.
CGCCATCAGTTGGCCGCCATTGATGGCCCTGCAGCATCGCCTCCAAGCAAGTGCTACTAGTGGCCCGTTGCTGGCAACTAATGCAACCCCAACAGCAGGTGGAAGCAATGGGACTGCGCATGCGCAGAAAAAACTCATGGCACCAGTTAGTTGAAGACGACGCTATCGCCATCGTGTTATTTTAGTAGATGTTAAGAAAAAATCCATATGTAGAGAGGCGAATTAATTTCCTAATGAAATTCGACGTTGACGAAGATATCAGATTAAGCCATGAAATACACCCACTCCATTCCCATGAATAACAATTCATGGAATGAAGTGGGTGAATAAAAAGAAAAATTCGAAACCGCTTGAAACAAATGTCCTGGAAAACCGTTTGTTGGGAAAAAAAGAATTATACGCGTACAAAATGTATTAATTATTTGAAAGAAAAGAAAAAAGCAACGCTATGTGAATATGACGTACTCATCCATGGGTTGAATACACAAGACTGGGAGCAATTCGCTTCTAAAAATAACAAAAAGTTAAATAAAATATCTTTCCTCTTTAAAACAAATGTAGCTTCGGACAACGCAAAGGAAAGATACAACGTTGAAAATGTAACAGAATGTGACATGAACCCGGGTAAATATATATAGTAATTCAACAATCTCCTTTCAAGACGACAAGGACAGTACAAAACTTTGGAAAGCGACTCTAAGTATGTACACTCCTGGAAAATGAGTGAAGTTCCCTTAAGGTAAAAAAAAAACTATCGTTACGTTGAAAAAATGAATTTATGAATTATATGAAACTGCCTTTTATGAAAAATACTTCGTAATATTGTAAAATGAAAGCAGGAACCATTCGATTACACATTCAATACAAATCAGACAGCTTCAAGCCCTCTCTCGTGCGTGGCAAATTAGTCCGGTCAGTAGAGGCTCAGCTCCCACGCGAACTGCCCAGGTTCGTATCCCCTTAGATTCAAACGGGAGTTTTTCCGGTTTGTTGAGAAAATTTCCCCATCGCAGCGCTATAATTCACAAGTATTATACGGGTAGAAAAAAAAAAAGTTGTAGCTTTGGGAAACTGCGGGTTAAACTTGATTATTTTTTTTATGGCTACTACTGGGAAATTAGCGGACAAGATTCGGCAAGCCACCAGTTACGTCACTGCCACTACCGGCAAACTAGCGGACCACATTGGGCTAGCCATCAGTTCTGGCACATGCTTGCAGGGCCGTTGAAGGGCCACTTACAGCAGCTACTGCATGTGATGGACAACTGATGGCCCTGTTGTGGCATATTACAACTGATGGGGTGCCAACTGTAGGCCAGTTGTTGGCCTGAACTGCTGGACCTTCTGTTGACCGCCCGGACATTTTATTGACGTTTCGGTAGCGGCAACAAAGTGTTGGGCCATTGCTGGCCCAGCAAGACTATTTTTGCTGGGGTGCATAAACCACTCGGCAGCTCCACATGAACTACTCCGTCAACTCGCTGCTCCCTCGCTCTTGTTCAACTCTCAACTCGCCCTACTCTTGATGCAATGTTGAAATTATTATTTACTTTCGGCTCACTTTAAGTATTGCCAAACAGGAAAAACTGCTCGGGGAAGTAATGTGGTGTTCACTGAGAAAACATTTAAGGCTGTCTTTAAATGAGTGTAGGAGAAATTATATCCTATATCTGCAATGTAAATCCTTTTGAACACATTTTCTCGAAGACTATTACTCTACAGTGTTTGAAATTTTGAGCACAATAAAAAAAACGCATAGCTAATACATGCTACAGTTATTATTTGGAAAAATCTGTTAGATTTTGTTTTAAAATTCTATTTATCTTACTCGAAGGTATTCTAATTTGGCGCTAATGGCGCGATAAGTTAGCTTGGCAGTGCTTCTGTCAGGAAGAAACAAAATCTCTCATTTCTGTCTCATTTTTTTAATTATTTAGGCCAAATAGAAATAATTGAATGGGGCCAAAATTGAGACTGGAATCTTGTCTCCCATAAATCATCTTAAACTCTAATGTACGTTCATTTTTTGAAGAGAAAAAGTGTACATTAGCAGGGAACCGCTGAATTGAACTATAGAAACTCTGTCTACTTACTGAGCTCCACGCCCAAATAACGTCATTGGTTAACACTTTCACTGCCGCGCGACGCCGAACGCCGTCGTAATTATGCCTTCATATTTCGCTTCCTAAAACCTTCGGCACTTGAAGAGAGTTATCTATTTTGTTACTGGCACTGAGAATGAGTCTCCAACTGTCTAAAAGTGAGCGCGGTTTTGGGATAGCAGATTTTTCCCACATGGTTTAGGGAAGGGAAGGTAAGTTGACGTCCCATAGACTTAACACAGCGCGCGCTTTTCACTGCAATGTTTATTTTCCTTTGAACGTCACTGGTTTTGTGGTGAAGGGAACTATCAATACATAAATGTTTGAGTGGCAATAAAAAGTATTTGCTACTTAGAGTTTATACGTCACATGGAGGCTTATTGAGGAGGCTAAAGGGATTTCAAAGAAACCCATATTCACTTCAATACTTAGTTTTGCGGAAACAATGGATATATTCGGACGTGCTATCGCCGGTCTCTCTCAACCAAAAGTTCCTCTGCGGGCACATTCTTCCGTGAAAGTAGGAGATGATGCCGATAATCTGTCATCAAGTACAGAAACGTATTATTTTTCTAGCTGTAGTACAGTACAACCAGCAGTGAAAGTGAGAATGAAGAAAACCGCGTTCTTTCTCATACTCCGCTTCAACGGATTTTGGCTACACATTGGAGAATTCCGTTCACTGGTGTACCAGGACTGAAAATTAATATGATAGGAACTAAGCCATTGGTTTTTTTATTCTTTTAGCAAATGAGGAATTTTACGATCTATTAGTTAAGGAAAGTAATGCATATGCCGGGAGTTACTAAAGGTTCACGAATAAATGAATGGTAAAGGATGTGTCGGTAGATGAGATGAAAGTTTTTCTGGGACGTCTGCTTCATATGGGCATTGTACAAATGCCCCATTTCCAAGATTACTGGAAAACAGATCCACTATTCAAAATGGACTGCTTTTCTTCAAATATGAGCAGGAATCGTTTCCTTCTGATCATGCGGTGCCTTCATTTTGCAAGAAATCCTCAACCTGGCGAAGCGATTACAACCAATCGCCTTGCAAAAATAATGTCTTTACTGGATTTATTTAATGATACCATAGAGAGCATATACTACCCTGGAAAAGAACTTATGATTGGTGAATCAATGGTTTTATGGAGAGGTCGTCTGATTTTCAAATAGTACATGAAAGGAAAACGTCATAAATATGGGGTGAAACTTTATATGCCAACGGAACCAAACGGTATGATTCTAAACGCTTTGGTTTACACAGGACAATTGGACTCCCTGGGGAGGGGGAGGTCATGCTGCTAATGTAATTTTAAAATTGATGGAAGGGAAGCTAAATGTTGGTCATGCTATTTATATGGATAATTTTTATAATAGTTACAATCTTGCATTGCAGTTGTTGAACAATGACACTTATTGCACTGAAACTGTCCGTGCAGACCGACTAGATCTTCCTAAGGATGTCACGAAAGCTAAACGTTTGAAGGGGGAACGAAAATGATTATATATATTCCAGTGCTGTTGCAGTGTGCAAATGGAAAGATAAAAGGGATGTTCTTTTCATTACCACGGAGTTTGAGGACGATTTAGTTCAAACTGTAAATAAAAGGGGACAGATAAAAGAAAACCAAAGGCTGTTATCAACTATAATAAATTTATGTCAGGGGTAGATCGTCAAGATCAAATGCTAGCGTACTACCCCTGTGAAAGGAAAACCATAAGATGGTACAAGAAGCTAGGAATACATATATTTCATATGATGATAATCACTTCCCACAACTTGTATGATAAATTCTCAGGGAAGAAGATAAGCCTCTACGATTTTAGGCTATCCATTGTACGTCAACTTCTGAATCAAGAGCCATCAACTTCCCCAGCGAAGACATCTAAATCATTCAAAGTATGTGGCCATCTTCTAGTCAAAAAAACAAAACAAAACAAAAAAGGGACGTTTTTTGAGGACGCGATGCAAAATGTGCTCTGCCAAAGGGATTCGTAGGGACACTCTCTGTTATTGTGCCTAGTGCCCAGAAAATCCTGCACTGTGCTTTCAGCCATGCTTTAAATTGTATCATCGTAGATAAGGAAATATTTTGTCTTCCTATTTTGCTAAAAAAAAGCATGTTCCAAGTCGAACTGCACGTTTGTGTGTGTGGGATTTTTTTACCCTACCCAAATCAAAATGTATGGATTTTGTATTTATCCAGTTATGCATCATGGCACTATTTATGGAATTCTTTGGCATTTGTAAGTATTATTTCTCTTGTTTCACATGCACCAATGATCGAAATATGTATCCAGTAAATGTCAGCCATGCTTTAAATTGTATCATCGTAGATAAGGAAATATTTTGTCTTCCTATTTTGCTAAAAAAAAGCATGTTCCAAGTCGAACTGCATGTTTGTGTGTGTGGGATTTTTTACCCTACCCAAATCAAAATGTATGGATTTTGTATTTATCCAGTTATGCATCATGGCACTATTTATGGAATTCTTTGGCATTTGTAAGTATTATTTCTCTTGTTTCACATGCACCAATGATCGAAATATGTATCCAGTAAATGTCAGCCATGCTTTAAATTGTATCATCGTAGATAAGGAAATATTTTGCCTTCCTATTTTGCTAAAAAAGCATGTTCCAAGTCGAACTGCATGTTTGTGTGTGTGGGATTTTTTTACCCTACCCAAATCAAAATGTATGGATTTTGTATTTATCCAGTTATGCATCATGGCACTATTTATGGAATTCTTTGGCATTTGTAAGTATTATTTCTCTTGTTTCACATGCACCAATGATCGAAATATGTATCCAGTAAATGTCTACTTCAGTATCGGAAAAATATTTTATCGCTGGCAGAACTATAATTACGATTATCAATTATAAATAAATTTTTTCGTATTTTAGAATTGCTAAGTCATGCAAAGCTATGAGATGCAAACACACGGCTGGTTGGTCGAAACGCATAAAAGCTCAATCGCGGTGCCGCGTGACGCCTTGTGGCGTCGTGCGAGATTTGCACGGGCTTCATACCGGAAACGCGTGCTTGCCGCTGATATAGTACGGCGGCAGCGAACGTGCTAAAACGTAACAGCACGTATTTTGTCTTTTCATTGTGGAGAGAACGAGAGACCACTTCTATTCTGGATATGGTGAGATCTGCAGTGATTCGCTGATGCCAACTTCTGGGCAGTCACTCAAGACGTAAAAGCCGCGACCAAGGAGTGATTCTTTGCGCTATATATCGCAGAAGATGAACCCTAACAGTCACTCAAAGACAGCCTTAACGAGAAGTAACTAAATGTACATAAGAGAAGTGAGCAGCTAAAAATGAAAATTAAAAAGCGCGCGTCTCATGTCATAAAGTAAAAGGAAAGAAAGTGGAGTGCAACTGTGCGTGATTTTTCAGATAATTGAATTTCAGTTTTTACTAGAAGCACGAAATGCTTGTACATCAGAAACATACATCGATATCGAAGTCAAGAAAATTGTTCTTGATGAAGACCGATTCCCAGCAAAAACAAGTGCTGGGAAACTGCTGGCCACCAGCTGGCAGTGATAGGTCACTGCTGGCTGTAATCTGCCGCTCACGGCCCGGTAGTGGTCCGTTGGCGAGCCATTGATGGCCCTGCAGCATCGCCGTGAATTGTGGGCCTTCAAGCAAGTGCCACTAGTGGCCCGTTGCTGGCAACCAATGCAACCCCCAACAGCAGGTGGAAGCAACGGGACTGCGCATGCGCAGAAGCAACACTTGCTGTGTCTCTCATGGCACCAGTTAGTTGAAGACGACGCTATCGCCATCGTGTTATTTTAGTGGATGTTAAGAAAAAAATCCATATGTGGAGAGGCGAATTAATTTCCTACTGAAATTTTATGTCAACGAAGATATCAGATTAAGCCGTGAAATACTAGATTACAGCCATGTAATACACCCACTCCATTCCCATGAATAACAAACAATTCATGGAATGGAGTGGATGAATAACAAGAAAAAATTTGAAACCGTTTCAAACAAATATCCTGGAAAACCATTAAAACAACGTCTGTTGAAAAAAAGAATTATACGCGTACAAATTTATTAATTATTTGAAAGAAACAAAAAAGCAACGCTATGTGGTGTACTGATCCATGGGTTGAATACACAAGACTGGGAGGAATTCGCTTCTAAAAATAACGAGAAGTAAAATAAAATATATTTTACTCTTTAAAACAAATGTAGCTTCGGAGCTTTGGGAAAGGAAAGACACAACGTTAAAAATGTAACAGAATGTGACATGAACCCGGGTAAATATATATTTATTCAACAATCTCTTTTCAAGACGGCAAGGACAGTACAAAACTTTGGAAAGCGACTCTTAAGTATGTACGCCTTGAAAATGAGTAAAGTTCCCTTAAGGTAAAAAAAAATCGTTACGTTGAAAAAATTAATTTATCAATTATATGAAACTGATTTTTATGAAAAATACCTCGCAATATTGTAATATGAAAGAGAGAAGCATTCGATTACAGATTGCATACCAAACAGACAGCTTTAAGCACGTGCTCGAACGTGACAAATTAGTCCGGTCGGTAGAGAGCTCAGCTATCACGCGAACGGCCCAGGTTCAAATCTACTCAGACACAAATGGGTGTTAATCCGATCTGTTGAGAAAATTTCCCCAGCGCTTTGCGTTAATTCACAAGCTTTGTAAGGGTATACAAAAAAAATTGTAGCTTCGGGAAAATGCTGCTATCTTTGCTTTTTTTTTATTATTATCGGTACTACTGGGAAATTGGCGGACAAGATTCAGCAAGCCACCAGTTACGTCACGTGGTTGCCGGCTGCCACTAACGGCACACTAGCGGACCACATTAGGCTAGCCATCATTTCTGGCACGTGCTTGCAGGGCCACTGAAGTGCCACGTGTGGCAGCTACTGCCTGTGATGGACCACTGATGGCCCTGTTGTGGCATATGACAACTGATGGGGTGCCAACTGTTGGCCTGAACTGCTGGCCCTTCTGTTGGCCGCCCGGACATTTTATTGGCGGTTCGGCAGCGGCAACATAGTGCTGGGCCATTGCTGGCAGTGCTGGCTGCCAGCAATGGCCCAGCAAGACTGTTTTTGCTGGGATATTTATTCATCTGGGAATTTTTTTTTCATTGGAGGTTTAACGACCACCGTGAGCAACTCAATGGGCTATAAGCAGTCGGCCGTCTCTAATTTAGGGCCACTGGTTCCTGGGAAGGGAGAGAGCCAGTGCCGTAAGACAAACACAACATCCATACCTCACCGGGATTCGAACCCGGACCCCTTTCGGCCAAATGATCAGAGGCCATTGCTTAGACCAGTGCGCCACCGGGGGCGGCTCTGGGAACTTGATAAGTGTTTCACTACATTTGTTTGCTTTCTAATTCAGTGCAGAAACAACGTCACTCAGAGATGTTAACGCATGTGCATATAATCAAAAACAAATAACTAAGGATACATTATGCAAACAGGAAATAATTATGGAGATAACGCGTCAACAGGAGACCGAAGAAAAACAGCAGACGTTATGCCAACAGTGAAGAGACAAACTTCAAGCCCATACTGCGTAAACAGGAAAGCTAAACAAACCTTATGAAGTGTGCTATTCCGAAACGCAACAACCAATTCGTCAGAGCAGAAAATGGCTTCATTGATCGAAAGGAGCAACGCACCGAGAGCGCCTGAACTGTTATTATTCCTCGTTAGATTCACGCACATTGGGTGCTCGAAGTGATGTTGCCGTCGTACTTGTTTAATGTTAAAAGGTTCCGGCAATTTTCGTCCTCCGCGTTGTTTTATTTCCATTGCACTTGATTCACAATCTCGGCAGGGACCAAATCCGATTTCCGCTTCGCTTCTGTTGGCGGAATGAAGGGCATTTCACGTCGCAGCTGAATCCTCTTGCAAATTTAACAGTTCCCTACTTCCACTTCATAAGGACCTGTAACTTCATTGTTTTAGCATTTATATCGTGATAGTATTTAATATATCCAATAATAAAATTATTTAGGGTACTTATTTCTTCTTAGATTGACATGGAGCAATTTTACTCGGGCCATTTATTCCCACACAAAACAGAATATTTCGTATATGTTACAAGTACGTTACACTGAAACATTGAGACTTTTCAGATACGTTGCGCAATGTAACAGTAATGTTTCAGAAACCTTACGGTTACTTCAAAATGCACTCAAACGTTACAAGAAACATAACCGATACGTTACAGTCTTTGTAACTTCAACATACCAACTTCATGTTACTGTCACGTATTTGAAAGATATTTGTGATATCATCATATTACTGTTACGTATTTACTACGTTGAACAATATAGTTTTAATAAACTTTGTAAAATCACAATAAAACATATTACACTGGTCAGCTGTTTCAAAGGCAACAACAGTCGTATTATGAGTTGTTTACGTTTTCACAGGTTCAACGCAGTCCGCTGTCCATTGGGAACAGTGGCGGCGTTTATATATTGATAACAAAAGAAATAAAACTTGGTCCCAAATGAGGGTGTCGAATTTCTATTACATATGTGGAATAGACTATATTTCATCAAAAAAAGAAAGAAAATCAAATTCGTCATTTCTCTAAATACCTACCAATGTGAAATTTCTCAGCTTCAAGCAAAAAAAAAAAAAACATGTTAGTATAGTATAGTATTACAAAAACACAGCTATCTATTTAGATTTTATAAAATGCTTTCTATTTAAAAATTATAATAACCAAAATAATTACTTACGTTCAGATGATCTCGAATCAAAAAAAAAAAAAAAAAAAAAAAGGATGAAATATTAAATCAACTAAGTAGCTAACTCTAGTACGACAGTATCACCAAAGAATATCCCAGCAGGACATGGAAATATGACTACGAACCCGGGTCCCCTCATTCCGGACGTTCGTTCTGGCTGCTATCTGCCTTTATGTCCTGTGCGTCCTGCTGGCAGGTACGTCACATCTCCCTCCCCCCGAAAGAGGACCGGGGATATGGTCCACGGGTCAGCCGTGACCATGAATCGTTGCAGGCAGCCATCTGCTGTAGAATGTGCACTTGAGAACTCCCAGTCAATCTGGTGTGTGGAATGCAACATCACACATTTTATTTTTCGAAGCGCTGGAGAAGGGATTCTCTTATTTTTCCTATCTCGCGGTGTGGAAAGAACATCACACTATTGCGAGATTTTGAACGGCCGGGTCATCCGGAAAGTTCGGGCGCCATTATAACGAAGTAAATTTCTCCGTCATTTCTGTCCACGCCGGTGCAAGAACCCGGGTCCCCTCATTCCGGAATAAGTCACTCTACCAATTGAGCTACGCGGACGTTCGTTCTGGCTGCTATCTGCCTTTATGTCGTGTGCGTCCTGCTGGCAGGTACGTCACAATTTCTTCGGTGAAATGGAATAAATGCGCATGCGCATCCAAACCAAAAATCTTAAATATCGCCGGAATGTAACATCAAGGTACAATTATGTACAATGGTAACTATAAAACAGTAGTATCGGTGAATGCTATTTTTAACGTAACCGTAATGTACAAAGAGTTGTGTTCCAAAATAGATGTTCCTGAAAGTGTAATGAAAATGGGAGATTGTAACATTATTGATACATATCTGAAACGTTTTGTAATGTATGGGTTCATGTAGTTTTACCTGTTTGGAAACAGAACCATTTTCAAACAGGTTAATTCCCTTTTAATTTACATTTTTGTCCCTATCTTCCAAGTAAATTTTGTTTATCTCTCGTTTACAGTTCTCGAACTTTACGTCATACACAGTAAGACAATTAAGTAAGAGACTGATTTAAAAAATAATAACGGTAAAATACACTGGTATGGAACGCATGGTTTCTTGATAAGTCGTTTATCAGCTATTCGGTGGCAACAGCGTTTGTGTGAGAATTGCGCAGATTATAATTTACTCTGTGCATAACGTCATTCGGTAGAAAAACGATGTCACAGCACTGCCATAGAGCAGAGTGCCAAACATCCGGTACTTTATGAAAATCCATTCTGAGACATTGAAATTCTTGGGTCGTGTGAACCGGCTAATAGCCTATCTCGCACACAAATATTCCGATGATATGCCCGTTTAAAAGAGGGGTGGGAAGATTTGGAAAATGACGAAAGGCCAGGACGCCCGATCTCGGTGCGCATGCGTAAACTCATTAAGAAAGTTCGCGAAAGGATGAAAAGTTATCGTTCTGTGATCGTGAGGACGCTGCAGTGTGAGCTCGGTGTTAATCAGGAGACGATTTGTCATATTTTAGTGCAAGATTTGGTAGGAAGAAAAAGTTCATGGTCGTTCTGTTCCGCATACTTTGTCAGACAAGCAGAGACATGCACGAATGGAATACAAAAAATACATTTTGGAGACTGCAGAAACAATGCAAATTCTTCTTCAAATCATTGTGGCAAGAGACTAGACATGGTGTTTTCTTATGATCCTGAAACGAACCGTCACAATGCTCAGTTGAAGTCACCACAGTCACCGAAAAGAAAGAAGATCAGGTTAGAGAAGTCCGAAATTAAGATAATGCTTGTGTGCCTTTAGGTCAGCAAGGGAATTCCGCATCACGACTTCATTTTTGAAGGTACAACTGTCACTGGCAATGCTTCCACATCCATTTTAGAAGGATTGTGGAAGAGCAATGTTCGTTTCAGGCCTCAATTTAAACACAGGTAATGATTCTTTGTACACGAAAACACCCCACACATAAAGCAGTCAGTGTACAGCAATGTCTGGCTCGACAAAAAGTGTGTGAACTCAAACATTCCTCCTATTCTCCAGATTTGTCAGTGTTCCTACTTTCTATTCCCTAAATTAAAGCTGCCTTTAAATGAAAAAGCTTTTCAAGACACTGAAGACACAGAAAGAACCGTGACATCAGCTCTTCACTCCATACCAAAAGATGACCTCTGCAAGTCCTTCCTTTCGTTGGCTGATCGGGCCACTTCTTGTATTAACACAGGAGGAATGTACTTCGAATAAATATGAAGACATACAAAGAACTGTGACATCATCTCTTCACTCCATAGGAAAAGATGATCTCTGCAAGTCCTTCCTTTCGTTGGTTCATCGTGCCACTTCTTGCATTAATACAGCAGGAATGTACTTCGAATAAATATGAAGACATAGAAAGAACTATGACATCAGCTCTTCACTCCATACCAAACGATGAGCTGTGCAAGGCCTTCCTTTCCTTGGCTGATCGGGCCACTTCTTGTATTAACACAGGAGGAATGTACTTCGAATAAATATGAAGCCATACAAAGAACTGTGACATCATCTCTTCACTCCATAGGAAAAGATGATCTCTGCAAGTCCTTCCTTTCGTTGGTTGATCGTGCCACTTCTTGTATTAATACAGCAGGAATGTACTTCGAATAAATATGAAGACATAGAAAGAACTATGACACCAGCTCTTCACTCCATACCAAACGATGAGCTGTGCAAGGCCTTCCTTTCCTTGGCTGATCGGGCCACTTCTTGTATTAACACAGGAGGAATGTACTTCGAATAAATATGAAGACATACAAAGAACTGTGACATCATCTCTTCACTCCATAGGAAAAGATGATCTCTGCAAGTCCTTCCTTTCGTTGGTTGATCGTGCCACTTCTTGTATTAATACAGCAGGAATGTACTTCGAATAAATATGAAGACATAGAAAGAACTATGACACCAGCTCTTCACTCCATACGAAACGATGAGCTGTGCAAGGCCTTCCTTTCCTTGGCTGATCGGGCCACTTCTTGTATTAACACAGGAGGAATGTACTTCGAATAAATATGAAGACATACAAAGAACTGTGACATCATCTCTTCACTCCATAGGAAAAGATGATCTCTGCAAGTCCTTCCTTTCGTTGGTTCATCGTGCCACTTTTTGTATTAAAACAGGTGGAATGTACTTCGAATAAATATGAAAACATACAAAGAATTGTTACATCAGCTCTTCACTCCATACCAAAAGATGACCTCTGCAAGTCCTTCCTTTTGTTGGCTGATCGGGCCACTTCTTGTATTAACACAGGAGGAATGTACTTCGAATAAATATGAAGACATACAAAGAACTGTGACATCATCTCTTCACTCCATAGGAAAAGATGATCTCTGCAAGTCCTTCCTTTCGTTGGTTGATCGTGCCATTTCTTGTATTAATACAGCAGGAATGTACTTCGAATAAATATGAAGACATAGAAAGAACTATGACATCAGCTCTTCACTCCATACCAAAAGATGACCTCTGCAAGTCCTTCCTTTCGTTGACCGATCATGCCACTTTTTGTATTAACACAGGCGGAATGTACTTCGAATAAATATGAAAACATACAAAGAATTGTTACATCAGCTCTTCACTCCATACCAAAAGATGACCTCTGCAAGTCCTTCCTTTCGTTGGCTGATCGGGCCACTTCTTGTATTAACACAGGAGGAATGTACTTCGAATAAATATGAAGACATACAAAGAACTGTGACATCATCTCTTCACTCCATAGGAAAAGATGATCTCTGCAAGTCCTTCCTTTCGTTGGTTGATCGTGCCACTTCTTGTATTAATACAGCAGCAATGTACTTCGAATAAATATGAAGACATAGAAAGAACTATGACATCAGCTCTTTACTCCATACCAAACGATGAGCTGTGCAAGGTCTTCCTTTCCTTGGCTGATCGGGCCACTTCTTGTATTAACACAGGAGGAATGTACTTCGAATAAATATGAAGACATACAAAGAACTGTGACATCATCTCTTCACTCCATAGGAAAAGATGATCTCTGCAAGTCCTTCCTTTCGTTGGTTGATCGTGCCACTTCTTGTATTAATACAGCAGCAATGTACTTCGAATAAATATGAAGACATAGAAAGAACTATGACATCAGCTCTTTACTCCATACCAAACGATGAGCTGTGCAAGGTCTTCCTTTCCTTGGCTGATCGGGCCACTTCTTGTATTAACACAGGAGGAATGTACTTCGAATAAATATGAAGACATACAAAGAACTGTGACATCATCTCTTCACTCCATAGGAAAAGATGATCTCTGCAAGTCCTTCCTTTCGTTGGTTCATCGTGCCACTTTTTGTATTAAAACAGGTGGAATGTACTTCGAATAAATATGAAAACATACAAAGAATTGTTACATCAGCTCTTCACTCCATACCAAAAGATGACCTCTGCAAGTCCTTCCTTTCGTTGGTTCATCGTGCCACTTCTTGTATTAATACAGCAGGAATGTACTTCGAATAAATATGAAGACATAGAAAGAACTATGACATCAGCTCTTCACTCCATATCAAACGATGAGCTGTGCAAGGCCTTCCTTTCCTTGGCTGATCGGGCCACTTCTTGTATTAACACAGGAGGAATGTACTTCGATGAAATATGAAGACATACAAAGAATTGTAATATCAGCCCTTCACTCCATACTAAACGTTGACCTCTGCAAGTCCTTTCTGTCGTTGGCTGATCGTTGCACTTCTTGTATTAACACAGGCGGAATGTACTTCGAATAAACATGAAGACATACAAAACACTGTGACATCAGCTTTCACTCCATACCAAAGGATGGCATCAGCAAGTCCTTCCTTTCGTTGGAAGATCGTTCCGCTTCTTGTATTAACATAGGAGGAATGTACTTCGAATAAATATGAAGACATTCAATGAACTGTGACATCAGCTCTTCACTCCATACCAAAAGATGATCTCTGCAAGTCCTTCCTTTCGTTGGCTAATCGTCTCGTTTCTTGTATTAACACAGGGGGAATGTACTTCGAATAAACATGAGGACATACAAAGATCTGTGACATCAGCTTTCACTCCATACCAAAGGATGGCATCAGCAAGTCCTTCCTTTCGTTGGAAGATCGTTCCGCTTCTTGTATTAACATAGGAGGAATGTACTTCGAATAAATATGAAGACATTCAATGAACTGTGACATCAGCTCTTCACTCCATACCAAAAGATGACCTCTGCAAGTTCTTCCTTTCGTTGGCTAATCGTCCCGTTTCTTGTATTAACACAGGAGGAATGTACTTCGAATAAACATGAGGACATACAAAGAACTGTGACATCAGCTTTCACTCCATACCAAAGGATGGTCTCTGCAAGTCTTTCGTTTCGTTTGCTGTTCGTACCACTTCTTGCATTAATGCAGGCGGAATGCAATTCAGATAAAATATATTCACGTAAGGTTGCCCGGAAAAAATGGAAAAGCAGAAAAACTTAAGGGAAAGACAGGAAAACTTAGGCCTCACTTATTAATTGCAGCACTGTCTATGCAAACCCCCAGTTATTTTTATTCATGTAGCAACACTCTCACCTGGTCGAAAGAGGAAACACGTGATAAAATCGCTAATCTTTGTGTATGAGAGAAGAGATGGGGCAATATATTCTCAGAGTAAACTGCAAGTGCGTGTTCGTTCTTCTTGAAGTGCAATAGCACGGCTGTTGTGTAAAACGTGTGAAGTCTTGCAACAATAACAAGAAAGATGACTCTGGATCCTTTCGGATAGGGGAAAGGAAAAATATTTCAAAGCAGACTTTTTGGTGAAAAATCCACCAAATTAGACACTGCACTTACGCCTCTTAAGAAAAATCTGTGCATTATTTTGAATGTGCCATAATCCATGGAGCCGGTTACGAAAAAATATATAAACCGGATTTCTATATAATCGATAAAACATTCAAAAATATCACTATATACTTTCGGACAGTGTAGGCGGAAAAGCATTTCTAGTAACGAAAGATATCCGAGGGAAAGTGTTTTTTTTTTTTCAAATTAGATTAAAAGAAAACGAAAATACGGTTCCAAGTATGGCACACATGGAAATGACATTGACACTTCCTTCGTCCAGTTGCAAAAGTGTTCACACTGGATTAAAGAAAACGAGGATGTGGTTCCAAGTATGACACACATGGATATGACATTGACACTTCCTTCGTCCAGTTGCAAAACTGTTCAAACTGGATTAAAGAAAACGAGGATGTGGTTCCAAGTATGATACACATGGAAACGACATTGACACTTTCTTCGTCCAGTGGAAAAACTGTTCAAACTGTATTAAAGAAAACGAAGATACAATTCCAAGTATGGTACACATGGAAATAACATTGATACTTCCTTCGTCCAGTGGCAAAACTGTTCAAATTAGATTAAAGAAAGCAAAGATACGGTCTCAAGTATGGTACATTTGGAAATGACATTGACACTTCTCCACCACTACCACCCCAGTTGCGAAACTGAAAGGCACAAAACATGACGAATTATAAAACAATATTTCTCGCGACAAACACAATCAGTAGCAAAATAATTTTCTAAATCGGACGTTTTAGAAGGGGAGATTTTTGGGGAAACACAAATAAAAATACAATCAAGCTGCTAGCAGAATGCGCTTTAGCAATGACAAAAAATATAAATTACGATTTTCTAGCAATAATTTTAGCGATGCAATGATTTCTTTCCTGATAACATTCCTCCCTCATAAAAAAGAAAAAATATAATCTTATTACGTTTCACTAAAAATAATTGATAACAAAATAACTTGGAGAACTAGTAAAAGTTTTTTGAAACAGGACGCTGTTCAGTGCCAGCCTCTGGCCACACTATGGCATAATCTGGTTCTGTCCGTGGAAAGGGGTATAGGAAAATAAAAATAATTTATTCAATTATTTTTTTCTTTATAAGCAACTATATAGTATATTTGTAATAGCAATTATCATCACCGCTGTTCCCCAACGGGAATGTTTGTGTATCGCAGAAATACCAAAACGTAGGAAGCATCGTTCTCACAGTTCAAGCTTTCGATGCAAACATAATTTTTCAAATTCGACTAATATTTGCGGAAATATGGTATCCACAGATGAAAGGGCATAGTGATATTTGTAATTAATATATTATTAAGTTAATGCTGATTATGATTTTTGATGAACCATAATTAACAAATTAGGTTACGTACAAATATTTGGTAAATATGATATAACTCCATCCTGGATGTAACACCACAATATAATGTAATATACGGTGGCCGGAAACCAAAGGTTGTTCTCAGCTAAAACTGCAAGTTGGTAGTTGATATTTCAAGTGCTTTTGCATTTCTCTATTCTTTGAGTCCTGGATTGTTTACTTCATTGTTTACTTCACTTCATTGTTGAAGTGGTAAGCTAGGTTTAAGTGTTTTGATGAATGTTGTTAAACATAAAACACCACATGTCTTTTTCCTACATTTACCTTGGACAACACGTAACAAGCACGGGACACACTGATGAGGAAATTAACCGGCGTATAAAACTTGGCTGGAGAGCTTTTGGAAGAAACAGTACAACTCTCAAGGGCAATATGCCGTTATGTCTTAAAAGAAAAGTGTTTAATTAATGCATCCTTCCACTTCTAACATATGGAACAGAGACATCGACCTTAACTAAAAAAGTCATACAAAGTATGCAGACAATTGAAAGAAACATGGAGAGATACATGCTTGATGTAACCAGAAAAGGTAAGAAGAGGAATTCGTGGATAAGGAAAATGACAACAATAGAAGACATTATTATCAGAGTAAAATCTCTAAAATGGAAATGAGCTGGACATGTTGCCAGAAGAACGGACCCCTGATGGACACCTGAAATTTTAGAATGGATTCCAAGGGACAGAAATAGATCCAAAAGAAGACCACATAGGAGATGGACGGATGAAATTCAAAATCATGCCGGAGTAACATAAAGGTGACAGGCTCAAGACTGACAGTTGTGGAAGAAACTTCGGGAGACCTTCATTCAGCAGTGGATTGATAATCGTTGACCATTAAGATAATGATAATGTATATGCGGCAATTTTTCCGTATCTACACTGCTGGCCACCCAAAATGCAACACCAAGAATGACACGAGATAGCAAAGCCAGATTTACTAGACACATAACAACAGATACAAAGATGATGCGATTGAGCTTACAGGCCCGTGCGACTTGCGGAAAACGCAGACATCAAAAGTTCCTGTGGCCCACATGGCTGGCAATAACGGCCGCTACACGCCGCGGCATCGACCGAAAGAGGCTTTGGATGTGGGCTTGCGGTATGTCGGTCTAGGCTGCTTCCACACATTGCCACAGTTCATCAGGCGTAACCGCGGGTGGTGCATGCCGGGAGACTCGCTTGCTGATCAGCGACCATGCGTGTTCGATAGGCGACATATCGGGAGAACAGGCGGGCCACAGCAGCAGAGACACCTGGTTGGCCGTGAAGAATTGTTGCACGATGCATTGTCCTGTTGAAGCGTGGCCGCTGGAAGGTCCTGCAGGTAAGGGAGGACTACAGGCTCCAAAACGTCGGAGATGTAGCGGTGGCTGTTGAGTGTACCAGCGATGCGTACCAGAGGGGTGCGGGTGTCATATCCAACGGCGCCCCAAACCATAACGCCAGGCGACGGACAGGTATGGCGATGCATAATGCAGGCGTCATACAGTCTCTCGCCGTGGTGCCGCCACACGCGGATCCGACCATCGTGGTGTTGCAAGCAGAAGCGGGATTCGTCGAAGAAGACAATGTCGTGCCATTCCGTAGTCCAGGTGTGGCTTTCAAAGGCCCACTTGCGCCGCAATTGCAGGTGGTGTAACGTCAATGGTAATCAGAGCAATGGGCGCCGTGCGAAAAGTCCCCGCTCCTGCAGACGACGTCGAACTGTACGTGCTGACTCAGGTTGTTGCGCAACACACCCTAATTCTTGCGCTAAAGTTCGTGATGAGGCGGTGCGAGCCATCAATGCCCGCCGCACAACATGCCGGTCTTCTTGTTCGGTGGTGTGCCGCGGCTGCGGCAATCGCTCACGTCGGTCCGTCTGTCCCTCCTGCACCCACGGAATCCATACTCGCCTCACTGTGGCTGGATGTCGTCTCACACTGGCACCGATGTCTCGGTACGATAAACCGCTGTAGCGATAAGCCACTATTCGTTCTCTTTTGAATTCCGCAACGTGCTGGAATGACTGCCGTATTCTGCGACGAGGCATCAGGAAGATTCCCACGCAAAGGTCCGGCAGCACAACACACTTTTAATACTTACACCCCGCCTTCTCTGCAACCTTTTTATAGTGCATCTAGGTGGCGTGACGGGCGAACATGATTTGCATATGCCCTGCAAGGCTAATCGTTTGCATGCCCTCTCGCGGGCGACGCATGCTGCGAATTTCAGGCCAATCGGATGCTTCCTTTTTGGTGTTGCATTTTGGGTGGCCAGCACTGTATATATGATGATGATGATATATATGGAAATTTTTCCATCTCTCTATAAACATTTCGCGTGTGTCTTTATATTGAGTGAAAACTTAATTTCAGAACTGACGATTTCTTGTCCCTCATAGAAATACGTGATGACACGACAGATACGTCTGTTCTTGTCCCAATATAGATCGATTTCTTGTCCCACATAGAAATCCGTGGTGATAGGAAAGATACGTCTGTTCTTGTCCCAATATAGAACGATTTCTTGTCCCACACAGGAATACGTGGTGACACGACAGATACGTCTGTTCAGTGCGTGGACCACGAGGACGTATGCTCAATTGTTTTTTGAGTAGAACAAAAAATTTTCGCAAGACCAATTTTTGAGTAGCGCAAATACCAATTTTCCCTGCATTTGGTATTTTGCACGGAAAAATGGTGAAAGTTTGCTGATTTTAAGCACCTATTTATAATGCAAGTGTCAAGTTTGCCTGTATATCTTGTGGATATACATGTAATAGCAATGTAAGTGTACATTATATTGTAAGTGCAGAATATTGCATATTAATGTGTGGCAAAGTTGAATAAATGTTATTAACGTTGTATGGCCATTTTGGAGAAAGCTCGCTTTCGAACTATACCTTTATTTTCCTCCGGAGCTCAAAATAATCACATATAACCTACATAAAGAAGTTCTCGATCTAACTGAAAAAAGTGGGTTTGGATATTGACACCGTACATGTTGAAGAACTTTCGCTACTATAACGTAAAAGTCTTGTCGTACTGCTACGCTATTTTAAAACATCACCATACGATGAAATAGTTCCTAAATTAAACCTTAACGGCCAGACGAAACATTTAGAAAGCAGAAGTCAAACTTACGGCAAAGATATTTCTCGATGTAGCACTTCACATAACAAATCGGTATCAACATTAAATACACCACACACTAACAACGCTACGTTCCACATTAATCGCTCTCCAACACAACGCTCCACAAGCAACAGTTTACTCGTAGTTTATATCTCTCGTTCTTATCAAAACAGGCATACGTCACGTTCATTCAACCTTAATTTTGTTGCCAACAGTATTCGTTTGAGAGAAAAGATATTACGTTAAGTGTGAAGTATACCTGAGAACAAACTCAAGATTTACACAGGGAAAGAAACTAAAACGGAAAGTTAATTTAGAATATACGTCACACTACCCAGTTGGATTCGTCTACGTTTGTCAATGGTCTAAGGGATTTTATGAACACTTACTCGAGAGCTTTTGCACACTCGACTCGGATGATTGACAATGCCTTTGTCAATTTGACTGGTGGAGGGAAAGGACATACTGTACATAAATACAGATGTTGTCCGGATACCATTGCCTAGACCTCTCTTCTTTTAGGCATTTCTAAGGGAAAATATGAAGATTAGTCCGTAACCCGTGCCATGCAGGTTTGAAAAAGCTGTGACTGAATTTATTTTTTTTTGTCGTATAACACGAATCGTAATAAAATGCTAACTATAATATAATAAATGGTTAAACTATTAATTGGTAGTGTATAAGATGGGTCACCAACAACAAAGTTTTCGTAACATTCCTATTAATTTTTTATTTTTCCAACTACTCGTATACAAATTTAACGATGACGTTCCTCATTATTGTATAAATCGTTGACGGGCTAACATTGGAGTATTGAGGTATTCTTTCAGTGACTCGAAATTATATTGTCTACACAATGGGGTTAAAAATGTGTGTTTTATTTTTTCAGTTTGGTTTTAACAATTCTTTTTTTTTTGTTTGGTATCATTTTATATTACTAATATATAGGGTAAACGTGTCAAAAAAGGATCCTTATTTCAATATCTTTAAAATATACTCACATGTCAAAGCACCTCCTGAAATAGTACATTCATAGTTCAATGACTTTTTTAGCACTTTTTGAACTTCCAAATATTCGAACAATCCCACACTTAGTTCCAAGTTCGACGACCGCAGAAAGACAGATGGCGCTACAAGTACTGAGGCGAGAACAAACGCCAGAATAACGAACGGCGGATTGTACAAACAAAATGCCATGGTAAAGTTAAACAAGAAAGATGAAACCGAATTTTCGGGTGTAATGAGCACGTCTTTGAATCTGTTCTGAAGCAAATTAAATTCATCAAAGCTATTCAAAGTCAATGGAAGCGATATGGAAAACAATAGTGTCTGATGGAAGAAAGAAGTTTTTCAATCAGGGTTTTAATCCCGCAGATATTGCTGTAAACGCAATCGTAAGATTACGCTCTTTGGTTGCAGACTTGTGCGTTAAAAAAATTTTTAAATTATGTGAGAAACATTTCGCAGCGGAAACGCTCTCCAACAAAGAAATAATTTTTCAAATCGGACTCTTCGAAGCAGAGATATGTACAAATATAAGATATGCATGTACGCCCCCTGGCGGGAAAACCATGCATTTTTTTTTTTTTTTGGAAGAAAGTATTCTCAAACGGTTTTTCGATGTGAGCGGTATCGGTTCAAGAAAAATTTTTTAGTCGAGTTTTCAAGAGCTCAGATTTTACTGCAAATACATCAGAAGCAGAAATGTACACTTATGCCCCCTGGTGGCCAAACCATTCTTTACCAAATATTAGAAATTATATGAAAAACATTTCCCATCAGGAGCTGTATGCGATACAGGAATAATTTTTCAAATCGGAGTTTAAGAAGCAGAAATAACGCAGGAAACGCAATTTACCTTTGCGCCCTCCAGCGGAAAGTCTATGATTTACTTTCAAATTTTGAATTTTTATGAAGACCATTTCGCATCGGAAACGCTGTCCACCAAAGAAAGATTTTTTCAAATCGGACTCCTAAAAGTAGAGATATTGACAAAAATAAGATATCTTCGCCCCTTGCGTAGAAACCATGCATTATTGTAAGAAAAAAAATTCCTAAAAAGGTTTGTCGACGTGAGTAATATCGGTCCACAAACGAATTTTTTCAGTTGAGATTTTAGAAGATCATATTGCTGCAAATACATCAGAAGCGGAAATTAAGACTTACACCCCCTGATGGCCAAACCATTTTTTACCAAAACTTAGAAATTATATGCAAATGATATCCTATCAGGAGCTGTATCCGGGACAGGAAGAATTTTTCAAATCGGAGTATAAGAAGCACAGATATCGGGGGAAACGGAATTTACTTTTACGGCCCTTAGCGGAAAAGCTGTGCGCAATTTCAAAAATTGACTACACCTTAAATACTCTTCGACACAAATGGAATCGAAAGATAAAATAATTTTTTCAATCGGATGTTTAGAAGCAAATATATGGAATAAAATGTATTTTGAATTCGATATCATCTGCATTAACGCCCTCTAGCGGCGAAATTGTACACCGTAAGAAAAAACGAAATGATGGATCATCATTCGCATATTTCAAGCTTCCTAATGCAAAAATAACTTTTCAAATCGGATTAATAGCACAGTAGTTTTCATTAAAAAAAGTCTTGAAAATTGCTCCTGTGGGTGGTGCCGGCGGATTGTAGAAAGAAACAGCACTGTGTTTTAAATATTTTGATAGAATTTATCGGGTTTCTCTGGAAGCCCACAGAGGGCGTTTGATTAGAAATATATTTATTTTATTTTCTTCATTTCTTTTTCTAAGGAAAATAATTATTTATAATAAGCTTGTATTAATTTGTATTGTTGTGCTCCTTATTGATTTATTTCATTTTGAACTTGTTACACGTAATTTGTTCTATCAATCGCGTTTCTTACAGGTGCTATCGGTTCTTACCGTGACACATATGACAAGATTACTCCGAGATGGGTCTGGATTGGTTCGTGTCCTTAGTGTGGCATAAATGGTATGCGCGTCTCACGGCACTGACTGTCTCCCTTCCCTGGAACCAGAGGTCCCCAATTAGGGACGGGCGGTTGCTTATAACCTTACAGTTGCTCATAAATCCCAAACCCAAACGAACAGTAAATGCATACGACAAATCACAATGATAAGCGTGATTGTCGTTTAAATATTATTCTTTAGATATATCCACATCTCCGTACGTTAATCAGCAACTACCTGGATATCACAGATTCTGTCTAACTGATTTGGATTGAAATATTAATGTGGAGTTTGATCACAAACGAAAGAAAGAGTTTTGTGTATTAAGATAATACAACATAGTTTGTCACAAATATTCTTTTTCAAGTCGACCATGATGTCGCTGGGTATTGACATAGCTTCATCAGGACGAACGGCACATGAATATACAGTCACGTGTTTTGGTTAGATGCATCCACAGAAATGGGGTGGATGCCATATCATTAACAAGTTGCGAATACTTCTGATATATATGGAAAGCTTCCAAAATATCAAGTTTGGTGGTTAAATCTGGCTTGTCAATTAGTTTTTCTTCTTCAAAGAGAAATTTATGGTCCTTTCCGTAACAGTGTTTAGCCATCGATGACTTCTTAAGGTCACAATTTCGAATGTAGGTCTCATGCTCCTTCAGTGGAAAACACAAAGCTCAACGGGTCTGTCCTATATACGAAGCGCCACATTCACACGGAATTTGATAAATTCCACAAGAGTTTTTGTCTTCAACACAGTCCTTTGATCCTAAAAAATGATATTGTTTATGGGTTTAAAAATCACTTTAAAAATAAAGGTTTTGAGAATTTTTGAAATTTTGGAGGCAATATCACGGGAAAATGGAGTAATGGCAAAATTTTCTCGCAATGGGCGCATCACAGGAGTTAACGTGGAGATAATCTTCGGTTTCCGGAATTTTGTTAGAGCCTTGTCTATAATGAAAGGGTTGTATCCTCGCTGTACTGCAGCACCTATAAGGATAAAAAGATCTTTATCCAAACTGTCTTTATCTAAACATATATGTATCGTGCGATATACGCAACTGTAAAAGGCGCTGAGTTTTTGTTGCCAAGGGTGATTGGATTTGGCATGTGGAGGTGAGAAAACGACGAAAGGCTTCCGTTTTGTGTGTTTGAAAATTGAAGCATAAGTACTTCCGGCATTTTAATCATAAGATTTATTCTATTCGCTGATAAAGATATTTGGAACTCCTGTTTCAATTTTGTTAAATTAACGCATTCTGTTAAAGAGAGCTTTCATTTCTGAATTTCAGGAGAAATGTTTTATTTTGGAATCTAACAAAGTAGTATTTCTCCTTAGGCTTTTCGGGCGAATGTCGGTAAATTAAATATCTGAATTCTTCAAGCAGAATGCATTTCTAAACTGCTTCATTAGCATAATAATGATTCTGCTCAAAATGGCCATCGACGCAGCTGGTGGTAGAGCTATTCATGCGAAGTACGTGACGAGTTTAGTTAAAAGAATATTGGGTTCGCTAAGGTTAAAATGATAATAACTTAAGTTATTATAAGGATAAAAAGAGAGACAATTCACTGGCATAAGATAAATGAGAGACAATTCACTGGCATAAGACGTTGGTAAGTCAAACCTCAGTAACTTTTGTTAATTCTTTGAATGGGTGACAATAACATTTGAGCACAAAACGTCCATTCGTAAGCTCAGAATCCATTTTTAACGCGTCTTTTAAAAAGCACATTCTTGGAGATCATTATGTCCGTCTTCTGTTCTCTCTGTGTGCATATTATATCTCTGCAACTGCTAGATCGATTTGAAAAAGGCTTTTTACAATCAAAAGCCTGAGAAGTTAGAACGGCTATCACTTGGTCTTTTTTCAATGCATAAACTCGCCGTTAAGGGAGTAAAGCACATGCTATTAAATTCAAATTCTATTTTACTTTTTTCAATTACTTAAAAAAAGCCAATTAAAAAAATAATTTTACTTTCCGATACCTTTTCAACGACCACTTTAAGTACATTTTCTAATTGAAATAATGATTGTTATCACCGCTAGAGTGCGTAAATGTACAATATATAGAGGGTGCAGAACCGAGCACTTCGTATGATCACTGGGGCACCCCCTTGGACCCCACTTCAGAACCTGAGGAACAGACTTGGAATCGAGAAGGTACATGAGTTTTCCACCAGACTCCAAGAAGTTGTTCAAGAAAGCGGAAACCCACCCTAATGGACTTGTTAGGGGCGCGGTTGATTACGATCCCAGCGAATTCCTTAGGTATCCCAGAACTAAGGCGGCGATCCTTGACCCCCCTTGACAGAGAGAGGGTAAGTATGTGAACGATCTCCTAGCTTCCTATTTTTAAGGGTAGTTTTAGACCTAGGGTCAGACACTCCCTTCCTAAAACTTCTTCAAATATCGTATCGTAATGTACAATATATTTTTCCAGAAATCTCTACTCCTAAAAATAAACTCGTCGTTAAGGGAGTAAAAGCACGTGCTATTAAATTCAAAATATATTTTACTTTTTCCAAGTAAAAAGTTAATTTTACTTTCCGATACCTTTTACAAGGAAGACCATTTTACGTACAGTTTCTAATTCAAATAATGACTTATTACCGCTAAGGTGCGTTAGCGTAAAACACGCATTTTTCCAAATCTCTACTCCTAAAAATTAACTCGCCGTTATGGGAGTAAAAGTAACTTCTATTAAATTCAAAATACTGTATATTTTACTCTATGCAGTTGCTACAAAGGAGTTTTTTTAAGAAACCTACTTTCGTCCAACTATTGCGTAAAATTCTGTTGAAGAAATATTCTCACAAAACGTGGAGATACAGGGGTTTGCCAGAATAATGTGAACACCTAAGAAAAATCAAAACCGCCTGAATCCTCATTAGAGTGGACGCATAAAATTCTGAAATGTGGTTAGTGGGATGTTACACCATTTCCTACTTCGGTGTATATGGGCACTGCATTTCCTACTTCGGTGTATATAGTTCTCATAAATTTTGAATGGTGGTTAGTGGGATGTTACACCATTTCCTACTTCTACTTCGGTGTATATAGCTCTATACAGCGGAAGAATGTGGGTGGTTATTGTTCTCAACAGCGAAGATTATATTTGAGTATACTTTTTTAACGCAAACAACACATGTAAGTTGTGACGTACTACAGAGGTAAAGCAGGTGTCAAGACGACAAATCTGCAGCGTTACATTCCTTCAGTGTAGCTTAGTTGGGAGAGCAACTTACTCCGGAGTGAGGGAGCGCGATTTCGATCCCGTCAGAGAGAAACTTGTGTTTTCACAAAATACAGTTTTCTAGCAACTCGTAGAGAACTACTTCAACAAAATGTTAGTAAAACAAACCAGTTTCCTGTTTGAAAATACACTCCTGCGCACAAAAAGTTTAACAATATGATGCAGTCAATAAGATGGTAAAATTTTGCTTTCGTTTTAGGTTTAACAACCACTATAAGTAACTCTTATTACTATAAGTACTCTCCCATCTCTAATTTAGAGTCATTGGTTTTAGGGAAGGGAGAGAACATATGTCGTTGGACAAGCACACTACCCAACCCTCATCTGGGACTCGAAACCGGGCCGATGTCGGACGAATGGCTAGAAGCCAGCTCCTCAAGCAGCTCGGTCACCAGGATGGGGATGGCTAGAATTCGGCTTATTAATAGAGTATGGCATCCAATATTATAGTGTCATAGCATCCTACTTCTTATTCGAGTAGATATTGTTGCAAATGCATACAACTCAAAGAAATTTATGTCAGTAATACGAAAATATTGAGATACGGATTCGGGTACTGCGACAGAAAAGTATTGTACGAAAGAGGTTTTGAATTAAAGAGTGTACGTGACTCCTTTACAACGTGGAGTGTTACGCTGGCACTGCCTGCTTAACGTGCACTCCGAAACACGGCTGTTGTGGGGCATCTGCAAGACTCCAAACCGTGGCTGCTGTGCAGAAGCTGCGGGACTTGATCCTCGACTCCGAAACACTGCTGCTTAGTAGCAGCTGCGGACGCGACGACCTTGGATTCCAAGTATGGCTGCTGTATGGCAGCTGCGGGACCCGATGCTGACTCTGAAATATGGCTGCTGCATGGCAGCTACATGAATTGATCCTGGACTACGAAACACTGCTACTGTGTTGTATCCCTGGACTCCCAGCTGTGGCTGCTGTATGGCAGCTGCGGGACTCTATGCTGACTCTGAAATATGGCTGCTGCATGGCAGCTACGGGACTTGATCCTGGACTACGAAACACTGCTACTGTGTTGTATCTGCGGGACACGACCCTGGACTCCCAGCTATGGCTGCTGTATGGCAGCTGCGGGACTCGATGCTGACTCTGAAATATGGCTGCTGCATGGCAGCTACGGGACTTGATCCTGGACTCTGAAACATTGCTACTGTGTTGTATCTGCGGGACACGACCCTGGACTCCCAGCTATGGCTGCTGTACGGCAGCTACGGGACTGGATCGTGGAACTGACTGTTCTAAAGTGGGCATTTCATATACTAGGATACACGCGGGAGACTTCATGCACACCTCATTTTCTCTTAGAGATTTCTTCCAAGATTAAGTTCAGACTTTATTTACTTTGTCCGAAGTGCTTGGTGTAAGGTACGAGAGTGGATGTGACGGAAATGCAGGTTTTCGTAGCCTGATGGGAAAGTTATGGGACACGTGGCGCACAGCAGCAGACAGGGAGAAGCGGGGGGGGGATGAAAGGCGGTGGTTTTAAGCATGGTGGATCCTTTGTCAGAATAATTATACCAGAAGTTTAATCGGACCCCACAGGCATCCGATTGACATCCAACTGACAATAGGCTTCCTAGAGGCAGCTGTGGGACTCGATGCGGACGATTGATAATCGCAGATAATGTGCCAGTGCTGACAACATCACCTATTAGCCCAGTAGCAGTGACGTAAAGGGGTTGTTTTGCGATTCATGTAAACATACATAAACACACATACTAAAGAAAGTCGCAAAGCTCATGCGCAGTGGGTGTTATAATCTTTTTATTTATGTAACTTTTTTGTTCATGAGTGCATTTCGTGGAGTCTTTCCAAGAAAAAAATTCCTAAGTAAAGCGATGAAATGATTTCGACGGATCTTCACCGACGGTAGGAGAAAAAAATGACCTCATTTCGGAGATATCCTTTTACCCGTGCTTCCCATGGGCATTTTCCACCGTAGGATTTTCTTGAGTACATTTTCAGAGAAAGAAGTTCCATTCGACCCTATTCACAAAGTTGCTTTTTGAACAATACTTTCAGAAGAAAAAAAAAATTGAAAGGGAATGCCGTCCAAGAATGTTTTTAATTCTTGAACTTCACGGAACATTAATATCAGCTTGTTACTCTAGAGATAGAGAAACTAACATTAGCTTCGACCAGAATTGAAAGCTGCGTTGTCCTTTGCGAAAATCGAACTGTATTTTCCCATTTCACTCAGGGCATTAAACTGTTACACAAAAAGATGCACTGCAGTTCCTCGGAACCGCAGCGCATTTTTCAGGTAACAGTGCAATTTTTAGGTCTTCCGTACTGCTGATCAAGTGATTGAAATCTGACTATACACTGGCGTGCAAAAATTAAGGACGAGACGGTTTTTCGTCGTGCAGAAGTGATCCCCAAGATGTAAGAATATGATAAGATCCCCAAGATGTAAGAATATGGGACAAGTGAGCAAAAACGTCCAAACAAGGAATCCAAAGGATACAAATGCACTTTATTGAAAAGGTAGCATCGATCACAACTGGACAGAAGACAGAAACGTCCAAACGTCCATGTGACAGGTGGCTGCCAAGAAAAATCCAGTCTTTAGTAGGGGATATGATCAACCCTGACTGCGTTGCAGAATTTACAACGTTTGTCCATGCCGAGGACGAGGTTGTCAAGGAGCTGTTGAGGCATCGCGGCCCATTCCTCTTGTAGCGCTAATCGCAGCTGCGGAATCGTTGTTGGCGGCAGGTGACATGCTGCCAAGCGTCTCCCCAGAAGGTCCCACGCGTGTTCGATTGGATTTAGGTCCAGGGACCTTGCCTGCCAATCCATGCGTTGAATATCTTCACTCTCCAACTGCTCTGCGACAGCCATTGTACGATGAGTGTAGCGTTGTCGTCCATGAAGAGGAACTCAGGACCCACAGCACCTCTAAACAGACGCACGTGAGGCAGGAAAACCTCGGTACAATAGCGGACACCAGTGACTATACCTCCTTGGAAGATGTGGAGGTCCGTACGGCTACCAAGCATGATACCACCCCAAAGGAGAATTCCGCCACCTCCAAACCGCTCCCTTTCGATGATGTTGGAGGTGTGATTGCGTGTTCCCTGCTCACTCCAGATGTGTTTACGTCCAGAATCGCTTGTCAGACTAAAACGGCTCTGATCCGTAAAGAGAACTCGACCCCATTCCTGATGTGTCTAGTTCTTGTGTTCCTGGCACCACAGAAACCGCCGTGTCCGATGAGCAGGCGTTACTGGCACACAACGTACTGGTCGTTGTGCAAATATACCACCTTTGTGCAGCCTTCTGGCAACGGTAAAACGCGATAACGGACGTCCAGTTGTTAGTTGCATGTGCCCTGGGATTTCTCCCGCTGTCTGCTGTCTGTCTCTTATCGCCTGTAGAACAATATGCCAGTCGTCCGCCGTCGTGGTTGTTCGTGGACGACAACTGCTAAACTCTCGGACAGCTTTTCCTGTCGTTTGAAATGATCTCCTAGCTCATGAAACGATGCTGTGAGCGATCCCGAACTCCTCGGCCACACTAGTCGCACTTCGACATTCTTCCAACTTTCCAATGACGCGACCTCGGGTAAAGTCATCCAGATGTCATCTACTGGATTGCCTGTTGGCCATATCACACGGTGGCAGCAACTCGACGTCGTTCAAACAGATGTACACCATGCAATAGCTTTCACCGAATTTCTGAGCGCACACCGCCCGTGTGCTTTATACCCTTCCGACACTCCCCCCCCCTACGTCATGCTGCATATATGCGCATGCCCTACCATACCGGACCCTAGTCTATCTCCTGAGTGGTATTTCGGTCCGTTCTGCCTGCACCTTCCGCTGTTATGCTAAATGTCTCCTTTTTGTCCTTAATTTTTGCACACCAGTGCAGTATTTATCTGTTGTAAAATAGCGAGAAATTTCAGTGTCTTCCACATGAATTGGAAATTATTTCCTCATAGCTTCTTTGCCCGTGATACTGGAAAAACTAATAGCAAATCTTCAGATTTCTGCTATTTCTCTCGGGTGTGTCTTCTCAGAAATTCGCAGTAAATTTAAAAAAAGCTGTGTACTCAGAAGAACCTGTATTATTAGGATATTATGGAATTTAAAATTAGCAGTCGTTACAGAAATTGAAAATATTTAGGTATGTAATATTAATAGACAAAATAATAGCAACTGGTTGGTATTTGCTGCCAACAGTCCCCGCTTCCCGGACTTATAGTGGATCAGTCACATTCCACAAATATGCACCTGATGCAGTATAGATGGTCAAAGGTCACTTGTACCGAATGGCATTGAAGAGAGAGGTTGTGATTTTTAGCGTGGTCCTGGAAATTTGTGAAACTGAAACTCTGTGTTATTAAAAGATTTTAGAGAAAAAAGGGAGTGGGGGGCGATATTAAAATTAAGACTGTGAAGATATGTGGGAAGATGAGAACTCAGATTGCACAAATCAAAAGTTGGGCGTCAGTTAAGGAAAATGGAAGAACTGGGAGAAGCACAAAATGGAAAACTGACAAATGTGGAATAAAACGCATATCAACGGAAAGAGCCCATAATAACATTTGTCGTATCTGTACCCGGGATAGAATTCCTTCATCTAAAAACCATGTGGAAACAATGAAAGGGCGCTACTGGAGTAGAAATCACTTGCAGAACTATGAAGAGAGGGTTGCTGGAAATGGGCATCAAATTACGTCGTTCAATTAAGAAGCCAATACTGACACATAGGCAACGGGGAACAAGCTTAACACGGAGAAGACAGCATCAGCATTGGTCTGAACAAGACTGGAATAAAGGTGAAACAAAAAGTCAATTTGGTAGTAACTGTTGTCAAGATTTTTGAATCACTTCTTGCTTCCTGTACTTCCTGACTGTCAGGTTTCTAACAGCTGTGATCGTTCGGGGATGTTTCGAAGCAAAAGATTTCGGGAGATGGAAGATTTTTTACAGTACCATGAACGCCAAAAGTCAATCAAGTGGTTCTTTCTTCTAAAATGTTGTCTTCAGCACGGCAACAACAGAGAATTAGTCTTCTATGGATGACTCTGCAACTCTTCACCGAGTAGAGTTTATAAAATTCGTTTTGTTGTCATCGATAAACGTCATAAAATTATATTGGCCAGGTGGTTTATCGGATATGAACCCCATAGAAAAACCACTTAAATTTAGAAGGAAAGTTCACACAGAAAACCCCTCACAGAAAGACAAGGGCAGTGATTTGTGTATGTCATCATGAAATACCTCAAGAAACGTTAAAAATCTTGGGTGTTTTATGCTAAAACAATGTAAAGATATTAATTAAGTCGTATGCTCAACAAAACGCAGAGAAGAAGTTTAGCTGATTAGTAAACTAGTTTTCTAAACCTTCTCATTATTGCTAGCAAAAAAATTTTGTTTTCTAAAACTTCTCATTATTACTACTACAACTATTTCGATAGGTATGTTATTTAGTACTAAATAGCATACCTATCGAAATAGTTCAGAGTTTCAGATTCCTGGGAATAATATTAAACCCAAACATATAATAGAGCACCTATGGGGACCGTATTGCAAATAAAATTTCTAGAAATATTGGCATTATAAGTAAAAATATAATCGAGGTAGTTGCCTTCAATGCACGATCTCAATAACAAGAGTCACTCACAATACAAATTTAAATTCGTTGGCTGAATTTTAAAGATTTTATTGTATACAAATGTAAGAACTTTCGGGTTTCCCTAGAAACCATCATCAGATACAGAAGAAGGAATAAGTTTAAATAGAGTGTTACGTGAACATAATATAGATATCACATATACAATTTGATGCCACGTAACATTATGTCATATTAATATCTGATATCTATATTATGTTCACGTAACACTCTATTTAAACTTATTCCTTCTTCTGTATCTGATGATAGGTTCTAGGGAAACTCGAAAGTTGTTATATTTGTATATACAATAAAATCTTTAAATTCAGCCAACGAATTTAAATTTGTATTGTGAGTGACTCTTGTTATTAAGATCGTGCATTGAAGGCAACTACCTCGATTACTTTGGACTATTTCTGCACGAATTTGAATTCTCCTAAAGTAAATATATATTATGTTTCCCGCTTAAATCTCTAAAAATGTTTTATTACACACTTATACAGACACATATCAGCTATTGCATTACCTCATGGGGTCAAACTACTCAAACTGATTTATCAAAATTACAAAGACTATAAAATACGTTTATCAGACTAATGGACCAAAAAAATAATTCTTTACCCTGAAATAACCTACAAACTTTTAAATAACATCACGTACATGTATATTCCAATAAATACGGAATTATGTGAATATCTCAATTATTTAATTTTAACATTGGTAAATTATTGTTTCAAAGAATAAAACATGACTTACATACCAATATTATAGATGTAAAATTAGTTACTCATAATTATAGAACTAGAGGTAAATCTCCTCTACTACCTATTAACCCAAAATCCTTAATAAGGAAAAAAAGTCTAAATTATATTGGCTCAGAATTTTGGAATAATTTACCAGCACAATTAACTGAAATAAATAGCATTAAATTTTAAAAATAAAAAACAAGTTAGTAAAATCATGCAATGCATTGATTATAATACGCTTTCCAACATACCAGAAATCATTACTCAAGTTATGGGGATAATGGCTGTGGAATAAATCTCGGTCCTGTGCCCTGACCTTTGATCTCATTTCGATTATATTTAACAGAACCGGTTCAGTATACCTCCGAAATAACATAAGGTTTTGTCGCAATGGAAGCATTTTTGCGTAAGTTATGATGCATAAATGCTATGGAATAGATTCCGCTCCTGTGTCCTACGCTTTGACCCCATTTCGCCCATTTTCAACAAGATTTGTCCCCAGGCAGGCCCCTACAACATACTAACATTTCATCCAAATCGAAGAGTTTTTACGTAAGTTATGACGCATAACGGTGATGGAAATGATTCCGCTCCTATGTCCTGACCTTTGACCCTATTTCGCCCAGTTTCAACAGTGTTTATCCCCAAGTGATCCCCTACCAGACACTAAAATTTAATCGAAATCGAACCTTTTTTACGTTAGTTATGACGCATAAGAGCAGTGGAATGGATCCCGTTTATATGTCCTAACCTTTGACCCCATTTTGTTCACTTTCAATACGGTTCCTTCCCAGGTGATCCCCTTCCACATAATAAAAGTTCGTCGGTATCGAACTATTTTTACGCGAGTTATCGTGCGAACGGACAAACGCACACAACCCGTGACGTAATGAGACTGATGGGAATCGCAACCATCTGCTCGCAAGGGTAAGACGTCATAAAACTTTAATAGGATCCACACACAATGCGTGACGTAATGAGACAGATGGCGTGACCGCACACCAACATTGCAAGCGCGAGATTGTGACGTACTAAGATTGTCCCCAGGTGGTCTTCTACCACATAATAAAATTTCATCGACATCGAACCATTTTTACGCACGTTATGACGCATAAAAGCAATGGAATACATTCCGCTCCTATGTCCTGACCTTTGACCCCACTTCACCCATTTTCAATAGGGTTCATTCCCAGGTAGTCCCCTGAAATATACTAAAATTTCATCGACATCGAACCATATTTACGAAAGTTATGACGCATAAGGGCAATGGAATAGATCGCGCTCCTATGCCGTGACCTTTGACCCCATTTCATCCATTTTCAATAAGGTTCGTCCCCAGGTGGTCCCCTACCACATGCTAAAATTTCATCGAAATCGAACCATTTTTACGCGAGTTATCGTGCTGACAGACGGACGGACGGACAAAGCTGGAGCATATACGCTTCTTCAACCTACGGTTGGAAAGCGTAAAAAAATAAAAACATTTCTAATGAGTTACTAATACAAAAAAAGGGGGTGGGGGTGATTCAGAGTCAAAATTACAAGGTAATGATATGCCTTGTGTTGAATCTAATACAATGTGTTTAATTTAAACACTTACCACTGTTGAGTGCTTATTTACAAGTAGGGAACCAGGGCTTGTTAGGCCTTACTAGGCCTTTTCCTTGTTTCTACTTGCTGTTACGTAAATTAACTATGAAATGACATGTATGTACGTATGAAGCTCAAATGTAGCAACATAAATATTAATAATAAATAAAAATAAATAAATAAATAAATAAATTTTGTCCATGAGTACCATTACTGTCATATTATCATGACTTTTACCTTGCTGTTATTTTGTCCAATAGTATCATACATCAAAGTATTTTATTTTTCGACAACTACTACTACTTTTAAATTCAATAACATCCTAATAAAATAAGCTTATTTTATGCCCACAGATTTTGGGTAAGAAAATTAAATTTACTCAGGATTTCAGAGCAGATACCAAGAAAAATAATAACCGAAATCTGAAGAGTTACTATCAGTGTCCAGCAGTATATCTCAGAAAGAACATTTTTAAGAATATTTAAGGAAAATGTATTCTAAAGCAATGTTTCTGTAAGAAGATGAGGAAGGGAAGTTTATATGGAAAATTCCGGGAAATCTCTTGCGCCAAAACATTTCTTTGTACAATAATTTTGCAGATCATTTTACTATAATTAAACTATTATACAAAAATTTGGCAGCTGATTTTGTTCATTATGTCACTAATTTATGGCCATGAATTCCGCAAATTTTGCTGAAAACCAACTGATGTGTACAAAGTAAACATTTCAAATTGATAACAAGGAACAGTACACCAATTTAGTAGTAAATAGTAACATTGTATTAGTG
Source organism: Macrothele yani (assembly GCA_039090855.1). Taxonomy (NCBI): domain Eukaryota; kingdom Metazoa; phylum Arthropoda; class Arachnida; order Araneae; family Macrothelidae; genus Macrothele; species Macrothele yani. The sequence goes on along the minus strand of CM077032.1, from coordinate 32,326,541 downwards.
ATCCAATTTATTGGCGTAGAAAGTAGACACATTAGCGTTTCCAAGCTTTCGCACATCAACCAGATGGCTTTTTCAATTAAGTGAAAAAGGTTGATGTGCGAAAGGCTTGGAAACGCTAATGTGTCTACTTTCTACGCCAATAAATTGGATCACTAGTACAATGTTACTATTTACTAAACATTTTTAAATTACCCTTTTAAATTAAAAGCCGAAGAAGCAGAAAGGAAAACTTTGCCTTATAAAATTTACAGACAAAATGTTGCACACAATCATTCTATTTTGTGTGAACAAATTTCAATATTAAGTTGAAAATAAATGAGAAAAGAAATGGAAAAATTCTGCAGCAAATGAAACGATATTTTAAAATTTCCCCTTTCAGTACCTGTAGTGATGCAGAAAAACATTGTTCACATAATTTCATGGGGAAAATGTTTTAATACTTACAAGTACCTAAAAGGTAAACTAAAAAAGTCACAAAAGTGAAAAACACTCACAAAAAACGAAATTACTTTTAGTCATTTAGCAGGGAAAATGTGAATTTAGAGTTCAATTTCCCATCAAGAATATAGATGTTCCACAAATACACGAAATAATTGAAATTTTAAAAGGAAAGCTGTCTGTTGGAGCACAGTACATACATTGACTTCTTGTACAAGCTGTATAGTGAGAAATTTATGATATTGTCAAAGAGCAAGAAGTTTCAGATGAAATTTCTCAGTGGAAAATTTCTGCTTTGTAAAATGAGTACGTCTTCCTGTTATAAGTGTATACTGTGTTATTGGGAATAAACATTCGGTTGTTTTATTCGTTATTCTGCGTCTAGACGGATTAAGTGTCGTTAAGAAATCTAATTGCGCAATTTATTTTATTTCTAGCTCCTGGAGAAAAATTACTCTGAAAGCTTTTGGTTCAAAGAAGGAAATGGAAAGTTAGCTGCGCTTTCCCCTTTGATATTAATCAGAGACGACAAATATTTACAGGGAAAAGACAGAGAAGAACAAAATAATAATAATAAAGGAGCGAATGAGGAAGAAGATATGCCGTTAGGGAGAAAAGATAGCAATTAGGAAGTGCAACTTCTCTCCAATAACACAAATTCTGGACAAAAAAAGACTGAAGGAAAGTAGTATTATCATTGTAAAATGACTAAGGACAGAGGCATGTGGAAAAACGTTTTACAGCGTGAAAAAAACACGGTGAACCAAAATTAAATATGCAGCATAATAACGACGGTAAGAGAGTAAACGGGTCATATTCGCTCTGTAAATAAACTCACCCGGGATAAAAGAAATTCCTTTCCCAGCTAATTTAAACTTAATTTCCGAACTCACGTGCGGGTCTTACCGCATGGAATTTTCTAATAATGTTCGTGACGAATAAAAATTCTTTTCTGAAACTCACGAAAATAAAAATCACATAACTTTACCATTTGCAGAAACGGAGATAAAACGGCTTTCCTCGGTGGCTCATGATCTGTGCTGAGAAACCATCACAGAAAAATTCAGAAAATCTTTTTCGCAGTGAAGTTGCAAGTTGGATTTATTAAAATAGCAGGCAGTAAAGATCTGAAAACAGTATCACAGTTTGAACCCGAAAGAACTAACATTGAGAAAATTATGGACAACGAATAAATGGTGTTCAGTGATATACGAGGTCAGACAATTAAATAACGAGACAGACAATATTGTGTGGTACAGATCAAAGAACAATTGCTAATTCGTGCAGTTATGAGTCAGCAGTCGTTCTTGTTGTCCTTTTTCGTTTATATCTGTCCTTCGTTTTCTTTATATGAGTATCCGGGTGTTTGAATCACGGTCTTGCTGGCCATTTAGTCTTCTGCGGTTTTTCCGGGGTTTTCCGCAGCCTTACAACGTTTGGGGACGAGAATGCGTAGATGGTTCCCTGTGAAGTCCGCCCCAAACGCACTTTGTCCCTTACCCGTATGCAGCAGAGGAATAGCAAGCTGGCTGCATTAATTTGCCAGTAATCTTCAAAAGCACATAATCGTGGTTGTGGAACTCAATCCACCATGGGCGGACGAGAGAGAGAATATAATATTTATAAGCATCTTTTGATTCGTTTATATAATAATCTTTTTGTTCTTTTTTTTGACTATGATGATCTTCAGGTTCATTTATATGATAACCTTTTAATTCGTTTATCAACCAAAATGTAGTAATACACCAAAGAGCCAAAACAGTATGACCACCAGCCTAATATGATGCTGGTCCTGCACATGCAATACATAAATGTGCAGTCGATTTGTAATATTGCCCAGTGGTGACCCGCCCCCACGCTAGTTAGGGGGGGGTCCCCACTGGGCAATATTACAAATCTTGCGACCCATCCTTCACGCTAGTTTTACTTCAGCATCCCTAAGCGCACAGGAATCTTTCTAGGATTTCAAACATGAGGGTGGATACATTTTTCGCGGTGTGTGTGTGTGTGTGTGTGTGTGTGTGTGGTGGTTAAGGGGGAATGGAGGGGTCAGGGATAGTGTCTGCAAAAGTAATAGTGGTATCTAGAGTTTTAATATTTTAAGTAATAGATTTCACAATACGTGTAATTGCATGGTCCAAAACTAAAATAAATCACTTGAAAAAATCACGCAGGTCTGTGGCTGCTGATAATAAATATTGACGCCTGTTGTGCACGTTATCCTAGGTAACTGACTGTTTTTCCCACATCCTCTACGGAAATCCCCATGTGGCTTCGCGCTTTTCCTCAGCAGCGCAGAGAGAGAGAGAGGGCGATTGGAGAACGATCGTATTGTTTACAACCCATTGTAGAGCAATCGTATTAAAACCCGAAGAAAAAGAGCCGAACACTTTCAATCTGTAGTATATTCAGTATTTTAAAAGTGAAACTATATATATAGTTATTTATTTAGGCAAAGCTAAATGTATCTTAAAGTAAAATAAGGATCTTTGTGTTAATTATTGTGCATTTTCGAATTTTTTCATAACACTATAAGCTGGCAGCAGCAGTACGCCCCTTCGTAACCTGCGCCCCCCCCCCTTCCACTGCAACTGCGGGGGTGGTAGTTACGCCACTGGAACTGCCATCAGATTAACTATATCAACCTAAGCAATGAGGTTATACGTCATTTTAAAAAATGGAAGCAGACCATTTGCCGAGCACGAAATTTTTACATATACATTATCTTCTAGAAGATTCCATAGCTGCAGTCTGGACTCAACAGTTCTCCTTTACTTTTTTGGCAATTCTAGATCTCTCACTTGATCATTCAGTTAACTTTAGGTAATTTTATGGAGTTACACAGACTCTTCAAAGAAAAAAAACCAGCTTTTACCCAGCGAAGCCTTGAGGCCACAAGATTTCAAACGATGTTTTATGGTATCTGGTACCAACACATTACCAGCAGGTGCTTAATCTCTAGTAAGTTACGTGGTCGAGTCGCCGCAGATCAGATTTGATGTCCCAACACATAACACATATGCTCGATTGGATTGATATCTGGGGAATTTAGAGGGCAGGACAAAACTTGTAAATCTTCCTCATGTTCCACCCTTAAACAATCCTAGCCGTGTATCATCCTGCTAAAAGAAGACTGTACTAGAGGTAAATAACGTTGCCAAAAAAGGATGTATCTGATCTGCAATACTGTTTAAGTAGTTAGTAGACGACATAGTTCCTTACACATAAATAACTGGACTTAAGATTTCCCAGCAGGAAATTGCCGAATGCATTACACTTCCTCCATCGGCTTGTTTCATCCCATGATGCATCCTGGTGCTAACATTTCCTCAGGCAAACGAAGCACACGTTCGTCTACATGGTGCTACAGGAAACGAGATGCATCGGACAAGACAACCTTCTTACAATAATTAAAAATTCAGATTTTAAGTTCACGTGCCCATTACAGGCGCTTTCGACGGTAAACCGAGATTAGCAAGGCCACTCGGAACAGCCTGCGGCTACGCAGCCCCTTTCCCAGCAGGGTGTGTGTTGTGACCTATTATTCCTATCACCAGCATTCAAATTACCGGCGACTTGTGCCACAGTGTCCTTGTGCCTCAGTGTGGCTCGTACCATTCGGGATAGCTATCGATCACCTCTAGCATCGACGAGCTGTGGTCGGCCAATATCTTCCTGGCAGTTAAATCGTCCCTTCTGGGACGAGGTTTTGAAGGTACAAACCATGACACCCACAAGTCTTGCTGTTTAGGAAATGCTCTGATCCAGTCACCTGGCCCTTGCAATTTGGCCTTTGTGATACTCCCTTATGTCCGCTCTAAAGAACAAGAAAGAATCTAAAGAACAAGAACAATACTAATTAACAGAGCTATGTATCAGGTATTACTTATACCATTTCATTGCCTTCACACGCGCAGTCATTAACCTGCAGTTGCTTTGATCTCCATAAAGACGCACTGGTCATAATATTTTGGTTCTTCGGTGTATAAACGAATGGGAATGTTGTTATCCTCTAGTCTTTGGTAAAGGCTGTACTTCGGCACAGATCCCTGCTCATTTTCAGTCAAATAAAGCACCTTGCCAATCTTCAAGATCTGTCCAGGCATAGTTTGAAGAGTAGGACATCCAAGTGTAAGATCACACAGCCCAAAGTCCCGATCTAAATGCAGAAGAATATTTCTGGGACGAGAAGAGACGCCGAATCTGATATCGGTAGGTAGAAACTTTCCGTACGGTATCTCTGGCAAAAGCTTTGCTAAAGGAATACAGCAAAATTCTATTTCAGACTAACCAGAATCTCGTGGAATGCTGGCATACGAAGGTCACTGCAGACTTAATGGTCAAAGGTGAACCGACTACGTATCAATATCGGCTAATAAACATTCTTGTTTACTGCCCGAATACTTTTGCCTACATAATGTACGTCTATCTACTATTTGATTTGTATCCTCCAGTTTTCAAGATACGTATTGTTTTACCAACGATAGTTTCCTTTTCTACCATTGCTGTGACACCTATGGATATTTACTAAAATATTGCGAAAATCCCCCTTGTATCCTCCTAATCCTTTTTCTACTATATGAAACGTCAGGTGGACCGTGATGTATGAAGCGAAACACAGAAAACTTGCAGCTGGCACTCAACAGAAAGTATTTCAAGAGAGATTACCGGCTGTTTACCCTATATCGCTTTAAGCTCAAATTCAAATCCATGAGTTTCACGCCATGTTTCAGACAGTACATAAACACTGAAATATCTTTTGATCAAATGAAGATATTGCGACAAGCAATGGAAACAAGTAAACGCAGGTTGCTAGTGATTGTAAAATTTACATTCCTTCCATATATGTGGAAAAGAAAGAGTTAAAAGAAAACGAAAATCTCTACTAATATTTTTTTTCAATATAAAAGTTATGTCAAACGTGTGTCAAACATTTAATAAAAAAGCTATGTCAAACGAAAATCTCAACTAATATGTTTTTTTCATATAAAAGTTAGTCAACTAAGTTATGTCATTGCATGTGAAAGCCCTGATTATAAATCGTTCATTACACTGGACCACCAAATTTAATGTTTTGTGTGTATCTGACATTAAACCAAGTTACCTTTATGTTGTTTGGGCTGCTGAATATCAAAATGGCCATTAAAACACCAGATAATTCTAGTTTTTGAAATATCTATAAAACAAGTTTTACACATTTGCGTATACATATTCTATTATAATCCTCAAAGTGGAAATGATTCACAGCGACACTGCCTGTCGCTTGTAATGAGTTTCGAAAGCATCTCTTATAACAGTCCAACAAAAATCTGCTAGCACTTCTACATTCCATTTCCCTTCTTACCATTTTTCGGTGGTAGTGATGTCCTAATGAAAACGTTCCCCGTGCTCGTAACTGACAGCACTGCAGTTATTTAAGAGCTGATGTATCTGTGGAACGACAAATACACCTTCCTTGATTTTGGCCTCACTAAGTGCTGGAAATTTATCACGAAGGTACAAAAATCCGGCCCCATTTCGATCTGTTACAAAATTCTTCATTAGTCCACGTTTGATGTGGAGAGGAGAAAGCAAGATCTTTCTGGATTCAACAAGTGGTTGGTTAAGTACATTCCTTTTCCCCGGTTCAAGTGATTGTCATGGGGACTAATGCTTTTTCTTGTAGTGGGAAGTCCTTACACGGCTGTCCCAGAGACAGAGGAAACAGCAAAAACTTTGTGTAACCCTCCTGTAACTCCATCAAGATGTCAATGACCTTCAGACCAACACAAATTTTATACTTGTCATAGCTGATGGTGCCCACCAGTTGTTTTGATGTTGCTGTACGTTTTTGTCATGTGCACTGCATACTCGAGGGAAATAGATGGTAAAACGTTACAGTTAGGGAGCAGCACAGCTTTTAAGTTCAACGTGAACGAATCAATGCACAGCCTCCAATCGTCGTCGTCGTCGTCTTTGTAGTCGATTTTAAGTGCTGCGGTCATATCCACTATATCAACACAACCAATGAGGCTATCTGCCATTTTGAAAAATGGAAGCAGATCTTTTTGCCCAGCAAGAAATTTCTACATGCACATTGTTTTCTAGAAGATTGCATTGCTGCAGTCTACACCCCAACAGCTCTAATTTATGAGCATGAGTTTAATCGTCGTGCAAGCAGTAACTGAAGTAATCGAAATAGGCCGTATCTGCACGATCTATACAGTAAACGAAAGGTACCGATGACCACAAATAAATCACTAAATATATTAAAATCATAGGTTAAAAACATATTTACATGTAAAAACCATGAGATCTTTCGGCCTGACAATAAGGCCATCATTAGATGGGAGCACTACCAAAGAGATGTATACAAGTAACAACGATATGTATACTGTCAAGATTGAAGTTCTGATGACGTAGATTCATGCGTAAAACACAGGTGCGGGAATATTCCATTGTTTCTAACCCCCACCCCCAAATTCTCTCTGTTACGTGTTAACTGCTGTTCCCCTCCCCTTTCTCTCTCTTCTCCCCCTCATTTCCCCCATTACAAATTAAAAAATGGTCGCCAAAGAACATTTTAAAGATGACAACGTTTACAGTGTACACAACAGCAAAGGAATACTATTTACAAATTAAAATAAAGATCATAGAGACATATTAAATATAATTATTTACGAAAGTTGATTCCATGATTGGAGTATCTGATATGCGGTATCGTCATTACAAGCTGTATTATTAACGTAATGTATAAACAAGCTTTCGGCAAATAACGTTTGAAATTTTGTTTGTGGGGTAGTCAGAATCTTCGTTTCATTTCAAACCGGGAAGTGGGTGCCTTTACTTGATAACCGCGAAAGCGCAGTTGATTGAGAACTTGTCTTCAAACAATATTAGTGTTCTGAGAGTCTAGTTTTAATTGACCTCATCGTGGAGCCAACATAAACTTGGTCGGAAGAAGAGGCATTTATGGATTTTAACGGAATGAGGTATACACCATAATTATTGTCGTTCTTGATTGGTTCCCTGTCAGTTTTGACCCACGAAAAAATGTTTCTAGTACGTTTACCAAAATCCAACTGTTTGTTGCTGCAGCTATTCTTTAGAATGTTACCAATTCCAGGAATGTAGTCAATTGATCCTACATAGCGTTTCTGAGTGCTTTCATTGCATAAGGTAGTGAGGAATTGTCTTCGTATTTTTTCGACAATTTTTGAGATGGTAGAATTTAGATATCCCTAACGCGATGCTAAGTCGTAAATCGTAGAAATTTCTGATCGGCGTGCGTGTGCAATCGAACGAAAAATGTGTAAGGGCACGCCGAATAAGATAATAGAAAGCAGATAATTTGTAGAAGAATTCACCGGTATTAAAGTGGTAGCAGAAGCAGGTTTACGATATACAGCATAGGTGAGTCGATATGAAATGGGATGCCTGTGTAGTGTAAAATCCAGGAACGATAGGTAATATTTATTTTTAATTTCTATTGTGAACTTGATCAATGGATAACAGGAAGATAAACGATCTTTGAAATTCACCAATTCATCCATTGTAGACTGCTAGAAAATGAGGACATCATCAACAAAATTGCCTGAATGTGACACTTTTCTTCTAAGACCTGTAAGAGTAGTTCCACTAATATTGGGGATAGGAGAGAACCCATTGAGGGCTCTTTCATTCCCTACCTTTCCTGGATTTCACCCTTAACTAATATTGGGGATAGGAGAGAACTCTAATAATATAACTAATAGTGGGGATAGGAGAGTTCCACTAATATTGGGAATAGGTGAATAAGAAAGTTCCACTAATATTGTGCATAGGAGAGAACCCCATTGGGGGCTCTTTCCATTCCCTTACCTTTCCTGGATTTCACCCTTAACTAATATTGGGGATAGGAGAGAAGCCTAATAATATAACTAATATTGGGGATAGAAGAGAACCCTAATAATATAACTAATATTAGGGATAGGAGAGTTCCACTAATATTGGGCATAGGAGAGAACCCATTGGGGGCTCTTTCATTCCCTACCTTTCCTGGATTTCACCCTTAACTAATATTGGGGATAGGAGAGAAGCCTAATAATATAACTAATATTGGCGATAGGAGAGAACCCTAATAATATGACTAATATTGGTGATAGGAGAGAACCCTAATAATATAACTAATATTGGTAATAGGAGAGTTCCCCTAATATTGGGTATAGGAGAGAACCCATTGGATGCTCTTTCATTCCCTACTTTTCCTGGAATTCGCCCTTCACCGGCATCCCATTTCACATCGACTCGCCTATGCTGTATATTGTAAACCTACGTCTGCTACCACTTTAATTCCAATTAATTCTTCACATCCAGAATATAAGAATCTGGTGGGTTCGAAACAGGAATTCCTTCCTTGTGAGACACTGGGCGCATAGCAAAGGGAATATTTGGATAGGTCAAAGGCAGCTTTTTCTTCTTAGAAATACCAAGTCCAGTTGAAGGAGTCATGAATAAGTAACCATCATTAAGATTGTTTGTCGGTTCCCTCCACACCACTGGAATTGGAAAACGTATTGATCATCGTTTTCGGTTCAACCAGAAGCGCAGATTCATTGCACAGATTAACAACATATGTGCGGTCCCCAATACCGGTCCAAGTCACCGATTTCATAAATGAGTCGTCTTTGTCATAACAAAGTAAATATATACAAATATAACGAAAATTATCCGCACTGATCACACATTCGCGAGGCATCCTGAACGACACGTGTGTACTCACAGAATCTACAACTCCAATGACGACAAGAACAATATATGGTGGAGATGACTGCTACAGATTGCGTCATCCAATTGGCGTTGAAGTTTATCCGTCTAGTGGGAAATCACGCGTTCAACATGTCGGACTTCTGGTGCAGACTATACATTCCAACTAAACTCCACTCCTGCATCTTGAAAGCTAGAGTTTATTCGCGATTTTTAAGTTCATGTTCGTGATCCGCATGTCCAAATTAGTTGAAATTAGCTACTTTTGTCTCAGATATATTTTGATTGTTGTCTCGTGTTATCGAAAATTGAGTTGAAATTTCTCGTAATGCCGCAAAATAACGGAGTTCCAAATTTAAAACAAGTTTACATTTTCCCGGTACAAGATTTAAAGCAGTAAACCAAGGAAAAAATACACTGCATTAAAAAAGAAAGAAATGTCTTATTACAAACGTACAAGAATAAAGCCATGAAACTCAAAACGATGCTTTCAGCATGCAAGAAAATATTCATGGTTTCATCAAAATGGCACGCCTGCCTATGAATATGGCTCCGTACAAGAATACTTGAATGCGCACCCATGGGCGAACAAAATGGCCTCCGAGAGCTTCAGATTTTTTTTATTATTGGAGGTTTAACGACCACCGTGTGCAACTCAATGGGCTATAAGCAAACGCCCGTCCCTAATTTAGGGGCACTGGTTCCAGGGAAAAGAGAGACAGAGCCAGTGCCGTAAGACAAAACAAAACATCCATGCCTCACCGGGATTCGTACCCAGACCCCTTTCGGACGACTGAGCACAAGCCATCGCTTAGACAATTGCGCCACCAGGGCGGCCTTCAGATTTGACACCATTGGGTTTGTTTCTGTAGTTATTTAAAAAAACCGTTGTTTATTCGAACGAACACCGTACAATGGATGAACTGTAACAATGAATACGTTCACAATGCAGCAGTTTCACTTCTAGCATTGCAGATTCAGATACACATAAAGCTCTGATCTCAAGATCTGAGCTTTACCTGTAGAATAACAGCAGTCACTTTGAACATATAATTTGACTCATCTTCAAATGTATCTCCTTCCTGAGTTTTGCTATCATGTAAAAAATCCCTCAACTGTAACACAAAGCTGATGTCAGCTATTGTGATGACCAGCATTACGTTTAACGATTTTCGTTGCCGTTGGCGAAACCTTACTTACACACGCACTCCTTTACATAGAGTGCTACCTGTCAACTAAGGTCATCCAAGGTTTTGGTAAAAATGACGTTCTTGACACGTGACCGTCAAACAGATTGGCTCAATTTGTTCAAATTTCTCTCTTCTCCACTCGAAGCTTAAACAAGAAAGATTTTCACTTTTAATGTAGTCTGCTAGAAAGTGCTTCATCTTTCTTTTTCTTTGCCATTTTGTAATTTTGGACTTATTCACTAAATCTCTTACTCAGAGCCAGACGTGAGACAGATGAATAGGATAAGGGGTTCGAAACATGCGTCAGTTGTTGCAAATGAGCTGCTTTTACTACATGTTCCCATATAGGAAATGGAAGGAAAGGACATGCCGAACGCAATGGCAGCACTAGTCATTAAATTGGTTATGAACGGTGTCTAACGTATTTTAAATATAAATATAACCATCTATATACGGGAGTTGGAAATAATTTAGTGGGAATCGCTCTGTACAGGAGACGGGAGTCCTCCAACAGAATCTAACGGGCATTCCCTATGTAATGTACATTCCCTACGTACCCCTGGGCAGAATGGTTGAATCCTCTCTCGAACGGCATATGCGCAGTAGTTAGCACGCGGTCTGAAGCCATGCTTACGAGGTTCGAACAGCGTTGTTGTCTAAACATAGAAGCTGCTATAGAAACGTAGAAGCTGCTTACGGTCCAGTGCGATAGCAATGTGGGTGCTAGCCTTCACAAAAGGATGGAGAAATGTGGGTTGTGCTTCTGGGAACGGAAGTCCCCAGTTGAGTGAAACTCAAACGCTCGCTGTTTCTCCAACTGCTGCTGAACTCGCCCACAAGAGTAATCTTTCGCATATGGTTTTGCTGCACATGTAGATAAAAAGGCTAAGCATGCGAAAAATCGCACATCACGTTGGGTGCCGCATGCTTAAAGTGATGTTAAGAAATGGCAACGTTACGACTCCATTTGGAACGGTATGAGTGTGAAGGCAACACATTTCTACGGCATATCCTTACGTTGGATGACACATGGACGCGGTGCTATGAACCGGAACTCAAACGCCAGTCTAATGAATGGAGGCATTACGGCTTGCAGAACCCCGGTGACGTTAAGGTAACAGTCTATGACCCGGACGACGTTCTACTAACATATGCAATATCTCCAGGACAAACGGTAGATGCAGCATATTATGCGCATTTTCTCGAACACAACCTGGGTCCAGCTCTCCGGAAGAAGCGGCATACACCAATTACTGCAGCATACTCCAATAATTTTGCATGACAACGCTCGCTGCTATGTAGCTGGCGTTGTTGCCGACCTGTCCTGTCGATAAAGTTGGGAAGTGTTGTACCACCCTCCCAATTTGCGCGACATAAGTCCCTACGGCTTCGATTCGTTTCCGAAGATGAAAGCACCGCTTCGGGGGATTCGTTTCAAAACCACCGACGACATTGTAAGAGGCATAGACAGGTCCATTGCGAAGATCAACACGTCTCGCCTTGCTGACAGCATAAAGACACCTCCACACAGATGGAAAAAGAGTTTGGATAATGCTGGCGACTGTATCAAAGGGATATTAGCCGACTGCAATCGGATCCTATGTTACAAAGGCCGTTCCATAAAAACTGAGAGCACGTTTTTTGTGTTGGCAACAGCGTGAAGGGAAAAGATAATAAGGCAGACGATTAACTGAATTAAGAAAGTATCTATGGCAACAGTTATTAGCCGTGGTAGACGATTCTGGATTTGTTATCGCGCAGTTGTTTAAGATGCGTCTGCATTTTTTCATACAGCTATGGGGGTGAGTGATTTAGAGTTAAGAAGTGAAATGCGTTGTGTGATAAAATTTTGCTATCGTTTGGGTAAAACGGCTCCAGAAACAGTTCATTTAATGAACAAGGCTTACAAAGATAAATGTTTGGGTGAGTCAATTATTTTTAGATGTCCCCATCATTTAAAAACAGGCATTTGTCGGCAGAGCTCGCTCCTAGGCCTGGTCGACCTGAAAGTGTTGTTACGGAGCGTATTGTTAACACTGTTTGGGAAATCCTGCAAGAAGATCGACGAATGACATGTGAAAACACCGCGGTGACAACACATATTTCAAAAACGTCGGCATTCCGCATTCTACGCGACGAATTACTGCCGCATCGCGTGTGTTTCAGATAAGTATCTCATCACCTGACGAGAGAACAATTGCTATCTAGAGTTCAGGTGTGTCATGAGGGGAAGCAAATTATTGCAAAGGATCCAAGCTTTCTAAACATAGTAATAACTGCCGATGAAACATGGGTCCACTATTTCTACTCCCCAGGAAGCGCACAACGAATGTGTGGAAACCCACAGGCTCGCCTCCTCCGAAAATATTCCGCTGGGAAGGTGATGTTGATAATTTTCTTTGAGCATTAATATTTCTTTGTTCTATTGAGCATGGTGTTTCTTCACAAATTACTGTAAATGCTGAGTATTGCAGTTCAGTCTTGAAGTGCCTGCGACGACACATATCGATTAACCGACCTGAACTGGTGGGCAAGTGGACCCTACACCATGATAACACCCGCCCACATGTGGCTGCTTGTCTCTCTATTCTAAAAAAAGTTAAGTGCCGCCGCTGCTGCTGCTGTCGCTGTTTTAGAAATTTCGTGACACTCTTGCTTTCCTAGCTCGCAGCGCAAAATGTATTGAACATAAAAATATGAAATTTACATCGTTTGTAGAGAATTGTTTGGAGAACACGCTGAAATAAACCGTTTCTCGATTCTGGCGATACCTCAAGAGCTATTGTATTTCAAAGTTAAACTAAGCAAAAAAGTGCTATCAGGTCGCGTACCGAACACACTAACAGCAACAGAACCACGAAACTTCGTAGGCATGTAGTGCCAAGACCGAATTTTGCATCTCGTCGTCCTTTTTTTGAATTTAGATTTATTCTACGAGAAATTAAAATTTTAAATTTCACAAAATCCTCTATTTCGCAATGGGATCCATTAAAAAAAACGAATATATGGCAAACTATAAATCATAACGCATTGAAATTTTACAGCATAAACTTACAACTATCATCCCTTTTAAAAACAAAATTAAGAAAAAGTCCTTTTCTGATTTTTAAGCATTTTTTAAAGACGCAATGGAAAGAAACGAACGTCTTCTTTGTCTTCACGATAACCACAGAGGAAAGTTCTGGTCCCGTTACCTGCTGCCATGGTGACGTAGATAATTTGTTGTGCACATGTTTTGTTGGTAAAGATATCTCAGTTGTTTAAGGTGGATGTCAAGTAATTTTGCTTCCTATACTTCCAATGGAAAACTTTCTGTACACATTTTCTTCACATTTACTGCGTTCCCAAGGATGAAAATTTGAACATCGATTAAAATAGCGTCATTTTATAACTTGGAATACTTAATATTTTCTAAAACATAACCATAATTATGCAATCCAACATTTGTTTGTCTACTGACGTCACCAAAGTACAGGTCGCGCCATCTTTTTTCTTGATAATTAATGCGTTCCCAAGGATGAAAATTTGAACATCGTTCAAAATAGCTTCATTTTATAACTTGGAATACTTAATATTTTCTAAAACATAACCATAATTATGCAATCCAACATTTGTTTGTCTACTGACGTCACCAAAGTACAGGTCGCGCCATCTTTTTTCTTGATAATTAATGCGTTCCCAAGGATGAAAATTTGAACATCGTTCAAAATAGCTTCATTTTATAACTTGGAATACTTAATATTTTCTAAAACATAACCATAATTATGCAATCCAACATTTGTTTGTCTACTGACGTCACCAAAGTACAGGTCGCGCCATCTTTTTTCTTGATAATTAATGCGTTCCCAAGGATGAAAATTTGAACATCGTTCAAAATAGCTTCATTTTATAACTTGGAATACTTAATATTTTCTAAAACATAACCATAATTATGCAATCCAACATTTGTTTGTCTACTGACGTCACCAAAGTACAGGTCGCGCCATCTTTTTTCTTGATAATTAATGCGTTCCCAAGGATGAAAATTTGAACATCGTTCAAAATAGCTTCATTTTATAACTTGGAATACTTAATATTTTCTAAAACATAACCATAATTATGCAATCCAACATTTGTTTGTCTACTGACATCTTCAAGTTACAGGTCGCGCCATCTTTTTTGGTTCCAACACGACCAAAGGAAAAGTTATCGATTTTTTATATAATTATGGTTATGTTTTAGAAAATATTAAGTATTACAAGTTATATTATGAAGTTATTTTAATCGATGTTCAAATTTTCATCCTTGGGAACACACTGATTGCGAAGGAAATGTGTACAAAAGTTTTTCCATTGGAAGTATGGGAAGCAAAATTACTTGACGTCCACCTTAACGGTTTACGGAATTTTTTTTAGACCACTTTTGTTTTCCTTAGTGATAAATTTAGTAAGTGCTTTAAGTTCAAACGACAAAAGTCCGACCTTCCAAAAATTGACGACAGTAAAAAAACTCTGAAACTTCGGAATAACAAGCCTTATTTGCTTAGACATGCAATAAAAATTGAAATTTATATGAATTTTCCAGTTTCTATTTCATGTGATATACTTCGAGATCAGGCTGCCGGGCCCGAGCGCTACTCTGGACACGAGCTTAGAGGCACAGCCCCTAGTGTTCAACAGTTTCTTACGAAATACAGAATTGAAATCATGCCACAGTCAGACTACAGTCCTGACCTCGCCCCGTGCGTTTCCTGGTTGTTTCCAACAATGAAGCAGAAGTTCCGTGACGCAACATTCTGACCTTATTCAAGCTGTACAGGGGTCGCTAAAGCAACTTTCACAAAGTGCCTTCGCCACATGCTTTGAAAAGTGGACTGAACGATAGGATCGTTGCATATCATCTGAGAGAAGATACTTCGAGAAAGAATAACATATATTTTGCTGTACCTATATTTCTTCATTTTCTGTGATTTTACTCTAAGTTTTTATAGAACTGCCATTATATGTATATTCCAATGTAACCATTTTGTTCTCAGTAATAAATTTCCGACTTTTGTATTTAACTGTAAAATCCATTAACGCAGGAAGATATCTGTCATGAAATTTAATAAAATATCGGAGAAAATAAGTCTAAATTATAAGAAGTAAAGGTAATCACATCACCGACACGCGAAAGTGGTGAATTCGTGCTAAGATGCCAGAGGGTTGTCCTTGTAAACACGCCTTGCATCGCAAAATAAGAAGGCGCTATATTGTTACTCGGATGCCATTAAATAATCCTAGTTACCCAGGATATAGATCCTAGTTACCCAGGATACAGTGCTAGTAGTACGGGCATAAAATAAAACCGTGTAAAGCGAACACCGTTTTCTTCAGAAACTACTCAAAAGCATAATAAAGCACGCATAATGGAATAATATGGAGTCCTCTTTGAGTTCGATGTCTTACGGGATCCTACAGGTTCAACTAATAATACTGCTCCGTGTTGAATATGAATTCAATTTTTGTCAATTATGTTTCTTTCCATTATCAGTCTTGATTATTTAGAAATTACATTTGCAACTTTAATCTGATAAGCAAGGCAAAATGCACATCTTAGGTAAACGCGCATATTTTTACCATTTATGTCACTAAGGAAGAAATTTTTTAGCTAACTGAATCTGAATTAGATTAAGCAAAGACATTCACTTTAATAGAAAGAAGTTCACACATAAGTTAATTTGAATAACTTGCAGGTACATTCTGGGTGACAAAATTCTGCCGGTGCTAAAACTTCTGAACTTTCTTTAGTTACCAAGAAGCAATAATGCTCTAAAAAATGGCAAAATGCATTAATTTACCTTATGACGGGCAACATTTGAAATCTTTGGTCCGAAAATTAATTATGTGAATTGCAAATTTCTAGAGTTTGATGGAGTTAAGGCACGAAATGTTGTTATTAAGTTAAGACACTTTGAGAGGGCGACTAAATTGCATTAAGTGTTCAGCGTTCTGATAAATCGGGTGACCGAGAAATAAAGCGCTCAATCGATCGAGAAGATGTCTTTAACTTCTAAGTGGGGAGTAACACGCCATCATAGTTTAACGCATCTTACTGGAAACAAGTCCCAATACTTTCTGAGTCAGCAAGTCTTTCATATCTACGTCGCAACATTATTTAGAAGGAATAACAATTTTTTACGTATCATTTTCTTTAGTACAAATTAGTCATGGAATATAAAGAAAATCCCTCATAACGAATTTTCTTAACCCTTTAGCCGGTTGGAACAATTAACTCAATTAGTAAAATGGTTTGAAATAAGCTATATTCACTGCCTAAGAAATGGGCCCAACGAGCGAACCTGCGCAGCAGAATTTCCTTTATCAATGAATGAAATAACGGATATCAAGGATAAGAAAAAATGGGCTGCGAATACACCAAGAATATTTACAACACGAACGTGCAGATTTCCGTTTAACAGTGTAAAAGAGTACAAATTAAAAATTAGATTGCTAACCGTGCCAACATAGCTTTCACTCTAAACTCAGACACTGCCGTACGTGATGCAGAATTGCATAACCTTAAAGAGCTCAAAATAAATAAATACATCGCTCTTTCCACATTCCAGAAACAAACAGCAACCGAAAAATTATTCTCATCCGCGACCGTGGAATTGAACCACGGAACTCTCGATATCTAGCCGAGCGCGTTAACTTTACACCACGGTGGCCAACAATACACGGTGCTATCTGTATTTTAAGACAGCTCCTGACATCATAAATCCGTAATATATATAGCCAGTGCCGTTAATGCCCCTCAGATGGAGACGTCTCAGTAGCTGAGCCCATCTTACGGATTTATGATGTCAGAAGCTGACTTAAAAATACACATAGCACCGTGGATTGTTGGCCACTGTGGTGTAAAGTTAACGCTCTCGGCTAGATATTGAGAGTTCCGTGATTCAATTCCACGGCGGCGGCTGAAAACAATTTTTCGGTTGCTGTGTGTTTCTGGAACGTGGAAAGAGCGATATATTTATTTATTTACTGACGCCACGTATTTAGAGGATTTTCACCTTACTTAAAGAGCTCGTTTCATCCATAGGCCACGACTTACGGATAATTGAAGAGATTATCCAGAATGCAGCAATCAAGGTAAATAACCCATCTGTCCACGAAAGAGATAACACCCGTCAATTCCTAGGCTCAATCCTATACATCCCTGCCCTAGCCTTTTCCCTCAAGAATACCCTCAGAAAATTCGGCTTCGACGTCGGTCTAAAGCCGCTGAGGTCTTTGTCTGCTATCCTAAGGCAGAAAAGAGATCCAACCGTGCTACTCTCATATGCAGGCGTCTACTCCATCACTCTGCTCTATCAAGATCGCTCTATAAAACATTACATTGGCATGACAAAAAGATCCTTCAGATTGAGAATTAACGAGCACTAGTGTGACATTAAGAACCAAAAGCTTACAACCGCTTTAGCGAAGGAAGTTGCAAATCACGGCGCCATTCCTCAATGGGACAACCTCAAGAAATTAGCCCCATATATACACCCAAGGGCCACCGCCTTCAGGGTAACCGTGGAAATACTAACAACCGAAAGCGCTTGCAACTCGGATCTTTCCACAGATTTACCAACTGTGTAGCGCATCCTCCTAGATATACCTCCAAGATCATGATCAACTCACTTGTCATCTCTTGTTTAACATCACGTGCTCATAACGTACTTCTTACGTTTGTTTTTTCTGTTTGTTTAAATTTCGGCAGTATGATTCTGTACTCAACGTTGTAAACATTATAGCCTGACGAAGCCGCCCGTCTTCGGCGGTGCCAGCTAGCAATATAGGTTTTAATTTGTACTCTCTTGCACCTATTAAACGGAAATCTGCACTTTGTGTTGGAAATACAGGATTACACCATTGAACGAAACAAATTTGGAAGATGTGAATCCGTTTATTGGTGTAAATATGACGTGGATGTTAGTTCAGATAATATCCGAAAACTTGAAAATTTAGTCGTCCTGGAGCGGGAATCGAACTCGCGGATTCCGGATAGCGCCCGAGTATGCTAACCACTATCTAGATTAGCTATATATGAATGCTGGTTAGGGTGAAGCGAAAAACACTTTTTTTTATTTGAAACGTCCCCAAGCGCAATAGTTGCGATTTTATTACTGAAATGACCCATCGAAATATGGATGACATTATTTGATATCTTAGGCTGCCCCAAGAACCTCAAAGTTTGAAAGTTATAGGGAAAAATGATTTAAAAACACACACTTTCTCCATTTTGTAAATATAAAAAAATACTTTGTCACCATGTTATTTAATATCACCTTAGAGTGTATATACACGGGTAAAAATTCAGCAGACGTCAATTAATTTCTTAGGCTTCCCCAAAAAGCTCAAGATTTGTCATATTTCTCCAAAAATGGCAAAAGTTATGTAAATATGATAGACACCAGCCTTACCTAGTAGCATAACTTGAGGAGTGAGTTTATTTCACTTGGAAATCAGACTTTTTTTCAAAACTTGGCATCAGCTTCCTATCCAAAATTTTTGCTCTGATGAATCCATCTCTTGCAAGATGGCCGCACTCATGAGCAGAAGAATCTGTTACAATCTTAACCATCCTCTCTACTGCCTGAGAATGGCACGGTATTTTTGTAAATCCGTGGCAAGAACTTGGATATTTATCCGACTGTAGTAATTCCAGAAGCTCATCATCTTTCCATTTCCGTGTGATGGGAGGCTCAGTCACATTACACTCTGGCCAGTCGATTAGGTCCATGTAATCATTGCTCTGGAAATTAAGCTTAGGAATCCAAAACTTCCTAAGGTTCGGAAGATTTCCTGGCCTGTCTTGGACGACTCTTTTTTACGCTTTCCAACCGTAGGTTAAAGAAGCGTATATGCTCCAACTTTTTCCGTCCGTCTGTCTCTCGGCACAATAACTCAAGTAAAAATGGTTCGATTTCGATGAAATTTTAGTATGTAGTAGGGGACCAACAAGGGGACGAACCCTATTGAAAATGGGTTAAGTGGGGTCAAAAGTCACGCCATAAGAGCAGGATCCATTCAATTGCCCTTATGCGTCATAACTTGCGTAAATATGGTTCGATTTCGATGAAATTTTAGTATGTGGTAGGGGACCAACAAGGGACAAACCCTATTGAAAATGGGTAAAGTGGGGTCAAAAGTCACGCCATAAGAGCGGGATCCATTTCAATTGCTCTTATGCGTCATAACATGCGTATGGCTCGATTTCGATGAAATTTTAGTATGTGGTAGGGGACCAACAAGGGACAAACCCTATTTAAAATGGGTAAAGTGGGGTCAAAGGTCACGCCATAAGAGCGGGATCCATTTCATTGCTTTTATGCGTCATAACATGCGTAAATATGGTTCGATTTCGATGAAATTTCAGTATGTGGTAGGAAACTACCTGGGCACGAACCCTATTGAAAATTGGCAAATTGAGTTCAAAGGTCAGGCAGGGCATAAGAGCTGGATTTATTCCATTGCCCTCATGCGTTATAACTTGCGAAAAATGGTTCTATTTCGATGAAATTTTGGTATGTGGTAGAGAACCACTGGGGACGAACCCTATTGAAAATGGGCGAAATGGGGTCAAAGGTCAGGGCATAAAGGTGGAATCCATTCCATTACCTTTATACGTCATAACATGCATACCGTGTCATCTGACGCCTAGGTTTCGAAAAACGACGTGGAGTGAAATCGTAATCTTTCTCCGAGGCCAACAAGTGACTAGGACCCGGCTCGTCTGGTTTTCCTGCAGAATTAGTATTTGTATCCTCTTCTGAAGGATCATCCTCGACTCGCAGAGCCAATTTCAGTGATGCAGTTTTCTGTAATTTCCTAAGGACATGCTCTTCCCTAAAACTCTTTCGAGCTGATCTTTTCTTCAGTCCACTGGTGGTTTTTGCATCAAGCCCACCTACTATCATTCTTCTGTTTGTTCTCTGGTCCATCAGGAAGTCTCGCTTTTTCACGGGTACCTTTTTGCATAGCTGCATTTGCAGGTTCTAAAACATTTGCACTTGCATGAGCATATGTCAAAAATACGAATCTGCACGAAATTGTTCAATCTTCTTTCGGTAGGTTTCATCCATTCTTGCAGCGTGTTTTTTCAGTTTTCGGATTTCAGTGTTGTATGCGGCAATACGCTTTGCAACAGATTTGTGGAGAGACGTTGGAAGAGATGCTCTTTTTCCATATACTTAGCACTTTGTCCGCGACAATACTTGCTATTTCTGTTGCAGCAGGCTCATAATTTGCAGCTTCGTGCCTAAGAGTATTCCTCTCAAGGCAGTAATGGCGCATTACATCTTCGTACGTAGGCAACACATTTTCATGCATCTCCTTATAACTCCCGAGGATAGGGCAATTAACTTTATTTCTTGTTTCAGCCATCTTAAATAGTTGGACGACAAAACGAAAATGCCGGTAAGCTCCAATCAACGTCACTAGGAGTGAAATAAACTGTTGAATCATTATGACGCAAACCCGCCAACACTCTCTCCCAAACGGACCTGTGCGACTGTGATGAGATGACTCAGCGAGTTCGCAAACAGAGCTCCGCTGTGAGAAGGGGGTGGGCTGAGATGAAAAAGGTAACAAAAACAAAGCACAGCGCAAAACAGCAAGCTATATTTCTGAAAATCAACAAGAGGTTTCCACCAGAAAGTATGAGAGAGAGAGGGGGGCGGGGTTATTCATGTTAAGCCCAAATTGGTAACAATAAGGCTGCTGTCGAACTTAATGCTTACGCAACTTATCATGCTATTTTTGGCAAAAATTACACACTTTAAGGGATCTGGGGAAGCCTAAGAAATTAACTCATGTCTGCTGAACTTTTACCCGTGTTTATACATTCAAAGGTGGTATTAAATAACATGATGATACAGTTTTTTTATATTTACAAAATGGAGAAAACGGGTGTTTTTAAACCATTTTTCCCTATAACTTTCAAACTTCGAGGTTCTTGGGGCAGCCTAAAATTATCAAATAATGTCATCCATATTTCGGGGGTCATTTCAGTAATAAAATCGCCACTATTGCACATGGTGACGTTCCAAATAAAAAAAGTGTTCTTCGCTCCACCCTAATGCCGGTTGCTTCGACTAGCGAATCCTGTGATGGTTATTTTCAAATTAATCGGAAACTTGGTCGTTCTGGGTGGTGTAGCGGTTAGCATACTCGGGCGCTAGGAGACGCGGTTCGATTCCCGCTCCAGGACGACGATATTATCTGACTTAACAAGATTCACATCTTCCAAATTTGAATTCACTTTAGTTTTGTTATTCAAAAGTAGTCTTCAGAGGGATGAATACACCGATCCTTTCTGATTCATTACATGCTACATTGTAAAAACTAAGTGGTGTGATTTCACGAAAAATTCCTGAAAATAACGTGCAGCAAAGTTGCCGGTAAGTGTCCGTATTTTTACGAAACTTCCATTTATGAAAGTTCCCATTATTAGCACGTCTTTTGTAAAAAAAGATCGTGCTTCAGTTATCGGTTTGTCCGTTCGTCAGTCCGTCCGTCTGTACCGACGGAATCTCTGCAACTATTAGTCCGATTTGAAAAATTCTTTTTGCATTCGAAAGCTTGAAATATGCGAATGATAATCCTTCATTTCGTTTTTTTTACGATGTACAATCTCGCCGCTAGAGTGCGTAAATGCAGATGATGTCGAATTCAAAAATACATTTTATTCCACATTTTGCTTCTAAACATACGATTGAAAAAATCTTTTATCTTTCGATTCCATTCCAGTCGAAGAGTATTTTGGATATAGTTTCTTTTTCAAATTACGCATAGATTTTCCGCTAGGGGGCGTACAAGTAAATTGCATTTTTTCCGATAACTCTTCTTCAAAAACTCCGATTTGAAATCTTTTTTTCAGCGGATACATCTCCTGATGCACAATTTTTTGCATATAATTTCGAATTTTTGGTAAAGAATACTTTGGCCACCAGGGGGCGTAAGTGTTAATTTTCGCTTCTGATGCATTTGCCAAAAAATCTGAGCTTCTAAAATATCGATTAAAAAAATTATTTCGTGGACTGATGTCACTCACATCGATAAACCTTTTCGGAATATTTTCTTCCTAAAATATTCCACAGTTTCTTCGCCAGGGGTAGATATATATCTTATTTTTGTCAATATCTTGACTTCTAGGAGACCGATTTAAAAAATTCCTTCTTTGTTAGATAGTGTTTTCCGTGTTGCATCTTTTTCATATAATTTCAAAATTTTCACGTAATTCATAGACTTTCCGCTAGGGGGTGTAAAGATAAATTGCGTTTCCCCCTATATCTCTGCTTCTAAATCTCCGATCTGAAAAATTCTTTCTGCACCGGATACAGCTCCTGATAGGAAATCGTTTGCACATAATTTCTATTTTTTTAAAAATGGTTTGGCCACCAGGGGGCGTAAACTTTAATTTCCGCTTCTGATGTATTTGCAGCAAAATATGAGCTTCTAAATTCTCGATTGAAAATAACATCTTTTGTAGACGGATAGTGCTAATGTCGACAAACCTTTTAGAAACATTTTCTTCTTAAAATAGTGCACGGTTTATACGCCAGGGGGCGTAGATGTATATCTTATTTTTCTCAGTATCTCGACTTCTAAGAGTCCGATTTAAAAAAATCCTTCTTTGTTGGATAGTGTTTCTAGTGTGACATGTTTTTCCTATAAATTCAAAATTTTCAAGTAGTTCATAGACTTTCCGCTAGGGGGCGTAAAGTTAAATTGCGTTTCCCCCTATATCTCTGCTTCTAAATCTCCGATCTTAAAATTCTTTCTGCACCGGATACAGCTCTTGATGGGAAATCGTTTGCATGTAATTTCAAATTTTTGTAAAAAATGATTTGGTCACCAGGGGGCGTAAACCTTAATTTCCGATTCTGATGTATTTGCAGCAAAATATGAGCTTCTAAATTCTCGATTGAAAATAACATCTGTTGTAGACCGATACTACTCATGTTGACAAACCTTTTAGAAACATTTTCTTCTTAAAATAGTGCACGGTTTCTACGCCAGGGGGTAGATGTATATCTTATTTTTGTCAGTATCGCGACTTCTAAGAGTCCGATTTAAAAACTTTGTTGGATAGTGTTTCTAGTGGGACATGTTTTTCCTATAAATTAAAAATTTTCAAGTAAATCATACACTTTCCGCTAGGGCGCACAATGGTAAACTGCGTTTTCTGCTGTAAAAATTATTCCTGTATCGCATACAAGACCTGACGGAAAATATTTTTCACGTAATTTCTAATGTTTGGTAAAGAATGGTTTGGCCACCAGGGGCCATAAGTGTTAATTTCTACTCCTGATGTATTTGTAGCAAAATCTGGGCTCCTGAAAACTCGATTAAAATTTTTTTCTTGGACTGATACCGCTCATATGGATAAACCTTTTGTGAATACTTTCTTACTAAAATAATGCATGGTTTTCCCACTAAGGGACGTAACGTCACATCTTATTTTTGTCGATAACTCTGTTTCTAAGAGTTCGTAAGGCTCACGATTCCGTTTACAGCAATATCTGGGGGATTAAAGACCCGATTGAAAAACTTCTTTCTTCCGTCAGATACTATTGTTTTCCATACCGGTTCCATTGACTTTGAATAGCTTTGATAAATTGAATTTGCGTCAGAACGGATTCAAAAGACGTGCTTATTACACCCGGAAATTCGGTGTGATCTTTCTTGTTTACGCTTTCCAATCGTTGGTTGAAGAAGCGTATATGCTCCAGCTTTGTCCGTCTGTCTGTCTGTGTGTCTGTCCGCACGATAACTCGAGTAAAAATGGTTTGATTTCGATGAAATTTTATTATGTGGTAGGGGACAACCTGGGGACGAATCCTGTTGAAAATAGGTGAAATGGGGTCAAAGGTCAGGACATAGGAGCGGGATCCATTCCATCGCCCTCATGCGTCATAATGCACGTAAAAAAGCTTTGATTGCGACAAAACTTTATCATGTTGTTCTGGAGATACACTGAACCCGTTCTGTTGAATATCATCGAAATGGGGTCAAAGATCAGGACACAGGAGCGAGATTTATTTCACAGCCATTATCTCATAACTTGACTAAAAATGCTTTTATTCCGACAAAACTTTAGGATGTTGTTCCGGAGGTATACTGAACCAATTCTGTTTAATATAATCGCAATATGATCAAAGGTCTGGGCACAGGAGCGAGATTTATTCCACAGCCATTATCCTCATAACTTGAGTAATAACTTAAATATTTATTTCTGGTATGTAGGAAAGCGTATCATAATCAATGCATTGCATTATTGAATTAACTTGTTTTTACTTCCGTATTTTCGCAAAATTTCCATAATCAGTAGTTCCATTTATTTCAGAAAAGGCAGTTTCGAATTTTTTCGTATTTATACAGAAATTTTACAAAATTGAAGACCCTGAAGTTTTGAGCTCCTATACTAGAGAATCCGTTGGCACCGGTGGGATTCGACCCGAGGTTGTTTGGGTTGGATCAACAGAAATCGCGCATTTAACCACTGAGCACTCCTACACACATTCAAGGTAAAACTCTTATTGTGCCATGATGAAGTATTTTAGCCTTTAATGAGAGTGAAATACTCATTTTATTTACTGTTGGAGATAATTATTTTTTTAATAGGTTTGTAATAATTTTATCTCTCCTGTAGGAAGACTTATCACAAATTAAATACTTTTTTCATCGCGATTTTTCAAAGCAACAGAATGCTTTGGAACTTGAGATCTTTTTAAACTGACAATGACTTTCAATTATCTTTACGCAAAGGTGGAATGTACTGTTTAACGATATTATTTCACAAAACTCCTAAATATGAAATTTACTCTTGTTAACTACACTATCTACCAACAAGTAATTGGACACCTGTGATAGCAAAGGAAAACGAAGTTTATTCACCTTCAATAGTTGGTGGAGCCTCCACGAGCGGCGATTACAGCTGCGACCCTGCAGGACATACTCTCTACTAGGCGTTCTACGACGGTTAGCGCGGTATTTTCTTCCACTCGGCTTGGAGAAGAAAGGTCAGTTCCTTCACCGATTTCGGACGGTGGAGGCACCACTTAAGTCGACGCTCCAACTCGTCCCAGAGGTGCTCGATAGGGTTAAGGTCCGGGCTAGGCGCAGGCCAGTCCATTCGATTAAACGCATTGTCACCATACCAAGCCATGGTGGGCCTCGCAACATGACAGGTGTCATTGTCATCCTGAAAGTAACATGGATCCACCCCGTAAAACTGCGACAACGTAGGAAGCGCAGGGTCATCCAAAATGGTGCAGTAGGTCTCGGCATTGAGTCCACCAGGAATTGCGACCAAGGGTCCCGTGCCATACCAGGAGAAACACCCCCATAGCATAATTCCACCGCCGCCGAACTTCACAGTTAGCACAATACATTTCCGGCAGGAGGAGTTCTCCAGGCAGACGCCAAACCCAGACCAAACGGTAGAGGGTGAAACTTGATTCATCGCTCCAGAGAACCTGTTTCCACTGTTCAGCGGTCCACTGTCGACGTTCTTTGCACCACGTTAGCCGAGCAGCGCTATTAGACTTGGTGATCAAAGGCTTGTGGGCCGCAGCACGTCCATGATAACCGAGCAGATGGGCTTCCTTACAAATGGTATTCATCGAAAGAACACTCTCGGATGCCTGTTGGAACTCCTCGCGGATGTGGTCCATCGATTAGGTGCGGTTCTTCCAAATTTCTCTCGCCAGCACCCGTCGGTCTCTAACTCCTAGTTTTGTGGGTCTGCCGGGTCGGGGCACATTCCGACAGTCACCTCTCATCTTCTACTTGCCAATCACGTAGGCCACTGTTGATTTTGGGTATTTCAACTCGCTGGATATGTCACGTATGGATCGGCCATTTCTGTGATACCCGACGATTACACCTTTCTCGAAATCAGAGAGCTCCGAACTGCGTGGCATCTTACATGCGACTGGTTGCGTTGTTGTTTCCTACACGATATTTAACGGCGGCGGCCGTGACGTGTATCAGGACCGCATATATCGTCGATTGCAGGGGTGTTCAATTATTTGTTGGTAGATAGTGTATAAGGGCTCTTGTCTTCAGGATTTCACAGACTAGACATTCTACCATCCCCTAAACTGTAATTTAAGTACCAGGTTTCTTACAGTAACACAATATATAGAAATAGCTGGAGCACAAAATGGGGGCGACGAAAAGAAATATCCGGTACCACAGTAACCACAATTTCACACGATATACTACTATCCGATCTCGCTACAGAACTTTAAAATCAGGTTGTTCGCCAGACAATTGAAATTTAGCAGTTAATGAAGTCTCAAGAACTCCAGCGAATTGCTCCTATTACCGGAAATGTTTCATCATATGGATATGGAACAAGTTAGTAAAATGATGCAATGCATTGATTATGATACGCTTTTCAACGTACCAGAAATCATTACTCAAGTTATTACCCAAGTTATGCGGACAGACAGACATACGGACAAAGCTGTGGAATAAATTTCGCTCCAGTACCTGACCTTTGACCTCATTTCCATGATATTCAACAGAATCGGTTCCGTATATCTCCGGAACAACATACTAAAGTTTTGTCGCAATCAAAGCATTTTTAGTCAAGTTATGAGGATAATAACTGTGGAATAAATCTCGCTCATGTGTCCTGACTTTTGATCCCATTTCGATCATATTCAACAGAACCGGTTCAGTATACTTCTGGAACAACATATTAAAGTTTTGTCGCAATCGAACCATTTTTATGCAAGTTATGACACAATGGAATACATCCCGTTCGTATGTCCTGACCTTTGACCCCATTTCGTCCATTTTCAATAGGGTTCATCCCCAGGTGATTCCCTACCACATAGTAAAATGTCATCGAAATCGCACCATTTTTACGCGAGTTATGGTGCGGACAGACAGACATATGGACAAAGCTGGAGCATTTACACTTCTTCAACCTAAGGTTGGGAAGCGTAAAAAAGTGAGAACGATATTTTTCCGTTAATTTACGAAACGAATAGTGGTTCCGAAAAATCAGAATTTGCCGTTAACACATCTTTACAACGTCAATTTACCGTCCATATAAGAAAGGAATTGCGTAAAGGTTTCAGGAAATTCAGAATTCTCCTAGCGCATGAAAAATCTGCGAAATTCAAATGTTTTTGCCGTTCTTTCACGGAAAAGGTTATATCAAAAATATTCTTCGTTAATTCACGAAAGGAATTACAGAAAGATGCTCGTGAATTTTAGAAATGTTTTGCAGCGTAAAAGGGCTATAACAATGGCGACAAACCTGAGAAATAAGAGAGAACATAATCTTAGTCACTTCTTTTTTACCCAGGTCGCATGATGTCCGTGTCAGGGGGATTAGCATGATGCCTTGGGGCATACTTTCCTCATTATGCCATCTGTCATAGAGCAGAGAATAAAGGATTTGAAGGGAGTGCTTACCACCAGTAACAGAGTTCTGGCCAGTGCTGCTGAGATGAGAGGCGGAAATTCATTGTTTTGTCGCTAAAACCAGTAGCTTTCGTAAAACCCTGCCTCTATATGACCATTTCTGTTTGGTGGGGCGCAGAAAATTTACAGCAGCATTTGGTTCAGTAACATCAGCCGCTTAAATGGTTAATAGCGGAATTATTCAAGAGTAATGTTTTCTGTCTTTCGTTGGTGGTAATCCATTTCTGCAAGCAAGCCATATCTGACTTTTACTTTTTCCCTTTTCAGCTCGTCTTTCGAAATAAAAAATGCTTGCTTATTGTTGCTTCACCGTACTGTTTCACTTCTGGCACGGTATATCTCGATCGTAATTTTCGATACGTATGGAACTACTTATATTTATTTTTGGCACCGTATGTATACTTCCTAAAATCCGAATAGAAAATTGCTTTTTCTGTTTGAATGTTAGAACCATGCGCAAAACTTCTCGGGATTTTTTTTTTTTGTACTTTTTTTTTAATTTGGTGTTTAATGACTACCATGAGCATATAAGCAGTCGACCGTGCCTAATTTAGGAACAGACACCAGGGAATGAGCAGAAGCTGTCGCTTAAACCACTGCGCCACCAGGGCTGACCATTGTTTCGAAAGATGCAAAATATGAAGAATTTCAAGAGAAAATACATATCTTCGTTTTGTAGTGTATTTCAGCGTAGGATGGGAGAAATTCTTTTTGCGTCCTATATCAATAATTGCTAGAAAATATTTTCAAGCATTTTTCAAAAAATTCCGGTGTGGAACGTCACTTATTTTATTTTATTTTATTGATTGGAGGTTTAACGACCAACGTGAGCAAATAATAAATAAGGGAAAAGCCAAAGTTATGGTTTTTGAAAGAGGAACTGGTAGTACTGAATGCAATATACACTGGCGGAAAGTGAAAACAGAACACCAAGAAGGAGACGTCTGATACCAACGAAATTTATACAGCATAATAACGGAATACAGAGGATAACGTGATCAAAACATTATGGCAAAATACAGCTGTATTTGCTGGTAAACTGAAAAATAACATTTCCATGTAGCATGGTTTAGTACGAGGTTGAACCGCCATGAACTGCGTCACACTGTGCAATTCTGGCATGGAGTCTGTCGTACAGATGTTGGATGTAAGTTTGGGGTATTGAGTTCCAAGCATCCTCAACTTGGACGCATAAATCGGGGATGGTCGTGGCTAGCCGTGGAGACCGGATAAGTCGTTGTCCCATAAAATCTCACATCTGCTGAATGGGGGACAAATCCGGTGAACGTGCAGGCCATGGAAGTTGTCTCACAACCTGAAGTGCATGTTGCGTTGCACGTGCCGTGTGTGGGCGGGCGTTATCTTGCTGGAAAGCACCACGATGGACCGACCTTACAAATGGCACATCAACGGGCTGAATGATGTTGTTGATGTAGGAGCTGCTGTTTAACGTACCCGGTACAAACACTAGTTGTGTACAGGAGTGATAGCTGATCGCTCCCCACACCAGGAGACCAGGTATAGGCTCTGTGTGTCGCTGGCAGATGCAAGAAGGGTGTAGACGCTCCCTAATGCGTCTGCGAACACGCATACGGCCATCGGAGGCTCCCAAGCAGAATCTGCTTTCATCGCTGAACACAACAGATCGCCATTGCGTTCTCTAGTGCAGACCTTGGCGACACCACTGCAGCCGTTCTTGACGGTGGGCTGGAGTCAGAGATACACATGCCAGGGGCACACGTGCACGTAGTCCTGCATCCAGTAGACGGTTGCGGATTGTTCGCACAGTCACCTTAGGTGCAACGGCAGCTCAGATTTGCGTCGCAGTGGATGTTCTGCTTGACAACGCCGCTCTTCTTATGCTTCGATCAGTCAGCTCATCAGTCCGTCTGTTACTCCGGGTTCCACGTCTTCTCGTGTGGGAATGTTCCGCGGACCATCTGCGCCACCATCGTACCACTACGGATACTTCCCATCCAATTCGCTCTGCAATACGACGATACGACCACCCGGCCTCGCGGAGTCCGACTAGACGACCTCGCTCAAAGTCCGATAACTGCTGAAATCGTACACGTCTTCCATATCCAGGCATTGCAGCTTCTTCAGGGTCTTCGCACGGGTCCGTACGCCGACGACTGATTACATTCACTGCTGTGGCGTAAGCGCTCACCGGTTGGTCCCGAAATTAACATCACACCTACGTAAACTCGACCCCATTAACATATGTAAATCTCATGATCGTCCGCCAAGTCATTTGTGGTGTTCTTTTTTCACTGTCCGCCAGTGTATGTCTAAATGGCACTGTGATTGACCAGGTGAGTGAGTTTGTGTATTTAGGAAGCATGTTTGACAGAGAGAACAAATTAGATGGTGAAATTAGTAGGCGAGTGAATTCTTTGTTGAAAGTCATGGCTGCTTTGGGAGGGTTTTACAGGAATGATGGGTTCTCAAGAGAGTCCCGCATGGAAGTGTAATTGTTCCTACTCTGATGTATGGCAGTGAAACCTGGGTACTACAAAAGAAACATAGAAGTCGCCTGTGTGCTGGAGAAATGCGTTACCTACGAGGGGTTTGTGGCAAGACACGTTCTGATTGTCTGAGGAATGAAAATGTGTTGCAGTTGTGTGATGTGAAGCAAAACGTTGTCAGCAAGGTGGAGACTAATATGCTTCTGTGGTTTGGCCATGTTAAAAGAATGAATGATGAGATGCTTACTAAGAAAATCTTTTTAGCCCCAGTGGCAGGAAGAAAAGGTAGAGGACGGCCAGGGAAGTCATGGAAGGATCAGATTCAGGAGTGTCTGCATGAGAAAAAGATTATGAGTATGAAGTATAGAAGGTCTTGTGTACGGCGTGTGATGGATGTCTGTGAAGCCCGAGTTGTATGCCAAGATCGCTGTAAATAGAGAAGTCTTATACGGCTAAGGTAAGTAAAGATTATCTGGTAGTTTGTATTTCTTTGTGGAGCTAACCTCTGAATATCAGAGAACAGCTTAGTCATATGTATGTGAGCAACTGAATGGGCTATAAGCAGTCGTCGTCTCTAATTTAGGGCCACTGGTTCCAGGGAAGAGAGGAGCCAGTGTCGTAAGACAAACACAACATCTATGCCTCACCGGGATTCGAACCCGGACCTCTTTCGGACAAATGATCAGTAGCTATTGCTTAGACAACTGCGCCACCAGAACGCCCGGAGCGTCATTTAAGTGGCCTAATATTTAGATTTTTGGTTAAAAGACATTTCCTCTTCTAGCAAACATTTCCGTTAAATCATTTTAATTTTTGCATGACAAAAAGTTAAAATGATTTAACGGAAATTTGTATATCGCAAAATTCCCCAGTTAACTGTTTTCCTATTAGGGAGTAGTTGAGGTTTTTGTGTATTTGGATGCACACTGATGTACCAGTTTATCAGTCACACCTACCCGCCTCACAAATGGTTCATTCTAGCACGTAAGACGTCACGTGAGGTCGTTGTGTGGGATAAACCAGACAGACAAGTTCGTCGAGAAGAAGTTAGCATTTCACCCAGGAACAGAATGTTCAAAACGAATTATCTGACAGATACTGAACGTGGCATAAGAGTTGGCGTCATGATAGTTGAACATCTTCCAAACGGCACTCCCCCTGGGTTTTTCACGCACAAGAGTTGAAAATCTGAATCCAGCTCATCAGTCATATAATTCTTCAAAAAAATAAAGCACTACTTTCCCACTCACTACATGTGTGAGGAATTTCGTTTAACGTCATGCTTCCTTCATCATGTGGGATTTTCTATGTGCAGCAGTGCATTTTATGCAAATGTATAACGATTTTTACGCTTTCCAACCGTAGGTTGAAGAAGCGTATATGCTCCAGCTTTGTCCGTCAGTGTGTCTGCGTCTCCGCACGATAACTCGCGTAAAAATGGTTCTATTTCAATGAAATTTTAGTATGTGGTAGGGGACCATCTGGGGACGAACCATATTGAAAATGGGCGAAATGGGGTCAAAGGTCAGGACATATGAGCGGGATTCATTCCATCGCCCTTATTCGTCATAACTTACGTAAAATGCTTCGATTACGACAAAACTTTATTTGTTCCGGAGGTATACTGAACCAATTCTGTTTAATATCATCGAAATGGGGTCATAGGTCAGGACACGGGAGCGAGATTTATTCCACAGCCATTATCCTCATAACTTGACTAAAAATGTTTCTATTGCGACAAAACTTTAGTATGTTGTTCCGGAGGTATACTGAACGAGTTCTGTTTAACATAATCGAAATGGAGTCAAAGGTCAAGGCTCAGGAACGAGATTTATTCCATAGCTATTATCCTTATGACTTGAGTAGTGATTTTTGGTATGTTGGAAAGCGTATCATAATCAATGCATTGCATGATTTTACTAACTTGATAAATGACATATACATTTGTACTTGTGATACGAGCTTCAAAGTTTGTACACTTAAAACATTACTTATCCGAACTCTCTCTCTGCCGGAAAGAACTCGAGTGATATCCTTCTGCTCCGGAACCGAATGCTTTCCCAATTAAGTAACGCAGGCAGAGTTTCTTCCTGCAACTTTGCTTTCTTGACATGTACGTCCTTTGTGTAATACGTCACAGTGGAGCTTCTTAGCGTTATGCTCCGGATAATTAACACAAAATTCTTAATTACATAATGGACAATGTTCGTCTTCCTAACGGCCAGAAGAGAATAGTCGATCTTTACTTGCAGAAATGGTTTTTATTGAACTTTATGGCACATCACTTGGGTAGCTGATCAAT
This sequence comes from Macrothele yani, assembly GCA_039090855.1. Classification (NCBI taxonomy): domain Eukaryota; kingdom Metazoa; phylum Arthropoda; class Arachnida; order Araneae; family Macrothelidae; genus Macrothele; species Macrothele yani. The sequence goes on along the minus strand of CM077032.1, from coordinate 32,293,963 downwards.
TATGCTGTTCAAGACAATAGTAGGTGGTGGTCACAGCAATGTGACTCGACTGAGTGAATATATATATATACACAGTCTATTCACATTATTGTGACCACCTCCTACTTTTGACGTCAACAACGCGTAGCCAATGAAAGAATGCACGTGTCGTGAGCTGGCTTTAACGGTATATAAGATGTGCTGTAGGTATTCTGCAAACATACCACTAGTTTCTGTCATGGATAAAAGAAGCGGTTTATCAAATTTGCAAAAAGAGATGATTATCGGCTTTCGGGCAAAGGGTGGCAGTATTTCTGAAACAGCGCAGTTTGTGAACTGTTCGCGTGCTGCTGTGGTTAAAGTGTATCGTGATTGGAGAAATCACACCGTTACGAATAAGCGAAGTGCCATTGATGTAAGAGGTGAACGTCGGCTTCGAAGGTGCGCGAGTGCCGATCGACACGTTACAGTGGCGCATCGCACTAACGGAATGAACTAGGGGGTTACAGAAAGTGTGCCTTAAACGACAGTTCAGCGAACCATGCTGCGTGTGGGGCTCCGATGCAGACGGATGGTCACTGCACCTATGCTAACGAAGGTTCATCGGCAGAAAAGGCTTACATTTGCACGGTAGTATCGGAATTGGACTTCCGCTGATTGACAAAGGATTGCCTTCTCCGATTAGTCACGTTTTCTGATTTATAGAACGGATGGACGTTGGCGTATACGGCGAGAAACATCGGAGAATAAACACTCTTCAACTATTGCTGGGAGAACACAAGGTGGTGGGGTACAGCGTTCTGGTCTGCGGAATATTTTCGTGGCATTCTCTGGGTCCACTCATACCTGTGGAAGGCACTAAGAACCGAATTTGTTATGAGTCCATCCTTGCTGACCACGTACACCTATAAATGCTGATTGTCTTTCCTGGACGACAATGCGACGTGTCACACAGCTAGAAATGTCCGAGAGCGGTTGGAAGAGCACGATGAAGGCTTCAAAGTACTCATCTGGCCCCCTAATTCCCCACACAATTGAGCATGCGTGGGGCCACCTCGATCGTGTTGTTCGCGCTATGGATCCTCGCACCCTCCAGCAGCTGTCCACACTCTCCAGCAGCTGTTCACACCTTCCAGCAGCTGTCCACACTCTCCAGCAGCTGTCAGATGCACTGCAGTCAGCATGGCATCTCCACATACCTGCGAACACCTTCCAGCACCTTATTGAGTAACTCCCAGCCCGTCTAGCTGCTGCCCACGCTGCACACGGTGGTTACTCTGGATATTAGCTGGTGGTCACAATAATGTGACTCGACCATGTATGTGCATACATATACCTGTACAGACAGATAGATTATATCAGACATATGCAGAATAAGGGTTTTTTTAATGTTTTTTCAGTGCTGTTGGCTTTAAATCTGCATCGGGGATTTGCAATGATCGCATTTGGTGAACATTTACTGACGAACCAGTAAAAACATTCGTGATCAAGAGAGAAAAATAAAAAGCATAAATCGATTTGTGAACACGAAACATTTTGCAGTAAAATAAGCAAGAATTATTTGAATAAAACTCGTTAAGTATTCAGAGAAACAACATTTGTTCAGAACGGGGATTTGCATTTTACTGCGGAAAACGATGGCAAAAGAGGCATCTCTTTCTGTCGAAGATTTTTCGTAGAAACCCATAAACCCTGGACCTCATTTGGTTCCTTTCGAGTAAAAATAGAAAGAACAGTTTATGAAAAAAATGTTTCTGAGCAAATCGCGTGAATTTTTCAGAGAGAATCGGCTGCAGATTTTTTCTAAGGAAAGAAAAGGACGTTAATAATGTAACACGAAGCGAGAAATACTTAACTGCCATATTTTCTAAATCTTAGTTTTCATAAATACCGACGGAATATCTTCACGATCTAATTCAAGTTTTATTACCTCCAGTCTCAAATATATTCTACATTTTGAATGCAGATGAATTTTTATTACCGTTACGAAATTTATTCATTTTTATAGGATTCTTGAATATTTCATTTACTGCTGACCCACTTAAGTTGCTCAAAATCAGTAATTTAAAAGTTCCTTTTCGTATTACGTTCCCGGAAGTCATAAAAAGTAAATATATGATGATACAGTTGTCAGGATTTACTATTTTATTCGATTTCGTGTTTCAGCCGCCTGATGATCACATTATATTAAACAATAAGCAGTCTAGAATCTGGAAAAAACATATAAATACAATCAAAACCCATTCTCATTCCACTGATGAAGGTTTTCGTTTCCATACAACTCTCTGTCAATGTAGCGAGAATGAAGATGTGCCTTAACATAAAACTTGAACGACGCAAGCTCATAATAATGCAAAGGAAAGTATTGACATGGAAATGCTTTAAAAAGCATCATAAAGATTTCATCAATAAAATTTTTCCGTAGTTAGGTGTAATTAATTTTTATTCATTTACTAGCCAAGCTTTCGCACCTCAAAGGAGGGCTTTTTCAAGGCTTCGTATAGAAATCAAGAACGTGATGAATGAAGAGTTATAAGCGGGATACAGTCGAAAAACTATAGATGCGATATTAAAACAAGTGAATAGAGGGAAAGAGAGAACAGACATAACGCCGAATGATAAGAAGTTGCATTTCGTAGGAACAATACCCTATGTACCAAGAATCACCTTTTTCTTCAAGAATTTATTGAAGAAATTCCAATGTAATTTTGGGATCCGCACAGCAGGATCAATAAATGACTCATTGAGAAACTACTGTATAAAAGCCTCCAAGACAGAGGAGAAATATGGGTAAAAGCGGAAATTTACTCAGTACCCCTAAAATACCCAGACGGAAGCACGAAGGTATATATTGGACTAACAAAACGGTCAATTAAGGTTCGTATATAAGAACACAAAAAGAATTTGATGAATGAACAACCTGTTTCAGCCCTAACAAGAGATGTACTATTTGAAGAGGCGAAACCTGACTGGAACGCAACAAAGTGCGTGGCAACGTACTCTACATGATGTGAATCAGCAATTAGAGAATCTATTGAAATTATGTCTACGACGAATATATGTAATGAGAGTGTATCTTACAAAATTCCAAATTTATGGAAAACATTTTTTTAGTGTGTAGAATGTTGTTATTTATTAACATTTTATCGATTGTATTAATCAGTTTAAAATCAAATAGGTGACATCGCAGAAAGAATGCTTAATATGCAATGGCGTTTGACGCACGCGGAAGTAGATTCATGACTATTGTCTTAACGCATGTTATGTTTATACTTTGTTTATATTTCAAATCATGTAACTTATTCTTAACAGTTGTACGAATACTTGAAAAAGCCCTCGTTGAAGTGTGAAAGATAGGCTAGTAAATAAATAAGTAATTAATTACACCTAACTACGGAAGTCTTTTATTGATAGATGTGGGTGTATAATATTTTATTATATAAAGATTCCAAATGGGTATTGACAATCAGATTCCCCACAATAGAAGATCTAACAACAGAAGTAGACATCTTGGAAGACAACTGAAAAATTACAAAGACCTATGTGAAAACAGCAAGAAAAATAGGTGATACTAAGAACAACAAGTTAGTAAAATCATGCAATGCATTGATTATATGATATGCTTTCCAACATACCAGAAATCATTACTCAAGTTATCAGGATAATGGCTGTGGAATAAATCTCGCTCCTGGTCCTGAACTTTGACTCCATTTTCGATTATATTAAACAGAATTGGTTCAGTATACCTCCGGAACAAAATCCTAAAGTTTTGTCGGAATAGAAGCAGTTTTAGTCAAGTTATGAGGATAATGTCTGTGGAATAAATCTCGCTCCTGTCCTGACCTTTGACCCCATTTCGATTATATTTAACAGAACCGGTTTAGTATACCTGCGGAACAACATGATAAAGTTTTGTCGCAATCGAAGCATTTTTACATAAGTTATGACGCATAAGGGGAATGAAATGGATCCCGCTCCTATGTCCTGACCTTTGACCCCATTTCTCCCATTTTCAATAAAGTTTGTTTCCAGGTGGTCCCCTACCACATACTAAAATTTCATCGAAATCGCGCCATTTTTACGCAAGTTATGACGCATAAAGGCAATGAAATGGATCCCGCTCCTATTTCCTGACCTTTGACCCCTTTTCCTCCATTTTCAATAGGGTTTGTCCCCAGGTGATCCCCTACAACATTCTAAAATGTCATCGAAATCGAACCATTTTCACGCGAGTTATCGTGCGGACGGACGAACAGACAGACAGACAGACGGACAAAGCGGGAGCATATACGCTTCTTCAAACAACGGTTGGAAAGCGTAAAAAACAACATGAAAATATCGGAACAAAGAAATTTACTGATTGCAACAGAAAGGCAGATGAAGGTAAATAAAAAACTTGATTTCTAAAGTGGAATATATTGAACTATGGGTGACAGTGTGAAAAACGATAACTGAAGACAAGGACATGAAATTGTGAACAAGTGAAAAGAGCAGTTGAGACAACCCAAAGAATGAAAGCAAATATTATGTCTCTTAGAAAAGAAAATGGTACTGTAACCAGAAATAGAAGCGAAATTTTAAAAATTACACTCAAATATATTTGTCATGTTGCGTTTGGTTCGATATTGATGAATTCAGTTGCACAGCCAGATTAGCAAGCCTTATCTCTGTAAGATGTTTCCGTGTATTCATGTTTTTATTGAATAAACTAAATTTTCGGTATGCAAGGCCAGGGCTCATATTTGCTTTTTCGATACTCCCTCATGGAAATTCCGCCACTCATTCTCTTTCTGTAATATCGCTGTCGTAAGAGTTGTTGTGGTCATGAGCAAACTTTTTCATGTGCTGCTGTTTTGAAATATGTGTGGAGAAAGAAAAAGTCTCTTATTTTAGAGAGAATGCACTATATTTCTTCCAGGTGGTTTTCGCTTCTGCATCTTATTTTCTTTACAACTGGATTTTTCTTCTAGTATCAATTAAAACAACCTCTCCTTTAAAAGTGCATCCAAAACACATAACCTTTTTCTTTTTTCCTATTTCGATACTCCAGAAAATAATTTTAGATTTCAAGTTTTTTTCAAGTCATATTTATTCGCTGTCCGCTGCACACACAAAAAGTCTGCGACATTCTTTGCCAATGCATCAACCTGTACTTTTTCGTACGTTCAAAATGTGACTTTCAGTTAGGCCCCCATGAAATAAATGCACCTATAAATTTTACATCCGCCGAAACACCAGCATTAGTTCAATATTTCATTTCTATCATATTCTGCGAAAAGGATACGACGCAGAATCCTATCCTTTACAAACTTTTCTTCTAAGCCAGTTCGTCTCTTCCCGTGTGGTAGTTTTTTTTTTTTTTTTTTACCAGTAAGTTTCTTTTTGTTCGATAATCTTTTCTTTTTACCAGTAAATATTCATTTATTTGGAAGGTTTTCATCTTTTAATATTAAGTTCCCATCTATTTGGACGTTTCCTTCCTTTTAACAAATCCCTTTCCATTTGGAAGACGTCCCTTTTTTCCTCTGGCAAGTTCCGTTCGAAATGGGATGTTTTTTTCTTTTACCAGTAACATTTCTTAGGACTTTGCACCCCATTTTGCATAAGTTGCTTTCATTTCCCTGTGTCGGCTTAGTGCATTTACATTGTTCTCGTGCGCTTTTGTTTCTCATATTTTTTCTTCTCTTAAAAACTTTGAGTAAATATTTGATTTTGATTTGTCTGCAAAATGTTAAGAGCTGAATATCTGGAATAATAATATTTTCATAAATTTTCTTTTCTTGACTTCATCAGCATTTTCATTTTTCATGCAGAAATACAGCATGAGGCAAATTTCGCTTTATTGGCTAATTTCTATAACTTCGCAGTAAGTTCCCTTTTCATTTGGAAATTTTTAACGATAAGCTGCAAAGTTCTTTGCCGCCTTGGAATGATCTTCTTTTCAAAAGTAAGTTACTATCTTTTTCGAAAGATGCATTATTTTACTAGTAAGTTCCTTTCAAGTTACTTTTCGTTGGGACCATTTCTGTCTTTTACCAGTAAGTTACTAGTTAGCTCATTTCCTTTTCAAAATTTTTAACAATTTCCACTTGCTAATTTTCAGTGAAAAGTAATTTTCTTTTGCCAGATGTTTCGCTCGTATTGTGAGGTTATTTCCCATTTCCTAATGATTCCCAGAAAATTCGAACGTCTTTTTCCTTCCATTAATAAGTAGATTCCTTTCAATTTCCTAGTGGAGTTATTGCATTTTTATTGTCCGCTGCACTTTTGAATCTGATTGAAAATATGTACTGATATTCTCATTCCAGTTGACGTACATACTGGTAAAATGTTTGCCCTATTTCCCAATAAAAAACATAAAGCATTATACCTAACTTTATAAAAACTTCTTCAAGTTAAAATACTGTATTCATAACTTTTTTTTTTTGGTATTTTCGTCGTTTGCTTTTAATTACTTCCATCACATATTGCATTTGTTTCCGTTTTCTAATTGAAACATGTGTGATTCGGCTTTCGAAAAAGGTAGAAGTTCCTACAGTGTTCTTTCGCACGTCGCCCGCGGCCTCCACCGATCAAAATGATCTGCCTTTTTTGAGTTTCCGACGCCAAGCGATTGTTCTCTTCCCCTACGAGTCGCCCATATCTTCGTGCCCTACCACTTTTCGAGTCATTCTGGGATGTCCACAGCTGTTGTTAATGTATTACTTTTTATCATTGCTTTGCCTGTAAGACCCCAAGCCATCATCGTACGTTTTGCCCATCATCCTCTTTAGTTTCTGACGCTGTGCCAGATAGAACGGCTACTTCACCCATCTCGGCGCACACAGTTATTCCCGAGCCTTCTGATCCGCCGCCTCACCTAAAAGTATTGCTCAATGCGCAGAAATTAATGCAGCAATAATTTTCTTGCTGGTGCAACGATATTTTTTTCTTTCAGTACACATTGCTATTTAACGTGATATTTCATTTTAGATTAGTGCGTATCAAAATCAATTTAAAGAAATCATTTTAGTAGAATACTTTTCTCCATGAAAAGATTTTATGCACAAGTTCTACTATAAATACTGCGCGCCTACCGTTGGGAACGGTTAACGCGAAATTTTCTTGGTGTCACTTCAAAAGTCCAATTTGCTTTTTCTGAGTTTAGCGGCAACCCAAAATACTTCTAAGGGCTATAAGAAGTCGCCCTTTTCTAATCTAAGGCCACTGGGTACAGGGAAATGGCAAAGCAAGAACCATTAGAGAAGCACACTACCTGAGCAATCATGCACAGGGACCCGTTCCCAGCTGAACTCAGAAACCAACGCTGCTGCTCATTCCGTTAAAGGGACGCCAAATTCTATTTCAAAGATTCTTTTTGTAATTTTATAGCTTCTACTGTAGGAAAATTTGTTTGTCGCGCAATAACTGATTCTGGTGCAAGGAGACGACAGAATAGAGTGAAACTTCCCTTAACGGACAGTTCTTAATAGCGGACATCTCTCTATAACGAACATTTTTTTATTCCCCTGCAGAAATGGATAGCTTCTTATGGGGCATTCACTTCATAATAGCGGACGCGGACACACTTCAAGTACAATATAACAGACAATTTCCTTTCGATTCTAGGAATTCTTAGGGGTCTGATTCGCCTAAACTCGCAAAATTGTTCCTTTTTGTTATTTTACCCTTCCTCATTTTCTATCTTAACAACTTTGTTTCCGAGGACTAGTAAATGTTAAGGTGCTAAGTGCTATGTACCCCGGGTAAATGGCCGAAATTGCTGAAAAAAGGATTAGTGTTCGTGCTAACCAGACAGTCCGACCCTCTCTTTGCATACATACATCTAACCAGGAGAAACTGCCTTCTAGCTCTTCAGATGTTCCCATCTAACCAGAAGAAACTGCCTTCTAGCTCTTCAGATGCTCCCATCTAACCACGAGAAACTGCCTTCTAGCTCTTCAGATGCTCCCATCTAACCAGGAGAAACTACCTTCTAGCTTTTCAGATGCTCCCATCGAACCAGGAGAAACTGCCTTCTAGCTCTTCATATGCTCCCATCTAACCAGGAGAAACTGCCTTCTAGCTCTTCTGATGCTCCCATCTAATCAGGAGAAACTGCCTTCTAGCTCTTCTGATGCTCCCATCTAATCAGGAGACTCCTGCCTTCTAGCTCTTCAGATGCTCCCATCTAACCAGGAGAAACTGCCTTCTAGCTCTTCAGATGCTCCCATCTAACCAGGAGAAACTGCTTTCTAGCTCTTCAGATGCTCCCATCTAACCAGGAGAAACTGCTTTCTATGCTCCCAATGGGGTGAGAACTCAGAAACGGGGACCGGCAATCAGGGTCGGCAACCCGATTGAAACACATGTGAACACAAATCAGGTGTGGGTGGGCGAGATTCACCTTTTGTTGTTTGGAAAGGTCAAGGTCAGTGCACATAATGTCATATGGCCTTCGGGGACGGATGCTGTAACGATAATTCCCCAATTGAATTACACAGAATTTGGAAGAGACTCAGTATAGTCACGAACTTACATAACATTTCTTATTAAATATGTATGTTATAACAAATATATATATTTTGAACCTGTTTATCATATTTCCACGTGGACCTCGTCTGATTCGTGATTTAGCAATGAAACGATGGCAACAGAGTGACACCCTTGCGACGCTATTCCATACCTTGTACGTCATCATACTCGGACATATTTATGGGAGCACATGTGCAGCAGCGGCTCTTCTACATCTGAAGACGAGTTCGATTGTCGACCCGAAAGTACTAATGGGTTTTTAATCTTGTAAATATCTGTCGTTTTTTAAAAGTAAACATATCGTGCAAAGACGGTGTAAGTTCTTTAATGTATTGTATATGCACGACATCTTCATTAAGACTATATATATCAGATATTAATATATATCTGATATATATATATATATATATATTAATATGACATAACGTCATATTAATATCTGATATTTATATATATCACGTAACACTCTATTTAAACTTATTCCTTCTTCTGTATCTGATGATGGGTTCTAAGGAAACCCGAAAGTTCTTATATTTGTATATACAATAAAATTTTTAAATTCAGCCAACGAATTTAAATTTGCATTGTGAGTGACTCTTGTTATTAAGATCGTGCATCGAAGGCAACTACCTCGATTACTTTGGACTATTTCTGCACGAATTTGAACTCTCCTAATGTAATAGATAAATGATACTTGATTATTTTGCTTCTTAGATTTTGATGGATATTTTTTAATAAAGGTTAGTACAAGTTTGCTCTATGTATTGCATTTACATATTTATATTTACATATCTTTTAAATTGCTTTTAGGTTATAAACATAGCATGCTGTCATAAAACATGATTTTCCCAATAGCGGATACTTCTAAATAACGGACAGTTTTTCTCTCCCCTTCGATGTCCGCTTTTCGGAAGTTTTACTGTACACTGCGTTTGTCTTTGCAACAGTATATCTGCATCGAAAGATTCAGTTCCAGAATTTATTTTGGTATACAATATCATTAACTATAAAAACATTTTATATACATTTTCTACTTTACATAGCATATAATGTTGTTTGAACAGGGAAACGTACTCCACCACTTTATTTTAATATTGGGTGTAACTCAGTAAACACTCAGTGCATATGGCCTGTGCTTACATAAGGCTGAGAAACCTGGTTAGCTGTAAAATGTGATGACAGACATCTTATGACGTTTGAAAGAAAAAATATGTATGGTATCCTGTACAATGTGGAAAAAGAAATGTATGAGGGAAGACGTAATTAGAAACACCAAAATTTCGATAAAAGACTATGAGGAACTTCATCTTATCATTTCTTTGAGGTAAGAGACCGGAATGTTTTGGACATATGTGGTGAGCGTATGTACAAATTCTGAAAGTGGTGCTGGCAAACAAAATAAACAAGACAGAGGGGAAGATCCAAGAGTAGTTGGATGGGTGTGTTTCTTGGGGATCTTAATGCAAAACATGATGAAACATATGACCAAGAAGGATGGTGAGGCTTGGTGATCGCAACATTGGAATAACTGACACATTACGCTGCTGCTGCTGTTGATGATGATGACATTATAGAAGTAACTTACGTGCTTCGATGAAAAGCATGGGAGCAAAATCATTTCTGCAGACGTTTATGAAAATTTCATAGCCGTGCATGGAAAAAACCAATGCAACTCGATGGTAGTTACGTGAAAAAGATTTTCGAATCCAGGTGCAATTTTCCTTTTGCAATAAAATAATGGTTTTATGTAAATCCTCATCATGTTGCTCTGCTCATAAGCAATTAGGCGAAATAAGTCGCACCAGAGATCTATTCTGGATCTCATTTTGTTTAATATTTGCGGAAATGGCAGTTTCCTCCCCAGATTGAACAGTCGTTGCACTTTTCTACAAGGGCGATACTACGCTTGGTGATTTACACAAAGGTTTGGGTGCGGCTTTTTCAGCCAGCTAACTGCGCACTTGCTAAATGCATACGTGATATGATTCAGAAGTAAAGTGATTATTTCAAATATTAGACAAATTAAACGCATTTTTACACCCAACAAAACTTTGATTTCCGTGTTTTCACTATCGCCGTTTCTAGTTTCAGTTGAAAACCCCAGAGCTTAAGTACTGTACCTTAGACGAAACTTGCGCATTAAATTCTTATAAAGACAAGTGGGTTTTCACTTATTATAGTTCTTTTATGGATACATAATCAAACTTACGCTTTGTTATTGTATTTTATTCATTTTTTTTATTGGAGGTTTAACGACCACCGTGAGCAACTCAATGAGCTATAAGCAGTCGCCCGACCCTAATTTAGGGTCACAGGTTCCAAGAAAGGAGAGAACCAGTGCCGTAAGACAAACACAACATCCATGCCACACCTGGATTCGAACCCGGACCCCGTTCGGACGAATGATCAGAGGCCATCGCTTAGACCACTGCGCCACCGGGGCGGCCATTTTATTCATTTTCAGTGCTCTTTGGATTTCCTCAACACCACCAATAGTTCTCGTTCACAACGAACAAAATCATCCCTCAACGCTACGCCTGTGCTGATTGTAAACGAGAACGATTCATTCACAACGAATATAAGCGTAACGTCGGGAGACGCGGAATGAAGTTGCCCCCTTCCCCCAACTTAAAAATAGGAAAAAAATGATAACTAATCGTTCGCTTCTTAAATGTTATAAAGTGTGACATGCAATCAGGGGAACAACGCTACGCAGTAGTAGTATTTTTTATGACTGCTTTCGAGTGGTCATTCCATACACAAGAGCATGTAGTCATATGATGACGAAAACCATCATCAGATGACTGCGTTATGTGCTTTGGAAGGAATGTTTTTTGACGTGAACTGCATCTTTCTCTTTACATCGGGAGCAGAAATGTAACGAAAACATGTCAGACTTCGAACGCTTACATCTTCCAAAGTAATAATTATCGTAGAGTAGTAAACAATACATGATTAGATAGTTTATAGAGTCCCACTTATAACAAAATAAGTTTCAATCCTCCATCCCTTAACCCTTCGATACAATAGCGTTAGAAAGTAAGAGTAAATTTCTCGTGATTTTATTTCGCCGCAAGCCGTTTTAAGGTGGATAACTAGTGAATAGATAATGATAGCGACGACCTCAGCCCCACATTCCGTAGCTGATAGCCAGTGCTAAGGGACGTTTGTGGTAAACCGAAATAAATGGGATTTAAAATTTATTTGTTTTTTAGATAAAACAAATTGGGGACGAACATTTAGAAATGCCGCAAAAATCCAAGCAAAATTACTTTGAGAACCGACGAAAGTTAAAGAAACAGCCAGAGGAGAATGAGAGGAATCCGAAAAGGCCCGCTAAGTCATCAATCGAAAGGACACGGGAATGTAGGGAGTGTCAAAAGTTCGCGCACCAGGATGTGTTTCACCAGATTTCGACTCTAGAGCCACAACCTTCCACTTCAACTGCACAAATTGAGCCTAAACAGAAAGAACAGATGGAGATTGATGTCATCGATCCAAATCTTTTACACAGAGTATGGAATACCAATGTACATCGCCCCACAACTTCTCTGGATAATGAATGTATTACATCTCAAACCTTTATACCGCTGATACATTTCGAATCTAGACAAGAACAACAAGAAGAGTACATTAGGCCCGAGACGTATCATAAAATTTATAACAAGGCAACTAAGGTGTTTAAAAATTGTTTCCAAAGAACGATTTCTTCAGAAGCAATTTTAGCAATAACTACTGACAACGATGATACTACGCCTTCTACTTCGACTAATATTAATTTATAATCAGCATAAATTACTATGTATTGTATATAGTATTAGTTGCTTACAAGTAAATAAAGTAAAACATATCTTTCGTTTTATTTCTTAAAAATTTTATAACTGAAAAAAATCAAAGGGGCACAACAGCAACTGTGTTACAGCGTAGGGCTACGTCAACTGAAAAAGTGACAGTTGACATAGTTCTACGTTATAGGTCGCGGCACAGTCACTACTGTGCCCATTTGATTTTTTCATTCTCATTAGGGCGAATCAACCAAAGCCTGGCACATCTCTTAGTTTTGGATTAATTAGACATACCTATACTTAATACATGTTGGTTTTCTTATGAATGTTAATTTCTAGATATTATAAAATATATATATTGCATATTAATTATATATAATGATCAGAACGTGACCACCAGCTAATATCGTCAGCTAATATTAGACATGACTACCAGCTAATATTTGCAACAAATACCGGATACACACAAGACCACCAACAAATACCGGATAACGTGACCACCAGCTAATATCACCAGCGAATATTAGACATACCTATACTTAATACATGTTGGTTCAATTATAAATGTTAATTTCTAGATATTATAAAATATATATACTGTATATTAATTATATATAATGATCAGAACGTGACCACCAGCTAATATCGCCAGCTAATATTAGACATGACTACCAGCTAATATTTGCAACAAATACCGGACACACAAGACCACCAACAAATACCGGATAACGTGACCACCAGCTAATATCACCAGCGAATATTAGACATACCTATACTTAATACATGTTGGTTTTCTTATGAATGTTAATTTCTAGATATTATAAAATATATATACTGTATATTAATTATATATAATGATCAGAACGTGATCACCAGCTAATATCGCCAGCTAATATTAGACATGACTACCAGCTAATATTTGCAACAAATACCGGACACACAAGACCACCAACAAATACCGGATAACGTGACCACCAGCTAATATCACCTGCAAATATTTGACATACCTATACTTAATACATGTTGGTTTTCTTATGAATGTTAATTTCTAGATATTATAAAATATATATACTGCATATTAATTATATATAATGATCAGAACGTGACCACCAGCTAATATCGCCAGCTAATATTAGACATGACTACCAGCTAATATTTGCAACAAATACCGGACACACAAGACCACCAACAAATACCGGATAACGTGACCACCAGCTAATATCACCAGCGAATATTAGACATACCTATACTTAATACATGTTGGTTCAATTATAAATGTTAATTTCTAGATATTATAAAATATATATACTGTATATTAATTATATATAATGATCAGAACGTGACCACCAGCTAATATCGCCAGCTAATATTAGACATGACTACCAGCTAATATTTGCAACAAATACCGGATACACACAAGACCACCAACAAATACCGGATAACGTGACCACCAGCTAATATCACCAGCGAATATTAGACATACCTATACTTAATACATGTTGGTTCAATTATAAATGTTAATTTCCAGATATTATAAAATATATATATAGTATATTAATTATATATAATGATCAGAACGTGACCACCAGCTAATATCGCCAGCTAATATTAGACATGACTACCAGCTAATATTTGCAACAAATACCGGACACACAAGACCACCAACAAATACCGGATAACGTGACCACCAGCTAATATCACCAGCGAATATTAGACATACCTATACTTAATACATGTTGGTTTTCTTATGAATGTTAATTTCTAGATATTATAAAATATATATACTGCATATTAATTATATATAATGATCAGAACGTGACCACCAGCTAATATCGCCAGCTAATATTAGACATGACTACCAGCTAATATTTGCAACAAATACCGGACACACAAGACCACCAACAAATACCGGATAACGTGACCACCAGCTAATATCACCTGCAAATATTTGACATACCTATACTTAATACATGTTGGTTTTCTTATGAATGTTAATTTCTAGATATTATAAAAATATATATACTGTATATTAATTATATATAATGATCAGAACGTGACCACCAGCTAATATCGCCAGCTAATATTAGACATGACTACCAGCTAATATTTGCAACAAATACCGGATACACACAAGACCACCAACAAATACCGGATAACGTGACCACCAGCTAATATCACCAGCGAATATTAGACATACCTATACTTAATACATGTTGGTTTTCTTATGAATGTTAATTTCTAGATATTATAAAAATATATATACTGTATATTAATTATATATAATGATCAGAACGTGACCACCAGCTAATATCGCCAGATAATATTAGACATGACTACCAGCTAATATTTGCAACAAATACCGGATACACACAAGACCACCAACAAATACCGGATAACGTGACCACCAGCTAATACCATCAGCGAATATTAGACATACCTATACTTAATACATGTTGGTTTTCTTATGAATGTTAATTTCTAGATATTATAAAATATATATACTGCATATTAATTATATATAATGATCAGAACGTGACCACGAGCTAATATCGCCAGCTAATATTAGACATGACTACCAGCTAATATTTGCAACAAATACCGGACACACAAGACCACCAACAAATACCGGATAACGTGACCACCAGCTAATATCACCAGCGAATATTAGACATACCTATACTTAATACATGTTGGTTTTCTTATGAATGTTAATTTCTAGATATTATAAAATATATATACTGTATATTAATTATATATAATGATCAGAACGTGATCACCAGCTAATATCGCCAGCTAATATTAGACATGACTACCAGCTAATATTTGCAACAAATACCGGACACACAAGACCACCAACAAATACCGGATAACGTGACCACCAGCTAATATCACCTGCAAATATTTGACATACCTATACTTAATACATGTTGGTTTTCTTATGAATGTTAATTTCTAGATATTATAAAAATATATATACTGTATATTAATTATATATAATGATCAGAACGTGACCACCAGCTAATATCGCCAGCTAATATTAGACATGACTACCAGCTAATATTTGCAACAAATACCGGACACACAAGACCACCAACAAATACCGGATAACGTGACCACCAGCTAATATCACCTGCAAATATTTGACATACCTATACTTAATACATGTTGGTTTTCTTATGAATGTTAATTTCTAGATATTATAAAAATATATATACTGCATATTAATTATATATAATGATCAGAACGTGACCACCAGCTAATATCGCCAGCTAATATTAGACATGACTACCAGCTAATATTTGCAACAAATACCGGACACACAAGACCACCAACAAATACCGGATAACGTGACCACCAGCTAATATCACCAGCGAATATTAGACATACCTATACTTAATACATGTTGGTTTTCTTATGAATGTTAATTTCTAGATATTATAAAAATATATATACTGCATATTAATTATATATAATGATCAGAACGTGACCACCAGCTAATATCGCCAGCTAATATTAGACATGACTACCAGCTAATATTTGCAACAAATACCGGACACACAAGACCACCAACAAATACCGGATAACGTGACCACCAGCTAATATCACCAGCGAATATTAGACATACCTATACTTAATACATGTTGGTTTTCTTATGAATGTTAATTTCTAGATATTATAAAATATATATACTGTATATTAATTATATATAATGATCAGAACGTGACCACCAGCTAATATCGCCAGCTAATATTAGACATGACTACCAGCTAATATTTGCAACAAATACCGGACACACAAGACCACCAACAAATACCGGATAACGTGACCACCAGCTAATATCACCAGCGAATATTAGACATACCTATACTTAATACATGTTGGTTTTCTTATGAATGTTAATTTCTAGATATTATAAAATATATATACTGTATATTAATTATATATAATGATCAGAACGTGACCACCAGCTAATATCGCCAGCTAATATTAGACATGACTACCAGCTAATATTTGCAACAAATACCGGACACACAAGACCACCAACAAATACCGGATAACGTGACCACCAGCTAATATCACCTGCAAATATTTGACATACCTATACTTAATACATGTTGGTTTTCTTATGAATGTTAATTTCTAGATATTATAAAATATATATACTGCATATTAATTATATATAATGATCAGAACGTGACCACCAGCTAATATCGCCAGCTAATATTAGACATGACTACCAGCTAATATTTGCAACAAATACCGGATACACACAAGACCACCAACAAATACCGGATAACGTGACCACCAGCTAATATCACCAGCGAATATTAGACATACCTATACTTAATACATGTTGGTTTTCTTATGAATGTTAATTTCTAGATATTATAAAATATATATACTGTATATTAATTATATATAATGATCAGAACGTGACCACCAGCTAATATCGCCAGCTAATATTAGACATGACTACCAGCTAATATTTGCAACAAATACCGGATACACACAAGACCACCAACAAATACCGGATAACGTGACCACCAGCTAATATCACCAGCGAATATTAGACATACCTATACTTAATACATGTTGGTTTTCTTATGAATGTTAATTTCTAGATATTATAAAATATATATACTGCATATTAATTATATATAATGATCAGAACGTGACCACCAGCTAATATCGCCAGCTAATATTAGACATGACTACCAGCTAATATTTGCAACAAATACCGGACACACAAGACCACCAACAAATACCGGATAACGTGACCACCAGCTAATATCACCAGCGAATATTAGACATACCTATACTTAATACATGTTGGTTTTCTTATGAATGTTAATTTCTAGATATTATAAAATATATATACTGTATATTAATTATATATAATGATCAGAACGTGACCACCAGCTAATATCGCCAGCTAATATTAGACATGACTACCAGCTAATATTTGCAACAAATACCGGACACACAAGACCACCAACAAATACCGGATAACGTGACCACCAGCTAATATCACCTGCAAATATTTGACATACCTATACTTAATACATGTTGGTTTTCTTATGAATGTTAATTTCTAGATATTATAAAAATATATATACTGTATATTAATTATATATAATGATCAGAACGTGACCACCAGCTAATATCGCCAGCTAATATTAGACATGACTACCAGCTAATATTTGCAACAAATACCGGATACACACAAGACCACCAACAAATACCGGATAACGTGACCACCAGCTAATATCACCAGCGAATATTAGACATACCTATACTTAATACATGTTGGTTTTCTTATGAATGTTAATTTCTAGATATTATAAAAATATATATACTGTATATTAATTATATATAATGATCAGAACGTGACCACCAGCTAATATCGCCAGCTAATATTAGACATGACTACCAGCTAATATTTGCAACAAATACCGGATACACACAAGACCACCAACAAATACCGGATAACGTGACCACCAGCTAATATCACCAGCGAATATTAGACATACCTATACTTAATACATGTTGGTTTTCTTATGAATGTTAATTTCTAGATATTATAAAATATATATACTGCATATTAATTATATATAATGATCAGAACGTGACCACCAGCTAATATCGCCAGCTAATATTAGACATGACTACCAGCTAATATTTGCAACAAATACCGGACACACAAGACCACCAACAAATACCGGATAACGTGACCACCAGCTAATATCACCAGCGAATATTAGACATACCTATACTTAATACATGTTGGTTTTCTTATGAATGTTAATTTCTAGATATTATAAAATATATATACTGCATATTAATTATATATAATGATCAGAACGTGACCACCAGCTAATATCGCCAGCTAATATTAGACATGACTACCAGCTAATATTTGCAACAAATACCGGACACACAAGACCACCAACAAATACCGGATAACGTGACCACCAGCTAATATCACCTGCAAATATTTGACATACCTATACTTAATACATGTTGGTTTTCTTATGAATGTTAATTTCTAGATATTATAAAAATATATATACTGTATATTAATTATATATAATGATCAGAACGTGACCACCAGCTAATATCGCCAGCTAATATTAGACATGACTACCAGCTAATATTTGCAACAAATACCGGACACACAAGACCACCAACAAATACCGGATAACGTGACCACCAGCTAATATCACCTGCAAATATTTGACATACCTATACTTAATACATGTTGGTTTTCTTATGAATGTTAATTTCTAGATATTATAAAAATATATATACTGTATATTAATTATATATAATGATCAGAACGTGACCACCAGCTAATATCGCCAGCTAATATTAGACATGACTACCAGCTAATATTTGCAACAAATACCGGATACACACAAGACCACCAACAAATACCGGATAACGTGACCACCAGCTAATATCACCAGCGAATATTAGACATACCTATACTTAATACATGTTGGTTTTCTTATGAATGTTAATTTCTAGATATTATAAAAATATATATACTGTATATTAATTATATATAATGATCAGAACGTGACCACCAGCTAATATCGCCAGCTAATATTAGACATGACTACCAGCTAATATTTGCAACAAATACCGGACACACAAGACCACCAACAAATACCGGATAACGTGACCACCAGCTAATATCACCAGCGAATATTAGACATACCTATACTTAATACATGTTGGTTTTCTTATGAATGTTAATTTCTAGATATTATAAAATATATATACTGTATATTAATTATATATAATGATCAGAACGTGACCACCAGCTAATATCGCCAGCTAATATTAGACATGACTACCAGCTAATATTTGCAACAAATACCGGACACACAAGACCACCAACAAATACCGGATAACGTGACCACCAGCTAATATCACCAGCGAATATTTGAGACATACCTATACTTAATACATGTTGGTTTTCTTATGAATGTTAATTTCTAGATATTATAAAAATATATATACTGCATATTAATTATATATAATGATCAGAACGTGACCACCAGCTAATATCGCCAGCTAATATTAGACATGACTACCAGCTAATATTTGCAACAAATACCGGACACACAAGACCACCAACAAATACCGGATAACGTGACCACCAGCTAATATCACCAGCAAATATTTAGACATACCTATACTTAATACATGTTGGTTTTCTTATGAATGTTAATTTCTAGATATTATAAAATATATATACTGCATATTAATTATATATAATGATCAGAACGTGACCACCAGCTAATATCGCCAGCTAATATTAGACATGACTACCAGCTAATATTTGCAACAAATACCGGACACACAAGACCACCAACAAATACCGGATAACGTGACCACCAGCTAATATCACCTGCAAATATTTGACATACCTATACTTAATACATGTTGGTTTTCTTATGAATGTTAATTTCTAGATATTATAAAAATATATATACTGTATATTAATTATATATAATGATCAGAACGTGACCACCAGCTAATATCGCCAGCTAATATTAGACATGACTACCAGCTAATATTTGCAACAAATACCGGACACACAAGACCACCAACAAATACCGGATAACGTGACCACCAGCTAATATCACCTGCAAATATTTGACATACCTATACTTAATACATGTTGGTTTTCTTATGAATGTTAATTTCTAGATATTATAAAAATATATATACTGTATATTAATTATATATAATGATCAGAACGTGACCACCAGCTAATATCGCCAGCTAATATTAGACATGACTACCAGCTAATATTTGCAACAAATACCGGACACACAAGACCACCAACAAATACCGGATAACGTGACCACCAGCTAATATCACCAGCGAATATTAGACATACCTATACTTAATACATGTTGGTTTTCTTATGAATGTTAATTTCTAGATATTATAAAAATATATATACTGCATATTAATTATATATAATGATCAGAACGTGACCACCAGCTAATATCGCCAGCTAATATTAGACATGACTACCAGCTAATATTTGCAACAAATACCGGACACACAAGACCACCAACAAATACCGGATAACGTGACCACCAGCTAATATCACCTGCAAATATTTGACATACCTATACTTAATACATGTTGGTTTTCTTATGAATGTTAATTTCTAGATATTATAAAAATATATATACTGTATATTAATTATATATAATGATCAGAACGTGACCACCAGCTAATATCGCCAGCTAATATTAGACATGACTACCAGCTAATATTTGCAACAAATACCGGATACACACAAGACCACCAACAAATACCGGATAACGTGACCACCAGCTAATATCACCAGCGAATATTAGACATACCTATACTTAATACATGTTGGTTTTCTTATGAATGTTAATTTCTAGATATTATAAAAATATATATACTGTATATTAATTATATATAATGATCAGAACGTGACCACCAGCTAATATCGCCAGCTAATATTAGACATGACTACCAGCTAATATTTGCAACAAATACCGGATACACACAAGACCACCAACAAATACCGGATAACGTGACCACCAGCTAATATCACCAGCGAATATTAGACATACCTATACTTAATACATGTTGGTTTTCTTATGAATGTTAATTTCTAGATATTATAAAATATATATACTGTATATTAATTATATATAATGATCAGAACGTGACCACCAGCTAATATCGCCAGCTAATATTAGACATGACTACCAGCTAATATTTGCAACAAATACCGGACACACAAGACCACCAACAAATACCGGATAACGTGACCACCAGCTAATATCACCAGCGAATATTAGACATACCTATACTTAATACATGTTGGTTTTCTTATGAATGTTAATTTCTAGATATTATAAAATATATATACTGCATATTAATTATATATAATGATCAGAACGTGACCACCAGCTAATATCGCCAGCTAATATTAGACATGACTACCAGCTAATATTTGCAACAAATACCGGACACACAAGACCACCAACAAATACCGGATAACGTGACCACCAGCTAATATCACCTGCAAATATTAGACATACCTATACTTAATACATGTTGGTTTTCTTATGAATGTTAATTTCTAGATATTATAAAAATATATATACTGTATATTAATTATATATAATGATCAGAACGTGACCACCAGCTAATATCGCCAGCTAATATTAGACATGACTACCAGCTAATATTTGCAACAAATACCGGACACACAAGACCACCAACAAATACCGGATAACGTGACCACCAGCTAATATCACCTGCAAATATTTGACATACCTATACTTAATACATGTTGGTTTTCTTATGAATGTTAATTTCTAGATATTATAAAAATATATATACTGTATATTAATTATATATAATGATCAGAACGTGACCACCAGCTAATTCGCCAGCTAATATTAGACATGACTACCAGCTAATATTTGCAACAAATACCGGACACACAAGACCACAAACAGATACCGGATAGCGTGACCACCAGCTAATATCACCTGCGAATATTTGACATACCTATACTTAATACATGTTGGTTTTCTTATGAATGTTAATTTCTAGATATTATAAAAATATATATACTGTATATTAATTATATATAATGATCAGAACGTGACCACCAGCTAATATCGCCAGCTAATATTAGACATGACTACCAGCTAATATTTGCAACAAATACCGGACACACAAGACCACCAACAAATACCGGATAACGTGACCACCAGCTAATATCACCAGCGAATATTAGACATACCTATACTTAATACATGTTGGTTTTCTTATGAATGTTAATTTCTAGATATTATAAATATATATATACTGTATATTAATTATATATAATGATCAGAACGTGACCACCAGCTAATATCGCCAGCTAATATTAGACATGACTACCAGCTAATATTTGCAACAAATACCGGACACACAAGACCACCAACAAATACCGGATAACGTGACCACCAGCTAATATCACCTGCAAATATTTGACATACCTATACTTAATACATGTTGGTTTTCTTATGAATGTTAATTTCTAGATATTATAAAATATATATACTGCATATTAATTATATATAATGATCAGAACGTGACCACCAGCTAATATCGCCAGCTAATATTAGACATGACTACCAGCTAATATTTGCAACAAATACCGGACACACAAGACCACCAACAAATACCGGATAACGTGACCACCAGCTAATATCACCAGCGAATATTAGACATACCTATACTTAATACATGTTGGTTTTCTTATGAATGTTAATTTCTAGATATTATAAAATATATATACTGTATATTAATTATATATAATGATCAGAACGTGACCACCAGCTAATATCGCCAGCTAATATTAGACATGACTACCAGCTAATATTTGCAACAAATACCGGACACACAAGACCACCAACAAATACCGGATAACGTGACCACCAGCTAATATCACCAGCGAATATTTGACATACCTATACTTAATACATGTTGGTTTTCTTATGAATGTTAATTTCTAGATATTATAAAATATATATACTGCATATTAATTATATATAATGATCAGAACGTGAACACCAGCTAATATCGCCAGCTAATATTAGACATGACTACCAGCTAATATTTGCAACAAATACCGGACACACAAGACCACCAACAAATACCGGATAACGTGACCACCAGCTAATATCACCAGCGAATATTAGACATACCTATACTTAATACATGTTGGTTTTCTTATGAATGTTAATTTCTAGATATTATAAAATATATATACTGCATATTAATTATATATAATGATCAGAACGTGACCACCAGCTAATATCGCCAGCTAATATTAGACATGACTACCAGCTAATATTTGCAACAAATACCGGACACACAAGACCACCAACAAATACCGGATAACGTGACCACCAGCTAATATCACCAGCGAATATTAGACATACCTATACTTAATACATGTTGGTTTTCTTATGAATGTTAATTTCTAGATATTATAAAATATATATACTGCATATTAATTATATATAATGATCAGAACGTGACCACCAGCTAATATCGCCAGCTAATATTAGACATGACTACCAGCTAATATTTGCAACAAATACCGGACACACAAGACCACCAACAAATACCGGATAACGTGACCACCAGCTAATATCACCTGCAAATATTTGACATACCTATACTTAATACATGTTGGTTTTCTTATGAATGTTAATTTCTAGATATTATAAAATATATATACTGTATATTAATTATATATAATGATCAGAACGTGATCACCAGCTAATATCGCCAGCTAATATTAGACATGACTACCAGCTAATATTTGCAACAAATACCGGACACACAAGACCACCAACAAATACCGGATAACGTGACCACCAGCTAATATCACCTGCAAATATTTGACATACCTATACTTAATACATGTTGGTTTTCTTATGAATGTTAATTTCTAGATATTATAAAAATATATATCATCATCATCATCATCATTGTCAACCATTATCAATCCACTGCTGGACGAAGGTCTCCCAAGTTTCCTCCACAACGGTCTGTCTTGTGCCAGTCTCCCCCATGTCACCCCTGCATACTTTCGAATTTCATCCACTCATCTCCCATGTGGTCTTCTTCTGGGTCTTTTCCTGTCCCTTGGAATCCAATCTAAAATTTCAGCTGTCCATCGATGATCTGTCCTTCTGGCAGTATGTCCAGCCCATTGCCATTTCAGGGATTTAACTCTGATCATGATGTCTTCCACTCTTGTCATTTTTCGGATCCACGAGTTCCTCTTCTTATCTCTCCTGGTTACACCAAGCATGCACCTCTCCATGCTTCTTTGAGTTGTCTGCAGCCTTTGTATGTCTCTTTTAGTTAAGGTCCACGTCTCTGCACCATACGTAAGCACTGGAAGGATGCATTGATCAAACACTTTTCTTTTAAGACATAATGGCATATTGCTCTTGAAAATTATGCTGTTTCTTCCAAAAGCTCTCCAGGCAAGATTTGTACGCCGATTAATTTCTTCATCAATGTGACCCTCACTTGATATCTGCTGTCCAAGATAAACGTACGTGTCTGTTATCTCCAGCTTTTCTCCATCAATCGATAAATCTTCATTTCTTGTAAAAGCATTGAACATCACTTTTGTCTTCTGAAAGTTCATTTTTAATCCCACTTCTTTACTCTTGTCAGCAAGTTCCTGGATCATACTCTGCAGCTCTGATGGGGTAGTTGCAAAAATGACTACGTCATCAGCAAAACGAAGGTGGGTTAGATAATCTCCATTAATCTTTATCCCCTTGCTTTCCCAGCTCAGCGACTGAAAAACACCCTCCAATGTGGCATTAAAGAGCTTCGGAGATATGGTGTCCCTTGTCTCACTCCCTTTCCAATTTTTACGTGTGTTGTATTTTCAAACAGCCGAATCTTTGCACTTGCATTTTCATAGATGTTATTAATAATATTAATGTATGCATCTTCAATACCGCAGGTTTTCAGAGCCATTGTAACTGCTGATGGTTTCACCGAATCAAAGGCTTTTTCATAATCGATAAAAGCCATGCACAATGGAAGTTCATATTCCCTCGCTCTTTCAATTAGTTCTCTCAGCACGTGGATATGATCTATTGTGCTGTAGCCACTCCTGAATCCAGCTTGTTCTCTCGGTTGAGCCATGTCCAGTGTTACCTTCAAGCGGTGTGAAAGAACTTTAGTGAAGATTTTATAAACTACTGATAGGAGGCTGATAGGTCTGTAGTTTCCGAGATCTTCAATGTCACCTTTCTTATGTAGCAGGATCATTGTAGCGGTGTTCCAATCCTCAGGAATCTTTCCTTCATTAAGGCATCGAGTGAAAATTTGGGCGAGTACTGTTTCGATTTCTCCACTTGCTTCTTGTATGATGTCTACAGTAATTCCATCTTCTCCTGGAGCTTTTCCTCGCTTCATGTTCTTGATTGCATGTGCAACTTCTGCTGGAAGGACTGGAGGAACTCTGGTACTGGTATCTTTCATGATGTCTGGAGTGCATGTATCATCCCTTTCATATAATTTGGAGTAGAAATCTTTCACTCTTGTCAAAATTTCGCCTCTATTTCTTGTTACAGAACCATCTTCTTTTCTCAGTGCCATAATCTGTTTTCTTCCCTTACTGAGATGTCCCTTTGCCAATTTTAGGCTTTGGTTGTTTTCAATTGCTTTCCTCACTAGTTCACAGTTGAATTTCCTTACGTCTTCAGTGATACTTTTTCGTACTGTCTTGCATAGCTCTATATATTCCACTTTGGAAGTCACATCTTCTTTAGTTGTCCTCATCTCTCTTCTTTTTTGCATCAACATTTTGGTTTTTCCTGATAATTTGTTCACATGCAACTTGTTCTTAGACCCAGCTAATTTTGTTGCTGTTTCCATAAGAGCTTTGGTTACTTTTCTGTTAACTTCAGAGATGTCCACTTCTTCCGATGTTAGGCCTTCTAAAGCAGAGAACCTGTTCTTCAGTTCTAACTTGAAGGTATTATGGTGTTTTTTAAGGTTGGTTATGTCAATAGATTTTGTTTGTCTTATGAGCTTGCCACGTTCAAGTTTAGTGTTGAGGTGCATCTTACATCTCACCAATCTATGGTCACTACCTGTGTTGAACTTGTTTAGCACACTGCAGTCTTCTATGACGAATTTTTTGTTACACATAATAAAATCAATTTCACTTGTCGTCCCATTTGGATGTCTCCATGTCCATTTCCTGTGTGGCTTTTTCTTGAAGAAGGAGTTCAAGATGAAAAACCCTTCTGCCTCTGCAAACTCAACGAGAGTATTTCCACGCTGGTTTCTGTTGCCATGACCGAATTTACCTACTGAAGTTTCATTCTGTTGCCGTTGCCCTATTTTTGCATTGAAATCTCCCATAATTATTTTCAAGTGCTGCTTACCTTTATTATTTAGACGACAAATTTCCTCATAAAATTCTTCAATTTCTTCTTCAGGATGACTTGTGGTGGGTGCATAAGTTTGAATAATCTGAGCCTGGTATCTTTTCGAGAGTTGGATAACAAGTCGTGCAGCTCTGTCAGAGGAACTTTCAACTTCTACAACTTTATCCTTCAGTTTCTTGTTTATTATAAATCCAACACCACTAGTTCTGCCAGTATCTGTTCCACGATAGTAGAAGAGATGTCCACTTTTCAGTTCGATGAGATCTTCTCCTTTTCTCCTTACCTCACTTAGCCCCATGATGTCCCACTTGATCCTTTGTAGTTCCTCTTCCAATTCAAGAAGCCTTGAACCAGAAGATAGGGAGCGTCCATTGTAAGTAGCCAAGGTTAGCATCAGATGGCAGCCTAGTCCGGTCCTCCGGGGATTCTTAGCACCCTCTGCCTTCATGTCGCACTGGCCGCTGCCTTGGCCAGGTACATTCCAGCTGCCGGAGACTGAGGGCCAAGATTTAAGTTGTGGAATCATTTTGGAGGGGTTTGGCCATAACTCACCACGCTGGCCAAGCGGGTTGGTGAGTGTGGGATAGAATTTCCTCTAATCCCGATGGTATAGTTATACCGCTATGGGCGGTCGTCAGAGCCCCTTTAGTGGGAACAGGATGCACCACGAGAAGGCGGGGTTGACAGTTGTCAAGGAGAGGCTGTGGTGTTACGCATCACCTGACCTTACATCCCTTACATCCCATATATATACCTTACATCCCATATATATACTGTATATTAATTATATATAATGATCAGAACGTGACCACCAGCTAATATCGCCAGCTAATATTAGACATGACTACCAGCTAATATTTGCAACAAATACCGGACACACAAGACCACCAACAAATACCGGATAACGTGACCACCAGCTAATATCACCAGCGAATATTAGACATACCTATACTTAATACATGTTGGTTTTCTTATGAATGTTAATTTCTAGATATTATAAAATATATATACTGTATATTAATTATATATAATGATCAGAACGTGACCACCAGCTAATATCGCCAGCTAATATTAGACATGACTACCAGCTAATATTTGCAACAAATACCGGACACACAAGACCACCAACAAATACCGGATAACGTGACCACCAGCTAATATCACCTGCAAATATTTGACATACCTATACTTAATACATGTTGGTTTTCTTATGAATGTTAATTTCTAGAAATTATAAAATATATATACTGCATATTAATTATATATAATGATCAGAACGTGACCACCAGCTAATATCGCCAGCTAATATTAGACATGACTACCAGCTAATATTTGCAACAAATACCGGACACACAAGACCACCAACAAATACCGGATAACGTGACCACCAGCTAATATCACCTGCAAATATTTGACATACCTATACTTAATACATGTTGGTTTTCTTATGAATGTTAATTTCTAGATATTATAAAATATATATACTGCATATTAATTATATATAATGATCAGAACGTGACCACCAGCTAATATCGCCAGCTAATATTAGACATGACTACCAGCTAATATTTGCAACAAATACCGGACACACAAGACCACCAACAAATACCGGATAACGTGACCACCAGCTAATATCACCAGCGAATATTAGACATACCTATACTTAATACATGTTGGTTTTCTTATGAATGTTAATTTCTAGATATTATAAAATATATATACTGCATATTAATTATATATAATGATCAGAACGTGACCACCAGCTAATATCGCCAGCTAATATTAGACATGACTACCAGCTAATATTTGCAACAAATACCGGACACACAAGACCACCAACAAATACCGGATAACGTGACCACCAGCTAATATCACCAGCGAATATTAGACATACCTATACTTAATACATGTTGGTTCAATTATAAATGTTAATTTCTAGATATTATAAAATATATATACTGTATATTAATTATATATAATGATCAGAACGTGACCACCAGCTAATATCGCCAGCTAATATTAGACATGACTACCAGCTAATATTTGCAACAAATACCGGACACACAAGACCACCAACAAATACCGGATAACGTGACCACCAGCTAATATCACCAGCGAATATTAGACATACCTATACTTAATACATGTTGGTTTTCTTATGAATGTTAATTTCTAGATATTATAAAATATATATACTGCATATTAATTATATATAATGATCAGAACGTGACCACCAGCTAATATCGCCAGCTAATATTAGACATGACTACCAGCTAATATTTGCAACAAATACCGGATACACACAAGACCACCAACAAATACCGGATAACGTGACCACCAGTTAATATCACCAGCGAATATTAGACATACCTATACTTAATACATGTTGGTCAATTATAAATGTTAATTTCTAGATATTATAAAATATATATACTGTATATTAATTATATATAATGATCAGAACGTGACCACCAGCTAATATCGCCAGCTAATATTAGACATGACTATCAGCTAATATTTGCAACAAATACCGGACACACAAGACCACCAACAAATACCGGATAACGTGACCACCAGCTAATATGACCTGCAAATATTTGACATACCTATACTTAATACATGTTGGTTTTCTTATGAATGTTAATTTCTAGATATTATAAAAATATATATACTGTATATTAATTATATATAATGATCAGAACGTGACCACCAGCTAATATCGCCAGCTAATATTAGACATGACTACCAGCTAATATTTGCAACAAATACCGGATACACACAAGACCACCAACAAATACCGGATAACGTGACCACCAGCTAATATCACCAGCGAATATTAGACATACCTATACTTAATACATGTTGGTTTTCTTATGAATGTTAATTTCTAGATATTATAAAATATATATACTGTATATTAATTATATATAAGGATCAGAACGTGACCACCAGCTAATATCGCCAGCTAATATTAGACATGACTACCAGCTAATATTTGCAACAAATACCGGATACACACAAGTCCACCGACAAATACCGGATAACGTGACCACCAGCTAATATCACCAGCGAATATTAGACATACCTATACTTAATACATGTTGGTTCAATTATAAATGTTAATTACTAGATATTATAAAAAGCCTGGCAAACCTCGTAGTTTTGGATATAGAAAAACCTAAGCTGTGGCGCTAACGACAATTGAACAGGGACATTTTCAGAGAAATTATTTCCGAGAACCCCCCCCCCCCTCCCAAGAAAAACATCAGTTCACCCCTTTTTGTTACCCACCCTCCAATTTTTGGTCACACTGCGCCTATGGCGACGACTGATTTTTTACCGAAAATAGTTCGCTCTCACCTCTGTAAATGATGATTCAGTCCCCCATTACTGCGACATACACTGATGTTGTAGCACGTTTAACTTTTCCAAGCCAAGATGCATTTGAAACCGAATTTTCAACAAGAAAAGTAATGTTGAGAAATAATAAGTGTCAACCGTTAGGTGAAAGTGGAATAAGTAGTCAGCTGGGAAATAATGATGCCACTGATGCCGGAATGGGAATGCAACGTGAATGCAATTCATTTGAATGGTGTGAGCGAATTGCTCGTGAGGAGCGCAGATTCATCATAAACTGTGAGCGGCTCTTTTGAAATCCTGTTCTTTTTGGCAGTTCACCGATAAAAACAGGGATTTCTGCAAAGTGTAAGGAATGATTTGCTCACTTAGTGTACTAAGACAACCAGGATTGAAAAATGAACATTTGCGTGAATGATGAATGAACTTCCGAGAAGGAATGGAGCATCATTACAGAAGCGGTGCCTTTTATTTTAGAAATTTATCTTCTTTGAACGGAATACATATAGGATGCGGTTTACGCCCCTTCGCTTTCATTTAATTTAGAGATCGATCTCCTTCGATGATTCATGACCCTATTCGACTTCCTAGACCCCCGACATTAAAATAAACAAAAAAAAAGAGATAAAACTGCAGCCTAAAATATAAATAAGTAAACCAAAAACGGAATATAAAATGCGATGTGAAAAAGGCAAATTACACTTTATTTGAAATACACCAGACATAAATATTAATGAAACGCATCATCATTGTCAACGATTATCAATCCACTGCTGGACGAAGGTCTCCCCAAGTTTCTTCCACAACGATCTGTCTTGTGCCAGTCTCCTCCATGTTACTAAAGCATACTTTCGAATTTCATCCACCCATCTCCCATGCGGTTTTTTTCTGGGTCTTTCCCTGTCTCTTGCAATCCAGTCTAAACTTTCAGCTGTCCATCTATCGTCTGTCCTTCTGGCAATATGTCCAGCCCATTGCCATTTCAGGAATTTTACTCTGATCATGATGTCTTCCACTCTTATCATTTTTCGGATCCACGAGTTCCTCTTCTTATCTGTCCTTGTTACACGAAGCATGCATCTCTCCATGCTTCTTTGAGTTGTCTGCAGTCTTTGTATGTCTCTTTTAGTTAAGGTCTACGTCTCTGCACCATATGTAAGCACTGGAAGGAAGCACTGATCAAACACTTTTCTTTTAAGCCATAATGGCATATTGCTCTTGAAAATTATACTGTTTCTTCCAAAAGCTCTCCAGTCAAGTTTTATGCGCCGATTTATTTCTTCTTCAATGTGACTCTCACTTGATATCTGCTGTCCAAGAAAAATGTAGGTATTGGTTGTCTCCAGGTTTTCCCTATCAATCGATAAATCTTCATTTCTTGTAAAAGCATTGTACATCACATTTGTCTTCTAAAAGTTCATTTTTAATCCCACTTCTTTACTCTTATCAGAAAGTTCCTGGATCATACTCTACAGCTCTAATGGGGTAGTTGCAAAAATGACTACGTCATCAGCAAACCGAAAATGAGTTAGATAATCTCCATTAATCTCTATCCCTTTGTTTTCCCAGTTCAGTGATTGAAAGACATTTTGCAATGTGGCATTAAAGAGCTTCGGAGATATGGTGTCACCTTGTCTCACGCCCTTTCCAATTTTTATGTGTGTTGTATTTTCAAAGTGCCAAATCTTTGCACTTGCACTTTCATATATGTTATTAATAAAATTAATGTATGCATCTTCAATACCGCATGATTTCAGAGCCTTTGTAACTGCTGATGGTTTCACCGAATCAAAGGCTTTTTCATAATCGATAAAAGCCATGCACTATAGAAGTTCATATTCCCTCGCTCTTTCAATTATTTCTCTCAGTACGTGGATATGATCTACTGTGCTGTAGCCACTCCTGAGTCCAGCTTGTTCTCTCGGTTCAGCCACGTCCAAACGCATATAGCGTATTAAATCTGTTTATTTTTTGTGGTATAGTCAGTACAAAGATTCGCCAAGTTTTCGCCCTCCACTAGGAGGCGTTTTCAAGGCAATGGTAGACATAAAAATGCCGGGAATTGGAACACATAGAGAACACAGATAATTTCTGAAAATAACGTGGGTATTACCTGAAATTTTATCACGCAATTATGCAGTGCGCAGTTATGTGTTTCGATCTTTTAATAGCGCATGCCAAACCATTGGTTGTTCAGTAGGAACTTCGTTCTTTGTTCTTCATTCTTTACGTGTTCCAATTCGTTGAATATTTATGTCTACCACTGCCTTGAAAAAGCCTCCCGGTGGAGTGCGAAAGCTTGGCGAATCTTTGTACTGACTACACCACAAAAACAAGAAAGATGACACCGAATTTTCAGGTGTAAGAAGCACGTCCTTTGAATCCGTTCTGACGCAAATTAAATTTATCAAAGCTATTCAAAGTCAATGGAACGATATGGAAAACAATAGATCTGACGAAAGGAAGAAGATTTTCAATCGGGTTTTTCATTCCTCAGATATTGCTGTAAACGGAATCGTGAGCTTACGAACTCTTAGAAACAGAGATATCGACAAAAATAAGATGTGACTTTACGTCCCCTGGTGGGAAAACCATGCATTATTTTAGGAAGAAAGTATTCTCAAAAGGTTCATCCATATAAGCGGTGTCGGTCGAAGAAAAAAAAATTAGTCGAGTTTTCAGGAGAGCAGATTTTGCAACAAATACTTCAGAAGCTGAAATTAGCACTTATGACCCCTGGTGGCTAAACCATTCTTTACGAAACATTAGAAATTATGTGAAAAACATTTTCCATCAGGTCTTGTATGTGATACAGGAAGAATTTTTCAAATCAGAGCTTTAGGAGCAGAAATAACGCAGAAAACGCAATTTACATTTGTGCCCCCTAGCGGGAAGTCTATGTTTACTTGAAAATTTTGAATTTATGGAAAACACATTTTGCATCGGAAACACTATCCAACAAAAAAGGAATTTTTCCAATCGGACTCTTAGAAGTAGACATATTGACAAAAATAAGATATATATCTACGCCCTCTGGCGTAGAAACCATGCATTTTTTCAAGAAGAAAATTTTCCTAAAAGGTTTGTCGACATGAGTAGTATCGGTCAACAAACGACTTTTTTTTCAATCGAGATTTTAGAAGCCCATATTTTGCTGCAAATACAACAGAAGTGGAAATTAAGACTTACGCCACCTGGTGGCCAGACCATTTCTTACAAAAATTAGAAAATATGTGCAAACGATTTTCCATCAGGAGCTGTATGCGGTGCAGAAAGAATTTTTCAAATCGGAGATTTAGAAGCAGAGATATAGGGGGAAACGCAATTTACATTTACGCTCCCTAGCGGAAAGTCTATGAATTACTTGAAAATTTTGAAATTATATGAACCTCATGTCACACTAGAAACACTATCCAACAAAGAAGGAATTTTTCAAATCGGACTCTTAGATGTAGAGATATTGACAAAAATAAGATATACATCTGGGACCCCTGGCGTAGAAACCATGCACTATTTTAGGAAGAAAATGTTTCTTAAAGGTTTGTCGACATGAGTAGTATCGTAAACAAACAACGTTTTTTTTTCAATCGATAATTTAGAATGTCACATTTTGCTGCAAATACAAGAGAAGCGCAAATTAAGATTTACGCCCCCTGGTGACCAAACTATTATTTTACAAATATTAGAAATTATACGCAAACGATTTCCCAACGGGAGCTGTATCCGGTGCAGAAAGAATTTTTCAAATCGGAGATTTAGAAGCAGAGATATAGGGGGAAACGCAATTTACATTTACGCACCTTAGCGGAAAGTCTATGAATTACTTGAAAATTTTGAAATTATATGAACCTCATGTCACACTAGAAACACTATCCAACAAAGAAGGAATTTTTCAAATCGGACTCTTAGATGTAGAGATATTGACAAAAATAAGATATACATCTGGGACCCCTGGCGTAGAAACCATGCACTATTTTAGGAAGAAAATGTTTCTTAAAGGTTTGTCGACATGAGTAGTATCGTAAACAAACAACGTTTTTTCTTCAATCGATAATTTAGAATGTCACATTTTGCTGCAAATACAAGAGAAGCGCAAATTAAGATTTACGCCCCCTGGTGACCAAACTATTATTTTACAAATATTAGAAATTATACGCAAACGATTTCCCAACGGGAGCTGTATCCGGTGCAGAAAGAATTTTTCAAATCGGAGATTTAGAAGCAGAGATATAGGAGAAACGCAATTTACCGCTACGCCCCCTATTGGAAAGTCTATGAATTACTTGAAAATTTTGAAATTATATGAAAAACATGTCACACGGAAAACACTATCCAACAAAGAAGGGATTTTTCATATCGGACTCCTAGACGTAGAGATATTGACAAAAATAGGATGTACATCTACGCCCTCTACCGGAGAAACTGTGGACAATTTTAAGAAAAAAATATTCCGAAACGGTTTATCGATGTGAGTGGCATCAGTCCACGAAATAATTTTTTCAATAGTTATTTTAGAAGCTCCGATTTTATGGCAAATACATCGGAAGCAAAAATTAACACTTGCGCCCCTTGTTGGCCAAAGTATCCTTTACCAACAATTTGAAATTTTATTCAAAAGATTTTCCATCAGGAGATGTATCCGCTGAAGAAAAAAAAATTCAAATCGGAGTTTTAGAAGAAGAGTTATCGGGACAAATGTAATTTACTTTTACGTCCCCTTCGAAAAATCTGTGCGTAATTTGAAAAAGTAACTATATCTAAAATACTCTTTGACATCAATGGAATCGAAAGACAATTTTTTTTTCAATCGGATGTTTAGAAGCAAATATGTGGAATAAAATGCATTTTTGAATTTGACATCATCTGCATTTACGTCCTCTACCGGCGAAATTGTACATCGTAAAAAAGAAAGAAATGAAGGATCATCATTTGCATATTTCAAGCTTCCGAATGCAAAAATAATTTTTCAAATCGGACTAATAGTTGCAGAGATATCGTGGGTACAGACGGACGGACGGACGGAGAAACGGATAACAGAAGCACGATTATTTTTTACAAAAGACGTGCTAACAAAGGAAAGTGAAGCTGACAGTGCAGTGCTGGTGAGGACACTAACAGTGAAATCAATACAACAGTCTGCCCCTCTTATTAATAAGAGATGTGAGATTTTCTGTGGCAACGACCCTAACTAGGAACAGAGCTCAACCGTTAAGAGACGAATTGAGACAATTTTACATTCTATCGTCTTTTAAAGCAATGAATCTTCATCCTTTTTTCTTAAACATTATCTTAAGAATTATACAATTTTCAATTAGTAAATTTCATAAAGCTAAAAAATTTCAAGTATTTTGTGTTGATTATTCAAAATCTTGGAACGGAATCCAATGTATTTAGTTATGTTCCCATTATTTTTTGCTTCAATTAACGTTGCTCCATTTTACGCCGGAAATTTCAGCAACTTAACACCGGAGTAAACCGAGCCTATCTGTATTTTTTCGAATAAATAGCAAAATTTCGCTCCAGAAACCTTTATGTTCTGTAATGGGATTTATTATTCAAATTGCAAAAGCTTCATTTAATCGGGGAAACTTTCTTCTCCTCGACAGAATATGTTCCTTAAATAGAAAACGTTTTATTAGCTCCAAAAATATTTATTCTATCTGACAAAATGTATTCTTTTAGTAGCAAAAGCTTCATTTAATCGGCAATGTTTCCTTCTGTTCTTTACGGAAAGTATTTTTTCAAATATGAAAATATTCGCGTATTGCCTCTTACGGAAAGTAAATTTTATATATCGAGAGTATTTTGCTCCAGAAGCGATATTGCTTAACTGAATATATTTTTTCAAACATGAAGAACTTTCACAAGAACAAAATCGCTTCGCTACAAGTGAACGCATCTTTTTGGAGAAAGCGCTTTTTACTGACACATTATGTTTCACGAACGGGAAAGGTTTCATCTCGAATCGCAGACGTTAACCTTTCCTCGACAGAATATATTCTTAGGATATGTTACTTAATTTAAAGAAACACCATTCCTTCACAGAATGTATTATTTGACGGAGTAAAATTTATTCAAAAAAGCATCTCACTCGTCGCAAAAATTAGTATCTTTTGACGAAGCATGCGACATGGTCAAACATAAAAACTTCTTTTCGTTTTTTATGTACGTACGAACAACGGATTCTTACAGTTTGGGTTCATCAGTATCACAACATAGGCTGGAAGAAATCAGAGTACCCTAATTTATTCTGCTTTTTATTCCTGCTATCAGAAATTTATTGATTTCAAAGACACAACGGAAGGAGATTTTCAGGGAACAGAGTTCGCAGTGTGAGCAGATTTGTTTAAGTTAAGGAATTCAACCAAGTCCTTACGCAACTCTCTATGGAAACGTACACCAATGAGCTATTACATTATGACCACCTACATAATAAGTTGTAGGACCCCCTTTAGCCCGCAAAACAGTGGCAAGACATCGATTCGATGAGGTGGCGATAGGTATCATTGATTCGATGAGGTGGCGATAGGTATCATTGATTCGATGAGGTGGTGGTAGTATCCTGTATCCTGTACCATAATATCAACAGCAGGTCCTCCACTTTCCGTACATTTTGGGGTGGTGGTGATTTAGCGCGAACCCGCTTTTCGACGTCGAGCCACAAATATTCGATTGGGTTCAGGTCAGGTGAATCTGGAGGCCAGGGCATTAACAGAAATTTTACCAGCATGTTTCTCGAACCACTCCATGTCGATTCTGGCAGTGTGACATGGCGCATTATCCTGTTGGTAATGGCCATCACCAACAGAGAACACAATTGACATGAATGGGTGAACCTGGTTCGCAACGATGTTCAGATACCTGACAGCTGTCAGAAATTGTGCTATTGGGATAATGAAGTGTCCCAAGAAAACACCACCCGCAGCATAACACCGTCGCCTTCTTTCCGTCCAATATTGCATCCAGGTGCCGTAGCTTCCATTGGTAATCGGGGTATCCGCGCTCGGCCTTCTACGTGATGCACCAGGAATCTTGATTGGTCAGACAAGGCCACTTTCTTCCAATCATGCACGTTCCAATCTCGATGATCTTGGGCCCATTTCATGCGTTGCTGTTGATGACGTGCGGTGAGCATGGGGATCCGGCTGGGCTTTCGGCTACGCAGGCCCATGCGCAGAAGGCTTCGATGAACTGTCTGTTGTGACACATTGCCCTGATCACCACTGTTGTAGCTGCGGGTGATTTGTCGCACTGTGGCCTTGCGGTCGCTGTGAACAATGCGCGACAGTCTCCGCTTCCCCTCTGGTATCATGGAGCTGCTGACGACAGACGGCTGGACGTTGATTCGTCATTTGGCCATCTGTGCACTACTTTTGATACGTACTCACTACAGCGTCACGTGAACAACCCACATGCTACGCCGTTTCCGAAATGGTAGTTTCGCGGCGTTTTGTCATCACAATTTGTCCTTTATCAAACTCCAATAAATCGGCAGCTTTTCCCATTATGACTCCGAACATTCTTCTAACCGAAAGCCGGTCCTCGGGTTTGCATATATTCTGCTCTGTGAATTTCACCTGAGCCACCATGGGCCGCGGGTGGCCTAGTGGGCAACGTTCGTGACTGCCACGGAAAAGACCGCAGGTTTGATCCCAGGCAGGTACGAACGCTCGATCCACTAAATACCCGCCGTGCGTCTAATGGACACGTTAAGCCGTCGGACCCCGGGTACTGGTTCCCCAGTAGTAAATAAGGGCGTCTTCTACCTCGCTTCCGTGTCACTTTCCTATCGGGCACTCTAGCCCAAATCTCCTAGCTTCCTATTTCTAAGGGTTGTTTAAGACCTGGGGTCAGACACTCCCTTCCTAAATTCCTCTACAATCAATCAATCAATCACCTGAGCCACCGTTCGGTCTCCAGGGGCGCTCATTTCTCTATTTGATGGTGGTCATAATGCAATGGCTCATCGGTATATGTTCTCATTAGTTTTCTGGTTTAAATTTACGCTTCTTCATTTTACGCCGATGATCTCAGGAACTTAACCTGCTGTAAACCAAGTCCTATCTGTGCTTTTTTTCAAATACATGGCAGAATGTCCTTCCAGAGACACTTCTGTACTGGAATTTATTATTCAAATTGCAAAAGCGTTATTTAATTCCAGCTGTGAACGAATGCCTTTTTTTTTAATTACAAAAGTTTCATTTAGTCAGGGAAAATTTCTTCTCCTCGACAGAATATATTCCTAAAATAGCAAACGTTTTATTTGTTCCAAAAATATTTATTCCGCCCGACGAAATGTATTCTTTTAGCAGCAATAGTTTCATTTAATCGGCAATATTTCTTCTTTCTATACGGAACGTATTTTTCAAATATGAAAATATTCACGCATTTTCTCTTACGGAAAGTAAATTTTATATCTCGAAAACTTTTGCTCCAGAAGCGATCCTGCTTGACTGCCTATATTTTTTGAACACCAAGAGCTTTCACAAGAACAAAATCGCTTCACTGCACCGAAAGGTATCTCTTTGGAAAAAGCGCTTTTTACCACTGACAGAATATGTTTCACGAACGGGGAAGGTTTCATCTAGTGTCAGAGACAATACCTTTCCTCGACAGAATATATTCTTTGGGAAAAGGTTGTTTTACTCGATTTCAGAAACACCATTCCTTCACAGAATAAATTATTTGACGAAGTACAATTGATTTACAAAAAATCTGACTCCTTGCAAAAATTAGTGTCTTTTGACGAAGCAAAAAAATTCGTTTAGTTATTTTTATGTACGAACAACGGATTCTTACTGTTTCAGTTCATCAGTATCACAGTATACATAGTGTTCTTAAACTGTTTTGACAAAAGAAGACGGGTGATAGTACCTATCAAGACGAACAATATTTACAATAGAACCTAGGGCTTGCATTCCACTCTGAGTGTCACAGAAGAGTAACTTCGAAATACGTCCAACAAGCACAAGTCGTCACCTCAGACGTCATTTCTTTCGTGCCGGAGAAGTAGCACATCGCCAGAACATCACCGTCAAGCATTTACCGTATGCAAATTGCCAGAGAAAAGACGTAGCATCGACAGTTGCAGCTGATTGGCTTATCAAGGTGCATTAGACACTTCCTGAATGCCACATATCCCGCACGATGGATTGGACGTGGCGGACCTGTGGCATGGCCTCCACGCTCACCAGACTTAAACCTACTGGACTTCTTCTTCTGAGGGCATATGAAATCATTGGTGTACGAGACGCCTGTGGACTCCGTGGAAGATCTCGTCGCGAGAATCGTTGTTGCAGCGGACAGGATAAACACGACACCAGGAGTCTTCGAGAGGGTGCGCCAGTCTTTCATTCGCCGGTGTGAATTGTGCAACGGCATCCGTGGCCGCCACTTTGAGCATCTACTTTGAGTCTGTCCCTGATCTCCATAAATGGGATTGTGCAA
The DNA here is from genome assembly GCA_039090855.1 of Macrothele yani. NCBI lineage: Eukaryota > Metazoa > Arthropoda > Arachnida > Araneae > Macrothelidae > Macrothele > Macrothele yani. Next base: position 32,254,887 of record CM077032.1, on the reverse strand, counting down.
CTTATGATGTCGTTAATTCTCTTTCTTTGCACTGTTGAAAGCTCAATTTGGACATCGAACTTTACTCATTTCTGACACTCAGATTGGAATGCGACCCTAGGTTCCATTGTAAATATTGTTCGTCTTGATGGGTAATATCACCCCTCTTCTTTTGTCAAAAACAGATTACGAACACCCTGTATATTGGAAGAAATCAGAGTACCCTAATTCATTCTACTTTTTCTTCCTGGTATCCAAATTTTATTGATTTCGAGGGCACAACGAAAGGAGATTTTCAAGGAACAGAGCTCGCAGTGTAGGCAGATTTGATTTAGCAAAGGAATTTAACCTAGTCCTTACGTAACTTTCTATCGAAACGTATGGTAAAAATGTTTGTAGCTGCAGGTTCTCAAAATGGTACGTCGCTAGTAGCTTACAAGGAAGCTTTTGTTTTTACATTTTGTATCAGACATTATACTTTATCTTGAAACTGTTTGAAACTGTTCGTTGGCCAAGACACCGCGAGTAAAAAAAAATATTGTTGAGGGTGGAGTGGAACTGTTCTCTATGTCCAGAGGAGGGAGGCCTGAATGCGGAGGGGTTATCGAGATAAGCGGTCACCTTCCCACTCTGCATATATCACTCTCCTGTTTTCAAGTAACCTTAAACGACGGGACTGTTCCTCTTGATTGTGGATGAGTGGCTCTTCGTGTAGGTAACTGTCTCTTTTGTCACTAATTGCGAAGGCAAAAGGAAGGAACAGCAGGAGTTGATCTCAATTTCTGGTTTTTGTGTTTTATTACTTGAATAGAGGAGCGTGTGAGCTAAAACATTTTGAACATAATAAATTTTTGATCTTGCTGTCATGTTTCATGATGCATTTATCTTTTGACCAACCTTAAGCCCTAAAAGTTTTCATTTTAGGTATGAGATAGCATAGATTCTTTGTTAGTTTTAGGAGCGTACGGTACAGCAAATTTTGGAAAAAATCCGTTTACAGAATAACAGTCCGTCACTGAAATCGACGGTCGAAAGAAACTTCAGATTTATAACATTAATGGAAAAAATATAGCGTTATTGCTGATCCCACTATGAAAATAAATCTGCATTCTTAAAAATAGTGAATTCTGTGAAATCAAAACTGTATTTATAAAAATCTGTACTAAAGAACGCCGGGGATTGAGAAACAGAAAGGTTCGCCATGTTTCCCTGGAATATTTTGCACACTGTTGATCATCCAAGAAAATCCCTGGAGGTGTTAAAAATATTCTGAAATTATTTGTATTCTGCTGATTGAGCCGATCACGGAACACTGGACACGATGTTGGTGTTGCGTAATGAATAAAAAAAATCATAAAATTTATTTAATGCAGCTTGAATAAATTACGAAGTAAAAAAACATGCCATGATAACGTTACTTTATGAGTTTAAAAATGTTCTGAAATACACTCAATGAAGAGAACCTTAGAGATACCTACATAATCACGCGTTGCTCCTCCTCTAGTGCCAATAACCATCTGTACACGCCGAGACATCGACTCCACCAGATGCTGGAGGGTTTCCGGAGGCAATGCTAGCCATGCGTGTTGCAGTATCGTCCAGAGCTCTGCCATAACGTCGTTCCAGGATCCATGGATTTTATGTTTCGCTCCACAGAATCCGGGAAAGTTTCCACAGGATTCAAATCCGGGAAACTTTATGGCTACTGGACGGTTCTAAACTCATATGAGTGTTCCTCGAGCCATGCCTTGGTGGCTGCTAGCCTAGAGGCGGAGACACACTAAGGGACCTAATGTGTCCCGGACACAAACCCTCCAGACTCACTAAGGAACCTAATGTGTCACAGACAGAAGTTCCCAGACACACGAAGGGAACTAATGTGTCCCGGACACAAGTCTATAGACACACTAAGCGGCCTAATCTGTCCCAGACACAAGTCTCCAGACAAACTAGGGACTTAATTTGTCCCAGACACAATAAGGAACCTAATTTGTCTTAGACAAGTTCCAGACACACTAAAGGACCGAATGTGCCCCAGACACAACTAAGGAACCTAATTTGTCCCAGACACAATAAGGAATCTAATGTGTCCCAGACACACTAAAGGACCGAATGAGCCCCAGACACACTAAGGGACCTACTGTGTCCCAGACACAAGTCTCTAGACACACTAAGGAACCTAATGTGTCCCAGACACAGATATTCAGACACACTAAAGACCTAATGTGTCCCAGACACAAGTCTCCAGACACACTTAGGGACCTAATGTGTCCCAGAAACAAGTCTCCAGACACACTAAGGGACCTAATGTGTCCCTGACACAAGTCTCAAGACACACTAAATGACCTCATGTATACTAGTTACAAGTCTAAAGACACCGTAAGGGACCTAACGTGTTCCATAAGAAGGCTCCCCCAAAATATCACAGAGCTGACGTGACAGGAAGGGACTATGGCCTCATGTTGTCGACGTCATACCTAAACCCTTCCGTCAGGTCGGTACAGCTGAAAACGGGATTCATCTGACTACATGACGCTGCGCTCTTCTGTAGACGTTCAGGTTTAATGTTCCTAACACCAGGTGAGACATAATGTCCGATGACGAGCAGTCCACTGTGGCATACATTATCCATACCGTTCGCTTGCTGACAGTGCTTGGGCCTCCGACATTTAACCTGGATGTGATTTGCGCCGCCGTTGAGGAGCGGTCGGTCTGTACGAGCCAGGATAGGCTACGTCGATTATGGTCATCAATGGCGTGTGGTCAGCCACCTTTCTAGGTGCGGTTAAAACCGTCGATGGTTTACTCGAGGTACACCCTTGATACGAAAACCCTAGGTTTCTTACTACTAGGGTGATATAATGACCCGTCTATCTTGGACAGAGAATGCGTCCACGATCAGACCCTAAGATCACCAGGTTTGGCCATGTTCGTTAATTTCGAATGAACATGGGTAAGCCTGCGGTCGATTTGGGTCTATTCCACTCTGCGCGGGAAATGCCCATGTCAACCTTTCATCACCACTATCTCTAATTTTTGTCTACTGAGTGTATTCTGCAGTTTGATTTGATCGAAAAACAGAAACCCGTGAAATTACCGTTTTAAAAAATATCTTACTACGAGGGGGATTCAAAAATGACTTGGACTTTTTTTAAACCCTTTTAGTGGGTACCAGAACCAAATGGAGTCCAAAATTTTCTGCACTTCTCAAACAGAAATAGTTACATATAGCAGCCGGGTTTTACGATAGCTGGTGGTTTTCAAGGCGAAACAATTCCTCTCTCTTTAACCGATAACAAACAGGGATCTGTCACTGGTTGGAAGTGCTCTCTTATAATGCAGACATTTGACGTGGACTAGGAACATCAAACAGTTTTTTCGTGACTCACTTTTAAAGGTGGAAAGAGCGATTACTTCTGTTTGGTGCTCTATTTTAGTCCTCCTTTCTCTGCTCCCTGACCCAACACATGTCAGGGAATCTACGACCCAAAACATGGTCCCCATGACCCAAGAAACAATGCTAGTCCTCCTGACACAAACATCATGCCATTGGGCAAAAAAAAAAAAAATTACTCAAACATGTTCTCTCTCTTTTGTCGAGTTTATCGCCATTGTTACAACTCTCTTAGCAGATGAACAGTCAGCAAGAATTAGTGTCGATCATCCGGCTAAATTACCAGTTTAACAAAGCTAAAGGGAAAGCAACGATTTTTAATGCTCAGACTCAGTTTCCAGTCGCATTCAACCCACATTTAGACAGCGAACACATTCATTCGAACTTATAGCAGCCCATTTTGTTAACCCCGAGTAAATTCGTTCCATCCGGTTAAAGGGTTAATCAGGTATTTAATAACAACACAGCTGATGCTACATCACTTACTTTTCGAAGTAATCTCCGTCGTGGTCCGTACATTTTCTCCAGCGTACTGTTAGCTTCCAGATCTCAGTTTCATAGAATTCTTTACCCTGTTGTTTAAACCATCTCAGGATGACACTTTTCACCTCTTCATTTGATCTAAACTTCTGCCCTCCCAAAAATTCCTTTAATGGGCCAAACATGTGGTGGTCATATCATGGCTGAACGGAGGAAGTGGTACAACGTTCTATCCAAATTCCTCCAGTGTTTCCATAATCGCTTTAGCGGTATGGGGCCTGGCGTTGTCTTGGAAAAGGCATACTCTACTGTTGAGGAGTCCTGGTCTCTTCTTTCTCAGTGCTACCTTAAGGCAGTTCTTGAGGAGATCACTGTAATAGGCGGCACTGATTGTTTTACGATCTTCCAGGAAATCCATAAGAATAATACCGTTAATGTCACAAAACACTGTAGCCATTACCTTCGTGGCTGCTTGCACGTTTGCTTTCCGGCGTATGGTGATGAATTCATATCTCGTCCACTATTCCCACACGTCTGAGAAAGTTGTTTCGTTCTCTCTGATGTCTTCGGAACAACATGTTCGCAATTTGAACAATATGTTCGCAATTTCGTCAGACAGCTGCTGCGGTACGCATCTGGCACACACTTTGCTGAAGTGCAGCATATCGCGGATGACTGTATGCACGCTGCCGGCGCTGATGTTCAGTGCAGACCTCAGATCAGTTACAGTGATCCTCCTGTTGTTCCGTATGAGCTCATTTACGCGCGCAGTCATGATGTCGTTAACAGCAGTTGCTGGTCTTGCAAAGTGCGATTCGTTGCCGACGCTTTGTCTGCCTTCCTTGAATACCATTCGAAGACGGATGAACGAGACAGATACGAATAACCAAACAGTGTTTGATGTCTCTGGTGAATTTCACTGCCACTCGCACCTTCATTGCAAATACATTCGATAATTATTCTCTGCTGCAGCGGAGTCAAAACACCTTCACTCGCCATTTCTCTTTCTGCAATGCGGGAGTTGTCATGGCAACGAAAATTAACGAAACAGGTGGCGTTCGGGCAGCGTGAGATAGCAGTGCTGCCAAACACACAATAATAACACGCACAATTTTTCAAACTAATGCGTTAGAAACAAAAGTCCAGATCAAACTTGAACGCCCGTAATATATAAAAGACAAGACTTGCGACGATGTGAATAACTTTTTAACCATAGGCTGCTTAGCAGAAGAAGACGAACATTTATATTCCGGTGTTCACACCCTGTTTTCCGTAACTGTTCCTGTTTGATGTTTTGTTTTCATCTTTTTTCTTTCGTTCTACGTTAGAGTTTTTTTTTTTTTGGAGGGTGTGATGGAAGTGGAAGCCCAGAGTTGTAGGTTGTAAGACGACCATTAATAAGTCTCAAGGTCAAACACTGGAGAAAGTAGGTATCTACCTTCCTGAAGTAGTGTTTAGCCATGGACAACTTTCAAGATGTCACGAGTTCGTCTGTTTGATGATGTCACAGTTAAAGTAGTCCATGGACCAGAACAAGAAAAATACTTCCAGATTCCGAAAAGATATTTACAAATAAGTATAGTGTACAAAGATATTTTCCAACGTCGTTGACTTAATTGATAAATGCTAAATAAATAAAAAAAACTAGCAATACAATCCCTCCCCGCGCCCCAAATAAACATGGGGTAGCACGCGAAAGGGAGCCCACGTCCCTTACCAAGGGAGAATTATCATCCGACAACCGCTTCCGTATTTTGTATTTCTATGCATGAACGATGAAGCACATCAAGGGTATGTTTCAATGCACACTCATTATTTACGATGACTCCTCAAAAGGTAATAATAAACGCTTGAATAGTAATAAGTGATTTCTATTGTGTTGGTGCGAATGAAATGTCCGGCAAAGGACCAGCACACGTGGACGGCGATAACGGAAAAGTAGGACAACTTACCTAGGCAAAATAATCCCCCTCGGCATTGATACATAGTTGCTATCTGTACGATAAGGCCATGATCCCGGAACGAAAAAACTCTTGGGCCTGGGACCCGAAGAACTCCTCAACTGCACGTTGAACCTCGTTGTCTATCGTGAACTTTTACCAGAACAGGAAGTGATCCAGGCGACGAAACAGATGATAGTCTGTCGGAGACAAGTCCGGGGAATAGGCAGAATGAGATAGTGCTTCATATCCCAAGGGACTTAGTGTCAGCATCGTTCAATGTCTGACACGGGGGAGAGCGTCGTCCTGGAGCAGAAGAACACCATGTCCGTTGACCAAAGATGGTTGTTTCTGCAGTAATTTCCGGTGCATCTGGTGCAATTCGACACAATAACATGCAGCAGTGATGGTTTGGCCTCTTGCCAAGAAACGTCGATGAATTATCCCGGCTGCGGACCACCAGACAAGGGAAATCATCTTCTTACTGTGTATGGGGTGGCTTATGATGCCGTCCAGCAGACTGTGCCTTGCTTAACCATTGTGCAGATCGTTTTCGATTATCATAAAGTACCCACTTCTCGTTGCAGGTGACGCTTCGGTGTGGTAGACGTTCCTGTTCATTCCTGGCAAGCAGCGACGTGCAGACTTCCAAACGCTTAGTCTTGTTGGCCGTTGTCAACTTATGCGGCAGCCACATGTCCAGCTTTCTGACCTTACCCAGCGCAGCCAGACTCCGAACAACTGTCGAGTGGTGGACACCTACCTCTACCGCTATCTCACGACACGTTTTTGGAAGGTCCGCTTCAACCACACGTAACAGAACATCGTCAGAAACAGCAACAGGCTGGTGACCACGTGCTTTATTTTGAAGGTCCGTATCTCCGTTAAGAAACTTCACAAACCATCGCCAAATGGTTCGTGTTAACGTTTCGAGCGGCAATTCTAGCAGAGTGTCCCAGTTTATATTCATACAGGAAGATGACTCTCAAATCCGGCATCTACATGTTTCCTTTGCAAGCCACGTTACGTCAAAACAAAAAACGCCTGAACCTTGTTCTTGATCAAATGATAATATGTAGAGGATTTTAGGAAGGGAGTGTCTGACCCCAGGTCTTAAACAACCCTTAGAAATAGGAAACTAGGAGATTTGGGTTATAGCGCCCGATAGGAAAGTGACACGGAAGCGAAGTAAAAAGGGGAGGAAAACGCCCTTGTTTATTACCGGGGATCAGTACCCTGGGTCCGACGGCTTAACGTGCTCATACAATGCTATAGTAGATCAGATCAGATCATATGTAAAGGATTTTAGGAAGGGAGTGTCTGACCCCAGGTCTTAAACAAACCTTAGAAATAGGAAACTAGGAGATTTGGGTTATAGCGCCCGATAGGAAAGTGACACGGAAGCGAAGTAGAAAGGGGAGGAAGACGCCCTTGTTTATTACCGGGGGTCAGTACCCTGGGTCCGACGGCTTAACGTGCTCATACAATGCTATAGTAGATCAGATCAGATCATATGTAGAGGATTTTAGGAAGGGAGTGTCTGACCCCAAGTCTTAAACAACCCTTAGAAATAGGAAACTAGGAGATTTGGGCTAGAGCGCCCGATAGGAAAGTGACACGGAAGCGAAGTGGAAAGGGGGAGAAAGACGACCTTATTTATTACCGGTGGGCCAGTACCCAGAGTCCGACGGCTTAACGTGCCCATCCGACGCACGGCGGATATTTAGTGGATCGAGCGTTCGTACCTGCCTGGGATTGAACCTGAGGCCCTTTCCGTGGCAGTCACGAACCTTGCCCTCTAGGCCACCAGCGGTCCGAACCATGTTCTTCACACACGTGCTAGCTATTTATAGCAACTCTGTGACGTAATACCCGCAACACCTGTGGGTAGCTCCATTCCGCTGTGGTGGGGGCCTGTCTCTACTTCTTGTTCGCGCCGGACATTTCATTCGCACCAACCCAATAAAACCCGTTGTATTCTTATCTCAACGGGCTTTACAACTAGTTTCAAATATTTTAAATACTGTAGTTAAGGTTAATCACAAAATGGAAATTGACGCCATAGTGGTGTTATATCGGGATTTGAAAAACATTCTAAAATATTTTATAAAATGTTTTTCAGCTAAACAAGAAATGGAAAGGATATGGTTATGATTTGTTTTCTCATAAAGCACTTCAATATCATTACTGTGAACACATGTACGTCATTACCTCAATCACTGGAACATTTGCCGCCAATAAATTCCACAAGTATCCCCTAACGCCAGCTTTCATTTTCTGTTATGCTTATGGACAGGCTCACGTACATAAAAACGGTAAGTATACATTGCTTCGGCGCTCAAATCAGAAGAAATAACTGTTAAGCATAGGTTCTGACATAAAATTATCTCATTTAATAAAATATTGTAAATGGAAAAAAATGCTGTCATCTTTTCCTCGTAACATGACGTAAACGCAGAAATAAATTACTGTCATAATGAAACTCCTTATCACAAAATGCGAAAAAAGTAGACTAGATGAATATCTAAAAGAGAAGAGTAAATGGCCATCAATTAGAGAGCTTGAGCCATTTTCTGATTAATAATACCCGAAAGAGATCAGGCGAATGAAACTCATCTTTTGTTCACAGGAGACAATAATTGCTTAAGAATCTTATCTTCCCCACTCGATAGGCAGAGAGAAAAAATGTAAGCTTTTGTCTGATGTATATGTCATCATAAAAGCCAAATGACCGGAGGGTATTTAATTGCTCGCAACGCGGAGAGCTGCAGTGAAAAGGCGAATGAGATGACAGCGGGGATAAAACGTTTCTGAAATAAGAAATAAAAAAACAGGAAAGTAGCAAAAAGAAATGGCATAAGAGCTGATAGAAGGCACAATATATCAGGGACTTCAACATCTTTATCTTAGACAGTGAACAAGATTATCTTTCTGACGACTGAAAGCCTGTAAATATCTTCTTATCCGTAGATTTGCTGCCGCCGACATCTTGGAGTCAAAGAAACATATGTCGCGGTTTAGAGATCTTTAAAGAGCAAACATGTTGAAAAAGAGAAAAAAATGCATATGGCTAAACACTTTTCACTTCCTAAGATTCATAGGAAATTACGGAGTAAAATTTGGTAAGATGTTCTTGTTGTTTCAATTACTTTTATTAGTGTGGGAGAAAGAAAATATACTAAGTTGATTTAGGAAACGAAGTGCTATCAGCAGATGGAGAAGCATCTTTAACACATAATCCAACCTAAAATCCTCTCTAACAGCCTGCTAAAAAGGAACTGCACTATTTATGAAGAGGAAGATTAAGAATTCAGAGCAACAAGATCAAGATAGAGAGAGCATGTGCGTGTGTTCGCTGTGTTCTGGGTGTGACCAAACATAGAGATTTAGCTAGTGGAAAACAAATGCAGAAATATAATCAAACAAAGGTCATCGCCTTTTCCACGTTTATAAGTGAGTCACGAAAAAATTGTCATTGGCCGCAGTCGGGAATCGAACCCAGGGGCTTCCTGTTACGCGCCGGATATGCTTCCACTGTACCACAGCAGCCTCTAATTCCCTCAGACTCACACACACTAACTGCCAAAGTAATTTAGCAGGTTGTTTCTTGGAACCCCGCACAATGCTGGGGATTCACCAAAGATGATAAGCATCAACTGAACAAATAGTTAGAATGCGAATGAATAACTAATACAGACAATTGACGTGGACCAGAAATATCAAACAAAGGTCATCACCCTTTCCACGTTTATAAGTGAGTCACGGAAAAATTGTCATTGGCCGCAGCTGGGAATCGAACCCTGGGGCTTCCTGCTACGCGCCGGATATGCTTCCACTGCACTACAGCAGCCTCGAATTCTCCCAGACTCACACACACTAACTGCCAAAGTAATTTAACAGGTTGTTTCTAGGAGGCCCGCACAATGCTGGGGATTCACCAAAGATGGTAAGCAGGAACTGAACAAATAATGCAGAAATATAATCATTCAGTACATAACACACGAATTGGCTTTTAAAAATCCAATAAAAACATTCATGGAGAAAGTGTTCGAAATAATCGGAACGACAACTGAATTCCAAACAAACTGGTAAGACGAATAAAAAATACACTCAGTAGAGAAAACATTAGAGACAGGGGTGATAAGCAGTTGACATGAGCTTCCCCCGCGGAGAAGGCGACAGATCCGAACCGAACGCAAGCGATAAATAGGACAGTGTAACGCAATCGACGAACATGGGTAAACGTGGTGATCTGAGTAACTTTGACCGTGGACGTATTGTTGGCGCCAGAAAAGTGGTTCATTCTACCGCCCAACTGGTAAGAGCCATCAGATTACCGAGGGCACCGTATCAAAGGTGTACCGCGAGTATACCAACGTCGGTCTTACCAACGAAAGCAATCGGTGGCCAACCATACACCGTTGATCGCCAGGGTCGACGTAGAATATCCAGGCTCGTACAGACCGACAGCTCCTCAATGGCGGTGCAAATCATATCCAGGTTAAATGTCGGAGACCCAAGCAGCGTCAGCAAGCGAACGGAACTGCGCACGTTGTATACCGTGGGCTACGGGAGCTGACGCCCTACTCGTGTGCCACTGTTCACTGCTCGTCATTGGAAATTACGCCTCGCCTGGTACACGGAGCATCAAAATCGGGAATTTGCAGAATAGCGCCAACTGGTGTGGTCAGATGAATCCCGTTCTCAGCTGTGCCGAGCTGACGGCAGATTAATCCCGTTTTCAGCTGTACTGAGCTGACGGGGTCAGATGAATTCCGTTTTTCGCTGTACCGAGCTGACGGGGTCAGGTGAATCCCGTTTGCAGCTGTACCGAGCTGCCGGGGTCAGATGAATCCTGTTTTCAGCTGTACCAAGCTGGCGGGGTCAGATGAATCCCGTTTCCAGCTTTACCAAGCTGGCGGAGTCAGATGAATCCCGTTTTCAGCTGTGCCGAGCTCACGTAGTCAGATGAATACCGTTTTCAGCTGTACCGAGCTGACGGCAGATCAATCCCGTTTTCAGGTGTACCGAGCTTACGTAGTCAGATGAATCCCGTTTTCAGCTGTACCGAGCTGACGGTAGATCAGTCCCGTTTTCAGCTGTACCGAGCTGACGGTAGATCAGTCCCGTTTTCAGCTGTACCGAGCTCACGTAGTCAGATGAATCTCGTTTTCAGCTGTACCGAGCTGACGGGGTCAGACGAATTCCACTTTCAGGTCTACAGAGCTGACGGGGTCAGATGAATCCCGTTTTCAGCTGCACCGAGCTGACGGCAGGGTCCAGGTGTGGCGTCGACCGACACCATGAGGCCATAACCCCGTCCTCTCAGGTCAGCTTTGTGATGTTTCGTAGAGCCTTCTCTTGGGGTACATTAGGTCCCTTAGTATGTCTGCAGAGGTCCTTAACTTCTGCGCGCTACTAGCATGTGCTGACTGTTCACCTACACGCTTTCATGGCCTTCGCGCATCCTGCGGCTGATGGTCTGTTTCAGAAGGACAATGCGCCGCCCAGGTACGGTTCGATGCTCATCTGAGTTTGGAACCATCCAGTGCACCCAGGGTCCTTGTATTTAAACCCTGTGGAGCGGGACATGATCCACGGATCCTTAACCCACGTCTCGGGCGACATTCTGGACAAGGGTGCAACAGGTATGTCTGGAATCACCTGTAGATACTCTCCGGCTTCTCTTGGATTCGATGCCCTGGTCTGTACAGGCTGTTTTTCGCGCTAGAGGAGGACGAACACGTTATTGTATAGGTATCTAATGTTTTGCCCATTGAGTGCATGCCTTAATGGAAGTAAAAACGGAATTATCACAAGCCACAATGTCTGAAACTTTAATATTAACACCGATTTAAGGCAAAGAGATGTTCTATCGCCCATTTCACTTACCCTCGCAATAGTGAAATGTTTAACAGGAGCAACAAAAGACGAAGAAACCAGGGTCCTAATTCGGCAATATCCAAGGATATTGAACTCTATACAAAAAGTCTTTGAAAAAAATTGAATTAGAAAAATTGGGTCTAAACACTAATCAAACTAAAACCGTATATTTGAAATTAGCAGCCGTCTTGGTGGCGCAGTGGTCTAAGCGACGGCTTTCGATCATTCGTCCGAGATGGGTCCGGGTTCAAAACCCGTAAGCCATGGATGTTGTATTTGTATTACGGCGCTGGCTCTTTCTCTCTTCCCTGGAACCAGTGGCCCTAAATTAGGGACTGGCGAATGCTTATAGTCCACTCACAGTGGTTGTTAAACCTCTAAAAAAATTTGCAAGGGTTATTGATGTTCATTAAAACAAGGACGTACTCCAATCGACAAATTTTTTAAGAAAGTGTTTAAATACTTTGGAACACTGAAATACAAACTACAATACTAGTAGGTAATTCAAACTAGAATTCAGGAGCAAAGAACTTTCTAAGTTATTTGCTTTAGAAAATTTGACACAAAAACAAGAACATCAAATTAAATATTGACAAAACGATGATTAGCCCCTATCTTTTCACATTGTGCTGAAACTTGACGCCTTACGAACAATGAAAAATTAATATAAAACTTTAAAAGATAAAGATTAAAAAAAATATGGATTCATCAAAGATGGAGTGGCAGACTCAACCACAAACGTTTTGTCGATTTGTTGCTCTGTAATTGTGAACGCATTCAAAACCTCAATACTAAGATTGCTCCGACGTACAGGAAGAATGGGTGAAGAATGTACACGTATACATATCCCTGAGCTGTCCTTCGAGATTCGGATGTTAGTTTCTCAAAAAAAGCCGATCTGCCAGATTAAAGTTTAAAACTGACGGAACTGGATTCCATTAGGGGTATTCAAAAGTTACCGCCGTTTTAAGCGGAAAGGAGTCAGAAACAATCAGGAAACCAGTACACATTTATTCATCGAAATGTTGGCCGCTAGCATTAATAACGTTTTGCTATTTTTCAGGCAACCAAGGAATGCCCCTGTGATAGGACTCGGGTTTTGAGCTGAAGAACCTAGTGACGAAATTTTCCAACTCTGGAACTGTGGTGGTCCGCTGTTGGGTTAGGGCATGTTGCATAGAGCAAAACAGATAAAAGTCTGAGGGCGCAATGTCCGGGGAATAAGCCGGGTACGGTAAAACCTCCCAGTGTAACTGTTCAAGGGTTGATTTCCTGGTGGCAGCAACATGTGGTTTGGCATTATCCTGCAAAAGCTGGCTGGGTGGTGTCCTTTACCTGTCCATGGGCGTTTTTTCTCGATTGCGACGTTCAGTTTCATCAACTGATCGCTATATCATTGTGCAGTGATTGTTTCGACCGGTTTCAACCGCTCGAAGTACAGCACTCAATGCATATCTCCTCCCCCCCACACACAACAGCACCTTTTTCCCGTGGATATCCTATTTTGCAGTGGATGTTGATGGCTGGCTTGGGTCGAACCAGAATCGCTTACGTACGGGGTTGTCGCAATAGATTCATTTTTCATCCCCGGTGACAACCTTACACAAGAAATTCTTCCGTTACAACCTATTCAGCAACGAAATGCAGATGACCAATCGTTGACCAATATTAAACTCCGATAAAATATGCGAAACCCACTTAACAATCTTCTGGATCTTTCCCAAAGCCTGTAGACGCCGTACTACTGTCGATTGAGTAACTTTCAAACGTTTCGCCAATTACTTGATCGAATGTGTGGAATCCTCTTGCATTAGCGATTCCAGCTCCTCGTCTGCGAGTTCCGGCGGTCTACCTGCTTATGGCTTGTCTTTCAATCTTAGATCACCTTTCTTAAACCTGGTAAACCCTTCTCGACACGTCCGCTCACCCATAACCGTTTCGCCATAAGCCTGACATATTGAACCGTAAGCTTCACTCGCACGTGTCCCTAAATTAAACATGAATAACAAACAGAGCCGCAAATAAAATGTATATATCTCCATGCTTGGCATCCTGTACGAACTGACAGCACGGGTCGCCGGCTGGTTAGACCCCCTACAGCGCCCGCTAGCGGAGGCGGCGGAGACTTTAGCATACCCCTAATATTACTATTGATATTGAACGTCTCAATTTACAGCGATCTGGGTACGCAACGTGAGCTCCACTGTTGGTAGTTTTTGTCGGAATGAAGTGTTATGAAATATTTAAAAGTATTTCAGTAACGCATGATACTATATAAGTTTGCGCCAAATTTAATAACATTTCATCACATATTTTTCAGGGTTTGCGACTTTTCTGTGTTTTTCTTTATTTTTTTAAAGCCAGTGTATTTCATATTACTTCTTCTAAAATCTGATTGAAAGGACTGCTTTGTCGGGTATCGGCATTCAGAGTAAGGAAAAAGAAAAAAGGCAGAAGAGGCAACAGTTGGTGTCATTTCAGGGGGAGAAATACTGTAAAAAACTTTATTGAGAAGGCATGAAACTCTAAACGCTCGCTTCCCGTTTTCCAAATTTTTATGTTCTATAAATACTGCACAATCCCCCTCCCCTGCAGGAGGTTACGTAAGCGTACAGTAGAACCCGCTTATATCGAGGAGCTCGGGACCAATAAAAATCCTTTTTAACTTTGGGGGGAAAACATCCGTTTCAGGTGAAAAATCGCATCATGTAAAAATATGCATAAGTGACAATATGCATTTGCGTTTACATTATATATACATTACAATTGTATGCACTTAAAAGGTTATATTAATTAACTGCAGTAGTTTAAATTAGAATATAATAAGCACCTACATGAAAACATATCTCCAGCAAATCCTAAAGTAGACATCATGTGGAAACATTAAAAAAAGACCTATTTTTTTTAGTTTTGTTTAATATTTATGTTATATTTATTTTAGCCGAATAACAATTGGTGCATTAAATACTTGGTCATCTCCATAGCCTGTTACTTTAAAAAATCGTATGAGATCTTCTGCACCGTCAAAATAGATGTTTCTGATATCTTAATTGCCTGTGCAATAACGTCAGCAGATAGAATGTCAGATATGATGACAGTGTGATTTATATTAAAGAAGTTGTCAATTGCAGGAACATCATCAAACTATGTTATGTTCTGACGTCGCAGCCAATTTTTCCTTACTCTGGATGTTGAGTGGTAGATGATTCTACTCATCATCAAAGTTGGTTATGTTAACCAGCCAAGTTTTTCTGAAACAGTTTTGGATGCAAGACTGTGATACGCAAAATGGCGTATCACAGCCTTTCATCCATATCACGGTCTTGCATCCAAAGTCTGTCATACGCCAAGCGTCAGCTAAGACTGTGATACGCAATCTTGCAACAGCGTTTTTCATCCATATCACAGTCTTGCATCTAAAGTCTGTCATACGCCCAGTTTTAGCTAAGACTGTGATACGCAATCTTGCATATCACAGTCCTTCATCCATATCACGGTCTTGCATCCAAAGTCTGTCATACGCCAAGCGTCAGCTAAGGCTGTGATACGCAATCTTTCATATTACAGTCTTTCATCCATATCACGGTCTTGCATCCAAAATCTGTCATACGCCAAGCGTCAGCTAAGACTGTGATACGCAATCTTTCATATCACAGTCTTTCATCCATATCACGGTCTTGCATCCAAAATCTGTCATACGCCAAGCGTCAGCTAAGAGTGTGATACGCAATCTTTCATATCACAGTCTTTCATCCATATCATGGTCTTGCATTCAGAATCTGTCATACGCCAAGCGTCAGCTAAGAGTGTGATACGCAATACGCTTGCATATCACAATCTTGCATCCATATCACGGTCTTGCATCCAAAGTCTGTTATACGCCAAGCTTCACCTAATACTGTGAAACGCAATCTTGCAACAGCGTTTTTCATCCATATCACAGTCTTGCATCTAAAGTCTGTCATACGCCCAGTTTTAGCTAAGACTGTGATACGCAATCTTGCATATCACAGTCCTTCATCCATATCACGGTCTTGCATCCAAAGTCTGTCATACGCCAAGCGTCAGCTAAGACTGTGATACGCAATCTTTCATATCACAGTCTTTCACCATATCACGGTCTTGTATTCAAAGTCTGTCATACTCCAAGCGTCAGCTAAAACTGTGAAACGTAATCTTGCAACAGCGTCTTTCATCCATACCACGGTCTTGCATTTAAAGTCTGTCATACGCCAAGTGACAGCTAAGACTGTGAAACGCAATATTGCAACACCGTCTTTCATCAATATCACGGTCTTGTATCCAAAGTCTGTCATACGCCAAGCTTCAGCTAAGACTGTGATACGCAATCTTGCATATCACAGTGCTTCATCCATATCACGGTCTTGCATCCAAAGTCTGCCATACGCCAAGCGTCAGGTAACACTGTGAAACGCAATCTTGCAACAGCGTCTTTCATCCATATCACGGTCTTGTATCTAAAGTCTGTCATACTCCAAGCGTCAGCTATCAATCGTATGGCATCAAGCACAGAAATTTTGATTTTCACTTTTTTTTCAATCTTTCTAACAGCATTAGAATACATTTCCGTTTGTAGGGGCACTTGAGGCTTCGAATCACTCCCTGATCTAGGGGTTCTAATTCTATGCGTTGAGATCGGAGATTATTACGCAAGGTCGATGTTAATGAAGTTTTCAATGCGTACATGTGCTATACAGTTGTGTGTAACAAGGAAAATTTGATGGTTTCTTATGGTTTCTCTTCTGAAGTACCTTTCCCACCCTCTAACAGACTGGAAAAATATTCATTGCCGTCCGTGCTTTCATGTCAGACTTGAAAAAAAGAGTAAGTCATTGCACATTTTAAGATTCCGTAGTTTTGCTAGTTTTTGTATCAGTAACAATTTTACCTTGTCCCACTCCATTGCGTTTCAATCTACATTGTTCCACTAGCACTCCAAGATTTTCCTGCGCTGTTGCAATTTCTTCCTGTATGAGACTATTTCTATTTACCATTCCATGCAGTACATATTCTGTGCATCGTTAAATACGCAATTCAATTACATTTTCTTTCTTTGCTTGTTAGAAGTGGTCATGTAGCTTTTTCTCTTTTTTTCAAATTCAGAGTTTTCATTAAATTTTATTCGTTAAAACAATAAACTTAGCTTTGAATGAACATCATACGGAACTAAAGGTCCTGCGTTACCTGTTAAATCTGGGATCTTGTTATGTACAGGCTTGTTATAAACGGGTTCTACTGAATTTGCTGTTCCTTTTGCCATTGCCAATTCGAAAATTTCAATATCAGACATTCTTTTTGTTGCAAATAGCTTTCACCATGAGGAATTCTGCATGTAATTTTTACCGTTCCGTAATGCACATTCCCGTAATTTTGGTGCGCACGTATATAAACCTGTGTCCAAAATTAACGTGACAAATACAGTATCATGAATAACGAAAAATCCACACAACAGAATTTAACGATAGTTGGTAGAGACATGCATATATTGATAACGCAGCAGTATACAACAGAAAAGGAATGCCATCACTGCAAGAGGAAAAAACATGCGTATGACAGCATGACAGTCGAACCGTAATACATTACATCGACTAGCCGAGCCCTATGGATATGGGCGTTGTCTATAAACAAAATGGGAGCCAACAACTCCCACGAAAAGCAGTACATAGGTTGTAACGTATATTCTATTTTAACTTTCTTTTTGAGTTTCTTTTCCTATGTAAATTTGAGTTTGTTCTCTTAGCGTGTGGCGCGGATTTCGATAGGCTAAGAGCGAGCGTGGTTTGCTCGAACATCGTTCAGCTCGCACAATGAATCCTCATGCAGTTTACAAGGCTTCAAATGAGGGCCGCCGTCTTGCAATTTTCTTCCCGTGGCATCCCATAGATGCTCTATAGGCCTCAGGGTCCGGAGATATCGCTGGACACACTATTCCGTAAAGATCCTCACTCTCCAGGTATTCATCGACTAGCCGAGCCCTATGGATATGGGCGTTGTCTATAAACAAAATGGGAGCCAACAACTCCCACGAAAAGCAGTACATAGGCTGTAACGTATATTCTATTTTAACTTTCTTTTTGAGTTTCTTTTCCTATGTAAATTTGAGTTTGTTCTCTTAGCGTGTGGCGCGGATTTTGATAGGCTAAGAGCGAGCGTGGTTTGCTCGAACATCGTTCAGCTCGCACAATGAATCCTCATGCAGTTTACAAGGCTTCAAATGAGGGCCGCCGTCTTGCAATTTTCTTCCCGTGGCATCCCATAGATGCTCTATAAGCCTCAGGGTCCGGAGATATCGCTGGACACACTATTCCGTAAAGATCCTCACTCTCCAGGTATTCATCGACTAGCCGAGCCCTATGGATATGGGCGTTGTCTATAAACAAAATGGGAGCCAACAACTCCCACGAAAAGCAGTACATAGGTTGTAACGTATATTCTATTTTAACTTTCTTTTTGAGTTTCTTTTCCTATGTAAATTTGAGTTTGTTCTCTTAGATATTTTCAAACCTTAACGTTATGTCTTTTCCCTCAAACAAGAATGATGTTGGCAACACACTGAGGTCAGAAAAAGTTATATTGTGTGGCCGGATAAGAACGATAGACAAAAAGGCAATGCAGCGGTTGTTTAGGAGGATTGATCTCATTGATGATAGACGTGCTGTTATACTGCGATTGGATGTTAAATCACTGATACTGTATTGAGTACGCCAATAAACCGGATGTGAGTGTGGAGTACAAACCATGCAAGCAAAATAAATGTATTTGTAAGTACTACAATTGACCTCTCTCTTGAAATGCATATGGGTACCTTCTAATATTACATCACACATAACGTAATTACTGACGTAAGGACTAAGATATAGCGGAAAGACAAATTACGTTATAAGATTTCTAGGAAGTCATCCCTTTTGTGTGCAACAGTCAGGGTGCATCCTGGAAACACATACAGCATCGTGAGTCCATCCAACATGACGCCAGCCCAAACCAAGAAGTTCTCCCACCACCGCAGGGGTCAACATCCCTAATGTCGGAGGAAAAATTTGGTCTTCCAGCCTCTTTCCAAATGCACACATGTCGAGAATCCGTACCGCGACTCGTTTCTAAAAAGTACACAGGCACATTGATCAGGGGTATAGGGATGATGTCTGCCCTAATTCAGACTGACCTTTCTGTGCGATGCGGCGAGTGGCGGTCTGGCATAGGGACTTCTCTTGTAGAGTCTTCTGTAAACTGTTTGCCTAGATATCGAAGTTCCGGTAGCAAAGGAGAGTTTCAGCGAAAATTGCCTTGTTGTCGCATCCCAGCAAAAACACAAGTGCTGGGAAACTGCTGGCTACCAGTGATGGGTCGCTGCTGGCTGAAATCTGCCACTCACTACCCGGTAACGATCCGTATCAGTTGGCGATCCATTGATAGCCCTTCAGCATCGCCGTGAATTGTGGGCCTATATACAAGTGCCACTAGTGGCCCGTTGCTGGCAACCGATGCAACCCTAACACCAGGTGGAAGCAACGGGACTGCGCATGCGCAGAAGCAACAATTTCGGTGTCTCTCATGGTACCAGTTAGTTGAAGACGACGCTATCACCATCGTGTTACTCTAGTGGATGTTAAGAAAAAAAAGCCATATGTAGAGAGGCGAATTAATTTCCTAATAAATTTCCACGTTGAGGAAGATATCGGACTAAGCCATGAAATACTAGATTACAGTCATGAAATATACCCACTCCATTTCAATGAATAACAATTCATTTAATGGAGTGGGTGAATAACAAGAAATAATTTGAAACCGCTTGAAACAAATGTCCTAGAAAATCATTAAAAAAACGTTTGTCTGATAAAAAAAAATTATACGCGTACAAAATTTATAAACTATTTGAAAGGAAAAAAAGCAACGCTATGTGGATATAATGTACTCATCCATTGGTTGAATACACATGGGAGGAATTCACTTCTAAAAATAACGAGAAGTGAAAAAAAATATCTTTCCTTTTTAAGACAAATGTAGCTTCGAACAGCGGAAAGGAAAGATACAACGTTAAAAATGTAACAGAATGTGACATGAACACGGGTAAATATATACTAACTCAGCAATCTCCTTTCAAGACGACAAGGAGAGTACACAACTTTGGAAAGCGACTCTAAGTATGTACACTCCTTGAAAATGAGTGAAGTTCCTTTAAGGTAAAAAAGAACTATCGTTACGTTGAAAAAGTGAATTGATGAATTATATGAAATTGACTTTTATGAAAAATACCTCGCAGTATTGTAAAATGAGAACCATTTGATTACACATTCCGCAGGAAATAGACAGATGACTTGCCACGCTCCTGCGTGGCAAGTCAGTCCCGTCGGTAAAGAGTTCGCCTCTAACAAGGACAGCCCTGGTTCGTTTACACCCAATTCAAACGGGCGTTTCTCCGGTCTGTTGAGAAAATGTCCCCAGCGCAGTGCTATAATTCATAAGTTTCGTAAGGGGAAAAATATAAAGTTGTAGCTTTGGAAAACTGCGGTTATCCTAGATTTTTACCCTTTTTTTATGGCTACTACTGGGAAATTGACGGACAAGATTCGGCAAGCCATCAGTTACGCCACGTGGTTGCCGGCTGCCACTACCGGCAAACTAGCGGACCACTTTAGGCTAGCCATCATTCCTGGCATGTGCTTGCAGGGACACTTGTGGCAGCTACTGCCTGTGATGGATAACTGATGGCCCTGTTGTGGCATATGACATCTGATGGGAGTGCTAACTGTTGGCCTGAACGGCTGGCCCTTGTATTGACCACCCGGACATTTCATTGACGGTTCGGCAGCGGCAACACAGTGCTGGGCCATTACTGGCAGTGCTGGCCCAGCAAGACTGTTTTTGCTGGGATCCTTATGGCGATGAGCTGTTGAGGACATACTTATATCGGTCGTCTTGACCAGTTGTTGCTCGTGGAAATCTTTGTCCGGGCCTTCTGGTTATTGCTTCTTGGAACTGTCACCTGAGATTGGAGATCACTTGCTTCGACACATTCATACAGCTTGCTACCTCAGCTTGCGATAGCCCTGTTTTCCACCGTAAAGTGTCTTCTAAACGAAGGTGGGAAGCCATTTTTAGACTAACAGTCCGACTCAAACTTCAATTGCCGCACTGCCGCACCGCGCGCAGAAGAACGTTTATCAAGGTCGCATGCCTCCCAGATTTAAGACATACGATCGTCATTTGCATATTTACATAGGAGCTAGAACAATGTTACTTGGGTACGTCGACTTACCCTCTGCACATGTCTCTGAAAAATCTTCACAAGCGGTCGTCTCGTTTCGGACATATTCTCGAATTTGTGCTTATCACTTAAATTATGGGTACCAGTGTAACTGCAACATTATCTCTACCCACACCCCTTTTTGTCTGGGTATCGGATAGTGCCTACCAAGGAAAGCATTGCATGCGCATTTTCTTCTTTCCCGTACTGTACTAGTACAATTTTGACTCTGGAAGTCGTAAATAATTTCCTCTACTGTACTAGTACAATTCTGACCCTGGAAGTCGTAAATAATTTCCCGTACTGTACTAGTACAATTCTGACCCTGGAAGTCGTAAATAATTCCCCGTACTGTACTAGTACAATTCTGACCCTGGAAGTCGTAAATAATTTCCCCTACTGTACTAGCACAATTCTGACCGTGGAAGTCTTAAATGATTCCCCGTACTGTACTAGTACAATTCTGACCCTGGAAGTCGTAAATAATTTCCCCTACTGTACTAGCACAATTCTGACCGTGGAAGTCGTAAATGATTCCCCGTACTGTACTAGTACAATTCTGACCCTGGAAGTCTTAAATAATTTCTCCTACTGCACTAGTACAATTCTGACCCTGGAAGTTGTAAATAATTTCCCGTACTGCACTAGTACAATTCTGACCCTGGAAGTCATAAATAATTCCCCGTACTGTACTAGTACAATTCTGACCGTAAATAATTTCCCCTACTGTACTAGTACAATTCTGACCCTGGAAGTCTTAAATAATTTCCCGTACTGTACTAGTTCAATTCTGACCCTGGAAGTCGTAAATAATTTCCCCTACTGTACTAGTACAATTCTGACCCTGGAAGTCTTAAATAATTTCCCGTACTGTACTAGTACAATCCTGACCCTGGAAGTCGTAAATAATTTCTGTTTCGAGACATGTGTCCTGTTATGTAATGGTGACTGAAAAATTCCCTCTCCTATCTGCTACATATACCTCGTGGAAAATAATTGCAAAGCATTTTTCACTGGAAACAATGCACAGTGAGTATCTCTGTTACTGAATAATACATGTTTCTCTTTGTATCACATCGCTGCTGCTAAAAGACCTCACAGAAATCCTTAAATTGCACTCCATTCTGGACAACCACCTGTTACTACTTAACATACAGAATTGACGTGGATTAGGAACATCATACAGAAGTCATCGCTCTTTCCACGTTTATAAGTAAGTCATGGGAAAATTCTCATCGGCCGCTACCGGAAATGGAACTCAGGGTCTTCCAGTTACACGCCGGACATGCAACCACTGCACCACAGCGGCCTCGAATTCTCCAGACTCACATACGACTAACTGCCAAACTACATGGTAGGTTATTTCTTGGAGCCCCGCACAATGCTCGGGATTCCCTAAACATGGAAGGCAGCAACTGATCAAATAACTAGGAGGTGAATGTATAATTAATATGCGCAATTGACTTAGATTAGGAACATCAAACAGAAGTAATCGCTCTTTACACGTTTATAAGTGAATCACGCCATGTAGTTTGGCAGTTAGTAGTATGTGAGTCTGGAGAATTCAAGGCCACTGTGGTCACTGTTAGCATGTCCGGCGCGTAACAGGAAGACTCTGGGTTCGATTTTCGGTGGCGGCGGATGATAATTTTCCGTGACTCACTTATATACGTGGAAAGAGCGATGAGTTCTGTTTGATGGCCTGTTAATAGGGTTTCTCATGCAAGATTTTTGGCAATTTCTTTATTTAACATGATCATACTTTGATAGCTTCAAAAGACACACACCGAAAATTCGATAGCGCTCACTCTATTCTTCAAATCAAACGCGAACTGCTAAGATCCTTCTTTGATCAGAAGTACCGGACTTTTCACTCTCCCAAAATAACCATCTCTTGTGACAACATGAAATTGAATCGTCCTGAAATGAGAATGACATCTGCATTTCCTGATTTTTCCTCGAATATGCTACTGCCACATCACTCAGGACGATTGTGGAATCTCAACATCTTTCACATTTGCGCTGGTCGAAGCAGTAAAATACTGCCTCGTAGCTTCGACGACATTTAATAATCTTGAGTTTCGATTTTTGAGGAGGGAGTGACCTTGAAAAAATATTAAATTACAGTAAAAGCTCTGAATAGAGGACAACCTGGGATTTTAAAATTTTTCACACACAAATTTATTCGGAGGTGTGCGTTATTCTCGAAGGTGACTGCTCTTCCCAAATCGGTTCACCATGAAAAGCAATCATATTAAATACGTAACTATAATATAATGATGTTTTTTTATTAAATATTTTCTCTATAGTTTTACAATGAGAAAAAATGCAATACCATGTACAGTATTTTCATTTTAAGATAAAATAAATACAATGTACGTATTTCAATGCATTTTACATATAAGTACGTAACAATAAAATATGTTGTACCATGAACTTCAAAACTCACGTACTTACCGCTCATTATTTAATTAAATCAATCAGCAATTTTTTGCAGCAGAAAATCTTATAAAAGAGTTTTTTCTTTTAACAATTCGTAGCATGTTTTTCAAGATGTATTTCCAAATTCTTCGATAGTGCTAATGCCCCCCCCCCCACATACCCCTTTGTTTAAAAAATACTTTCGTAACACTTCACTGAATTTCATTGCGTCTTTAAGAGAATTGCCTCTTCTATAATAACAAATTGCCACTTCTACAAAAAAGAATTGCCCCTTCAACAATAAAGAATTGCCTCTTCTACAATAAAGAATTACATCTTCTACAGTAAAGAATTGCCTCTTCTACAATACCTCTTCTTTATTTACTTCTTCTACAAACGCATTAGATGCTGCCACAATGAAATGATTTTCTTCCAGTGTTTTCAAAGTAACGAAGTCCCACAGATCTTCATCGACCGTAACGCATTCTTTTGGGTTTCCTTCACAGTTTAGACGCATAGTTAGTTCGAAAGTGGTGTCGAAATCACCTTCTGGATTGACCCCGAATACTCCAGTTTGTTTAAAAGAAACTGCTTTGCCCGCTTCTGAGAAAAGTCTGTTATATTGGAACAACAGAACAGCAATTTTTGCAATGGGGTTCTAGAGGACAAAACGTACCCTATTTCCATCCAAAGAAACTAAACAGAAACTTTTTGGCAAAAATTTGCCGATTTTTTTTTGCGCTGAACGTTCATGCTTTTAACTATCTCTTATAATTGTAGATCATTGTCCGCTCTTTGGAGGGTCCGCTATCTGGCGATAAATATACAGAACTGCATATACGTCAGGACTGCAGATCACAAAACTGTGCATTAAATAGAGGTGTATGCCATTCGGGAGTGTCCGTTAAGGAGGGTTTGCTGTATTGGCCTTCAACTGAAAATGCTGAATATAAGAGGGAATTTTTACCCTGTTAAAACTTGCGAAATAAATTGGTAA
The DNA here is from genome assembly GCA_039090855.1 of Macrothele yani. Taxonomy (NCBI): domain Eukaryota; kingdom Metazoa; phylum Arthropoda; class Arachnida; order Araneae; family Macrothelidae; genus Macrothele; species Macrothele yani. The sequence continues at coordinate 32,230,528 of CM077032.1, read as the reverse complement.
ATATAAGCTGGCAGCAAGTTATTATACCATATTTTAAAATTATTACTCTTTGAGAATGGTTAATTCTACTCCAATGCATACTGATACCCCTTTACCTATTCTTCGTTTCATTGTTAAATAGCTGAACAAAAAATTTCCAACAACTACAAAAACGCGCGTAGAGCTAAATTGTATTTCGCGTAACATTTTCAAAGAGAAATTAAAGCGAATCAATTCGGCGCATCAGTAGCGTTGAAGATTGGAATTTGGACACTGCAGTTTCAGAAGCATTAGCGTCGTCGGCAATACATAAGAGTGGGTGTTGCACTTGCAACAATTAATTGTGAACGGCGCCTGGGCCGACGTGCCCATTCGGAGAAGTGCAAGCCCCTCTTTGTAACCATAGTAACATGAAGTTACTTAGATTGTTAAAATGGATTTGATATTGCCGAGGGCAGCATGGGGCGGAAAAGGGCTTTATCGGAATTGGGAGCGTTTTCGCTTATTATTAAGACACCTCCAAAGCACGCAGCTCTTTGATCTTCCATTCTCGCTCATCTCTGCCATGGTTTATGATGAAAAGAAAAACACGTTTACAGAAGGAAGAGATGTTTCAAATGCCTTCAACGATATTAAGGAATACTCAAACTGCAGCGTAACTTTTCAAAGTTCTTTCAACTAATTACTTTTATTACCGGCTGCAGGGTTATGTCACTTAGGATGCAGTTTCTCGGCTCGCATTTAATTGCACTGAATGTTTGCGTTCTGGTTGCCACATTACGATCTCCCTAACCACAAAACATTTCCGTTCTTTATGCGTTCTGTTAGTATTATCATTCCAATACGGAAATTTTGGTAATAATAACAACCTCAATTATAAGTTCATAACACCTCTTTATAAACTACATTAATAGTTTGCCATTAGGCGCTGCATCTTTATTTCTGTTTCCAACTGCAGCCATGAATTTTGTTTTCTCTTTCAGAAGGAACGCATTGAAAACATGTCTGACAAACACATGTATGTGATGCTTTACAAACAGATGGTGAAATAGTTTGTGCATCTCGAGAAACCTCCCAAGACAATGTCTAGCTTTATTGCTGAATCAGTTGAAATTGATTTCCAACGAGTCGACAATATATTTGCAGCTTCAAGTGCTAAAAATTGTAACCCAGTGGACGGAATCTCAAAACATGACAAAATTTGGTACTCCTTGGAAAGATTGCTTCTCAAAGATGACAAGTCTCGGTACTCCTTGGAAAGATTGCTTCTCAAAACATGACAAATCTCGGTAATTCTTGAAGAGATTGCTTTTCAAAACATGACGATTTTTGGTACTCCTTGGAGAGATTGCTTCTCAAAACATGACACGTCTCGTTACTCCTAGGAAAGATTGCCTCTGAAAACATGACAAGTCTCGGTACTCCTGGGAGAGATTGTTTCTCAAAGCACGACAAGTCTCGGTACTCCTAGGAAAGATTGGCTCTCAAAGATGACAAGTCTCGGTACTCCTTGGAAAGACTGCTTCTCAAAACATGACAAATCTCGGTAATTCTTGGAGAGATTGCCTTTCAAAACATGACGATTTTTGGTACTCCTTGGAGAGATTGCTTCTCAAAACATGACACGTCTCGTTACTCCTAGGAAAGATTGCCTCTCAAAACATGACAAGTCTCGGTACTCCTTGGAGTGATTGCCTCTCAAAACATGACAAATCTCGGTACTCCTTGGAGAGATTGCTTTTCAAAACATGACGATTTTTGATACTACTTGGAGAGATTGTTTCTCAAAACATGACAAATCTCGGTACTCCTTGGAGAGAGATTGATTCTCAAAACATGACAAGTCTCGGTAATTCTTGGAGAGATTGCCCCTCAAAACTTGATAGGTCTCGGTACTCCTTGGAGAGATTGCTTCTCAAAGCATGACAAGTCTCGGTACTCTTAGGAAATATTGGCTCTCAAAGATGACAAGTCTCGGTACTCCTTGGAAAGATTGTTTATCAAAACATGATAAATCTCGGTAGTTCTTGGAGAGATCGCCTTTCAAAACATGACGATTTTTGGTACTCCTTGGAGAGATTACTTCTCAAAACATGACACGTCTCGTTACTCCTAGGAAAGATTGCCTCTCAAAACATGACAAGTCTCGGTACTCCTACGAAAGATTGGCTCTCAAGGATGACAAATCTCGGTACTCCTTGGAAAGATTGCTTCTCAAAACATGACAATCTCGGTAATTCTTGGAGAGATTGCCTTTCAAAACATGACGATTTTTGGTACTCCTTGGAGAGATTGCTTCACAAAACATGACACGTCTCGTTACTCCTAGGAAAGATTGCCTCTCAAAACATGACAAGTTTCGGTACTCCTGGGAGAGATTGTTTCTCAAAGCATGACAAGTCTCGGTACTCCTAGGAAAGATTGGCTCTCAAAGATGACAAGTCTCGGTACTCCTTGGAAAGATTGCTTCTCAAAACATGACAAATCTCGGTAATTCTTGGAGAGATTGCCTTTCAAAACATGACGATTTTTGGTACTCCTTGGAGAGATTGCTTCTCAAAACATGACACGTCTCGTTACTCCTAGGAAAGATTGCCTCTCAAAACATGACAAGTATCGGTACTCCTAGAAAAGATTGGCTCTCAAGGATGACAAATCTCGGTACTCCTTGGAAAGATTGCTTCTCAAAACATGACAATCTCGGTAATTCTTGGAGAGATTGCCTTTCAAAACATGACGAGTTTTGGTACTCCTTGGAGAGATTGCTTCTCAAAACATGACACGTCTCGTTACTCCTAGGAAAGATTGCCTCTCAAAACATGACAAGTTTCGGTACTCCAGGGAGAGATTGTTTCTCAAAGCATGACAAGTCTCGGTACTCCTAGGAAAGATTGGCTCTCAAAGATTACAAGTCTCGGCACTCCTTGGAAAGATTGCTTCTCAAAACATGAAAAATCTCGGTAATTCTTGGAGAGATTGCCTTTCAAAACATGACGATTTTTGGTACTCCTTGGAGAGATTGCTTCTCAAAACATGACACGTCTCGTTACTCCTAGGAAAGATTGCCTCTCAAAACATGACAAGTCTCGGTACTCCTTGGAGAGATTGCTTCTCCAAGCATGACAAGTCTCGGTACTCCTAGGAAAGATTGGCTCTCAAAGATGACAAGTCTCGGTACTCCTTGGAAAGATTGCTTATCAAAACATGATAAATCTCGGTAGTTCTTGGAGAGATCGCCTTTCAAAACATGACGATTTTTCGTACTCCTTGGAGAGATTACTTCTCAAAACATGACACGTCTCGTTACTCCTAGGAAAGATTGCCTCTCAAAACATGACAAGTCTCGGTACTCCTACGAAAGATTGGCTCTCAAGGATGACAAATCTCGGTACTCCTTGGAAAGATTGCTACTCAAAACATGACAATCTCGGTAATTCTTGGAGAGATTGCCTTTCAAAACATGACGATTTTTGGTACTCCTTGGAGAGATTGATTCTCAAAACATGACACGTCTCGTTACTCCTAGGAAAGATTGCCTCTCAAAACATGACAAGTCTCGGTACTCCTTGGAGAGATTGTTTCTCAAAGCATGACAAGTCTCGGTACTCCTAGGAAAGATTGGCTCTCAAAGATGACAAGTCTCGGTACTCCTTGGAAAGATTGCTTCTCAAAACATGACAAATCTCGGTAATTCTTGGAGAGATTACCTTTCAAAACATGACGATTTTTGGTACTCTTTGGAGAGATTGCTTCTCAAAACATGACACGTCTCGTTACTCCTAGGAAAGATCGCCTCTCAAAACATGACAAGTCTCGGTACTCCTTGGAGAGACTGCTTCTCAAAGCATGACAAGTCTCGGTACTCCTAGGAAAGATTGGCTCTCAAAGATAACAAGTCTAGGTACTCCTTGGAAAGATTGCTGCTCAAAACATGACAATTCTCGGTAATTCTTGCCTTTCAAAACATGACGATTTTTGGTACTCCTTGGGGAGATTGCTTCTCAAAACATGACACGTCTCGTTACTCCTAGGAAAGATTGCCTCTCAAAACATGACAAGTCTCGGTACTCCTTGGAGAGATTGCTTTTCAAAGCATGACGATTTTTGGTACTACTTGGAGAGATTGTTTCTCAAAACATGACAAATCTCGGTACTCCTTGGAGAGATTGCTTCTTAAAACATGACAATTCTCAGTACTCCTTGGAGAGATTGGTTCTCAAAACATGTCAAGTCTCGGTACTTCTAGGAAAGATTGCCTCTCAAAACCTGACAAGTCTCGGTACTTCTTGGAGAGACTGCCTCTCAAAAAACGAGAAATCCCTGTACTTCTTGGATAAATCAATGAAATAACGGGTATTGCTCTCAGACGGATTAAGTGTGATCTACCAATTCCCGACTATGAGAGAAAGTTCTGGAGTTGCGTCAATGTTCTGTCCTTGGAGCCGAATGAGGACCAGTAATCATCTGCGTACATGATAGCATCCTCATACTTGGGCTTCCGCATGTCATGAAGGTAAATGAAGAACAGCGCTGGTCCATGAATAGAACCCTGAGAAACACCAGCCCGTATCTTTTTTTCGTAAGAAAGCTCACTCTTAATTTTAACAGTGAAGCTGTAGATAGTGAAATGCGACCGAATCAGTTCAGCAAGTAGGCATGCACAGTGGACCTCCTGCAACTTGTGAAAAAGACCATCGTTCTATACCTGATCGAAAGCCTCGCTGATGTGCAAATAAAAATAAGAAAAATGACTCCGACATTTCATTTATAATGCGCACGCATTTTGAATTCTTTCCAACACGAATAAAGTACAGTACTTCAAAGAAGATTTTTGGAAAATATAAAACCTTAGATAAAAATTCAGTTGCACAACATACGGAAAAACTGCGCATAATTTAAAATACGTAACATCAGCAAGGTTATTCATAGTCAACGGAACAGGTTAAAAAAAAGGTCACCCAAATATCTGCAATCGATAAAGAATAAGAAATTGATTAAGAAATAATATCCAGAAATAGAAAGAGCTACTTACACCGACTAGAGAAATTTGTGCACGAAAAATTTCTTATAGCGGAATGAAGAAGGGGCTTTCTTATGGAACAGAAGCATAGGTATACAGGAAGACGTTATACAGGGTGTCCGAAAAGTCTTTCCCTGATTACAAACGTCATTGATATCCGCTGTATGTACGTTACAGTCGTGAAACTGGTGCCATGTTGGAAAACTAACCAAGTTTTTTGTTGCAGGTTTCCGCAACGTGGTTGTAGTGTAGCAGTGTCAGTGTCCAGGAAACCGGAAATGTTCACAAATCAGGAAAAAGCTCAGTGTGTCCTCTGGTATCATGACACCCGGTCACCAATAACAGTGCAGGGGAACTTTCAAACAACCTATGGAAAGAAGCCGCCCGATGTCAAGAGCGTTAAGTCGTGGTACGACAAGTTGAAGACCACAGGATCCGTTGCTGACTTACCGAGAACTGGCAGACCATCAACCTCAGCTGAAAGGGTGGAAGCAGTGAGACAGTCTTTTCTGCGAATTCCCAAGAAACCAGTGCATAGGGCCTCACGTGAATTACAGATGCCAAAATGATCTGTACATGATTTGTGAACATTTCCAGTTTCCTGGACAATGCCACTACAGCCACGTTGCAGAAACATGCAACAAAAAAACTTGGTTAGTTTTCCAACATTTTGGCACCAGTTTTGCATCTGTAACGTACATACAGCGGATATGAATGACGTTTGTAATCAGGAAAAGACGTTTCGGACACCCTGTATAACTTTACGCCTCCTAGCGGGAAAGCGCTGTTTTACCCAAAGAAGAAACGGGTTAAAAATACTTTTCATAATGAAGGGTAGCCTACCAAAAAATAATGTTTCAAAGGGATCTTAAAAGAGAATTAACTCGGATGCCAAATACAGGTACACGCTAACGCTCCCTGGCTGCAGAATTTTAAATAATGAAAGAGTATTCTCCCTAGCAAAACCTATGCTAAGGAAAACTAATTTCCTTCAAATGTCCTTTCGAAGCAGAGACAGCGAGAAGAAAGTTTTACAATTTACGTCCACAATACATTATCTTCGTTAAATGTGCATCATTTAACAAAGATAATGTTTTCTATCTTTACTGTAGCGAATTGCATACAGTAAAAAGTAAAACAAGAAATTTTCAATATGGTTTTCACAAACCTCAGGCGCCGTAGCAAATACACATTAACATCACCTAGCGCTAGAACTGTGAACTAAAAAACCCTACGAGTGTTTACAAAGTGTTTCATGTGGTGAATGGTGTAGGATGTTAAAATAACTTTTTAATCGGACTTTTAGAAGCAGAGATATCGAGAAAAACAGATATACATTCCCCCATTAATAATATTTTAGGTAAGAAATGCACACAAAATGTTGTGGTAGTCAGTGGTATCTGACCTAAAGATGGTTTTTCGATCGGGTGTTTAGACGCGCCGATATTGCTTTAAATAAAAACAAAGTCACGTTGCCTCTTCGATACACAGATCTTCATCGACCGTAACACATCCTTTTGGGTTTCCTTCACAGTTTAGGAGCATAGTTTAGTTCGAAAGTGGCGTCGAAATCACCTTATGGATTGACCCCTATACTCCAGTTTGTTTGAAAGAAACTACTTTGCCCGCTTCTGAGAAAAGTCGGTAATTTTGGAAAAACAGAGCAGTAGTTTTTGCAATGGGGATATAGAGGACAAAAGTATCCTATTTGCATCCAAAAAAACTAAACAGAATCTTTGTGGCAAAAATTTGTAAACGGAAGCGAAAACATATGACACTCTAGTGGCAAACTTCTGCATTAAGAAAAATTGAAATTATATGCAGCACATTTCGCCTTAGAAACGCTATCCAGTATAGAAATAGTTTTTCAAATCGTACTGTTAGAAGCAAAGATATTGAGAAAAGTAATACAGACGGTGCCTGGCGGGAAAATTATGCATTATTTCAAGCAGAAGGTATTCTCAAAAGGTTTCCTGTGAAAGCCGTACTCGATCACAAAATATTTTTTTTAGTCAAGTTTTTAGAAGTTCTGATTTATTGTTGCAAATACATGAGAAATAGAAATACACACTTACGACCCTAGTGACAAAATTGTTTTTCTCCAAAAACTAGAAATTCTGCGTAGAAAGTTTCCTACCAAGAGCACTAATCCAACGCAAAAACAATTATTTAAATCTGACTTTTAGATGCAGAGATAACGGAGATCTCGCAGCTCAAGAAGCTTTACGACCCCTAACGGTAAAACTCTGCACTACTTGAAAAAGAGACTGTACCTGAACTAGTCTTCGTTTTAAATGTTCTTGAAGGGAAGAAATAATTTTTTTCAATCGGATATTTTAAAGCAATGATATGGAGTAAAATAGATATTTAATTGGATAGCATCTTCATTTACGCCCTCTAGTGGCAAAGTTAAACACCACTAATAATTGTAGAGATATGGTGTCCACAGACGGGCGGACGGACAAAATGATACCATAGGCACGTAGGCTTTGTACAAAAGGCTAGCTAAAAATCGTTCTGGTGAAAGAGTATTCGTATGTAATAACGCAAGGAACTATACACCAACTATACATAAGATAGTGTAACTACAGTAGTTATCCGAATTTATTGGCGTAGATGAAATCAGAGTTTCCAAGCTTTCGCACATCAACCAGAAGGATTTTTCAAGGAAGGGATTTAAGAGATTTTTTGCGTTGATTTCATCTACGCCAATAAATTCGGATAACTAGTATAATTATACTATCTTATGAGTATTCGTATTTCCAATGTTATTAGAGTTGCTCCAATTCCATTTATTGAAAGGCGATGACCCAGGAATTAATGAGGAATGGAATTTTCGTGTTCAATAATGTAATTTAATGACGAAAATTCATATTTAATAAGCAAAGCGATTGTATTGATCCACGATTATTTTCGAAGCAAACGAAAACGTGTCTTATGGTTTGCCGCCGTCGATTACTTAAAGTTCCAGCATACTTTAAAAGTGACGCTGTACATTGGTCGCCATTCTTCATCAAATTCGTTGTCATGGAAACCCATCAGTGTCACCTAAAGCGATAAGTATCACATAAAGCTAAATTCTTCAGCACACTTAAGAAAGGAATTTAAAATACTCATCGCTTTACGGGTTGAACGCAACATCGCTTAGGTATGTTTGAACGCAGTTCTCAAGTTTCCAAACTCACAACGACATGCACAGAAATCTATTAAATAACGAATTCCAATAAAATTATCACTTTTCTTGGCACATACATAAAGGGGATCGCAAAAAAATTAAAACATTCTACGCTTTATTATTCATTCACAAACACATTAATGAAGAAGGACTTGCATGTAGCATCGCTTTGTGCGTTCGCTTGTACACTGAAGGGTCAAAAGTCATGGGATAGCAGTATGCAAATTTTTAACTGGCGCTGCCGTCTTATAAAGGCTTCGACGTACGCCACGATTTTTATCAGTTGCGAGGTGTAATCTCGTGAGCCAGGTTGAGCAACCGCCAGTAGGATTATAGCAAACCGACGTGAATTATCGGAGTTTGAACGGGGCATGATAGTGGGAGCCAGACTGTTGGGACATGTAGTTTCTGAAGTTGTGCCAACATTCAACATTCCTCGATCAACGGTGTCACGTGTGTACCGATAATACGTCATGGAAGGCATTACCACCCACCGAGGACAGCGCAATGGCCGACCACGCATGCCAATAGGTCGTGACTTGCGGCGTCTGACCAGGATTGTTCATGCTAAGAGACAAACAACACTGGCTTAAATAACATCCACATTCAATGCAGGAGGCACCAGATACACATCCATCAGCGTCCATAGGGTATAAGAGTAGAAGGCCGTGCTTCACCGTGCTTCTGTTAACACTCCGACATCGGACACAGCGTCTCACCTGGGCTTCTGAACATAGTAATTGGACCCTTGACGACTGGAAACATGTAGGGTGGTCCAAGGAGTCAATCAACTAGTTGTTAAGAGCTGATGGCAGTTGTTACGAGCTGATTTTGTCTCTCGACTGAATGTTTTGTGGCAACCTGAATTGAGGTCGGAAGTAAAGTAACGTATATGAAAAATGAGATGAGAACTATTATTACAATGTATCGATGCTCTCGTTAGATATTCAGGGCTCTCGCTAACATTTAGCTACATCTTGTTTGTAATTGATTGGAAAAAAGATTTGTTATGCGAGCGTAGGCTAACTTGATGTTTAGAGTTTGATTCAATTGTTTAATTCTTGCGGTTTAATTATCACCCTTGTTTGATCATCGAAGATTTAAGTTATTTTCAAGCTAACGTGACTTGCAGATTATTTGATACTAACTAGCTCATAGCCCCTGCCATGCATGGGTGAAAAAGCTGAAATTTTTATAACACGAACCGTAAAATACATATAAACAACGTTCAAATTGTGGAAAGTATTAGAAAATTGGTTTGCACGCCATCGCCGTTGTCGTTCTTTATTCAAGCAACGTTTTCCTTCAGCTTTATCTTCTTATATCTTGAATTACAAAGAAAGCATTTCACGGAACCAATATATTTTTTTTTAAATTTCCGTCAAAGAGATTTAAAACTACGCTTGCAGTTACTTTCTTACAATTTGACTTATTCCTTTTTATGAAATAAAATAACGCTCATTCCTTTTTATGAAATTACTCTACAATTTTGTTCCTTTTTTATGAAATTACTCTGCATTGCGAAGAAAATGAAATAAAACACGCCATATCACCTATATAACAGAAAAAACGTCGCTGACAGTTGTTGGAGCACGTGCATGTTGCCACAAGTGAAGTCGTTTGTCTTGCTAACTTTATTTTATTTTCCGATATTTCTGTTTCATTTTACGTATCGTGCGATAACGGTGAGCTTAGTTCCGACTTCTGCCGCCGGACAAAAGCAGATGGCGCTGCAAGTACTGAATGACGTCAGGGCGTTAGGGACAGACGTAGCCTATTATATTGGTTTAATTACGAGCAGAATGTTTTTCAGCTACTGAAGTGTTTTCGATGTGGTGCTAACATACATGCCTGAAATGGAATTAAACCTTAAATGTGCAAATAAAAACAGAACGGGAAAGAAAATGTGGAGTTAATTTTGGAAAATGCGTAAGGAGAACAAACCAAAATTTACAGACATATAATTAAAAAGCAAAATTAAATTAAAGTATACGTCGCAAAGTAAGTGTTCATACTCATTCTTTTTACCCGGACGTTCGCGTGAATACACGTTGTACAACATTCCTTATAAAAATTAGCTAATTAATTTAATCACTACATAACTAAAACAGTCAACTCTTGAAGGTAAAACAGTCGAAAGCATTTCCTTACCTCTTTTTATAGTAATACATGGAATTCCAATACTGCAGTTGTTAGCTTCAGCTTTTATCAGGATTTGATAAATACTCAAAGGACAATTTATTAATAAATAGCTCCTATGAAGTCCTGAAAATTCAGTGATTATTTTTACTGAATTGTCTTAAGATATTTTGACACCTTTCATTGGAGACGAAAACTGAGAAACTAGAGAAAAGGTTAATAAAATCGTGTTGTTTAAACAATAACGGAAAGGACTTTGATTGAATGAAACTACAGGAAACCTTTGCATAGCAGTACAATGCAGTGCCTGGACTTGCAATTTCACATTTCCAAACACAAAGGCATAAAAGGGTAAAGCCCTACTTCAATTCTGTGAAGTTCATCAAACAAAATTAAGTCTGCACCTTAATTTAATTCCGCTGCAATACGGTAGTTAATGTCTGTTCGAGTACTCACGCAATTCATCAATACTTCTGCAAGTTTATCGGTGAGACAAAGACCACATGGAGCACATGCATTCATACTGGCCAAGGGACTGTTCTCGCTTTAATTCCGTTCGATGTGTGTCTGGCAAGGTGGCCGGCGATAACTAGGGAGGGATGGGGGATGTGAACCACAATTCGTTTACAAAACCAATTATCACGGCAGTCCCACAAACGATGTTGTTTCATTTTCGAAGATTTAATTGTCTGGGTAAACGTTTTGTTGGCAACGCACGCAATGTTATCCGCTTCAGAACAAAGGGAATTTATTATCCACAGACGTTGGGATTCCCTTTTGGCAGTTATCCTTGACTTTCACAACAGGATTTTGCGTACCGTTGCAAAACATAATCGAAATTTTAAGAACTAATGGTTTAAATTTGAAGGGTGTTAATTGGTGAACAATGAGGGCTCATGCAAGCAACAAATTCTTTCATAGATATTAGAACATGAATTTTGCGAGTGACGAAAAACTGGCTCAAATGCATTTCAAAAACCTCTATACGTGCTCAACACGCGAAAAACTAATTTCAAAGTAAATACAGCAAATTAGAAACAAAAATTTAAAATGCCCCCGGTGGTGCACTGGTCCAAATGGGCTACGGTTCGAGTCCTGAATAATTCATCGGTGTTGTGTTTATCTGACGGCACTGGGGCCCTCCTTTTCCTGGAACCAGTGGCCCCAAATAGGGATGGGCGACAGCATACGAGTTTCTCACTGCGGTCGTCAACCTCTCCCACATCAAAAAAGGAAATGCCTCTACTTTTTTACGCTTTCCAACCGTAGGTTGAAGAAGCGTATATGCTCCAGCTTAGCCCGTCTGCACGATAACTCGCGTAAAACTGGTTCGATTTCGATTAAATTTTAGTATGTGGTAGGGGACCAAATGGGGACGAAACCTATTGAAAATGTCGAAATAGGGTCAAAGGTCAGGACATAGGAGCGGGATCCATTCCATTGTCCTTATGTGTCATAACGTGCGTAAAAATATTTCGATTTCGATTAAATTTTAGTATGTGGTAGGGGACCAACTAGGGACGAACCCTACGGAAAATGGCGAAATGGGGTCAAAGGTCAGGACATAGGAGCGAAATTCATTTAATTGCCCTTATGCATCATAACTTACATAAAAATCAAACAAAAGATCTTCGCTCTTTCCACGTTTATAAATGAATCACGGAAAAATTCTCATTGGCCGCCACCGGGAGTCGAACCCAGGCTCTTCCAGTTACGCGCAGGAATTCGAAGCCGCTGTTGTGTAACGGAAGCATATCCGGCGCGTAACTGGAAGACCCTGGGTTCGACTCCCGTGGCAGCCAATGAGAATTTTACCGTGACTCACTTATAAACGTGGAAAGAGCGAAGATCTTTGTTTGATAATCCTGGTCCACGCTAAATGTCTGTATTAATTATACATAAAAATGTTTCGACTACGGCAAAACTTAACCATGTCGTTCCGGAGGTATGCTTATCCGGTTCAGTTGAATATTATCGAAATGGGGTCAAAGGTCAGGACACAGGAGCGAGATTTATTCCACAGCCATTATCCTCCTAATTTGAGTAATAACTTGAGTAATGATTTCTGTTTCTGGTATGTTGGAAAGCGTATCATAATCATTGCATTGCATGATTTTACTAACTTTTTTTTATTTCTACTTCCTTTATCCTGTGTATTTTCCCTTTGAAGTTTGAAGCCGTGTGTTGCTTCGTGTCTATGAGCCATAAGCAGTTTTTTTTCTATTTTGATTGGAGCTTTAACGATCACGGTGAACAACTCAGTGGGCTATAAGCAGTCGCCCATCCCTAATTTAGGGCCACTGGTTCCACGGAATAAGCTGTTACTCGTCCTTCATCTGGGACCCCTGGTTCCAGTAGAGGGGCAATCCAGCAAGAGAACCCCACAACACATGCTCCGTCTGGGACCCGGAGCATCTCGAACAAACGGTCAGATGCAAGCCCTGAAATCACTGTGCAGGCGAGTGTGGTAAGACTTTTGATTACTTGAGGACACAGGTTTAACGCGTCTTGTCTCACTATCGGTAAATGTACACAATGTTGAAAGTAGTACAAATCAATAAACACCATTTTTCGTGAAACTCTTCCAAATATGAGGGAACAATATAAATAGACAAAGTAATCGTTATTTCCGCGTTTTTCTTTAAGTAACACCCAGCAACCAAAAAACTGTTTTCCGGACACCACTGGAATCGGAACCCAGATCTCTCGATAACTAGCCGAGTGCGTCCGCCTTACGCTACGGTGACCAACAATCCACGGCGCTATGTGTGTTTATCTGTCAGCATCTGACTTCACAAATCCTTAGGGATGGGTTCAGCAACTGGTGGGGCTTAAGGGCACAAGCTGTTAAATTATAGCGAATAAATCCAAAGGGCGAGAGTGATAGTGAAAATCTTCCAAATGTGTGGAGACAATGTAAATAAACAAAATAATCGCTCTTTCTATGTTTTTCTTTAATTAGCACACAGCAACCGAAAACTTGTTATCCGGACTCCGCTGGGAGCGAATCCCTAATCTCTCGATAACTAGCAGAGTGCGTTCGCCTTACGCTACGAATATGAATATTTCTACGCAACAAATTTCTACTGCATCGCGTGTGGTCCGAATGGGTACCCCATCACCTGACGAGAGAACAATTTTTAGCCAGACTTCAGGTGTGTCATGAGTGGAAACCAATGATTGCAAAGGATCCAAACTTTCTAAACACAGTAATAACTGCCGATGAAACATGGATCCACTATTTCGAACCCTTCACGAAGTGCGCAACGGGTGTCTGCAAACACAGGCTCGCCTCCTCCATAAAAAGCCCGCCAAACCAAATGAGCTGGGAAGGTGATGATGATAATTTTCTTTGATCATAAAGGTGTAGTCTACCAGCATGCCGTTCCTCCACAAATTACTGTCAATGCTGAGTATTACATTTCAGTAGTGAAGCGTCTGCGACGACACATATCGATTAAGCGGCCGAAAATGATGGGCAAGTGGACCCTACAACATGATAACGCCCACCCACATGTGGCTGCTTATGTTCAATTGTTTCTTATGAAATTCAGTATTGAAATCATGTGACAGCCTGCCTACAGTCCTGATCTCTCCCCGTACGATTTGTGGTTGTTTCCAAGAATGGAGGAGAAGTTCCGTGGGACAGCATTCTACACAGATGCTGACTTTATTCAAGCTGTACAGGGGTCGCTAAAGCAGCTTCTACAAAATGCCGTCGCCATATGCTTTGAAAAGAGGATTGAACGATGGGACCGTTGCATGTCATCCGAGGGAAGATACTTTGAGAAAGAATAACATGTATTTTGCAGTACCTGTATTTCTTCATTTTGTGTGATGATTTTTAGGAACGGTCGTTGTACATATTCAGAAACATGACGCCTCGATACCTTCATAAAAATGAGTTCGGGGTGATTGGTTAATTTGCACTCATTTGTCGTAGATTTGAAAATGTGATATATGGTTCATTTTTATCGTTTGATGCTATTTTTCTATTGCCTGCGTAGAAACGCGATACAAACGTAAGAAAAGTATGTATTGGTGTGGTAAAGACAAGGTTAGTACAATCCAAGGTTTTGCTCATCCGTTGTCACTGTCTCAGGGTCATCCTCGTGACGTCACTGTCCTGGACCACTACTATCTCACACTCTGTCCCTTAAGGCTAATTCCTTCTTTTTTCTAAGGCGTGAAAGCCAGTGAACTTTGTGTTTCACATGAGATATTTTTCAGCCCTATGTTTGCAGCAAACTAATTTTCTCTGATATATGAACATGCCAGATGCATGCACGATAGCAACGTGTCCGAATTATTTATTCGAAAACCCGAGGTAATGGCTTTAATTACCATAGGTTTAACAAAAAACGACGTTTTGCGTTAAACAAGAAAATGAGGTGCAAACCAGCTGACAGTTTCAAGAAAATGAATTCAGTTATTTTCTCGAAACCTTTTTCCTGAGGAAGACCACCAACGTGGTATAAGGATCGCATTTTGCGGTTTTCTGTCCGCAAAATGCTAAAGGACTCTGAAGTAACAAGTTTGTCCGCGACGGGCATCGAACCCATTTACCCTCACTTCGGAGTAAGTTGCTCTCCCAACTGAGTTACGCGGACAAAATGTCTCGCTGTAGATTTGTCGTTTTGACCCATGTTTTCACCTCTGTAGTACGTCACGTCATCTCCTTCTCAATTATTTTTATTTGAAGTGACGTAGGAATTTTTTATCAATTCCAAACAATGTAAGGAACAAACATCACACATTTTTTCGACCCCAAAGGCCAGTGGATCCATTTTCCACGATCGCGCGACAATATTGAAACACAAGTTTTTCCGCGACGAGCATCGGAACCATATCCCTTCACTCCGGAGTAAGTCGCACTCCCAACTGAGCTGCGCGAACAGGATGTCTCGCTTCAGATTTGTCGTCTTGACCCATGTTTTCACCTCTGTAGTACGTCACACTTCCTTGAAAGCGTTAGTGTGAGTTTCAATTTAAAGAGGAGAAGAAGGAAAGAACTGATAGTGTTTGAGAAATGATAAAGACAAATTACTCCGTTAGCGAAGGAGACATGGCCTGTGGCAATGTTGAAAATGCTGAAATTGTATCTATGAAGAATTTAAAAGCAGACAGATGAAGTTTCATTGAAGGAAATGGAATTTTGATGAAGGAAACTAAAAAGCTGAATAAACAAGTATTATTTTTGATATCAAATAATATTTTTGCGTGAAGCCGTTATAGTGTAAGATGTTTACGTTGAAACTGCGATGCTTCATTCAATGACAAAGTGAGATGTGGTAAATTAACAACTAAGGACAGAATTAAACAGGCTTTGTTCACTTTCACAGAAAATGAATTCCAGGATTTTTCCAGGAGTTCATAAAACGTTGCAGCAGCTGAAATGTTTGCTATGATGCATGCTTGTTTCATATTTTGTAAATTGCGGAGAAGTTTACGCATTACGTTTTTCCTTTTTCAGAATTTAACACACACCATGAACAATCTGAGTGTTATAAGCATTTACCTGTCTCTAATTCAGGTCCACTGGTTCCCGCGAAAAGACAGAGCCAGTGCCGTCGGATAAATACACTAACCATGCCTCATCCAGAGCTCGTACCCGAACCCTCTTCAGACGAATTTGGCCACCAGAGCAGCATTATGCATATAGAGTACATAAATATTTAACAGAGGAAAGATTTCTCAGGCTGAAATTTTCGAAATTATTTCTTGAAACATTTTGAAATAAATTCCAGTTTATTTTTCAAATAGTTTCTGTGATGCTACAAGTTGCCAAGTTTCAGCTTAATAATTAATGGTATATCCTAATTTCTTTTTCTTTGAAAGGAAGAGTTTATGATTACTATCAGCATTATTTAAAGTTTTAATCAGTCAGCATACATGCCTTATGGCCTCTGATTCCAGGGAGGAGGTACAACCAGCACCATTGGAAAACCCCAACACGCCGCCACGGTGGCTTCTGATCATTCGTCCGAAAGGGGTCCGAGTTCGAATCCCGGTGAGGCATGGATGCTCTGTTTTTCTTACGACACTGGCTCTCTCCCTTCCCTGGAGTCAGTGGCCCTAAATTTGTGACGGGCGACTGCTTATAGCCCATTGCATTGCTCACGGTGGTCGTAAAACACCAATAAAAAACCATCAAGTGTTGTATTTAACATGCGCAATGACTCACTAATCTACGCGACCGTTAAATGTACATCTTGCAGTAGACTTCTTGATTTGATGGCCTCAGAGGGTCAATCAGAGCACCATTTTCCGCGCTCGTTCTACACGCTTGAATTCTTCTGCCTACTTCTTCAAAAGTGTAGGAAGAGCTCCCTTAGTGTTGCGACCATATCTTCATAGATATCATTTGGCTGCAGCCCTTCGTTACGCAGGTACTTTATTAGAGATCGAATACCTTGTGCTTCCATCTTCCTTCCTTGGTTCCCCTAGTCACCTCTGGGACCTTCAGAGAAATAACGAACATAACTATGAAGCTCAAAACTGGTCTCCAGGAATGTAATGACTTGCATTAGTACGTCCAAAAATGGGGAACCTAAGACTCCTGCATAGTCAGGATGAGAAATTTTGGGATACCTTCCAGAATATGCTCTGAATCGAGCCGCTCCAGTGAAGCAGGGGTTTAAACGCTTGTTTATGACCATTCGGCCGAGATGGGGTCCTGATTCAAATGTCGGTGAGGCATGGATGGGGTCTGGTTCATTTGCCCGACGTTTACTTCACGGAAGGGTCACTTGACCGAAAATCACTTCACCGAAAAGATTGTTTCACCGAAAGATCACTTGATCGAAAAGTTTATTTCAGCGAAGGGTCACTTGATCCAAAAGTACATTTCACCGAAAGGTATCTTTACCTAAAAGTTCATTTCATCGAAAGGTCATTTCACCGAAGGGTCAGTTTATCGAAAACTTCGGATTTCATTACAGGATCTGCTGAAGCATGGTGCAAGTTCGGCAGACAGACCACCGAAACGCTAGGGGATTATACTCGAACTGCACTTTTGATTTCTCCGTATCACAAAGAACGCAAAGACTTAGTTTTAAGACATATCTTTTTTATTTAAGACAATAGGCATCGGTTTAAGGCCTTTTTAATAAATTTTAATCATGTTCATAAGGTTTACATAAAAGTCATGTTCAGTGCTCATGTTCATAATGTTTACATAAAAGTCATGTTGAGTGCTCATGTTCATAAGGTTTACGTAAAAAGTAAAATTAATAATGTTGGATATTTTTTTAGGCAAAAATAATCTATTTTAGGGCCCTAGGTCTCGGCTTAGGCTTTTTAGAAAATTTTAACCGTGCGTGCTCATGTTCATAAGGTTTACATAAAAAGTTACTTTTTTTTTACATTTTATGTAATGCTTATGAATATGAGTAGGGTTAAAATCTGCTAAAATGGCCTGCGTACTCAAAAATTTAATGTTTTGTGGTTGAGTAAAAGTGGAACATTATTTACTTGATTTGCTATGTAACCCTTATGATAATGAACTCGGACGTTAAAACTTTGACAAAAAGGCTCAGATCTAGGCCTTTTAATTAATGTTATATTTCGAAAAACCTACTCATGGGGAGGTGTTTCATAGAAATTCAAAGTGTATTTTTTATACAATCCGATAATGTTTAGGTAGCCAGTTTTTCGAAAACTCGCACACTCCAACACATCTCTAACAACAAAATTCTAAGTTTTCGATTAACTGACCATTCGGTGAAATGATCTTTCGATATAATGAACTTTTAGGTAAAGCAATCCTTCGGTGAAATGAATTTTTCGATCAAATGTCCTTTCGATGAAATGAACTTTTAGGTGAAGTGACCTTTCGGTGAAATTTAGTTTTCGGTCAAGGACCCTTCGGTGAAATGTACCTTTCGATCAAGTGATTTTCGGTCAAGTAACCTTTCGATCAAGTAATTTTCGGTTAAGTGACCTTTCGATCAAGTGAACGATACCCGCATGGATGCTATCTTTGTCTTATGGCACTGGCTATCTCTCCTTACCTGGAGCCAATGGCTTTAAATAATATACTGGCAACTGCTTCGAGTTGCTCATGATGGTCGTTAAACCCCCAAACAAATAAATATGCTGACTTGGTCTAGTAAAGGACTCATTTTATTTTTTAGCCCCTCGCTGAGTTTAAACATCTGTGCTCGAAAACAGAGCTAGAGAAAGTGAAAGAGACTTTCAAGCACCCCTTCTTCCATTAGTCGGACAACCAAGCAGTTGCCACAGAGTTGAGAATGCTAGAGCGGTCTCATTATCACCATTTCTTTTGCTTTTTAATAAAAGACATTGAATTCAAAATGCTGTGACTCGAATGTGTTCATGTACATGAATTTCTTTTTAATAGAAACCGTCTTTTTTACTTTGGGAGTTTAACGACTGGTGTGAGCAACTTAGTGGGCGATAAGCAGTTGCCAATCATTAATTTAGAAACCCTGGTTCCAGAGAAGGGTACGAGCCAGTGCGTAAGACAAACACAACGCACATGCCTCACCGAGATTGGAACCCGCATCCAACGCTTAGACTACTGCGTCATCTTGGGCGGCGCAATCTTTTCAGAAGCGAGTGAAGCCTTCTTTCGAGATTTAATGGGCAGAGAGCAGAGCATTGTCATTTTCACGTAGGACTTCCGTCCACAGGGAGTAGAGTTTAGGTCCCAGCTACCTACAGCGAGATCGCCTTTTGGGCAGGACACAGAAACGGAAGGAATGAGAGCAAGTCTAGCGACTTTTGACAGAACAGTTTGTAGTGAGATTAGAGGACAGTAGATGGCGCCACCGTACAAGTACGGTATTGCACATAGATGGGTGAGAGAATTTCAGGGAGGACATAGGAAAGGATACCCATTTAACCAGTGGGTCCAGCCTGGGGGCCGTCACTTTACGTGCTCGTCCGATATTCAGCGATTGTTAGTAAATCACACCATCTCTGAAAGATCAGCCCAGGCTAGAACCTGGGGACCCAGCATCGATAGTCTGAAACACTAACCACTAAGCCATCCGCGGCTCCAAGATTTAATGGGAAAATACATTAACAATGAAATATCATATTTTACAAATTTTATTGTGCAATGTAACACCATGGGAATTCTAATACGCAATGGCACGTGAATATATGAAAGCCAATGATGTGTTTGCTGTAACGACATCTATTAAAAAATGATTTTGTGCTCTTCACTATTATGAATTTACTGATTTTATTCTCATACATACATCAATAGCCATAATGGTTTTTCTCTAATGTAGCAGTGTATTTTTGCCTTGAAATTTTCATGAAGAATTACATGCCATATATGTTTCTCATATCCTTCTTATCCTCCCTCAGACACGCGATGAAGTTAAAGACTTGATTTTTTAAAACAGATTTGAAAGTTGATGTTTACTGCATTAAACTGAAAAAAAAAATCTTTAATTTTTCATGGAAAGGAGGGACGGGGAACTACGGAGATTAAATCACATGTGATACATCAGGACCAAGATGCTGTAATGGTAATATTTAAGAATTCGAAAATTCCTGGTTTAATTAATCGATTTTCAAGTTATATTATGCAATATAATAACATATCATAATTTATTTTCCATGGAACAATCTGAAAGATTTTCTGGAGCCATTGAGACTCATGAACACCTTACAATCTGAACACCGTACTGTATTTAACTCATTGCACTTTGAATTTCGGCATCTCCTTCTGTGGGCGTTGTCTCCAGTCATCTCAGGCATGTGTCTTACATGTTTATTTCGTGCTCAATCATGTAGATGTAAGAATAATCCTACCTTTAGCAAGTGGTTTGTTATTATCTGAGGATTCGTCAGAAAAAATGAATAATATTATTATAACTGAAAATTTCAATCATTACTTGAACTCTTCTCTTAAATTATATTTATTAAATATTACATAGATTGTAGAAAAAATTTAGTAAATACAAGTGTAAACACCAGCTAAAACTAACTCATAAAAGTTTTTCCGACAGGATTGGAAACCATTGTATCACCAGTGATACAAAAATGTTTAAATTACTACTTTCTAACAAGAAATTAAACTTATTTACTTTAAATAACTAACTTGTACATTTACCAAAATGGACTGTTTATACACTGCTGGCCACACAAAATGCAACACCAAGAAGGAAGCGTCCGATTGGTCTGAAATTCGCAGCATGCGTCGCCCGCGAAAGGCGACGCACCTGTGCGTGGGAAGCTTCCTGATGCCTCGACGCAGAATACGGCAGTCGTTCCAGCACGTTTCGGAGTTCGACAGAGGACGAATAGCGGCTTATCGCGATAGCGGTTTATCGTACCGAGACATCGGCGCCCTTGTGGGACGATATCTAGCCACAGTGAGGCGAGTGCAGGAGGGACGCACGGAACGACGTGAGCAATTGCCACAGCCGCGGCACATCACCGAACGTGAGGACCGGCATGTTGTGCGGCGGGCATTGACGACTCGCACCGCCACATTACGAACCTTAACGCAGGAATTAGGGTGTGTTGCGCAACAACATGTGTCAGCACGTACCGTTCGACGTCGTCTGCAGGAGCGGGGACTTGTCGCGTGGTGCCCATTGCTCCGATTACCATTGATGTTACACCACCGGCGAGTGCGACGGCAGTGGGCAGTTGAACGCCGCACCTGGACTACAGAATGGCACGACATTGTCTTCGACGACGAGTCCTGCTTCTGCCTGCAACACCACGATGGTCGAATCCGCGTGTGGCGGCACCGTGGCGAGAGACTGTATGACGATTGCATTATGCATCGGCATACCGGTCCGTCGCCTGGCGTTATGGTTTGGGGCGCAATTGGATATGACAGCCCCACTTCTCTGGTATGCATCGTAGGTACACTCAATAGCCACCGCACCATCTCCGACGTTTTGGAGCCTGTAGTCCTCCCTTACCAGCAGGACCTGCCAGCGGCCACGTTTCAACATGACAATGCGCGCCCGCACGTGGCACGCATCGTGCAACAATTCTTCATTGCCCACCAGGTGTCACTGCTGCTGTGGTACGCCCATGGAACACGTCTGGTCGCTGATCGGCAACCGAGTGGCCTGGCAAGCACCACCTGCGGCTACGCCTGATGAACTGTGGCAACGTGTGGAAGCAGCCTGAACCGACATACCACAAGCCCACATCCAATGCCTCTTTCGTTCGATGCCACGGCGTGTAGCGGCCGTTATTGTCAGCCATGGGGGTCACACAAAGTATTGATGTCTGCGTGTTACGCAAGTCCCCCGGGCCTGTAAGCTCAATCGTTTCATCTTTGTATCTGTTGTTATGTGTCCAGCAAATCTGGCTTTGCCATCTCGTGTCCTTCTTTGTGTTGCATTTTGGGTGGCCAGCAGTGTACTTAAATAGATACAACTTTTTTAATTAAGTAGTTATAAAACACTTACCGGGACCATGTGAAGACACCGTGTTTTTCTTACAAGATTCCGCTACAAGTCACAAAAGTTGTATCTTGCTGCCATTTATCGACGATAAGAGAAAAGTTAGCAAAGTATTTTATGTAGTTTCACATGTGATACAACCGGTTCTGGAAGATTATCTGCCAATAGGCATTTTTTTTAAATTGTGAAAGCATTGTATCGCATGTGATACACGAGAACCGAGGAGGTTATGCACATATTGAATTCTACCTCAGTCGCTGAGGACTTTTGGGAATAAAAACACAGGTTTGTATGAGTTGATTTATTGAACCATTCCTGATTATCTGATATGATGTTTTGACGAATTGAATTCGTCCCAGAATTAGAATCAGTACGTCAACTTAATCGGAATTAATGCGATATTCTTGTAATTAAGCATTACACTTGCCATCAGATCTCCGTTCACCAACGTTTACTGGTGGCTAACTTCCGTGATGAGATTGCCCCATGTACTTCGAAATGGCCGTGTTTGCTAAATATAGACGTTTACATATCTATCAACCACAAAGCGAATGTGCGTTGTACGCTTTGGGACCACGCGGTTATATCCGACTCTACGCATAATCACTACTTTAGCATTCGTACATATGACAAAAAATTACATTAACATTTCTTCTGTTTTTCTGGTTCGGAGTTTAACGACCGCTATGAGCAACTCTAACGGCTGTAAGCAATCATCCATCTGAAATTCAGGGCCAATGACTCCAGGGAACGAAGATAGCCCATCTGACAAGCACAGCATCCATGCCTCATCCAGGACTTAAACCACGACTAAACAGAAACCTCCGCCACTGACTACCCCGCCACCAGCAATTTCTTCTGTCAGTTCCTTCATAGGATATCAAATTCTGTTGTCTAGAAAAAGGATATATTTTGTTCTTTCAGCAGACATTTACCGAAAAGGAGTTGCTTGATCATTACTTTATCCAACAAGTCCGCCTGAACGTGCGATGTCTCAAGAGCTATGAGGTAGACTTCAAAAATCTATTTCTGCATCATATATAGATAATTTTGAAGAAGACTATTTATGCGGTTTAGAATTGCTGTGAGGTATTTTATTTCCGAGAGGTGGCATATAAGTATTTTTGATTTACTTCATATATACTATTTTGAAACCGGATCGGGAAATTTACTTTTCAATTTAGTAGTTGAATTTATGTGCGAAAGCCTTCGGGCATTGTTGGCGTGACGTCCCGGTGGCGCATTGGTCTAAGCCACCATTCGTCAGAGATGGGTACGGGTTCGAATACCAGGGAGGCACTGTCTCTCTCCTTTCTCTGGATCCAGTGGCGCTAAATAAGGGACGGCGACTGCTTTAGCACACCCAGTTGCTCACGGTGGTCTTTTAAACACTCCAAAAAATACTTTGGGAAGCTTTTTGTTTCTTACTGGGTATAGCGACCACCATAAGCCTTATAAGCAGTCGCCGGTCCGTTATTTTTTTTATTTGATTGAAATTTTACCGACCACCGTGAGCAACTCAATGGGCTATAAGCAGTCGCCCGTCCCTAATTTAGAGCCACTGGTTACAGGGAAGGCAGAGATCCAGTGCCCTAAGACAATCACAACATCCATGCGTCACAGGGGTTCGAACCTGGACCCCTTACTGACGAATGATCAGAAACCAACGCTTGGACCACAGCGCCACCTGGGAGGCTCCTTTGTTTGGGACCACACGCTGCAGAAAGAGACCTCGCACTAACACAAGCACATTATCGAAGTCACATGCAGGACCCAGTAGCCCAGGCACTGCTATTTCTCATATATCTCGCAGATGTACGTATAACATTACCAATCTGAAGATGACCTAGCGAACCATTTATGTATATTCTTCTGGACATTTTGCGGGCAAATTCTAACAATTTATCAGTGAAATAATTCTAAAAACTATCTCATGATTACATGCCATTAAACCAAGCTCCCAACGGGATGTTTTACAAGTCAGTTACTTTTCTTTGAAAAATTTGGTTTTCAAAAGAAAAAAAAACAGTATCTTAAAGAGTCTTTTTCCAACTGCACTCTTAAAACTTTTGTGGTACGTTGCACCAAAAAGTGGTGCTACACATGCTGCACCACTTCCCGTTGTATGGTGCAAACAAAATCCAACAACATGGTGCAACCTTGTACTATAACATACGGCAAAGTTGACACATTTTGTTGGGTTTTGTTTGCACCACACAATGGTGTATCTTTTCTTGGAAAGTGGTGCAGCTGGTGCAGCATCACTTTTTAGTGCAATTTACCACAAATTTTCAACAGGGTAAATCACCATGAAGATTATTCTGAAAGTTTAAATGTGTGCACATGCACATAACAAGTTTCCTACGCAATTAATTTTCATATTTATTTGGTCACTGATTACCTATTGCACAATAGCATTGGTATCTCCTCCTTGAAGTAAACACCTTTTTATAGTTTCCCCATTATTTTGATCCATGATCCAGTACTGACCACTGGCATAGCGCATTTGGTTAAGTCGCTATGCACTGTGTGGGAGGATGAAGATTCTGAAGGCTGTTCGAATCACGGTCCTGCCGGTCATCAAGTCTACGGTTTTTCCGGTGTTTTCTGCAGACTCCTTTTGGGACGCGAATGAGTAAATGGTGGCACAGTGGTCTAAGCGATGGCTTCTGATTATTCGTCCGAAAGGGGTCCGGGTTCGAATCCCGTTGAGGCATGAATGTTGGGTTTGTCTTACGGCATTGACCCTCTTTCTTTCCTGAAAGCAGTGACCCTAAATTAAGGACGGGCGACAGCTTATAGCCCATTGAGTTGATCACTGTGGTCGTTAAACCTCTAATAATAAAAAAAGAAATGCGTGGATGGTTCCCTGTGAAGTCCGCCCCGAACGCACTTTGTCCCTTACCCGTATGCAGCAGTGGAATAGCAAGCCGGCTGCATTAATTTCAGAGTAATCCTGAATGCGCATCGTCGTATTTGCGGATTTCAAGCCGCCATGGGCGGACGAGAGATAGAGAGAGAACCATTACTTGCAAATCGTTGATTCTTTTTAGATAAATAGGTGGGGCACAAATTTCGGAATATCTCTACCGAAAAATAAATAGGTGGGATACAGATTTCGGAATATGTTTACTGAAAAATAAATAGGTGGGACAAAGATTTCGGAATATCTCTACCGAAAAATAAATAGGTGGGACACAGATTTCGGAATAACTTTCCCGAAAAATAAATAGGTGGGACACAGATTTCGGAATAACTTTCCCGAAAAATAAATAGGTGGGACACAGATTTCGGAATATCTCTACCGAAAAATAAATAGGTGGAACACAGATTTCGGAATAACTTTCCCGAAAAATAAATAGGTGGGACACAGATTTCGGAATAACTTTCCCGGAAAATAAATAGGTGGGACACAGATTTTGGAATAACTTTCTCGAAAATAAATAGGTGGGACACAGATTTCGGAATAACTTTCCCGGAAAATAAATAGGTGGGACACAGATTTCGGAATAACTTTCCCGAAAAATAAATAGGTGGGACAAAGATTTCGGAATATCTCTACCGAAAAATAAATAGGTGGAACACAGATTTCGGAATAACTTTCCCGAAAAATAAATAGGTGGGACACAGATTTCGGAATAACTTTCCCGAAAAATAAATAGGTGGGACACAGATTTCGGAATAACTTTCCCGAAAAATAAATAGGTGGGACACAGATTTCGGAATAACTTTCCCGGAAAATAAATAGGTGGGACACAGATTTTGAAATAACTTTCCCGAAAAATAAATAGGTGGGACACAGATTTCGGAATAACTTTCCCGAAAAATAAATAGGTGGGACACAGATTTCGGAATAACTTTCCCGAAAAATAAATAGGTGGGACACAGATTTCGGAATAACTTTCCCGAAAAATAAATAGGTGGGACACAGATTTCGGAATAACTTAACCGAAAAATAAATAGGTGGGACACAGATTTCGGAATAACTTTTCCGAAAAATAAATAGGTGGGACACAGATTTCGGAATAACTTTCCCGAAAAATAAATAGGTGGGACACAGATTTCGGAATAACTTTCCCGGAAAATAAATAGGTGGGACACAGATTTTGGAATAACTTTCCCGAAAAATAAATAGGTGGGACACAGATTTCGGAATATGTTTACTGAAAAATAAATAGGTGGGACAAAGATTTCGGAATAACTTTCCCGAAAAATAAATAGGTGGCACACAGATTTCGGAATAACTTTCCCGAAAAATAAATAGGTGGCACACAGATTTCGGAATATCTCTACCGAAAAATAAATAGGTGGAACACAGATTTCGGAATAACTTTCCCGAAAAATAAATAGGTGGGACACAGATTTCGGAATAACTTAACCGAAAAATAAATAGGTGGGACACAGATTTCGGAATATCTCTACCGAAAAATAAATAGGTGGAACACAGATTTCGGAATAACTTTCCCGAAAAATAAATAGGTGGGACACAGATTTCGGAAT
This sequence comes from Macrothele yani, assembly GCA_039090855.1. Lineage (NCBI taxonomy): Eukaryota > Metazoa > Arthropoda > Arachnida > Araneae > Macrothelidae > Macrothele > Macrothele yani. Next base: position 32,204,310 of record CM077032.1, on the reverse strand, counting down.
AACTTTCCCGAAAAATAAATAGGTGGGACAAAGATTTCGGAATATCTCTACCGAAAAATAAATAGGTGGAACACAGATTTCGGAATAACTTTCCCGGAAAATAAATAGGTGGGACACAGATTTCGGAATAACTTTCCCGAAAAATAAATAGGTGGGACACAGATTTCGGAATAACTTAACCGAAAAATAAATAGGTGGGACACAGATTTCGGAATAACTTTCCCGAAAAATAAATAGGTGGGACACAGATTTCGGAATAACTTTCCCGGAAAATAAATAGGTGGGACACAGATTTCGGAATAACTTAACCGAAAAATAAATAGGTGGGACACAGATTTCGGAATAACTTTCCCGAAAAATAAATAGGTGGGACACAGATTTCGGAATAACTTTCCCGAAAAATAAATAGGTGGGACACAGATTTCGGAATATCTCTACCGAAAAATAAATAGGTGGAACACAGATTTCGGAATAACTTTCCCGAAAAATAAATAGGTGGGACACAGATTTCGGAATAACTTTCCCGGAAAATAAATAGGTGGGACACAGATTTTGGAATAACTTTCTCGAAAAATAAATAGGTGGGACACAGATTTCGGAATAACTTTCCCGGAAAATAAATAGGTGGGACACAGATTTCGGAATAACTTTCCCGAAAAATAAATAGGTGGGACAAAGATTTCGGAATATCTCTACCGAAAAATAAATAGGTGGAACACAGATTTCGGAATAACTTTCCCGAAAAATAAATAGGTGGGACACAGATTTCGGAATAACTTTCCCGAAAAATAAATAGGTGGGACACAGATTTCGGAATAACTTTCCCGAAAAATAAATAGGTGGGACACAGATTTCGGAATAACTTTCCCGGAAAATAAATAGGTGGGACACAGATTTTGAAATAACTTTCCCGAAAAATAAATAGGTGGGACACAGATTTCGGAATAACTTTCCCGAAAAATAAATAGGTGGGACACAGATTTCGGAATAACTTTCCCGAAAAATAAATAGGTGGGACACAGATTTCGGAATAACTTTCCCGAAAAATAAATAGGTGGGACACAGATTTCGGAATAACTTAACCGAAAAATAAATAGGTGGGACACAGATTTCGGAATAACTTTTCCGAAAAATAAATAGGTGGGACACAGATTTCGGAATAACTTTCCCGAAAAATAAATAGGTGGGACACAGATTTCGGAATAACTTTCCCGGAAAATAAATAGGTGGGACACAGATTTTGGAATAACTTTCCCGAAAAATAAATAGGTGGGACACAGATTTCGGAATATGTTTACTGAAAAATAAATAGGTGGGACAAAGATTTCGGAATAACTTTCCCGAAAAATAAATAGGTGGCACACAGATTTCGGAATAACTTTCCCGAAAAATAAATAGGTGGCACACAGATTTCGGAATATCTCTACCGAAAAATAAATAGGTGGAACACAGATTTCGGAATAACTTTCCCGAAAAATAAATAGGTGGGACACAGATTTCGGAATAACTTAACCGAAAAATAAATAGGTGGGACACAGATTTCGGAATATCTCTACCGAAAAATAAATAGGTGGAACACAGATTTCGGAATAACTTTCCCGGAAAATAAATAGGTGGGACACAGATTTCGGAATAACTTTCCCGAAAAATAAATAGGTGGGACAAAGATTTCGGAATATCTCTACCGAAAAATAAATAGGTGGAACACAGATTTCGGAATAACTTTCCCGGAAAATAAATAGGTGGGACACAGATTTCGGAATAACTTTCCCGGAAAATAAATAGGTGGGACACAGATTTCGGAATAACTTAACCGAAAAATAAATAGGTGGGACACAGATTTCGGAATAACTTTCCCGAAAAATAAATAGGTGGGACACAGATTTCGGAATAACTTTCCCGAAAAATAAATAGGTGGGACACAGATTTCGGAATAACTTAACCGAAAAATAAATAGGTGGGACACAGATTTCGGAATAACTTAACCGAAAAATAAATAGGTGGGACACAGATTTCGGAATAACTTAACCGAAAAATAAATAGGTGGGACACAGATTTCGGAATAACTTTCCCGAAAAATAAATAGGTGGCACACAGATTTCGGAATATCTCTACCGAAAAATAAATAGGTGGAACACAGATTTCGGAATAACTTTCCCGAAAAATAAATAGGTGGGACACAGATTTCGGAATAACTTAACCGAAAAATAAATAGGTGGGACACAGATTTCGGAATATCTCTACCGAAAAATAAATAGGTGGAACACAGATTTCGGAATAACTTTCCCGAAAAATAAATAGGTGGGACACAGATTTCGGAATAACTTTCCCGAAAAATAAATAGGTGGGACAAAGATTTCGGAATATCTCTACCGAAAAATAAATAGGTGGAACACAGATTTCGGAATAACTTTCCCGGAAAATAAATAGGTGGGACACAGATTTCGGAATAACTTTCCCGAAAAATAAATAGGTGGGACACAGATTTCGGAATAACTTAACCGAAAAATAAATAGGTGGGACACAGATTTCGGAATAACTTAACCGAAAAATAAATAGGTGGGACACAGATTTCGGAATAACTTTCCCGGAAAATAAATAGGTGGGACACAGATTTCGGAATAACTTAACCGAAAAATAAATAGGTGGGACACAGATTTCGGAATAACTTTCCCGGAAAATAAATAGGTGGGACACAGATTTTGGAATAACTTTCCCGAAAAATAAATAGGTGGGACACAGATTTCGGAATAACTTTCCCGGAAAATAAATAGGTGGGACACAGATTTTGGAATAACTTTCCCGAAAAATAAATAGGTGGGACACAGATTTCGGAATAACTTAACCGAAAAATAAATAGGTGGGACACAGATTTCGGAATATCTCTACCAGAGGAAGAATTGCTTGGTGTTCTGTGTTATTCTGTGGATAAAGTGGTAGGAAAGATGCGCAGTCACAATGAGTACTAAAGTCCCTTTCAGGACTACAAAACGGCACTGCCTACCAATGTCTCTGGGCTCCAAGTCCAACAACCTACGTCTAACTATGTTGGTTTTAGCTTAATTAATTTATAACAGATGCTTGTTCTGGCTACACTTTTCTTATAATTACGGATAATTTTATTATGTCATTTCAATCATTTCAGAGGAAACGTCTAAAATAGAAAGAAGAAAATTTTCTGTTTTTCTCTAAGAAATAATCTGAAATTATTAGTCAAATGAAGTTATTGATTATACTCATAAATACCAAAATAATTATTCGTACGTTCCTAAAACTCCAGACAAAACGAATACGAGAAAGCGGGCCACTTTTCGCATGGTACACCGGGAAATGTTCTGGTGGGCCAATCATCCCCTGTCTGGAGGAGAAACCTAGCTGTTGCAGGTGAGGAACGGCGATGGATTGAGAAGACCCTACTAATTGCTGTGTACTGGTACAACGGTTTGCAGTCACATCTTTGAACTGAGTGTCAGTGTCGGTGATCGTTGGAAGTCCTGACCTGGACAGTCTGGTGTCTCCAAAATTGAAACGCGGGAACTATTTTCGTACAGTGCTTCTTTCCACTGTTCCCTCAAAAACAACATCAGAAATTCCTCTTGCTGCTGCCGCGTGTAACCCTTTTTTCCATTAATGTCGTACAAGCACCCGAACAGCACGTTTATAGTCATCCATCTTCGGCTTAAATGAAAACGTAGTATGACTCCGTGCCAAATGCACGCTATTTGTTCCACGTCTTTACGGAAATCAATCGACGCTTGCGGGCGTTTCTCACAGGAATGGATTCCTATGTGTAGCTCATAACGGGGCGAACTTTTGACTAACCCGGATATATTAATCCTGCCTTTTTATGATTTCTGCCTTCAAAACAAAATGGAGTTACTCCCAAGAGAAAAATCACCTAATAATAGGAATAAACAGCAGCGTTCCTGTTATCGGAAATGCCAAGATGTTTTGGAGTTTCACAACAACATGACCAAGGAACAAATTTCGAGACTGACATCTTTCTTTTGACAAGTAATGCTAATTTGCCTAAAATTGGAAAGAGTGGGAAATGCTTTCTCATTATTCTTGCATTTGCTATGAAACTCAAGAAATTGCAAGGCAGTAACTACAGATTTTACGATTTTTTTTTAGTTAGTCCCAGCCGCGTGTGGCTTAATGGCAAATGCATCCACGTTCTGCCTAAATAGTGACGGGTGCGATCTCAGGCATTTTGAGCTACCCTCACCGTGTGCCAGATGGGAACGTAAAGCCGCCAGTCCCGTGATACTGAAGCCCCCGTTGCAAATAATGCCATCTTTTACTTACTTCTCCCCTCCCCTGCGCTCTCTCTGTCTCTCTCCGGAAGTGTTGGTTTGACGTTATAGTCTATCACTTCCAACTCTGTTGGTTTGCACTACATCATGTACCCACATCGAGCTTATAATATACTCACGGAAAATGAAATTTGCGAACCTAAAAGAAAAAATGCTACAACCGCGAAACTTTGCAAATAGCTAGAGTGCGTGCTGGTATGTCAACGATCCACGTTTGGTGCGATTGCGCATGACCGCACCCCTTGTGCTACCGATGCGAGCACGATCCAGTAGCACTATAAACCTGCATGCAGTCAAATGCTTCATGAAAGCGAAAAGCACTGGCAGACGCATTCTTGTCACTCTGTACTCTTGTACAGAGTGACAAGAATGCCGAGTAGACCCCAGAGACGTCGATCTACGCAACTTACAGACTTTGGGAGAGGATTGATCATCGGGTTGAAAACCGCGCTGTGGTCGGCGCGCCGTATAGCCCACCACGTGGATTTTTCTGACCATACCGTCCAACTGTATTTGGAGCAGTGGGCACGTGACAGCACTGCCACACGGCTGAGCGGCTCCGGACAGTTCAAGAAGACCAACAGCAGAGAGGATCCACTGATCGTGCGCCAGGAGCGAACGGATCCCACAGGGACCCGGTCCACTATACAGGCAGATACAGCGGCACCTGTGTGCCCACGAACCATTTCCCAACGCCTCGCCGAAGCGAATATTCGATCTCAACGCCCCTTACGTGTGCTGCCATTAACCCCGGAACATCGCTGGCTCCGTGTGCAGTGGTGCCAGGCCAGAGCAACGTGGAACGCCACAGACTGGCGACGTGTGGTGTTCACCGATGAGTGCCACTTCGTTTTGGGGACAGATGATGATAGTATCCGAGTGTGGAGGTCCCCGGGTCAACGGCACAATCTAAACTTTGCTATGGAGCGCTACACTTCCCCCACTACAGGCATTATGGACTGGGCAGCCATAGCCAACTATAGCCGATGAGCTTTAGTGGTGGTACGTGGTTCATTGACTGGCCAGCGGTATGTGCATGAGATCCTACGGCCCTATGTGCTCCCATTCCTGTCCGGGATTCCAGGGCGCTATACCAGCAGGATAATGGCCGCCCGCACATGGATCAAGTTGCCCAGGGCTGCCTACGTCATGTCCAGACACTTCCATGGCCTGCCTACGTCATATACACACACTTTCATGGCCTGTCTACGTCACGTCCAGACACTTCCATGGCCTGCCCGCACCCTGGACATGTTCCCTATCGAGCATGTGTGGGACCAGTTGAAACGCTGGCTACCGCCGTGCCGCACTATCCGAGATTTGGAGCACACCACCCAACACGTGTGAGCCAGTCTGCCGCAGGACAACATCAAGCGTCTGTTTGCCTCCATGCCGGACCGTATTGTAGCATGTATCACCGCACGAGGCAGTGCGACACGCTACCGAAGATGACTGGACTGCATGCCACAGATCCCTCTGTAATTGTCCTGCAGCTCTGTTTTTGCCATCATGTGTATCATTCATCTGTATCATTACGTCCATAAAATTTCAGTTCAATCCGATGCTTTCTTCTTGGTGCGCAAATTTCATTGTCCGTGAGTGTAGCTGGAGACACCACTGACTGCCACAACAGATCATAGCTAATCTTTGGCGTGACGTCACATATGGACAAAAGACGAACTAAACTATACAGTTGATAAAACAGTAAGCTTGTACACTGAGGAGCAATTGAATTAGAGACAGTTGACGTTATGCAAATATAGCGCTCTTGGCTGCCATGTAAACGGAAACGACATGACGTATGCAGCGATACGACAATATAAGGACTGATACGACAGGAATCAGTAACAGTTGGACGCAGTATGGGAAAGACGAAGGCTCTAAGCGCCTTTCATCGTGGGCAAATTGTAGGGGCCCGACGAATGGGTCACTCCATCTCGGAAGTCGTGCAGGCACTGGGATTTTCACGAGCCACTGTGTCACGGGTGCACCGTGAGTACATCGAATCCGGTAAAACCATCCCTGCAAGGGCCAACTGCCGTGAACAACAGGGTGTGGATGAGCGGGGTCATCGTCGGCTAGCTCGCATTGTAACAGTTGATAGACGGGCCACAGTGCAATAAATCACTCGGCAATTTAACGCTGGTGCACAAAAACGTGTAAGCAGCAACACCATCCAGAACCATCTCCTCGCTATAGGGTACAGAATCCATCGTCCCACGAAGGGACCGCTGCTGACCGCACATCACAGGATGCAAAGATTAGCATGGGCGCGGGAACATCGCCACTGGGCACTAGACATGTGCAAAACTGTTGTCTGGACTGATGAGATGAGATTCACGTTGGTACATGCGGATAGCAGGATACGAGTACGGCGCAAACCACATGAAGCGATGGATCCTTCTTGCCAGCAGGGTACTCTTCAAGCTGATGGGGTGGCATTCTCGTCTGGGGACTGTTTACGTGGACTGAAATCGGACCCCTGGTACGTGTGACATCGTCCCTCAGAGGTCAACGTTACCGGGATATCCTGGACGACCATTTGCTCCCGTTTGTGAGCCTTCAACATCCCACTGGGGACCTCATCCTACAACAAGGCAATGCACCGCGCCATCGCTCCCGAATTGTATCCGAATGGTTGGATGAACACTCTACCGACGTGGTTTCGCTTCCTTGGCCAGCTAGGTCTCCTGACCTCAATCCCATCGATCACATCTGGGATGCCATCAAGAGAGATGTTCGAGACTCTGACCCCCCCCGTGAACTGTGGGAGCTTGTTCAGGGGTCGTGGATCCGTATGGCTTCCCAACGCTTCCGGTGTCTTGTCGAGTCCATGCCGAGACGAATCGCCACCGTCATTAGGGCGAAAGGTGGTGCTACATGTTACTAGAAAGGTATCTCTAATACAATTGCTCTTCAGTGTACAATTCGTTAAGATTATTGAATTCTTTATTTTATCTGGCCACGAAGCTTTTGTTCCATTGGTTTTAGTAGTGTCAAAGCAGCTATTTGCCTGGATATGACGTCACGTGCAGCACAGGCGGTGACTTATGGCGGCAAGTGCAGCGTGGATGGGAGTTGTATCTCCACCTAATATTAACTCGACGAGCACTCCTACTTGTCTGTTTTCAGCCGTATTTGAGCCTCAATTTAATGAAACTGCTCTTCTGACACGTTGCACAATAGTCTCATGAGACATAAGTTGTTGCACTTATACCTTCCCAGTTGGCGTACTGATACACTGGGTTAAAAAATATCTCGCTATTTTAATGTGGGTTATCTCGGTAGATGGTGGAGCTGCAGTAACAACACAAAAAAGAGGAATACGGCGTGCGAAGCATTTAGTTCGTGTAACGCGTTGGTTGTGAATAATATCGAAAGAACGTAAATGATCTATCTCATGGATACTTCAAAACAAAAGCAGGCACAGTGAGCTGTGATCCAATTATAAATGACCTACACTGGCGGAAAGTGAAAAAAACACCAAGAAGGAATTGGCGGACGATCATGAAATTTATGTATGTTAATGGGGTCGAATTTATGTAGGTGTGATGCTCATTTCGGGACCACCCGGTGAGCGCTTACGCCACAGCACGGCATAATATGCAAAGTATCGTCGGTGGAATTTAAGGAGTACAGCGAAGTGAATGTAATCTGTCGTCGGCATACGGACACGTGCGAAGACCCTGAAGAACCTGCAATGCCTGGACATGGAAGACGTGTACGATTTCAGCAGTTATCGGACTTTGAGCGAGGTCGTTTAGTCGGACTCCGCGAGGCCGGGTGGTCGTCTCGTCGTATTGCGGAGCGAATTTGAAGAGTAGTATCGGTGGTTGTACGTTGGTGGCGTAGATGGTCCCAGGAACATTCACACATGAGAAGACGTGGAACCGGGAGTCACAGACGGACTGATGAGCGGACCGATCAACACATAAGAAGAGCGGCGATATCAATCAGAACATCCACTGCGACGCAAATCCGAGCTGCCGTTGCACCTGAGGTGACTGTGCGAACAATCCGCAACCGTCTACTGGATGCAGGACTACGTGCACGTGTGCCTCTGGCATGTGTACCTCTGACTCCAGCCCAATATCAGGAACGGCTGCAGTGGTGTCGCCAACGTCTGCACTGGAGAACGCAATGGCGATCTGTCGTGTTCAGCCATGAAAGCAGATTCTGCTTGGGAGCCTCCGACGGCCGTATGCGTCTTCGCAGACGCACAGGGGGCGTATTCACCCTTCTTTCATCCGCCAGCGACACACAGGGCCTGCACCTGGTATCCTGGTGTGGGGAGCGATCAGCTATCACTCCCGTACACAACTAGTGTTTGTACCGGGTACGTTAAAGAGCACCTCCTACATCAACAACATCATTCAGCCCGTTGTTGTGCCAATTTGTAAGGTCGGTCCATCGTGGTGTTTTCCAGCAAGATAACGCACGCCCACACACGGTGCGTGCAACGCAACATGCACTTCAGGGTGTGATACAACTTCCATGGCCTGCACGTTCACCGTATTTGTCTTCCATTGAGCACGTGTGGGATTTTATGAGAGAACGACTTATTCGGTCTCCACGGCCAGCCACGACCATCCCCGATTTACGCGTCCAGGTTGAGGATGCTTGGAACTCAATACCCCAACATACATTCAACATCTGTACGACAGACTCCATGCCAGAATTGCACAGTGTGACGCAGTTCATGGCGGTTCAACCTCGTACTAACCATGTTACATGGAAATGTTGTTTTTCAGTTTACCAGCAAATACAGCTGTATTTTGCCATAATGTTTTGATCACGTTATCCTCTGTATTCCGTTATTATGCTGTATAAATTTCGTTGGTATCAGACGTCTCCTTCTTGGTGTTCTTTTTTCACTTTCCGCCAGTGTATTTTTTTTTTTTGATTGGAGGTTTAACGACCCCCGTGAGCAACTCAATGGGCTATAAGCAGTCGGCCGTCCCTAATTTAGGGTTCCAGGGAAGGGAGAGAGCCAGTGCAGACAAACACAACATCCATGCCTCACCGGAATTCAAAACCGGGCCCCTTTCGGACGAATGATCTGAGGCCATCGCCTTAGAGCACTGCGCCACCGGGTCGGCCAGTTTATATCATGAATACTTCCAAGCAAAAACAGGCACAGCGAGCTGTGATCCAATTTTGGAGAAAAAGGGTGAAGCAAATCGACAGAAATCTTACGACATATGCAGGTGGTTTCCCAGAACGCATGCCTTGCACGTAGTAGTCTTCAAATGGTGCAAAGAATTTCAGGGTGGACGTGAAAGCACTATGGGCCTGCCAACACCTGGCAAGCACACTGCGCCACCACACAAGACACAATCGCAGCAGTGGAGGAACTGGTGAAAGTTAACCGCAGCATAACAGTGAGTTAGCAGCTGTAATAGGTATCAGCAGAGTCTCCACTGGCAGAACCCCCACCAAGAACTGGGATACTAAAAAGTGTGTGCGCAATGGGATCCAAAGTACCTGACAGAGGAATCATAAATTTATTAACTGATGGGACATATGCCTAAATGTTAGGGGCGCCTATTTCTAGAGCTATCAGCACCCGTGTGTTATGTACATATTCTTATGCTGTAATAAAGTGTACATATTGTGTACATATTCTTATGCTGTAATAAAGTGTACATAATCTGTACATATTCTTATGCTGTAATAAAGTGTACATATTGTGTACATATTCTTATGCTGTAATAAAGTGTACATTATGTGTACATATTTTTATGCTGTTATAAAGCACATCAAACCACAACAGCTACTCTATGTTTCATTTGGTTATAAGAACTGACTGACAAGCTGACCCGTGCACTTCAAAAGAAGGAATTTCTTCCGAAATCTTTCGACTCATACTACACGAGTGCATACGTCATTCCTTTTCTCTCTTTCAATCAAAAATCGTTTACGCAAAGACCACGTTCTTCCAGGAAGAGGCGGTGAAATAAACTTTTTGTACATTTCACATCCGTTTCGCATCATTGATTATGCAATAGTTTGCATTAAATGGTTCTCTTCGCTTTGATTCATCACCTAAGCGTTATCATCTGAAACTATTTTAGGTTTTTTCAAGAGCGCCATCATGCCCAGGTACTGTAACTTTCCCCTTCCTCTACTTTCGATTGCCGATAAATTGCGTTCCACGTGCCCCCCTCCCCCTCCTTTCACCACCAGTCTTCTTCCGGGAAAAATTCTTCGAGATGCTCGGTGTGCCCATTAGCAGAAGGTTCGGGGACGAAAAAAGCTGGATGAGTCTGGGTTCTTCGGGCCGATACTCAACCTCGAAATAAAAAAGGAATATCATTTGTAATTCAAATCTCTCCCCATTTTCGGTGGTGTGTGTGGACGCGTGCCCTTTTTTCAGAGAAAAGCAGCGCATATTCTTAAAGTACTTATCACTCAAGAGTTTTCATTTTCGTATGTCAGCTCTTTTCAAACATGAAAAAGAGATGTCTCCAAACTCGAAAGAAAAGATTATATAAACTAGGTAAAAGGAAGAATTTCCTTTCCTTCAGAGAAAACCACCATTTTTTAGTAAACGTCGTAAAATTCATTCTTTTGATTTTTTAAACTTAAAAACAGATATATGTATAATCATTCTAGCAGAGAAAACCAACAACTTCGTTTTACTCTTGAAACGAATATAATCGGAATATTATTATACTTCGTTTTAAAGAATTTCGAAATTTTTGATGAAAAAGTAATTGAACATTTCAAACAGAACTACCCCTAGGATTCAGTTTATTAGGAACACATTTTTAAAATGTTACACAATATTTGGCCTTCAGAATACCAACAATTTACTTCAACATTGGTTTGAGCACAGTTCAGGTTAACTATCGTGCTTTATGAAATTAAGGTTGCAAATGAAGCAAGGAATCATGAATGGAATACGAAATTACACGTACAATACAAATTTTGAAGTTCTGAATCCGTTTTTTGTTGTAAATATGACAAGGATGGTAAGACAGATAATATCCGGAAACTTGAAAATTCCGTCGTCCTAGAGCGGGAATCGAACCGCGTCTCCCGCATAGCGCCCGAGAATGCTAACCACTACACCAACCAGAACGACCAAGTCGCAAGTTTCCGATTCAGTTGAATATTACCATCACAAGATTCGCTAGTCGAATGCCCGTTGCTTAGACTAGCGAATACTGTGATGGTTATATTCAAATGAAACGGAAATTTGAGACTTGGTTGTTCTGGGTGATACCTCAACTGGCTATTCGGGAGATGCGGGTTCAATTCCTGCTCCAAGATGGCGAAATTTTTAGGTTTTCGGATATTATCTGACTATGTGATTAAATTGTCGTTTTCTCCCTTTTCATTCATGTCATATTCACACAAAAAAAAGTATTCATATCTTCAAAATTTGAAGCAAGGAATTTCATCTTGCTATGTAACCTCAAAAACTTCATCTTGCTAAGAATATCACTCTTACCTACCAATCCCCTCCCCTACCCCTTCCACGCTAGGCGGGGAAGGGGCGGAATCGGTAAGAGTGATATTAATGAATACATATTCCGATGCCCAACAAGCTATTTTAATTACTTCCTCACCTCTTTACCCCCTATGTAACTCAAAAACTTCATCTTGCTAAGAATAAGATCATTATGCTCCTAACATTATTCGGGTATTGTGGTATTGATGCATTGTTCTGCTGAAGTTATCCACTCTTACTGGGTAGCCAGTGATCATGTATAAATTTTATTGACATTAATTGCGCTTGGACAAACAGAAATAGGTCCACTCGAATCAAGATACCTAAAAGTACCTCATGAACGTATGACGCACATCTTACAACTGGATAAGTGTGATAATCTATTAATACAATAGTACAGAGTGACCATGGTTAGACGAATATAATCATCAACTCTCTTTAAATGCGCAAGAGCATTCACTTATGGATGCACTTAAATCAAGGGACCAAGGTTATGCCATGAGCATGTGACACGCACCTTACAACTGGATTATTGTCTTCATCTACAAATACTTGGGTACAGAGTAAATCTGGTTCGATGAACATGATCAGAAAAAAAAACGGTGTTATCGAGAAATGATTTATCAAGTGAAAAACAAAATTCAACACAAAATTAATTAATAATATATTAATTTCATGTTAATTAATGTCCTTATTGGAAACAAGATAGGTGATTTTTAAATCATCAGAAAACAAAAATGTGAAAGGCAAATAAGAGCACTTTAATATCTCTAGAGATTGTACTAGAATAATAGGCTTCATAGGTATAGTTGGTTATTTACAATAAAATCAATGTGTGCGAATTGCAAAATATAATTTTTTGCTACCATTGTTAACTTTGATGAACTTATTATCATTCAATCTGGCAGATTTTAGTTCATTCCCTTAAGACATTCCTTACTTTTCTAAATCATTTCACAATTTAAAATTTGGGCAGTTGTAACCAAAGTTATGATGTTTGCCGTCCTTTCTCGTATAGAAACAAAAAAGATGACACCGAATTTTCGGGTGTAATAAGCACGTCTTTTGAATCCGTTCTGACGCAAATTAAATTTATCAAACTTATTCAAAGTCAATGGAACCGGTATGCGAAACAATAGTATCTGACGGAAAAAAGAAGTTTTTCAATCGGGTCTTTACTGCCTTAGATATTTCTGCAAACGGAATCGTGAACTTACGCCCTCTGGTTGCAGACTTGTGCGTTAAGAAAAACATGAATTTATATAAGAAACATTTCGTACCGGAAACTCTCTCCAACACAGGAATAATTTTTCAAATCGGACTCTTAGAAAGAAAGATTTCGATAAAAATAAGGCGTGACTTTACGTCCCCTGGTGGGAAAACCATGCCTTATTTCAGGAAGAAAGTATTTACAAAAGGTTTTTCCATATGGGCGGAATCGGTCCAAGAAAAAAAAAATTAGTCGAGTTTTCAAGAGCCCAGACTTTGCTACAAATACATCAGAAGCAGAAATTCACACTTATGCCCCCTGATGGCCAAATCATTCTTCACGAAATTTTAGAATTTATGTGAAAACTATTTCCGATCAGGTCTTGTGTGCGATACAGGAAGAATTTTTCAAATCGGAGTTTCAGAAGCAGAAATAACGCAGAAAACGCAGTTTACCATTGTGCCCCCTAGCGGAAAGTCTATGATTTACTTGAAAATTTTTTATTTATATGAAAAACATTTTGCATCGGAAACACTATCCAACAAAGAAGGAATTTTTCAAATCGGACTCCTAGAAGTAGAGATATTGACAAAAATAAGATATACATCTACGCCCCCTGGCGTAGAAACCATACATTATTTCAAAAAGAAAATGTTCATGAAAGTTTGTTGACATGAGTAGTATCGGTCTACAAACGACGTTTTTTTCAATCGAGAATTTAGAAACTCATGTTTTGCTACAAATACATCAGAAGCGGAAATTAAGATTTACGCCCCCTGGTAGCCAAACCATTTTTTTACAAAAGTTAGAAATTATGTGCAAACAATTTACCATCAGGAGCTGTATCCGGTGCAAAACGAATATTTCAAATCGGAGATTTAGTAGCAGAGATATAGGGAAAAACGCAATTTACTTCTACGCCCCCTAGCGTAAAATCTATGAATTACTTGAAAATTTTGAAATTATATGAAAAACATGTCACACTGAAAACACAATCAAACAAAGAAGAATTTTTTCAAATCGGACTCCTAGAAGTAGAGATATTGACAAAAATAAGATATGCATCTACGCCCCGTGGCGGAGAAACTGTGGAATATTTTAAGAACAGAATATTCCGAAAAGGTTTATCGATGTGAGTGGCATCAGTCCACAAAATAATTTTTTCAATCGATATTTTAGAAGCTCAGATTTTATGGCAAATGCATCAGAAGCAAAGATTAACGCTTACGTCCCCTGATGGCCAAAGTATTCTTTAACAAAATTTGAAATTATATGCAAACTAATTTTCATCTCGATGTGTATCCGCTGAAGAACTTTTTTTCAAATCGGAGTTTTAAAAGAAGAGTTATCGGGAAAAATGTCATTTATATTTTACGCCCCCTAGCGGAAAATGTGTGCGTAATTTGAAAAAGTAACTATATCTAAAATACTCTTCGACATAAATGGAATCGAAAGATAAAATGATTTTTTCAATCGGAAGTTTAGAAGCAAATATGGGGAATTTTTTTTTTTTTTTATTGTAGGTTTAACGACCACCGTGAGCAACTCAATGGGCTATAATCAGTCGCCCGTCCCTAATTTAGGGTCACTGGTTCCAGGGAAGGGAAAGAGCCAGTGCCGTAAGACAAACACAACATCCATGCCTCACCGGGATTCGAACCCGGACCCCCTTCGGACGAATGATCAGAGGCCATCGCTTAGACCACTGCGCCACCGGGGCGGCCAAATATGGGGAATAAAACGTATTTTTGAATTCGACATCATCTGCATTTACGCCCTCTAGCGGTGAAATTGTACATCGTAAAAAAAAACGAAATGAAGGATTATCATTTGCATAATTCAAGCTTCCCAATGCAAAAAGGATTTTTCAAATCGGACTAATAGTTGCGGAGATATCGTGGGTACAGGCGGACGGACGGACGGACGGACAAACCGATAACATAAGCACGATTTTTTTTACAAAAGACGTGCTAAAAATGAAATGTCTCAAACACAGATGTAAAGTTAATACAAACATTTGACGTGGACCAGGAACATAAAACAAAGGTCTTCGCTCTTTCCACGTTTATAAGTGAGTCACGGAAAAATTCTCATTGGCCGCCTTCGGGAAACGAACCCAGGGTCTTCCAGTTACGCGCCGGATATGCTTCCACTACATGCACAGATTTAAAGATTGAGAAGTAAGTAAAATTAGTTTTTAGTCCGTCAGAGTCTTGAACAGGAATAGGAACCAGCAGTATATAACCCCAGTAGCATAGCTGGGGCCTTCTTTATTCACATTTTCACAGTCTTTGTTTTACTTCAGGCCTCTGAGCCTCTTTCGCTTCTGCTTTACACAATCCGTACTTTGTCCTTGACTCGCTGTTGTACGTTGTACGTCACTATTCGTCACCTCTTTCATCATATATTTAGCTGGATTTAGTCCCAATCTTTTAATAATTTCTAATTCTACTTTTGCCCCAGAATTGAAGTGGCATGCAGCATCCTAAACAGAGAGTTTGAAAGTGTCCATTCCCAAAAATGTCTCCTTCGGACAACGACTCCAAATTAGGGAATGGAAACTCTCATTGCTGTTCTGTGTTTTACTATGGAGACACTTACTGAGCAGTTTCGTGCTGGTTAGTCTCTCATATATAGATCTGATTAAGTGTATGATATACCAAAATAACAAACGATGCACGTGAAATAACAATCAAATTGATTTAAATTCTTTTATTTCGTAGACAGAGGTTCATAAAAATGAATATAACTCGAAAACTATTTTGAATCTGGGAAAAAAAAAACAATTACAGATCCTGAAAGTAGAAAAAAACGGGGAATAAAATAAGCTCATAAAATAGTTATGTGAATACCTTAAGTATGAATGGACATCCAAGCGTGAGTCTACCCAAATTACGGGACTTAATGTATCCCATGAAAGCATGACCCACAATTCACTACTGGATATCCAGAATTTGGCCCAATAGGACACTTGCAATGTAGATCTTTTTCCTGAAGCCGTCAAAGTGATAAACAAACTTGTATATGTACGCTTGTTTTGTCTTGAGTTAGCATAAGGCCTACTAACCCAGAATATGGCGGCCCACCTGGAATTCTCCCGGTATCCTAGTGGCCCAGTCCGCGCCTGATTCGAGACCAACCCATCACGGATGAATGATCATAAGCCAGTGCTTAGATCGCTGCGCCACTATCCCGGTAAGAAATATTTGACAACAATTATTTGTATCTCGTTTCGTCTTCGTGATATAATAAAACGACTTTATGTTATGCTAAATATGATATCTAAGATGGTTTAAGTAACAGTAATAATTTTGAAGTTACGTGTAACACGAGGTGCTTTAAAATACATTGATTACAAAAAATTAAACATACACTGGCGCGCAAAAATTAAGGACGAGACGGTTTTCCGAATGTAACGTCGTGCACAAGTACTCCACATCGACTATAATCATACCATAAGATCCCCAAGATGTAAGAATATGGGACAAGTTAGCAAAACCGTTCAAACAAGGAATCCAAATGATACAAAGGCACTTTATTGAAAAGGTATCTTCGAACACAACTGGACAGAAGACAGAAACGTCCATGTGACAGGCGGCTGCTAAGAAAAATCCAGTCTTTAGTAGGGGATATCATTACCCTGACTGCGTTGCAGGATTTACAACGTCTGTCCATGCTGAGGACGAGGTTGTCAAGGAGCTGTTGAGGCATCGCGGCCCATTCCTCTTATAGCGCCAGTCGCAGCTGCGGAATCGTTGCTGGCGGCTAGTGACGTGCTGCCAAGCGTCTCCCGAGAAGGTCCCACACGTGTTCGATTGGATTTAAGTCCGGGGACCTTGCGGGCCAATCCATAGGTTAATATCTTCACTCCCCAACAGTTCTGCGACAGCCAATGCACGATGAGGTGTAGCGTTGTCGTCCATGAAGAGGAACTCAGGACCCACAGCACCTCTAAACAGGCGCACGTGAGGTAGGAGAACCTCGGTACAATAGCGGACAATAGTACCTGAACCTCCTTGGATCATGTGGAGGTCAGTACGGCTACCAAGCATGATACCGCTCCAAACGAGAACTCCGCCACCTCCAAACCACTCCCTTTCGATGATGTTGGAGTTATGATTGCGTGTTCCCTGCTCTCTCCAGATGTGTATACCTCCAGAATCGCTCGTCAGACTAAATTGTCTTTCATCCGTAAAGAGAACTTGACCTCATTGCGTATGTGTATAGTTCTTGTGTTCCTGGCACCACAGAAACCGCCGTCTCTGAGGAGCAGGCGTTAATGGCACACACCGTACTGGTCGTCGTGCAAATAGACCACCTTTGTGCAGCCTCCTGGCCACGGTAAAACGCGATAACGGACGTCCAGTTGTCAGTTGCATGTGCCTTGCGATTTCTCCCACTGTCTGCCGTCTGTCTCTTCACGCCTGTAGGACAATATACCGGTCGTCCGCCGCCGCGGTTGCTCGCGGACGACCACTGCTAAACTCTCTGACATCTGTTCCTGTCGTTTGAAATGTTCTTCAAGCTCGTGAAACGAAGCTGTGAGCGATCCCGAGCTCCTCGGCCACACTAGTCACACTTCGACCTTCTTCAAACTTCCCAATGACGCGACCTCGGGTAAAGTCATCCAGATGTCGTCTACTGGAAAGCCTGTTGGCCATATCACACGGTGGGAGCACCTTGATGATGTTCAAACCGATGTACACCGTGCAATAGCTTTCACCGAATTGCTGAGCGTACACCGCCCGTGTGCTTTATACCTTTCCGAACCCCCACCCCCACCCCCGCGTCATGCTGCATATATGGGCATTCCCTACCGTACCGGACCCCGTCTATCTGCTGAGTGGTCTTTCGGTCCGTTCTGCCTGCTCGTTCCACTGTTATGCTAATTTCTCCTCTTCGTCCTTAATTTTTGCACACCAGTGTAGTATGGAGTTAATGTGCTAAAACAGAGTTATCTCTTAAATGTTGTTGTTTTTCTAGTACCACCTAATCAGGCCGTAGAAGCTCATTTTCCGTCACTTTCTGGATGTTGCATCAAAACAGCTTGTAAATAATTCCTATGATTCTCGGCCAGGTGCCCAGCACTGTTATTTGTTTCCCTGTATTTTAAAACAAAAAACATGTTATACATGTCCAACAATCACTTTTTTCCTGCAATGTAGACATCACCACCGTGAAAATTAATAATTATCAATCCCCTACTGGATGGTGGTCTTCCCAAGGCTCTTTCACAGCTTTCTATCTTGCACTTGTTTTCTCCATGTCACTCCATATCCAACGCGGTCGAGCCTTTTCCAGTCCCATGGTATCCATTCTAGTACATCAGTTGTACAACGGTGATCAGTTCTTCTAGCAAGTGTAGAACATTACAACTTGAGGGGTTTTTCTCTAATAATGACGTCATTTGCTCCCTTAGTTTCTTCATCCATGAGTTCCTTTTTCGAACTTTCTTACTTACATCGAGCATGCGTCTTTCAAAACTTCTTTGAGTTGTCTCTAGTTCTTTTTTGAGATGTAAACTGCTCTTGAAAATTAAATTGCAAGATTTATCCGAAGCGCACTCCAGCCGACTTTTATTCGCTACAGTAGAACTTCCTTTTTGCGGGTGATGGGATCCGAACCCTCATCTTTCCTTCTCCGGAGGTGCTGTTCTACCGATTAATCTACGCCGGCAATGTACAGATCGACGGCTACAGCTCTCCGTTTGAACTTGCATCGCCTCAGGGCTACGTCACATTGTGAAACACAAATTTGTCCATGAAGCGAAGCGAATCCGCGGTCCTTACTCCGGAGTAAGTTGCGCTCATAACTAAGCTACATGGAAGGAATGTATAGCTGCAGATATGTCGTGTTGATACGTGCTTTACCTTTCCAGTACGTCAGAACATGCACTGAAACATGCATTTGGTGCACTTGCCTATTTCAAAATCGCTAGTTTTGAGTCAGCCAACAAACCATACTTGAAGGAGCTGTGGCAGAGAAAGAAATTCTCATTTATTCCAGACGACGAGTTAGAAGAACCACACATTTTTCGAAGCGTAGAAGAAGGAATTCTTATGAATTCCAGACGATATGCAAGAAGTATCAAACATTTTTCGAAGCTTAGAAGAAGGAATTCTTATGAACTCCAGACGATGTGCAACTATCATCACACATTTTTCGAAGCTTAGGAGAAGGAATTCTTATGAATACCAGACAATGTGCAAGAAGCATAACATATTTTTAGAATCGTAGGAAAAGGAATTCTTATGAATTCCTGACGATGTGTAAGACGCATCACAAAATTGTTTTATTCAAACCTCAGGACCAGGAGATTCAGTTTTACGTTCTTGCGGTGATATAGCGAAACTTCCCTTTTTCCGGTGATGGGATTCGAATTGACATCTTTCTACTCCTGGAGCGGCTGTTCTATCAATTAAACTATACCGGCAAGGCTTATCGCTGCAACTTGTCGTTCTGACATGCGTCACATTAGTAGTACATCACGACGCATATTAACTTCTTCTTTGATGTTTCTCTTCTTCAATATCTGTTGTTCAAAGTAAATGCAGGCATCGCTTATTTCTACATCTGTTCCATCAATAACAGGGCAAAAGACAGTTTGAAATAACAAATATTTCCCTTCTCCATTCCGATCGATTATTGTATTTTACGTAATGGAATCGTGACATCTGAAATCCATCGCAGCACGAAAGAAAGAAACGACAACGAATAATAATTTTTGTAGCATCGAAAGTATCTGCATAGCATATGATTTAAGAATGAATTATTTTAGCTTCGTACAAAGCCTAAAGAATAAAAATAATCCATTGTACTTATTTAAAAATAGCATTTTCATTTTTTCAGCATTTGCCAAAGCTTGCACAATGTCTTGACTTATCACAAAAGAAAACTAAGTAAAGGAACAAGAATATATCTTAATGGAACTGAATCTAGAGCCACTTGGAAATTCAAAGGGAAAACTAAAGCTGAGAAAAATCCTCTCAAAAACTGATAGACACAAAAAAGATTAAAGTGAAAGGCTGGTGGCAATATGTCAAAAGTATTTTACATACTCATACATTAGAATGAACGGAGGCGATTTTTTTAAAGACGCGATATTCAAAATAGTTCCTACATGAAAATACGTAGCAATGCGAATGAAAATTCTTTAGGAAGTCATTCTCTCATCCTTTTTCATTCCAACTCTGAGCAAACTCTTTCTGATGTAGTTTTTCTCCTCAGCGTAGGAGAGAAATTTTCTTTTTTTTTTTCAATTCAAGTTTCATCTGCTACTGTATATTCAATTGAAACACCTGGGGAATAGTTCCCGATATAAAAGCCTGTACGTTTCACTTGAAACCGAATTCAAAATTCCTGAATAATTATAATATTAGATGCAAGTTCGTCAGCAGCCATTCACCAAAAGTGAACAGCGGGGAATTCTATAAAATATACTTGTGTTATATTCAAAAAAACAAGCCAGAATAAAAGAAATAGTGTTTCTGTGATTCAAAATACGAACAAGAATGTTTACAGCGCGCTGTGCAAATTTAAACTCAAATAACTTGAAATTTAGATTGATTATTTGGTTGGAGGATAAGTATTTGAAAACATTTAAAACTTGATACACTGTCGGAAAGTGAAAAATAAACACCCAGAAGGAATACGGATAGGAAAGTCATGTTATCATATGTTAATTGTTAAGGGTAGCAGAAACTATGATACAAGTTGGAATGTCAGTGTGTGAAATAGTGACGTCACTGCGGATGACAGCATGCAAATGTGCGCAGCGCGTATTTTAAGGACTAGGGCGTGCAGAACGCAGTCATTCGTTGGGTGCCGTGTTGTTCAGTGCTCGTTTAAGAAGCTACCACAACTGAACCACGCAGGCGCGCAACATTTGTTCAGCTATCGGAGTTCAAGCGAGGCCGCATAGTGCGTGTACGGGAAGGTGGTTTGCCCTTCCGTCAAATTGCGGACCGAGTGGACCGAGAGGTATCGGCCGTGGTAAGGTGGGGGTCAGAGGAGCATTCGCACACTGCCAGACGTGGTTCTGCGCAACACTGAGTTACGGACGCTCGAGAGGATTGGCGTATCAAAAAGGCGGCGTTGGCAGAGCGTCACACATTCAATCTTCTGTCATACCAAGGGTGTCTGCGAGAACGAAACGGAATCGTTTGTTGGAAGTAGGCCTATCGGCAGGCGTGTCGCTGGCATGGTTACCATTGACCCCTGGTCACCGTCGAGCACGTTTGCGGTGGTGTCAAGAACGAGTTCATTGGAGGGAAGAATGGCAGTCAGTGGTCTTCAGTGATGAAAGCCGATTCTGCTTGGGAGTATCTGACGGTCGTGTACGTGTCCGAAGGCTACAAGGTAAGCGGCTCCTGCTCTCGTGCATCCGCCAACGACACACAGATCCCACGCCTGGCATCATGGTGTAAGTAGCGATTAGCTATCACTCACGTAGGAGTCTGGGGTTTGTACAGGGTACATTAAATAGCAGTATGTACGTCAGCAACATCATGCAGACCGTCGACCTGCCATTTGTGAGTGCGATACCCGATGCTACAATATATTCCAGTAGGATAACGCCGGGCAACACTCCGCCCGGGCAACTCAACATGCTCTTCAGGCTGTGCATCAACTCGCTTGGCCAGCACGCTCTCCGGACTTGCCTCCAATCGAGAATGTCTGGGATAAAGACTATCTGGGATCGGACAAAGACTATCTGGGATCGGACAGACTATCTGGGATTGGACAAAGACTATTTGGGATCGGACAAAGATTATTTGCGATCGGACAAAGACTATCTGAGATCGGACAAAGACTATCTGAGATCGGACAAAGACTATCTGGGATCGGACAAAGACTATCTGAGATCGGACAAAGACTATCTGGGATCGGACAAAGACTATCTGGGATCGGACAAAGATTATCTGGGATTGGACAAAGAGTATCAGGGATCAGACGAAGACTATCTGGGATCGGACAAAGACTATCTGAGATCGGATAAAGACTGTCTGGGATCGTACAAAGGCTATATGGGATCGGACAAAGACTATTTGGGATAGGACAAAGACTATCTGGGTTAGGACAAAGACTATCTGAGATCGGACAAATACTATCTGGGATCGGACAAAGACTATCTGGGTTTGGACAAAGATTATCTGGGATCGGACAAAGACTATTTGGGATCGGACAAAGACTATCTGGGATCGGACAAAGACTATTTGGGATCAGACAAAGACTATCTGGGATCGGACAAAGAATATCTCTGAATTACGCGTCCCTGTTGAAAGCGTATGGAATGCTATTTCCCAGCGTGATATCCAGCAATTGTACGACCAATTACTTGCCAGATTGGAAGCTTGTATTGCTGCTGGAGGAGATGCAACATCTTATTAAAATGTGCCTTCTGTAAAATGTAATGCGCATTAAAAGGTAAAATAAACATCGAATCATTTCACACGTGTGATCACTTTCCTTTCTAAACAAGTTGTTGCTAAGACATAAATCTCATAGATGCAGTTGCAATATTTAGTAGTGTACTTTTTTTCACTTTCCGGCAGTGTAGAATGTTGATACTATACTTTCAGCATAGTATCATAATACCACCATACCATCAAAAGTTAAAAATATTAAACATAAATAGACAGTCTCTTGATGTTACTTCACGCAATGATAATTTTCACTAAAAATATTTCGACAGCGTTGCTATGATGCTAAAGTATATCCTCACCGCAAAAAACAAGTAATCTTTTCTTTATAGCCCGTGTAATTCTTTGGCAATATACTATTTTGTAAAACTTTCCGAAATTATGAGGGTCATAAATTAATTTTCCATGTCCGAGGAAACTTCATATTTCCCCACATCGGTACACGGATTTTCCATAACGGAGAAGTAAAACTTCAGGGGAATTCGAATGTATACACACTGCTGGACACTGAATGAGCCCCATCCAGACAGAGCCGAAAAATTTCCAGAGACATAGGATTTTAGGTTGATAATATCTGATTTAATTTTCAAGTGAGTATATCAGTTTGATACCACCGGCATAGCGCAGTTGTTTGAGTCTCTATGCGCTGTTTGGAAGGCAGATGTTTTTGACAGGTGTTCGAATCCCGGTCCTGCCGGCTATATAGTCAGCGGGTTTTCCGGGCTTTTCCGCAGCCTCCATGTGTTTGGGGACGGGAACGCATACATGGTTCCATCGGCCCCTGACACACTTTTTGTCTTACTCATATGCAGCAGAGCCGGCTGCATAAATTTGCAAGTAACTCCACCCGCAGTGGGCGGACGAGATATATATATAGAGAGACATCGGTTTGATAGATTACAAGACCGGATCACGTGACAGCACTCAATACCTTATGTGACTGTTATATTGTGCAAGGCAATCAGACACACAGCGGGACATGGAGTAATTCAGCCCTCTAAAGACCGGATCACGTGACAGCACTCAATACCTTATGTGACTGTTATATTGTGCAAGGCAATCAGACAGACAGCGGAGCATGGAGTAATTTAGCCCTCTAATGGTGTTCTGGTGTATCTGTGACAGCATAATATTTATTTGGTCCTAGAATTAGGCGGAATTCCGGGGATTCCAAGGTAAGGATTACCAGCGTCGTTCAAAAAGGCTCATACATGCTCAATGGGCGATAGATCTGGAGATTTCACTGGCCATGGAAGTATATGCACCACTTGTCGGCACTCTCGGGTTATGTCAAAAGCATATAGCCGAGCGTCATCTTGCTGATACCAGGAAGAATGTCAACAACACGGTGTGTAAAAGGTCTTCCGCATACTTTCGGGCTGTTACCATGCCCGTTATGTCAAACGGAGAGTTTTTTTGTTGGTGTTGTTTAGTTTGGGCGGTTCAATCACTACCGTGAGCAACTCAATCGGCTATAACTAATCATCAGTTTTTACTTTCGGGCCACTATTTCTTTGGGAAAGAAGAGAGCCAGTGTCGTAAGAAGAACACACCATCCATGCCTCACATAGAATTCAATCCCGAACAGATCTGGGATGAATGCTTATAAGCCAAAGCTACATACCACTCGGCCAATGGGACTTCCTATGGGAGATGACTGGCTGTAGTATCTAATACCCCCGTACGATAATGCCCGTTAGATGAGAATTGTGATGCTCGTGGAGAGCACAGTTGTTTCGGTTTTTCTGCGTCTGTCAATGACGTGGACACAGGAAATATCCAATGTCGCCACGTCATTGAGAGACGCAGAATCGGGATGCATCGCTGAACACGACATAATGCCATTCCAGTTCATACACAGCTGTAGTACGCAACTCCAGCCAAGTTCGGTGAAATCCTACGATCAATGGAAATCGAAGTAATGGCTTCCGGAAGCGCAGACCTGCCTAAGGCGATCTTCGGTTCACCGTTCCAGATATGTAGGAATGTCCATAGTTGGAACTACAGCCTGCCGCATGCTATGTGCACTAGCTTGTGTCTCTGTGATTTGCTGAAGACGAACGCGCCGACTGATGTCTGCTGAAGAACACTAGACTGAAACGGTCCCACTACGACAACTGACGGTCCGGGATTCCAACCACAGTTATCAATAACATCCAGTTGTTCTGGAGTTACGATTCCGCATGTCGACTAAACAGCTTCAGGAAGGCCTAAGATCCTTATTCTCTCAAAGGTGTCCAGCTGGCAACGAACTATACGAGACCTTTTCAGTCCATGGAAATGCCGTAGAATCCCTCAACATTGCGTTCAATTGTTTTCTTGAGAAAACAACGGACACACTTGGCTTCGGAGGGTAGTGTTTGCCATTTTATTTGTCGAACATCCTGAGCGATTGGTTCGTACTTCAGTGATTTGCGTATGCGACCTACCTGCACACATCAACCAATCAGCATGTTGATACGACGAATCCTGCTGCGTGAGACAATTTCAGTGTCGAGCAGTCCACTTATGAAACACACGTATGATGTACACCGAAGATCCAAAACATTGTGACCATGTACCAGGCATAATGTCGATCAAGTAAATCTGCAGGCAGGTGGATGCCAAGTTAATCAGGCAAGTACACATGCATGCCTCAAAAGACTTGAAAATTACATAGTCGTGAAACGTGAATCGAATCCGCAGCTCCCGATGTACGTTCAGGTATCTTACGGTTACACTTCTAAGACAGTCATGTGTACTTGCCATATTAATTTGGCGTCAATTTGCTTGCATATTTATTT
Organism: Macrothele yani; assembly: GCA_039090855.1. NCBI lineage: Eukaryota > Metazoa > Arthropoda > Arachnida > Araneae > Macrothelidae > Macrothele > Macrothele yani. The sequence goes on along the minus strand of CM077032.1, from coordinate 32,179,123 downwards.
AATTATCATTTATTTCTCAAGAGTTATTTCTTCAGAGGACTCGCCTTCTGCTCGCGTGCTGCTAAGATGAAGGATCATATACACTATATTGACAAAATTCATCGGACACCTTGAAGAGAAACACAACATTGCATTTATTGACATATATTAGTACGGTATCAGTCCACCTTTGGCCTTAATGTATGCTGACCTTTCGAGACATGCTTTCGACAAGGTTTTGGAACAGATCTATAGGTATGCGCTTCCGTTCAGTACATAATGCTGCTACTAACTGTTGCTTAGTAGTAGGCCTTGGTTTCAAACTTCATATGCGGCGCTCTAACTCCTTCAATACTTGCTCTATGGGATTAAGATCAGGGCTCTGTGTTGGCCAGTCCACACACGATACGGAATTAACGTCAAACCACGCCGTAACAGTCCTTGCCTTATGGATCGGTGCATTATCCTGCTGGTACTTACAAAGCTCGGTTCCATAGTATTGCCATAGAGTTGGTAGGGCATAATTGTCCAGAGTATCGAGGTAGACGTGCTGGTTAGTTTTTGGATTGAAGGTTTAACGACCTCCGAGAGCAACTCAATGCGCTATAAGCAGTCGCCCGTCCCTAATTTAAGGCCACTAGTTCCAGGCAAGGGAGAGAGTCAGTGCCGTAAGACAAAAACAACATCCATGCCTCACCGATATTTAAACCCGGACCCCCCCCCCCTGAGCGAATGGTCATAAGCCATCTACTGTGCCATCGGGGCGGCGACGTGCTGGTTAACAGGTTCGTCCACGATAACCAATGGGCCGGGACCATGCCACGAGAAACACCCCCACACGAGTACACTGACAGCTCCAAACTTGACCGTAGGAACAGTAAACTGTGGTAAATTGCGTTCCCCCGGTTGCCGCTATACCCACACACGGCCATTTGACTGATGGATCGTGTATCTGGATTCATCAGTCCATAGGACCCGTTTCCATTGATCTAACGTCCACAATAAATGTTTTTTACACCATGCTAAACGACGAGTAGCATTCAGAGTGGAGATGAAAGGCTTATGAGCAGCTGTACGACCAAGGTAACACATGGAGTGAAGTTCTCTGCGAATGGTACGTGTACATACCAAGGTTCCAGCGTTTTTACTAACCTGTACCCTGATGTCTTCTGCAGTTCTCCGTCGATTAGCTGTAACGACTCTCTACAGGCTTCGACTTCCTGTCAGTGATTTTTGTTTTGTCTGCCGGTACGTTTTGCTGCTTCAGGCAAGCCATGTGTCTTCCACTTATTCACTACATCCAAAATAGTTGACTTGGGTATGTTTAAACGCCTCTCGGTTTCTCTTATAGACAACCCACTAATATAACACCCAACAATCTTTCCTTTTTCAAAGTCAGTTTTCTCGTGCCGTGACATTTTCACTCAACTTCACAGTGCGATATGATCGCGGTCAGCTGCAGGCTTGTTTTTATACCGTTTAGAGCTGTGGCGCGCATCTTAACAACGCAGCGGGTCCGTTCATTTGGTTTTAAAGAGGTGTCCGGTAACTTTTTTCAATATAGTGTGTGCTTGGATTTGGACACGGCGGAGCGTTTCATCGAGTCTGGAAACACATCATTAGTTTCTTAGAGGTTCTTCGTTGTAGGTGGTGTAACGTTAACATACCTGAACGTAAATCGGGAGGTGAAGGTTCGATTCCCGTTGCAGGACGATGTAATTTTCAAGTTTTCTGAGGCACGCATGTGCACTTGCCTAATATGACGTTGGTCCTCTACGTGTGCCCACTCTCTTATCCGGAAAGGCTTGAACTCTACAAGATTTTTAAAGGTATCTTTGGTATCTGGTACTAACGCCTTACTTAACAGATCTTTTAACTCTTGCAGGTCGCGTGGTTTAGCTGCCGCAGATCGGATTTTCTGTTGGAACATAAACCACATATGCTCCACTGGATTTCTGTCTAGAAAATTTGGAGGCCACAGCAGTAGGTAGATGCCTTTCATCATGTTAAACGAACCATTGTCGAAAAATCTGGGAGTGTAGCATGCCGCATTAATCCTGCTGAAAGAAAGTACTTCTAGAAGGGAATACCACTGTCATGAAAGGATGTATCTGAGGTGCAATGATGTTTAAGTAAGCGGTAGAAAGCATAGTTTCCTGCACATGAAGGATTGGACCCAGGGTTTCCCAGAACGACATTTCCCAAAGCATCCTCCACCTGTTTGATTTAGTCCTACGGTGTATCCTGGTGCTAACATTTTGAGGTAGTTCAGTGGGTAAGAAAGCACTCTACAATAAAAAAAAATGGAAGTTTGTTTGTTTGTTTGTTTGTTTTTTGAGGTTTAACGACCACCGTGAGCAACGCAATGGGCTATAAGCAGTCGCCCGTCCCTAATTTAGGGTCACTGGTTCCAGGGAAGGGAGAGAGCCAGTGCGGTAAGACAAACACAACATCCATGCCTGACCGGGAATCGAACCCGGACCCCTTACGGACGAATGATCAGAGGCCAGCGCCTTAGACCACTGCGCCACCGGGGCGGCAAAAATGGAAGTGGAGGATAAGATGTCAGTCTGAGGGGGAATAAGAAGTTATTCTACAAAGGATAAGAGAATTAGGCAGTGAGGGAATAAGAATTCAGATTGTAGAGAAACCAGTGAATGGAAGATCGGCCTTTCTTCTGGGAAATCAGTTAGTAAAAGACAGAAGCGTTTCTGAAGGATAATAATTCTTTAATAATATTCTCTGAAGGATATGAATTCAGTAACTAAAAAATAGCGTGACGGGTGCGGGTCAGTAAGGGAACGTATAGGAAGCCCTCCTTTTTGGAAATCAGTCAACGGAAGATAAAAAGTCAGTCTACGAAGGACAAGAAATCAACCTGTAAAGAATAAGAAATCGGTCACAGGGAAATAAAAATTCATTCTGTAAAGAAATGAGTCAGTGGAAGATTGAAAGCCACTCATTCGGAAAACCAGACAATGTGAGGTACGAAATCAATCTGTGAAACATAAGAATCAATGTGTTAACCTGTGAGGAAGTAGTAAGAGGAGGTATACTCTAAAGAAGAAGCCCTTCTTTTCGGAAGTCAGTCACAGGAGGTATATATAAGAGCAGTTCGTGTGGAAACTCATCTAGAGGAGGTATAAGAACATCTTTTTTTGAGAAAGTAAGTCAGGAGGTATAAGACGCTTTCTTTTCAGATATCATCAAACAGAAGTCATCGCTCTTTCCACGTCGATAAGTGAGTCACGGAAAATTTTCCAATGGCCGCCACCGGGAATCGAACCCAGGGTCTTCCAATTACGCGCCGGACATGCTATCACGGCACCACAGCGGCATCGAATTCCTCCAGGCTCACAAACGACTAACTGCCAAACCACATGACAGATTGCTTCTTGGAGCACCACACAATGCAGGGGATTCACTAAGGATGTAAAGAAGCAACTGAACAAATAACTAGGAGGCGAATTAATAATTAATACACACAATTGACGTCGACTAGGAACATGAAACAGAAGTCATCGCTCTTTCCACGTTTATAAGTGGGTCACGGAAAAATTCGCGTCGGCCGCCACCGGGGATCCAACCCAGGACCTTCCAGTTACGCGCCCCACATGCTACTACTGCACCAGAGTGGCCTCGAATTCCCAAACGTGCGGGACTCCAAGAAGCAACCTGCCACGTGGTTTGGCAGTTAGTCATATGTAAGCCTTGGAAAATCGAGGCCGCTGTGGTGCAGTGGTAGAATGTGCGGCGCGTAACTGGAAGACCTGGGTCCGATTCCCGGTGGGGGCCGAAGAGAACTTTTCCGTGACTCACTTATAATCGTGGAAAGAGCGATGACTTCTGTTTGATGTTCCTAGTCTACGTCAGTTATGTGAATTAATAATTCTTTTCGGATGTCAGTCAGAAGAGGTATGTATAAGAAGCCCTTCGTGTGGAAAGTCAGTCAGAAGAGGTATAGGAAGCTGTTGTTTTGGGAAGTCAGTCAGATGAGGTATAAGAAGCCCTTCTTCTTGGAAGTCAATCAAAGAATGTATAGAATTTTTGTCTTTTGGGAAGTTAGTCAGAGAAAGTATTGGAAACTTTTCTAAGACGTCAGTCAATGGAAGTGTTGGATGTACTTATTTGCAGAAGTCAGCCAATTGGGATAAGAAATCAGTGTGTACCAGCCTGTGTGGAAATCAGTCAGAGCAGATACAAGAAGCCCTTCATTTTTTGAAGTTAGTCAATAGAGGTTAAAGAGTCAGTCTGTGAAGGATAAGAAATGTGTTTGTGAAGAGTAAGAAATAAGTCAGAGGGGAATAAACGGTCAGCCTTTGGGGAAGTCAGTTTTTAAGGAGAGAAAAGCGGTCGATGGGGATAAGAAGTCGTTCAATCGGGTAGTCATTCAATCGAGGTATAAGAGATCACTCTGTGGAGGGTAAAAAATCAAAGTTGTACGATATAAAAAATCTGTTCAATGGGGTATCATTCAATGTGGGAATAAATATTTATTTTGGGAAGATAAGAAATTTTTCTGTGGGGATATGAATCCTATCCTTTCCAAACACTCTCCACAAACAACCTAACCGCCATTCGAGAAAAAGAAAAAAATTATATTTTCCTAAAGTGAAATGCATGTCCTAAGACTTAGCAAGAAAATAAAATAAAAGTACGATGTCTTTTATGTAAGTGTAAGAACTTTTTCTCAACGCCTGACAGACTGATTTTTCTCTCGTAATTTATATCATCATTCATTTATCCTGAAAAACCGTCACCTCATTAAACTATCTTTTTGTGTTGCGGAAGGAACGCAGCATTGTTCTTTTAAGAAAACTGCATTTATAAACTGATTAAAATGAAGCAGGCAATACAAAACATCCCCGAGGCGATCAAAAAGCTTTGGAAACTTTGTTAGGAAAGTAAGAATGCCAAAACTGATAAAAATATTTTGACAGCAACTTTTTGAATACCGGAATTTGTTTTAGAAGGAAGGAGGGAAATGACGTAAGACAGAAGAAAATGTTAAGGATTAATTTTAAAGTAGTGTTAGCTTGAAAAAAGTCAAGAAAAGAAAGCGAATGAGGAAAGTGGACGCTTAGACTCGCACAACAGAAAACGTAAATAATTCTTCAGCCGTTTATCGAGCATATTTTGAAGCACTGCAAATACATAAAATTGCTGTCGCCTCGTTGCAGCTTATTTTGGAAATAACTGGAGCTTCCTGGCATCTCAGGGTATGAGCGCCAACGACGCATTGGGAGCGTTGGGAATTTAAATATTGCGGTCCGCTTGTAACGTATACTCTAGATTTAGTTTCTTTTTTATTTTACTATCTCTTGTTATTTTATTTTCCTATGCAAATTATCTTCTCACTTAACGAGATATTGTTTCTCCCGCTGAATTATATGTGGCAACGAGTGTAAGTCATGACGTGGTGGTATGAAGTATATATAGGCGCGCTCAAGTATACCAGAGAGGTTCGTTGTATATATGATAGGTTCTTCTTAATTATTGTTATGCGATTCTACGAAAGTTCGGTCTAACAGTAGTTGTGTTATATTGGAGTGTGTATTGAGTAATACCAGGAGTTTCCCAATAAAAGGTTAAAAGTGAGCACGTTTTCTTAGTTCAATTTATTGTCAGACCTCTGTCTGGCCGTTAAGTCTATTTCATTGAGTGTTTGCGTTCAGGGGATATTGTGTTTACCGCTCTAATAAGGAGCCTTCAAGGTACTAATGTACTAAAACCGAAGTTATATTACTGATATTCAAGATGAGGAACGCTGAGTAAGAATAATTCCATATTCTTGTTATTTATTGCACGTGAGTGTCTTACCTAAACAAACTCTAGCACTTTGATGATTAAGCACACTTTCGCTACGTCAAGTAACCTTTCAAACACCCTAACGGGACTTAACGTAAGCTTTCCTGCACTACACGTTCAGCAGGAGAAATTTACTTCATTATAATTGGCGCCCGAACATTTCTTGAACACGAGGTATTGACACTTATTGACTATGTCTTCATTACCTGAGAAAACTTCACTATTTCCACCTGAATCAAGTTTCGGTGGAGGTGGGGTTATTTTTGACAATTTGCAGGAAGCCTGTGGGTCTACCTTTGATGTCAATGATTTGCAAGTACCCAGGCATTCCTCACAATTTCGTCATTCACCAGCTTCATATCACTCTGAGTCGCGGATCGTACCTGAGGTATTTCAATCCCCTCACGGAGGCAAAATGCTTGCACATTTCGTGCCGTATGAGGGAGCAATTACTTTCAATGGTTTGGAGGGGTCCTAGAAATTTCTCGAGGATTTGGAAGATCATTTCGACTTATACAATATTCCTAAAGATTGCAAAGTGCAAACAGCAGGCACTTGCTTGAAAGATACCGCTAAGACCTGGTATCGGCCGTGGAGAGTATCGAACCCGGATTCTCGTTATGAAAATTTCCGAGCGGAATTTTTAGAAGTCTTTCCTTTCGGCCTCAGTCGAGCTTGCCTTGCACAACAACTTTTTTCTCGTAAGCAAGGACCCACCGATAGCCCTGTTGCGTTTGCTTTAGAAACAACACGCTTGTATAAATTATGGGATCCACATGCCAGTCATGTCGACATGTTGGACACCCTATTGCAACAGCTCGATCCATATCTACAGGATTTTCTTGAGGTCCGACACCCTGCTACTATACAAGAATGCCTTCGCCTCATACGAACGTAAGAGGAGCGACAGGGCAAACATGGACCAACTAAACCTGCTCGGGAACCCCGGGAGGCTTATCACGAAAATCCTCGGCAGCCTAATAGGCCTAATGACTTTCAACACGAGCGTACACAGGTGCAAGTCCAAGCATCATACGTACCACCGCATAGAAGAGTGGTACACCAACCGCTAGTTTCTACACAATTTTCTGGGTACAGTACAAATGCACAGTATGCTCGACCCCGTTCCAATCCGCAGAATTTGGAACATTTTTATGCTAAGGGCAATAATGATTTTTCTGCCCGTGCTGGTTGACGAAATAATAGAAATGGAAATTTCAATTCTGGGTACAGTACAAATGCACAGTATGCTCGACCCCGTTCCAATCCGCAGAATTTGGAACATTTTTATGCTAAGGGCAATAATGATTTTTCTGCCCGTGCTGGTTGACGAAATAATAGAAATGGAAATTTCAACAGAAATGCGGAGTTCCCACAGCAGTTTTCACGAAGTTTTTCTAAGCGTGAAAACTTTACCGATACCAGGCAGGGCCGAGGTTTCAGACCACATGACATTACAACCAGGAATCCTTTAAACTTCCAAAGGAAGTAGACCAAGGGTCGGCTCTGCTTCCTGATACCAAGAATTCTGACCCTGATATAGTATTATTGACTGTCCAAACTCCTCAGTTGCCTGATGTGTTCTTGACAATTGAAGATATTATTGTCGAGACAAAGTTCGACACTGGTTCTGAAATATCAGCCCTAAATACGAAGTTTTGCACTGAAAGTTTTCCTGCAATACACGTCCAGCCTGCGACGCAGTATTTGCAAGGTGCAAATAACGAAATATTCAGTATCACAGGAACTGTTAGATTATCTCTAGGGCTGGGAATGGCTCGGTTTACGCATTCTTTCCTGCTGATAGACGACCTACCTGTTAAATGTCTAATGGTTATAGATTTTATCAATACTTTTAAAGTTACCCTGAATTTCGAACAACATGTTATTTCCTTTCCGGAACCTGTCGAAGTGATTCCTACAGATCCTATACACATAACGAATTTTGAATGAAAGACCGGGTTTATTTTCCGACCAACCTGGTTCCACACAGGTGGTTATCACGTCATTGACACTGATAGTTCGAAACCGATAGCGACGAAAAGTTACCCTTGTGCTCCCCATAAAAAAATGAAATGCAACGTCAAATTTCAGAGATGATTAAAAAGGGCATAATAAGGGAATCAACAAGCGCCTGGGCCGCACCTGCTTTTTTTGTTCCAAAGAAAGACCCAACGAATTTCGTTTCGTGACAGATTTTCGCAAGCTAAACCAAGTCACGAAAGCGATAAATTATCCGCTACCTGTCATGTCGCATATTTTGCATGACCTATCGTCAACTAAATGGATGTCAACCTTGGATTTGGCGAGTGGATATTGGCAGGTTGCGGTACATCCAGACTCCGTAGATAAAACAGGCTTTGTGACTCCTTTTGGGGCTTATCAATACCTACGTATGCCATTTGGACTAGCCTCTGCACCTGCTACTTTCCAAAGGCTTATGGATACGGTTCTCAGACCTGTTCTAGGTCCCCATGTGCATGTATATTTGGATGACATTATTATTACATCCGAGACTTTTGACGAGCACCTTTCTCTGCTCAAACAGGTGTTCCAACTCATATACAATGCTGGCCTGACGTTAAAACCCAGTAAATGCCAGATAGCGAGGGACGAGATTGTATATCTGGGGTTGAAAATCACTCCCCACGGCTTATTTACGGATGATGAAAACATTAGGCCTATAGTTGACTTTCCACGGCCAAAAACAGCCAAAGAACTATCACGCTTTCTGGGAATGACCGGATGGTATCAGCAGTTCGTCCCCGCTTATGCTACAATCTGTGAGCCATTGTATGCTTTGAAACGTAAATACAAGAAGTTCGTTTGGACACCTGAGGCTAACGCAGCGTTTGAAGCACTAAAATCTGCGTTGACTCAGCCTCCTGTATTAGCTTTCCCAGATCATACTAAGGAATTTGATATTTACACTGACGCCTCCAGAGTTGGTCTTGGTTGCGTTTTGTCACAAGCTGGGCATCCAATAGCTTGTGCGTCCCGTACTTTAGCCAAAGCTGAACGCAATTATTCAGCTACGGAACGCGAATGTCTTTCTGTAGTGCATGCTCTTGAAAATTTCAATGTTATCTCAACAAATTGACAGTTAATATAATTACGGATCATTCTGCCCTTCAGTATTTGAATTCTGCTAAGCACCTCTCTAACAGACTTATGAAGTGGGCTCTTAGATTACAAGAGAGCAATATTAAAATTTCGTACCAGCGAGGTCATAAGAATCAATTACCGGATGCATTATCTCGCATCCCGATTAGTGGGGTTCCCCAGAAACTATTCCTGGATGTCAGCCTTTACTTTTAATAGCTGGTATAACATCCAGAGAGCAGATAATGGCAAAATTAGTAAATGATTCAGATTTTGGGGAAATCTGTGATTTTTTGCTTGCGGGTTCACCACAACAAAGTGACCCTTCTCTGGCTGGGAGGTCACAGCATTTTGAAGTCATAGAGGGTCTTCTTTACTATACGAAATCTAGGACAACTAGGACAGAGTTTCGCCCATGTATTCCGCGAACCCTTAGAATGGCCCTTTTAAACGAGTTTCATGACAAACCTATTGCAGGCCATTTAGGTATTCGCAAGACCCGTTGTAAATTACGGGATGTTGCCTATTGGCCTGACATGTACCAAAGTGTGCTCGCATACGTTCAATCATGTCACTTGTGTCAGATTTATAATTACCGTAATGTAAGACCGGCCGGTCACTTGAAATCTAGTTCAAGTTCTCATGTTTTTGACATTATTCCAATAGATTTATTGGGACCTTATCCATTATCAGTTAAAAATAAAGGTCGTTACGTTTTAGTATTAACCGATAATTTCTCTAAATAGGTCGAGGTCTTTCCCATTAAGGCCGCTACGGCAGAAATTATTTGTAATGTATTAATTACTGAAGTATTCTCTAGCTATGGTGCACCTAATCAAGTAGTTTCTGAAAATGGTCCCCAATTTATTTCTGACATTTTTGAAAGAATGTGTGCGAGACTACACATAAAGCCTAAATTCATTTCCCCATATCATTCCCAGAGTAATCCCGTGGAACGAGTAAACCGCACGCTAGTCAAAATGATCGCTACCTTTGTCATGGATCATCACGAGCGGTGGGACGAACATCTTGAGCTTTTTTCGTTCGCCCTCCGCTCGTCTGTTCATGAATCTACTAAGTTTACTACCGCAGAACTTTTTTGGATTGAAAAATTAAGACCCCTTTTGAAAATTTAACGGGGATTATCGACGAACTAAACCAGCGACCAACTCCGCAATCAGTACGAATCATGGCAGAGAAAGCTCGTGTTGCAATGATAGGAGCACAAGCGGCTCAAGCAAGATACTATAATACTAGGCGTAGGGAACCAGATCTTGTCGTTGGAGATCTAACTCTCTTGGAAGCACACTTCCAGTCTTCTGTTTCTCATACTTTAGTAAAGAAATTTGCACCCAGCTACAAAGGTCCATATCGGGTGGCAAATGTGTATGAAAATAACATTATCCTTGAAAAACCTGACAATCAATTTCAATACGTACATGTTGCTCAGTGTCGCAAGTACCATGAACAAAATATAGATTTTATAATCAACCATACTCAACCTTCTGTTCCACAGACTCAAGAGTCTATATCACACGATCAACCTCCAGAAATTTTGGACGAACCGACAAACCTTTTTGAAGAATCTCCAGTGATTTTTTCTTCACCCTCCTCCACAAGACTGGCTTCCAAGAACGCAACCTGATTCTACCATAAGACGAAGGCTCGAATCAGTTCTTCAAATTCTAGTATCATTCCCTTCCCTCCAACCATTTCCGAGACTATTGCTGCACCATTCCCTAATAACTCTGCACCAACACAAGCTCCTACTTCCTTGAATGCCTCGTCAGATAGTATTCTAATAGGCAGAAATAAACATCGCCCTGCACGACCACTAACTTACAGCAGCGACACAGAGTCGTCACATATTCCTGATTTATCAGATATAGACAATAATTTGACGATTCCTAAACGTCAGACACATATTACAAACCGTCCAGCAACACCAAAAGCTGGTCGAAAACACAACTTGTCTCCCCAATCTGCTTCGCCGCAACAGCGATGAAGGCAGACATCCTTGCATCCGACCGGGTTTCGCCCCTGGAACTTACGCTCAGGGCAAACAGGGCCGATGCCTACTTCTACTGTCATGCCAAACAGTGGAAAGCGAAAACAAGCGATGTAGCCGGAGCCACGCCTCTTCAAAAGAATGCTGGAAGGACAACACGGGCCCCAGCACAAAGGGACAACATATCGAAAGTCTGGGGGAGCCCGCTCCTGTCAGACGCAGGGAATTCCTGACCGACAGACTTCAGCCGTTCCTGACCGTTCCTGTCAGACGCAGGGAATTCCTGACCGACAGACTTCAGAATTTCTTGACCGTCAGACTACAGATGTTCCAGATCCATTCAAGTCGCAGAAAAGATCGGCGCCACCAGAATTTACCAGTCCGATTAGGCCTGGTAAAAGATATCGTACTAGGGTTTTTTATGCGTCCTCGAGATAAGTAAGTTCTCGTGGACAGGTTATTTTCTCATTATGTTGTTTTTCCTGCACGACCAGTTGGCGTGAGGGAATTTTTTTTTTTTTTTTCGTGTGGACCTACGCATTCTTTTTGTGTATATATGTAGTTTTATATATATATATATATTCTATGTCCTTCCACTAATCCAAATTTTTTTTATATATGTGTGTTAGGGGTAAAATAGAGAAAATTGTTACTGTTAGGCAGCTACAGGCAAACTTCGCTGCTGATACAGTTGGTTTATAATCAACGATGAATATATAGAGTTGAAAAATGAGGAAGTCAAATGAAATCAAAAAAGTGATTCCTGCCAGGCAGAATAAAAATAAGGTATGCCGATGCAGGTTTGTTCTGCACACGTATAAAAATTTTTCCTGCTTCACAGACAATAGCTGCGGACACAAGTTTACTGAATTTGTTAAGCCAAGCTTGATGTTGTAAATACTGCTGCCACAAAAAAAAGTAGTGCGATAAACGTCAGTCAGCGAACTGTAAGACTACACTCAAAATTTGATAGGTTTTTCGAAAAAAAAAATATTAAGGGGGAGATGATGTAACGTATACTCTAGATTCAGTTTCTTTTTTATTTTACTATCTCTTGTTATTTTATTTTCCTATGCAAATTATCTTCTGACTTAACGAGATATTGTTTCTCCCGCTGAATTATATGTGGCAACGAGTGTAAGTCATGACGTGGTGGTGGTAAGCAGTATATATAGGCGCGCTCAAGTATACCAGAGAGGTTCGTTGTATATATTATAGGTTCTTCCTAATTATTGTTATGCAATTCTACGAAAGTTCGGTCTAACAGTAGTTGTGTTATATTGGAGTGTGTATTGAGTAATACCAGGAGTTTCTCAATAAAAGGTTAAAAGTGAGTACGTTTTCTTAGTTCATTTTATTGTCAGACCTCTGTCTGGCCGTTAAGTCAATTTCATTGAGTGTTTGCGTTCAGGGGATATTGTGTTTACCGCTCTAATAATGAGCCTTCAAGGTACTAATGTACTAAAACCGAAGTTATATTACTGATATTCAAGATGAGGAACGCTGAGTAAGAATAATTCCATATTCTTGGTATTTATTGCACGTGAGTGTCTTACCTAAACAAACTCTAGCACTTTGATGATTAAGCACACTTTAGCTACGTCACGTAACCTTTCAAACACCCTAACGGGACTTAACGTAAGCTTTCCTGCACTACACGTTCAGCAGGAGAAATTTACTTCATTATACGCTATAAAAACACATATACCTATAGGGAAACATCTCATAGGTTCTCTCATGAAAAAAATTCTTTGAGATTCTGAATGAAAGAAAAAAGTGAACCAATTACTTCCAAATGTGTTCCAAAATTATTCATAGATAAAATATCAATTCCGAGTACAAGATAGACCACGAGATTTTGATGTAACAAAGTACAAACATTTCATTGATATGGTTTCATATTCCACATTGTAACTAACCAATAAAAAACTACCACTTGCCCAGTTTTGATTTAGTATCGAAGAAAAATATTCACATCTGAAGAGGATATTAAAATACTCCTCCCCTTCTCAGTCTACATACCTACACAACCAGCGACGCTTAATGCACGTCTATATTACATATACCTGGTGCAGTAGACGTCATGGATAAAATATAGACGTCCAGTGGACGTCTATGTAAAAACATCCATTAGACATCACGTATAGATGTCCAGTGGACGTCATTATAATAGACGAATTCTTGAGATACCACATCTGGACATCCATTGGATATCATTCATAGGACATCTAATGGACGTCTTTATGGATGAATTGTGGAGCTATTCGCGCATGCGCACTTTAAATATCAATAAAGTACGAGACTATTGAGCCAAGCGGAAAAGAAATTTGAAGTTCATAAAAGTTTGAAGTTGTTCACTTGTTAGCATTTAGTCAGGTGATATCTTTTTTGTTTTCGTTTATTTTTTTTTCTAAGTGTATTTGTGGCCGTGTTTAAATTTAGCAGGAAGCAGTTCTGTACAACCTTGTTGAATGCTCTGATAAGACTTCTAACAAATTCAAATCTTATAAGAATTTCATACATTATCAAGGTGATCGTAGCCTTGGTGTGCAATCTATAAATGCCAATTTTTTTAATACTCATGTATGTAAACAGTAAAAAATGTTCTGAAATTCACGAACCCTTTTTTGTGATTCCTTTCTTAAATTAACAAAGCATATTTCAGATGGAATGAGGGGGTGGCTGAATTTCACGAATTTTTCCTACGCCAAGCAAATTCTGAATTTTTAGAAAACTTTGTGAAATTCCTTTCTTATTTTTACGGAAAAATGTCGTTACTAAGAGGTGTTTACGGACAATTCTGAAATTTCAGAAACTCTTCAGCAATTATTTTCGTATATTAACAGAAAATTCTGTTATCACATTTTCCGTATCCACATGATGTAAAAACTTCCAGTAATAGGAACGATTCACGGGAATACTAGAAGTCTGATTAACTACTAAATTAATTGTATGATGTTTATATATGTCTGTAGGTCCCTTAAAACGAAAGTTATTATAGCTATCAGGAGTAAATTTAATACTTAAGAGGTTTATGAAATACTATAAAGCAGTGGCTTCGCCCTTTTCTTAAAGAAAATGGAAGCCATTGTCACTTTAAAAAGATCTCGAGTTCCAAAGCATTCTGTTATTTCGAAAAAAAATCATGATGAAAATAATATGTAAGTTGTAATAAATCCTCCTACAGAAAAAATTATTTATTACAAACATATTCAGAAAAATAATAAGGTCCAAAATAAAATAAGATGACTAACTCACCCTCATTAATAACAACTAAATAAATAAATAAGCATCGTGAAATTAGTGTTATACCTTGCATGCGATCGGTATTAACAGGAACTTGTGGCTCCGTGGTAAGACACCCGCTCTTCACAATCACAAGGTCGCTGGTTCAAATTCAGCTGGGTTGAGTAAGGGAAATTTCGTTGTGGCACGCTGGAAGGGGGAGTTTCACGCGACTTTATTTATTTAATTTTTACAGTGTAGCACACATGACGTGCGAAGGACGCATTTCGATACACGTCCATTTAGCGTCTATATGTTACATCCAGTAAATGTAGATTAAACGCAATCGGTTAAGACTTTGGACAGTCATTGGATATCCCGATTACGTAGATTAAACGTAATCTGGATTTTCATGGGGGACATGAAATGAGCATGGTGGAAGTCTAATGGACGTCTATTAGATGTGACTGTGTTGTGTACGTGAGGTTGGTGTAATGCCGAATCCATTCTTAGGTTGACATGGAGTATACAGCGTTGCGAGCTTCAGGGAGAACACTTTGTTAGCGGGGTTATTACAAGCGACGGAATATGAGCTAAATCCTATAAACCGGAGCTGAAATTGCATCCCATCCCAATAAACACCGCAAGAGCCTAGGAAACTGAAGATGTTAAAGATTGTTGCATATGGCGTCGAAAGCGTTCTTTTGTCCCATACTGTCTCACAGGCGCACATGAAACGCTTCTAACTATCATCCCTACCTTGAGCATCTCCTACGTCCAGCACTTATTATTTGAATTTAGAATTTCATGTGTTGTCGGAAATTATCTCCTTATCTTTACAGTAGTCTGGAAGAGTCAGTTCAAACACAACTACACAATATGAATTTTATGCCTTTATTATTTTGTATTATAATAAACTCATTCTTTAATGGTCAGCTTACAAAGGGATGGTTTTCTACGTGATAGCATCACACAAAGAGAGATAAAATTGCAGCTACGTCAAATTATATGTTCAAAGTGACTTCCAATGTTCTGCAGATACGGCTTGAATCATGAAATCAGTGCTTTTTATGTTATTATTCTGCAAATCAGCTTGAATTTTGAGATTAGTGCTTTAGGTGTATCTGAATATGCAATTCTAGAGGACAAACTACAGTTTTCTGAACGTACTCATTTATGCATTTCTTCCTTTATACGCAATTCGTTCGAATAAATAATGGTTTTTAAATGACCCCCCAGAAAATAATCTAATGCTGTCAAAACTGGAGGTCTCGGAAGGCAGTTTTGAGGCCCAAGGATCGATTGTTAATATACCGAATCATAAGACGCGGCATTTTGCTGAAACCACAGGTTTTCATTTGCATGCTGACAGCATCGTTTTGCCTTTTGAGCCTCTATTCTTATACATTTTTAATGAAAAATTTCTTCAATAATGCAGTGTGTCTTTTTTGCGGTTACTGCTGGATTTTTTGAGCTGAAGGAAATTTAAATTTCCTGTTAACGTTGATACCCCGCCATTTTGTGACACTTTGGCGAATTTCGATTCTGATTTCGACAATCACAATAAGGTCTTTGACATAACGTTTATAAAGAACGTTATGCCAAAGCTCTTGATTTTCAACGGAGATATTCATTTTTTTACCTTCTCCTCCCCTCAGTCGGAGAGGGAATGAACATTCCGCAGGCGCTAATAGTCTCTGTTCACTGATTTCAGTTACTTTTTGTTGCATCGCAATATCTACATTAGGTCAAAAGATATTTCATTCTAATGAATCATGGGACACCCTCTATATATATTTCTTTTGATTTTTATGACGCATAAACTACGTACTGTCTTGCATAAGCATGTCATTTTCTTCCGCAGAACGTGGTTTTTCTTCTTCCTTTGCTTCAAGGTATAACGACCAATATGAGCAACTTTAAAGGCCATAAGAAGTTCCTGGTCCCTAATTTAGAGCTCTTTGTTCCAGAGGAGAGAGAATGCGAGTGCCGTAAGGTGGCAAACATAGCACCCTTGTCTCCCCCGAGGCTTGTACTGGGGTCTACTACACTGCCGGAAAGAGAGAAAAAATACCCAGAAGGAATGACGGTACGAACGTCATATTATAATGGGTCTGGTTCATTTGTCCGACGTTTACTTCACCGAAGGGTCACTTGACCGAAAATCACTTCACCGGAAGACCACTTGATCAAAACGTTCATTTCACTGAAAGGTCTCCTTACCTAAAAGTTCATTTCATCGAAAGGTCATTTCACCGAAGGATCAGTTTATCGAAAACTTTGGATTTTATTACAGGATCTGTTGAAGCATGTTGCAAGTTCGGAAGACAGACCGCCGAAACGTTAGAGGATCATACTCAAATTGCACTTTTGATTTCTCCGTATCACATAGAACGCAAAGATTTAGTTTTAAGACAACATTTTTTTACATAAAAGTCATGTTCAGTGCTCATGTTCATAAGGTTTACACAAAGAGAAAAGTTAATAATGTTGTACAATTTTTCAGGCAAAAAGAATCAATTTTAGGTCCCTTAGGCCTTTTTAACTCAATTTTAATCGTACGAAATCATGTTCATAAGGTTTACATCAAAAGTCAAGTTAATAATGTTGCATATTTTTTCAGGCAAAAAGAATCAAGTTTAAGGCTCTATGCCTCGGCATAGGCCTTTTTAGCAAATTTTAAACGTCCGTGCTCATATTCATAAAAAATTACTTTATATTTTATGTAATGCTTATGAATATGAGTAGGGTTAAAAACTGTTAAAATGTCCTGCATCTAAGCCTACGGTCAACAAATTAATGTTTGTGGTTGAGTAAAAGTGGAACATTATTTACTTGATTCACTATGTAACTCTTATGAATATGAGCTGGGAGGATTAAAATTCGACAAAAAGGTACAGATCTAGGCCTTATAATTAATGTTATACAGATTTGTATTTTGAAAAACCTACTCATGGAGAGGTGTTTCATAGAAATAAAAAGTGTATTTTTTATAGAATTCGATAATGTTTAGGTGGCAAGTTTTTCGAAAACCTGCGCCACATTCCAACACATCTCTAACAACAAAATTATAAGATTTTGATAAACTGACCATTCGGTGAAATGATCTTTCGATAAATGAACTTTTAGGTGAAGTGAAATTACGGTGAAATGAACTTTTCGGTAAATGAACTTTTAGGTGAAGTGACCTTTCGGTGAAATGAACTTTTCGGTAAATGAACTTTTAGGTGAAGTGACCTTTCGGTGAAATGTACCTTTCGATCCAGTGATTCTCGGCGAAGTGATTTTCGGTCAAGTAACCTTTCGATCAAGTGAACGATACCGTATTGTAATATGTTAATTGTTAAGGGCAGCAGAAACTGTGATCCAAGTTGGAATGTCATTGGATGACATTCAGAAACTGTGATCCAAGTTGGAATGTCATTGGATGACATAATGACGTCACTGCGGATGACAACACGCAAATGGACGTAGCGCATATTAAAAGACTAGGCGCAGAGCTAATTCATTCTTCTGGTGTCGTGTTGTACAATGTTTGTTGAAGAAACTATCATGCATAGACGACGCAGGCGCAAAACATTTGTTCAGTTATCGGACTTCGAGCGAGGCCGTATGATGGGTCTGCGGATAGGTGGTTGGTCCTTCCCACAAATTGCGGATCTAGTGGTACGAGAGGTATCAGCTGTGGTAAGATGGAGATTTTCCGTATCTTACTTTTTAAGACAACCTCTGATTTTCTGATCCCGTATAATACCACGAGATCACAATTAAAAAGAAGGTGTTTAGAGACCTGTAGAGAAACATCTAAGGGAAGGAACGCATCCAGACTTGGTAAGAATGTGTTTACGAACCTACTATGACGAAGTAAATTTCTCCATCATTTTTATGCCAGGGGCGGAATTCGAACCCACAACTCTCGCCTCCGGAGCTCTGAGTGCTATCCACTATACTACACTGACATGCACTCTCACTGCTATCTGCCTTTATCTCATGTGCGTCATGCAGGACAGGCACGTCCCACTACGTTCGCTTTTTATGAGAAACGTAGTTCGTTCTGTTGCCACCAGATAATTTATGGGACTACAATCGTCGGAAAAGTGTACAGTGGTGATCACAATGCAAGTGAAGGTGTTCTCAATCCTGAACCGATATCGAAGGGAAGCAACCTCACAATATATAACTGCTCCCAGGAACGTGCGCTCTCTCTGTGGGAAAACACAAAATAACCACACATGTGGCAAGGTACAGTAGTTACAGAAAACACTAAAAAGCTAACAGCAAAGTGTGATTACATTTTAATTTGGTATAGGCTACAGATATGGTTCCATGGGCCCTCCATTTTTTTTTATTTCGGGGTTTAAGAACAGCCGCGAACAACTCGATGGGCGTCCCGTATTTTGAGTACTGGTTTCAGCAATGGGAGAGAGCCAGTATCGTAAGACAAACACACCATACGTTCTTTACCAGGGTTCGAACCCGAAACCTTCTCGGATGAATTATCAAAAGCTTGCATTTAGACTACGCGGCTCCTGGGCGGCCAATGGGTCTTCCATTCAAATGTTCTAAACACTTCATGCGTTGAATGACGTTCTTCGCAGTGGAACACAGGTGGTCCGCATTAATTTGTTTCCAATGATGTGTTATTCAGTTTTTCAAGACTGTCTAATAGGGAGCATAGCTCTGATAACTCTTTGTGTCACAACAAAGAAAAATTACAGGGGTTGAGTTCAGGAGAACGAGGTGGCCATGCTGTGGGAAATGCAAGAATAATCACTCGACTGTAAAAATTTGGAAGACGTGAATCCGTTTATTGGTGCAAATATGACATGGATAAATAAGTCAGACTATAACGAAGTGAATTTCTCCGTGATTATTGTCCACGCCGGGGCTCGAATCCGGGTTTCCTCATCCCGGAATAAGTCACTCTACCAATTGAGCTACGCGGACGTTCGTTATCGCTGCTATCTGCCTTTATGTCGTGTGCCTCCTGCAGAGCAGGCACGTCACATCTCCCCCTCCCCACCGAAAGAGGGCCGGGGGCATGGCCCACGGGTCAGCCGTGACCATGAATTGTTGCAGGCAGCCATCAGCTGTAGAACGTGCACTTGAGAACTCCCAGTCAATCTGGTGTGTGGAATGCAACGTCACACACATTTATTTTTCGAAGCGCTGGAGAAGGGATTCTCTGATTTTTCCTATCTCGCGGTGTGGAAAGAACATCACACCATTGCGAGATCTTGAACGGCCGAGTCATCCGGAAAGTTCGGGCGCCATTATAACGAAGTAAATTTCTCCGTCATTTTTGTACACGACGGGGCTCGAACCCGGGCCCCTCATTCCGGAATAAGTCGCTCTACCAAATGAGCTACGCGGACGTTAGTTATCGCTGCTATCTGCCTTTATGTCGTGTGCGTCCTGCTGGGCAGGCAGGTCACAAGATACTATCCGAAAAGTTGAAAATTTCGTCAGATAGCGTATAAACTTGAAATTTCTGCAGGATAGCGCCCATCCACCGTCATGTGATCAAGAAATGTCAGAGAAAGCGTCCGTCGCGTTTGCGTATACCATGAAACAACTGTTGAGTGTGGGTGATCTTGTAAGGATAAAATTGCAACATTTGGGACAAAATCATGCATTCAGTTCACGTGATATTGCTCGTGCACTTCTTGAACCTGATGTGCTACCCATTCCGTGCTCCACCAAAGCAGCAGCAATTCTTCCGCCGCTTGAGGGGTAGTCGGTTTGCGCCTTTGTCCCTAATAACTACTGAACATCCGATGTCCCCGAACCATTCAGTCATTTTTCGCTAGTTTGTAACGGACATTGGTTCACTTCTCGTTGTCTTCAGTCGCCGGAACTCTCGATATGCAGCAGTTGCATTACCACTGATTTTATTACAAAGTGTGACAAATAATGTACGTTCAGGTAAGACGAGAGCCACAAAGGAAGCTCTTCACTCTGACAGAGGTCCAACTCTCGTGTTTATGACAGCGCCTAGTGGTCGGACATGAAAATACGATGGCGTCTGGCACGTGATACGATACCAATGGCTATATAAGTAGCACCATAGAGAGAGTTGTAAACTCTTGGGCCGCGCATGGTCTGGTGGTCAGCGTTGTGACTGCCACGTAAGAATCTCAGGTTCGACCCAAAGCAGGTGCGAACACTCGAACCACTAAATATCCACAGTGCGTCGGATGGGCACGTTAAGCCGTCGTGCCCAGAGTACTTACCAGCTTCCCTGTTATGAATAAGGACGTCTTCCTCCCTCTTTCTACTTCACTTTTGTGTCAGTTTCCTGTTGGGAACTCTAGGCCAAATCTCCTAGCTTCCTATTTCTAAGGGTTGCTTAAGACCTGGGGTCAGAAATCCCTTCCTAAAATCCTCTAGATAATCCAATCTGAGTTGTAAAGTCTTGAAAACCGCCCCGGTGGCGCAGTGGTCTAAGCGATGGCCTCTGATCAATTGTCCGAAAGGGGTCCGGGTTCGAATCCCGGTGAGGCATGGATGTTGTGTTTGTCTTACGGGACTGGCTCTCTCCCTTCCCTGGAACCAGTGACCCTAAATTAGGGACGGGCGACTGCTGATCTGCCTTTATTGAGTTGCTCACGGTGGTCGTTAAACCTTATATCAAAAAAAAAAAAAAAAATCTTGAAGAAAGAAAAGGCAGACGGTTATCGTTCGGCGTTTTAGTTCCATGTCCGTCCATTGGCGCGCTGTTGTATTGAGATCTACGGGGCCAAGTTGTTGCCATGAGTCTCTATGGAAGATTTACCTCTGAGTCTCCTGCTCTGTGGCAAGAGCCACAGCGCGTACCACTTGGGCGAAGGGCGTATATATGGACGAATCGTCTACCACTTGGACGAATCATCTTTATATTCATGAAAATGTCGGTGAACGTCTTGTGGCTTTTGCAGAGCTACATATCCTCTGGTGGGACAAAATGAAACGATTTTTTTTCATAAGACGAGCCAGATAATATACAGTCGAGGCGCGTCTTCTTTTGCTCTGTTGTTTTGGGTTGGAGCTGTTGTCCTCCCAATTTGTTTCGTGTCCCTTTTTCATTGAGTGTGCTCGTGAATGTGTGATGATACCAACTACTGCTTTTGGATAGAATTAGTCATCTGTGTGCTTCTGCAGGCGCGTTTGAATTCTTCATATTCGTCGCCTTCAGAGGGACTGACTGGCTGCCATTGATTTTCGATCACGCCTCCTGTTCACGGAGTCTCCTTTGTTCTCGGGAACTTGTTGCCTTGAGAGTCTTCTGTACCGCTCGTTCCCTGCTATAACTGGTTTGCTGTTGACTGCCGTTGTGGGCTACCGTTCTTGGCTAAGTGACGGCTCGCCGAGTATTTTGGGAGCTCTCCTGTTAATTTACAATCTTGCCCCCACCCCCGCACTTTTTTCCCCTTCCCGCTGCTGGATCCTGTGAAGACTAATCCTTCTGGCTTCGTAATGGGTGAACAATGCAAGGTATGTTGTGAAAATGTTAATATAACTACTGGTCTTCAGTGCAGTAATAAATGCAATGGTTATTTCCACTCAGGCTGTGCTGGATTCTCGAAAGTGCAATTTGGAAAGATAAGCAAAACAGCAAAAAAGAAGTGGATTTGTGCCAATTGTAAACTGCTCCCTGAATCATCGTGCCCTAATGTATCACAGACTACTAGTGAATCTTCTAGATTAAACGCATCTGACCACCTGTTGGGTGGAATCAGTGCAAATTCGGAAAATTCCGAATTGATTGCTGCCATTCTCGCTCTCCACGAAAGTGTAAAGTTTATGAGTGACAAGTATGATGACATTCTCATTAAGCTAAATGACATCCATAAAGTCAATAATGATCTAAGATCAAATAATCAAGAATTACGAAAAGAAGTGATGATTCTGCAGAATAGATTGGAAGAAACTGATCAATATCTCCGGCGTGAAAACCTTGAAATCAAAGGTGTGCCATATGAACAAGGATCTAGCGCTGATGACATTATTTGTGAAGTGGCTAGTAAGGTGGGTGTTGATTTAGACATCATTCAGGAGACGCATGCAGTCCACTGGGTGCCCACTCCTGGAAACCCATCACGAAAAAATATCATTGTGAGATTTGTCAATCGAAGAAAGCGTGATGCTTTCTTCATGGCTGCAAAAAATTTCAGGAAAAAACATGGAAACTTTACAGCCCGTGCCATTGGTTTTAATAACGACAGTCCAATCTATGTAAATGATCATCTTTGCCCTGCCAGTAAACGTCTTCTTGGACTAGTGCAAACAAGGAAAAGAGAATGTGGGTGGAATTTCGTGTGGACGGATCGAAACGGTAGGATCTTTGCCCGCAAAGATAAGGACTCGCCTGCACTGCACATTCAGTCTATTAGTGCCACGGAAAAAATTAACTAGGCATTACAATGACATTCACCCTCCATCTGCTCTGATTAATGGCTGGCCCGGAACAAATATATGACCCTTATCTGGATTATTACCATCCGTACTGTACTTGTGAAAAGGTATGTTCATATGATCTCTCTGATGAAATCGACAAAGTTGGTATGTCACTCTTACATATCAATATTCAAAGCATTAACTCTAAATTTGATAAGCTTCAAATTTTTCTATCACAATTGAATCATGATTTTTCTGTAATTGCACTTAGCGAAACTCATTTAATTGATGAGAAACAAAAGGAGTTTTCTAATCTCAGTAACTATAATTTTGAATGCGAAGTTAGAAATCGGAATAATTCATTACTGAATATAAGGGGTTCTGGTGGAGTAGGCCTATACCTGGTCTCACATCACCTACTTTATTCGTGATGACTTGAATACTATGTCCGTTGTTCTTGATTCCTGTGAAATGCTTTAGATTAAAATCAAAAGTCTCAAGTCCAAAAACTTAATTATTGGCGTTATCTACAGATTGCCCAGTAGTGATCGAAAAACCTTTTGTGAATGCTTTGACAATATCTTAAACAAAATAAATAACGAAAATAAAAATTGCATTTTTCTGGGAGATATTAATATTAACATTAACAACCTATCTCTAAGTGAAATCTATCTTAATATGCTATCAGGCAATTTTTTTCAGATGTGCATTTCTTTACCAACTCGTGGTGCCAATATTCTAGACCATATTGGTACTAACTTACTTAATACTGCTTTAAAGTCCGGAGTGATTGATTTTAGTATTAGTGATCACAACCCAGTCTTCATTCATGTTCCAGTTTTTACAAATTACCATTCCTCAATTAACCACAAAACAATCTCCTATTGTGACTACACCACGTTAGCTGACCTAGTCTCAAATTTTGACTGGGACAAGTCGGGTATCTTCAATACAACTTGTCCAACTATAGCTACCGAAATTTTGCAAGGCATTTTGAATGATTTCCTTGAGATCACAACAGTTCACAAGGTAGTTAACACTAAATATGACATTAAGATCCAACCATGGATGACCAATGGAATCATTAGATCAATCAAAAAAAAGGATAAGCTTCGTAAAAAAAGTAGAAAGAATCCTTATAACAGTCACTTACGTGATAAGTATAAAAAGTATAATTATGCCCTAAGAAATGTTATTCAGCATGCGAAAGTTGCTCATTACAACATCGCTATTTCAGATGCAGGAAATAACTCATATCAAAAATGGAAAATAATCAAATCAGCAATTAACAAACGATCCTGTGCTACTGAAACTCCGCTGACGTTAAAAGGAAATTCTGGTAATTTTATTGTTGATTCAAAATCAGTCGCTGATGAATTCAACAAATACTTCATTAACATAGGTCATGATTTAGCATCTCATCAAAACTTGCCCACAAATACTAAAGGTTATGATTCTTTATCCAAAATTAAGGAAGTTCCTTTTTCAATGTCTCTACGCCCTTTGGATGATACTGAAACCTATAATATTATCACTTCATTGTCCCTAAAAAGAAGTGCTGGTTCAGACAATATTAATAGCAGAGTCATAAAAGACCCGATCTCTATTTTAGTACCACTTATAACACATATTATTAATCTGAGTTTTTATTCAGGTCAGTTTCCTGACAGTGTGAAGATCGCTAAGGTTATTCCTATTTTTAAAAAATAAGATAGGGAATCTACCTGTAATTACAGACCGATATCTTTGTTACCCGTTTTGAGTAAGATTTTTGAAAGGTCTATTCACAGCAGAATGGTTGATATTTTACACACCCATGGTATGCTCTCTTTGGAACAGTTTGGTTTCCAAAGAAACAGATCTACTGAAATGGCTGTTGCTAAGTTGTCAAACTTCATTTCCGAAGCACTAGATGACAGTAATTATACTATTTGTGTTTTTATTGATTTCCAAAAAGCTTTCGACATGGTAAATCACGACATTCTGTTAAATAAATTACCCAAATACGGTTTTCGTGGCAAAATTCTTTCCCTCTTAATGAGCTACCTCTCTCATCGCAAACAGTATGTCACTGTAAATAAAATAAACTCCGATCTACTTAATATTTCATGCGGAGTGCCTCAAGGTTCGGTATTGGGACCGTTACTGTTCCTGTTATATATTAATGACCTTCCTCTGTGCCTACCATCAACTCATGCTTTGCTATACGCTGATGACACTGTCATTTTTCGAAAATGTAATGATTTGCATAAGTTACAGATAATGATCAATAATGATCTATCAAATTTATCTCATTGGTTATGCTCTAACAAATTATCACTTAATATTCTAAAAACCAACGCCGTATATTTCCGAAACGTTCATAAAAGAGAGGACACAAATAAATTTCCAGTCAGGATTAATGATCTCCCCCTTAAAATTGTGGACAAAGTTCAGTATCTTGGTGTTTGGTTTGATGAATTCTTTAACTGGAATACGCATGTTCAGTGTGTTTTAAAAAAAGTTTCCTTACAGGTTGGCCTGCTTGGTAAAATTAAACATCTGTTCCCTATCAATGTCCTAAAAACATTTTACTATGCTTTTATTTATTCCCAACTCTCCTATTGTCTGGAATCCTGGTATTCAAATATAAGTGCAAACAATAAGTTATGCTTGCTCAAATTACAGAAGAAATCTGTTCGCTATCTGCTGAACACAGATTACATGTCTCATTCAAAACCATTATTTCTAAAACTAAATATTCTAAAAATTCATGAAATTTTTACCTTGAAACTAGGTATCATGTTTTTTAAAATAATGCATCTTAAACTGCCTATTTTTCAATCTGACATCAAATATCTGGATTATTCTATCTTCACCAGATCTGTTGCTAACAACAAATTATGTCAGCCGTGTGTTAGACTCAATTATGGTCTAAATAACATACTGTATAAAGCCGTTATCCTATGGAATAATCTCCCAGAGAGCATCAGATCCCTGGAAAATATCAAAAAGTTTTCCTTGTCTCTACGAAATTACATTGTAAATCACCCTGATCTCCATAACGAATTTCAACCCAATCATTAAATTGTAGCTCCAAGCATGCTGCTAACAATGATGCTTCTGTTATAACCATCTTACTTGCTTTCATGTATGCCATATGTTTTATTATTTTTTTTACATCGGATAGGGGGAATCGCCTCTTACAACCAATGTGTTCAGATTCCTCCTGGTGTATTGCAATTTCATATAACTGTAAGATTTAAATGTGTGCAATAAATAATTGTATTGTATTGTAAACCGCGTACGCATGTTCGTGAATGTTCCTACAAGGTTTGATTGTGGATTGTCCCATAGACGTTTTGGTACTGGACACCTCTTTTTTAAGTGTAACAACCTGGCACGTTTCATATTTTTTGTCAAAAAACGTGTTATTACGGCTGAGATACTGATTTTATTAAGCTTATTTTGCACTTTTAAACAATACTCTAAAACATGAATGGAATACGGATTACACCATGCAATACAAATTTTGAAGATGACAATCCGTTTTTTGGTGTAAATATAACAAGGAGGGTAAGTCAGATGATATCCGAAAACTTTAAAATTATCTGGCTTACCGTCCTTGTCATATTTACACCAAAAAACGGATTATCTTCAAAATTTGTATTGTATGGTGTAATCCCGTATTCCATTCATGATTTATCTGCTCCTCCGGGTAATCACGGGATAGGATTCTTAAACTTCCAGATTCGCGAAAACATGAATGCCGGTTGCTTCGACTAGCGAATCCTGTGATTGTTATATTCAAATTAATCGAAAACTTGAGACTTGTTCGTTCTGGTTGGTGTAGTGGTTAGCATACCCAGGCGCTATCTGGGAGACGCTGATTCAATTCCGCATAACGACGAAAGTTTCAAGTTTTCGGATATTTATCTGACTTACCATCCTTGTTATATTTACATCAAAAAACGGATTGTCATCTTTAAAAGACTGTAAACATTAATGCGTAAAACACATTAATCTCTTATTAAGGTTCGAAAGATTTAAAAACGAACCTTGATTATTTACTTGACGCGGGTGAATTTATCAAAATAGACGATATGCCACCAGTGTACAAGAAATAAATGTTGCAGTGAATAATTTTTGGTAACGCTACTACCTTTGTGCCACTTAAAACTAATTACTTAAATTGATCTCATATTAGATAGATAGTCCATAAGGAAAAGCTCTTTACCATAAGATCTGCCCAACCAATTTGTAAAATCCGAAGACACCAATTAATGAGACCTTTAAACCATGGAAACCATAAATTTTAATCAGTGTTGCACGTGACATCAGTTTTCTTGTTGAGGTATGACAAGAAGTTGCATACTCAATCAATTACGCTGCGACAAAAAAACACTTACCTGCGATAAAGATACGGAAGAACTTCGTTCTCGTACTAAATCTATTGACAGTGAAGTGTCCCGACCTTAATGTAGAAAGGCAGGCATAAATTTCCTCTACTTCATCTTTGTTTGTTCTTAGCGTCCTCCGTGACAGAATTTGCATGACAACGAAGTCCTTGTCACGTTTCGTTAGGCTAAATGGCGTGAGAAATCCTCCCCGCGTCGGAATTGAACGTTGCCATGACAACAACCCATTTCCACTTTCACGCAGCCTGAGGAGATTCGACGATCAGATGAACTTGTTTCAAGGACAGTAGACTTTGCTGTAAAGTCCAGCAAGCGAAAATGGTGTCAGAATTCAGAATTTCAATAAAAACGTCGTGCAATATATAAAGCGATGCTTTTTTCAGCGGCGCAACACTGTTTCAACTTTTTTACTACCATTTAACGGCGAAAAAGGACTACTAGAAAATAAAATAATTAACTGCGAAGATCGTGTTTTCAGGAATTGCCTCAAAGTACAAAAGCTTTAAAAGAATTGCAGGACTGCCTTAATTTAAATCCCTCCTAGTATGGAAATTCCAAGAAAAGACGCATATGGATTCATTTGCTTCTGTCTTTTAGGGAAAGCATCCGTCATTCACTTTCTTAGTAAAATCTCTCTGTTCCTGAATATTCTACTTCGACTCCTGTTTAAACACTTGTGGAATAATAAACAATTTAGTAAAATCATGCAATGCATTCATTATGATAGGCTTTCCAACATACCAGAAATCATTACTCAAGTTATGAAGATAATGGCTGTGAAATATATCTCGCTCCTGTAAGCCCATAAAAAACCCCCATTTCGATTATACACTGCTGGCCACACAAAATGCAACACCAAGAAGGAAGCATCCGATTGGCTTGAAATTCGCAGCATGCGTCGCCCTCGAGAGGACATGCAAACGAATAGCATTGCAATGCATATGCAAATCATGTGCGCCCGGCACGCCACTGAGAAACACTATAAGAAAGGTGCCCAAAAGGCGGGGTGTAAGTAGCGGCAGTGTGTTGTGCTGCCGTACCTGTGTGTGGGAAGCTTCCTGATGCTTCTTCGAAGAAAACGGCAGTCATTTCAGCACGTTTCGGAGTACTACAGAGAACGAATAGTGGCTCAGCGCGACAGCGGTTTATCGTACCGAAACATCGGCATCCTTGTGGAACGACATTCAGCCACAGTGAGCGGAGTATGAATGCCGTTGGTGCAGGACGGACGGACGGACTGAAGTGAGCGAATGCCGCAGCCACGGCACACCACCGAACGAGAGGACCGGCATGTTGTGAGGCGGGCATTGACGGCTCGCACCGCCACATCACGAACGTTATTGCAGGAATTAGGGTGTGTTGCGTAACAACCTGTGTCAGCACGTACCGTTCGACGTCGTCTGCAGGAGCGGGAACTTGTCGCAAGCGCCCATTGCTCCTATTACCATTGGCGTTACACCACCGGCGAGTGCGACGGCAGTGTGCCGTTGAACGCCGCGTCTGTACTACGGAATGGCACGACATTGTCTTCTCCGACGAATCCCGCTTCTGCCTGCAACACCACGATGGTCGGATCCGCGTGTGGCGGCACAGCGGCGAGAGACTGCATTACGCCTGCATTATGCATTGCCATACCGGTCCGTCGTCTGGCGTTATGGTTTAGGGCGCAATTGGATATGACACCCGCACCTCTCTGGTACGCATCGCCGGTACACTCAACAGCCACGGCTACATCTAAAACGTTTTGGAGCCTGTAGTCCTCCCTTACCTGAAGGACCTGCCAGTGGCCACGTTTCAACTGGACAATGCGAGACGGCACGTGGCACTCATCTTGCAACAATTCTTCACGGCCCACCAGGTGTCACTGCTGCCGTGACCCGCCTGTTCTCCCGATATGTCGCCCATCGAACACGTCTGGTCACTGATCGGCAACCGAGTGTCCCGGCAAGCATCACCCGTGGCTACGCTTGATGAACTGTGGCAAAGTGTGGAAGCAGCCTGCACCGAAATACCCCAAGCCCACATCCAAAGCCTCTTTCGTTCGATGCCGCGGCGTGTAGCGGCCTTTTTTGCCAGTCATGGAGGCCACACGAACTAATGATGTCTGCGTGTTCCGCAAGTTTCACGGGCCTGTAAGCTCAATTGTTTCATCTTTGTATGTGCTGTTATGTGTCCAGTAAATCCGGCTCTGCTATCTCGTGTCCTTCATGGTGTTGCATTTTAAGTGGCCAGCAGTGTATTAAACAGAATTGGTTCAGTATACCTACGGAATAACATACTAAAGTGCTGTCGCAATAGAAGCATTGTTACGTAAGTTATGACGTATACGTGCAATCGAATGGATTCCGCTCTTATGTCCTGACCTTTGACCCCATTTCGCCATTTTGAATAGAGTTCGTCCCCAGTTGGTCCCCCACCACATACTAAAATGTCATCGAAATCGAAGCATTTTTACGCAAGTTATGACGCATAAGGGCAATGAAATGGATCCCACACCTATGTCGTGACCTTTGACTTCATTTCGCCCATTTTCAATAGGGTTCGTCCCTAGATGTTCCCATACTGCGTACTAAAATTTCATTAAAAACGAACCATTTTTTACGCAAGTTATCGTGCGGACAGACATACAGACATACGGACAAAGCTGGAGCATATACGTTTCTTCAACCTACGGTTGGAAAGCGGAAAAAAGAGTAGCGCTAAGCAGGTAATGCTCCTATTTTATAAGAAATAGAAATATTACCGTCTGTCAAAACTGCAACACCAAGAAAGAATTGCACCATATGATATAACTGATTACATTCGAAGACCTACACAAGATTTTTCTGCTTCAAAACTCATTATCATGTGAAGCCACGTCGAGAAATAATAACAAGCTTTACACTGCGTGGCATTGAATGGAAAATGTTTTTGATATCGTTCGACGGAACAGCCTGCTCCTATGCGAGGTCACAGTTCAATGCTGGTGACTGGCGGAGGGTTTGACGGGCCAGTCGCTTAGTTACCATATCTCAGGCATGTTCAACGGAGGACATACACTGAAGAGCAATTTAATTAGAGATACCTGTCTAGTAACGTGTAGCACCACCTTTCGCCCTTCGTCTCGGCATGGACTCGACAAGACACCGGATGCGTCGGAAAGCCATACGGATCCACGACACCTGAACAAGCTCCCATAGTTCACGAATATTTGTTGGAGGTGGGTCAGAGCCACGAACATCTCTCTCGATGGCATCCCAGATGTGCTCGATGGGATTGAGATCAGGTGATCTAGCTGGCCAAGGAAGCGAGGTCACGTCGGTGGAGTGTTCACCCAACCATTCGGATACAATTCGGGAGCTGCATTGCCTTGTTGCAGGATGAGGTCCCCAGTGGTATGTTGAAGGCGCACAAACGGGATCGAATGGTCGTCCAGAATATTCCGGTAACGTTGACCTGTGAGTGCGATGTCACACGTACCAAGGGTCCCATTTCAGTGCACGTAAACAGTCCCCTAACAGAATGCCACTCCCATCAGCTTGAAGAGTACCCTGCTGGCAAAAAGGATCCATCTCTTCATGTGGTTTGCGCCATACTCGTATCCTGCCATCCGCATGTACCAACGTGAATCTCGACTCATCAGTACAGACAACATTTCTGCACATGTCTAGGGTCCACTGGCGATGTTGCAGCGCCCATGCTAATCTTTGTACCCTGTGATGTGCGGTCAGCAACGGTACCATCGTGGGACGATGGCTTTTGTACCCCATAGCGAGGAAATAGTTCTGGATGGCGTGGCTGCTTACACGTTTTTGTGCACCAGCGTTAAATTGCCGAGTGAGTTCTTGCACTGTGGTTCCGTCTATCCGCTGTTACAATGCGAGCTAGTCGACGATGACCCCGCTCATCCACACGCTGTTGTCCACGGCAGTTGGCCCTTGCAGTGATGATTCGATGTACTCACGGTGCACCCGTGACACAGTGGCTCGTGAAAATCCCAGTGCCTTCGGTAATGGAGTTACCCATTTGTCGGGCCCTGACAATTTGCCCAAGATCAAATGCGCTTAGATCCTTCGTCTTACCCATACTGCGGTAGACTCTTACTGATTCTCGTCGCATCACTCCTTATATTGTCGGATCGCTACATACGTCATGTCGTTTCCGTTTACAGTGCCGCCCATAGGGCCACATTTGCATAACGCCAGCTGTCTCCAATTCAATTGCTCTTCAGTGTATACAGCGAACATGCGGGCCAGCAAAAAAGCGGTATCTACCTGTGCATAGATGAGGTCTTGGATTTTCCGGGTACATGTGGCTGAGCAGTGTTCTGCTGGAAGGTGTTACAAGGTGATATCCTTCCATCAGAGTTTCCCCAGGACAACTCTGAAGGAAGGGTTTCACCCCTGCCTCTAAATCATCCCTGATCTATCACTGGCTTTCCTCAATTCCTATACGGCGAGATCGCGAATTACTCAAGGCTGCCCCAAAACCATGACGCTTAGCGTTTACCGACGTCTACGAACACGTATGTGTCCATCATGGTGAATCAATTTTAATTTAATTCCATTCATTTATTTTGCTGAGCCAAAAACCAGTATTACAAAAATATCAACTGAAACAAAGCGCAGCAAGGAAGCAGGAAGGAAAGGCCAACAAGTCCTGACAGGGTCCCATGCTTCCTAGACAAATTTAACACCGAGGTTACCAGTTGAAGTTACAAACAAGTCAGTTTTTCAGAGAAACAAACGCACAAAAAAAAAGGTAATGATATATAAAAAGATGATTGACATTACAGGTAATACCATTGAAAATCAATTTACATAGAGATATACAAGTTATAGTAATAGTCCCCTTCCACTACAATCAACAATTTGAGGAACCTCAATTCATTGCGAACTTTTTTAATTATTTTTTAAAAAGGTTAAAGCTATAAGTCAGTTCCTTCGATAATGAGTTCCAGTAGTGTGGGCCAATGTAATTCATACTTTGCTTCATGATCTCCGTCTTCGGATGAATAGGTCGAACACGTGATTTAGTGCGTGCGTCATGTGAGTGTATCTGTAGTACAATTTGTATGATGTCAGTGGGTAAATTATTCTGAACATAATTTTTCCAATATAAAATATTATATTTGGTTAATCGTACAAATGTTGTATTTGTTTGGGACACCTCTTGTGTTATTATACGTACTGTGATAGTTGTGTTTTTCTATCAAATTTTAGGTCAGTTGATTTTATACACTATCTACCAACAAGTAATTCGACACCCCTGCAATCGACGATATCTGCGGTCCTGATACGCGTCACGGCCGCCGCCGTTAAATATCGTATGGCAAACAACAACGCAACCAGTCGCATGTAAGATGCCACGCAGTTCGGAGCTCTCTGATTTAGAGAAAGGTGTAATCATCGGGTACCACAGAAATGGCCGATCCATACGTAAGATATCCAGCGAGTTGAAATACTCAAAATCGACAGTGGCCTACGTGATTGGCAAGTGGAAGATGAGATGTGACTGTCGGAATGTGCCCCTACCCGGCAGACCCACAAAACTGGGAATTCGAGACCGACGGGTGCTAGCCAGAGAAATTCGGAAGAACCGCACCAAATCGATGGGCCACATCCACGAGGAGTTTCAACAGGCATCTGGGAGTGTTCTTTCGAAGAATACCATCCGTAAGGAAGCCCATCTGCTCGGATTTCATGGACGTGCTGCCGTCCACACGCTTTTGATCACCAAGTCCAATAGCGCTGCTCGTCTAACGTGGTGCAAAGAACGTCGACAGTGGACCGTTGAACAGTGGAAACAGGTTCTCTGGAGCGACGAACCAAGGTTTACCCTCTACCGTTCGGATGGCAGGGTCTGGGTTTGGCGTCTGCCTGGAGAACGCCTCCTGCCGGAATGTATTGTGCCAACTGTTCGGCGGCGGTGGAATTATGCTATGGGGGTGTTTCTCCTGGTATGGCACGGGACCCTTGGTCGCAATTCCTGGTAGACTCAACGCGGAGACCTACTGCACCATTTCGGATAATTTTTTTTTTTGGTTGAAGGTTTAACGACCGCCGTGAGCAACTCAATGGGATATAAGCAGTGGCCCGTCCCTAATTTAATGTCACTGGTTCCAGGGAAGGGAGAGAGCCAGTGCCGTAAGACAAACACAACATCCATGCCTCACCGGGATTCGAACCCGGACCCCGTTCGGACAAATCATAAGAGGCCATCGCTTACACCACTGCGCCACCGGGGCGGCCTATTTTGAATGACCATGCGCTTCCTACGTTGTGGCAGTTTTACAGGGTGGACCCATGTTACTTTCAGGATGACAATGCCACCTGTCATGTTGCGAGGTCCACCATGGCTTGCTATGGTGACAATGGGGTTAATCAAATGGACTGGCCTGCGCTGAGCCCGGACCTTAACCCTATCAAGTACCTCTGGGAAGAGTTGGAGCGTCGACTTAAGGGGTGCCCCCACCGTCCGAAATCGGTGAAGGAACTTACCTGTCTTCTCCAAGCCGAGTGGAAGAAAATACCGATAGCCGTTGTACAACGCATGGTTGAGAGTATACCCCGGAGGGTCGCAACTGTAATTGTCGCTCGTGGAGACTCCACCAACTATTGAAGGTGAATAAACTTCGTTTTCCTTTGCTATCACAGGTGTTCAATTACTTGTTGGTAGATAGTGTATATTTGGTTTGAAGAATTTGAAGTTTTTTCAAATTATATTTAGTTGCCTATCCCCAGTTATCTAGCATAATTAATATGCGTCTGAAACATGGTAATAATATAATTGAATTACTCTTTTATAGGAATGGTTTGTGAATACCGAGCTGATAACTCTAATGTTTTAAGAGAGTTTTAGCTTCTTTTCTTCGAGTTCTCGTGTTTTCTGACGAGTCGGTTGAATCGTGACTCGTCAGAAAACACGAGCTTTTGCCATTTAGCAAGGCCAATGTGTCTGTGTTTGAGACTCCATTGCAGTCTGAGGCGTCTGTTGTTGAGGGTCAAAGGAATGAGCAGCAATGGGATGCTTGCGTCCAATCCTCTGTTAAGTAGACCACATTGAACTGCGCTGGAGCACAAAGCCTGACGTGTGGCAGAGCTCCACTGCTGCGCTAACACCCTGAATGTCGCAATTCGATAGGTCAATTCCATGCGGTAAAGGTGTCTATAACCTTTCGCAGTCATGCAAATTTGCGGTGAATTTCCTGGGTTTCTGTGCGTTCGATCCTCGTCTGTCCACTGATGACAAGTCCGCATCACAGTACTGGCGTTTGGTCCCAAAAGAGGGGCAATTTCACGGTAGGAAAGTCCAGCTATTTCATCCCGAAAAATGTTTCCTCGCTCAAAGTCCTTCAGGTGTCCATAGGGTGACCTTCTTTGGCGACGGGGCATAGTGAGACACGAAAAACACCCTTTGGACTCAATGTCGGCTCTTGACTGACTGCAACATCTCGTTTCAGCAAGCTCTTTATACCCAAGAATCCTTCCTCGCTTAAAGTCCGTCAGGTGTTTATAATGCGACCTTCTTCGGCGACGGGGCATAGTGAGACACGAAAAACACCCTTTCGACTCAATGTCGGCTCTTCACGGGCTGCAACATCGCGTTTGAGCCAGCTCTTTATACCCAAGAATCCTTCCTCGCTCAAAGTCCGTCAGGTGTTCATAATGCGAACTTCTTCGGCGACGGGGCATAGTGAGACACGGAAAACACTCTTTGGACTCAATGTCGGCTCTTCACTGATTGCAACATTTCATTTCAGCAAGCTCTTTGTACCCAAGAATCCTTCCTCGCTCAAACTCCGTCAGGTGTTCATAATGCGACCTTCTTCGGCGACGGGGCATAGTGAGACACGAAAAACACCCTTTCGACTCAATGTCGGCTCTTCACGGGTTGCAACATCGCGTTTCAGCAAGCTCTTTATACCCAAGAATCCTTCCTCGCTCAAAGTCCGTCAGGTGTTTATAATGCGACCTTCTTCGGCGACGGGGCATAGTGACACACGAAAAACACCCTTTCGGCTCAATGTCGGCTCTTCACGGGTTGCAACATCGCGTTTCAGCAAGCTCTTTATACCCAAGAATCCTTCCTCGCTCAAAGTCCGTCAGGTGTTCATAATGCGACCTTCTTCGGCGACGGGGCATAGTGAGACCCGAAAAACACCCTTTCGACTCAATGTCGGCTCTTCACGGGTTGCAACATCGCGTTTCACCAAGCTCTTTATACCCAAGAATCCTTCCTCGCTCAAAGTCCGTCAGGTGTTCATAATGCGAACTTCTTCGGCGACGGGGCATAGTGAGACACGAAAAATACCCTTTCGACTCAATGTCGGCTCTTCACTGATTTCAAATCTTGTTTGAGCCAGCTTTTTATATCCAAGACCGGACTGTTGAGAGGGCTCTTCTCCGAAACCGCATGCACACTTTCACTGACCTTTTAATCATTTGCATGTTGTGACGTACTACAGAGGTAAAAACATGTGTCAAGACGACAAATCTACAACGAGACATTCAGTCCGCGTAGCTCAGTTGGGAAAGCAATTTACTCCGGAGTAAGGGGACATGGCTTCGATTCCCGTGGTGGATAAACTTGTGTTTTCACAATGTCCCTACCTGTTGTATATGTCCTATAAGTTTCAGGCTAATACCAACAATCCTTTTCACGGTGGAGCAAAATGGCTCAAATCGCATCTACTGCAAGCTAGTAACTTTTTCTCATGGAAATTTACTTTGGTAAAAATGTGTTTAAAAGATCACATGAGTGACATGTGTGCATACACACACAATTTTGAAACCTACTGGATATGTGAGTGTATGCATGTCCCACATGTGATCTTTTTAAAATTCTGGAAAACATTTTTAAATACTTCATTTTATGATGATTTACATCGGAAAAATAGATTCGGCATGTCTTAACATTTGTTGACACATGAAATCTTATGTCTAAGAATTTATGGTAACGTAACAAAATGCTTGTCATAAGGAACGGATGCAAAAATATTTTTTTAAATCGGAGTCTCAGAAAGGAAGATATAGTCACAAATATAAATATACACCTGCTGCGGCATCGGATGATGGGAATTTGTACTTAGAAATTCAAGAATAAGGCACTTTTGGGAGATTTAAAAACAGATGATAAAAAATGCACGTAAAGAGAAGAATGCCTAATTGAGCCCCCTGCTCTAGAGAGGGACGTAGAAAAGATGTCTGCTGAGAGTACGCACCAAGCATTTAGAATTTATGGATCACAGAGAAAGGGATTTTAAAGTCAGCCAAAACAAAGTCGTATATAATTCAAGATGTTATATTGCGGCTTCCGATGTCGGTTATATGAGTGCAATTACGCACCAAATGTAGTCAAAGGTCCGGTTGATACCCAGAATGTATATAATTCAAGACTACACACTTGCGATGTTGATTAAGAAGTCGTCTATAGCCCAGCATTGTCACGAAAAGATCCATAAAATTATGTTTGGAAACGCTACGCTCTTTCATAAACCTGATTCAACGATCAAGATTTATGTATTAGAAGCTTTGCACATATACTGGAACTCTTCACTGCTTGTCAACGACATGACGTCGACTCCATTTCTTTCAGGCGCGTGGAAACAACCCACAGAAAACCGCGACCGTCAGAACTCTGATGATGTCATATTGATTTGAATGTTTACTCTCTATTCGTCATGATGACGCCAAGCCAGAAGCTTTGCGAAACTATAGTCGATGCTAATAAAGCTTTTAATTAGGAATAAACGTTGCTAATTTATTCTTTACAAAGTCAGTTTTCAGGAATTCAATGGGCAGTCAGGAGAATGACAAAAAAAGCAAAGCAGTTGTGTCTGATAACGTCAAGGAGCTCAGACGTACAAAAAATAGGGGTTAAGTCATCCCTTGCAGAACGTAACTCGATACTAGGCCGAAGAGTTAAATGGTGACATTTCGCTTGTACGCAGGGTCTACCAGTGTTCTGACGAAATGTCGCCATTCACCGAATTCTGTTTGGTAGACCATACCAAACTGAATTCTGTGCAAAACGAACGGAATAGACGGAAATAACTACGGCGTCGATGGAGGCCGGCAGGTTCCAAAAAACAGCATTGAACTAACCTAATCTACATACACTATATTGACAAAGGTCACCGGACACCCAGAAGAGAAACACAACATAGCATTTATTAATATACATTAGTACGGTGTCGGTCCACCTTTGGCCTTAATGCATGCACTGACCCTTAGAGACATCCTTTCGACAAGGTTTTGGAACACAGCGATAGGTATGCATTTCCATTCAGTACATAATGCTGCCGCTAGCTGTTGCTCAGTAGTACGCCTTGGTTCCAAACTTCTTATACGGGTCTCTAATTCATCCCATAAGTGCTGTATGGGATTACGATCAAGGCTCTGTGCTGGCCAGTCCACACACGATACGGAATTATCGTCAAACCAAGCCGTAACAGTCCTTGTTTTATGGCTCGGTGCATTATCCTTCTGGAACCAACAAGGCTCGGTTCCATGGTATTAACACAGAGTTGGTAGGACATAATTGTCCAGAATATCAAGGTAGACATGCTGATTAACAGGTTTGTCCAATATAACCAATGGGCCGGGACCATACCACGAAAAACACCCCCACACAAATACACTGCTAGCTCCAAACTTGACCGTAGGAACAGTACACTGTGGTAAATGGCGTTCCCCAGACAGCCGCCATACCCACACACGTCCATCAGATTGATGGATCGTGTTTCTGGATTCATCAGTCCATAGAACCCGTTTCTATTGATCTACGGTCGACGACAAATGTTCTTTACACCATGCTAAACGACGAGTAGCATTCCGAGTGTTGATGAAAAGCTTATGAGCAGCTGCACGACCACGGTAACCCATGGAATGAAGTTCTTTCCGAATGGTACGTGTACATACCGAGGTTCCAGCAATTTTACTCAACTCACCTGCACACTGAGTTCTTGTGCAGTACTCCATCGATTATCTGTAACGACTCTCTGGAGACTTCGACGTCCTCTAACACTGATTTTCTTTGGTCTGTTGGTACGTTTCGCTGCTTCAGGAACGCCATGTGTCTTCCACGTATTCAGTACATCCCAAACAGTTGCCTTGGGTATTTCTTTAACACCCAACAATATTTCTTTTTCAAAGTCAGTTCTCTCCCGCCGCGACAGTTTGACTCAATCTCACAGTGCGATATGATCGCGGTCAGCTGCAGGGTTGTTTTTGTACTGCTTGCAGCTGTACCGCGAATCTTAACAACGCAGATAATCCGTTCATTTGCTTTTGAAGGGTGTCCGGTGACTTTTGTCAATGAGTGTATATCGGTTCTACCTGTATTGGAAATTACGGTACAAACGCGAGGCTAAGTCCAGTATAGCGTCAAAATAGAAATTTTAATTCACTCAATGCCGAAAATATTCAAGTAGGATAGCATTCTGTTTACGGTTTATGCACTGAGAAACTTCCACGTTGCAGACACGAGAGTGCTAACTTACGAGGAAAGAATAGGAGAAATATCGAAGAACGGTGTTGTCAACACCAATTTGGAATTTTTCAGCCAGCCGGGACTGCGAAGGGCATCGCCGAGTAGCATGAAAGAGAAAATGAATGCACCCCTCTCCACATGACAACTCTATAAGGTGGAACACAAATAGTGTTCCTGAGATTGTGGAGTTCGCTGGACATCAATTAACGAACAGCATGTTGCTATACCCAGAGAGGCATGGAATAGCAACTGGATGCACCCTTTTCCCAAGATACCATGGAGACGGACCACGCCACGAAGCTTTGGAGAATATAAATTTCCCACATAATAGCTGACGGACAAAATGCTGCAAGTAGACATGCCTCAGAAAACTTGAAAATTACGTTGTCCTGAAACCGAAATCGAACTAGCATCTACCAAAATACATCTTCAGTTTCTTGCAGGTTCCTTGTTCTGGGTGGTGTAACGGTGATATAAACTGAAGAGCAATTGAATTAGAGATACCTGTCTAGTAACGTGTAGTACCACCTTTCGCCCTGATGACGGCGGCGATTCGTCTAGGCATGGACGCGACAAGACACCGGAAGCGTTGGGAAGCCATACGGATCCACGACCCCTGAACAAGCTCACACAGTTCACGAAGATTTCATGGAGCGGGGTCAGAGCCTCGAACATCTCTCTCGATGGCATCCCAGATGTGCTCGATGGGATTGAGGTCAGGCGACCTAGCTGGCCAAGGAAGCGAGGTCACGTCGGTGAAGTGTTCATCCAACCATTCGGAGACATTTCGGGAGCGATGGCACGGTGCATTGTCTTGTTGCAGGATGAGGTCCCCAGTGGGATGTTGAAGACGCCCAAACTAGCGCAAATGGTCGTTCAGGTTATCCCGGTAACGTTGACCAGTAAGGGACGATGTCACACGCACCAGGAGTTCCCTTTCAGTCCACATAAACAGTCCCCAGACGAGAATGCCACCCATACAAGCTCGAAGAGTACCCTGCTGGCAAGAAGGATCACTCACTTCATGTGATTTCCGCCGTATTCGTAATCTGCCATCCGCATGTAAAAAGGTGAATTTCGACTCATCAGTCCAGGCAACATATTTCCACATGTCTAGGCTCCAGTGGCGATGTTCCCGCTGCCATGCTAATCTTTGCACCCTGTGATGTGCGGTCAGAAGCGGTGCCCTCGTGGGACGATAGGTTCTGTATCCCATAGCGAGGAGATGGTTCTGGATGGTGTGGCTGCTTACACGTTTTATGCACCAGCATTAAACTACCGAGTGATTTCTTGCACTGTTGCCCGTCTATCCGCTGTTACAATGCGAGCTAGCCGACGATGACCCCGCTCATCCACACGCTGTTGTCCACAGCAGTTGGCCCTTGCAGGGATTGTTTTACCGGATTTGATGTACTCACGGTACACCCGTGACACAGTGGCTCGTGAAAATTCCAGTGCCTGCACGACGTCCGAGATGGAGTGACGCATTCGTCGGGCCCCGACAATTTGCCCACGATCAAACGCGCTTACATCCTTCGTCTTACCCATATTGCGTTCGACTTTTACTGTTTCCCGTCGTATCACTCCTTGTATTGTCGGATCGCTGCATACGTCATTTTGTATCCGTTTACAGGTCCGCCCACAGCGCCACATTTGCATAACGCCAGCTTCTCTAATTCAATTGCTCTTCAGTGCACTTGAAGGTAAATCGGGAGCTGCGGGTTCGATTCCCATTCCAGAACGATGTAATTTTCAGGTTTTCTGAGGCGTGTCTACTTGCTTGATTAATTTTACATCCATCTGCCTGTAAAATCTATTTGACAACCTGCTGCTTTGCCATAAAAATCATTACATCTCCTGCTTGAGAATAGCTGTGATGTTCTTGTGCGTGTCCGGAGCTCAAGACAAAAACATTTCTTCTGTAAAGATGGGATTGTGATCAGGCGAGACGTGCTAAAGTACTGCGCACCGTCGAAGCATGTAAGTAAAATAATTTCCACATACTTAATATTCAGAAGAACACAACTAAATTAGCAGACCTTTCCTTCTCTTAGGACGATTTTAATGGGACTGCCATTTCTAAAACAATGCCATTGATTTAAATAAAACTGTTATCGGTTTGTGTCAGGAACTCCTAAGGAAATGGCACAAAATGCAGTCCATATTTTGTGAATTTCGCTCAATAAGAGTGCTGGTAAATTTCTTATGTTAAATATCTAAATTAGTGTTGCTGCTTGTGATCAAAATTTTCGGATAACATTTCACTTTGTGTGTTTGGTCGATTTGGCCCTGCTTGGCCAAGTTCCTTTAAATTTATCTTTCGCTACATTTTGTCTCACATTCGCAAGGCTTCGTCATACGTCACATTATCAGAACGTGTCTTGCTACAAAGATAACGTAAGTAACGCATCCCTCAATCAAAAAAACTACTTGCACACCTCTTCTGCAGTACGCAGGTTCTTTGCTATACATCTTAGCAGGAACAATTACACTTCTACGCAAAATTGTTCCGGGCTCCTTAGAGAACACATCAGTCCTGCGAAAACAGGTACTCAGAGCTGAATTCACTCGCCAACTGATTTTACCATCTAATCTGTTTCCCCTGTAAAATATGCTTCGTAAATAAACTGAACAGCATTATGTAGCACCACCTTTTGCCCTGATGACAGTGACGATTCGTCTAGGCATGGACTCGACAAGACACCGGAAGCGTTGGGAAGCCATACGGAACCAGGACCCCTGGACAAGCTCCCACAGTTCACGAAGATTTGATGGAGGGGGTTCAGAGCCTCGAACATCTCTCTCGATGTCATCCCAGATGTGCTCGATGGGATTGAGGTCAGGTGACCTAGCTGGCCAAGGAAGCGAGGACACGTCGGTGGAGTGTTCATCAAACCATTCGGATACAATTTGGGAGCGATGGCACGGTGCATTGTCTTGTTGCAGGATGAAGTCCCCAGTGGGATGTTGAAGACGTACAAACGGGAGCAAATGGTCGTCCAGGATATCCCGGTAACGTTGACCTTTGAGGGACGATGTCACACGTACCAGGGGTCCCATTTCAGTCCACGCAAGCAGTCCCCAGACGAGAATGCCACCCCCACCATCTTGAAGAGAACCCTGCTGGCAAGAAGTATCCATCGTTTCATGTGGTTTGCGCCGTTCTCTTATCCTGCCATCCGCATGTAACAACGTGAATCTCGACTCATCAGTCCAGGCAACATTTTTCCACATGTCTGTGGTCCAGTGGCGATGTTCCCGAGCCTATGATAATATTTGCACCCTGTGATGTTCGGTCAGCAGCGGTACCCTCGTGAGACGATGGCTGCTGTACCCCATAGCGAGGAGATGGTTCTGGATGGTGTGGCTGCTTACACATTTTTGT
Source organism: Macrothele yani (assembly GCA_039090855.1). Taxonomy (NCBI): domain Eukaryota; kingdom Metazoa; phylum Arthropoda; class Arachnida; order Araneae; family Macrothelidae; genus Macrothele; species Macrothele yani. The sequence continues at coordinate 32,137,371 of CM077032.1, read as the reverse complement.
GCACCAGTGTTAAACTGCCAAGTGATTTCTTGCACTGTGGCCCGTCTATCCGCTGTTACAATGCGAGCTAGCCGACTATGTTGTCCACGGCTGATGGCCCTTGCAGGGATGGTTTTACCGGATTCGATGTACTCACGGTGCACCCGTGACACAGTTGCTCGTGAAAAACCCAGTGCCTGCACGACTTCCGAGACGAAGTGACCCATTCGTCGGGCCCCGACAATTGGCCCACGATCAAATGCGCTTAGATCCTTCGTATTACCCATACTGCGTCCGACTGTTACTGATTCCCGTCGCATCACTCCTTATATTGTCGGATCGCTGCATACATCATGTCGTTTCCGTTTACAGAGCAGCCCACAGCGCCACATTTGCATAACGCCAGCTGTCAGTAATTCAATTGCTCTTCAGTGTACAAACGGCCATTCACCTGGTCGAACTCTTTGGTATTTAGGCTGGTATTGAATTCAGACCTAACAGTTATTTTCTTTAAAAAACATGTCTTAAGTTTTTCATTCATTTATGCGTAGTTCGAATTTCATTTAAACTTTCTTTATACTGCACAACATACTCTGCAACTCAGGTTTTCTCTCCGTCAACAGGAAAGTGTCATCAATTGTATGCACACGCAAAAATGTTCAACAGACAAAACAGTACACATTTTCAAGTACCGGTTGTGTCTTGGAAATTTTATGATTTTCAAGATCCAAAGAAGGATCTCGTGGATTCAAATTGAACTTGATCACGACAGTTGCACTGTGAAACAAACGTTAAACATTAAATGATTGGACTTTAATAAAAATTATGAAAAAAATAATAGCTGTCCTTTCTCCGATAAATATATCACGGAAAACTCCCATGAAAACCTGTAAAGACACTATTTATAGAGAGCTCAATAAAAATACTAAAATAACTACTCTCTCCACCAAGCAAAAATGAATTTAGATGGTGAGCTCAGAGATCTCTAAAAATAATAGTAAGACATCTTTTCAAAAATGCAAACAAAATTAATAGAAACCATCTAGCAATTTTGACCTAACCAGTTTTGCAAGGAATAGAAAAAAATGCCAATCATCATGGCCTCCCCATCCCCCATGCACCACAGCCCACAAGATTGGAAACAAAATCGTTGAACAGTTTATAAATATCTTGTCAAGTGTGAGGATTTTTCGACAGTGCTTTATACACTGAGTGGCTGCTATATTATAACCACCCCCTCAGTACTTCGTTGGACCATCTTTTGCCTTTAATACTGTGTTGATTCTTCGTGGCATGGACACCAAGAGATGTTGATAGGTGGTTTGTAGAATCTGAGACCATGCTTGATGAATAGCACTTTCCAGGAGTGTGCGATTGAAGGGTTGTGGATCCAGCCGTCTGATGGCTCGTTCAACTTCATCCCACAAATTCTCAATGGGGTTGAGATCAGGAGATTGTGGGTGCCACCTACGCAAAGTAAACTCACCGGCATGTTCCTGAAACCAATCCTGTACAATACGAGCACTATGGCAGGACGCATTATCTTGTTGAAAGTAGCCATCGCCTTTGGAGATAAACCATCCACATGACAGGATGCACTTGGTCTGCAACGATGTTTAGATATGATGTGCCAGTCAGACGTTGATCAACACGAATTAAAGGGCCCGACGCATGTCAGGAAAACATTCCCCAAACCATAATGTTGCCTCCACCAGCTTGAAGGGTTGTAGCAATGCATTTGGGGTCCATGCTTTCCTGCTGTTTCCGCCTAATTCTCACTCGGCCATCGACATGGTGCAACTGAAAACGTGATTCATCGGACCACATAATTTGTTTCCAATTATCGACTGTCCAATCCTTGTGCTCCTGTGCGAACTGGAGACGTTTTCTCTTGTTAATTGCAGACAGCAAAGGTGTTCAAACTGGCCTTCGGCTGCCATATCCCATCCGATGCAGTGTACGGCGAACAGTGCGTGCAGAGATCATTTGAGGGGATCTTTGATTAAGATGGTCTGTAATTTGCTGCACTGTTGCCCTTCCTGTTACCAGTCTGGACACTCTCCGTTCCGACCGAGCAGTCACTAGTCGATGACGACCACACGTTGCACGTAGAGTCCCAGTTTTTTGGCTGACAGTCCAGTCTTTAAACACTTTAACAACAGCTGCTCTGGAACATTTCAGGAATGCGGCGGTTTCGGTGATACTCGCTCCATGGCTCCAAACTCCTACAATCATCCCAAGTTGGAAGTCCGTCAAATCGTATTCTTTTTACCTATCTCGTCACCCAAAAATCACTTTTACTACTGTCGCAAGCACTAAGCTTTAACCTTTATATACTAGCCTCGCTCTCTGGCGGCAACAGCGTGCAGACATAGCTCATTTGCTAAAAACTGTCAGGTGGTCATAACAAAGTGGACACAAAGTGTATACCAGTCGGACATGTGTAAGAATTTCCCTCTTGCATTCTGAAGAAGCAAAGAATTTCTTTGATTGAATATGAGTATTCCCATCATTGAAAATACGATTTCATCTGTTGCCCATAAATGGCGATTTGACATTCATTTATGCACTAAGAAACGAAATATCATCACATATGTATCTTTCACATGTATCGTGTCTATATCGTATTAATATTATATCACATCACACACATCAGGATCAGAAGAGGAGATCGGGACGAAGTTGGAATTATGTACGATGTGATGGGTAGCCATTAAAACAGTAGTCCTCTAAGATTGTGTGTTCTGTACTGCTACATTAGAAAAGTAAGTCATGATGCAATCGCATTCGCCAATCCTAGGATAAAAGTTTCAAACATAGTCGGAGAGTTCGCTGCTAGTAGGTTGTTAAGATAAATAGAATCGAAAATAAAGACGTAAAACGGAACATATTGTTTGACTGTAGAGCTTTTCTCGTAAATTTTATAATGAATGGCTTAAAACCACACAATTCTTTAAATTTCGAAGACAATCTGACTGAAAACAATTTAAACAGAAATTCATGACTTATATGTTAGAAAATGGGGCACACAGCAAGCCAGAAGAAAGAAAAGTAGTAATCGTTTGACCTGTTATTGGAGAAGAAGCATTGGTCCAATATAGGTATTACCTTTGACTTGATTGACGATGAAAAAGAATAATATTGACAAAGTAATTAAGGCATTTATAAAATATCAGTTTGCACTCAATGCAAATTACATTAAATACATTTAAACATAGTCTCAAAAATGCTTTAGTTTGTTTATTATCTTACCAGATGAATACATTCTTATTGAATAATGTTTCTGTAGTAGTTTTTACAGCTTTTTTTACAAAAGGAAACGGATCAAATGGACACAAACGTCTGGAAACAACATTATGGAGACAACAGTGAAAATGTTGAAACAGAAGGGCACCACGAACTTTATTTATAAGATAAAACCCGAGTGAAAGTAGAGATCATGAAACTCCTCAAACCGAAATGTTATCCAGCAAACATCTAATTGCAGAAAAACTATACAATAGGAATGGAAGCTTTGTAACTGCTACCATGTCTGGAAGGATTATAAAGAAACCAAAATATTTGCTAGGCTATGTTTAACTCTGTGTGATGTCGTTAGCAATGTGTACAAACTCATATTTTTTTCAAGCTTATGTAGACACTTTAAAAAGTTTATGGATTAGATTTTACTTTGAATATTCTTCTAGGTTTCAAAAAAAGGGGTGGGCATCTGATATATGTATCATATCGCATACATCGTGCCGTATTTACATCGTATCAATATCATTTCATATCACATATACCAGGATTGGAACAGGCGATAAGGATGAGGTTAATGTGATGTGCGATGTAAATGGTAGCCATTAAAAATGTTGTCGTCTAAAACTGTGTATTGTGTTCTTGTATAGATGTGTGTGAATTACGTTTAACAATTAAAACACGAACCTCGCTTAAATAAATTGTTTGAATTTTGTATACAATTTTCATGAACGCTTCATGTATGAATGTAACCCTGCATTTCTGTACATTGAAGAGCAATTGAATTAGAGACAGCTGGCGTTATGCAAATGTGGCGTTGTGGGCGGCCATGTAAACGGAAACGACATGACGTACGCAGTGATCCGACAATATGAGGAGTGATGCGACGAGAATCAGTAAGAGTCAGACTCAGTATGGGTAAGACGAAGGATCTAAGCGCATTTGATCGTGGGAAAATTGTTGGGGCCCGACGAATGGGTCACTCCATCTCGGAAGTCGTGCAGGCACTGGGATTTTCACGAGCCACTGTGTCACGGGTGCACCGTGAGTACATCGAATCCGGTAAAACCAACCCTGCAAGGGCCAACTGCCGTGGACAACAGCGTGTGGATGAGCGGGGTCATCGTCGGCTAGCTTGCATTGTAATAGCGGATAGTCAGGGCCACAGTGCAAGAAATCACTCGGCAATTTAACGCAGGTGCACAAAAACGTGTAAGCAGCCTCGCCATCCAGAACCATCTCCTCGCTATGGGGTACAGAAGCTATCGTCCCACGAGGTTACCCCTGCTGACCGCACATCACAGGGTGCAAAAATTAGCATGGGCGCGGGAGCATCGCCACTGTACCCTAGACATGTGTAAACATGTTGCCTGGACTGATGAGTCGTTATTCACGTTGGTACATACGGATGGCAGGATACCAGTACGGCGCAAACCACATGGAGCGATGGATCTTTCTTGCCAGCAGGCTTCTCTTCAAGCTGGTGTGGGTGGCATTCTCGCCTGGGGACTGTTTACGTGGACTGAAATGGGACCCCTGGTACGTGTGACATCGTCCCTCACAGGTTAACGTTACAGGGATATCCTGGACGACCATTTGCTCCCGTTTGTGCGTCTTCAACATCCCACTGGGGACCTCATCCTGCAACAAGACAATGCAGCTCCCGAATTTTATCCGAATGGTTGGATGAACACTCCACCGACGTGACCTCGCTTCCTTGGCCAGCTAGGTCACCTGACCTCAATCCCATCGAGCACATCTGGGATGCCATCGAGAGAGATGTTCGAGGCTCTGACCCCCGTCCATCAAATATTCGTGAACTGTGGGAGCTTCTTCAGGGGTTGTGGATCCGTATGGCTTTCCAACGCTTCCGGTGTCTTGTTGAGTCCATGACGAGACGAATCACTGCCGTCATCAGGGCGAAAGGTGGCGCTAGACGTTACTAGACAGGTATCTCTAGTTCAATTGCTCTTCAGTGTATAAACAAATCTTAGGCGATGGAGTTAATATTTCAATTACGAGTACCTGTCGAGTATCATTTCCATTTCCGATCTGTAAGCTGCTTTGCAGACAGTTAATAAGCGGCGGGAATAACTGTGGAGGATATGTGCGATAAATCGCATCCCTGTGATGAATGAATTTGCAGCTCTTTGAAATTCTGAACGATGACCAATAACTTACTTCGGTCGTTTTGTCTCAGACAAAATCTCTGCATCAATTAGGCCAGTGCCATATCTCGTTTGGTTTAATAACGTAAGGGGATTTTACTGGCTTCGAACACTTCGCACCTCATCAAAGCGTTGCCATGGAAACTACTTCCAGGTATTTACCACACTCATCTTAGAAATTCACATCTTCACATGAAGAAGTTCTTTTCATCTAATCATTTTCATTTACAGCAGTTTTCGTTAGAGTACATTCTGTTAATATATTTGAAATAAACAATCATATGAGGAAGTATATGTTCACTACGGTACCTACACAGACATCTAGGCAATCAAACTAATTCATAAAACATTCTTGGAATATACAGCCTTTGGGAACTTCTGTTACCGACGATTATAGTTGAAAGGATGGAGATTGTGGAAGAAATGCTCTTCACAAATGAATGGAGAAACTATGGTAATTTTTTTATGGGAAACATAATACCATTTCTTTGCTTAATGTTCAACATGTAAGTTAACATCAGAAAACTTGAAAATTATATCGTAACGGATAGCATGCTGGAACGGAAATCGGGAGATGCGAGTTCGGTTCCCGCTCCCGGATGATGCAATTTTCAATAAACAAAGACATCGCTGTTTCCACGTTTAGCAACGCTCAGCAACCGAAAAATTGTTATTCGGTCACCGCCGGGGAATTGAATCCCGGATCTCTCGATATCTAGCCCAGCGCGTTAGCCTTACACTACGGAGGCCAACAATCCACGGCGTTTTTCTGTCAGCATCTGACATTACAAATCCGTAAGTTGGGTTCAGCTACTCAGACCTCTCCATCTGGTGAGCATTAACGGCACTGGCTATATATTAAATATAGCATTTAAATCCAGAGCGAGATCCAAAGTGAAAATCCTCCAAATACGTGGTGGCTTCAGTGAATAAACAAAAGCATCGCTTTTTCCACGTTTAGCAACACACAGCAACCGAAAAATTGTTATTCGGTCGCCACCGGGGTGTTAAATCCTGGATCTCTCGATATCTAGTCGAGCGCGTTAGCCTTACACCCGTGGTGCGGTTTATAATGTCAGATGCTGACAGAAAAACGCACATAGCGCCGTGGATTGTTGGCTAACGTGGTGTAAGGCTAACGCGCTCGGCTAGATATCGAGAGATCCGGAGCTTAATTCCTCGGCGGCGGCCGAAAAACAATTTTTCTGTTGCTGTGCGTTGCTTAACGTGGAAAGAGCGATGTCTTTGTTTATTAACTGACGCCACGTATTTGGAGGATTTTCCAGTTTTTGTATTAACTTACAAGGAAATGGATATTATGTTTGCTATCTTAAACATCCTATGATTAAAAGGAGTCATATAAGCCAGCGGTAGAAATTTGAAAAAAAAATTCATTGGCCAAGCGGAACCAGTGTATATCAGACATGACTCACTTACAAACGTGGAAAGAGCGATGACTTCTGTTTTATGTTCCTAATTCACGTCAATTGTGTGCATTAATTATTCGATCGCCTCCTAGTTATTTGTTGAGTTGCTGCTTTCCATCTTTGGTGAATCTCCCGCACTGGGGGGGGTGCTCCATGAAGCTAACTGTCATGTGGTTTGGCAGTTAATTAGTTGTGAGTCTGGAGAATTCGAGGCCGCTGCGCTGCAATGATAGCATGTCCGGCGCGGAACTGCAAGATTCTGGGTTCGATTCCCGGTGGCGGCCAATGATAATTTTTCCGAGACTCACTTATAAACGTGGAAAGAGCGATGATTTCTGTTTGGTGTCCCTGATCCACGTCGAGTGCATGAACTAATTATTCAATCTCCTCCTAGTTTTTTGTTCAGTAGCTGCTTACCACCTTTGGTGAATCCCCATCGTTGAGTGGCGCTCCAAGAAGCAACCAGCCATGTGGTTTGGCAGTTAGTCGTATGCTGGTATGGAGAATTCCAGGCAGCTGTGGAGCAAAGGTAGCATGTCCGGCATGTAACTGGAAGACCCTGGGTTCGATTCCCGGTTGCGGCAAAGGAGAATTTTTCCGTGACTTACTTGTAAACGTAGAAAGAGCGATGACTTCTGTTTGATGTACATCAGAAGTTGATGGCCTGCGCTAGTGGCGTGCACTGGTTATTAGAAATGGATAACTGTGATATAATTGTAAATCGAACAAATGCAAACACGCATAAACAAAAGTAGTTTCCTGCCCTTGTGGCGCGGTGGTCTAAGTTCTAGCTTCTGATCATTCGTCCGAGATGGGTCCGGGTTCGAATCTTGGTGTGGCATGGATGTTGTGTATTTCTTACGGCACTGGCTCGTTACCTTCCATGGAACCAATGGCCCTATATTAGGGACGGGCATCTGGTTACAGTCCATTGAGTTTGTCCACGGTGGTGGATAAACCCTCGAACAAACAAAAGTAGTTTTACCAAAAAGAAAGGGAAAAGGCCTTAGTCAGCATTAATATTTGCATTACATTTGTAGATTTAATATGTTTAAGATAATGCACATAGTTCGATCAAAAAGTTCCGAGACTAAGTACGCAGATACGCGAGAAGCGGTTGAGGGCAGTGGCCTTCATGAGTCATTGTGCCGAGCTGCGTCGTTTTGTCAACATCGGGAACTGTGCTACACGATATTTGGTGACCACGTGCAGAACACAGCTGCAATTTCGGTATGGACTGCGAACTAGAGCAGCGAGCGAATATCAAATTCTTCGTCAAACTCGGAAAATGGGGAGCCAACGTTCCTGTCGCGGGTTAGCACTGGAGACGAGATTTGGGTCTACGGTTATGACCCGGAGACCAAACAACAGTCATCGCAGTGGAAGATCGCGGCATCTCCACGACCGAAGAAGGACGGACAGGTCCGGAGCGCAAGCAAAAGCATACTCATCGTGTTCTCCGACATTTGTGGGGTTGTGCACCTTGAATTCGTCCCCCAGGGCCAGACCGTCACCACCCTTTTTGTACTGCGACTTTCTGCGGCGTCTTAGGGAGAACATTTGCCGCAAACACCGGACATGTGGCGCAGGGGCGATTTCTTGCTACATCACGACAATGCAGCAGCTCACAGAGCGTTAGCAACACGCCACTTGCGAGATCCAACGCGATTCGCAGACGGTGCTTAACACGATTCGCGAACATTACTTGGAGGGAGCGTTCCAACAGAGGCAAAAACGCTGGCAGCGGTGTATCGCTGCCCGAGGAGACTACTCTGAGAGAGATCATAGCCAGATTTAAGTAACGTAAGTACTTTGTTGTATATCGGCCCAGTCTCGGAACTTTTTGATCGGACCTCGTACATCATAATGTAGTTATTATTTAAAACAACTAATTTACATACTTGCTACTTGTTTACTATCTATTAATATTTAGTTCACTTAAACATAAAAACGACTTGTGTGGGGCGACATTTGTTCAGTTACCGAGTGACAGAAATTGAACTTAGGGTCATTTCTCAGCTGGCGTTTTCTAGAGTGAGAAAACCTAAACCACTAAGACTTTCTTGGAACTGAGTTGATCTGCAGTACGTTTTGATTCTCCTCTGTGTGGAAAATGAACGTTCCACTGTGGCTATTATCGATGAAATAGCCAGTATAAGCACGGCCAGCTTACATACCTCGGGAATCACCATGGCTGATTGTTTCTCAGCTATGCACGGCACCATTTCGTGGATTGATTTCTTGTACATTTCATTGGCAGAAGATGAGTACAAAACGGTCAGTTCGTTTCGCAAACGTACAGAGTGTTAAAAGTTTAGAGCAACACCTTAAATATAAACTCCAGAAACTTTTCCTTAATAACCCCACACTTGCTTGTGTCCTTCAAAGTAAAAAATTCAAGATTTTATTATTTTTTGAACCTATCATAAAACTGACTATCCAAATTATCCATTATTTCTTTGAACAATCTCCGATGAAGTACTTCAGGGTTCTAGCTTTTGCGCTTTCGTAAATTGCCAACGAATTCCTGATTAGCAGTAATCCAAAATCTGTTGAACCCATTTGTACGAGCGTCTTGGCACAGTATTTGTTGTCATTTTCTTGTAGGACTTCCGTCCACAGTGAGTAGAGTTTAGGTCCCGGCCACCTACAGCGAGATCGCCTTTCGGGCAGGACATAGATACGGAAGGAATAAGAGCAAGTCTAGAAACTTTGACAGAACAGTTTTAGTGAGATTAGAGTACAGTAGATGGCGCCACCGTACAAGTACGATGTTGCACATAGAGGGGTGAGAGAATTTCGGGAGGGGGCATGGGAAAGGATACCCATTTAACCAGTGGGTCCAGCCTGGGGGCCGTCACTTAACGTGCTCGTCCGATGCACGGCGGATATTCAGCGATTGTTAGTAAATCACACCATCTCTGAGAGATCATCCCAGGTTCAAACCTAAGGACCTTGCATCGATAGTCTGACTCCTAAACACTAAGCCATCAGCGGCTCTGTACGAGCTTCTTTGACCCTTTCTTTAAGGTGGTTAATATTTTTACAACAATAAACTATTTCCATGTAGAAAATAGTAAAACTATGTAAGTGATCCGATTTATTGGCGTAGGGATGTATAAATGACCGTTTTCAATCTTTCGCTCATCGACCAGATGGCTTTTTCAAGGAAGTTAGACAAAAACTGCAATCTGAATAATAGAACACTTTGACAGTTTGAACTCTGTGACTTGACACTAAATAAATAGGACCGAATATTCACTTAAAGACAAGAGGCATCACATTAGTTGTGCACGCGTTATTCTGTTAGGAGGAAGTCGTTGCTTGAAGAACTGACTCTAAATTTGTAGTAACTCCAGTGAGATGCTATCATTGCAAGTATCACTGTTGGTAACGATCTCCAAGGTTTTGTGAATGGCTATAAATTTAGTGATAGAGTATATAGGTAATTTCTTTATATCAATCATCCCACATAAAAGTAGTACACTTCAATTTGACTTCTCTGGATAGGGCCGTGGTTACTTTACCTTACTTTGTGTCCCTTTTATGCTCGTTGACTCTGATTCTAAACGAACGCTTGGCTATTCCAATGTAGTACCGTTTAGAGCCGTCCGGACATTGTAGGAGGTTCGCATAAACACCTGCTTCGCTAGAAAGAGTTTTTTATTTTTCAGTATTTCTCTTTAGCATAGTACATAAACTTCCAGACCTATGGACCATTGTACATAAAGTTGCAGACCTATGGACCATTGTACATAAAGTTGCAGACCTTACGAGTACGTTCTTGAGTTTATAAGACGCATTTGATATGTAAGCCGTTTTCAGGCGATTTGCTCAGTGAAACAGCCAGGTAGGGTAAAGAAAGCACTGTTGTGTTCAAGTTCCATTGTAAAATTGATCGTAGGACATATATTATTGATTTTATCGAAGAAAATTGGGAGCGTCTCCTTTCCGTGAGGAATATATCGTCCGCATAACGCAGCTATGTGGGGTGTTGCTGGAAAAAATAGTTTGCTCAATTGGGCGAAGTATTGCTTCTGCAAGGACGGGTGAAAGTGAGGACCCCATCGGATCTTCATTATTCTGTTTATATACTGTCCTTGAAAACTGCAGAACCTAGTATGTGAGACCAAGTCTATTTACTTGAAGATGTTGAGGCATGACTCCTGCGTATAAAATGGTGAATTATATATAGCATCCTTTAATGTTCTAATGGCTTTCGGCGCGTGGATTCAAAAATAAAGGGAAAACACGTCGAACCTGCCGATGATGTCGCCTCGTAGGTCAGTGAGTTTCTTGGCTTTCGTGATAAAATCCAGAGTGGAATTTATTACAAAGAATTTATCATTGATTCTGGAACTATAGCCCTTCAAAAGAACCCTGTAAATTCTTGGATTGCACAGATAAAAAAAGCTGTCCGTTTACCTGCCATTCCAGGCTATCTAAAGAAAGCCGCCAAACTAACACCAGGCTCTCAGATCTGAAAGCTCTTCGGAAGACTTAAGCACAATAAGCCCACCAACTCATTAAGACCCAACATATCGAGGAATTCTATACCAACGTACCATTTAGAGAAAGCACTATCCAAGTTACTGCGTAGTGTTCTTCCTGAATCGGACTTTGTAATAACATTATCGGCAGCTTCGACGTGGTTTCCCTTTACACTTCAATCCCCGTACCACAACCCATCAGAACATTAAAGGAGGCCATATCTAATTCACCATTTTATACGCAGGAGACATGCCTCAGCATCTTCAAGTTAATAGACATGGTCTTAAATACTAGCTTCTACAGTTTTCAAGGCGAAGTATACTGTATAAATAGAATAATGGCACTCCGATGGGATCCTCACTTTCACTCGTTCATACACACACAGCAAAATTGATACAAATAATACTTTCGATACCTGTTGCATAAAGGCTTCACTTAATACACTGCTCATAACTGACCTAAAATTATTTTGCATGAGAGGAGATGTAGCTCGCAAAACAGTAGAAGTTTTCAAACGATCTGTCAGCTGAAAGTCGTACTTTTGCTGTGAATTCCAGTAGCTTCATATAAATACATTTGTTGGGGGAATGACTTGTTTCATCATGTCGGTGAAAAGGCAGTTCCTTTTTGGCAAGGAATCAAGCCACGTTTATTAAAAGTTCGAGTTGAAGTTGAATCTATTTTCCTGAACTTGCTCATTATGTTTGGTAACTTTAAACGAGCGCTGATGATCAAATTGCAAATGAATATTATTTCCTGAATTTCCAAATGTTTTAAGTTTACGAAAGTATGATATATTGTTCTTAGTTGTCCTCATGCTTTGCGATGGCCTTACACAAAATTATTTAGTTCTCTAAAACTACCATCGCTACGCGCAGTTTTCTGAACTGATGAGCAAGTCCTGCCAGCAGAAGGAAACAAAAAAACGCCTAGGGTATTTACGATTTTTATCTCTGAATTTTACAGTAAGACGTAGTTCAGAAATTGGCTTTCCATTCTTTTTAATCATATTTTCTCCAGCAATCTTTTATTCCAAAAGAACATTCTTTCAAATCGTCCGTAAAACATTTTGTGCGGTTCCACCCCGCTTAATATAAAAATACACGCTCAACTTAGTAAAAGCTCGATGTAGAATTATTTACCTCTCTTGCCTGAGCGATGAAAAAACAACAAAATATTTGCATAAGAATAGTGAAGTTGCCTCCTGTTGCCTTTGGCTCGCGGACATTTAAATGCACTTCCTGTCTTCTCCGCCCATGTCACTCTTCGGAGATAGTCTTTCCTCTTCCCTTTCGCATTTCTTGTTCGGAGGCCGGAGTCGAGCATTCGCAATAACGTCGTTCCTCATGTTTCTAAGGTTAAACCTTGGAATCTTCGAGAGCGCCAGGAAATCTTCACTTAGCTGAGATTCTTGCCACTGGTGGGATTCTCCGAATTTTGGGAGATATCAGTTCGCTTCGGATTGCGCGACCAGACTCAAATTTCATGATTCCAGATTGAGTTAACATCTAAATCAATGTAAATAAATGGTCACTGTAAAAACCAATAAAAATTCGATAAAAATCAGCAATATGGTCCATCTTCGATTCTCTAAGTCACTTTAAATACCAGAATTTTCTGCTCTTATGATAAAAAAAGTGCGCTTTCCTCGCTCTGTGGCTTAAAACATCTGTTCAGCAAACACGAATTGAAGGTTTATGTGTAAGACCTGTCATTTTGAACATCCCGTAATTTCCCCTAGTTCCATTTTTTTACGCTTTGCAACCGTAGGTTGAAGCAGCGTATATGCTCCAGCTTTGTCCGTCTGTCCGCACGATAACTCGCGTAAAAATGGTTCGATTTCCGTGAAATTGTAGTATGTGGTAGGGGACCACTGGGGACGAACCCTATCGAAAATGGGTTAAGTGGAGTCAAAGGTCACGACATAGGAGCGAGATCCATTCCATTGCCCTTATGCGTCACAACGTGCGTAAACATTTTTCGATTTCGATGAAATTTTAGTATGTGGTAGAGGACCACCTGGGGACAAACCCTATGGAAAATGGACGAAATTGAGTCAAAGGTCAGGACATAGGATCGGGATCCATTCCATCGCCCTTATCTCATACTATTAAAAGAGCAATTCTTGTATGTATGTAAATTTCATTTTGAAAACGGCTCTAAGGATTTTGATGAAAGTCGTTAACCTACGGTTTTCTGGTACTAGAAATCAATTTAGCTTGATCTCGACTTCAGGAAAATTCGTTTAGTGGTTTTAGTGTCATGGCGTCGTCCCACTAGATGCTGGCGCGCGGTTACGCCCTCTGTTTCATTACGTCAAAACTTCACCATGTTATCTGCCTCATTACGTCACGCGTTGTGAGCGTATGTCTTTCCGCACGATAACTCGCATAAAAATCGTACGATTTCTTTGACATTTTAGTATGTGGTAGGGGAACAGGAACCCCATTGAAAGTGAACGAAATAGGGTCAAAGGTCCAAACATAGGTGCGGGATCTATCCCACTGCTCATATGCGTCATAACTAACGTAAACATTCTTCGATTTGGATGAAATGTTAGTATGTTGTAGGAGCCTGCCTGGGGACGAATCTTTTGAAAATGGGCGAAATGGGGTCAAAGGTTAGGAAACAGAAGCGGTATCTATTCCATAGCCCTTATGCATCATAACTTACGTAAAAATGCTTCGATTGCGACAAAACTTTACCATGTTATTTCCGAGATATACGGAACCGGTTCTGTTGAATATCATCGAAATGGGATCAAAGGTCAGGGCATATGGGACCGAGATTTATTCCACAGCCATTATCCTCATAACTTGAGTGATGACTTCTGGCATGCTGGAAAGCGTATCAGAATCAATGCATTGCATGATTTTACTAATTTGTTTATTTGGGTTTTAACGAACACCGTCAGCACTCAAAGGGATATAAGCAGTCGCACTTTCCTAATTTAGGGTCATTGGTCCAGGAACGGCAAAGTGTCACTGGCGTGATCCAAGCACAACATCTATGCTTCACCGGGAGTCGAACCCGGACCAATCTAGGACGAACGGTCCGAATCCAGCGCATAGACAACAGGAGAGGCTCCTCAGTTTTTGAACCATACATTTGTCCCTACAAAGATTATTTATCGCTACAAGAACGAGAGGAAGATCTACTACAACTTTTTTTCCAATTCCTAAGGCGGCTGACAAGGCTGCGATTCACATTCAGCCTTCTGCATACATCAGACAGACTTTATCCAGCCTCCACCATCCCTACTACTCTCCACATTTCGTATTAAAGCAAGTATCTAACTCTTGACAATCTCGGATTTCCTAATAACACGAAATGAATTGCACCTATACAAAGGTGCTCCTATAAACTGCATAGCGCATAGTTTCACATTCGCGATGGAACTGAATGCAAATTTAATTAAAGGATTTGAAATCAGCTTCTATTTCTTTTTATGTAGAATATCATATATTTGTTTGCTTTAAAAATTATCTTGAAGAATATACAGAGTTTCGCTTTTGTTACTTTACTTCTAAGCATCAAAGTAGATCGAGATGTTAATTCTTTGTAATAATCTCGAAAGTTATTTCGTATTTTAGAATTGTTGCTTAACTTCTGGACAGCTGGAGAGTGGTATTGTTAATTCTTTAATTACCTCAAAAGATAGGTCTTTTTATTTGATGATTAGTTCTGATCATTAATGTAGTTAGATATGCCAATTCTTTTGAATTATATCGAAACATATTTCTAGTTTTGCATTTGTTGCTTAACTTCTGAGCACCAGTGGTTTACCATTCAGAATCTCCCCTTAATCAGACACTTTGCCTTTAGCCAAAGTTTGTAAACTCAGTAAACTATATAAGCACAAGAGATTATATGCTGAATCGTAAAAAGAAAATTGTAATAGGACTTTCAGTAGGAATGAAAAAAAAAACAGAGGGAGGTCTTGGATGCATCCAATAGTGTCATCGAACCCCCCCCCCCCCCAGGAAAACAACAACAACAAAACCTTAACATATTTTTGTTCCTCTGATGCCCCTTGAAAACTTAAAGAAAAATGATATGAGAAGTATTTAAACAATTATTAAAAATGTGTATATATGAAATGTTGGTGAATAACCGTATGTGTGACATCTGATGTAGTTTTGAATAAAGAAAAGGATAGACTTTCTACTTCTAGTAAGAGTAAAAACGCCGCACTGCGATAAAAATTATAACAAAAGCAGAGAACTCAATCTCCGTTTGCTCATCACACAAAGACTGTTTTAAGAATGTGTGGAAGATATTCTCGTAGGTCTTGCCGTTTTCATGGCATTCTTCTCCGACAACACGAGATGTTGTTAGGAAGCCCAGAAAACGTATACCACGTTAAAAACGCAAACGTTCTAGTGAGAAAGAGAAAATTTGCATTGTTTATTAGTAAATCGTGTTAATACGAATAAAAAAAATAATTTCCGAAAGGTGTTCAAAGGGTGACGCAATTATAGAGTGACTTATTCGTTTTAACGCATGTTTGAAAAAACCAAACGTGCTTACAGTATCATTTTCATCAGTGCGATCTCTTTGAACTCCATGTCTCTGCAACCTTTTAGTCCGACTTGTAACGCTCTTTTTTAGTTCGATTTGCAATGTTCTTTTTCCAGTTGAAAGCCTGAACTGCCAGAACGACGTTTCACATGTTTTATTCTCTTTTGACTCATAACCTCTCCGATAGGTGGCATAAAAGTACAATCAACTAAATTTAAAATATATTTTACTTTATACAATTGCTTCCAAACATTAAAATGATTTTATATTTTTTACTTTCCAATAACTGTACCAGAAAGATCATCTTTAGTACAGTTTCTGTTTGAAGTAATAAATATGTATTGTATTTTCCCCAAAATATTTTGCTTCTGAAAATCGGATTTTAAGGATTAGTTTTGGTCACGATGATAAATATTTTGTATGCGTTTTACAATATTTTCGAAAAATGGTTTACGATTATGGGTCATAAGCGCATATTTCTGGGGTTTTTTTGTCTTTTGCTATGGTGTTTTTGCTTCTAAAAAATTAACTGAAAAAATGTTTTTTAATCGGACGCCTCTCACTGGGAATAACGTTTATGTGTACTTTTTTCAAAATTATGCTGAGCATTCCCGTTAAGGGCGTTAATATAAATCCCTCAAGTTTTGGTACATTCTGTTCTTGAAGTCAGATTTAAATACTTCTTTTTCCTACTGATAGTGTTGTTTGTTGCGTGAAATATTTACATTGCATTTGATAATTTGTGTATCACACAGTTTTGCCACTAATAGGCGTAAGTATTCATTTCTACTTCTGCCATATTTCGAACCGTATTTGTGTTTCTAAGAACCCGATTTGAAAACTCTCCTTTGCCTTCGATATTTTAAGAAAAGCTTAGTGCACAGTTTGTCATTTTTCGAAGGACACATTTCAATCGCTAGTGTCTGAAAGTAACTATTCTTCTATGTGGATGTTTTAGCGATAGTGCAGAAATCCGGTTATTATTATTATTTTTTTGTAAACGGGTATAACACGCTGTTAAGGGCACTTCTTGCCAATTAATAACAAAGGCAGTTCCCAATTACAGTTAAAATAGTATACTAACTACACTAGTAATCCAAATTTACTGGCGAGACGAGATGGAGACTAATACGCTTTAGTGGTTTGGCCATGTTGAAAGAATGAGTGATGAGATGCTTATTAAGAAAATCATTTTAGCCCAGGTGGTGGGAAGGAAAGGTAGAGGAAACCCAAGAAAGTCATGGAGGATCAGATTCAGGAGTTCTGCATGAGAAAAAGATTATAAGTATGGAGTATAGAAGATCTTGTGTACGGCGGTGATGGATGTCTGTGAAGCCCGAGTTGTATGCCAAGATCGCTGTTAATAGAGAAGTCTGATATGGCAAAGGAAAGTAAAAATTATCTAGTAGTTTGTATTTCTTTGTGGAGCTAACCTCTGAATATCAGAGAATAGCTTAGTGATATGTAAGAGAATAAAAATCAAAGTTTTCTAAGCTTTCGCACACCAGCCAGATGGCTTTTTCAAGGAAGGTAGAAAACAAACTGCAAACTGAATAACAGAACGCGTCAACAATTTGAACGCGGTGATTTGACTAGACAATAAATGGATAGATGAGAATGCTCATTCAAAGAATCGAAGCGTCATGTTGGCACGTGGAAGAAAAAACCGCATTATCTGAAGAACTAGTTCCAAGTTCGTAGCAACTCTAGAGATACACTAACATTGGAAGCTTCACTGTTGGTAATGATCTCCAAACTTCCCGAATGACAGTAGGTTTTGGGAGGGACTAAAAATCTAATTTCTTTATATCATCCCACATAGATCACGGAACTTGAATTTAACTTTTTTAGATAGGGTAGTTTTTTTTTACGTCCACTGTGTCTCTTTCATGTTCTTTTAATAACATGCTTAAGCTAAATATTGACAAGCCCCGTCTTTTCAACAAGGCGGACGTTTATGCCATCCCTCTACAATATCTGGTCAGATCCAAGCCATACTACTATACATCGGAATGGCAAAATGTTCATTTAGAATTAGAATCAACGAACATAAAAGACACACAAGGGACTGAAAAGTAACCACTGCCCTATCCACAGAAGTCAAGTTCAAGTCCGCTGATCCTGTGGAGAATGACATAAAGAAATTAGCTTCCTACTCCAAGCCAAAATCTACTGCCATTCGCGAAACCATGGAGATCATTACCAAAAGTGAAGCTTCCAATGATTGTCTTCCTGTAGAGTTGCAACGAACTTGGAACTAGTTCTTCAGATAATGCTGTTTTTCTTTCCACGGTACCGCTTTTCTAACCAACATGACGCCTCGTGACTTTGAATGAATAATTACATTGACATCTGTATTGTCAAGTCAAGTCACCGGATTCAAATTGTTGAAGCGTTCTATTATTCAGTTTGCTGTCTTTCTTGTGCGGAAGCTTGGCAAACTTTGATTTTTATTCTACTCCAGTAAATTCTGATTACTATTGGGTTGTCGGAAAATGCATGACGTATTTTGGCACCCGATGGCGGTTGGGCGGTTTTGGAAGTACTAGAGGCATGCGCTGCTCTGTTATCGCTATGGCATTCGACAGGTGCCAGTTCTAGCTGTAGTCTAAAAGGAATAGTGAGCGATTAGGTTGATTTACGAAGATTTGACACCAAGTTAAAGATGGAAAACCATACTGGGCATTTTCGCCATATTTTACTGTTTTACTTCCGTAAAGGGAAGAAAGCGCGTCAAGCTTGTGAAAAGTTGCGCAAAGCGTACGGTGATAATGCTCTACAAGAACGTCAGTGCCAACGGTGGTTTGCAAAATTCCGTGTAGGTGATTTTGACCTCAACGATGCTCCTCGGTCCGGGAGGCCAACCGAGGTTGATGACGACCAAATCAAAGCATTGATCTAGTCAAACCCACGTTACACGACACGAGAGATTGCAGACACATTGCACATCCATCATTCAAGCGTTCACGACCACCTGAAGAAGCTGGGATACGTAAGCAAGCTTGATGTGTGGATTCCTCATGAACTCAAAGAAGCTCAATTGACGGCGCATCTGCGATATGCTCATTAAACGGGAGGGAAACGATCCTTTTTTGAAGTGACTGATAACTGGTGACAAAAAGTGGATTGTGTACAACAATGTGCTGCGCAAACGGTCTTGGACCCGACGTGCTGTTTCGCCTCAAACGACATCCAAAGCAGACGTTCATCAGCGGAAGGTTCTGGTCTCAGTGTGTTGGGATTTTAAAGGTGTCGTGTTTTTCGAGCTCCTACCACGGAACCAAACAATCAATTCGAATGTGTACTGTCGACAATTGGAGTGTTTGAACGAATCCATCATCCAGAAACGTCTAAGGCTCGTTCATCGTAAATATGTTGTGTTCCATCAGAACAATGCGAAACCACACACAAGTTTGATCTCCCGACGAAAATTATTGCAGCTTGGATGAGATGTGCTGTCACACCCAGCATAATCGACTGACCTTGCGCCGTCAGACTTCTACTTGTTTCGCTCGCTTTCAACAGTCCTTGCGTGGTATAACGTTCAATTCACATGAGGCTGTAAATGAGCACCTTGTACAGTTTTTCGCCACGAAAGACCGGCCCTTCTATGAACGAAGCATTCTGTAGCTCACAGAAAGATGGCAAAAGGTTATCGAACAAAACGGGCATTATATCATTGATTGATCTTTGTTCTTTCTATCAATAAACGACCTTTGCAAAACATGGCAAAAATACGTCATGACTTTTCCGACAACCCAATAGTATAGTGATGCTATTAAAAAACACTTCTTGCGTTGCGCATTTTAAATTATGTTCATATTTTCTTTCGGAGGTCTAAATGCATTCTCTTTTTCGACGAAATGTTTCTCCTAAAAACCACTTAAAAGTATTTCTTTCGTGTTAGAAAGGATTTGAAAGTTTTTCCCATAACATGCAAGAATTTGTTGTCTTCTTTCTTGTTTTCATTTTTATCGTAATTTTGTTTTGTAATTGAAAACCCAGTAATGCATCCTCAGAAATTTTTGTTTCAACTGAAATTTTGGGGCACACAACTGAATGCATTTCCATCTGCTAGAAACTAAACTACAACTCTCAATCACACACGCACATGTGGTTATCCATATAAACTCTACACGCAAGGAGAAATGTCCGTAACCCTTTCACCGAAGGGATAAATAATGGCTGCTTTCCAGACATGAAAGGAGTGATTTTTATCGAAGTTATGAAGAAAATGGCACACCATAAATCCTGTTACGAGTCCTCGACCAAGGTGGTCTTAGTGTGAATTTCTTTTAGCTCCGCTCCTAACACTCGCATTGAAAATATTTTCTTTTTTCTGTATGCCATTCGCTAAAGTAAAGATGGGGGATATTATTTTCTTTAAATAATACGGAGTTTTCACTCTAAGGGGAGATAAATGTCAAAGCCTTTTTCTTGCTACCTCTGCTTTCAGGAGACGTATTTAAAACATCTTTTCCTTAGCATAGCTTTTGCTATGAAGAATACTTTTCGCATATTTTATACGTTTCCATTGTTCAGAATTCTTCCTGTACTTGGCGTGAACTTATATCATATTATCCTTTATATCTCTTCTTCTAATTGTTCCATTTGAAAATCCCTTTGTATCTGATATCTTCCTTCGTCTATGAGAATTAGTTTTGGACATAATTTATTAATTTCCGTAACATATTTTCCACCGCTAGTGAGAGAAAGTAGCTGTTTCTATTCCTAGATGTTTTATCGATTATAAAAATTCCCTTAATTTTTCTTTTCTTTATTTTCCCCCTTTTTTTCTTTTTTGGTAACGGGTGTTACTGACTATGAGTGACTTCAGAATGTATTCAAAAGACGTGGTCATTACAACCGAAAATTCAGAGTCATCTTTCTTGTTTCTTACTACATTGATACCTACTTCCTGCGCTAAAGCATGTGAGCAAAAGCGACCTAAAAATTTTGATTGAACATATTGAAAGCTAAAATAAAAGAAAAAAAGAAATCTATTTAATATATACTTAATTTGCTGTTGATGTAAAAGGTCATGAATTCAGTTTCGCGTTCGTAGGTAAAATAAACTTAAAAGGATTTTTCTCTGGCAAAAATGTTCCATATAATTTCAAAATTTCCATATAATTTCAAAATTTTCAAGTAAATCATAGACTTTCCAATAGGGGTTGCAATTGTAAATTGCGTTTTACCCGATATCTGTGCTTCTAAAACTCCGATTTGTTTTTGCGTAATGTGTAGTCCAGCATGTAGTTCACAAGGTTTACTCAACTTCTCGCGTATCTTATTCATGTAATTCCTCAGAAATTAAATCGCTCCTTTCCCACCTACTCTTTAAGCTGGGTGCTAAGTTGCGTCTTATTTTGTTCATTCCTTCATGTTGTGGAATTTTCTGTATCGACAGGGTATTTACGAGAATGTTTTAAGGATCGTTTGGGCACTAAAGTAGATGTCAACAAAAACTACATTCTTACGAGGTAACGTGGCATATTTTCTTTTAAAATGTGGCTTTTGAAAGTGTAGGAAATGGGAATGTCCAAGTGGGTTCACGATTATTTCCAAACCTGGGGCAACTGTACTTTCAACGTCCACCAAGCAAGCAAGTGCCAGCTGGAGTGAATGCGTGTGTGATGAACATATTTTGCGCCAGCTTAAAGTTCTTAGAAGACTTTCCGTAAAACGGATTTCCGTTAAGCTCGGTGTTTCGTAACGTTATAGTATTCCCTAGACTAGGCGTCAAATTACTTTCCGAAGATGAAATCCATTCTCAAGAAGACAGATCTCCCAGTGTGAACGTAATTCAAGAGAACGTGAGGCAGATCATCATAGGCATCTCAAAAAAAAAATTCAGTACTGTTATGAGTATGCATTATGGGAATACTAGGCTCTCACTTTGGCTATTTATTATCAGCATTACTCACTGATCAGGTGTATATCTGTTTATCCGAAAATATTTGAAGGGCACTTTTTCTCCTGTTTTCACGTTTTCCGGTTTGCCGCAGTAGTTTCTGAAAATGCAGATACTTTTATGCACAATTTAAATCAAAAAAGTATGTTGCTTCCATTTTCTTAGCTGCTAATGAAATATCACCTCAAGATAGAAGAAACTGAGAAAAAAATGTTGTTTTGTATTATATACAAGTCAAAATTAACAGTATATTTTTAGCAATTCGTGAAACGAAATTGAAATATCGTTCTCTGCGAACAGTGCATAGCAGTTACACATTGACTACATACACTACATGTTTCTGTACAAATTGGTCGCCGAAAGAATTTAAACAGGTTGCTAAAAAAAGGGCAAGAAATCATCTTCACCAGCTTAGCACGAGATCGGCGTTAAACAAGTAGACAAATTTAAATACGAAAGAATTCCAAACCGCGTGCGGAGCTATAACGATTAAGGGAATAAATCATCCAGAAAATGCATTTTCGTTTATTTGACGTTTTCGAGTAATAAGATTACAGAAAAAAAATCAAAGGAACTGCTTTACACTGGTCTCCATGATGCAGCATTGAATTAGAATACTCCGGTTTAAAAGCAAGCTTTCCTTAAATTCTATTTCTTTTTCATCTCCGTTTAAGTGCTGCTCGTGGATATTTCATTATAAGATTTTTGTTACAACTGTTGATCGCATTAAAAAATTTCTTCAAAGTTGCGTCATGTGTTTTATCTTTAAATACTGTTTTCTTTATTACGCAAATTTTCTCTTCGAATGGTATTTGAAATGCAAATTGCTTCGCATTATTCTTTTGCAATCTGAAGCGCAATTTTTGTCACCAAAGGAACCTCACAATATCGCTTCCTAGACAAATTTTAATTTTACTTAATGTTGGCGTGTTGGTACGAGTTATTCAGGTACTGAGCATAGACCGCATTAAGTGCGAATGGATGTGTGTGTGTGTGTGTGTGTGTGTGTGAGTCAGGTGCTGCTCAAGGTGTGAGGGGTAAAAAGGTAGTTTCTCATAGTAGGTACGTTTATTATTATTAATTACCTATATTTTTTAATTAATTAATTATTTTTATACCTAATATTGAATAGCTGTCGACCTGGTGAACAGTATGTTACTGGCATTTGCCAGATGTGGTTTTCTGATAAGGTACCTATCGCGATATGGTACTCATAGTACTGTACCCATAATGAAGTGGATCAAGGCCTGGAAAGCAAAGACTATTTATTTTTATTTTATTTCTAATTAAATTTCCAGTTTTATTTTATTTTTTAATTTTATTTCTATATTATTTTTTTTTATTTTTATATTTTTTATTTTTATATTTTTTATTTTTTATATTTATTTTATTTCTATTTCATTTTTAATATTATTTTTATATTTTTTATATTTATTTTATTTTTTATTTTGTTTCATTTTTGTGTGCCACACTGAGAATCGTATTAGTTTTTGATACTGTAGGAACAGATACTATCTTGTATGTGTACATCCTGCGGTATTGAAGATGCATACATTAATATTATTGAAAACATCTATGAAAATGCAAGTGCAAAATTCGGCTGTTTGAAATTACAAGACACATAAAAATTGGAAAGGGAGTGAGACAAGGTGACACCATATCTCCGAAGCTCTTTAATGCCACATTGGAAAATGTCTTTCAATCACTGAACTGGGAAAACAAAGGGATAAAGATTAATGGAGATTATCTAACCCACCTTCGTTTTCCTGATGCAGTAGTCATTTTTACAACCTCCCATCAGAACTTCAGAGTATGATCCAGGAACTTGCTGACAAGAGTAAAGAAATGGTATTAAAAATGAACTTGCAGAAGACAAAAGTGATGTTCAATGCTTTTACAAGGAATTAGGATTTATCGATTGATGGAAAAAAGCTGGAGATAACAGACACGTACGTTTATCTTGGACAGCAGATATCATGTGAGGGTCACATTGATGAAGAAATTAATCGGCGTACAAAACTTGCCTGGAGAGCTTTTGGAAGAAACAGCATAATTTTCAAGAGCAATATGCCATTATGTCTTAAAAGAAAAGTGTTTGATCAATGCATCCTTTCAGTGCTAAGGTATGGGACAGAGACGTGAACCTTAACTAAAAGAGACATACAAAGGCTGCAGACAACTCAACGATTCATGGAGAGGTGCATGCTTGGTGTAACCAGGAGAGATAAGAAGAGGAACTCGTGGATCCGAAAAATGACAGAGTGGAAGACATCATGATTAGAGTTAAATCCCTGAAATGGCAATGGGCTGGACATACTGCCAGAAGGACAGACCATCGATGGACAGCCGAAATTTTTGATTGGATTCCAAGGGACAGGAAAAGACCCAGAAGAAGACCACATGGGAGATGGGTGGATGAAATTCGAAAGTATGCAGGAGTAACATGGAGGAGACTGGCACAAGACAGACCGTTGTGGAAGAAACTTGGGGAGACCTTCATCCAGCAGTGGATTGATAATGAATGATGATGATGATGATGTTTACCTCTAGTTCAAGTATTGAAGATCATAGTTCAGACGGAGTTAATACACTGCTGGACAATTGCTAAGGACGGATCATAAACGGCTATATAGCGCATAAAAAAGTAAGTGTGGTTGGATGCCAAGTGAAATAAAATAATGTCAGAATGCCAGGACATTACAAGAAAGACAATTTATTGTGCTCTGAAATCCAGAAGGCTTCGGAACGTGTTCAAGGGACAAACAGGCAATTTTCTGCAGAATACGTAAACGTGAAAAAAATGCAATTACAGTCCGCAGGCGTTCCGGCGTAAGATGTCAGTACGGGATATGGCCACCATGGAGGGCGATGCAAGATTCCACACGTCGTGTCATGCATTGCACAACATTATCAAGTAGCTGTTGGAGTAATTTATCCCATTCCTCTGTCAGTGCACGGATGAGGGTGTCCTTGTTTATTGGAGGGCATTGGCGACCAGCAAGACTCCTCCCCAAAGCATCCCACACATTTTCAATGGGATTCTGATCTGGAGAACGTGCTGGCCATACGAGGCGTTGAATATCCTCGCTCTCAAGACACTCCTGGACAGCGACTGTTCGATGACATGTTGCGTTGTCGTCCATGAAAATGAATTTATCACCGACAGCACCACGGAACATGCGAACATGAGGTAGCAGAACATCAATAATGTATCGTTGGCCAGTCATAGTCCCAGTTGGAAGCACATAGAGGGACGTAAGGCCATTGATCATGATGCCAGCCCTTACCATGACACTACATGTCGGATATCGGTCCCTTTCCTGTATGTTTGCTGGACAATATGCAGTACCACTATCACGCCAGATCAGTTGTCGTCGACAATCAGACGATAGACTGTATCTACTCTCATCTGAGAAGAGGACAGCAGACCAGTCGTTATCAGTCCAATTGCGATGTTGATGGCACCATTGCAAACGGGCGCTACGGTGACGTCTGGACAATGGGATGCACACAACAGGACGGCGGGCGTATAGTCCTCCTTCATGCAAACGTCTGGCGACAGTTTTTCGGGAAATCCGCTTGCCAGTAGCAGCCATAAACTGATTTGCTACCTCCCTTGCTGTGCTGCGCCGGTGTCTTTTTGTTGATAGCACTATGTACCGATCTTCTGCAGGTGTCGTACTGCGAACACGACCACCCCCGTGACGTTTGCTACACTCTCCATTTGTTTGAAATGATTTCCAAAGCCTTGAAACAACACTGTGGCTGACGTCGAACTCCCTGGTAACATCTGTTATTTTTAGCCCTTCTTCAATCTTGCCAATAATAAGGTAACGCGTAAAATCATCTAGGTGATGTCGGGAAGACATACTGAAAATTGAAAGTTCGTCAATTGATTCTTTCCCTTTCAACTTTGCGTTTGAACAACAACGGTCAATGCGCGTCAAATCCTTCATATCTCTTATCAGCGCTATGACGTCACGAACAAGTTCGGCAATCCAAAATTTGCATACGCACAACACGTCTTACTGAGTACAGCACTTATGCTAATTTCCAAATTTTCTTGCCTTCCATTTTATGGTTGCTATCGTTGCTATTGTCATCCGTCCTTAGCAATTGTCCGGCAGTGTATAAGAAAAATTTTGTGCAATTTTTTTTTCTTTCTTGACATAAAGTTCAATTCAGAGCCAACACAGAGAAATAAACTGACAATCGTAAGGCTACGTAAGCAAAGGATAAATAAGTAGAGTATCTGTTATGATTTCAACAATGTTTAGAACTATGAGATTTCCATGCAGTCCGCTTTGGAGTTGTGGCTTTTGCTTCATGCGATTTATTGTACTGAATGAGAATAAAGTACGTCACCTGTGAGACGACGTACCGCATGGCAGTTTGGTGTGGATTTCTAAAAACACTGAGGTTTCACTGCAGTCCGCATTGTGATTGGGCTTACGTTGTAGGTAATTTCATGTAGTTAAGTGAATAGATGGCACAGCAAATGGTATATGCATCAAATCTCAGTTACAAAGGCACAACGCTTAGAGTTAGAAAAACGGAGCTTCCACGGCTCGATTGCTTGTTTTTTTTTTTTTTTTTTGCTTTTTACGAAAAGAAAACATAATGCGTGGTATGATCCAATGTTGGGAGACTTGTAGTGTAAGGAACCCTAAATGCAGTACCTGGGTTTTGGTCATAACTGGATGTAGTACGCTCACCTTACTTTACTTGCCGCATATCTCTTCCATTAGCATTTTAACATTATACCAGGTATTCCACCGACTACACATTTAGTCTTGTTTCAATGCTTGTGAGTGAATTATGTGTCCACATTAGAATGTTGCGCTTTTTGCTTATTTTTGCGAAAAAAGTTCAGATCACATCATATGTAGAGGATTTTTGGAAGGGAGTGTCTCACCCCAGGTATTAAGCAACCCTTAGAAATAGGAAGCTAGGAGATTTTGGCTAGAGTGCCCGATAGGAAAGTGATACGGAAGCGAGGTGGAAAGGAGGAGGAAGACGCGCTTATTTATATCCGGGGGGAAGGTAACCTGGGCCCTACGGCTTAACGTGCCCATTCTATGCACGGTGGATATTTAGTGGTTCGAGCGGTCGTGCAGGCCTGGGATCGAACCTGAGGTTTTCTCCGTGGCAGTCATAAACGCTGACCACTAGGCCCCAATTTTTCCTACCCGCGGCCCCAATTTTTCCAGAAAATGGTCTACGATCTATACATGTATATACAGTGGCAACTTGAATTAAATTGTTCAAAGTGGAGTCACCAATCAGAAATGTTCAGGTTAGGTTAGTTATGCAGTTTGCAATAAATCGAGTTCGAATGGCTTTTAGTTGTCATATATTGCTATGTTGAAATAAGTAACCTTTAATTGTTTTGCGTTAGAAAGAGTGTAAAGCGTCATTTGTCATATCATGTGACACGAGGGGCGTTCACGTTCTAAGCCTGACATTGAAGGCAGTGGTTGACGGCTGACGCAGGTATTGCAAAGTATTTCATCATCCTTCAGTTATACACTATATTAACAAAAGTCACCGGACACCTAGAAGAGAAACACAACATAACATCTGTTAACATATATTATGTACGGTGTCCGTCCACTTTTTGCCTTAATGCTTGCACTGACCCTTCGAGACATGCTTTCAACAAGGTTTTGAAACACTATGTACTGTATGCGAGCGCTAGATATGCGCTTCCATTCAGTACATAATGCTGCCTCTAACTGTTGCTTAGTAGTAGGCCTTGGTTCCAAACTTTTTATGCGGCGCTCTAATTCATCCCATGGGTGATCTCAGGGATTAAGATCAAGGCTCCTTTGTGCTGGCTAGTCTACACATGATACGAAATTATCGTCAAACCACGCCATAACAATCCTTGCTTTATGGCTTGGCGCATTATCCTCCTGGTACCAACAAGACTCGGTTCCATACTATTGACACAGAGTTGGTAGGGCTTAATTGCCCAGAATATCGAGGTAAAAGTGCTGGTTAACAAGTTTGTCCAGGATAACCAATGGACCGGGACCATACCACAAAAAACACCCCCTCACGAGTACAGCTCCAAACTTGACCGTAGGAACAGAACGTTGTGGTTACTAGCATCCCCCGGCTGCCGTCATACCACACACGGCCATCAGACTGATGGATCGTGTATCTGGATTCATCAGTCCATCGGACCCGTTTCCATTGATCTATAGTCCAAGAAAAATGTTTTTGCACCATGCTAAATGACGAGTAGCATTCCGAATGGAGATGAAAGGCTTATGAGCAGCTGCACGATCACGGTAACCCATGGAATGAAGTACTCTACGAATGGAACGTGTACACACTGAGATTCCAGCATTTTTGCTCACCTCTACACTGAGGAATTGTGTAGTACTCCCTCGTTTAGCTGTAACGACTCTCCTGAGTTTTCAACGTCCTCTATCACTGAGTTTCTTTGATCTGCCGGTACGTTTTGCTGCTTCAGGCACGCCATGTGTCTTCCACTTATTCAGTACATCCAAAACAGTTGCCTTGGGTATGTTTAAACGCCTCTCGGTTTCTCTAATGGACAACCCACTAATATAACACTCAACAATATTTCTTTTCCGAAAGTCAGTTCTCTTCCGCCGCGACATTTTCACTCAATCTCACAATGCGATATGATCGCGGTCACCTGCAGGCTTATTTTTACAACGTTTGCAACTGTAGCGCGCATCTCAACAACACAGCGGATCCGTTCAATTGCTTTTTAAGGGATGTCCGGTGACTTTTGTCAATATAGTGTATAATGTCAGCATTTGAGAAGGTGACAAATGCTTTGCAGCCGTTGGTGGATCCGTCGAATAAGCTGACAAATATGTTGTTGATTACAATGTACTATATCTGGCTGCGCGTGGTGGTTTTGTAAATAATACAAAGGGAGTGCTATAAATGTGTTTAGCGGCTCTCAGTCGAATATTTTCCAACCTGTTCCTCGTCCGCAGAGACATGTCTCTATCTTTTGTGGGATTCCATGCGTCTTAACTATAGTCACTTGCTTGCATTGGGTTTTCGGATTTACAGTCCGAATTCTCCCGTTGACCCATTCTTTTTCACGAGCGATTTCTAACAAGCAAATGATGCTTTACGACTAGGTAATTGACATATAGTCTTAGACAAAAGAATTGACGTACCACAAACAATCGTGCCCTCGTAATGAAACTTGGCACGTGAGTTGTGGAGGAAAAATTAAAGTGACTAAAATATCACAGCAATAAGACTGTTTCAGAAGAGTCGTAGCATAACTGTTACTGACTAGCACTAGGACCTCGTAAAGCCAGCTCTAGCTGCGATGAACGCTGATATATGGTGTGACACGGAGTCAGATAGAACTCTGTTGTGGTCCTGTGACACATTGGGACAATATCCCCGAAATTCCATGATGTCCACAGCTTACGTCGAAGCTTATTCGAGGCTTTCGCAATAGGAGAAAGATCTGGGGACATGGCTGAACCAGGGCGTACTGTAGCTCTACGGAGGCAATCCCGGGAAAAGCAAACCATGTGTGGCTGGGCATTGTTCTGCTGGTAAATGTCACGTCACATACGTGACATGAAAAGCAAGACACCGAGTGGAAGTATCTACTGAACGCATAACTGTGCTGTTTAAGTCCCTGATAGCACAACCACATACATATGGGTCTGTCCATGGCCCCCGTACGCTACTCCACTCCAGACGGAGCCGCTGATAAACGGAAGGGGCGACAAGAAGGGAGTCCATCTGCCAGCCGTAAAGGTGCGCGATGGTACAGGCTGCTGCGTAAAGGACGCTGAATTTCGCAGGGTGCTGGGCAGAGAAGCTGTCGGAGAGTTTCGGATCTCTGGAACAAGTAACGGAAATAAAAATGCCGTCTCTGTTGCCGAGTGGCCTTTCGGCTAATCGTGTGAACTGGGTAAGCCTAGGATGAGGTATACGAAGTGAGATTCGTTCTGGTGTCACGGGAGGTGAGATTCATTCTGGAGGCATAGGAGGTGAGATTCATTCTGGAGGTATAGGAGGTGAGATTCGTTCTGGTGGCATATGAGGTGAAATTCATTCTGGAGTCATAGGAGGTGAGATTCATCCTTTAGGCATAGGAGGTGAGATTCATTCTATAGTCATAGGAGGTGGATTCATTGTGGAGGCATAGGAGGTGAGATTCATTGTGGTGGCATAGGAGGTGAGATTCATTTTGATGCATAGGAGGTGATATTCATTCTAGAGTCATAGGATGTGAAATTCATTCTGGAGTCATAGGAGGTGAGATTCATTCTTTAGGCATAGGAGGTGAGATTCATTCTATAGTCATAAGAGGTGAATTCACTGTGGAGGCATAGGAGGTGAGTTTCATTTTGGTGGTATAGGAGGTGAGATTCATTTTGATGCATAGGAGGTGATATTCATTCTAGAGTCATAGGATGTGAAATTTATTCTGGAGGCATAGGATGTGAGATTCATTCTGGAAGCATAGGAGGTGAGATTCATTCTGGAGGCATAGGATGTGAGATTCCTTCTGGAGGCATAGGAGGTGAGATTCATTCTGGAGGCATAGGAGGTGAGATCCATTCTGGAGGCATAGGAGGTGAGCCATTTTTACGACGCTGGCTTTCTTCAATCCCGGGAACACTGCGAATGGGAAAAATCATCTGGGAAATATTTATCTTAGTGAAAGCCATATTCATTCACACCGTTGAGTAACAACTGTCTCAGTAGCATCTGATGAATGATAAATACACAGTTGACGTGGACCAGGAACATCATATAGAAGTCATCGCTCTTTTCACGTTTATAAGCGAGTCACGGAAAAATTTCTCATCGGCCGCCACCGGGAATTGAACCCAGGGTCTTCCAGTTACGCGCCGTATATGCTTCCACTGCACCGGGAATCGAACCCAGGGTCTTTCGTAACTGGGAGACCCTGGGTTCGATTCCCGGTGGCGGCCGATGAGAAATTTTTCCGTGACTCACTTATAAACGTGGAAAGAGCGATGACTTCTATTTGATGCATCTGATGAAGTTGGCGCTTCGGCCTGTACAAGTCTCAGCATCGATTCCACCAGATACCGGAGGAAATGCCAACCATGCCTGCTGCACCATTGTCCACAACTCCTCCCGTGACGTCGGTCCAGGATTCATGGATCTGATGTTCCGCTCTACCGCACCCCAGAGAGCTTCCACAGGGTTTAAATCCGGGGACCTTGGGGACCATTGGATCGTTCCAGACTCAGATCGGTGTTCCTCGAGCCCTGCCTGGGTGGTTAGGGGCGGACTGAGCTGCGCGTTGCCCAGCTGAAACAGACCATCTTCCGCAGGATGCGCGAAGGTCATGAAAGTGTGTAGATGATCAGCCAGCACATACTGGTAGCGCGCAGAGGTTAAGGACCTAATGTGTACCAAGAGAAGGCTTCCTAACTATCAGAGAACAGCCACCGCCTCGAACAGAGCCGACTTGGCACGATGGGGCCATAGCCTCATGCTGTCGATACTGCTCCCGTACATTCCCATCAGCTCGGTACAGGTGAAAACGTGATTCATACGACCACGTGACGTGGCACCACTCGGCAGAGGTCTAATTTTGATTTTCTTGCCACCAGGCGAGACGTAATGTCCTATGATGATCAGTCAACATTGGTACACAAGTAGGGCGTCGACTCTCGTAGCCAGAATGCAGCGTCCGCCATTCCCTCGCTGATGCTGATTGGGCCTCCGACATTTCACCTGGATGTGGTTTGGGCAGGCGTTGCCAAACAATCGGTCTGTACCAGATTGCACAGTCTTCGTCCACCTTAGTCAACAATGGCCAGTGGTTGACCTCCGTTGCTCTCTGGGCGGTGGTACGTGAGCCGATGCTATACTCGCAGTACATCCTTGATTAGGTTGTCCTCGGAAACCCCAGAGTTTTTATCACTTGGGTGAAAGAATAACTATTCTGTGCCGACAATGCATCCAGAACTAAAGTCGCTCAGATCACCATGTTTACCCGTTTTCGTTGATTGCGATACGCTGTTGGGAAGCCCTGTTGTCCGTCTATTTATTACCAGCATTCTTTGGGTCTGTTTCATCCAGCGCAGCAGATACCCATGCTCATCACTCATATACTTAACGTGTTTGCTACTGAGTGTACATGGATATCTCGATATGGTACGAAGGTCATAACAAAAGTTCTTCACACGTTCATCTAAAACGGAAGCGGATGATGCAATCGGGAAACTGATTACTTTATGTCAATATCAGGCACTCAGCTATACATTGGTGCCAGAACGAAGCGCTATCATTTTCTGTGTGGACGTGGTAGGGTTGGAAATGGAACCGTGCAGCTCCTTATGCCCAGTCATGGCGTTATAGCACTGCTCGTACATGAAAATAGAAACTGTGCGTGGAAAAACTCCGACACAGATCCACACTGTTTTGCAAAAGGTTTCCTCGGAAGGAACTGTTGATCGAAGCACAATTTCTCGCAGGGCATCGCGTCTTCGGGAGCGCCGAAGCAGCATTCAAGATGATCACGCTCAGGCCGAACTCTAATTCCGACAGACAAAACATCTGTCACCATTGTTGCAACACTTCTTGAAAAGAATCGCCGTTCGACAGTCGAGGAAACTGCTCTTCTGGAAAATTTATCCACCATGTCTGTTCACCGGATTTTGACCGACTAACTAGGAAAAAGAAAATTCACAGCGAGCTGGGTTCCCCTTCAACTCACCCCCCAAAGACAAGGCATCCAGAGAGTGCATCGCACAGGATCACTTCCAGAGGTTCGAAAGGGAGATCGACACCTTCCTGAACAGAATTGTCGCAATTGATGAGACTTGGACCCGTAATTTTGAGCCGGAACTGAAGTCACAATCAGCGTAAGGGAGGCATCAAAGTTCCTCACGCCCCTCGAAGCGTCGTCGGAAACAGAACAAAGTGAAGCAAATGACGATTTTTGCGTACGATGCCCAGGGTGTTGTGGTCTCTGATCGCGTGCCGGTAGGGCAAAATATCAATGCACAATATTATCGTGACTTTCTGAGGACAAAGTTGAGAACAAAGATTCGTCAAAATCGCCCAAATTGTTGGAAGCAGAAGCCATCTTGGTGCATGAAAACTCATCGTGTCATGGTGCAGCGTCGGTACGAGGACTTTTGTCGAAATATGGCTGGAAAACTTAATCCCACCCGCCATACATCCCTGATCGTCAATGAGCCATTGCATATAGTGGTACCACCTTGGCAAATGCTACCAAGTATTTTTGGACACATTTTCATGTATATATCACAAAGATATGTGATAGCATGGCCAACGTATCAACTTATGGGGTTAAATAGCCGTCAAAAGGTCAAATTACTGTAATTTTCAGTTGGCTCAATCTAAGTGAAAAACTGCCTGAATTTCAATAGTAAATGCTCTCTGTATTCCTTTAAAACGAGTGGCAACATGAAGTGTCTGACGGTCAAGGAGTTATTGACCTCAAATATTCAACTTTCAAAATTTTCTTTGCAGACGCCTGGTGTAACCATTTTGAAGCTCTCGTTCACAGGATCGCAGAAAATATTGCTTATTAATCAAATTATGTTTAGCGGAGATACAGCCAATTAAACAGGCTTTACACTGTATGGTTGTCTTGAAGTTAACTTCTGATTCTCTATTGTTTTAGGTTGAAGTAAATAAACAATAAAGACGAGTGAGTAGGTTCCCAGAAAGAAGTTGATGGAATCATGACAGTACAAAATTAATATATCCTGAGTGTATCGAATCAAGGAACACCTTGTAAAGAGCTGGTGGGTTGTTTAACCATGAAGCAATACACATTATTGCAGAGAAAACAAAAATGAATGTAATTCCCGATGACTTGAAGTACCACAGAAAGTATCAAAGCCTCTTCACCATGAAAAGAGACCAGGACACGATACTGGCTTCAAAAAGGGGTGTAGAAACGAGTTTGAACAGTACAGACAGAAAACAATACATACGGCAAACAATTCCCAAAAGACGAGTGATGGAGAAAATTTGTATCTCCTGTAGTAAGATGGTCATATATGTTAAAGGGACAAAAACCAGAAAAAGTGTGACACGAGCATGTCAATTGAACGTAGATGCCATATTAAAAGCCTGTGCAAAATCTAAAGATGATACAAGAATGGTTGCCGTGTTAAGTCGGGAATTGGTTGCAGCTGAAGGGCACTATCACAGTTCCTGTAACCAAACCTACACGAAAACTGTAAAACAAAAAATAATTTCAGAGGTGGAAGATGACTATGATGATGTTTATGCTAAGATACAGTGTAAAGCTTATGTAAATTTGTTTGAATACATACGAATTTATGTCATACCCTGCAACAAGGTTATTGAGTTAGTTCAGCTCACAAATTGTCTACTGCAATGGATGAAGGATTTTGAAATTGTTGACATTAAACCATCAACAAGTAAACACATTAGCAGCAAGATCAAGACATAATATCCAAACCTTTTGCATATAGTCCAAACAACCAAAAACAGGTTTTGATTTACCCTAATAATATGACTCGAGATGAATTAGTAATTGAAAATTACGAACTAAAAGCAAAATGGAAATGTTCACTTCCTCTACTCTTTCAACAGATGTTGAAAGAGTGAACCAATTAGCACTATCGGTTAAGCAAAATGTGAAAGAAAGCCTTGTTGTCCAACCCAGCAACCAAATCCAGACGAACTGACAGTGGAGAATATCCGTATCCCAAAGCTTCTTGAACAATTTCTTCATCGTCTTATCACAAGTAAAGAATCAGCTGCAACAGAATGGTTACATAATTACCTCTGGTTTCAGGGCTGGTTACAAAATTACCTCAAGATTTGATGTTTACAATCGGCAAAGGAAGGTACAAACCGCCTAAGCACATCCTACACTGCCGTGCAAAAATTAAGGACGAGACGGTTTTTCGAATGTAACGTCGTGTAGTAGTGCTCCACATCGACTCAAATTATAGCATAAGATCCCCAAGATGTAAGAATATGGGACAAGTGAGCAAAACCGTCCAAACAACGAATCCAAATGATACAAAGGCACTTTATTGAAAAGGTAGCTTAGTGCAAAACTGGACAGAGGACAGAAACGTCCATGTGACAGGCGGCTGCCAAGAAAAATCCAGTCTTTAGTAGGGTATATGATTTCCCCTTACTGGTTGCACGATTTACAACGTCTGTCCATGCTGAGGACGAGGTTGTG
Organism: Macrothele yani; assembly: GCA_039090855.1. Taxonomy (NCBI): domain Eukaryota; kingdom Metazoa; phylum Arthropoda; class Arachnida; order Araneae; family Macrothelidae; genus Macrothele; species Macrothele yani. The sequence goes on along the minus strand of CM077032.1, from coordinate 32,102,433 downwards.
AAGGAGCGCATCGCGGCCTATTCCTCTTGTAGCGCCAATCGCAGCTGCGGAATCGTTGCTGGCGGCTGGTGACGTACTGCCAAGCGTCTCCCGAGAACATCCCACACGTGTTCGATTGGATTTAGGTCCGGGGACCTTGCGGGCCAATCCATGCGTTGAATATCTTCACTCTCCAACAACTCTGCGCAGCCACTGTATGATGAGGTGTAGCGTTGTCGTCCATGAAGAGGAACTCAGGACCCACTGCACCTCTAAACTGACGCACGTGAGGCAGGAGAAACTCGGTACAATAGCGGACACCAGTAACTGAACCTGCTTGGAAGATGTATAGGTTAGTACGGCTACCAAGCATGATGCCGCCCCAAACGAGAACTCCGCCACCTCCAAACCGGTCCCTTTCGATGATGTTGGAGGTGTGATTGCGGGTTCCCTGCTGTCTCCAGATATATATACATCCAGAATCGCTCGTCATACTAAATCGGCGCACATCCGTAAAGAGAATGCGGCCCCATTGCTGATGTGTCCAGTTCTTGTGTTCCTGGCACCACAGAAACCGCCGTCTCCGATGAGCAGGCGTTAATGGCACACACCGTACTGGTCGTCGTGCAAATAGACCACATTTGTGCAGCCTCCTGGCATCGGTAAAACGCGATAATGGACGTCCAGTTGTCTGCTGCATGTACCTTGCGATTTCTCCCGCTGTGTGCCGTCTGTCTCTTCTCGCCTGCAGGACAATATACCGGTCGTCCGCCTCCCTGATTGCTCGTGGACGACCACTGCTAAACTGTCGGACAGCTGTTCCTGTCGTTTGAAATGCTCTCCAAGCTCGTGAAACGATGCTGTGAGCGATCTAGAACTCCTCGGCCACACTAGTCACACTTCGACCTTCTTCCCAATGACGCGACCTCGGGTAAAGTCATCCAGATATCGTCTACTGGATTTGCCGGTTGGCCGTATCCCACGGTGGCAGCAACTCGACGTCGTTCAAACCGATGTACAGCGTGCAATAGCATTCACCGAATTGCTGAGCGTACACCGCCCGTGTGCTTTATACCCTTCCGTCACTCCCCTCTCTACGTCATGCTGCATATATGCGCATGCCCCACCGTACCGGACCCTAATCTATATATCCTGAGTGGTCTTTCGGTCAGTTCTGCCTGCTCGTTCCGCTGTTATGCTAATTTCTCCTCTTCGTCCTTAATTTTTGCACACCAGTGTATTACCATCCGTCACAAAGTTCCTGTCTGGCAATGTTGAGCTGTCGATATCCTAAACCACTTTAGCAAAGGAGTATCCTACACACAACTGGAAGAGATTGAAACATCACTATGTCTTCAAAGGTTAGCCGCAGTACCGGAGGCTGTATTCCTTCCTGGAAATATTTGCCAACATGTACAAACTGGACTTGCATTCGAAAATATTGACAGATTAGAAGCTACGTTATCTGGTGATGATACATCGCACCGCGTTAATGGTTTTGCAACTCGGCCCTCACCTATGGCCCACAACCAAAAGCTCCTGATTTTATAATGAAAGAAAAACAAAGAACTATTAAACCAGTTAACGAGCACTTCCCAATATACATATGTGGGAAAATAGTTGGTCCTCCTCGAAGAATTGCAAACGAGATGCATGGGAAAGCCAACATAAGAGACTCGAGAATCAAAAACTCTCTTTTTATTCTTGCTCATCTGTCCAATACTAGGAATCAACAAGTTAGTAGCTGGACTGGTTAGAACAATAACAACCACATCAACACCAAAGTAGCTCAAAGTAATATTGGTTACTTGCCAACTATCAGTGCGCCTTCTACAAATATGTCAAAAGTCAATGAGATGCTAACTCTTTTTAACAAACATATGATTTCAAAGTATTAGTCTTACAATATTTTACCAAATTCAGGAATATTAAATTTAGAATTGGCTCTATCTCTGCTAAACATAATTTTATTCACAAAACGCAACATTTTCTGTGGTCCTGTGGCCGAGCACTTCAAAACGAATGGTTGCACGAGAGGTCTGAAAGGAAAATTTTTTAAGTTGAAGATTGGTCAATGAGGTCAGATCCTTGACCTTGACTTACAGACCCCCTGCTGGCACTCGTTTTGAAGGTCTTTTCGAGAGGTGTGCAGAGAGCATTTACAATTGAAATTCAAGCATTTTTTTCACTTAGATAGAGCCAACTTAAGATTACAGTAATTTGACCTTTTGACCCCCATTTAACCCCAATAACACGGCCCCGTTGGCGGTACTATCACATATATTTGTGATCTACACATGAAACAGTGTCCACAAATGCTTGGTAGCATTTGCCACCACAAGTGGTACCAAAATGTCGAATTTCAGCGATTGGTTCATGGACTTTGACCTCAGTCCACCCGACTTTTATCTTTTCCCAAATTTAAAAATCTGTTACGTGGAATCCGCTACGAATCTCTGGACGAACTGTCATTGGACGTGACCCGAGTAATACGACAGCTGAACAAAGATGGCGTACTACGGGACATCCAGGACATACCCCACCGATGGCAATCTGTCAGCCGCGGAGGGGTGTACATTGAACGGCAGTACGATAAGTTTTCTCTATTACTTCACACTTTACTTTTCTCAAAAATAGAGAGTGTGCATAACTTTTGCTAGGACCGCCGTAGTTAATAATACGAATTTTTACTTACTTCATCGTTTCAAAAGAGTAAATTATTGGTTTCAGTGAGGAAGGGCGACTCTTTAGAGCTTTTGAATATATCACTTTCACCTTTTTTTTTTTTTTTTTTTTTTGCAAATTCCTGTTCTAAGACTAACCAAAGAAATTGCATTTAATCAGAAGAAATTGCTTCCGGAGAATACCAATTGCAATTAAATGCTGAAATCGTGCTTCCATTTCCATCCTTCGGAGCCGTGGGACAGATTACTTTCAAGTACCTCCCACTGCAGTGACCCAGGAAACAGCGACGGTGAGAACAAAGGTCGTTCTTCTTGCTCCTCCACGACAGGCTAATGAAGCAGGTGAGCACACTATGGGGAACTAATTGGCTATTAAAGAGGTTCTCGAATGGAATTCCCCGTTAATTATAATGCCGGAGTTACCAAAAGAGGGTGCCTTCCTCCGTCATCTTAATTTAGCCTGCACTTCCTTTTCAGATCTCATAAAGAAGTACTGTAAAGTTCTAGAAGCTTTTGCATCTACAGATAGCGATCTGGCAACAAGTTAGGAGTCAAAGGAACTCAAGGAGGATGCGACCATAAATTAATGAGTGGAGTACTAAGAAGACGGATTTTAGCACCGCGGGTGCTTAAATGCACTTTAAATCTGGAATGGTATTATTAACCTTAAATATTTTATAAATTCATGACGTTGAGTGAATGTTGTTAACATTTACCAAAGCACATAAAGCTCACTCGCAGCTTATAAAGTATTAAATTAGAATGATAAATCCATTTTCCTCATTAAAAGTGATTATTCTTCCATGCAAAATGAACTATTTGCATTTTAATGTACACATGAATGCCATTTTCTAAGGTGCACCTGCCGTCGTCACATAAAAATATCTATCCAACACGTGAGACCTCACGTGATCGCGATGTACTGTATAAATCATAATAATTTCCTTAATCTCAGATGGTCGTAGAATCGATCCTAATGTTACAGGGCTTGTTGCTGAGTTCTATTACAGCGCCCGGTGTGGAGGGTTCGTTTGATGCTTCCTTTGCAGTAAGTTCTGTATCGGTGGTATAATCCGTAATTATCCCAACTGGAGCACATAAATACAATACAAAGCATAGAAGAGTGAATCGACTGACGCTGAATTTTGCAGTGAGGAAGACAGGTGTTACGGGGAATGTCTTAAGCCTTGTCCTGATCTCCGTTCTTTCTACATATTAACCCCTCATAATCTCCTTCCGTCTCCCTCATCATCGGCCTCATTCTTTAATACCTCTCTTTGTCCCGACGATACTGGCACCCCTGCTAAAGATCTCCTACTTCGTCGACTTTCTGCAACCGAGTTCCCTCTGCTTTTTCTTGCTCCGATAGCCGACCCCCGAACGAAAACTCTCCCCCGTGTGAAGTTTGACGAATTCCTCCTAAGCAAAGCCACACCCGAAGATGCCTCCTCTCCGAAAAACGTAAGATTCATTATTTGGCTCGCTGGCCCCCTCTTCATCGTGCTACTTGGGACGGCGGAAAAGCAATAATGTCCAATTTCATTCTTCTCACATCGACGAATCTATAAATCTAACACCCCCTCTGCTGCGACGCGTGGGAAAAGAAATATTTTGCCTGTTCGCTGCCCATTCCATCCAAATGGCCGGAATTGAAAGAAAATGACTACAATTCACTATCTCTAAAAATGGCTACTGAATTTCGCTTCTGATAAATATGGAAGCCCCGGTTACACTAAGTATGCTGAGTAGCTCTGAGCCAATGAATACTCATTGTGCATCGGATGGGCAAGTTACGTCGTCGCCCCCATGGTATAGGGCAGCAATGGCGAACCTATGGCACGCGAAAGATTTTTTTGGCACACGATAGCCAATGTCGGCCCTTCGTTTTTTTAACTCCAGAAATATATGACGATTATCATGACTGGGAAATAAAGTAGCAAATAATTTTTTTATACACATGAAGCAGCGAGTGCCTGTTATAAATCTTTGATTTATTTAAACACTATAAATATAAAGATAATCATTATTGTGAAATAGTGTAGCTAACGATTTCTATACACCGGAAGCAGTGAGAAATGTTTCGGAAAAGATTCCCACGTCAGCCTAGCGCCAGGTAACCTGCTGCGACATCATGTTTCGTTGGACAGCACGTTGTGAAATCTCCGCACACCCAGCCGTCTCGTCAGGACTGTGCATATTGTGTTCAAAAAGGCATCTAAAATGTACACGAGAAGAGCAAAGGAAGTCGCCGTTCCTGGATCGACTTCCTTTATTTCCCATGTATAACTAAGCGGGCTAGTAGATACCAATTGCTCCATCCCTTCACTCCCGAAAAAGGCAGGGTGATTTTGTGCTTTAAAAAACATCGTCACAAAACTGTTTTGAAATTGTTAGCTAGAACATTTTCTCATCGGTTAAGCAACAAGAGAAGAAGAAGATAGAAGAAGACAGTAATTAACGATATTTTGCTACCTGAAATTTCCACGGGCACGCCCGAAAATATTTTGCGCGATTATCGACAATTTCGGCACGTGGTCTCATAAAGATTTGCTATTCCTGGTATAGTGCCACGTGTTACGTACATGCACACCTGCCTCTTCCTCCGGTAGTTCTCCTCCCTCCTCCAAAAGTGGCCTTGTGACGTCATAGTCTGCAATTGGCCATTACATGGGCTAGCACTTTTTTTGGTACTCCTACTTCACTGACATCTATACCCTTTGTTCCATTGAGATTCTCTGGTTTCAAACTTTCTACTTTGCCTGACCCAATTAATCGCATTTGTGGCACAGGTCGGTAAGGATTCTATTAGGTTGTTGTTTGTTTGTTTAGATGTTTAACGATCACTGTGAGCAACTCAATGTGCTATAAGAAGTCGCACGTCCCTAACTTATGGTCATTTATTCGACAGAAGAGAGAGAGAGAGAGAGAGGCAGTTCCGTAACACAAACACGACATTCATGCCTCACCAGGATTCGAACCCAGACCCATCTCGGTCGAATGGCCTGAAGCCACCGCTTAGACCACTGCGCCATAGGTTAACGTAGATGGAATGTCGAAATATTGTTGAAAACTTTAAACACGCAAAATATGGTGAAAATAAATATAAAGTTTCTTCAAATATAAATAAACTTTATTAATCAAGCAACACAGTTTTACAGACGAGGTACAAATATGCCTTAGTAAAAAAGAGTGGAGTTAAGGGATACGACAAACTGATGGAATGCTGTTTCAACTCATGCGTAACGATTTACCCTGTAGAAAGGTGTCCAGCTACTTGAAGAAGTGATAATTCGTAAGGAAAAGATTGAATAACGAGGATGAGGTAAGATGAATGTACCTCAACTGGCGCAGCTTCTGGATCTCCCGGTATGCAACGTGGGATCTTGCTTTATCGTGGAGAAATAAGGACTCACGACGACTGACAAATTCCGGCTGTTTGATGAACAGTTTTCTATGCATAATATCAAGACTTCCACATAACTCACCACAAGTGGTGGTTTGACCCAGTTGTAAGACGGCTCACACGAGATTCGGACCACCAAAAAATAAATATCGTCTTCATGAGATGGGGTATTGGCCCAGGAGAATGTTTGGGCGTTCACCGAGGTGGAGGCACTATGCCGAACGTCGGTGATTGTCATTCAGCAATTCACCTCTCATCACGTGTGACGAGGCGTCTCAAAACACATCGTTCGTCTCGCTGAAGATAAACAAAGAGTAGACATCAGTGAACAAAAATGGGGTACATTTTTCCATCTTCTTCACTTAACGCGTGGCCGCTATACACTGAAGAGCAATTGAATTAGAGACAGCTGGCGTTATGCAAATGTGGCGCTGTGGGCGGCCCTATAAACGGAAACGACATGACGTATGCAGCGATCCGACAATATGAGGAGTGATGCGAGGGGAATCAGTAAGAGTCGGACTCAGTAGGAGTAAGACGAAGGATCTAAGCGCATTTGATCGTGGGAAAATTGTCGGGGCCCGACGAATGGGTCACTCCATCTCAAAAGTCATGGAGGCATTGGGATTTTCACGAGCCACTGTGCCACAGGTGCACCGTGAGTACAACGAATCCGGGAAAACCATCCCTGCAAGGGCCAACTGCCGTGGACAACAGCGTGTGGATGAGCGACGTCTCCGTCGGCTAGCTCGCATTGTAACAGAGGATAGACGGGCCACAATGCAAGAAATCACTCGGCAATTTAACACTGGTGCACAAAAACGTGTAAGCTTCCACACCATCCAGAACCATCCCCTCGCTATGGGGTACAGAAGCAATCGTCCCACGAGGGTACCGCAGCTAACCGCACATCACAGGGTGCAAAGATTAGAATAGGCGCGGGAACATCGCCACTGGATCCTAGACATGTGGGAAAATGTTGCATGGACTGATGAGTAGATATTCACGTTGTTAGTACATGCGTATGGCAGGATACGAGTACGACGCATACCACATGAAGCGATGGGTCCTTCTTGCCAACAGGGGGATATTTTTCAAGCTGGTGGGGGTGGTATTCTCGTCTGGGGACTGTTCACGTGGACTTAAATGGTACACCTAGTACGTGTGACATAGTCTCTCACAGGCCAACGTTACCAGGATATCCTGGACGACCCTTTGCTCCCGTTTGTGCGTCTTCAACATCCCGCTGGGGACCTCATCCTACAACAAGACAATGCACCGTGCCATCGCTCCTGAATTGCATCTGAATGGTTGGATGAACACTCCACCGACGTGCCCTCGCTTCCTTCCTTGGCCAGCTAAGTCATCTGACCTCAATCCCAACGAGCACATCTTGAATGCCACCGAGAGAGATGTTCGAGGCTCTGACCCCCCCCCCCCCCCTTTCATCAAATCTACGTGAACTGTGGGAGCTTGTTCAGGTGTCGTGTATCCGATCCGTATGGCTTCCCAACGCTTCCGGTGTTTTGTCGAGTATATGCCGAGACGAATCGTCGACGTCATCAGAGCGAAAGGTGGTGCTACACGTTACTAGAGAGGTATCTCTAATTCAATTGATCTTAAGTGTATATTTACAGAAAGTAATAACATGAAGGTATTCATTTCTTCAAAATTTATTTCACCCAAGTCGCTATAGATTTTACGGGGATCAATACAGACATTACCGTTTTTTTCTTCCAGGAAACAATGCTTTTGGATCTGAAGTTGGACTTTGCAGCATCGAGTGTCGTATAATATTGAGACTCAGGTACCGGACTATGAATCATCAAACTCAAGTACACTGCAATCGCATTTTGGGGAATATTATAAATATAGTGATATTCTCTTCACTTCCGTCATCTGGCTTAAATGACACATAGTCAAAAAAAATAATAAACGTTAAAAGAAGAATTCCACGGGCAGAATTATGATTTGGAGTAGAATAAGAATCAAAAGAAATTGGGAAAATGATTTTTCTACTTGCAATGCACTCTCCTAAGACTTAATCTTCCTGGCGTATATTTCACAACGAAACTGGAAAAGCACAGATCATGTATTAAAAAAAAATTCGTTGCGTTTTATTTCATCTTACGCAATCTTTTGTTTCAGAATTTCATCAAATGCTTCGAATGATCAAAGAAATTTTATCTTCTCAAGATACGTTTATTTTTTTTTTATTTATATTATCTTACTCGAATTCTTTGAGCATTTCTTTCACTGAATTTACAGTTGAAAAGCAGGCAAACGAACGTGAGGTTTTTTCAATCTTTAGCGAGGACTTTGTGTCAAGTTACCGCGGTGAAGGAATCGATTTTCACAATTTTCTTTTGAAAGAGGAGGATTATGTTGTCTCTTTGCATTCTTCGAGTAGTTTGTACGCATATTTGTTCAATACTTCATCTCACGCATTATTCGTTCCATTGATTCCATTGTTTATCTATTTTTTCCTTCGAAATAAATTCTGTGCTCTCCAGCTATTGAACGCAATTCAAACATAATAATTCCTTGCAAGAAATGATTTAAAACGGCATTAGTTATTGAGAAAAAGCGATAGTTCTCATAAAACGCTGGGAAAGAAGTGCAGTGATATCAAAATAATATTGTTTAATAAAAACGGCTTTTGCAATATTGATGTATTGTATCAAAACCTTATCGAAGCCTATGACGAAGGAAAAATGGATGCAATCAGGACAAGGTTTTTCCGATTTGATGATTTAACCCATGAAAAAACTGAAATTCCAAAGTAAAAAAATGATATTCTGAATGAACGAATAAACGTTAAATAATAAAAGTAAAACTCAGATAGCGCCAGCTTTCGATGGTATGCATCTTTCCCGAAAGTAATAAGGTAAATTTCAAGTAAATAATTTTGATGTAACGAAAATGGGTGACGGAGTAGTCAAAACTATTGCTGAAATTTGATGGTGTCCTGGGAAGTGATGCAACATCCCGGAGTATTGTGCGGGATTATAGAGTATATTATAGAGTATAGTCCCAGAGTATATTGCGGGATTATTATTATTCTAAGGATAAAATCTATTCTTTCCCGCATGGTGGTGAAGATTATTTGCACGTGGCGACGATACGATATCGGCAATGATAAATATTTTTATTCCACAACATAACCGCTTCTAACATTTTGAGTTGAAAAGCTCCTTTTGAGTCCCATAGATTACACTATGGAGGATATTTTACTTCTGGTTTTCTTAACGAACAATTTTGCCACTGGAGGGCAAAACTCTGAACATTCGATGAACATGCTGTTCAGTTAACCAGTTACTCTCCGGAAATGTATATAGTTTCATATTATTTCTTTTTATAAATAAATACTGTTTATTTTATATGTAATTTTATATTTCTATATTAGATTATGAGCGCATCATTAAGCAATAAAATCATTCTCTTATATCTTTAGCAAAGCTTTAAATGTTACTCATTTTAAAAATTTTAATAGGTAAAATGTATCGCAAGTGTGTAGATAGGCATAGTACATTTTTCTACATGTGTGAAAGACTTACCCTAAAGGCTCGCAAGAGTAACTTTACACCTTTAATTGAAAATGTTGAGAAGTGGGACAATAGGACAAACCGTGAGTTATTATACTTTGGTTGAGAAGTTGGAGAATAGGACAAGCCGTGAGTTATTATACTTTGGTTGAGAAGTTGGAGAATAGGAAAAGCCGTGAGTTATTATACTTTGGTTGAGAAGTGGGAGAATAAGACAAGCCGTGAGTTATTATACTTTAGTTGAGAAGTTGGAGAATAGGACAAGCCGTGAGTTATTATATTTTGGTTGAGAAGTGGGAGAAAAGGACAAGCATTGAGTTATTATACTTTGGTTGAGAAGTGGGAGAATAGGACAAGCCGTGAGCTTCTGATGTGTGTTGTAGTTTATGTGCAAAGAATGTAAGAAACTGGTATCAAGGCCCACTTTTATCTATGCAGTTTGCAGTACCTATAATATGGAGAGAGTAAAAGAACAAGTAGATGATTGCTTTTCCTGCCTTACAATTGGGAAGAACTGCTTCACCAAATCCCAGCATTCGATAAGCTAGGAAAATTTGGCCTCAGCTTTACAGCCTATGATGCCAATCATCCTATTCCATCCCTTTCATTAAATTGATGTTGAGGACACCATTAGCAACAAGATGATGAGGACAGCGGTAGTAACAATGATGAGGAGGACACCAACTCTGAGAAGTAACTCACAACGGCAGCGACTGGTGATCCAGGTTTTTGCTCTCAACATCTCCTGTAGCAGACTTATAACTCAAGATCAGATATCTGATCTTATAAGAGACTTAAACCTGTCAAAGGTGCTGGCGGAGTAGTTGGGTTTAGGTTGCAAAGGTGGAACGTTTTTGAAAAACATGTTAACATAACTTTTAGATAAAGCAAAAAACAATTTTTCTTCTAATAATGTTACTGTTTATTGTTTAGATCTAGACAATTCATTTAAGGATTTTGGGCTGCACCATTTCAAAATTTTGCTTAAAAGCACTGCTTTTTCATAATGTCCACGTTCAGTCTTCCTAGTAGCTCTTGCGCATTCAGTACACATGAAAGAATCTTATGAAAATATGCGTAGTTAATTAAACTTCATTGCATGGCACAAATACAAGGATCACATATGCCGCGATTTCAAAGTAATAGAACTCTTCTTGAAATGCAAGAAGGTTGGATCAAGTATTATTTCTCTTTATGGCAATGGCAGAGTCGTGATAAAATTAGACATTATATTTATGAAGACTGGACTCATAGGGAAGACAGGGATAAAGAATGATTAATGATGAATCTGGATTATTAATGGATTAAGAATGTGCCTTTCGAGCTATCAGTAAATCCTTAAAATGTTCACCTCCTACTACTACAGATCAGATTTTGTTGGATGAAAATCTTCGTGAAAGCTCTGAATAAGGAAAGAGAAGGGTTCACACATTTGAGGAAAAGTTTTTCCAAGTTAAGTGAAGCAAAAATCAAAACGAGTTTTTCATTGGCCCAAAGATAAAAACTTTAATACATGATCCAGCCTTTGGAAACACACTCGGCGACACAGAGAAGTCAGAATGGACTGCGTTTAAATCTTTATTTTTTTCCTCGGCAATCAAATGTCTGACAACTACAAAGAGATTGTCGATGAAATGATGGAATCTTTTCAAGCCGTGAAGAACAGCATGTCTATTAAATTGAATTTCGTGCGTTCTGATTTGCACTTCTTTCTCCCCAAATTTTGGAGCTGTATTTGACGAGTATGGTGAGGGATTGCATCAGGATATCTCTTCCATGAAAAAAGAAATTTGCTGGAAAATGGAATCTCTTTAAACTAGCGGAATACTATTTGCGCATATTTAGAGACATTACAAAAATTGCATGGAAACGCAAGAGTCAAATAAGACATTTTATGATTGCTCCGTTAAATTTAAATGTAAACAAATGGGTTAACATTTTCTTTTAAATACAAATAAAAATTTTTCAAACTCTACACGCTGAACTTATTGTTCCCTGAAAACTGTACGAGGTAGAGAGTCTTGGATTCTTGATATGAATTTAATGTACAAAACCACGCATTTTTACTTAAAGAACAGAAAAAAGTTAATTTTGTTGTGCATCCTCAGTTTCGCCTTTCTCCCAGTTGAGTAAATTTGTTGAGTGTGATATTTTTGCATTTTTACATTAAAATTATCGGTAATTATTCGGCATTTATTAATCACTAGCCTGTTATACCCGTCGTTGACGGGTTAGTGATAGTAAAAAGTAGTTCACGATATATGCAGAAAAGTAGTTCACGATAAATTTAAGCCATTTCTTTTTTAGAATTACGTTAAAACAACGTTCTATTTTCTAGCTCACAACGTCGTCACAGTATGATGATCTTCTGACGTATGGCACTTTTGAATTAATAACGCAGATTGAAAAACTACGTTCTATTTTATTTTTTTCTTCTTCGCCCTCAAGGTCATAATACAATCGGTAAACAACGCTTACAAAAAATGGCATATTAAGTGTATTTACGAATGCAAATAATCGTAACGGAATTCTAAAAAAGAAGCGCCTAACATTTATGGTGAACTACTTTTCTGCACGTCTTAACGTTCGGTGTGATTAGGTTGATATCAACAAAACGGAAAGACACACTCAGATCGAATAGAAACGCGTAACATTAAATAATTAAAAACCAAATTCAAATTAAAAAAAATTGCTTCGAGGTGCACCAGAAGATGTCTACAGGTACCTTCATAACAAATTTCGTCGCTCTAGGTCGCCTAATTCTATGTGAAATCCGATCGACAGACACACACACACACAGTCTGTTTTATATGGAGAGAGGAGAGATGGGCTCTAGTAAATCTTCAAAGGTAATTTTAATTCATGCGACAGAAGAAATTATTAGGAAGTACGAAGAGGGCATTATAACCCATGACTCTGCAAAGAACAGGGCATGACGTCATAGACCGTGCTGACTATTATTGCACAGACAGAATATTACTAACCGCCTAGGTAGTGCAGTGGTCAAGGCGTTGGCTTTTTACCAATCGTCCGAGATGAGTCCTTGGCTCGAATTCCGATGAGACATGGATGTTGTGTTTGCCTTACGGCACTGGTTCTGTCCCTTCCCTGGAATAGGTGACACTAAATTAGTATCACGCGATTGCTTATAGCCCACTCAGTTGCTCACGCTGGTCGTTAAACCTCCAATAAAAAAAACAAAAAAAAAACTATTACTATAGAAGAGCATATTAGGTTCGGTCCGAACAAAGCATTCCCTCTCCATACTGTTTCTCTGTAGCATTTGCTTCACTACTTGGCGACCGGAAGCACGTTCGAGTGAGTTGCTTTACTAGCAGTGGATGATATAAGAGACTGCCGACCTTGAAGCCTCCAATGTGCAAAACGTACAGTGGTACCCTTCTCCCTAGATTCCCTCAATCAAACCAACAGCAGGCTTGTAATCGCGGCTAGATACTAAGAGGACGAACACGGCCACAGACCAGCTCATAAAAGATAAAATACATTCTCGGATCAAAAGCATCTGCTCTTTTGTCTAACAACCAACTTTGTGTAATAGAAAAATAATTAATATGGAGCTGTTCCACCATTTGCTATTATCACTGCCTTTATGCTGCTGGGAAGACATTAGAGTTTGGTATGTTGGTGCGGGAATTGCCTTTTATTCTGCCGCAGATGCATTAGTCAAACCGGTCACGTACACTGAAGAGCGATTAAATTAGAGATACCTGTCTAGTAAAGTATAGCACCACCTTTTGCCCTGATGACGGACACAGGAAGCGTTGGGAAGCCATACGGATCCACGACCCCTGAACAAGCTCCCACAGTTCACGAAAATTTAATGGAGGGGGGTCTGAGCCTCGAACATCTCTCTCGATAGCATCCCAGATGTGCTCTATGGGATTGAGGTCAGGTGACTTAGCTGGCCAAGAAAGCGAAGTCACGTCAGTGGAGTGCTCATCCAACCATTCGGACACAATTCGGGAGCGATGGCACAGTGTCTGTTGCAGGATGAGGTTCCCAGTGGGATGTTGAAAACGCTTAAACGGGAGCAGTGGTCGTCCAGGAGAGTCCGGTAACGTTGACCTGTGAGGGACGATGTCACACGTACCAGGGATATCCTTTCAGTCCACGTAAACAGTCCCCAGACGAGAATGCCACCCCCACCAGCTTGAAGGGTACCCTGCTGGCAAGAAGGATCCATCGCTTCATGTGGTTTGCGCCGTACTCGTATCCTGCCATCCGCATGTACCAACGTGAATCTCGACTCATCAGTCCAGGGAAAATTTTTCCACAAGTCTAGGGTCCAGTGGCGAAGTTCCCGCGCCCATGCTAATCTTTGCATCCTGTGATGTGCGGTCAGCAGCGGTACCCTCGTGGGACAATGGCTTCTGTATCCCATAGCGAGGAGACGATTCTGGATGGTGTGGCTGCTTACACATGTTTGTGCACCAGCGTTAAATTGCCGAGTGATTTTTTTGCACTGTGGCCCGTCTATCCGCTGTTACAATGCGAGCTAACCGACGATGACCACGCTCATCCACACGCTCTTGTCCACGGCAGTTGGCCCTTGCAGAGATGGTTTTACCGGATTCGATGTACTCACGGTGCACCCGTGACACAGTGGCTCGTGAAAATGCCAGTGCCTGCACGACTTCTGAGATGGAGTGACCCATTCGTCCGGCCATGAGAATTTCCTACGATCAAATGCGCTTAGATCCTTCGTCTTACCCATACTGTGTCGTCCAACTCTTACTAATTCCCGTCGCATCACTCCTTATATTGTCGGATCGCTGCATACGTCATGTCGTTTCCATTTACAGGGTCGGCCACAGCGCCACATTTGCATAACACCACCTGTCTCTAATTCAATTGCTCTTCAGTGTGTATCGAGCTGTTCATCCAGGTTTGCAGTCGCCGTTCCAGTTCATCCCAAAAGTGTTCCATGGGTTTGAGATAGAAAATCCAAACAGGCGAGTCACGTTCTTTCACATTCATCTCAGCAAACCATTCCTGCACGGATATCGCTGTGGGAAAACGGGCACTACGTTGATGGAAGAGGAAACGCCTTGACCGAACTGTTGCAATAATATTGGCAGCACATGTATTGTCGAGAACGCCAATAAAGACCAGAGCGTTAAGATCCCCTGGAAATGGAACTATTAAGCCAAGTCCAAACTACGAAAAACTTTCCCAGAGTCCAAACTACGAAAACCTTCACCAAACTCCACAGCTGGCAGAACACAGTTAGGCAGGTAGCATTCACCTGGTGTCCTCCCACACGGTGGGCGCCTGCACGAAATTTTTAAAGGGGGTCAAGTGTAATTAATTAAGGTTTCGTTAATATACTGTTGTGCAAAAATTAAGGACGAAGAGGAGAAATTAGCATAACAGCGGAACGAGCAGGCAGAACGAACCGAAAGACCACTCAGGAGATAGACTAGGGTCCGGTACGGTACGACATGGGCATATATGCAGCATGACGTAGGGGGGAGGGGAAGTGTCGGAAGGGTATAAAGCACACGGGCGGTGTACGCTCAGAAATTCGGTGAAAGCTATTGCACGGTGTACATCAGTTTGAAAGAAGTCGAGTTGCTGCCACCGTGGGATATGGCTAACAGGCAATCCAGTAGACGACATCTGGATGACTTTACCCCAGGTCGCGTCATTGGAAAGTTGGAAGAAGGTCGAAGTGTAACTAGTGTGGTCGAGGAGTTCGGTATCGCTCACAGCATCAATTCAGGAGCTCGGAGAACATTTCAAACGACAGGAACAGCTGTCCGAGAGTTTAGCAGTGGTCGTCCACGAGCAACCACGGCGGCGGACGGCCGGTATATTGTCCTACAGGCGAGAAGAGACAGACGGCAGACAGCGGGAGAAATCGCAAGGTACATGTAACAGACAACTGGACGTCCGTTATCGCGTTTTACCGTGGCCAGGAGGCTGCATAAAGGTGGTCTATTTGCACGACGGCAGTACGGTGTGTGCCATTAACGCCTGCTCATCGGGGCCGGCGGTTTCTGTGGTGCCAGGAACACAAGAACTGGACACATCAGCAATTGGGTCTAGTTTTATTTACGGATGAGAGCCGATTTAGTATGACAAGCGATTCTGGACCTATACACATCTGGAGAGAGCAGGGATCACGCAATCACACCTCCAACATCATCGAAAGGGACCGGTTTGGAGGTGGCGGAGTTCTCGTTTAGGGCGGTATCATGTTTGGTAGCCGTACTGACAGCCACATCTTCCAAGAAGGTTCACTCACTGGTGTCCGCTATTGTACCGAGGTTCTCCTGCCTCACGTGCGTCTGTCTAGAGGTGCTGTGGGTCCTGCGTTCCTCTTCATGAATGACAACGCTACACCTCATCGTACGGTGGCTGTCGCAGAGCTGTTGGAGAGTGAAGATATTCAACGCATGGATTGGTCCGCAAGGTCCCTGGACCTAAATCCAATCGAGCACGTGTGGGACCTTCTCGGGAGACGCTTGGCAGCACGTCACCAGCCGCCAGCAAGGATTCCGCAGCGGCGATTGGCGCTACAAGAGGAATGGGCCGCCATGCCTCAACAGCTCCTTGCACAGACCACGTCCTCAGCATAGACAGACGTTGTAAATCCTGCAGCGCAGTCAGGTGAGATCATATCCCCTACTAAAGACTGCATTTTTCTTGGCAGCCGTCTTTCACATGGACGTTTCTGTCTTCCGTCCAGTTGTGCTCGAAGCTATCTTTTCAATAAAGTGCCTTTGTATCTTTTGGATTCCTTGTTTGGACGGTTTTGCTCACTTGTCCCATATTATTACACCTTGGGGAACTTATGGTATGATTTGAGTCGATGTGGAGCACTTCTGCACGACGTTACATTCGAAAAACTGTGTCGTCCTTAATTTTTGCATGCTAGTGTATGTAGAAAACCGTAATTCGTGAAAATATGAGACTATTACTATTACTACTACTTACTTACTACACTAGAACACTACTACTACTAATGTGTTTATTATTATTAATTGATGCTGGTCTTGAAGAAAGTATATGTTAGTAATAGTCATGTATTATCATGTACATTGGTAACTGACTTCAAAATAATGAACATTGTCGAATAGGGCCACGTCAAGCCTTTTAAGTTCAGCACACACCACCCTGAGCGGAACTTGTTTGGACGCACTACCTTACGGTTTGTTAGGTTTTCCGCTTTCACGTTATCGTTTTCCAATTCCAAATTTCCAATAAAATTGGGATATTAAATTAAACGCCCCAAACTCCATCTTTCCTTGTGGTCCAGTTCTGTGAGTGTAAAAAAAAAGGAATAAGTCAAGTGAGCCCCCCCCCCTCCCCTTCCCTTGTCGGCGGTCATGCTCCACACCCAAACCTGTCCGTCGGATTGCTAGACGACCGTGATTCATAACTTTAGGAAATGCTTTTCTGCTTCGGAGTATACTGGTTCCGAGCTTCTCACCACTCCAACTGACGCTTTTCGTTCAACCTGCTTGTCTGCAGCTGCTCAACTCTGGAAACTCATTCCCTTCATCACTTAACGGACCGTTATGGTGCCGGCGTTGTTCCCAGAGACATTTTGGAACTCGGTGCTGAGTGTTGCAGCCGAAGACACGTGATTTTTTCTCATTACTCGCTTTAGCAGCCTGTGGTCCTGCTCCGTCAATTTAGGTGTAGCCTGCCAAGTCTCGATTGTGCTGTTGTTGATCCTAGGTGCTTCCACTTCACGAAACCATGACTTGCAGTTGATCGAGGGCACTGCAGCAGTGCAGATATTTTCCCGAACTAGCTTGTTGCTAAGATAGCATCTTATGACCAGACCATGCCTCAGATTCAACTCCGTTATGGACAGCTAGATAAAAAGTGCGTCCAACTCAGTGGTTAAAACTCCGACGTACACAGTGCGTCAAAGAAATTTTAAGACTGGCGCTAGATTTCAGATTACGGTGGCGCCACCAGTGTAATCGCGAATGCGTTATAAACCGTGACCATCTGCTTGCTTTCTGCCAAAAGTACTGCGCAGTTGTTAAAGTAACTCAAACGAAACGGCCGTTCACTAGGGAAGTAAAATTTTTTTCATGTTGAATTATTAAGATGGAACAAAGGGCTGTTATTAAATTTAACGCAAAACTTGGTAAAAGTGCCTCGGAAACGTACCAAATGATGAAACAAGTTTACGGTGAGTTTTGGTTAAGTAGATCAAATGTTTTCCTGTGGCACAAACGTTTTTTGGACGGAAGAGATACACTAGAAGATGATAAGCATACCGGAAGACCAAGTTCATCTAGGACACCTGAGATTATTGAAAAAGTGCGTGATTCCGTGGCAAACAATCGATGCGCGTCACTAAGAATGATGGAAGAGTCTTTAAACATCAGCAAAGAAACGATTCGAACCATCCTGCAGGAAGATTTGGGCAAAACAAAAGTCTGTGCTAAATTTGTTCCACACACGTTAACCAATGAACAAAAATCCAGGAGAAGTGCACATTGCAGAGACATCATTTCAGCCGCTGAAAATGATCCAAACTTCTTAAAATCCATTGTTACAGGTGATGAAACATGGTGTTTTCAATATGATCCTAAAACGAAGCGACAAAGTGCGGAATGGAAGTCAAAAAACTCACCACTAGCCAAAAAAAAAAAAAGTTCCATCAAAAAACCAAAACAATGCTCATTACATTCTTCGATAGTAAGGGTATTTTTTATCCACAAAGAAATTTTTCCAAGTGAACAAACAATTACTGGTGAGTTTTATTTAAATGTTTTGAGGCGTTTGATGGGCAGAATTCGTCGTATACGTCCAGAATATCGGGATGAAAACAGTTGGTGTTTGTTGCACGATAATGCACCCAGTCACACCTCACTTCTTGTTCGTAGATTTTTGGCGAAAAACAACGTCCGTGTGTGTTGAATCATCCACCGTATTCACCTGATTTAGTACCCTGCGACTTTTCTTTATTCCCAAAACTTAAAATGACGTTAAAAGGGTGTTATTTTGATGATATTTCGACCATACAAACATCTTCGACCCCTGTTTTGGAGGAAATTCCGCAAAGTGAACAGCAACAGGCATTCGAATCATTATTAAATCGCTGTAACAAGTGTATTGAAGCCGGAGGGACGTATTTAGAATAACAAACAAAAACAAATTATAATTTCTTATTTCTATTTCATTTTACAGACCCAGTCTTAAAAATTCTTTGCCACACTGTGTGTTTCTAATTTAATTCTGTCATGGAAAGCTAGACAACTTATCCTCTGCCCCTGAAACATTCGTTCCTTCTTCAACTTAGTGGAAATCAAATTTCTGGATTGGAAGTTTAAAAGAGTTACGAATGCAGATATTTTTTCTCTTTCAGATATAGGCTGTAAAGTCAGAATTCAGATCCACGTTTTCTGATCAACTCTCGGATACTATTGTGTATGTAGAAAATCTCAATTTTAATTCCTTCTTCGATAATGCTGTACATAAAGGTTAGAAATTAAAGTAATTTTTGATCGCAAACAAATTCAACAGTGTCATAAAGGACAAGGGATAAACAAAATACAGTATGCGTTGTAAGAATGTCAAAGTAGCAAGAAGGCGGGTTGAAATAAATACATTTTGTTCAGTGTGTCGTCTCAACGCTTGGGGGAAACGGTACGAGAAGAACGATGCACTTCCACGCGACGTGAGAAATTTTTTCAAAGATAAAAATTACCATGTCGAACAATACGAAATAGTTCTTCATTCTATCATAGCCATCTTGGTATCTGCATCTGTAGAAAAGAAAGTGACATTTCTGAAGGTGCATAAACAAAAATAAATGAAGGCTCGCATATACGGAGTAGATGATGAATAGAAAATGTCTCGTTTTTGCATAGCGATGAGGGTCAGAAATGTGCTCTTCAGATGAATTGGGTAAAAGCAAAAATATTCAGTACATTTCCGTGTGTAAAAGTTTCCTTTTAAAGTATTTTATTTGTTTTTTGCTGCAAAGTAAAAATTGAGTATTAAATCTACGAGTGACTGCGACATTTGCAGTAAGGAAGATCTTTTGGAGATATTACCGTTTCAAGCATAATGACAAGGTTTCTTAAAGTGTTATTATTTCTGGCTAATTTATCCTGTCGAAAGTTTTGAATTTCTCTTACTTTTAATCCACTCTCAGTCTAGGTCAATTGTATTCATATGAAACACTTCGGTGTGTTTGATTATGTTATACACACTGAATTCGTGTTGGTTTGAATGACAGATTTCATGCAGTTATTGTTTGTTTTGATGATTGACATCCAGTAGAGTAACGTTTTGAGCAATAATTTCCGATACCCTGCCAGAGATCAATAATAATAATAACAAGATACCCTGCCAGAGATCAAGTAAAATACGAGGATAATATTTATTGCTTTAAGGTTTCATATATCATGTGGTGATTTATTATTAGACATCATTCGTGATATAATAAGAAAGAACATTCTCAAATTATCCCATAATGAGATTTTTTTGAATACTTTATGAAATTAAGTTACATTAAGTGTATCGCTTAAGCACAAATAGAATCGTGAACTACAGTTTTACAGTCGTACAGATGTAAATCGTATGAAATACAATTGCTAAAATGAATGATAAACGTTATCCAGATTACGCAGTTGTTAAAATATTTGTTTTCGAAGAAATAATGGTACTCACCTGGGCGATCTGGTCGAATCTTCCAAACAGTTCATTCAAGGTCTGGACGAGATCCGATGCCGATAACTGTTCGGACAGAGGCGTAAAGTTTACGATATCCGCATACAGAATGCTGAACAAAAAGAAGATCAAGAGATAAATAATACAAGAACAGCATTCTACAGTGTATTTAAAACGGCACAAGCTTGCATTCTAAATTATTTGAACTTACTGAGATTGTTGAAGCAATGGTAAAAGCAATCTATTTGATCGACAAGCGTCCATAAACCCCAACAAAATGAGATACACGGAAATCAATAACACTGACATGCGTAAAACAAGAAATGGCAAATCATGAAGCTTATTTTCTACCAGAGAAGTTGCGTTGCGTTGAACAACCTTTACTTTCTCTGTAAACATGCTCCATATATTTTCTCTATTTTTGTGGCTCTTTGAGGAGAAACAAAGCAGTTTTAGAAAAGTACACCTTCACAGAAAAAAAAAAAGGTAAAAGGGTTTTCCATGTTGGGAAAATTAAATTTTGGATGTGGGATAAAATACACTGACGGAAAAAAATCCCAACACCAAGAAGGGGTTGCGTTAGATAAACGACAGTTGGTAGGCGGTGAGAGTACATCTGTAAGATGACGTCTATGCAAATTTCGCGCTCGGCGCATACGTGTGGCGCTAGTAGCGCCCCTCGGAACATGCAAAGCAGGTTTGCTGTACATACGCGCTGTAACGTTCGTGAGCGTTAGTTATCGTTGAGATTTGACGCAGTGTGTTGATGTTAGTCAAGAATGCCTTTAAGAAGACGAAGAAGCCATTATCAACAGCTCACGGAGTTTGAACGAGGTCGTGTAATAGGGCTACGAGAAGGTGAATTTTCGTTCCGCAATATTGCAGAACGACTTGGCAGGAATGTAGTCAGTGTGCACGATTGTTGACAGCGGTGGTCAAGGGAAGGTACTGCCTCAAAAAGACCGGGTTCCGGCCGGCCACGTGGCACTACTGAGAGCGAAGACCTCCGTGTACGGCGTATGGCCGTGGCACATCGTACTGCGTCTGCGGCAGCAATTCGAGCTGCAGTTGCCACCACAGTGACACAACGAACTGTTACAAATCGATTACTTGAAGGACAGCTCCGAGCCAGACGCCCTGTAGCGTGCATTCCGCTTACTACAAACCACTGCCGTTTGCGACGTCAGTGGTGTCAAGCTAGAGCTCATTTTTTTTGATTGGAGATTTAACGACCACCGTGAGCAACTCAATGGGCCATAAGCAATCGCCCGTCCCTAATTTAGGGCCACTGGTTCCAGGGAAGGGAAAGAGCCAGTGCCGTAAGACAAACACAACATCCATGCCTGACCGGGATTCGAACCCGGACTCCTTACAGACGAATGATCAGAGGCCAGCGCCTTAGACCACTGCGCCACCGGGGCGGCTCTAGAGCTCATTGGAGGACGGAGTGGAGATCTGTTGTGTTTTCTGATGAAAGCCGGTTCTGCCTGGGTGCCAGTGATGGCCGTGTGTTAGTTAGAAGGAGGCCAGGTGAGCGGCTGCAACCAACCTGTCTGCGGCCGAGACACACTGGACCTACACCTGGAGTTATGGTCTGGGGAGTAATTTCGTATGACAGCAGGAGCACTCTCGTGGTTATCCCACACACCCTGACGGCACAGTTGTACGTCGGTCTGGTGATTCAACCTGTTGTGATGTCATTCATGAACAGCATTCCAGGTGGTTTTTTCCAACAGGATAACGCTCGCCCACATACCGCTGTTGTAACCCAACATGCTCTACAGAGTGTCGACATGTTGCCGCGGCCTGCTAGATCACCAGATCTTTCACCAATCGAGCACGTATGGGACATCATTGGACGACAACTCCAGCGTCACCCCCAACCAGAATTAACCGTACCTGTATTGACCGACCAAGTGCAACAGGCATGAAACTCCATCCCACAAACTGACATCCAGCACCTGTACGACACAATGCATGAACGTTTGCGTGCTTGCATTCAACATTCTGGCGGTTACACCGGTTATTAATGTACCAGCATTTCACATTTAAAATGGCTCTTCTCGCGCTTACATTAAGCTGTGATCTTGAAACCTTAACCGATTAAATATGTTACCTATACAAATGTATTGCCGCCATTTCATTCCTCTACAACTAGTTTTTCGTGGTGTTGGGATTTTTTTCCGTCAGTGTAAATAAATATTGAAATTAAGTTGTATGCGAAATTCCGTACGAAGCAGGGAGTGTAGATCGTCGTACAAACTGTTAAACGTTAAAGAATGTTCAAAAACTTATATTTCATTTTTTCTTAAAAGAAAGCGCTGGAATGTTCAACAATACTGCTTTTCTTGAGAGGACCGTTTATTTAAGAAAATGTCTAAGTATTAACTCCAAAAACTTATATATTAAAAAGTAATCAAAGCAAGCCGCGAAGGTAACATTGATCTAGAGAAATGTTAACGGAATGTGATGATTTTAACCTAATACACTAAATAGATAAAAACATTAGAGCTACCTATTTAACAGCGTGTTGGTCCACCTCTAGCGCGAATGAGACTGTACGATCCGCGGCATCGCTCCACCAGATACCGGAGAGTTTCCGGAGGTAATGCCAGCCATCCTTGTTGCAGTATTGTCCACAACTCCGGAGTCCTCGGTCAAGGATCTATGAATCTAATGTTCCACTTCACGGCAAACCATAGACATTCCACAGGTTTTTAATCCGGGGACTTTGGGGAATATGGGCACTGGATACAGTGTTAAAAATTGGTACATACAAATAAGCAAAATGTACACGTTTTTCAGTACATTCTGAGCTTATAATAACTCCGAGTAATTGTGCCTAATTTTTGGAAAAGACACGTACTCATTTTTGAGTACATACATGGAATCAATTGTGAGTATATCTGGTATTTCTAATTTGAAATATATGTACTCATTTTTGAGTACATATTTTACAAATATATGTACGCAAAAAATCCGTATATTTCAAATATATGTGCCCTATGAAAATCCTCCAAATACGTGGGGTCAGTAAATAAACAAAGACATCGCTCTTTCCACGTTTTAGCAACACACAGCAACCGAAAAATTGTTATTCGGTCACCGCCGGGGAAATGAATCCCGGATATCTCGATATCTAGCCGAGCGCATTAGCTTTACACCACGGTGACCAACAATCCACGGCGCTATGCGTGTTTTTCAATCAGCTTCTGACATAATAAATCCGTAAGGTCGGCTCCTGAGACGTCTCCATCTGGTGGGCATTAACGGCACTGGCTATATATTAATTATAGCAGCTAAATCCAAAGGAAGAGATCAAAAGTGTCTTTGTTTATATATGTGCCCTAACTTCATTCAGTTTCTATACCCTTTCGGGCAGGGCAGAGAAACTGAAGGAAGTTAGAGCAAATCTAGCGATTCTGACATAATAGTTTCTAAGTGAGAGAGAGCACACTAAATGGCGCCACTGTAAGATTTTGCAGAGGGAAATTAGGGGACGGGGCGCTTAGGAATGAACAGATTTGTATGTAACCTGGGGATTCCTACCCGAGGGCTGTCACGTAACGTGCTCTTCCGATGCACGGCGAATATTCAGTGATTGTTAGAAATACACACCTGTCACCACCACCGAGAGTCCCCAGGTTTGAACCTGGGGGCTCTCCATCAGCGGCTCGATTTCAAATTTGGAATACGTGTACTCCATACATACTCATTTATTTATAAAATCAACTGGAAGTATATTATTCGATAGCACATCTGGGACAAGAGATATACTCGTTGCAACATGCTGAGTAAATGGACCGCACAATTTTATGAAAAATATAATGATGAAGCGAAAATATATTATTTATGAGATTGACACAAGTAATAGTTAATGTAGAAGCGTACACAAAGATACTTTATGCATGACTGAATTACTTCTGATCAGGGACTTTGTTGTACTAATTACACTACTGGCCACCCAAAACGCAACACCAAGAAGGACACGAGATAGGAAAGCCAGATTTACTGGACACATAACAACAGATACAAAGATGAAACGATTGAAATTGCAGGCCCGCGCGACTTGCGGAACACGCAGACATCAATAGTTCGTGTTGCCCCCATGGCTGGCAATATCGGCAGTTACACGCCGCGGCATCGAACGAAAGACACTTTGGATGTGGGCTTGAGGTATGTCGGTCCAGGCTGCTTCCACACGTTGCCACAGTTCATCAGGCGTAGCTGCGGGTGGTGCTTGCCGGGTCACTCGGTTGCCGATCAGCGACCAGACGTGTTCCATAGGCAACATATCGGAAGAACAAGCGGGCCCTGGCAGCAGTGACACCTGGTGGGCCGTGAAGAATTGTTGCACGATGCGTGCCCGCATGGACCTGTTGAAACGTGGCCGCTGGCAGGTCCTGCAGGTAAGGGAACACTACAGGCTCCAAAACGTCGGAGATGTAGTGGTGGCTGTTGAGTGTACCGGCGATGCGTAATAGAGTGGTGCGGGTGTCATATCCAATTGCGCCCCAAACCATAACGCCAGGCGACGGACCATTATGGCGATGCATAATGCAGGCGTCATACTGTCTCTCGCCGCGATGCCGCCACACGCTGATCCGAGCATCGTGGTGTTGCAGGCAGAAGCGGGATTTGTCGGAGAAGACAATGTCGTGCCATTCCGTAGTCCAGGTGCGGCGTTTAACGGCACACTGAAACCCCAATCGCCGGTGGTGTAACGTCAATGGTAATAGAAGCAATGGGCGCCGTGCGACAAGTCCCCGCTCCTGCAGACGACGCCGAACGGTACGTGCTGACACAGGTTTTTGCGCAACACACCCTAATTGCTGCGCTAACGTTCGTGATTTGGCGGTGCGAGCCGCCAATTCCTGCCGCACAACATGCCGGTCCTCTCGCTCGGTGGTGTGCCGCGGCTGCGGCAATCTCTCACGTCGGTTCCCTCCTGCACCCACCAAATCTATACTCGCCTCACTGTGGCTGGATGTCGTCCCTCACGGGCGCCGATGTCTCGTCACGATAAACCGCTGCCGCGAACTCAGAAACGTGCTAGAATGACTGCCGTATTCTGTGACGAGATATCAGGAAGCTTTCCACGCACAGATCCGGCAGCACAACACACTTCCACTACTTACACCCCGCATTCTGTTCACCCTTCTTACAGTGCTTCTCGGTGGCGTGCCAAGCGCACATGGTTTTCACATGCCTTGCAATGCTAATCGTTTGCATGTCCTCTCGCGGGCGACGCATGCTGCGAATTTCAGGCCAATCGGATGCTTCCTTCTTGGTGTTGCATTTTGGGTGTCCAGCAGTCATTACTAATAACATCTTATACTTTTTTAAACCATAACTTTTACAGTAGTATTTTAAAAACTTTTAAAATTCCGTTCATGCGTTTTTTACGAGCGTTGTACCGGAGGTAATGCAAAAGTGAGCATAACTTTTTTATTAACTTACAGAGGTCGTTTAAATTGCAAATGTTGATAGAGCAACTCTTTCTCTACATTAACCCTCCTTCTTCATTGCAGGTAAATAGTAGATTGCAAGCAGAAGCAACATACCGTCATTGAGCTTTTGACAAAGGTAGGGTGCAGGCTATCCGACATTCACAGAAGGCTACAAAATGTTTACGAAGATGACACCATTGACAAGAGCAATGTGCACAGATGGATGAAGAAGTTTAAAGAAGGGGAAACCAGCATTGAAGACAAAACGCGCAGTGGGAGACCACCATCTGCGACTACTGACACGAATCATCAACGAGTGAATGAATTGATTCACGCGAAGAGACGAGTCACGATCATCAACGAGTGGATGAATTGATTCACGCGAAGAGACGAGTCACGATCATCAACGAGTGGATGAATTGATTCACGCGAAGAGACGAGTCACGATCATCAACGAGTGGATGAATTGATTCACGCGAGGAGACGAGTCACAATCATCAACGAGTGGATGAATTGATTCACGCGAAAAGACGAGTCACAATCATCAACGAGTGGATGAATTGATTCACGCGAAGTAACGAGTCACAATCATCAACGAGTGGATGAATTGATTCACGCGAAGTAACGAGTCACAATCATCAACGAGTGGATGAATTGAATCCCGCGAAGAGACGAGTCACAATCATCAACGAGTGGATGAATTGATTCACGCGAAGTAACGAGTCACAATCATCAACGAGTGGATGAATTGATTCACGCGAAGTAACGAGTCACAATCATCAACGAGTGGATGAATTGAGTCCCGCGAAGAGACGAGTCACAATCATCAACGAGTGGATGTATTGATTCACACGAAGAGACGAGTCACAATCATCAACGAGTGGATGAATTGATTCACACGAAGAGACGAATCACAATACGTGAGCTTACTGCACAACTGGAATCTGGTGACAATGCTATACAGAAGATGGTGGAAGACTTAGGGCATCGGAAAGTGTGTGTGCAAAGCTGGTACCTCGGCAGTTGGTACACGATATAAAAAAGATAAATCGTGGAAGTCTGCTATGATCTGCTCGAAGCGTTTGAAGCCAATGAAGACACGTTTTTTTCGATCTGGTAACAGGAGATGAAACGTGGGCGTACTTTTACGATCTGGAAAAGAAGAATGAATCCATGGAATGCGGTCACACCTCTCCACCAAGCCACACGAACTTCAAGCGCCAGCAATCAGCACAGAAGGCCATCGTGACTGTTTTTGGGATGACATGGGTGTCATTCTCTATGATTTTCTGGAACGTAACCGTACCGTGAACAACGAGCGGCACATTTAGACACTCAAAACACTTAGGGAAGCCATAAGGAGGGAGAAATCAAACAAGAATCTGAAACGGATCCACAGTCACCATGGTAATGCGAGATCACACACATATCTGGCGACAAATGAGGCAATCGGCAAATTAGACTGGTCAGTGGTTTTGCATCCACTGCACAGCCCAGATCTCTCACCCACCGACTTCTACCTGTTTGGTCCAATGAAAGACAGACGGCGGGGACAACGATTTAATGACGTAAACAAGGTGAAAGTGGTTGTGAACAAGTGGGTACAACAGCCAACTCATGAATATTATCAAAGGGGATTAGAGAGTAGGGTTCAACGATGGCGCAAATGCATTGTTTTTGATGGAGACTACATGAAGAGCAATTGAATTAAAGATATCTGTCTAGTAACGTGTAGCACCACCTTTCGCCCTGATGACGGCGACGATTCGTCTCGGCATGGACTCGACAAGACATCGGAAGCGTTGGGAAGCCATACGGACTCACGACCCCTGAACAAGCTCCCACAGTTCACGAAGAATTGATGGAGGGGGTCAGAGCCTCGAACATCTCTCTCTCTCTCTCTCTCGATGGCATCCAAGATGTGCTCGATGGGATTGAGGTCAGGTGCCCTAGCTGGCCAAGGAAGAGAGGTCACGTCGGTGGAGTGTTCATCCAACCATTCGGATACAATTCAGGAACGATGGCACGGTGCATTGTTTTGTTGCAGGATGAGGTCCCCAGAGAAATGTTGAAGACCCACAAACGGGATCAAATGGTTGTCCAGGATATCCCGGTAACGTTGACCGGTGAGGGACGATGTCACACCTACCAGGTGTAAAATTTTAATCTACGTAAACAGTCCCCAGACGAGAATGCCACCCCTACCAGCTAAAAGAGTACCCTGCTGGTAAGAAGGATCCATCGCTTCATGTGGTTTGTGCAGTACTCGTATCCTGCCATCCGCATGTATCAACGTGAATCTCGACTCATCAGTCCAGGCAACATTTTTCCACATGTCTAGGGTCCAGTGGCGATGTTCCCGCGCCCATGATAATATTTTCACCCCGTGATGTGCGGTCAGCAGAGGTACCCTCGTAGGACGATGGCTTCTGTACCCCATAGCGAGGAGATGGTTCTGGATGGTGTGGCTGCTTACACGTTTTTTGGGCACCAGCGTTAAATTTCCGAGTGATTTCTTGCACTGTGGCCCATCTATCCGCTGTTACAGTGCGAGCTAGCCGATAATGACCCTGGTCATCCACACGCTGTTATCCACGGCAGTTGGCCTTTGCAGGGATGGTTTTACCGGATTCGATGTACTGACGGTGCACCCGTGACACAGTGGCTCGTGAAAATCCCAGTGCCTGAACGACTTCCGATATGAAGTGACCCATTCGTCGGGCCCCGACAATTTGTCCATGATCAAATGCGCTTAAATCCTTCGTCTTACCCATACTGCGTCAGACTCTTACTGATTCCCGTCGCATCACTCCTTATATTGTCGGATCGCTGCATACGTCATAACGTTTCCGTATACAGGGCTGCCCACAGAACCATATTTGCATAACGCCAGCTGTCTCTAATTTAATTGATCTTCAGTGTATGTTGAGTAGTACCTTTGTATAGAGAAAGAGTTACTCTACCAACATGTGCAATTTGAGAGACCTCTGTCAGTTAATAAAGAAGTTATGCCCAGTTTTGGATTACTTTCGGTACAACCTTCGTACATTTAGACCTTTTTAAGGCCATCCCGTAGAGAAAGGTATAGCCGAGGTTTCATTGTATTTTGTGTTTGAGGTAGTAAATATAAAATTACCTCAGTACCTAAGTTATGTTGCCAAGCGTCGTAATTCTGATGCATCAAAACCATGATACGCTTTCACACTAACCCTATCGCCATATTTTCCCTAATGCGGAAAGTCCCGGCAATACAGAAACATGTTTCGCCGAAAAAAGCATTGTTTCCCATTCGAAACCCTATTTAGACGGTAAAACTTCTAATAGCACTCACATTTTACTGAAAATTGGCTGCTAAAATGTTTCTGGGACATGTTTTAGCAATTACTGCACCAAATTGTACACTCAAGAAGGATTTTTATGTTTAGAAAAAAATGGTTATTTCTTTATTTCCGTATAGTTCAAGAAGGAAGAAATTGCCGCAGGCAAAAAGTTCACTTACGGGGAGTAAAATGTTTTTCTTTTTTGATACGGGCATTAAATTTCTCCTGAGCAGAAAATAAAAGCTAGAAAAGTACGTAATATTTCGTCAATATCTACTGTTTATGTTTTCCATTTCCTACTTCTTACTCATACTTTCCTAGCTTCGGATTTTTTACACTATTGTAAGCTTTCCTTCGTCTCCACGATGTTCTGAATGTAATTTAAGATGTTGAAACATCACATAAATTATGCATCAAAAAGATATTTTCTGTGTTCTCAAACACGCAAGGGATAAAAATATAAAATTTCTTTGCAGTTATCAGCGATGTCATGTTGATATATTTCCAAATTACTATTCCGACTCAGAAAAAGAAAGGATTTCCGTTTCAATGAATGTTACGATACATCATTAACTGGCAAAAGATTTTGTCAAAAAGAATGTGATTTCGTCACGTCTTTTGAAGCGCTGCAAAAACTACTTTATTCTGAAAAGAAATTTATGACGGAAATGGAAAGTTGCATTTTTACAGTTCATTGAAAGAAACAGTTTATAATCTTAGTAACGTTAAAGAACATTAGTCTCTACTAAATTATATTTCATAATTTTCACCACTGCTGAATTTTCTTATTACCAAATGAAACACACGTTATGGTATGGTAATGTATAAGTGTAGTAAACTTAGGATCTTTGGTAGACGGTTGAAAAGAGAAAAGCCGCCAAGTAAAATTAAGAACCTCTTGGAGAAATATTAAAATTTTTCCTCACGCAGGCTAACAACGTTATTGTTTCGAACTCTTGCTCACAAAGGAGATGTGAATAACTGCTGGTAACATAGTACGGGATGCATAACGCCGTAAAATTATTTATTAAAGATGGTGGCAATGAGCTGCAACGACTAAATAAACAATGGGAATATATTTTAAAATCGGAAATATTTTTCAATATGCACAAAATTACCAGTAATTATGGCGGCAACGGGGTAAAGTAATTGCTAATCGAGAAATGACAACCTTAATTGTCACTAATGTTAATTAGTTTTAAACTATGTTTATAGAACAAACATACTACAACACACACAGTCTCAGCATTAGTCTGTAACACAGTTTCCTGTTTTTAATATGAGATCTAATATGCATGCGCTGCAAGTTAAGCATTAACTAATACCAGCGCACCAGCCTGTGCATGAAAATAAAGCTTTGTTGTCGCTTCGAGATGAATGAGACACATCTCAGCGAAGTGAACCTGTTGGGGCAAAAATCCTTGTGCCAATGAATTTAAACAAAGTACTGTTTTTGCTTCTTTTCATTCGATTAGATTTCTCATGTCGCAAAATGCCTAATACAACCTGCTGTAGTCGCGTTGGTTGGCATTTTGACAATAGCGCATGTGCACGTTGGGGTTGGATGCTGCAATGACTGCATCATCGATATTGCATTAGATGTCCAGAACATTCGTTCGTGATAAAAAGTGTTACCAAGAACGCGCACACAGATCATTTCTTCGCGTAAACACACATCTAAGATCTACTGGAATACTGCTTAAATAGTCGGTGTCAGCCTCTCAACTGTCAACCGTGTCATCAGTTTGAAGAATAAAAACATAACGATTTCTCTTAATCGAAAAGCCAAATTTGGATGAAAGAAGAAAACAACACCAAGAGACGACGCCTATTTCATTCGGGTAATTAAAAAATACCCTCGGAAGACAAGTGATGCACTGAACAAAGATTTGAAATTGAAAGGAATAGAGGTTAGCTCTTAAACTGTAGGCAGACGACTTCTGGTCGTAAAACCCGATGACTTGTGAAAAAACAACAACGGACGAAACTGAAGAAAAAGAAAACATACAGTTGGGCGCTGAAATACAAACACTGGGCCAAGGAACATTGGAAAAAGTTTGTAGTTCACCGATGAAAGTTATTAAAGTTATGTCTTTGTCCAATGCTAGCGGAGTCAACATGTTGGATGCCACCGGGAGAGAATCTTTGGGATTCCCACATCAACCAGACGCAAAAGATGTTTTGAAGATGTTTTACCTACTTTGGCGTCTGCAGTTTGCAACCGGTCGACGGTATGATGTGCTTCCCATAGTACATCAAAATTCTTGAAAGTACAAAGGCCATTCCATAAAAACTGAGAGTAATTTTTTTGAGTTGCCAACAGTGCGAAGGGGGAAAATAACCACACCAACGACTAACAGAATTAAGGAAGCATCATCTATGGCAACAGTTATTGGCCGTGGCAGACGATTCTGGTTTTGTTATTACAAAACGGTGAGTAATTCAGAATTAAGAATTAAAATGCATCGTGCGATAAACGTTTGCTATCATTTGGGTAAAACGGCCCCAGAAACGGTTGATTTAATGAAAAAAAACTTATAAAGGTAAATGTTTGGACGAGACATCGCTTTTTAGATTGCACCATGATTTTCAAAATGGGCGTTTGTCGGCAGAACTTACTCCGAGGCCTGGTCAACCTGAAAGTTTTGTAATGGAGCGTACTGTTAACACTGCTTGGGCAATCCTGCAAGAAGATCGACGAATGACGTGTGAAGACATAGCGGTGTTAACTAATATTTCAAAAACGTCTGCATTCCGCATTCTACGAGGCAAATTACTACTACATCAGGTGTATTCCAGATGGGTACCTCATTACCTGACGAGAGAACGATTGTTAGCCAGAGTTCAGGTGTGTCATGAGTAGAAACATATGATTGCAAAGGATCCAAACCTTCTAAACACAGTAATAACTGCCGATGAAATATGGGTCCACTATTTCGAATTTCTCACGAAGCGCGCGACGAGTGTCTGGAAACACAAAGACTCGCCTCCTAAAAAAAAAAGACCGCCTAACCAAATCAGCTGAGAAGGTGATGATGATCATTTTCTTTGATCATAAAGGTGTAGTTTACCAGCATGCTGTTCCTCCACAAACTACTTTCAAAGCTGAGTATTACATTTCAGTATTGAAACGTCGATACATATCGATTAGGCGACCGGAACTGGTGGGCAGTTGGACCCTACACCATGATAACGCCCGCTCACATGCGGCTGCTTGTGTTCAACAGTTTCTTATGAAATGTAGTATTGAAATCATTCCACAGCCTGGCTAGAGTCCTGACCTCTCCCTGTGAAATTTCTGATTGTTTCCAACAATGTAGAAGTTCCGTGACGCAACATTCAACACAGATGATGACGTCATTCAAGCTGTACAGGGATCGGTAAAGCAGCTTCCACAAAATTCTTTCGCCACATGCTTTGAAAAGTGGAGTGAACGATGGGACCGTGGCAAGTCATCCGAGGGAATACCTGCATTTCTTCATTTTGTGAGATTTTACTCTACAACGAAGTAAATTTCTCCTTCATTTTTGGTCCACGCCGGGTATCGAACACGAATCCACTAATTCCGGTACAAGTCGCTCTACCAACTGAGCTACGCAGACGTTCGCTCGTTGCTATCTGCCTTTATGTCGTGTGCGTCCTGCGGGGCAGGCAGTGTTTACGGAAGGGCCGTTGTAGAATTGTTCCCGCGATTGCGAAAAGGGTTCCTGGTGGATCCGGCATCTTTCAACGGTGCTTTGCCCCTTGCCACACTCCAAAAATGGGAAAGTATTTCATGCACCAGCAGATATTTAACGTACTAGACTGGTCTTGGAATTCACCGAATAAATGATCTTAATACATGATCTTAATACACAACTTGTGTTAAAATGACAGAACAGATCATGAAGTTTTATGCACATTCGACATGGGCAACATTTGTCACCCGAACAATGTCTAAATGGTATTCCAGTTCCTACCATGTTCGTTCGAGAATGTCCGTATTAACTTTCTGCAGTGCATGTGTAATCCTCCTCTTTAGATCAGCAATGTCTGTAACAGGGGTGCTGTAAACCTCACCCTTGATCAACCCCTATAAAAAAAGTCACAGACTGTTAAGTCTGGCGAACGTGAGGGCCATGTATTGGGACCATCACGCCTAATCCATCGATTGGTAACTTTGGTATCCAGAGACCTCCTCACAGTAAAGTCCAATGAGGAGGTGCCCCATCTTGCTGGAAAATGACCGGATTTGCAAGTTCATCCAACTGGGGATACACAAACTGCTCAATCATGTCCAGGTAATTATCAGCTCTCACGGTCTTTTCCTGAAAGGGAAAGGTTCCAATAATACGGTCGACCATTATGCCACAAAAACATTGACTTTTGGGCTAGCATGTTCATGTTCCATTGTGCAATGTTGGTGTTGAATTTGCCAAATCCTCACATTCTGTTTATTAACCTTTCCAGAAACATGCAAAGTGCATTCATCCGAGAAACGGATTTGTCTCAAGAAAGATTCAGCACTTGCAATGTTCTCCAACATCTCTTCAGCAAACTGTTTACATTTCATATGATCATTTGGGATTATGTGATGGGTTATCTGCAGTTTATACGGTTGCGTTTCCAATCTCCGGCGTGACACTATGTGTAGTGACGACTTGGGGATGTTCGGCTGTCGTACTGCTTTTCTGATGGACTTTCGAGGGCTACAAGTGAATATTTGTCTCACGACCTCTTCCCTTTCTGGAACCAGAGATAGTCGTCCAGGCTTTTCTTTGTAAGGACGCTACCAGTTTCATTGAATGACTTGTACTACTTTCTGATGCTGTAACGTGTGGGCGATTTGCTCCCATATTTTGTTCTGAAATTCCGCTGAGCCTGCGTTTCGGATCGGGTTTCAATAAACCACTCCACAATCTGTGTTTTCGTTGCAGGATCCATTGGGTATATTTCTAGAAAACTTGGGGGTACTCCTTACCACCTGCAACAAACAGATAGTTTGGTATCTAAAGCTATCGTCATTTGAAATTGGGTACACCTTTTTGTGACACCCTGTATATTTCCGATGAACATTATATGGTGACTGGTATACTTGGAACCTAAAATCACAGAGTTTGAGTTTTTGAGGTATTAGGAAGTATGCTGCTTTGATTATCTTTGATTAGTTTTTAAACTAAAGTGCCTTGAAACTTCTAGAATAAGGACCTTTTATTCGTAAGTGATTACAAGACTTCTTGCTTCAGGACGTTAGGTCGCCAAATATTGCTCACTGTATAGTTAAATATTTTATGCTAGCTATCTAGAGCTCCAATTAAGGAGCTCCAGTCTTAATAGAACCACTGCCAGTACGATAGGTAATGTTTAAGTGAACAAGTAAATTAGAAAATACTACAGGTGTTGGAGTTCGTTTTGTTCGAACAACAGCCATTCCTGCAGCTAAACATCGGGAAACTTTATGAGTGTTGACGAAGGAGGACATCGACGTCGAACGGATTTCTAGCACGTCTCACTCCCTTCAGTATGATTGAGCTCAGGAGACTATGAAGGCCAGGGGATGTGATGGGAGTGCTCCTCTTGCTCCTCAAACCTGTTTTACAAAAGTTTAGAGCAATGTCCGAATGACCGGTCATAAGTAGGGTAAAACTATCCCGGACGATTTGGTGTCCGAACGAAACACCTGTACGGTTCAAATTTGGGACCGACTGGTCGAAATCTCCTTTTCCAACAGGCTTCATCGCCACGGTGGACTCACCAGTAAAAGTACGATGTACGCCCCAGCTAGATTTGCCCCTTGAGAGCGCGAGGTACGAACGATATCGTTGCAATGACTGGAAAAGGTTTTTACTCAGAAGCGCTCAGTCATGATCTTTCGGATGATACACTCATTGTCATAAAACCCGCGCAACAAGAAAAAACCGAGCGATTAACGCGAAACTCGGAGAATAGCTATGGAGTGGGCAGACATTTAAAATTATTAAAGTTTCGTGCGATTCCACATAACCGCGCGTCCAAGGCCGGCGCTGCAATCGCAACCTTGGAGCTTATGAGGCGCCGCGCAGGCGACTCCACATTCGAGCCGAAGTGCATGGTAAGAGTCAGGCGAGACCCTTGAGCGATAAATATACCGAGAAGCCGTCGTAGATGTACGTAAGGCAATTGACGAAGTTTGAACGAGGCCGTATCATCGGAATGCGAGAGGCAGGGTGGCCGGCGCACTGATTCGGCCGCCATTTGGGCCTGTCGGACAGTTTGGTGCGATTATGTTCGAAGCAATGGACACGGGAAGGCACCCAGACACGGCGGACTGGCTCTGGACGACCCAGACACTCCACCAGCAGAGTGAACCGTGGGATCGTGCGAGCGGCACGCACAGATGCAACAACGTCTTTGTCCAATATCCAGAGACACGTGGCGGCTGTACAAGGGACTCCTGTGTCCGCTGGAACCATTTTCAGACGCCTGGCAGAGGGAAATCTGTACTCTCGACTGCTCTTACGGTTTCTGCCATTAACACCGGAATATCGTCGGCGTCGATTGGAGTGTTGTCAGCATTGAGCAACGTGAAATGCTACGGACTGGCGACCTATAGTGTTCAGCAACGAATCCCGCTTCTGTATGGGAACGGATGACCACCGTGTTGGAGTATGGAGGACCGCAAGTGAGCGCAACAATCACAACCTCACTGTGCAGCGACACACGTCCCAAACTGCAGGCGTGACGGTCTGGGAAGCCATCGCGTATGACAGCCGTACTTCCCTCGCAGTGATCCGAGGAACGTTGACAGCCCAGCGCTACGTACAGAAAATCCTGCGGTGCTGCCTTTCCTGGCGGGGGACCGAAGCCATTTTCAAACAAGATAACACCCGTAAGCACACTGCTTGGGTTCCCCAGGACTGTCTACGTCATGCTTCGACGCTTCCGTGGCCTGCCAGATCGCCTGATCTGTGGGACCAGATGGGACGCCGGCTTTCTCCATGTCCCAGTGTTCGTGATTCAGAGCGTCAGTTGCAAGACGTGTGGGCCAATCTGTCCCAGGATAGCATACGGCGTCTCTTTGATTCCATGAAGAACCGCATCGCCGTATGTATCCGAGGACGACGCGGTGTTAACGCTGAGCGGAATGTGTACCGTATGTCCGCAAGAAATCATCCTGCTGCTGTGATGTTGTAATCACTTCTGTCCTTGGTATGTACCATCTCACTACTAAAATCTCATTTCAATCCAACGCCTCCTTCTTGGCGCGCGGATTTTTATGTCAATGAGTATAGTTTCGCAATGCTGATCACTGAACAAAGCACATGTACCAAATGTTATTAATGATGCTTTCATATGCAGAAATATACTTCAAGACCATTGGGTGCATTTTATCAGCTAAAACAATGAGGTATTCCCTAGATGTCATCTTTCCTTCCATATTGCCAGCGAACTCTATCGTACCAACAAACATCTTTCTCTCCTTTGAGTTGTGTTCTCAAGGAACGCAGGGTTTACCGTTTCATGAGGTGCTCCCCACATTAGTGACAAACAATCTACAGAGTTATTCATC
This sequence comes from Macrothele yani, assembly GCA_039090855.1. Classification (NCBI taxonomy): domain Eukaryota; kingdom Metazoa; phylum Arthropoda; class Arachnida; order Araneae; family Macrothelidae; genus Macrothele; species Macrothele yani. The sequence goes on along the minus strand of CM077032.1, from coordinate 32,065,859 downwards.
TAACAACGTCACTTTCTCTCACTGTCCTACTGATGATTCACCGCGCCATTTCCACTATTGTAAGCGGATTTTTCTGTGTATTGCTGACATAAGTGGATTCCGAATGGGTAGAACAGTTCAAAGACCCAATTCCTTTAAATTCTTTTCTTTAGAACAAATTGGTCTGATTCTTGCGAAACTTCAATTTAGGGTCAGTTGCTGCACATTGGAAGACCTGTTCTTCCGTACATCCCTCACACAGCACGACGATAATGCTTTTTTACATCTGCGTTGACGGTTACATTTATGCCTTTTAGATATTGACAATCCGCTTCCAATATCTGACGGCATTCAAAAAAGGTCTAGTACTCGACTCACGTTTAGCGGATGCCACGCTTAATAAAACAAAATAAATTACTGGTTATTCAAAAGCAATCTTTTCAATGGTTCGTCACCAAACCATTAAAGCTTTATTTAGATAGCTGAAACACAAATTGTTTTGTGTATTATAGATCTAGCGAAACGCGAGGCTACGTTTAGACCTTTTCCGATTTTGGCAGTAACTGATTTTTTTCCATTTGAGTATGAGTTACTGCAGCTGAATGATGTTCACGTTCTTTAAAAAGGAAAAGGTAAGATGTCATCAACCCATGTGACGACGTCTTCCATTTGAGTGTCTGTGACACGATTACACTTACCGACAATGAAATTTGAGCACCTAGAAGAAAACATGCTACAACCGCGAAACTTTGCAAAAAGCTAGAGTGCGTGCTGGTATTCAAATGACCACGTTTGTTGCGATTGCGCATGACCGCACAACCTGTGGCGGCGTTGCAAGGACGAACCGGCCCCATGAAACCGAAAAGCACTGGCCGACGCAAGAATGTGTACAGAGTGTCAAGCAAGCAGGATAGACGCCAGAAACGTCGATTAACAAAACTTATGGACTTTGAAAGAGACCTGATCATCGGGCTGAACACCGCAGGGTAGTCGGTGCGCCGTATAGCCCGCCACGTGGATCGTTCTGACCATACCGTCCGACTGTGTTAAGGGCAGTGGACACGTGACGGCACTGCCGCACGGCGGAGCGGCTTAAGACGCACGAGGAGGATCACCGGTAGAGAGGAACGACGGATCGTGCGCCAGGCACGAACAGATCCACGGGGACTCGGCGAAGCGGCTCCTGCGTGCCCACGAACCATTTCCCGACGCCGCGCGGAAGCGAATCTGTGATCCCAGCGCCCCCTTGCGTGTGCTTTCATTAACACTGGAACATCATCATCTCCGTGTGCTGCGGTGCTTGGCCAGAGCTACGTGCAACGCCACAGGCTGGAGACGTGTGGTGTTTAGCGATGAGTGCCGGTTCACAGATGATCCTCGTGCCCAGGTGTGAAAGTCCCTGGTCAACGGCACAATCCCAATCTCGCTATCGAGTTCCACACCTTCTTAATGCAGGCATTATGGTCTAGGGAGCTATTGTCTACGATAGCCGATCAGCTCTAGTAGTGGTGCGTGGATCAGAACAACATCAGGCGTCTGTTCGCCTCCATTCCGGACCGTATTGCAGCATGAATCGCAGCACGAGGAGGTGCTACGCGCTTTTGAAGATGACCGGACTGCGTGCCACAGATCCCTTTGTAATTGTCCTGCAGCTCTTTCTTTGCGATCATGTGTGTCATTCATCTGTATCATTACGCCCATAAATTTTGAGTTCAATCCGATGTTTCCTTCTTGGTGCGCAAATTTCATTGTCCGTGAGTATATCATAAGGGTTCGCAATGTTTTGGCCAGTGGTTTTTTTTGCTCCTATGCTGAAAGGAAGGCATCTGTAGTTCTAGGAAATAAAGGCTGCCTAGAAATTTAGCTGCTACGCACATGAAAATGGTAAGACGAATACAAAGAAAAAATGAGAGGGACAGAATTAATTACTAAGACGTTACTGAGCTGGTAAGAGAAAATATTACGAGAACACATTAAAACGTTTTGGATGAACGTCTTGACTGGAAGATTAAGGATTACACAGACATATGTTTCATTATGTGATGCAAACAGACAGGCCGATAAGATGACCTAGAATGGGTTTATTTGAAAGATAGAAATAAGCCATATAAGAGCCAGCAATTAATGAGTAAGAAGCAGTAATAGAGCAGATAAGAAGCAAATTCTGATTTTTAAGAGGTATGTATTTTTAAGAGGTATTCTGATTTTTAAGAGGAGTGACATGGAGGAGACTGGCACAAGACAGACCGTTGTGGAGGAAACTTGGGGAGACCTTCGTCCAGCAGTGGATTGATAATGGTTGACAATGATGATGATGATGATGATGTGCTTAAACATTGCTTGAACGCTCTTAGTAGAGCTTGTAATAAATCCATTGCAATACTTGAAAATTTTTCGTTGGGCTTCTCCTTGTAGATATAAGATGTAAAAATGCACAGATATCGTAAATGAGCCTCAAATAAGAGAAGAAAGAAAAATTTTGTATGACAGAAAAATGAAATTTCATTTTGTAGTACTATTTTTAAATGGAAGTCTCTTTTACGACGGCCGTTCAATAAAAACTGAGAGTAAAATAACAGAAAATGAAGAAATATAGGTACAGAAAAATATATATTATTCTTTCTCAAAGTATCTTATCTCGGATGATATGCAACAGTCTCACCGTTCGGTCCACTTTTCAAAACAAGTAGAGAAGGCATTTGGTGGAAGCTGCTCTAGCGACCCCTGTACAGCTTGAATAACGTCAGCATCTGTGTTGAATTTTACGCCACGGAACTTCTCCTTCATTGTTAGAAACAACCAAAAATCGCACAGGGCGAGGTCAGGACTGAAGGCATTCTGTGGAATGATTTTAATACTGGATTTCCCAAGAAACTGTTGAACACAAGCAGCCATATGTGGGCGGGCGTTATCATGGTGTACGGTCAACTTACCCACCAGTTCCGGTCACTTAATCGACATGTGTCATTGCAGACTCTTCAAAACTGAACTGAAATGATCAGCATTGACAGTAATTTGTAGAGGAACGGCATGCTGGTAGACTACACCTTTATGATCAATGAAAATTACCATCATCACCTTCTCAGCTGATTTGGTTTGGCGGACTTTTTTCGGAGTGTGTTTCCAAACACTCGTTGCGCGCTTCGTGAGGAATTTGAAATAGTGGACCCATGTTTCATCGGCAGCTATTACTGTATTTAGAAACTTTGGATCCTTTGCAATGATCGGTTTTCACTCATGATACACCTGAACTCTGGATAACAATTGTTCTCTCGTCAGATGATCAGGTACCTATCTGGAACACACATGATTCAGCAGTAATTCATCGCGTAGAATGAAGGATACCGACGTTTTTCAAATATTAGTTGACGCCACTATGTCATCCCATGTCATTCGTCGATCAAAGTGCAGGATTGCCCAAACAGTGTTAACAATACGCTCCGTCACAACACTTTCAGGTCGTCCAGGCCTAGGAGCGAGTTCTGCCGACAAACGACCGTTTTTGAAATCATGGTGCCATCTAAAAATCGTTGACTCACCCAAACATTTAGTTTTGTAAGCTTTTTTCATTGATCAACTGTTTCTGGAGTCGTTTTACCCAAAGGATAGCAAAATTTTATCGTACAACGCATTTCACTTCGTAACTGTGAATCACTCACCACCAAATGTATGGCGAAATGCAGACGTACAAAAAATGCAAGTGCGCAATAAAAATCTAGAATCGTCTGCCACTAAAATGCACAATCAAAATGAAATATGGTGACCAACTCCTAGTATTGTGCAGGGCCTTCGTCAGCCTTCACCACTGGGACCATGTGACAAGACATGGACTCCACAAATCCCCGGAAGTTCTTGTGACTAGGGTTGTGCAATTACGTGTAAAAAACTGTTTCCTACGTAAAACTTAAATTACTTCTAAAACCGCGTAAAATACTTAAGAAACACACACACAAAAAAGAAACAAAAAAAGAACCGACAAAAACGAAACCAAACAAAAAAAACCAGGCCTTTTTTATTCTTATTCTGTACAACACAGAAGCTTTAAAAACCAGCATCCCCTTCGGAGCTTTTATCTCACCTCGTTAGAATACAGCAAACTGCCACGTCACATATCAATATCTCGTCATATTCTGTTTTTCCCTAGCTTTCATATTCACAAAGAAAAACCCCTTTTTTTATGATAATGTGGATGGCATACACTTAAAGATATTATTTTCGGCAAACAAAGTCAGAAACCACAGTATAGTTTAAAGTGAAACGAGACGATGAGAACAATAAAAATAAAACGTCGCCTCGCCTTTCATATCTCTTGCTCCACACTCACACTAGCACAACACAGGTGTCTTCTGTTTTCACTTTCAATGACGAGTGAATACATTGTCTTTTATTGAACAGATTCCGACGTTTATTCTGCGAACGACCAGTGCCACTGTGAAGGAGCTTCAATACTTTGTCGGCAGTAAAACAGCAATACCAAATATGCAAACTAAACGTGTTCTCTGTTATTTAATTTCCGGAGGTTATAGTGTTAGCTTCAATTCCACGTTGAACTTCTTAAACACCGTTTTCTTCCTCGGGTAGTGGCCTATCGGGTAACCACTAGTCTTTGAGGCTCAACTTTCTGATTGAGACTTCCCACTATGAATCGAGGCAGTAGCCTTTTTCGTAATTAGTACGAGAAACTCGGATTTATTCCAATTAAATTGGAACAAAACAATTCTACCAAGTGTTGTGATTATGGAGAAGCTGTCAGGAAAACAGCACGGAAGCGCATGAAAACCCACAGGACAATCTGCATTTGAACTTCTGCCAAAATTCCTGAACCCCTGCCACCACTGGAGAATTCCAGGTCTACCCTACATTGATCAGACTCGTCAATGTCACACTGACGATCCCCTTACTCTATAAGTTGCAAGCCCCAGCTCCTATTCAACCATGTCCGTGGTGAGTGTACCCTCCACAAAGAAGACAGTTCTAACTTTGAATCATCCATCACTATAAGTTCTAAACCTTCCACGGCTAAACGGCAGATAACACATATTTTGCACACGGTGAATGCCTCCACAAAGCAGAAAATTGATCTTGCTATTGCCAAGGTTTTCTATGCAACATCCCATTTAGTGGGGTAGAATCAGTGTATTTTTAAACTTTCTGTCAAAAAACGCGGTCTGCCTATGAACTACAGCCCAGAAACGCCCTTTCTGATAAACTTCCGGACGAAGTGCATGATGAAGTTACTAAACCCACCATCAGTTTCAGCGTAGACTATATTTTGCTCATAGATGTTTCGAAAGCTGAATCGAACAACGCAAAAAATGTTTTAACACTTCTTCACAATCCACGTGAAATTCTTGGCATAGCTAAGAGTGCTTCTCTTGACGCTTTCGATATGTCATGTTCGCCAGAAGGTGAAGTACTTGGTCATTGTATCTCGTTTGAACATGATGTTGAGCTCTTTCAAGCACCCTAATCGAGGACATGAACTGACAGGAAATGGTGGCTCTAAAGTAAGCCTCTCTGTAGACACTCGCTGGTGCTCTTAAAGAGATGTCTGTTTGTCCTTGACTAACAATTTAAGTGTAATGGGGATAAAAGGAGAGAGTTTGTCATGAAGCTGAGAGAAACTGTCTTCTTTAATTAAGTCCATCCACTATGGTAATGCCTTCCTCAAAGGAGTTTCTAATACAATCGCAATGGTTAACTGAGCACGTAAGCTAATAAACAAATGCCAGAAAAGAGAAGCTACTGCTGCAGATGCAGTTAAATTGTGGATTGACTTCTGTCGACCTGGGGGCCATAAGACCTCTTGCCATAAGTATAGTTAAAAGGAGAAACCAATCGCTAAACATGCAGTGAATATTCTCCATCTTGTGTGATATGGACAAAAACTGAGTGAGAAACATCATGCGCAAGTAGATGAATTCATTTCAGATAACCTCGACCGCTCGGGGATATCCACTTACCAAGAGCATCGAGAAAAATCTAAAACATTTGGACAGCTTAAGAAGAAGGGGATTTAAATCACCACGAACATTTAGTTACTTCACTAGTCTGCAACATGAGGAGCTGTCAGAATTTGTTTTTGAAGTTACTTAACATCCCAGAATCTTCAACACAATTTTAAAGACCACTCTTTAATTGGTCTTTTGTCAATAATACTACAAGAAACGGCTCAGCTTCGAGCGTTCGAAGAAACCAGTTCAAATATAATATATTCTTAAATTACAAGATCATAAAAGTGAAGACTATTAGTGTGATTAAGGATGTGTGAAAGTGACTGTTAAAAACATTTATAACGTATTTTGAAAAATTTCATGACAGCAGATGTTACTGCTATAAAAAGAAAGTGTTTCTGATTAAAGCGGCTTTAATTAAAACTTCACCAAAGTAAAGGGGAAAACAGAAATCGAATATACTAAAATGAAGAAATTACGTGTAAGACTTACTGAATGGATGTTACGAATATTATATTAGAATTCTCCAGAGATACTTCCTTAAGATCAATTCGTGACACAAAGAACCTGGCTATATCATCCAGTTCCATTTCATCTGTTCGGTCTTCATAGGTGTACTGCAAGTTTTTAGATTTGCGGCATGACGTAAGAAACCCAAAATAAATAAGCAAAGTGTTTTCTGTTTTTGTTTAATGGTTTGAGTGACTGCGCAGTCTCATTCAGATGGATGAAGACATTCCGGTATGCATTCCGCCCCCAAAAAATGCTCGAACTTGGGAACCTTTTGATCGTCCCAGAAGGAAAGAGAGGACAAACACATGAGATGCACTCTCTTTTCCGCTGCGTGTTTTAGATAATGAGCGATAATGTACGGTGATATAATAGTTTCGTAACTTTTCGGCAATGTTTAGTCTTAATCCGCGCTTTGTGAAGGAGAAACGTTTGCCGTTCCCTCAGGGTGCGGCAAGTTCCCCACTGTCACTCAGTTGTTGTTAAAAAAGGGAAAGAAACGGATAATTAATTCATGGCCAGGTGAAGCATAGATAAGGACACATAGATTAGATGTTGTGACTCGTGAAAGAGAGAGAGCGTCTTTACCTTAAATTGAAGGCTCACAGTTGACTCTGCTTACGTGGATGAAATGGTTGCTAATGAGGACAATTTCAGAAGAATGTTCGATCTGGTGCGATAATAGAAATAGAAAACATACAAACTTGCATATCACTAAGCTGTTCTCTGAGATTCAGAGGTTAGCTCCACAAAGAAATACAAACTACCAAATAATTTTTACGTACTGTTGCTGTATCAAACTTCTCCATTTACAGCGATCTCGACATACAACTCGGACTTTACTGACATCCATCACACGTCGTACACAAGATCTTCTATACTTCATACTCATAATCTTTTTCTCATGCAGACACTCCTGAATCTCAACCTCGCATGACTTCCTTGGTCTTCCCCTGCCTTTCCTTCTTGGGCTAAAAGACTTTCTTAGTAAGTATCTCATCACTCATTCTTCCAACATGGCTAAACCACCGAAGCATATTAGTCTCCCCCTTGTTAGCAACATTTTGCTTCACATTACACAACTGCAACACATCTTCATTCCTTACCAAATAAGAACGTGTCTTGCCACAAACCCCGCGTAAGTAACGTACCCGAACATACAAACATGATGCCTACTAATGATGCTCTGTCTTACGGAACTTATGGGGGAAATGACCGCACAGCTTTTTGATATGTGGGGGCATATTTCCCCAGTGCTCCTCACAAGTTAGGTGCCATTGTTTATCCGTTCGATACAGTAGGGAACGTTTCATCAGAGAAAACAACTTTCTTCTAATCTTACATGTTTACTCGAATGTTTTCTGGAAAACTCCAGCTCTTTTGCGCTCATAGCAAGCACTTGAGAGGTCGGGGGGGGGGATCAGAACCTCCCACACACAGTATTTGTCATTTTCTTGTAGGACTTCCGTCCACAGTGAGTAGAGTTTAGATCCCGGCACCTACAGTGAGATCGCCTTTTGGGCACGACACAGAAACGGAAGGAATGAGAGCAAGTCTAGCGACTTTGACAGAACAGTTTGTATGATATAAGAGTACAGTAGATGGTGCCACCGTACAAGTACGATGTTGCACAAATAGGGGTGAGAGAATTTCAGGGGGGGGCATAGGAAAAAATACCCATTTAACCTGTGGGTACAGCCTGGGGGGCCGTTACTTAACGTGCTCGTCCGATGCACGGCGGATATTCAGCGATTGCTAGTAAATCACACCATCTCTGAAAGATCTGCCCAGGTTCGAACCTGAGGACCTTGCATTGATAGTGTGACTCGCAAACTACTAAGCGATCCGCGGCTCGTTGCGCTCATAACGTGCTGTGGTCTTGCATTTATACCGTATGTGTTGGAAGGATTGTTGCATGTAGCTGTGGAAACATTTCTATGAGCTCCCGATTTCAGATCACTTCTGTGCCAATGTAGCATATTTTACTTACAATACGGCTGAGCCACCTCTCTCTCTCTCTCTCTTTCTTAGTATTAAGCTGCCATGGACGTCCACCAACTATCTGCAGGTTAATGCATTTGCTTCTTTCCACCCACTCTCAGGACAATTTAAATACAGCAGCCCGTGAACAACTACCAAAGTTTGCCGTTTCCCTGATACTTTCATCCTTTGCTTGGTATCGGTTGAACACGCCATTTTTCGAAACTGATCAAATATCGTGCCTATCAGAACAATCTTTTAAGGTTCAACCGATTTTGCAGTCGTCATAAAAAGCGTTGAACACACCCTTGGCATTCACGCTGATGCAGAGCAGCGCCGGAAATAATCCAAGTGTCAGGAGGTCGTAACGTCTTGCTGCTACTGTGTTTCCATTTGCATGGAGGCTGTATAAAAGAAATTCCTGGCTACTATATTATGGTAGAAATTTATAGCCTAAGGTTATTTTACGTATAAGGTTTTTTCGGGGGCGTAGAAGATGCATAAAAACGTTCTGGATAGTTGAACAAAATATAAAATACAAATACGAAGTGGAAGATGTTCTGAAAAGTTATGAAAATATTTCGTACCTGACATTGTTGTGGCGTTGAACATAGAGCTCGTGAAACCTCTGTTTCGTCTGAGATGTTGGTGATTGACAAGCATCTGCCATCTTTAACATAATACTTCGTTTCACTTCTGCTGCAATGTAGGCTGGAATAACACTAAGTAGTAGTTGTTCCTGTTGGAAAGTGACAAAGAATATTTGCAGAATTTTCACGCAATGTTCGCATTTAAGTAAACAGTCTGCATTAAAACAAATTCACGGTCCTTTGGAGAAAGTATAAGAATTTTAATAACTCTAGAGAGAACTTGATCAATTGAAAATAAATATCTTGAAGTTAGGTATACACCAATGAACCATTACATTATGGTAACCAACCTAATAAGCTGTAGGACTCCCTTTAGCCCACAAAAAAAAGACCACTCGGCGAGGCATCGATTCAATGAGGTGGCGAAAGGTCTTCTGGGTATCTAGAATCATAATGTCAACAGCAGGTCCTCCAGTTCCCGTATATTTCGGGGGCGACGGGACGGGATACTCGCTTTTCCAAGTCGAACAACAAATGTTCGATTGGGTTCATGTCAGGTGAATTTGGCGGCCAGGGCATTAACAGAAAGTCGCCAGCATGTTCCTCGAATCAATCCTTGACGATTCTCGAAGTGGAAAAGGGCTCATTATTTTGTTGGTAATGGCCATCACTAGCACGGAACGCAGTTGCCATAAATGGGTGAGTTTGGTCTAAAATGTTCCATGAAAATATTACCCACAGCATAACACCGCCATTAGCGGCCTGTTTCCAACCAACAGTGCCGTAGTCTGCGTTGGCAATCGGCGTATTCGTTCTCAGCTGTCTACGTGATGCACCAGGAATCTCGATTCGTCAGACCAGGTCACTTTCTTCCAATCATCCACGGCCCAATCTCGATGATCTTGGGCCCATTTCATGCGTTGTTGGCGATGACGTTCAGTAAGCATGGGGACCCGGCTGGGTCTTCGGCTACACAGGCCTATGGCCAAAAGGCTGCGATGTACTGTGTGCTGTGAGAAATTACCCTGATCACCACTGTTGTAGCTCCGGGTGTTTGTTGCAGTGTGGCCTGCGGTCGCTGTGAACAATGCGCGATAGTCTCCGCTCCTTTCTGGCATCAATGAGCTGCGAACAACACACAGCTGGATGACGGTTTGTTGTTTGGCCAACTGTCAATAACCTTTTGATGGGTACTCCCTACAGCGGAACGTGAACAACACACAAGCTGCGCCGTTTCCGTGATCGTAGTTCCGAGGCATCACAATTTGTCCTTTATCAAATTCCGATAAATCGATAGCTTCTCCCATTCTGACTCCGAACACTCTACTAACCGAAAGCCGGTCCTTGGGTTGTATATATACTGCTCTGTTAAGTTCACCTGCGCCACCGTTCGGTCTCCCGTCGCGCTCATTTCTCTAGGCTGGAGGTAGTCATAATATAATGGCTCAGCAGTGTATATCAAGAAGGAGAAGAAAAACTTTGACACGTTTTCTCTGATTTGCGATTAAATAAAATAAGAACTAATTCACTGTAGAATCTCATAATCACTTCAGTGGAATATTCATAAGGTATCACAAAAGCTACGGGCACAACCATGAATTAATAGTGTCGTAAGTTTACGTTTTCTTGAAAGTAAAAATAAAAGTCTTTACAAGATTAGGGACCAGGTTTAAGCCATATATATCATTTTTCTGCAATTCCAAGAAAGTAACACTGTAAAAAATAAGTGGCGGAAAATTCCTGAAAATGACGTGCGTCAAAGTTGCTTGTCATTCTTTTAATGAAATTTTCGTTTAAAAAGTTTCCGTTTCAGCATTTTAACAGAATTTCCGTGGGGAGAAATTCCGTTTACTTCAGAATAATGCTTTTTGGAGTTTTCTGTATTGATACAGAAATTTCGCGACATTTTCCAATTTCACACCGGAGATTCTTCTTCCCCGGCGTACTAAGTTCGCGAGCTCTTCTCTGTCGTACCTGGGATCTTAGCAACGGGAAGCGCCCGTTCTACCGTTGTCCAGAGAGATACAGAAGTGAGAATCTGTATGAGGTAGACGTCTAATTGCTCGATGACGAAATGTTTTTTGTTATTTCTTTGGGTGAATTACTTATTTTATTTTCTGTTGGAGCTTATTATTTTTTCTGAATACGTGTGTAATAATTTTATTTTTCCTGTACCAGGACTTATGACAAATAACGCATTTTTTCATCTTGATTTTTCGAAGCATTTGTGATCTTTCTAAACTGACAATGACTAAGTTATCTTGGTGAAATGTAGTGCTTTAGAGTAGTATTTCACAAAACTCCTAAATATAAAGTTTACTTTTGATAGCTCTAATAACTTTTGATTAATGGGTCAACATATCAATACATAGACATAATACGATCTTCTGTACAATAATTTATACACGGTTTCTTACTGTAACACAGTATACAGTAGCTGTTGCACAAAATGAAAGAGAAGAGGACGGAATATCCGATGCTACAATATTGATTAATGGGTCAACATACCGATGCATAGACATAATAACATCTCCTGTACAATAATTTATACACGGTTTCTTACTGTAACACAGTATACAATAGCTGGTGCACAAAATGGAAGAGCAGAGGACGGAATATCCGATGCTACAATATTGATTAATGGGTCAACATACCGATACATAGGCATAATAACATCTCCTGTGCAATAATTTATACACGGTTTCTTACTGTAACACAGTATACAGTAGCTGGTGCACAAAATGGAAGAGCAGAGGACGGAATATCCGATGCTACAATATTGATTAATGGGTCATCATACCGATACATAGGCATAAAAAATCTCCTGTGCAATAATTTATACACGGTTTCTTACTGTAACACAGTATACAGTAGCTGGTGCACAAAATGGAAGAGCAGAGGACGGAATATCCGATGCTACAATATTGATTAATGGGTCATCATACCGATACATAGGCATAAAAAATCTCCTGTGCAATAATTTATACACGGTTTCTTGCTGTAACACAGTATACAGTAGCTGGTGCACAAAATGGAAGAGAAGACGGAATATCCGATGCTACAATTACCAGATCTTCATGCGATACCCTATCCACCGTAACATCCGACCTCGCGACAGAAATTCAAAATCAAGTCACCGGCATACGATTGAAATCTAATAGTTAATGAAATCTCAATTATTCCCGAGAATAGCTCCTATTAATGCAAATTTTCCATCATATGAATACGCAAAAAGTGATAACAGAATTTTTCCGTTAATATACGAAAGGTTTCTAAAAAATTCAGAAATGTCCGTGAAATTCAGAGATTTTCTTTCGTCATTTCATGGAAAAGGTTGTAACAGAAAAGTGCTTCGTTAATTTACAAAAGTAATCACAGAAAGTGGCTCGTGAATTTCACAAAATTCTTTACAGTGTAAGTGAACCTGTGACATATTCTGTAATTTAAACTTCCATTTCAGTTCCTGTGTTCTTATGTATTAGGTGCTTGAATTAATTCCCGCTGTTGGCCAATAGAGCGCAGCAGTGGTGCGCTGTGACCCGGGCTACACGTGACCTCCCTAGTGCACGTACGTACCGTCCGTAGTCGGGCGAAGCAGTGTGTGACACGCGATCGGAGGGCACAAAACACGAGTTTGTATCACATTCACGATGTCGAGTTTCGTACCAAAAAAAGGAGCATATGCGGGAAGCATTACTCTTCTGCTTTCATTTCAAGAAATTTGCAGCGGAAAGTCATCGTTTGCTAGTGCAGGCCTATAGGGAACATGCCCTATCGGAAACAACATGAAGAGAGTGGTTCCGACGCTTCAAAGCCAACGAATATAACGTGAAGGACAAACAGCGCCCGAAAAAGTTTGAAGATGGCACATTGGAGGCTTTATTGCATGAGTATTCATGTCAGACGCTCCACGAGTTGTCTGAAACACTACGGGTAGATGAGTCAACGGTTAGTAAACGTTGAAAGGCAATGGAAATGATCCAGAAGCTCGGAAACTGGATCCCACATGACAAGGCTATTCTTCTCCATGACAACGCTAGATCTCATGTCGCCAAATCTGTAGAGGAACTCTTGGAGGCACTTGGCTGGGACTTCCTACCTCACCCGCCTCATTCCTCGGAAATTGCTCCCTCGGACTTCCATTTGTTCCGGTCGCTACAACATGGCCTGTTAGAACAGCACTTCCTTCCTCTATCGCGGATATCCAAAAATGGCTCGATGAATGGTTCGCCTCGAAAGAACCTGAAGTTTTCTACCGCGGAATCCATTTGTTACCCCACTGGCGTGAAAAGGTAGTAGCTGCCAACGGACACTACTTTGAATAGACTATCCTGTACCATTTTTTGTGGCAACACACAAGTGTTGACAAAAAACAGCAGGAATTAATTCAAGCACCTAATAAATTTGGTTTCTGTTCGTTAAAAATTTCTCTAAGTTTAACGCCAATTATTCTTGTCCAATGAATTTGAGTTTGACAACCCTGAAAACAGGTTCAGAGTCCATGACGTATGCTGAAGATAAGAGATACAGTTTTGTCACCCTCAATTCGTTTCTACGTTTTTGGAGAACTCACTTAGTTTTGATAGCACTTGTTTATGACTGACTATACTTTGAAGATTTGCTTGAAGCACTTTGTTCGCCGTCCAGGTGGCGCGGTTGTCTAAGCGATGGCTTATGACCATTCGTCCAAGTTAGGTCCTTGTTCGAATCCCACTGAGGCATGGATGTTGTATTTGTCTTCCGTCGCTGGCTCTCTCACTTCCCTGGAGCCAGTGGCCCTACATTAGGGACGAGCGACTGCTTATACCCCATTGAGTTGCTCACGGTGGTCGTTAAACCTTCAGACAAAAACAACAACTTTGTTTCCAAGTTACGCTGTCTGTGTCTGTGAGAGCTGTTTGGAGCAGTGTTAATGTTGTTTGCTTAAGCTAGAGTTATATAGTACAAATTAGGAAGATGTGAATCCGTTTATTGCTGTAAATGTGACATGAATGGTAAGTCAGATAATATCCGAAAACTTGAGAAATGATGGTTACATTGAAATTAATCGGAAACTTGATACTTGGTCGTTGTGGGTGAGATAGTGGTTAGCATACTCCTGCTCTATCCGGGAGACACGGGTTTCCCGCTACAGAACGACGAAATTTCCAAGTTTTCGGATATTATCTGACTTATCATTCATGTGACATTTACAGCAATAAACGGATTCACATCTTCCAAATTTGTATTGCATAAAGATGTAATCCAGTATTTCATTCATTGCTAGAGTTCTATGCTCAAGATGTGAAGGGGAGGATATTGTTGTGAATGATTGCTTGACTACTTCTTATGTGCTGCGTAATAAACAGAATTCAACAGTTAGTGGTCTAAACTAATTTAAGAACCCTTATAATTTATTACGAAGCGTTTTGATAGGTGTTTAATTAAGTTTTCAGCACTACGACTGAACTCATCCAGGAAAGCAACCGTTTAGTCATAAAGCCACAAAATAAGTCTGGCGCAGTGGTTTAAAGGCTTGATTTTGACCATTCGTCCGAGATGGGTTCAGATTAAATCCCGGTAAGGCATCGATAACGTGTTTGCTTTACGGCAGTAGATCTCTCCCTTCCCTGGAATCAGTGGCTCTGAATTAGGGACATTGATTTGCTCACGGTGGTCGTTGAACTTCCAAATAAAATTTAAAAAATAACAAGTTAGTAAAATCATACAATGCATTGATTATGACACGCTTTCCAACATACCAGAAATCACGCGCAGACAAACCCTCCTCCCTACCCTGACTATTGATTCGTTCCGGAACAACATACTAAAGTTTTGTCGCAATAGAAGCATTTTTACTCAAGTTATGAGGATAATGGCTGCGGAAAAAATCTCGCTGCTTTTCCCTGACCCCATTTCGATGATATTAAACATAATTGGTTCAGTATACATCCGGAACAACATACTAAAATGTTGTTGCAATAGAAGCATTTTTACTCACGTTAGGAGGATAATAATGGCTGTGGAATAAATCTCGCTCCTGTGCCCTGACCTTTGACCCCATTTCGATTATATTAAACAGAATTGGTTCATAAAAATCACCTTCACAATGCTGTCGTTACACGATTTAAAAAGTAGATCTCAGTTGCAATTAAAAAATGAACTTTATTTACATCTAAAACCATCACAGGAAACATGCTAGTACTTTCGGACCCACACTGGGTCCATCATCGGGCAACATTTTGAGCCGAACTCCTGTTTATAAGGAGAGGGTTCGTCACCTAAAGTCACTGGTTGCATGACGTAGTTCCATTTAACGCAAGCACACTTCAACATGACTCACACATACACAAACGAAAATCACTACAGGTTAATATGATGGTATGAGTTATGAATTGTGATAAAAAGTACAATGATTAAAAATGAAATGTCTCCATGACGATGGTAATAAACATGGTGAGTCATCGTTACAGCATTGGTTGTAGAACAAGTTGATAAAAATGCTCTCCATAAAATGTAAATTAGTTTTGATGGATGCTGTTGCTAAGATATGCATCCACCACACGGACCTAGGATTCCCGATTTGTTTGGCAACGTGAAACTGTATAAAGAGGGCCAACCCATTCGCCCATTGGTTTTGGGTTATGCTAACCCTACCCGCCCCTTGGAATAAAGCCTTACTTCGTTTTTGAAACCTTTGATTTCTCATTCCAACTTTGCATTCATAGTTCGAACTAAGCACTTGCCAAAATTAAGTCCTTTGACTATTGGGACCACCCTTTCATCCTAGCGTCGTTAGATGTTCTATCCCTTTTTCCTAGTATCCCTCTTGATTCTGCCCATTCTAGTATTGAAGATTTGCTCCCGACTTTAGGTGTAACCCCTACCGAGATTATGGCGATCATTGAAGCTTTAAGACTAATTGCTCGGGAAACATTTTTTCGATTCAATAACACCATGTTTCGGCAGACTGCCGGCACTGCCATGGATTCGCCCCTCTCGCCACTATTAGTCCAGATAGTTTTACAGCACCTTGAGAATGTCCTTCAACAGTGCCCTCTCAAACCGTTACTTTATATGAAATATGTTGATGACATTTTGGTAGCATGGCAGCATTCTGTTGATGATTTACATGTGTTCGCCGACCTTTTTTCTGTCCGCTTTCCAACCATCAATTTTACTGTTGAATTGGAGGATCCAACTATCAATTTTACTGATCCAAGATCCAAGAAAGGTATATTCTTTACCTTTCTTGGATATATTCTTGACTCGGTTTCCTTCCACTCGGTCGTTCTCTTTCCGAGTTTTTCGTAAACCTTCAACCTCCCCATTTCTGATACCTTTTTCTTCATGTAGTCCTCCACAACACAAGAAAGCAGCTTTTGGATTCCTGTTTAACCGAGCTTATACTCACTCATTGTCTGCCACCATAAAAACCCGTGAAATTCAATATATTTTTGATTTGGCTAACCAGTTTGGCTATCCTCGCCAATACGTGTTAAAACAACTTCATAAATGCCGACGTTCTAAACTCTCTACGTTACAAAGAAGTGGTGAAGCTAATACCTATGTAGGTTCCATTGATTACATCCCCGATTTTGTACAGTTCCTAAAAAAGCGTGTGCCAAGCAAAATATGGATATTGGATTTCAGACTCAAAAATTACTTTCTTCGGTCAAAAGCGATCGTGACAAAGTCCACCCTATCCATAGGCGCGGAGTGTACTCTAAACTTTTTTTTTCCTTAATGTGCACGACTCCAGATCTATAGGATCCACCCTTCGAAATAGTTCGACTAGGATTTTTGAACATGCCTACAATGTAAGGAAAGGTTCGTGCGCTACAGCATTATCTAGACTGGTTAATCAGGGATGCCATATACCAGATTGGAACAATGTTAAATACTTAGCAACAGAATCCAACAAAAGAAATGTACTTTTTATGGAGAGCCTTTTTATCAACTTGTTCTCCAACCTATGCTGTAACGATGACTCACCACGTATATTACTATCGTCATGGAGACATTCCATTTTTAATCATTGTACTTTTTATCACAATTCATAATTCATACCATATATTAACCTGCAGTGATTTTCATTTGTGTATGTGTATGTCATGCTGAAGTGCGCTTGCGTCAAATGGAACTGCGTCATCCAACCAGTGACTTTGGTGACGAACCATCTCCTTATAAACAGGAGTTCGGCCTAATATGTTGCCCGATGATGGACCCAGAGTGTGTCCGAAAGTACTAGCATGTTTCCTGTGATGGTTTTAGATGTAGATAAAGTAAATTTTTTAATTGCAACTGAGACCTGCTTTTTTAAATCGTGTAACGACAGCATTGTGAAGGTAATTTTTATAATTTATTGACATTAATCCCCACGAATATTTGGAGAATTGGTTCAGTAAACACCCGGAACAACATACTAATATTTTGTCACAATAGAAGCATTTTAATCAAGTTATGAGGATAACGGCTGTGGAATAAATCTCTCTCGTGTGCCCTGACCTTTGAACTGAACCAATTCTCCAAATATTCGTGGGGATTCGTGTTAATAAATTATACAAATCACCTTCACAATGCTGTGGTTACAAGATTTAAAAAGTAGGTCTGAGTTGTAATTAAAAAATGAACTTTATCTACATGTAAAACCACCACAGGAAGCATTCTGGTACTTTCGAACCCATTCTGGGTCCATCATCGGGCAGCATATTGGCCCGAACTCCTGATTTAAGGAGATGGTTCGTCACCTAAAGTCACTGGTTGGATGACGTAGTTCTATTTGACGCAAGCGCACTTCAGCATGACATACACATACACAAATGAAAATCATTACAGGTTAATTCAACAGAATTAGTTCAGTATACCCCCGAAATAACATGATAAAGTTTTTGTTGCAACCAAGTATTTTTACACGCATAAGGGCGATGGAATGGATCCCACTCCTATGTCCTGACCTTTAAAAACATTTCGTCTATGTTCAATAGGGTTCGTCCCCAAGTTGTGCCCAACCACATACTAAAATTTCATCGAAATCAAACCATTTTTACGCGACTTATCGTGCGGGCAGACAGACAAAGCTGGAGCATATACGCTTCTTCAACATACGGTTGGAAAGCGTAATAAAACCAGGTATGAATCAACAGTAAATCTAACGTGCAGTTGAAGTAATTGTTAAATATTGTTTCACGTTAATATAATAGATAAAGCGATTTTCACTAATTTAACATTAAACATTGCAAACTAAGGATGGAAGACTGGAGAAGCAAGAGATCAAAGCTCTGGTTAAGTATCTGAAAAAAGTTGAAATCAAAAGACATCCACAAAGATATGGTGGAATTATAAAGGAATAATTGCCCATCTTGTAGTACTGTAATGAAGTGAATAGCGGATTTCAAGGGTGAAAGAACAAGTGAGAAAAGTAAAACTCGCTTCCTCAGGTCCTCTGAGGCCATCTCTCTATAAAACGTGAACATGACGCACCAAACAGTATTCTAAGATAGATATTTATCGGTCTGGTAGATTAGTGAGATATTGCACAAATAAAAACAACAGTTGATCGCCTTCTGACAGAACATCTGACTGCCCCTAGTTCTCTGTCACTGGTTCCAGGGATGGGAGTGATCAATTCCCGTAAGATAAACACAGCATCCATGCCTCACTGGTGTTGAAACCTCACCCATCTTAGACGTCATGGTCAGAAACCAGCTCTTAGACCACTACGCCACAGGCGCGGCATATAGGTAGGTTTAGACCAACCAGATAATTATTGAGTCATGGCTGGTGGTGATCCTGGCGGGATTTGTAGCCATAGTCTCGTTCGTTAAATACATGGCAAGGCGCAACGTATCTTTGATTCTTGGATATGCTGTTGCATCTTTTAACAGTCGCTTGCTTTGTTCCGTACGATCCAGAGCACGGGACACGACATACACTGTTAAAAATTTGTGACAATGTTAAAGATTGTCTGCTAAAGTGGTGCTACACCAGCTGCAGTATTTTCTGAGAAAAGATGTACCACTATTTGATGCAAACAAAACCCAACAAAATATTGCGACTTTGCACCACGATATGGTACAAGTTTGCACCACATTATGGTCTAAGGTGGCACTAGTTGTTGAGTCTAGTTTGAACCATAGAGTAGTGCAGCTAGGGTAGCACCACTGTTTGGTGCAACCTACCACAAACATTTAACTGTGAAGCTTTGGCGGCATATGGTTTCCCTTTTATTTCTCGCACACATCACGTGATTGGGGTGGAATATTTTAATGATTTACATGTCTCACCTGCCGCACACACATTCCAATTTCCATGCCATTTTTCTTTTTTTCTTTTTTTTTTTGGTTGGAGGTTTAACGACCACCGTGAGCAACGAAGTGGGCTGTAAGAAGCAGTCTCCCGTCCCTAATTTAGGGCCGCTGGTTGCAGGGAAGGGAGATAGCAAAGTCCGTGAAACAAATACAACATCCATACCTCACCGCGATTCGAACCCGGGCCGATCTCAGACAAATAATATGAAGCAATGAGCAGACTCCTTCAGAATGGGGCAATTTCCATGTATAACAGAGTTTATAAACACTGTAGGTATGATTTACCTTCGCTGAAGTACAAAGTAAAACAATAATCTCAGTGTTTCATGTTGCCCAAATTCTAGAATTCATTTTCATCAAACGGGCTAGAGTAAACTAAAAAGGGAATCAAACTCGCGTTTCCAGACTTTTCACCAAGCACCAAACTTTATATCATCCAGACACTACAGTGCTAACCAATTTCATGATAGGTAATTTCACCATCTCTTTGTCATAAGACAACATTTTTATACAAATTGTGATGTGGAGGTTATATTTTCATGGTTTTCTGCAATTTTTAATAAATGAATAGAAAATTTGTACTGATTTAAATGAATCATGTTGTATAAATCTCAGCGACTGCAGTATCAAAAAGAAACAAACCTGTTGCTCTTTTTCATATTCGAGCTTGATTCTTGACTCAATGAAATATCTTGTTCCAGCAAAAGTTTTGTCATGAGAAACATCAGTCATTCTGCGGTGGAAATAACCAGTAAGGATTCCGCAGGCAAGAAACAGTGAAGATGCTGCCACCTGTAAGGGAAACAAAGAAAATGAAAGTCAGTCGACAAACTGGTAATTGCATTTATGATTTGAAGATACCATATATACACTATATTGACAAAAGTCACCGGACACCTAGAAGAGAAACATAACATAGCATTTATTGACATACACTAGTACAGTGTGGGTCCACCTTTGGCCTTAATGCATGCACTGACCCTTAGAGACATGCTTTCTCTAAGATTTTGGAACACAGTGATAGGTATACGCTTCTATTCAGGACCTAATCCTGCAGGTAACTGTTGCTTAGTAGTAAGCCTTGGTTCTAAACTTCTTATGCGGCGCTCTAATTCATCTCATAGGAGCTCTTTGGGATTAAGATCTGGGCTCTCTGCTGGCCAGTCCACGCACTATTAGGAATTGTCGTCAAACCACGCCGTAACAATCCTTTCTGTATGGCTCGGTGCATTATTCTGCTAGTACCAACAAGGTTCAGTTCCATAGTATTGCCACGGAGTTGGTAGGGCATAATTGTCCAGAATATCGAGGTAGACGTGCTGGTTAACAGGTTTGCCCACGAAAACCAATGGTCCAGGACCATACCACGAAAAACACCCCCACACGAGTACACTGCCAGCTCCAAACGTGGCCTTAGGAACAGTACACTGTGGTAAATAGCGTTCACCCGGCTGCCGCCATACCCACATAAGGCCATCATACTGACGGATCGTGTATCTGGAGTCATCAGTCCATAGGACTTGTTTCCATTGATCTAAGGTCCACGATAAATGTTATTTATACCATGACAAAAGACGAGTAGCATTCCCCAGTGGAGATGAAAGGCTTATGAGCAGCCACTCGACCACGGTAACCCATGGAATTAAATTCTCTGCGAATGGTACCTGTACATACTGAGGTTCCAGAATTTTTACTCACCTGTACACTGAGGTCTTGTGCAATACTCCGTCGATTAGCTATAACGGCTCTCCTCATGCCTCGACGTCCTCTGTCACTGATTTTCTTTGGTCTGCCGGTACGTGTTGCTGCTTCAAGTACTCCATGTGTCTTCCACTTAATCAGTACATCCAAAGCAGTTGACTTGGGTAGGTTTAAACCACCCTCGGTTTCTCTTATGGACAACCCACTAATATAGCACCCAACAATCTCTCCTTTCTCAAAGTCAGTTCTCTTCCGCCACGACATTTTCACTCTACCTCACAGTGCGATATGATCGAAGGTCAACTGGAGGCTTGTTTTTATACCGTTTGCAACTGTACCGCGCATCTTAACAACGCAGAGGATACGTTTCTTTTTTGAAGGGGTGTCCGGTGACTTTTGTCAATATAGTGTAAATTGTATATATCACTCAGTATATTAAACACATTTTATTTTCATAATTCCAAAAATTCTTCATCTTCAGGAACTAAAATCTTAATACAGATTATTTCTTCATCTTTAGAAAATTAATAAAGCATAACTACACCACTTAAAGAGCTAAGATTTGTAGGATTACAAAGAAGAATGCATGAAGTTTTGTTGTTTTTTATTACATGTAGATTACGCTAGCTGTTCTTCCTGTTCTTAGCTACAACTGCAAACGTGCAGGAAAAAGTGAATTATGCAGGGTAGGTTTTTGAAACGGAATCAATAATTAAAGTGCAAATAAATTTTTGTAGACGTTTTGGCAGGGAACCACCTGATGCTAAAAGAATTTGGCATTGAAAAGAAAAATTTCTACAAACTGGGGGTGCCTAGTTTGTAGAAATTGATGTGAGAAGTTGACGTCCGATTGTTTTGGAAGACAACGTTTAACAAGTAGAGAAATCGTTTACCTGAAGCCTGAGGAAATCAACCCGACAAATTGATGCACAGTGGGGATTGCTACGGACAACAACGATGTGGATTTTACATAAGACTCCGGTTATACGCATACGAAGTCCAAGTTTTTCAATGTTTCAAGGAAAAAAATATGCCTTGCCGTTTCGAATTTGCTTCTAATTTAATGGATCGTCTTGATAATGATGAGCACTCTCTTGAATGCCTGCTTCATATTGATGAGTCGGCATTCCACGTATCAGGAGGAAGTTAATAGACATAACGTGCGCATAAGTGGTTTGGAAACCAACATACCTCGCAAGCTCATGTTCATGCCTTTAGTATTAACCCTAAAGCTAATACTAAAAGCAAAAGTACAACATATTTACATTTAGCTGGGTAAATCTCGCTATATTCTTATATGAACATTTAATGCACGTGGTTCAACGTACTAAACCAATTTTTCCACGTGGTGACATGTACCTAACTTCATAAAAATTTGCAGATAATTCCATCAAAACATTTAAACACTTGAGTATTAGCCATGAAAATTATATTACTCACTAAAAAGAACTATCATTATACCGGACAACAAATTTTTACAAAAGTATTGCCTCCAGGATTATATTAGTAGCTTCTTATAGATTTTGAAGTGCTTAACACGAATATGACAATGAACATGCTAAATTGACTACAGTTTGTGAGATATCTGCAATAGTTTCTTATACGTACTTACCACATGTACCGGTAAATGTCCGCTTTTACGTCCGACGTCCTTTTGCCTGTCGTTTCTCAGGAGCATCTCTAGCGAGCGTCCAACAGTAATCAGCCAACACAGAAGTGGACCACTTTCCCTGGTATAGTTTGTACATAGTTGCAATTTCCAGATGGAAACATCACCGTACTCATCTCTAACCATACCGCAGTTGTCGAGAAAGAAATCCAAATGAGAATGGATGAATAGGGTATGTTTAAACGCCTCTCGGTTTCACCCACTGGAGCAAGTGTATCTTTAAGGACGGTGACGTTAAAAACAGAGACAACATGTCCTTAACTATTTCCTTGTAGTTTTCTGGCCTAACATTTCCTAGGACGTTTGTTGACACCAGACGAAACACGTCCCAAGCTTTTTGCTCATCACCTTGCAGCAGATTGCAGAACATCTCGTCAATGAAGAGCTCTCAGACCTGAGGACTCACAAAACTAGCTCTTTTCGCTTCGCTGAGTGGAGGGAATTTGTCAGATAGGTACTTAAATGCTGATCCAGTCCGGTTGATAGATTTTACAAAGTTTTTTACCAAAACAGGTTTGATATGTAGGGGCGGTATCAGAATTTTGGTCGTTATCGCCTATGCTGGGTGTTGCACATTCTTCTCTTCGACCTTTAGAGATTTCAGCACAGGCCAGTCTCTTCTCATACAGTGCAAATTCCTTGCTTGGCTGTCCCAGTCACACAAAAAAAAACCCTGCAGTATTTCGTATATCCCAGCTGCAGACCCATCAACACAGACAGTACCTTCAAGTCAATACAGAAATGCCAGCTGTACTTGCTGTATTGAAGACACTCCAACAGCTGTTTTAGGTTTTCGAAAGACTTTTTCATGTCGACAGCGTACCCCACTGGAACAGATGGAAGCCGGTTTCCATTATGCGGCAATACTGCCTTCAGACTCAATTTCGAGGAGTATGTGAATGGTCGCCATTCATGCGTGTTATGTTTAATCCCAAGAGCTTTAATCGGGCCTTCTGCATCATTAGCAGAACATAAGGTCATCTTCCTTCAGAAAGTAAGGCGCAAATTGCTCATGACAAGTGCGAAATGAAGTCACTCGGACATTTTCCTTGAGAAGATTCCACTACAGAAGTTCTGATTCCAGTAACTCCGTTTTGGGCTTGGACAGCCCCAGATTGCGAAAAGATCGTTCAGTTCTTCTATTGTGAGAACGTGTGGCGCAGATGACGTACCGTGGCCGACATATGGATCGCCATTAGACGAAGTTTCCAGATAACACGTCATAAGTACGCCTACGTCCTCATCGTTCTCTGAATTGATGGAAAATTCTTTCGGAGGTCCGGGAACGGAAAGTCCTTCGCCGTGCGGAACTGGTCCGATAGAAAATGGTACAATATATTCGGGTACGCTATTGTCCACTTCTGCTTCTTCGTGACGCCTCCCGAAATAGGTGGTAACATGCAGAAGTAGCAGTCATTTGTATTATTGGTTGGCTTCTTCCAAACCATAGGAACATCAAACGGCATCGCTACTTTACCGTCTTGCAGCCACTTCGGAAGATTTCTAACACACGTACCGCCGCATATGTGTGGGGCCCATGTCTTGCCATGGTCTCCGATCTTGCATCCGAAATAAAGTTGATGCGCATTTTTCACTATAAGAGTGATGGCCTTTTACTGGCTTGCAAACGTCAGTTCCACGTAAATATAACAAAAGTTATTTCAAATATTAAAATAGTTACGAGGCATCACTACTTCCTGATTTATATAGCAATCACTTATGAATATTACGCAGGAGTAAATGAGAGTGAAGCCCAGGAAGTCACACAAACTACTTGGTAGCTAAATGGAAAACTCAATTTATAAATAACTTGCACAAATTCCAGTCAGTTGTCGCTGCCCGCTGGTTGAGTGCTACGAAGGGTTGGCTTATATTATTCGTTCGCGATGTATACAGGTTCAAATACCAAGCGAGATATGGATGGTATGTTTATCTTACGGTACTGGCTCTTCCCCTCCCGGCAGGGAGGAGACTGAGTTAGGGGTGTATGACTGTCTACAGTGCATTAAGCAATGGCGTATCCACATAGGATTTAGTTGTGGTCAGAACCTCCTCCTCTGTGTACGGCTGGGCGTTTTTATTTTAAAAAATAAAAGTTTTGAGAGAACAAAAATTAAATATAAAATTTCAACAAAGTTTTACTGTTAGGTGGAAATGCGAAGTTCACATAAACTGTAATGAACGCAACACAATTTAAACAAAAGTGAAAAATATAAAAAAAGAATTGAGTTTGATTTTTGTAATTGGTGAAGTACCGTAACAGTGGGAGATCCACCACGAGATCGAATGGATCGCGACACCACATCACACAGTCAACGACACCTTACATCACAAATAAATCGGCGTGTGATTGGTTGTTATTTGCTGCGGAGAACTCTGCCTCTTCTTGCTGCAAAGGGCTCGTGTTTGACCTTGGCTCACGTGCTTATGAGTTCTGATTGAGTGATGAACTATCTAATTTTGATGAGCTATTTAAAACAGCACGCAGAATTTACGTTTTAGGCAAGTCACAAAATAAATATTTCGTACTGTAATGGGGGGACTGCTTATTTTAAAATTTTAAGATTGCGTACCGTGCATTGTCAGGATGTGAATCGACTAAAAATATTAACTGATTACTGAAAATTCGTTTATCTGTAAATTGGTTTATTTATTTCCCCTTTAAATAATTAATTTATTTAATTAATGAATTATTTAAATAATTAATTCTGGGAAGACATTTTTTTCTCGCTGAACCCTCCCCATACCAGCATCGTGCATACGCCACTGGAATTCAGTTACACACCGTTATCATTCAACCTCTGAACAAATTTAGTCGTAGACGGCTAATCTTACAGTTATTGTACTGAGTGTTTCTGTTTACATTTCATTTGCTGGTGCTCATAAACTTGTAAATCATGAGTTTAACAAGAAAACAAATCAAAATTCTATAAAATATTTCAATCTTCTGTATCTGGTTAACTTATTTTATTATAAAAAAAGCTGGCACATATAAATGAGATTTGCGAACAGGAATCAAGCCATTACAGGAACTTTTTTTTTTGGTGCCTGCTGCTCTTATGCAAAGTAAATTAACTTTTTTTTTTTCAAATAATGTAATGGTTTCTTTTATTTTATTTTGGGCGAAAACCAATTGTTTCGTGGAGGAGAGATTTCCTGTAAATTCTTCTTCCCCCTTATTATTCGACAAGATAAATGATCTTGATTTCACGATCATTCATGAATTAAATTATGCCCCAACTGCATAAATAAAATTCCTGAATAAATATGCAAGATAATAAAGTTCTTCTTAGACTCTTGAATACGTTTGCTTCCCAGTCGATTTTTCTCCCAACGGACATTCTCCAAGATATTACTCGGAAACTTCCCGGAAAATATAATCACAGTTAAGGATAATGTACGGAGGACAACTGTTTTATAATCCTCCTCACAATAAAGAGACAAAAGCCTGTGAAATCCTTTAATCCGATTAAGAATCTCCTGATTAGTTGGCATTTAAATTAAATCATGGCAATAACAAAATTCTAAGCTCTCATCACAAACACAAGACAAAACACCTGCAATGTCTTAATATTTGCCAAGGCAAATTCCTCATTTTCTCCAATATCTCCACTTCTAGTTTTTTGTTACCTAAAGAAAATTTGGAAAAACTCTCTTACGAAGATCCAGCAAGTTATAACATAATAGTGCGTGTAAAGTCCAGAATCGTTATAAAAAAGGCCATTTTTGAAGCAAAATATTAAAACATTTGAAGGTTTCAGTTTGTTGGATCTTCTTACTTCCTAGGAATTCCTGTATAAACGCAGTTAGAGATCCTAATAAATGTCTTCAGGATTCCTCGACATCTATTCTCTTTCTGCCATTGTTCTGTCAAAATGCGCTAATCCTCTCACAAATTCTTTGTCAAATGTTGAAAATTTGTTAATTAAAATTTTTATTCCTATAACTCTTGAAAAAAATTGTGGGTTTAATTTACTGTGAAAATATCGGATTTAAGGTTGTTAGATCACTTAAACTGCGTGACTGGTTTGTTTAACTCGTTCATGATAACTGCAAACTTAACTAAGCATTGAAAATTCTTTAAGTTTATTATTCCATAAGATAAATTATCTTGATTTCATGATTATTAATGAATTAAACTATGCAACAGCTGCATAAATAAAATCCCTCAATAAGTATGCAAGATAATGAAGTTTTTTAAGATTCTTGGATACATTTGATAGATACATATTTTATATCTATAAAATATTATAAAGATTCAGTGAAAATGATCTACAGAAGCAGTACATAAAAAGTGAATGTCCAACAAGGCTTTATTCAGGTTATAGATAAGTAAAGACGAAAAAGATAAATATTTTTCTCCCGGCAATAAAAGGATGACAATCAGAACTTTTTTTTTTATTGGAAATTTAACGACCACCGTGAGCAACTCAGTGGGCTACAAGCATTCGCCCGTCCCTAATATAGGGCCACTGGTTCCAGGAAAGGGAGAGAGGCAGTGCCGTACAACAAACACAACATCCATGCCAAACCGGGATTCGAACCCGGACCCTTCTCAGACGAATGGTCATAAGCCAGCGCGTAGACCACTGCGCTAATGGGGCGGCCAATGAGTACTTGAATATCTGCATAAAAAGCGGATCAACATATTTACGGGTAATATACACTACACTGACAAAAGTAACCGGACACCCCTTCAAATTCAAATGAACGGATCCGCTGCGTTGTTAAGATGCGCGGTACAGCTGCAAACGGTATAAAAACAAGCCTGCAGCTGATCGCGATCATATCGCACTGTGAGGTTGAGTGAAAATGTCGCGGCGGGATAGAACCAACTTTGAGAAAGGAAAGACTGTTGGCTGTTATATTAGCGGGTTGTCCTTAAGATAAACCGAGAGGCGTTTAAACATACTCATGTCAACTATTTGGATCTACTGAATAAGTGGAAGACACATGGCGTGCCTGAAGCAGCAAAACGTACCGGCAGATCAAAGAAAACCAGTGATAAAGGACATCGAAGCCTTAGGAGAGTCGTTACAGCTAATTGACGGAGGACTGCACAAGACCTCAGTGTACAGGTGAGTAGAAATGCTGGAACTTCGGTATGTACACGTACCGCTCGCATAGAACTTTATTCCATGAGTTACGGTGATCATGCGGCTGCTCATACGCCTTTCATCTCCACTCGGAATGTTACTCGTCGTTTAGCATGGTGTAAAGAACATTTATCGTGGGCCGTAGATCAATGGAAACGTGTCGTATGAACTGATGAATCCAGATACACGATCCATCAGTCTGATGGCCGTGTGTGTGGCTATGGCATGAGCCGGGGGAACGCTATTTACCACAGTGTACTGGTGTGGGGGTGTTTTTCGTGGTATGGTCACGGCCCATTACAAACCTGTTAAACAGCACGTCTATTTCGATATTCTGGACAATTATGCCCTATCAACTCTGTGGCAATACAATGGAATCGAGCCTTGTTGATACTAACAGGATAATGCACGGAGCCATAAAGCAAGTACCGTTACGGCATGGTTTGACGATTATTCCTTATTGTGTGTGGACTGGCCAGCCCAGAGTCCTAATCTTAATCCCATAGAGCACCTATGGGGTGAATTAAAGCTGCACATAAGATGTTTGGAACCAAGGCTTACTACTAAGCAACAGTTAGCGGCAGCATTATGTACTGAATGGAAGCGCGTACCTATCACTGTGTTCCAAAACCTTTTCGAAAGCATGTCTGGAAGGGTCAGTGCATGCATTAAGCCCAAAGGTGGACCGACACCGTACTAATATATGTCAATAAATGCCATGTTGTGTTTCTCTTCTGGGCGTCCGGTGACTTTTGTCAGTATAGTGTATCTTCTCGTACAATACTTATCGGCCTTATCTTGCTCTTACAATTTGTTATCGCTCTTCTCCTAATGCATAGCGCATCGTACACAGCATTTTTTTTTGTTTGGAGGTTTAACGACCACCGTGAGCAACTCAATGGGGGTCGCCCGTCCCTAATTTAGGATCACTTGTTCCAGGGAAGGGAGAGAGCCAGTGCCGTAAGACAAACACAACATCCATGCCTCACCGGGGTTCGAACCCGGACCCCGTTCGGACAAATGATCAGAGGCCATCGCTTAGAACACTGCGCCACCGGGGCGGCACACAGCATTTAACACACCGCTAAACTTGACTTCAATCCACTGCCACGATGGTATACGAAAAATTAGAGGTATATGAGTCATACTCTACTTGCACAAAATAAGTGGTTGTATGAAATATTAAGGATATTCACTCATTTATAGGACGCTTTTGATAAAACTTTACAGAAAATAAAAGAAGTTTAAGGAATTGAAACTGGCAATAGCGTGTTAGATGAACACGAAATAAATATCTGCTGCTGTCAAATATCGTCTGCTAAGAAAATGGCGCACGTAAACAAGCTCTGGATAGAAGATTATGTTTTTAAAGCTCTTTAAGGGAAATACTCGTATTCTGCAATTAATATGAAAATGGCGCACGCAAACAAGAAAATGGTGCACGTAAACAAACTCTGGATAGAAGGTAATGTTTTTGCTCTTTAAGGGAAATACTCGTATTCTGCAATTAATATGAAAATGGCGCACGTAAACAAGAAAATGGTGCACGTAAACAAGCTCTGGATAAAAGGTTATGTTTTTGCTCTTTAAGGGAAATACTCGTATTCTGCAATTAATATGAAAATGGCGCACGCAAACAAGAAAATGGCGCACGTAAACAATCTCTGGATAGAAGATTATGTTTTTGCTCTTTAAGGGAAATACTTGTATTCTGCAATTAATATGAAAATGGCGCACGCAAACAAGAAAATGGTGCACGTAAACAAGCTCTGGATAGAAGGTTATGTTTTTGCTCTTTAAGGGAAATACTCGTATTCTGCAATTAATATGAAAATGGCGCACGCAAACAAGAAAATGGTGCACGTAAACAAGCTCTGGATAGAAGGTAATGTTTTTGCTCTTTAAGGGAAATACTCGTATTCTGCAATTAATATGAAAATGGCGCACGCAAACAAGAAAATGGCGCACGTAAACAAGCTCTGGATAGAAGATTATGTTTTTGCTCTTTAAGGGAAATACTCGTATTCTGCAATTAATATGAAAATGGCGCACGCAAACAAGAAAATGGCGCACGTAAACAAGCTCTGGATAGAAGATTATGTTTTTGCTCTTTAAGGGAAATACTCGTATTCTGCAATTAATATGAAAATGGCGCACGCAAACAAGAAAATGGCGCACGTAAACAAGCTCTGGATAGAAGATTATGTTTTTGCTCTTTAAGGGAAATACTCGTATTCTGCAATTAATATGAAAATGGCGCACGCAAACAAGAAAATGGCGCACGTAAACAAGCTCTGGATAGAAGATTATGTTTTTGCTCTTTAAGGGAAATACTCGTATTCTGCAATTAATATGAAAATGGCGCACGCAAACAAGAAAATGGCGCACGCAAACAAGAAAATGGCGCACGTAAACAAGCTCTGGATAGAAGATTATGTTTTTAAAGCTCTTTAAGGGAAATACTCGTATTCTGCATTTAATATGAAAATGGCGCACGCAAACAAGAAAATGGCGCACGTAAACAAGCTCTGGATGGAAGATTATGTTTTTGCTCTTTAAGGGAAATACTCGTATTCTGCAATTAATATGAAAATGGCGCACGCAAACAAGAAAATGGTGCACGTAAACAAGCTCTGGATAGAAGGTAATGTTTTTGTTCTTTAAGGGAAATACTCGTATTCTGCAATTAATATGAAAATGGCGCACGCAAACAAGAAAATGGCGCACGCAAACAAGAAAATGGCGCACGTAAACAAGCTCTGGATAGAAGATTATGTTTTTAAAGCTCTTTAAGGGAAATACTCGTATTCTGCAATTAATATGAAAATGGCGCACGCAAACAAGAAAATGGCGCACGCAAACAAGAAAATGGCGCACGTAAACAAGCTCTGGATAGAAGATTATGTTTTTAAAGCTCTTTAAGGGAAATACTCGTATTCTGCAATTAATATGAAAATGGCGCACGCAAACAAGAAAATGGCGCACGCAAACAAGCTCTGGATAGAAGGTAATGTTTTTGCTCTTTAAGGGAAATACTCGTATTCTGCAATTAATATGAAAATGGCGCACGCAAACAAGAAAATGGTGCACGTAAACAAGCTCTGGATAGAAGGTAATGTTTTTGCTCTTTAAGGGAAATACTCGTATTCTGCAATTAATATGAAAATGGCGCACGCAAACAAGAAAATGGCGCACGCAAACAAGAAAATGGTGCACGTAAACAAGCTCTGGATAGAAGGTAATGTTTTTGCTCTTTAAGGGAAATACTCGTATTCTGCAATTAATATGAAAATGGCGCACGCAAACAAGAAAATGGCGCACGCAAACAAGAAAATGGTGCACGTAAACAAGCTCTGGATAGAAGGTTATGTTTTTGCTCTTTAAGGGAAATACTCGTATTCTGCAATTAATATGAAAATGGCGCACGCAAACAAGAAAATTGTGCACGTAAACAAGAAAATGGTGCACGTAAACAAGCTCTGGATAGAAGGTTATGTTTTTAAAGCTCTTTAAGGGAAATACTCGTATTCTGCATTTAATATGAAAATGGCGCACGCAAACAAGAAAATGGCGCACGTAAACAAGCTCTGGATGGAAGATTATGTTTTTGCTCTTTAAGGGAAATACTCGTATTCTGCAATTAATATGAAAATGGCGAACGCAAACAAGAAAATGGCGCACGCAAACAAGAAAATGGTGCACGTAAACAAGCTCTGGATAGAAGGTAATGTTTTTGCTCTTTAAGGGAAATACTCGTATTCTGCAATTAATATGAAAATGGCGCACGCAAACAAGAAAATGGCGCACGCAAACAAGAAAATGGTGCACGTAAACAAGCTCTGGATAGAAGGTAATGTTTTTGCTCTTTAAGGGAAATACTCGTATTCTGCAATTAATATGAAAATGGCGCACGCAAACAAGAAAATGGTGCACGTAAACAAGCTCTGGATAGAAGGTAATGTTTTTGCTCTTTAAGGGAAATACTCGTATTCTGCAATTAATATGAAAATGGCGCACGCAAACAAGAAAATGGTGCACGTAAACAAGCTCTGGATAGAAGGTAATGTTTTTGCTCTTTAAGGGAAATACTCGTATTCTGCAATTAATATGAAAATGGCGCACGCAAACAAGAAAATGGTGCACGTAAACAAGCTCTGGATAGAAGGTTATGTTTTTGCTCTTTGAGGGAAATACTCGTATTCTGCAATTAATATGAAAATGGCGCACGCAAACAAGAAAATTGTGCACGTAAACAAGAAAATGGCGCACGTAAACAAGCTCTGGATAGAAGATTATGTTTTTAAAGCTCTTTAAGGGAAATACTCGTATTCTGCATTTAATATGAAAATGGCGCACGCAAACAAGAAAATGGTGCACGTAAACAAGCTCTGGATAGAAGGTTATGTTTTTGCTCTTTGAGGGAAATACTCGTATTCTGCAATTAATATGAAAATGGCGCACGCAAACAAGAAAATGTTGCACGTAAACAAGCTCTGGATAGAAGGTTATGTTTTTGCTCTTTAAGGGAAATACTCGTATTCTGCATTTAATATGAAAATGGCGCACGCAAACAAGAAAATGGCGCACTTAAACAAGCTCTGGATAGAAGATTATGTTTTTGCTCTTTAAGGGAAATACTCGTATTCTGCAATTAAAAAACGCTATGAAAATCATGGATTTAGCACATTTCAATGTAAAATAAGCAATACTTTAATAATGGACGGGAAGTCGTCATGCATTGTTTTAAGAAGAAAAAGAGCACCAAACGAATATCCGAAGAAGATACGTGCTTTCACGACTATTCCAAAAGTAAGGTATTTGGTCTTAAAAGAAATTAGCCGACAAAAAGAGCAATCGCTAAGTTGTTAAAAATATCTGTAGCAACTGTAAACAAGGTATTAAACCAAGACTTTAATCGGAAAAAACAAAACAAAAAACGTAATCTTCATCTCCTCTTTCTTAGGCCAGTGGTTGAACGCTCTAGACTTCTTTAGGAAAATCGCATAGTCGGATACAGATAAAAATTTACTGTTTCAATTGATAAAACATCGATCTACTTAAACGACTGTAACAAAAAAAAAAAACTCGATTTGCCATCGCAAAAAAGCAGAAAAGGACTTAAAACCTGGTACCAGAAATCAAAAGAAAGTTTCAGTAAAGAATTCGTGATTATTGCTGGTTCCTCGTACAATTGGAAATTAAAGTTACGAAAAGTTGAAAAGAATCTTAAAATCAATTGTACATATTACCAAAACTATGTTTTAACTTCTATATTTAAAGAGGAAATACGATTCCTTTATCCACAGAGCCTTCAAAGAGTACAATTCCTTTAGATAAGGATACCAGTCATGCATCTACTTCTACAACTCTATTTCTCTAACAATTGAAAAAAGACGGAAGTCTATACGTTTAGCTCATATTCCTTCAAAGTCCCCTGATGTGTCACCAATTGGACTATTGTGCCTTTGGACTGCTAAAAAAACGCTTTCTAAATGCAGACCTAAAACAATGATTGGAATATGGAACGCAGTAGAAGAGGAATAGAATAAAATACCACTACCGATTTCAAGAAACGCCCTTGTTGTCTTGGAATTCAAGGTGTAGGTTCATATCCAGCAAAACTGCTATCAGTTAGAACATTTAAGAAAGAAATAATTTCATTTTAAATATTAATTTTATTCACTGAAAATAGTTTTAAACATGTGTGAACATTCTCCGTATGTCATTCTTTCATTTTCACCACACGAAATTCAGATAGAGAAAGGCAAAAAAAGGCAGCTTTTCCAGATAATCCATTATTTCTCAGACTTCAGCAAACGCAATGAGACAAATGCACCCATATACACTGGTGTGCGAAAATTAAGGACGAAGAGGAGAAATTAGCATAACAGTGGAACGAGCAGGCAGAACAGACCGAAAGACCAGGCAGGAAGTGGACAAGGGTCCGGTACGGTAGGGCATGCGCATATATGCAGCATGACGTTGGGGGGGGGGGGGTCGGAAGGGTATAAAGCACACGGGCGGTGTACGCTCAGTAATTCGGTGAAAGCTCTTGCACGGTGTGCATTGGTTCGAACGACGTCGAGTTGCTGCCACCGTGTGATATGGCCAACATGCAATCCAGTAGACGACATCTGGATGACTTTATCCGAGGTTGCGTCATTGGGAAGTGGGAAGAAGGTCGAAGTGTGACTAGTGTGGCCCAGGAGTTCGGGATCGCTCACAGCTTCGCTTCACAAGCTTGAAGAGCGTTTCAAACGACAGAAACAGCTGTACGACAGTTTAGCAGTGGTCGTCCACGAGCAACCGCGGCGGCGGACGACCGTTTGATTTTCCTACAAGCGAGAAGAGACAGAACGAAGACACCGGGAGAAATCGCAAGTCATATGCAATAGACTGGACGTCCGTTATCGCATTTTACCGTGGCCAGGAGGCTGCACAAAGGTGGTCTATTTGCACAACGACCAGTACGGTGTGTGCCATTAACGTATGCTCACCGGAGACGGCGGTTTCTGTGGTGCCAGGAACACAAGAACTGGACACATCAGCAATGGGGTCGAGTTCTCCTTACGGATGAGAGCCGATTTAGTCTGACGAACGCTTCTGGACGTGTACACATCTGGAGAGAGCAGGGAACACGCAATCACACCTCCAACATCATCGAAAGGGACCGGTTTGGAGGTGGCGGAGTTCTCGTTTGGGGAGGTATCATGCTTGGTAGCCGTACTGACCTCCACATCTTCCAATGAGGTTCAGTCACTGGTGTCCGCTATTGTACCGAGGTTCTTCTGCCTCACGTGCGTCTGTTTAGAGGTGCTGTGGGTCCTGCGTTCCTCTTCATGAACGACAACGCTACACCTCATCATACAGTGGCTGTCGCAGAGCTGTTGGAGAGTGAAGACATTCAACGCATGGATTGGCCCGCAAGTTCCCCGGACCTAACTCTAACACGTGTGTGACCATCTCGGGAGACGCTTGTCATCAAGTCACCAGCCGCCAGCAACGAGCAACGATTCCGCAGCTGCGATTGGCGCTACAAGAGGAATGGGCCGCGATGCCTCAACAGCTTCTTGATAACCTCGTCCTCAGCATGAACAGACGTTGTAAATCCTGTAACGCAGTCAGAGGTGATCATATCCCCTACTAAAGACTGGATTTTTCTTGGCAACCGCCTGTCACATGGGCGTTTCTGTCTTCTGTCCAGTTGTGCTCGAAGTTACCTTTTCAATAAAGTACCTTTGTATCCTTTGGAATCCTTGTTTGGACGGTTTTGCTCACTTGTCCCATATTCGTACATCTTGGGGATCTTATGGTATGATTTGAGTCGATGTGGAGCACTTCTGTACGACGTTACATTCTAAAAACCGCCTCGTCCTTAATTTTTGCACACCAGTGTATTTGCTGTCATAGTGCTGTTGAGAATTTCTTTCCGGAGATAAAAGTAACACATTTAAAAACACTGCATAACAGATACTAGATTTTAAAAGAGGATACTTAGTAAATTGCTCAAACTAGGAAAACAAGAAATGTGACCGAAATTTCTTGCGGTTGAAATGAAGACGCCTTTTCAACCATTTGTGACACGAGTAAAATAAACTACTGTTTGTGAAAATTGCAACACCAGGAAGGAATAATGGTAATCGTATGAAACTTACAGGACATGCAGAGCAGGGTAGGACATGGAAATGATTAGAAGTGCAGAGGCTTTGCGCATGTCAAGGCCAGGAAGCGCCTTCTACACAGTCGAGTGAGGGCTATCAAGAGAGGACTATTTAGGATGCACATCAGTAGTGCATCGGAGACCACGAGGTATAAAAGGGTCTGCAGGATTCAAAAACGTCTCGGCGACGACGAAGGGCGCAATATCACCAAAAGAAAGAGTTTACACGAAGGTTTATTAGCGTACCGCGATATTGCAGCTTGGACGGGACGTAATGCCACGACAGTGATGTGCATGTAGCGGCTATGGACCGAGAAGATCTATGTGTATCGACAATCCAGCAGTGGATCGAGAACTGTGACGACACCGCTCGATGACCAACACCTCATCCGCATGGCAGGGACGAACAGTTCCGCATCTTCGCGACAATCCACCAGTCGATCGAGAACTGCGACGACACCGCTCGATGACCAACACCTCATCCGCATGGCAGTGACGAACAGTTCCGCATCTTCGCGACAATCCAGCAGTGGATCGAGAACTGAGACGACACCGCTCGATGACCAACACCTCATCCGCATGGCAGTGACGAACAGTTCCGCATCTTCGCGACAATCCAGCAGTGGATCGAGAACTGCGACGACACCGCTCGATGACCAACACCTCATCCGCAGGGCAGTAACGAACAGTTCCGCATCTTCGCGACAATCCAGCAGTGGACCGAGAACTGAGACGACACCGCTCGATGACCAACACCTCATCCGCATGGCAGTGACGAACAGTTCCGCATCTTCGCGACAATCCAGCAGTGGATCGAGAACTGAGACGACACCGCTCGATGACCAACACCTCATCCGCATGGCAGTGACGAACAGTTCCGCATCTTCGCGACAATCCAGCAGTGGATCGAGAACTGCGACGACACCGCTCGATGACCAACACCTCATCCGCATGGCAGTGACGAACAGTTCCGCATCTTCGCGACAATCCAGCAGTGGATCGAGAACTGAGACGACACCGCTCGATGACCAACACCTCATCCGCATGGCAGTGACGAACAGTTCCGCATCTTCGCGACAATCCAGCAGTGGATCGAGAACTGCGACGACACCGCTCGATGACCAACACCTCATCCGCAGGGCAGTAACGAACAGTTCCGCATCTTCGCGACAATCCAGCAGTGGACCGAGAACTGAGACGACACCGCTCGATGACCAACACCTCCCTCATCCGCAATGCAGTGACGAACAGTTCCGCATCTTCGCGACAATCCAGCTATTACCGCTCCCTGTCGGGTATCAGCGAACCACTACTACGTCTTATTCGCCGTAGTGGGTAAAAGTTAAAAAGGTCAGAATTCAATACTAACCAATTCACCCCCAAAATTTCGCCTAGTGTTGTCAACAATGAATTTGGATTCCCTAACTAAGGGTCTCCAAGCTCAGGGTCGACAGATGCATCGCGTTGTGTTTCATATGAATCAGCATGGGCTTTTCATGCTCATTCATATGCCGCAAAGAAGTTAAAATAAAAAGTTGCATGAATAACAATAATAAAATCACTAATTGAACTCTAATGACATTTGGAGAAATGATCTGAGTGACACGTGAATTAAAATTTAACTGTTTATTTCTTTTTAGAATATGGTCTTAAAGGTAGGTACAATGTACCGGTGAGGTTACTTGTTTTAGCTAAACAATTTAGTTTTAATTTCAAACGGATATAATGCACTTAACATTATATAACTGACTTTAAACTTTAGTTACTGGTTTTAACTAGGCGCGGTGCGCCAGAGCAAAAAACTATTAATGCACTATGTGAGAGACTTTCGGGTAACTGGTTCTGCATGGCACATGCAAAGCTATGAGGCACGAATCAGAAATGTGTAAGACAAATGCCATCATACCCTCTTTTCTTTGAGAAGCCCCGATCGCAAATCTGGGTTTCCGGCTGGTCGTAGAGTCAACTATCCATCTTAGTTGGCGGTATATCTAGACTATACTCTAAAATATTTACTACCTCATTTCTCCTCCGAAACCGCTGAGACCTCACTTCTGTTCAGACTGCAATTCTTCAGTGTTTCCTCTGTCGTTATTTTTAAAGTCTGTGTGTGTAGTCGTCTCTCCTCTTAGTCTTCATTCCGTTCATAATTCTCTTTTTCCCGTGTCCGGTGTCCATCTTGGGGCGTGACGGCCCGGCCGTCCGAATCGCGTCGAGTTATGTCATTGGCCCTCACAGATAGCCCTGCTATGCGATTCGCTGGCTATCCGTTCAGTTCGGGTCACTTTCCCAAAAATTATGTCTTCTTTCAGCTGTCAACTTGTCCTCGCACCTTTTTGGTTAATTGACCTCGCCTAGCTACTTAGAAGCGAGGATTGTCACGTAGGTATTTCCGGCGACGTGACTTATCTCAAATTTGGTCGTTACCCTGGACAATGCAGAGATGCTCGCAAGCGTTGCTTCAGAAAAAGGGTGACGCCCCCAAAAGGATTTATTGCGCTCCTGCTATTCTCTTCAGTTTCTTTGAGTTTCGTGAGAAAAAAAACTGAATGTCTTCCTTTCTCTTCCTTCCCATCTGGGATTTTCATCAGGTTTCCGTGAGAAAAAAAAATATAATTTTCCCCTTTTCGTTTGGCTTGAGTGCAATTAGGACTGATCTAATTATCAACCTAAACTTTCGGGTAGCCTGGCTCAGCTTCACCGGAAAGTAATTTTTAATCATTGATATTCTATTTTGGCAATTTAAATATTTATTTCTTACCGCCTTAGAGTAAAAAAAAATATAATAATAAATGATGAAAATTATACAGATGAAATTTAAATGTTACGGGGATATAGAAAATTCCGCGGTAACATTATCTCCCTCCCTTCAGAAAAAGTAATTCGAAGAATATTAAGGGAATACTCGTCCTATGAAAAAAAGTTGTGCATTTTCCTCTAGCGTCCGCCCTCGGTATGGGCAGTTTTGCCCCTACGAAAACAACAGTATGCAACATACAGAATACATATATACAGCATCTGACTTATTCATATAATATATATATTAACCTTCACCGTGTATAAAATCTAAAAACGAGAAATACAGTATATATACACAAAACAGTATAATAAGTGCTCAAATATCAATTTTCGGGCGTTGCGCTTAGTCTTGCGTCGTTGATTGGGTTTCGTTTTGCAGTTCCTCCTCTCGGCTGGAGACGGGGTAACCCATTGTGGAGGGAAGAACAGGTTTCTTCACTCCGTGGGCTCTCCTCTCTGTGGTTCGTCTAGCGCTGGCAACAAGTCAGGAGGGTTGAAATCACAAACAATAGGAGGATCAAGGATGACATGCCAGCCGTGAATACCTTGAGTAATCCGGTGGCGGATATTGTCAGTCCGTTCGTCCAGCTACCGAAAGTCCATCCGGGTGTGATAGCTGAGTTCTGCCAATTTGCATATGAGTAGTTTGGGTGCACTAAGTTCATGGAGGGTTGATCTAAGCAGAAATTCAGTTTCTTACAAGCAATCACAGTGCGTGCCTTTAAACACAAATTATCGCTTATGCAGCGAGTGTCCGATTTAAATTTTATCACTACGGTGTTCTTCTCCTTGCG
This sequence comes from Macrothele yani, assembly GCA_039090855.1. Lineage (NCBI taxonomy): Eukaryota > Metazoa > Arthropoda > Arachnida > Araneae > Macrothelidae > Macrothele > Macrothele yani. The sequence goes on along the minus strand of CM077032.1, from coordinate 32,026,838 downwards.
AAGCTTTACGGATCGGGTATGTATGATTAGTGAATCGAAGTGCACATCTACCATTCCCGCTGCACAGGATGAAAATGCTTCGAACTGAATTGCGGCAAGAGGTTCGCACGAAAAGCATCCGGAGGTTTGTATCTCCGCGTCTGTAAATTTCGGACAAACAGTTCGAGTTTCTATGCTGTACTTGAAATTGTTGAACTCCAGGTTTATTACCAGGGGTGCAGAGTGTAGTAGCTCTGAACTTAGTTTCCCTTCTTTATCAACTTTGAAGTGGTGCCAAGACGAGGTAAAGGGTAGTGCATTTTTTTTTGTTTCTATCATGTTGAGAAGGTAGGACTGCTGCCGTTGGCATCGCATGTTGTCTTCGTAGAACGTGCATGAGAACATATTTTCGTCGAAGATGAAGCCTTTTGACTTGGAGTCGTTTGCTTGGCTGTCACCTATATGACCTCTCTCCGGCCTGGAGGGCAAACTAGCTCTTTTGAGGTAGCTTTCTTGGGGGTTGCCGACTCGTGAGATTAGGTGAGTTTGCAAAATCGGCATGGGCTGGTCTAGCGCTCCTGCTACGCGTACCCTGATACCTGTAGAGGTGGTGGCTTGGTTTTTCAAGGTGATTGCTTCCGTGGTTTCATTTCCCTGCAGCTCTATGAGAAGCTCGTAGCTACACTGCATGGCCAAGATACGTTTCACCGCATATGCCCTTAGGAAGTCGGCCTCCAGCCATATTCTGTAATATATGCAGTGTTGGCTGTCTATTATCCAACAACTGGTGTTTCCGCTGTCAGATGGGTGGCATCCCGTTATTCCGGGCCAGTCTAAGGATTGCTTGGTTAGAGCCTCGAAGCTCGTTCCCCGCACACATCCTTTTCCCCAATTACAGGTTAGGTTATTTGCGCACATGGTCTGGCTGAGATAGCGCATGCTTGTGACATGGGTAAAATATTCCCTGACGGTCTGCCACTCGCATTTCACCTGTTGAAAAGTGATTCTTAATGAAAACAGATTATTTTGGTTGCTTTCATCTGTGAACCAAAGACACTGTTGGTGCTCTAGATTCATGAGTGTAATCTGGGCACTGGTGGAGAGACGGCACGTTGCGTCTACGTCGGAGTCCGAGCATGACTTTACTTTGGAGGTAATTATGGAGTGTGCGTTGCACTACGCAGATGCTCCGTCCATAACTAGCAGAAGCAACGTTAGCAGTCGTCACAAAGATAAGATGCATTTCTGCTGACCACTCTAGCATTTCGGGAGGTAGGGTCGCTTGAAATGGCGTGTCTTTTAATGTGATCACAGTCTCTATCCCTCTGATCCTGACGACTAACATGCCCGGATGCGAGAGGGTTACTATTGGATCATTGTAGGTGAGTCTCACATCATTGCGCTGGAACACAGCCTCCTCGTCAGTCAGTAGGTGCCTCTGATGTCGGCGGCGATGTGTGGTTGCTCGGTGTCGGCTCGCCACGCAAAGTTGGTATGAGATCAACACTGGGTTTTCGATTTTTAGTCCTTCCGCTTCGTGGACCAAAGTAGTAACTGCAGGTACCAGGCGACAGTAACACGTCGTTTCAGTAATGTTCATACAACCTGCCAGTTTGCAGTAGTTAGCAGTGCCTGAGCAAGGGGAGGCCTCCGAACGGCTGCAGGGTAGACCTGCCCTCTTGCATTCGATGAGGAAGCGGACTCCTCGTGCGTTGACCTTCTGTTGAAAATGAAAGGACCTGGGTTCAATCAGCTGGTTATCGTGTGCAATGAATGTCTTCCACACTTTGATACAACCATTGCAACTGTGAGCAAGGCAGAAATTTGGTGACACACCCAAATTCAGCAGTTCCTCACTAGTTGTGTTTGTGCACTGATATTTGTCCCTACGAAATTCGCATCGCTCGAAATCAGACCGCAGGGCCCCAAGCGATGACTGGTGCCAGAAAAATGAAAATAAAGTTTATCATGGTGGGCAGTTGAAAAGTTTTTTTTTTTTTTTTTTGTAGTTGTGTGTGTGTGCACTGCTATCTATCGTGTGGATGCTAAAGGTGCTGAATGCAGAGCAATGTTCTTGATGTATCCTGAAAAGGGGAGTGATGCCAAATCAGACACACATCTTCCTCATACCTCACATACATATACATTACACTGGACCATTTCCCTGAGTCTCTGCTCATAGTGCACACCAATTAAGTTAACATACAATTTTACCTTGTAAATACAAAATTTACCACGCTGCGTTAAACAATTTTTCTTACGAGCTACGTGAGTTACATGCGCATATTCTACTTAAAAGTTATTTACTCGGCTTCCTTCCTCTGGTAAGCAAAAAAATCCCGTCCTTCCTAGGTACATTCCCCTTCTGAAGGAAAAAACAACAACAGTCGTCCTTCGAAACTAAAAACAGCTAAGTAAATTATTCCTCCTGCCTGTATACCTCCTTTCCACAAAATATATATATATATACGTTCGTCCCTATTTTCTGTACATCTCCTGTCACCGAATATACTCATACTCGACTCTTTTCCTTATAAATCTGATTTCACTCAAATATCACATACTTAAAATTATTAATTCTTTCGTGTTTCCTTAATTTTTGCTTCATTATTTTGCTCTCATTTGTAAGAGAGAAATTTTTTATCAACGCCGCCTCATGCCCGTAAATTGTCATCATTCCTCCCTTCCACTATATCGTCTTATTTATTCTTCGCCGGCCCTTAAAACCAGCCTTGCTTAAAGCTCTAAAATTCTACCATTTTTACCCGTGCTCGCTTTCTTCCATGCCTGTGCGCACCTGGCCTGGCCTGGGGCATTCTGATTGTCGTCTTCTCTGGAGATGCGCCTAGTCTCTCGTTCTGGGGGGGGGGACGGGGGTCTCATTGCAGTAGTTTGGTGACTTTTGACTTTTACTGACCAATCAGACGTTTCTTCCTTCCTGTATACGAAGGTGTACCCTTCGAACTGAAAAATTTGGATATTATCCGCCATATTGCGCGCGGTGGTTTAAATCGGCGGTCGCAAGACTTCTGTGGCTCGCGTTGCTGTCGAAATAATAATACTAATCGTAAAAATGCTGGCTGGGCCTCTATTTTGTCTATTAAGGCTTAACAAATTAAATCGGATTACACCCTTTTTATGTCTTCAGAAGGTACGGTTTTTCTAGTTTATTACGGTCCCCATTGTCTCCTGTTAAGGACAAAGCTATATTTTGATTAGGCGTAGGCTACTGATGTTTTTGCTATAATTATTTCCGCGAAATGCTAATTTCATATGTTCGCCTAACTTTATTTGAGCAAAAGTGTGATTTGATCGCTGCAAGGTTAGAATTCGCTGGTTCTAATTTCCGTAAGTAATTCTAGCCGTCGTAACGTGTATGATTCCTATTGTTCAGTGCTTTCTCGATCTGATAGTTTACGCCTATTCTACTCGTACTGTGAGGTGGCTTACGCACGGTGACTGGTCTTTACCCATTTTCCCATTATTATTACGATCCTTGATTAATTAGTGAACACCTATGGATCCTTGAAATAATAATTTAAAAAATATCATGGTTGATAGTTACAGAAAACTGCTTTCCCGCTACCTTTTGGCAGTCCCCCTGCAAAGCTTTCCGTATTGCATTGCAGTTCTGCTGGATATTTACATATCTCTCGCTACGGGTGAATCGCACGCGTCGCTTACCCAGTGAAAGCAGGAAATTGAAATGACTGGCTTTTTCTTAACTGAGGTCTCGCTTATCCCCCAACTACTAGAAATTTTCCTCGGTGCAAATCTAACTTGTTTTCCTTTTTTTTCTCGATGAAGTGCTCTAGAAATTTTTCGTTCCGTCGTAGCTCTTATGGTATATTGCTAGTAGAATTTTTGGGGCGGTACCCAAAAAAAAAATAATTTCATTTTTTATTCCACGAATTGGTCATTTAGTTAACATTTATTTTTGATTCTCAGGACACCCCTGCGCAAGATTGAACGGTTAATGCCGGAACCGATGTATGAAATTAATCGATTTTGACATAAACCCCTCTATGCTCGACGAGAAACAAAATTCTTTGGAGGGGTTGCAATCCTAAAAGAAAATATATTTTGTTCCCTCTTGGCAGAGGCTGCTGTTGGGACTGGACTAAAATTATACTTTTATTTATTTATTTGTTATTTTTTCTGCTTGGTGGTAAAACCGGTGCCAAAATTTTCTTTGCGTTCCTAGTTCCCGGTGCTCATCCTGAGATGTCCGGAACTAACCTCCCAAATTTCCGAGAGAAAAGTTTTTTTTTTTTCTTAGCCCCAAAACTTATTTTAGGAGCGTACTATTTTCCTAATTTTTTATCGATTTGGCATGCGACCCATGAATAATAAAAAAATATATTTTGCATTGGGCCTTTTTCTGCGGGCTTTCTATACCCAACTCTACCGTGGGAGCACTACTGCTTTCCTCCACTGTGGGTAAAAGCTATTTACCGAGGCTTCATTACTGTTGCTGGCTGCCAAATTATCCTGTATACGCTGTGATAAGTAACGATCTGCTAGGTCGAACCATGAAGTACCTTCCGGATTATTCGGCTGACTTAAAGATTGCAACATTCGGTCGACGAGTCCCGAATCCTTAGGCGATTGTTGTTGTACGGCCGGTTCATTTTCCGCTATTACTTTGGGGGGTGTTTGATCCTGTGACTGTTCTGTGTAGCACGGAATATTTCCCTCTTCGGCGCGCTGAATAGTAGACGTTTCCTGAATATTACTGTGGGACCTTAGAACATATGGGGACCTGACAAATTTCACTTTCCCGGTTTCGCAATGCTGGATTTCCTCTTCGTCCAATGTGTCGACGTTCGGTGCGGTTGGTTCCTGCGCTGGGGCTTCGACTGTGGGCCCTGGTGCAGAGACGGTAGGCGCTGCTGCTGGCATGGGGGTGTTGAAGAACGGTATGAATTCATAATCTTCCGTGTCTTCGCTGTCTCCCTCGGTGTCTACACTCGTTTTGGGAATAATTTCCTCATGCCTTCCTGGTGGGGGTAAATCTGACCTTAATTGCTCCTTACGGGCAATTTGCTTAAAGATTCTGTTACGGTGGACCGTTTGAAACTTTGTAGGACTTCCCACTGATTTCAACTTTACATTAACTGGGGTGGGAAAAGCGACTATTTCCCAATCTCCACGGTTAGTGCCGGCTAATTTTCTGGATAACCCCTTTTTCACATAAGGCGTGTGAAGGAAAACAATATCGCCAATATGCAAATCTTTCTCTACCGCGTATCTATCGGCATATCGTTCCTGCCTCGCGGCTGTTTCTTGAAGGTTCCCATAAGCGATTTTGTAGGCATCCCTCATTCTCTCTAGAAAAGATTCGACGTAGTCATCGTGGCTGTAATATGTTGTCCCATGGGGCGGAATTAAGATGTCGGAGGGTACGTTGAATTCTCTCCCAAACATTAAATAGTTCGGGCTAAATTTGGTGGACGCATGTGTGCTGTCGTTCATTGCTAGGCTCACTAGTGAGAGCTGTAGGTCCCAGTCTGTCTGTCTGTGTCATTCACTGGGGAACTCAACGCCTTATTGATTAGGAAATGGGACCGTTCGTTTATTCCATTACAGGACGGGTGAAACGAGGTCGTGCTTAATCTCCGTACACCCAGCCTATTTAAGGGTTCAGTAAATAATTCCGAAGTGAAATTTTTACCGTTATCTGTGAGCGTCTGTTCTGGTAGGCCAAACGGTCGATGAAAGCCGTGGTGATCGTTGAGCCACGCTGGTCAGGTATAGGCACTAAAATAGTATACCTGGTAAACACATCTATCATCACCAAAATGTACCTATTCCCCTCTAAAGAGGTGGGGAAGGGACCGGAAATATCCAGCGTTACTCTTTGGAATGGGTATGAGCAGTTTGCTGCCCGCTGTAATTTCTCCCTTGTCCGTAACATGTGCCCTGCCCGTTCGTTGCATTTCAGGCACGATTCTACAAAGTTCCGAATATCTGTATACATATTCAGCCAAAAATAACGAGACCTGACGGTAGCCAAAGTTTTTTGAAAAGCGAACTGAGGCGATGAAGGGATTCCGTGACAGATATGTAAAATTTCAGGCCTCATGGCGGTCGGCACTACTAATTGTTCCCAAAACTCTTCCCGAGAGCTACTTCGATCAGGCTTTTGAAAATGGTAGAGTAGTCCGTTTTCGTTCAAGAAAAAGCTGTCCCTCATTCTGCCTCTTGCTCGTGAGATGCGACGTTTCTCCAGCGCCTCAATAATTGGGACTAATTCCGGGTCTGTCCGTTGCAAAGTTCGGATGCGATTTATCTCTTCCTCGAGCGTAGGCGGGTCTGTGGTGTTAACAGTCGCCGTAGCTCCTACTCCTTCACCGTGCTCAACCGGAGCGTGGTATTGCCGGCTCAACCAATCAGCGATGACGTTCTGCTTCCCGCGTTCATAGAGTATCTTGTAGGTGAACTCGCTTAGTGATATTCTCCAACGATTCAATCGTGAATTTACATCCTTTAAATTATGAAGATAAGTCAGGGGGCGGTGGTCACTAATAATAAAAAATTCTTTTCCCAAAAGATAATGCCTAAAATGTTTCACGGAAGATACGACAGCAGGGAGTTCTTTCTCAATGGTTGGGTACAATTTTTCCGCTGCCGATAGTTTACGAGACATAAACGATATGGGGTGAAGATTTCCCATTTCATCCATTTGTTCTAAGACTGACCCAATTCCGGTACCGCTAGCATCGCAATGTAAATAAAAGGGCTTCTCGTAGTCAGGATGAACTAAAACAGGCTTATCTAAAAGACATGCCTTAATCCTATGAAATGCCGCTTCGGCCTCTGTGCTCCATTTACATTTTCCCTTTTTTGTGAGTTCTGTTAACGGGGTCACTATATCGGAAAAAGTCGGGATGAACCTTCTATAGTAGTTGCACAGCCCAAGAAATCCCCGTAGTCCTCCGAGAGTCTTAGGGGTGGCGAAATCGTTTACCTTGCATGGATTTGCAGGATCTGGTCGAATTGTTTCACCGTCTACAATATGGCCCAAATATTTCACAGCTGGCTGCATGAAAGTGCACTTCTGGGGGGCTAGTCTCAAGTCGTGTTCCCTTAATCTTTTGAGTACCTCTTCTAATTTTAACAGATGGGTTTCCTCATCTACCGATGCTATGATGATATCATCAATAAAGCACATTATGTTATGATCCGACAACCCGTGGAGCAACGCGTCACTTAATCTTTGGAAACTACTGGAGGAATTTTCGGACCCAAAGGGTAAACGTTCAAACTGAAACGTTCCCCAAGGAGATAAAAATGCTGTCTTGTATTTATCCCTATCTGCGATCTCCATCTGATGGAACCCACTCTTCAGATCCAAGGTGGTAAAAACTTTGTTGCCCTTCGCCGCTTCCAATAGGTCCTCTATTCTGGGCAATGGGTATGGGTCTGGGATTACCACTTCGTTCAAATTCCTGTAGTCAATAACTGAACGAAAAGAAAAATCCTTTTTTCTCACGAGAAGCAGGGGGGCCGAATAAGGGGAGGCACTTTCCGTAATAATACCTGCCTGAAGTAATTCCTGTAATTGTTTTCGTGCTTTTTTTCGCAAATGATGAGGGACCCTGTAGAATTTCCCTCGGATCGGGACGTCGGTGGTGAGGTTGATCTCGTATTACAATAAGTTACACTTTCCTAGTTCTGTCAAGGAGTGGGCAAAAACATCCTTATAATTCATAAGGAGCGAGACCAGAGGTTTTCTCCAATTCGGGTTCACGCCCTCCAAATTGAGATCCTTTGGGGTGAGAGGGGGCAACTTTTCCGATTCCTTACTCTGTGCTGCGTTTACCGAAATAATCGGCTGAACTATCACGAGCTTTGTCAACTTATTTAGGTGAAAAGGTTGATCTGAAAGGTTTGCTATTAGTACTGGCATGATTCCTGACTCATCCAGTGTGTTGACAGATCGGCCTACCTGTAGGTTACCCTGAGCATATTTTTCAAGAGGCTGCACAAGCACTTGGCTAAATTTGTTGTCGGAAAATCCCTTACATCGAATTTGGGCAACTTTCTGTGAACACGGAGGAATGATTTCTTTCCTAACCGCTCTACCTACTTTCGTAACGTCGGGGGGGGGGGGGGCATAATCGGTTTTCTTTCTAGGGAATGTGGTGATACGACAGGTACCCGAGCTTCTAGATTTCCTACCCGTGACTTTGACCTGTATTTCCTATTTCCCTTATACTTCCTGGAATTTATCTTCGCGGGCACTGACCGCCCTTTCCGGTATAATATTCCTTTACCTGCGTCAAAAATGTACCCGTGGGTCTTTAAAAGATCCCAGCCCAGGATTAACGAATAGTCGGTATGCAATTTTCCCTGGGTAATGTGATAGGGGTGGGTGATGGTTTATTCACCTATGCGGATGGGTATCTCGTAGACTGAGATGTCGGGATCAGGTGGCCAGTGATGCCCCTCACTGTTGCAGCTGATCCCCGAAGCTGAATTTTGACTTTCCCTTTAATTTCCCGGATGACGGATGCGCAACAAAGCGATATACCTGCCCCACTGTCGACCATTGCGACCTTCGTGACTCCTCCGATTTTAACCTGCACTAAAGGGAGAGATCAGTCTTTCTGAACGTAACAATTCGTCAACGTAACCTTATGGACCCTATCGCTATTTCGGCCAAGGGAGGTCCCCTTGCCTTGAATCGATCTCAGTTTAAATTCCGGGCGTTAGGGTTATTTGAGCGGTATGACCTGGGTCCTATTGAATTCTCCTCGAATCGTACTCGCGCCTCCTGCCTATTTCCTGATCCTCTACTGTAATCGGCTGCGCCCTCATCCCGCCGGTAAGCTGCGCTGCGGTTGTTTACATCGGAGCGATAGTAGTTCGGCGTGCGCCCGCTAGGGAAGTTGGATTGGCGTCCTGGTACGAAAGGATTGCGCTGCCTATCCCATGTACTAACGCAGGCGCCCTGATTGTATGCGGTATCCCCTCTGTTAAGTGGACATTGCCTACGAAAATGCCCGAAGGCATTGCACTTAAAACAGGTCCCTGTAATTCTTCCTACATCCGGCTGACTGCTCCCTGATTGAGGGTTGGGCCCCTGAGAGTTCCTAATGCGAGCAACGTGGGCTCGATGCGAATTTTCTGCTTCTCTCAACCTCCCCCGCAGTTGTTCCGCTCCTGTTTTTAGCGAATTAACCTGTGCTTCGTGGTCAGCTAGTTGTCGGGCCATCATCGTGCACAGATCTGCTATCGGGTCTGACAGATTCCCCGTTTGCCCCCTGGGGTCCCTGAAATGGAGTTCGATTCCTGTGGAAATTCGAAAGCGTTAACCGCCCTATCCAAAACGAGGTCGTGTGACTCTTCAGCCAAAGCTTTCTCTACTGCTTCCTGGTAGTTGCGAGGGGAAAACGAAAGTACGGTGCGCCTTAATTTTGCATTAAGCCCATTTAAAAATTGGGACATTTTGGTTTTGTCGGCCAGATCTCGTACCTGGTCATTTTCCAAATCTACGGCCTCAAGATATGAGTGGGCTAATCCCCTGAGACGTGATACGTATTCGGCGACTCGTTCGCCTGGCCTTTGTCGGCAGGTGGTGAACTTTTGCATTCGAACGGTCATAGGCTCTTGTGCATCAAACCTTTGAATCACGGCTAGTTTAAACCTTTCATAATTGGTTTCCCTTCTGACGTCCACTGCGTCGGCCAAGAAATGGTTCGCTGAGTTCTTACATTTTGCCTTTGCGGTCAAAATTTTGATTGCATCCGTCCACCCTGCGATTTCAGTTATACTATCTATGGTTTCGAAAAATTGCCGTGCGGTTAGGGACTCATCTGTGCCTGTAAACGTAAGAACGTAATTAAGCATTCCTGCCATTGCCTGAATGTTTCTTTGGGCTACTGTGGGAATATCGGGAGCTAGGTCTTGATTACTTTGATTGGCCATAACCACCTTAACGTTACGCCGCTGTAACCCTTATTTGTAAATTATCAATTACCCAAAGTGCCTTTCCTGAACAATTCGCTATAGCCTGTAGGATGGGAGTGCCAAAAAAATTCGCAGAACGAACCACACCAAAATATCTTGGTTAGCTCCTATGAGAAAATTGAAGCCTTCCTACGAGTTCAATTTCACTATTCAAAAAAATAAATGAAAAAAAAAACTACTCTTACAGAATTACACCTTACTGCCCTATTACACTATTAAAATCTACCGATAGAACCCATATAATGCACACATATAAATCCAACACTTTGCACAAACAGAAAAAATTGTTACTCTCAAAAATCACGAGCATATAAACGCCATTACACTTAAATCATAAGCACTGAACTGCCTCATAAAATCACACTCCGATAATACACTTGCTATTGACTTTACTAGATCAGTCGAGATCACCCAGTCATGAACATACTACTAGCTCTTAGAACTATTATAATGAAAATCTCCTCAAATCATCGATAAAATTCATCTATCCTTCTCCCTGAATTACATGTTTATGTTAACATATTCGGAAAATCAAATGTCAATGAAACCTACCCTTCTCATTCACACATAAAATCATTATTCAATAAAACATTTCATTTTAGCTTTCAAATAGTAAAATAGCACTTCAATAAAACTTTGCTTTTAATTCACTCACTCAAAATTACTCATTTAAACACTTCTATTAGCTCTATCAGCACTTTTAAACCTGCATCATAACTTTCACAATTTGCTAACCCAAACTGTCTATTCCCCTGAACTGAAATATTAGCTACAAAATCAGGACAATTACATGCACAATAAAATCACACATAAATACTTTACTTTGATTTGAAAGCATTTTTCCTTCCGTGGTTTTCAGAGATACGTAAACGTTACTCATATATTACACTTCTGTTAGTTTCTTTTTCATTACCAATAATTTTCGTGAATTTTCTGTAAAATCCGTCCATTCTCTTTCTAAATTAGCAGTATAACTCTTATTGGATTTTCAAGCCAGTTCTTTAGCAATTTAAATTCATTTAACCATATTCCGATTTCTTGCAACCCTTGTTTACTTTTAAACCTGAGGTTAGATTTTGCTTTAAATCCTTCTTAATTTCACTTTAAAACCTATATTGTCACTCAGAGATGAAAAAACAAACAAAACATCGCTTTCTGCTTATCTGCACACTCGATTACTTATCCTAAACATTTTGACCTGGTGCGACCAAAAAATCCTGGGCACAAGGTAGTTTTATTAACTTTTTTTTTCCCCAAAGAACTGAAGAATCCTGGTCACACGGCACCAGTTTTATTACCGCTCCCTGTCGGGTATCAGCGAACCACTACTACGTCTTATTCGCCGTAGTGGGTAAAAGTTAAAAAGGTCAAAATTCAATACTAATCAATTCACCCCAAAATTTCGCCTAGTGTTGTCAACAATGAATTTGGATTCCCTAACTAGGGTCTCCAAGCTCAGAGTCAACAAATGCATCGCGTTGTGTTTCATATGAATCAGCATGGGGTTTCCATGCTCATTCATATGCCGCAAAGAAGTTAAAATAAAAAGTTGCATGAATAACAATAATAAAATCACAAATTTAACTCTAATGAGATTTGGAGAAATGATCTGAGTGACACGTGAATTAAAATTTAACTGTTTATTTCTTTTTAGAATATGGTCTTAAAGCTAGGTACAATGTACCGGTGAGGTTGCTTGCTTTAGCTAAACAATTTAGTTTTAATTTCAAACGGGTATAATGCACTTAACATTATATAACTGACTTTAAACTTTAGTTACTGGTTTTAACCAGGCGCGGTGCGCCAGAGCAAAAAACTGTTAATGCAAAAACTGTTAATCAGAAATGTGTAAGACAAATGTCATCATACCCTCTTTTCTTTGAGAAGCCCTGATCGCAAATCTGGGTTGCCGGCTGGTCGTACAGTTAACTCTCCATCTTAGTTGGCGTTATATCTAGACTATACTCTAAAATATTTACTACCTCATTTCTCTATCTTGGAAACATCTCTCCTCCGAAACCGCTGAGACCTCTCTTCTGTTCAGACTGCAATTCTCCAGTGATTCCTCTGTCGTTATTTTTAAAGTCTGTGTGTGTAGTCGTCTCTCCTCTTAGTCTTCATTCCGTTCATAATTCTCTTTTTCCCGTGTCCGGTGTCCATCTTGGGGCGTGACGGCCCGGCCGTCCGAATCGCGTCGAGTTATGTCATTGGCCCTCACAGATAGCCCTGCTATGCGATTCGCTGGCTATCCGTTCAGTTCGGGTCACTTTCCCAAATATTATGTCTTCTTTCAGCTGTCAACTTGTCCTCGCACCTTTTTGGTTAATTGACCTCGCCTAGCTACTTAGAAGCGAGGATTGTCACGTAGGTATTTCCGGCGACGTGATTTATCTCAAATTTGGTTGTTACCCTGGAAAATGCAGAGATGCTCGCAAGCGTTGCTTGAGAAAAGGGGTGACGCCCCCAAAAGGATTTATTGCGCTCCTGCTATTCTCTTCAGTTTCTTTGAGTTTCGTGAGAAAAAAACTGAATGTCTTCCTTTCTCTTCCTTCCCATCTGGGATTTTCATCGGGTTTCCGTGAGAAAAAAAAATATAATTTTCCCCTTTTCGTTTGGCTTGAGTGCAATTAGGACTGATCTAATTATCAACCTAAACTTTCGGGTAGCCTGGCTCAGCTTCACCAGAAAGTAACTTTTAATCATTGATATTCTATTTTGGCAATTTAAATATTTATTTCTTACCGCCTTAGAGTAAAAAAAATAATAATAAATGATCAAAATTATACGGATGAAATTTAAATATTACTGGGATATAGAAAATTCCGCGGTAACACAGCAGTGGATGACCAACACCATATCCGCATGGCGGTGACGAACAGTTCCGCATCTTCGCGACAATCCAGCAGTGGATCGAGAACTGCGACGACACCGCTCGATGACCAACATCTTATCCGCATGGCATTGACGAACAGTTCCGCATCTTCGCGACAATCCAGCAGTGGATCGAAAACTGCGACGACACCGCTCGATGACCAAAACCTTATCCGCATGGCAGTGACGAACAGTTCCGCATCTTCGCGACAATCCAGCAGTGGATCGAGAACTTCGACGACACCGCTCGATGACCAACACATTATCCGCATGGCAGTGACGAACAGTTCCGCACCTTCGCGGCAATCCAGCAGTGGATCGAGAACTGCGACGACACCGCTCGATGACTAACCCCTCATCCGCATGGCAGTGAGAAACAGTTCCTCATCTTCGCAAGTGTTAGCACAACAGTGGAGCACTGCAACATTTGTGGCATTGTCTGCTTCCACAGTTCGACGCCGTCTGCTGTATAGAGGACTGGTTACACGTATTCGTTTGCGGCGGATTCCCTGGACCCTAAACTATGGACGCCTCAGGTTTGAGTGCGGTTTTCAATATAAACAATGGCGTGCTGATTGGCATATTTTCGGGCGAGTTCCTATTCAACTCGCCTAACATGATGGCTGCATACGCATTAGACGGTATTGCGGTGAGCGCCTTCTTCCAGCATGCATTGTCGAGCGTCATACGGGCCGAACTTCAAGTTTGATGGTGTGGGATGCCATTGGGTACCATTCGCGATCTCGGGTGCTACAACTTGAGGGCAATCTCAACAGCGACCGCTACATCAGAGAAGATGTACAGGCAGAAGTCATACCTTTCCTATAGAGCACTCCTGGCGCTATATACCAGAAGGACAATCCTCAACCTCATGTTGCCAGGAATTTTCAAGCCCTCTTCGCAGCACAGACGATACCGCTTCTTCCCTGGCCTGCACGTTCGCCAGACATGTCGCCTATTGAACATATCTCGGATATGGTCACTCGGCAACTGGCCCATCAAAGTACTCCAGCGGTCAGTACCAATAATCTGTCGACTCGCATATATGCCGCCTTGCAAGCAATTACCCAGTGCACCATCTAACGCCTTTTCGATTCAATGCCACGCCGTCCAGAAGATCTTATTGCAGTTCGCTGGGACTTCCTAATAAACTGATTTTTGCATGCAAAAACTGTTATATCGTTCTGAAAATTAAATCACTTATTCACAGTCATTTCAGTAATGTGTGGTATAAATTTCATTCGAGTCTCTTGCTGTTGCAATTTTCCCAAATGTAGTTATTTCAAAGTTATTAATACCCAGCAAAAACACAAGTGCTGGGAAACTGCTGGCCACCAGCTGGCAGTGATGGGTCACTGCTGGCTAAAATCTGCCGCTCACGGCCCAGTAGTGGTCAGTTGGTGGCAGCGCTATCAGTTGGCGAGCCATTGATGGCCCTGCAGCATCGCCGTGAATTGTGGGCCTCCAAGCAAGTGCCACTAGTGGCCCGTTGCTGGCAACCACTGCAACCCCCAACAGCAGGTGGAAGCAACTGGACTGCGAATGCGCAGAAGCAACACTTGATGTGTCTCTCATGGTACCAGTTAGTTGAAGACGACGCTACCGCCATCGTGTTATTTTAGTGGATGTTAAGAAAAAAATCCATTTGTGGAGAGGCGAATTAATTTCCTAATGAAATTTTACGTCGACGAAGGTATCAGATTAAGCCGTGAAATACTAGATTACAGCCATGAAATACACCCACTCCATTCCCATGAATAACAATTCATGGAATGGAGTGGATGAATAACAAGAAAAAATTTGAAACCGCTTGAAACAAATATCCTGGAAAACCATTAAAACAACGTTTGTTGGAAAAAAAAAAAATTATACGCGTACAAAATTTATTAATTATTTAAAAGAAAAAAAAAGCGACGCTGTGTGGTTTACTCATCCATGAGTTGAAATACACAAGACTGGGAGGAATTCGCTTCTAAAAATAACAAGAAGTAAAATAAAATATCTTTTACTCTTTAAAACAAACGTAGCTTCTGACAACGGAAAGGAAAGACACAACGTTAAAAATGTAACAGAATGTGACATGAACCCGGGTAAATATATATTAATTAAACAATCTCTTTTCAAGACGGCAAGGACAGTAAAAAACTTTGGAAAACGACTCTAAGTATGTACACGCCTTGAAAATGAGTGAAGCTCCCTTAAGGTAAAAAAAAAATATCGTTTCGTTCAAAAAATAAATTTATGAATTATATGAAACTGACGTTTATGAAAAATACCTCGCAATATTGTAAAATAAAATTGGGAAGCATTCGGTTACAAATTATGTACGAAACAGGCAGTTCAAGCATGCGCTCGAGCGTGGCAAATTAGACCGGTCGGTAGAGAGCTCAGCTACCACGCGAACGGTCCAGGTTCAAATCTACTCAGATGCAAGCGGGTGACTTTCAGGTCTGTTGAGAAAATTTCCCCAGCGCACTGCGTTATTTCACAGGCTTCGTAAGGGTAGAAAAAAATTGTAGCTTTGGAAAACTGCGGTTATCCTTGCTTTTTTTTTTATTATTATTATTATGGCTACTACTGGGAAATTGGCGGACAACATTCGGCAAGCCACCAGTTAAGTCACGTGGCTGCCGGCAGCCACTAACGGCACACTAGCGGACCACATTAGGCTAATCATCATTTCTGGCACGTGCTTGCAGGGCCACTGAAGGGCCACTTGTGGCAGCTACTGCCTGTGATGGACCACTGATGGGATGCCAGCTGTTGGCCTGAACTACTGGCCCTTCTGTTAGCCGCCCGGACATTTTATTGACGGTTCGGCAGCGGCAACGTAGTGCTGGGCCAGCAAGACTGTTTTTGCTGGGGAGTCAATTGAACCGAAAACAAAATACAAAAAGAATCAACCACATTTCTGCAATCGATAAAATATCTGGAAGCTGAAAAGTTACTTAGCCCCACTAGCGGCTGAAAATTCTTAAGAAAAATTAACAAATTGTTCTCAAAAAAAATCTCTTAGCTGAAAGAACATGTCAAAGACAAAGCGTTTTTATATAAAACAGTTAGAATAACTGATATAGAGGAAAACATTATATAAATTTACTCCTACTAGCGGAAGATATTTAAGAAATGGAAAAGTAGAAAACATGTGAAAGATATTGTTCGCAGAAAAAGCTATATTAAGAAAAAATAATTTTACAAATACGTCTCTTCGAAGCAGAGATAGCGAGAAAAAGGTTTTCACATTTCTGCCCCATAGTGGGTACACGGTGCACTATTTGAAAAAAATATAATATTTCTCTTCTTTAATGGAACGAACGGCATACAGTAAAAATAAAAAAGGAATTTTTCAAAAGATTACAGCATCAGACAGACGCACACACGATCCACCTAGCGCCAGAACTGTGAACTAAAAAACCCTATGAGTAGAGGCAAATTATTCCACAAAGTAAATTCAACTTTGTACTACGGTGTTCAAAGGGTTTTTTGAATCGGACTTTTTTAGCAGAGATATTAGCAAAAACCGACAAGACATTTGCGTCCCTTGCGGGAAAAATTTTCACTATTTTTCGCAATAATTGTGCAGAAAATATCTTGGCAGTTAGTAGTATCTGACCAAAAAAATATTATTTCAATCGAGTTTTTTTTTGCGTTACTCCTAATAGGTTGCGAACGGAAACGTGAGCTCATGCACTTTTAGTGACACACGTGTGCGTTAAGAAAGTTTTGGAATTATATTCAAAATATTTCGCATACAATGCGCTCTCCGGCCAATGTTTTGTTTTTCAAAGCGGACTGTTAGAAGCAGAGATATCTACATTAATAAGATATACATCTACGCCTCCTGGCGTGAAACTGACACTATTTCCAGCACAAGGTATTCTCAAAAGTTTGTCTTGGTGAGTGGTATCTGACCCCGAAGCAATTGTTTTCGACCTTCCAGAAGCGGAGATATTGCTGAAAATATATCAGAAACAGAAATATACGCTAACGCCAAACCATTCTTTAAAAAATTCAAACTTATATGTAGAACATTTCTCAACTGAAGCTCTACAGGAAGCAAAAAAAAAAAAAAAAAAAAAATCAAATCAAACTTTTAGGAGCAGCGATATCAGGGAAAGCGCAATTTAACTTAACGCCAACTAGCGGAAAAACTATACATTACTTGAACAAGAAACTGTACCCAAAATAGACCTTGTCATAAATGGTATCGAATAAAAAGAAAGAATATTTTTAATCGGATGTTCAAAAGCAATTATACTGAATAAAACGTATTTCGAAGACGATATCATCTGCATTTACGCCCCCTGGTGGAAAAGTTGTGCATCATAGTGAAACCGAAAAGCAAACATCAACCTTCTTAAATTTCAAGCTTCACAATGGAAAAAAATTCTAATTGAACCAACGGTTGCAGAGGTATGGTGTCCACAGACGGACGGACGAAGTTTTTCACACGATTATATCAGTACGATCTGTTTCGTTTTTGTTTTTGTGTTTTACAAAAAAATGTACAAAAGAAAAGATAGATGACATCGAATTTTCGAGTGCAATGAGCAAGTCATTTCACTTCTTTCCCATACAAAAATAATCTTTCAGTGAGATTTTTGGCAAAGAAGACCACCGTGAAAAAAAAAAAAACAAGAAAAATTACACCGAATTTGAATTTTCGGGTGTAATAAGCATGTCTTTTGAATCCGTTCTGACGCAAATTAAATTTATCAAAACTATTCAAAGCCAATAGAACCGGTATGGAAAACAATAGTATCTGACTGAAGAAAGAAGTTTTTCAATCGGGTTTTTAATCCCTCAGATATTGCTGTAAACGGAATCATGGGCATGCCCTCTGGTTGCAGAATTGTGCGTTAGGAAAAACATGAAATTATATGACAAACATTTCGCAACGGAAACGCTCTCCAACACAGAAATAATTTTTCAAATCGGACTCTTAGAAACAGAGATATCGACAAAAATAAGATTTGACTTTACGTACCCTGGTGGCCAAACCATGCATTATTTTAGGAAGAAAGTATTCTCAAAAGGTTTTTCCATATCAGCGGTATCGGTCCAAGAAAAAAAAAATCAGTCGAGTTTTCAGGAGCCCAGATTTTGCTACAAATACATCACAGCAGAAATTAACACTTATGCCCCCTAGTGGCCAAACCATTCTTTACCAAACATTAGAAATTATGTGGAAAATATTTTCCATCAGGTCTTGTATGAGATAAAGGAATGCTTTTTCAAATCGGAGTTCTAGAAGCAGAAATAACGCAGAAAACGCAATTTACCTTTGCGCCCCCTAGCGGAAAGTCTATGACTTACTCGAAAATTTTAAATATATAAGAAAAACATTTCGCATCGGAAACACTATCCAACAAAGAAGGAATTTTTCAAATCGGACTCCTAGAAGTAGAGATATTGACAAAAATAAAATATGCATAACGCACCCTGGCGTAAAAACCATGCATTATTTCAAGAAGAAAATGTTCCTAAAAGGTTTGTCCACATGAGTAGTATCGGTCAACAAACGACTTTTTTTTCAATCGAGATTTTAGAAGCTCATATTTTGCTGCAAGTACATCGGAAGCAGAAATTAAGACTTACGCCCCCTGGTGACCAAACCATTTGTTCACAAAAATTAGAAATTATGTGCAAACGATTTCCGATCAGGAGCTGTATCCGGTGCAAAAAGAAGTTTTCAAATCGGAGATTAAGAAGCAGAGATATATGGGGAAACGCAATTTACCGCTACGCCCCATAGCGAAAAATCTTTGAATTGCTTGAAAATTTTGAATTTATATGAAAAACATGTCACACTGAAAATACAATCCAACTAAGAAGGAAATTTTGAAATCGGACCCCTAACTAAAAGTAGAGATAGTGAGAAAAATAACACCAACATTTACGCCCCCTGGCGAAGAAACTGTGGAATATTTTAAGAAGAAAATATTCCAAAAAGGTTTATCGATGTGAGTGGCATCAGTCCACGAAAGAATTTGTTCAATCGATATTTTAGAAGCTCAGATTTTATAGCAAATGCATCAGAAGCAAAAATTAATACTTACGCCGCCTGGTGGCTAAAGTATTCATTTCCAAAAATTTCAAATTATATGCAAAAGATTTTCCATTAGGAGGTGTATCCGCTGAAGAAAAATTTTTTAAATCGGTGTATTAGAAGAGTTATCGGGAAAAATGTAATTTTCTTTTATGCCCCCTAGCGGAAAATCTATGCGTAATGTGAAAAATTAACTATATCTAAATACTCTTCGACATAAATGGAATCGAAAGATAAAATATTTTTTTCAATCAGATCTTTAGAAGCAAATATGTGGAATAAAACGTATTTTTGAAATCGACGTCATCTGCATTTACGCCATCTAGCGGCGACATTGTACATCGTAAAAAAACGAAATAAAGGATGATCATTCGCATATTTCAAGCTTCTCAATGCAAAAAGAATTTTTCAAATCGGACTAATAGTTGCAGAGATATCGTGGGTAATGACGGACAAACCAACCGGTAACATAAACACGATCTTTTTTTTTACAAAAGACGAGCTAAAAATGCATTTTTACCCCCAGAGGTAAAATAGCGTGTTATGTTAAACACACAATGCACACAGTGGTCTTCAAAGTACTTAGAAACAGTTACATAAAGATTTTGACATGAGACGAAGTCTAACTCCGCGGATAGTATGGGGAGGCTTACGGCCTACCGCCTGTGACAAAAATAGATCCCAATCGAAATCATTATAGATTTACAAATACCTGACGCACACTAGTCGTGTTAGCATATTCGTAAACAACACGGAGTCCACTTCGTGTGCTGCGCAACACGTCGTGAGCGCGACGCTCCTCTCGCTTTCTGTGCGCTGGGGAGATGACGCAATATTTCTGGGTGTGTCACCGCGTTTGACTCAATCTATTTCGGCAAACTTCAGCGCAACACAACTGTGCGTGGTATTGTTTTAAAGTTCCAGGCCAGATATATCGAAATATACGAAGAACATTTTGCAGTGGTTTAAACTGAACATTTAAAAATTGTTTTCTTGTGAACTGGCGAACACTTTTGAAAATATCGAGGTTTATCTGGACAACCGTGAGTACTGCTGAGTACTAAAATTTCCGTTTCTGCACGATGGTTTAAAAATTGTCAAGGAAAAACTATTGACCTATTTAAACACTTTTATTTTCAACTGAGAGAACAAGCCGTATTCAGGAGTGGCTACAGCACTATATATCATATCCACGTAGTGAGAGAACGAATTGAAAGAGCGAGGGAATATGAACTTCCACTGTGCATGGCTTTTATCCATTATGAAAAGGCCTTTGATTCAGTGAAACCTTCAGCAGTTACAATGGCTTTGAAATCCTGCGGTATTGAAGATGCATACATTAACATACATTAATATTATTAATAACATCTATGAAAATGCAAGTGCAAAGATTCGGCTGTTTGAGAATACAGCTCACATAAAAATTGGAAAGGGAGTGAGACAAGGTGACACCATATCTCCAAAGCTCTTTAATGCCACATTGGAAAATGTCTTTCAATCACTGAACTGGGTAACCAAAGGGATAAAGATTAATGGAGATTATCTAACTCACCTTCGTTTTGCTGATGACGTAGTCATTTTTGAAACGACCCCATCAGAGCTGCAGAGTATGATCCAGGAGCTTCCTGACAAGAGTAAAGAAGTGGGATTAAAAATGAACTTTCAGAAGACAAAAGTGGTGTACAATGCTTTTACAAGAAATGAAGATTTATCGAGTGATTGAGAAAAGCTCGAGATAACAGATGCGTACGTTTATCTTGAACAGCAGATAACAAGTGAGGGTCACATAGATGAAGAAATTAATCGGCGTATAAAAACTTGCCTGGAGAACGTTTGGAAGAAACAGTATAAGTTTCGAGAGCAATATGCCATTATGTCTTAAAAGAAAAGTGTTGGATCAATGCATCCTTCCAGTGCTTACATATGGTGCAGAGACGTGGATCTTAACTAAAAGAGACATACAAAAGGCTGCAGACAACTCGAAGACGCATGGAAAGGTGCATGCTTGGTGTAACCAGGAGAGATAAGAAGAGGAACTCATGAATCAGAAAAATGACAAGAGTGGAAGACATCAGATCAGAGTAAAATCCCTGAAATGGCAATGGGCTGGAACATACTACCAGAAGGACAGACCATCGATGGACAGTCGAAATTTTTGATTGGATTCCAAGGGACAGGAGAAGACCCAGAAGAAGACCACATGGGAGATGGGTGGATGAAATTCGAAAGTATGCGGGAGTAACATGGAGGAGACTGGCACAAGACAAGCCGTTGTGGATGAGGCTTGAAGAAACCTTCGTCCAGCAGTGGACTGATAATGGTTGAAGATAATAATGATTTGCAATTAAAAGCACGAAAAACATTGTCATAGTTAAAAACATGAGACCTTTCAGGCAAGCAGCGAGCCCATCTTCAGATGTAAAAATAATCAAGAGTGCAGTGTGATTATATATTAACCAACACAAACACGTCATATTTTAGGCGCGCAAAATACATCTGCACATGGTTAACATGCGCAGATGTATTTTGAAAAATTTTCAAGTTTTCGGATATTATCTGACTTACCATCCTTGTCACATTTACGCCAAAAATCGGATTGTTCATCTTCAAAATTTGTATTATATGGCGTAATCCCGTATTTCTTTCATGATTTATCTGCTTCTCCGGGCAAACACGGGATAAGACTCTTAACCTCCAGATTCGCTAAACATGAATGCCGGTTGCTTCGACTAGCGAATCCTGTGATGGTTAAATTCAAATTGATCAGAAACTTGAAACTTGGTCGTTCTGGGTGGTGTAGTGGTTAGCATACCCGGGCGTTTTCTGGGACACGCGGGTTCGAGTCCCGCTCCAGGACGATTAAAATTTTCAAGTTTTCGGATATTATCTGACTTACCATCCTTGTCACATTTACGCCAAAAATCGGATTGTCATCTTCAAAATTTGTATTATATGGCGTAATCCCGTATTTCTTTCATCATTATTCATCGCTTTCGCAAGAAAAATAAAACAATTATGGAGAAAATGTATGCGATTTAAACAGCACACCGACCTGCCACCAGCAGCGGCTAATCGTCGTTGCTATCCTCTGTAAAAGCGCCATCTGGTGAGCTTTCCGGCGTAAATAGCAGGCTTCTCTCAAGAGCGTGATCCCCGTAGGCTACGGAAAGAGCTAGTGCCGTATGACAAACATAACATCCATGCTTCACAGAGATTCGAACCCGGACCCATCTCTTAGACCACTGCGCCATCAGGGCGGCAATTATCTTTAAGAAAATGTTCGAGCAGTTTTATAGTATTGTTTCACAAAATTCTTAAATATAAAATTTATTTTTGATAGTTGTAACAGCTTTTTTGTCTTAACTAAGGGTCTACAGACATAGACATCGTGTAATCACCTATACAGTAATTAAAGTATCCGGTTCCTTAGGCTAACTGCATACACAAAAAATAGGGGAGAACGAAAGGACTAAACATCTTGTGCCACAATAACAAAATTTTTACGTGATACGTCATCCACAATATCCGATCTTGCTACAAAACTGAAAAAACAGATTCTTCGACAGACGACTGAAATTTAATAGTTAAGCAAAGCTAAGCATTCCTGCGAATCAATCCCTCTAAGTAACGGCAGGGCCGTAACCAGCCAAGAGGGCCAGAGGGGACTGCGAAACATGTAGGGGAGCTCAAGAAAAAAAATCCAGTGCGCAGCTCAAGTGCTGACATTAAGAGCATGTCATGTCCTTCTCCTAAAACACAGAATAAAATCTTCTTTTTTTTTTTTTTTGATTGGAGGTTTAACGACCACCTTGAGCAACTCAATGGGCTATAAGCAGTCGCCCGTCCCTAATTTAGGGTCACTGGTTCCAGGGAAGGGAGAGAGCCAGTGCCGTAAGACAAGCACAACATCCATGCCTCACCGGGATTCGAACCAGGACCGCGTTCGGACGAATGATCAGAGGCCATCGCTTAGACCACTGCGCCACCGGGGCGGCGAATAAAATCTTCATCGTGTAATTTATTGCATTTAAAACAGCAAATAACCCCCCCCCCCTCCCCCCTCCATTCGGAACTCATTTTGGTCTCTTGAAGGTTTTCATATCCCACCAGGTTGAAGCGCCGTACGGCGCTAGGTCCCCAGTAAAATTGCAATCGAGTCGAGCCGAGTAGAAACGATTTTTTAATTTGTTTATTTTTCTTTAATTTAATGATGTTAAAAAAAAACAACGGTGTTAAAATTTTGAGACTTTAGCAAAACTTTTGCGTTTTAATAAAACTTTATCACGCAATAAGTCGTATTTAAAGTAGCAGATGATTTTTTATTTGAATTGTTTATTTTTCCTTTATTTCATTTTTTCATGCATTACTTCCAAGGCGACAAGTAAATAAATAAATACATCGCTCTTAACCACGTTCTAGAAACACACAGCAACCGAAAAATTGTTATTCAGCCGCCGCTGTGGAATTGAACCAACAGAACTCTTGATATCAAGCCGAGTGCGCACTCGGCTAGTGTGTTTCTAGAACGTGGTTAAGAGCGATGTATTTATTTATTTACTTCCAAGGCTACGTCAAACGCACCAAAATAATCGCCAAATATAGATTTTTACATCTATCTCTAGAACTTCGTGTGGTAGCTCAATGGAATTAGTTTCATTCGATTCAAAATGCTAAATAACATATACTATCATACATCGTTGGCCATTTCCCCAAAAAACGTTTTTTTAGTGAATTTTCAAAATTTTTGGGCCCCACTTGGGCGCCTTATTATATACCGATTTTACTGGTTAACGAAATGCAAGGGATAATAAGATCTGATTTTTATACCAAAAAGCAACTCAATCGGTACATAATTGTTGACGTTATCGTGTTGACGGGCTAATACATATACGATACATAAACTTTTCAGATATTGTTCAGGTTCAGATACTCCACCCTCTGAAACGTGTAGAAAACACCATTTGAGTTCAAACTCACGTTGCCAAACCAATTGTAATAGCTTGTCCTATTCTTTTTTAATAGAAGGGTAAGGAAAAAATTTTAATCATTACACAAAGGTAGTCGAGCTTTAACGATTTTGCTAACGCATTTTATGCAAATTTTGACGTAGAATAATTAAAAATACAACAAAATTTTCGATCAGAGACATTTAAGTTTAAAAAATTCTACGAATTTTTTTATTCAATTTCAAAAATAGCATTAAAATTACTAACTAATGCTAATTTTCAAATTAGAACAAGCAAGAATTGTGAGGCGCAGAACTTCGTTGAAAATTCATATTAAGAGATTTTTATGCCTGATGAATTTCAGCACAGTTACATTACGCTCAAGGTTTAAGCTGAATTAATTTATTCAGCTTCAATAATCTGATTTATCTGAAATGCACAATTTTTCAGATCAAATGTTTAAATATCTGTTAAATCTTCGTGCCAAATATCATAACTTAAAATATATAGCCGTCTGTGCACGATATACAAGAGAATTATTAAAAACTAGTATTAAAAACGTACAGTTGTTAAAAATATTTAATACTAAAAAGTATGACTAACTGCGCAAGATCTTTCAAAGTGCGCGGCACTTCATCATCAGACTGACTGATCAACTTGTGCTGCAGGAACTCATTTATATATACAAGAATCCGTCGGGTGTCTATGACGTAATCTGGTCGGAAGTCATAGACGTACTAAACATCAATGTCCGGCACCCCGAATTCCTACAAATGCCATATCAACGCCAAATTACAATATATTATTAGATAGTTCGGTGCATTCGTCCTTTTTTTATTTACATGTCACAATAGACAAGTCCATGGCATTGATATAACAGGGGGGGTGTCATCGTTACAGCACTTTTTCCCGCATGTTTGGATGAACAGGCTTTCAGTTAAGAGTAAGGATCGTCTGGATTTGGCCTTAGCCAACATACTGACGACGTTCCATTCAGGATAGTGTGTTCCTGCGTTACTGTTCTTGAAAGTGCTGTAGACTCCATTTTACTCCTAATAGTGTATTTGTACTCCAAAATCTGTTTCGACACATTTCGTATCATGGAGCCGATATATACCAGATCTCTATTCTGACTATCCTGGGCTTTTAACGGAACACAATAAACTCCATGTCTATTTGCCAGTGGGACGGGCTCGCGGTCCTTGATTGACAAAATATTTCTCGTGTACTGACTCCGAAGTCTCTATGCTGTTTCTTGCATACGCTTTTTAGAATAGATATTACATCTTGTAGGTACCGCATTGATCCAACGTATTTATTTCTGACGTGTCTCTTTCGAGAGTAGAGAAATCAGCTTGCAGTACCCTGTTGAGTATCTTATTTACCACCATCCCTGAATATCCATTGGTTTCGGCAATTCGGTTTATATAACAAATTTCACTGAGTCTGGACTGCAAGCTAGAAGAGTGTGAAATCGCTCGTCTCACAAGGTAGCGGAGGGAAAAAGCATCATATAGTTGTCTTCTAAAAAAACCTATGCAAGAAACATTATATAGTTGTCTTCCCTCCGCTACCTTGTGAGACGAACGATATCACACTCTTCTAGCTTGCAGTCCAGACGCAGTGAAATTAGTCAACACATTAGGAAAAGCTTTAAGCACTTCAGAGAGTTTTTTCTATCAAGTCCTTCGTTCATGTTTCTGATTTAATATAATTCTTTGCAACTACTATTTCTTCTCTTTGGGAAATATTAATTCCAAGTTCTTTCAGGGCATCATACTTTTCTAAATCCTCATTCAGTTCCTCTATAGCAGTTATTGCAGCAATCAAATCTTGGTTGATGCAAAATCTCTTATCAAGTTCTTGTAGAACAGAATCAATATTCTCATTGTACATGCACTGCAGTTTATTACGATGACAGACTTCTGAAGGCTCATTTATGAATTCATGAACTATAAAGTTTTCCATCATCGAATTTCTTTTACGAGTTTTATACTTTTTCATTTCCTCCTCCAAATTCTTAAAGAACGAATTACTCTCATCCAAAAAACCGCTGTTTCAAAAATAAAAACCATAATACCACTGTTTCAAAAATAAAAACCATAATACCACTGTTTCAAAAAATCATATTTTTTGAAACACTGGTTGTAGAAAGGTGTCCGAGTTTGAGGTGTTAGTCTATTGAATTAATTACGATTAGTAAACTAATTAAATGCCAGTTTGTCAGGCTGGAGAAGTAAATATTCTTCAAATAAGCCCCATAAATTGAGTTTTTTCCCCGTAGGTAATAACGTTTTTAGTAATAATTGTTTTTGTAATAATAAATGATGTGGATAGTGTAATAGAAATGGAGGCCCGGGTTGAAGAAAATTTATTGAACAACACAAAGCGATGATAATGAGAATGTTTTCTGTTTTTGATCCTGTTCCGGTATCAAGGTATTGTTGAATTGGTTAGCGCTAGCGCTATTTTTGGTAGTTGCTCCATTAGGACATTATCAGGTCGAGGGGTGGGGGAGAGGTTTGTTTAGGATTAAGGAGGAGAAGGCAGTGACTTTAATATTCAAAGATATTTCTTCGCCCCATTATTTGGGCTGGTGATTTTTGGAGTAGGTGTTTTTTTTTTTTTGGGAGTGAAAAAACTAGAACTAGACGCTTGGTGATTATAAGATCAGGGGTGATGGCGTGGTTGATGGGGTTTGTTATGGGATAAGTGATGAAATTCAAGGAGAGAAGTGCTCATCTGGTGCCCTTTGGTATTAACTTCTTTTATAGTGTTCATTGAAGGAGTGAGTCATTTGATTTGTCCTGTTACGTTGTCTGTTCGGCTGACTGCAAATATGATAGCAGAACATTTGATTATTGAATTAATTTCTAGAATTAGTTTGGCTTTTTTGGTGGGATTCGCAGTGTCAATGGTTTTTCAAAGTTTAATATTGGTACTTGAGTGGACGGTGGCGTTTATTCAAGCGTTCGTCTTTAGAGTATTGGTGATACTATATTATTTGGAGAGTTATTAAATTAATAGTTGTATTTCATCCTTATCTGACATTTTGTAGATGATGTGACTTGGTTATTTTTATTTTTAGTAGTTTATTGGTGAGGGGTGTAAAAGAGCAGTATGTGGTGCGATTGATTTTCAAACAATAAGAGAAAGATTTATTTGATAATAGCTGTATTGGGGGTGTGGGGGTGGTAGTGGCAGTGCAGTGTTTAAAAAAATATGATTGCTTTTAAACAATAAACACCTCCAAGATTTTTTCAAACAGTACACTGCCACTACAGCCAATTGTAATGTCACTTGGTGACTATGAGATCAGGGGTTGCCTGCAATCCTGCGCCCACCCCCACTCACTTCCAGGAAGGATGAAACTTTGTAGTCATTTAAAGTGACCTCTACATACTTCTGCACGTTTGTATTGTTTCACGGGTCCAGGGTAGTGAGAAAATTTTCAGTGGGAATGGTAATTCGGACAAAGTATATTTTCTGCAGTGGTCCTTAAGCAAAGATGGTCGTTAAGAGGTGGAGGACTGACTGTCTTTTAATAGAGCGAAGTCGGATTCTCTGCAATTGCAATTTCAGCTATGCGGAAACACTGTTCGTGTGAGAAATTCTTTAACTTTAAAATTTATAGAAGTCTGGGAATCGCTAGGGGGAGGGCTTCGAGAACCGCTAGATGGGGTTCAGCCCCACTTGTCCCCCTCTGGTTACGGGCCTGAGTAACGGACATTTTCGGTCACATGGATACGGGTAAAGTTAGAGCCGAATTTTTCCGTCACATGGATACGGAAAACTGAGCGCAGAATTCTTCCGTCATATGGATACGGAAAAGATGAGTGCAGAATATTTCTGTCATATGGATACGGAAAAAGTGAGCACAGAAGTTTTCCGTCACATGGATACGGGTAAAGTTAGAGCAGAATTTTCCCGTCATATGGATACGGAAAAGGTGAGCGCAGAATTTTTCCATCATATGGATACGGAAAAGGTGAGCGCAGAATTGTTCCGTCATATGGATACGGAAAATATGAGCGCAGAATATTTCCGTCATATGGATACGGAAAAAATGAGTGCAGAATTTTTCCGTCACATGAATACGGAAAAGGTGAGCGCAGAAGTTTTCCATCATATGGATACGGAAAAGGTGAGCGCAGAATATCCCCATCATATGGATACGGAAAAAGTGAGCGCATAATTTTTCCGTCATATGGATACGGGAAAAGTGAGCGCAGAATTTTTCCGTCACATGGATACGGGAAATGTTAGAGCAGAATTTTTCCGTTATATGGATACGGGAAATGTTAGAGCAGAATTTGTCCGTCACATGGATACGGGTAAAGTTAGAGCAGACTTTTTCCGTCATATGGATACCAAAAAGTGAGCGCAGAATTTTTCCGTCATATGGATACGGGTAAAGTTAGAGCAGATTTTTTCCGTCATATGGATACCAAAAAGTGAGCGCAGAATTTTTCCGTCATATGGATACGGAAAAGGTGAGCGCAGAATTTTCCCGTCAATATACGAAAGGAATTGCGCAGAGGTTTCTGAAAAGTCAGAATTTTTCTTGAGTATGAAAAATCCATTAAATTTAAGGTGTTTTACGTCCTTTCACGGGAAAAGTTGCGTAAGAAAGTTGCTTCGTTAGTTCACGAAAGGAATCACATGAATTTCAGAAGAAAACAATTTGCTCATAAAAGTCATCTTTCAGCTAATATGCTCCTTCACACAGACTTAAAACCACAGTGTGATGTATGCTCCAAACAATTTACTCGCAAAAGTAATCTTTCACTACACTTGTTCTCCACACAGGTGAAAAGCCTCACCAGAGTGATGTATGTTCGAAACCATTTGCTCACAAATATTCTCGTTCAAAGCACATGCTTCTTCAGACAGGTGAAGAGACTCGCCAGTGTGATGTATGTCCGAAACCATTTGCTCATAAATATTCTCGTTCAAAGCACATGCTTCTTCATACAGGTGAAGAGACTCACCTGTGTGATGTATGTTCGAAACCATTTGCTCACAAATATTCCCTTTCAGAGCACATGCTCCTTCATACAGGTGAAGAGACTCACCAGTGTAATGTACGGTCAAAACCATTTCCTCATAAATATTCTCTTTCAAAGCACATGCTTCTTCACACGGTGAAGAGACTCACCAGTGTGATGTATGTTCGAAACAATTTACTCACAAAAGTAATCTTTCAAGACTCATGCTCCGTCACACATGTGAAAAACCTCATCAGTGTGATACATGTACCATATAATTTGTTCAGAAAATGCTCTTTCAAAGCTCATGCTTTTTACCCGGGTGAAAAGATTCCTTTCAAAATATTTTAGAAAGTTTTTTTCCAATATAGGGCCTAATCTGGCAAATAGGCAGGATGTTCAAGCACTGTAGTGCGTTTGTCTCCTAAACAAAATCGAGGGAATACCTTGGTACCTTTTGTAGATAATTTATGAAATGCCTATTTGGCATGCCAAGGTCTCTGTGGGTGAGAAATAAAACGAGTGATTCGAGATCACAGATCTCTTTAGGTCCAACACAGTGCATTTATTTGCGTCATTCACGACCGCTCTGAGCCACAGTCCGGTACATACAAAGTGGAATGAAATCATAACAATACGATTTATTTATTCCTAACATTGAGTGGTACTTAGTAAGTGATTAATGGATATTATTGTCGTAAAACCAATGAAAGAAGATATGTGAGTCATAAAAGTAAATATTTGCTAAACTATGGCGGCGGCAATAGTAAATATTTGTGCTGCTAAGTTTTTTTTTTAAATGTATACATTTTTATTATTACTGTTATGCTTTGTATAATATACAGATTTAGACGAACGTAAGAAATGACCCTGACAGCAATGAAATTTGATGTAGCTACGAAAGTTCATCTGCGCATGCGCAAGCTAAAATTGGACCTCAAGACGAAAATAAAAGCTGAATCGCAAGTGTGTTAGTGGGGTGAATTGGTAATTTTTGATCTAGGATATTTGCACGTTACACCTCATCGCGCTATACAGCATTTTAAGCTCTCGTCAGTAACAGAGAGTATCTCTTTAGAGAGGGGAGCAAGAGAAATCCAAATTTCGCTACGACGTATTATTTTCATAGCGTGAAAAATTCATTTTTGTAATGGCTTTCATCACGTTTCACATCAGGTTCCCGTAATCTACGCAGATTGCAATGAGATATCGTTATGTAAAATGTAATAATGTCCGGCGAAAATTTAGTATAATGTATTGTTGAGTAACGATGAAGTTAATTATTGCGGCATCATTTCACGGAACAACATTCCAAAATCAGATTTCAACAATGGTTTTGATACTTCCGTTACCCATTTTCGTCACATCGAAACTTTTTTACTTCAAATTTACTCTACTGTCTCGGGAAAAATGCATAGCACACAAACTGCTTCACTGGGAGAGCTTACTATGGTTAAGCGTTTTTCTTGTGAAGGATGAAAACATTTTTCTATAATTATGGCCTCTTTCTTCTGACTCGCTCTCTCAAAGTCACCACAACCTGTTTTTAGTAATGCTGGTAAACTGTTGTTTCATCAAGAATACACTCTACCAAAACTACTTATACCCTTAATGTCAAAGAAAGCAATTAACGTGACTGAATTTGCTGTGATTTCTTAATCCATCGTGACGTCGAGTGTTTTCTAATGCATCGAGTATTTCTTCGAATCAAAGTGTCGTATTGAAATATTCAGGGTTCATCACCAGTGACAACACTTTGTAAATGGTTCGAGTTAGCCTGAATTTATCATAGAATGCCAGGACAAATTCCCCTGCGATTTTCTCTTTGCTCAGGTATGAGAAACTTTGGAGCCATCTTGACACAAGCCATTCTTATATTCAAATTTTCATGTAAAATTTGAACAACCGTCTCCTTATCGATGTTAACAACTTCTTCTATCATTCTAATGCTCAGTCGTCGATCATTTCGAACAATTGCGTATATTTTGTACACTTTGTCTTCTGTTTTTTGAAGTGCTTGGGCGTCCAGGATGATCTTTGTTTTCAGTGCCTTCTTGGTTTTCTCTAAACCTGTTGTGCCTCGCGAAAACTCGCGCACATGACATGCATACTCTCCCTTGTACGCCCACTTAACATACAAAAATATTCCGTAGGTATTTTCATTAATTTCACCAGAAATGTATTTATCTGTTGCTCAAATATTCAACTGAGCGTTTCCCCGACCGCGACAAACGGCGCGTTTACTCGCACAGACACGTTCACCATTCTAATCCATAGAGTAAGGTGAACTTTTGCATTTCTGGTTACGGACAGTTCAAGCTCAATGACTTCCAACTCACTTTCGACCTGCATAACGTGTTTTCTCTGTCACAAACGCATTCTCGTTATTTCACAGCAGTACCTCGCACAGCAGCAAAGGCAGAATAATGATTATACACACTCAGTTTAACAAAAATTAACAACAAAGAGATCCTTACCTGAGTTGCTAATATCTGAGTGTGAGTGTTTGCGAGCACAGCTTCCAGAGCTACTTGAGAAATGGCAGTCAACAGAGCGACAGTAAAAGCCACCAGCAGTGGTAATGAAAGCATAGTATGGGAAACAAACACCGCTAAGAACACAAAAAGCGTATTGTCAGTAGCTGTTCTGTTGGTTCTACTATACGAGCACACAACCACAACAGCCAGCAGGCAGAGCCACACTCCAGCGGATGCGAGCCATGAACAGTTGCTGAAGGATTTCTCCAGAGGTACCAACACCAGCAGCAGAAGAACCAGGACCACAAGTATCACCAGCAAAGTGAGAAGTCGAACGCTGTCTTCCCAAATATCCTGAAAAAAAAAAAAAGGAAAATGTCATTCAAACTGATAGTTACCAGTAAGTGGCCTTCGAGCAGGCCATGACACTTAATCAAGTGACGTCACAGGCTCCACCAATTTTTAGTTATATTTATTAAAAAATATTTTTTCAAAGAAAATAACGTCTACAAACAAAAGTTTAAATTTGTTCGATTTTGCTGAATTAGAGTAAATCAGAACAAAAAGGATTTGCTGTTTTAATATTTCCAATATATTTTTACTCGAAATTAGCAATGGTCAAGCAAGATAAACGCATCTCTCAGTAACAGCTATTTTCTTTGGAAATCAATTTTTAATATATATATATCATCATCATTGTCAACCATTATCAATCCACTGCTGGACGAAGGTCTCCCCAAGTTTCTTCCACATCGGTCACTCCCGCATACTTTCTAATTTCATCCACCCATCTCCCATGTGGTCTTCTTCTGGGTCTTTTCCTGTCCCTTAGAATCCAGGCTAAAATTTCGGCTGTCCATCGATGGTCTGTCCTTCTGGCAGTATGTCCAGCCCATTGCCATTTCAGGGATTTAACTCTGATCATGATGTCTTCCACTCTTGTCATTTTTCGGATCCATGAGTTCCTCTTCTTATCTCTCCTGGTTACACCAAGCATGCACCTCTCCATGCTGTTTTGAGTTGTCTGCAGCCTTTGTATCTCTCTTTTAGTTAAGGTCCACGTCTCTGTACCATACTTAAGCACTGGACGGATTCATTGATCAAACACTTTTCTTTTAAGACATAATGGCATATTGCTCTTCAAAATTATGCTGTTTCTTCCAAAAGCTCTCTAGGCAAGTTTTGTACGCCGATTAATTTCTTCATCAATGTGACCGTCACTTGATATCTGCTGTCCAAGATAAACGTACGTGTCCGTTATCTCCATCTACACACACATAAAAATTGGACAACACATATAAAAATTGGAAAGGGAGTGAGACAAGGTGACACCATATCTCCGAAGCTCTTTAATGCCGCATTGCAAAATGTCTTTCAATCACTGAACTGGGAAAACAAAGGGATAAAGATTAATGGAGATTATCTAACCCACCTTCGTTTTGCTGATGACGTAGTCATTTTTGCAACTACCCCATCAGAGCTGCAGAGTATGATCCAGGAACATGCTGACAAGAGTAAAGAAGTGGGATTAAAAATGAACTTTCAGAAGACAAAAGTGATGTTCAATGCTTTTACAAGAAGTGAAGATTTATCGATTGAGGGAGAAAAGCTGGAGATAACAAACACATACGTTTATCTTGGACAGCAGATATCAAGTGAGGGTCACATTGATGAAGAAATTAATCGGCGTACAAAACTTGCCTGGACAGCTTTTGGAAGAAACAGCATAATTTTCAAGAGCAATATGCCATTATGTCTTAAAAGAAAAGTGTTTAATCAATGCATCCTTCCAGTGCTTACGTAAGGAGCAGAGACGTGGACCTTAACTAAAAGAGACATACAAAGGCTGAAGACAATTAAAAGCAGCATGGAGAGGTGCATGCTTGGTGTAACCAGGAGAGATAAGAAGAGGAACTCGTGTATCCAAAATATGACAAGAGTGGAAGACATCATGATCAGAGTTAAATCCCTGAAATTGCAATGGGATGGACACACTGCCAAAAGGACAGACCATCGATGGACAGCCGAAGTTTTAGATTGGATTCCAAGGGACAGGAAAAGACCCTAAAGAAGACCACATGGGAGATGGGTGGATTAAATTTGAAAGTATGCGGGAGTGACATGGAGGAGACTGGCACAAGACAGACTGTTGTGGATTAAACTTGGGGAGACCTTCGTCCAGCAGTGGATTAATAATTGTTGACAATGATGATGATATATATACACTACTATAAAAAATATTATATATGCAATACTTGAAAGTACACGAAGAATATAAACACCATAGCTGAAATACAATATAGTAACCACACGATAAAGTGAACTATGAAATCAGAATATTATCAAATCTAAACACTTACCTGTAAAGATGAAACAAAAAAAAGAACAAGTATGAAAAAATGAGGTACAAGGATACAAATATGAAAATATATGAACGAATAACTATAGTCGGTAGAAAGCGTTGAAAGCCCCTAAACCAACGGTATAGCTAATGTACAAAAACAAAATACAAGTACATAACCAAGATCAAAATCTCAACAAATGTATCCGAAAATACAAGACACATAAACGGAAAACATATGTATAAATTAACTCGCAAATAATGCAGATGCACTGACGGCCGTCATCAGAAAAACACTCGTTATGTATGTGGCTTTTCTGAGACTAGAAAGGGGACGAATAGACAACAAAAATCCCGCTGGACGTGCTCCCAAAGCCCCTGAATGAATGCAAGTGGAACACACCAGAGTCCAACATCGTAAGCTAACAGCCGAAGCCCGGACACAACCAGCATCAACAGAAGTAGCGAGATTAAAAGGCATATCAACAGGACGCGACGTATAGATAAAAATGGGCACCGCGGCCGGAACTAGTATGCAAATATAATGCTGTGTTGTGTGTAAAAGTATGTAAGATTAAGGAAAGTGCAAGATACGTGTTAATATAATTTTTAACAGAATTTGTGTTAATATAATTTGTAGCACTTCCGCAAACATTGGTAAGAATCTTAAATTTCTTTTTCATTGCTTATTGATCAATCAAGTCCGTTTCAGACTTATTGCTTCTTAACTTTTTAGTAAGTCTTATTTTGATTCTGTTATTTCTGCTCCCGTTAACAATATACGTTCTTCTAACAATTGACCCTACAAAATTAATATGTAGGTTATACTTTTTGCATGGTGGGTCACTTGCACTTTTCTTAATCTTACATACTTTTACTCACAACACAGCATTATATTTGCATACTAGTTCCGACTGCGGTGCCCATTCTTATCTAGAAGTCGCGTCCTGTTGATATGCCTTTTAGTCTCGCTACTTCTGTTGATGTTGGTTGTGTCCAAGCTTCGGCTGGTAGCTTAAGATGTTGGACTGTGGTGTGTTTCACTTGCATTCACTCAGTGGCGTTGGGAGCACGGCCAGGGGGATTTCTAGTGTGTATCCATTCTTTTTCTGGTCTCAGAAAAGCCACATGCATAACGGGTGCTTCCCTGATGACCACCTTTAGTGCATCTGGATTATTTCCGGGTTAATTTATATACATGTTTTCCGTTTATGTGTCTTGTCTTTTTGGATACATTTGTTGAGATTTTGATCTTGGTTATGTACTTATATTTTATTTTATTATATATATATATGGGATGCAAGGTCAGGTATGCGCAATTTCACAGCCTCTCCTTGACAAATGTCAACTCCGCCTTCTCGTGGTGCATCCTGTTCCCACTAAAGGGGTTCTGACGACCGCCAATAGCGGTATAACTATACCATCGGGTTAGAGGAAATGCTATCCCACACTCACCAAACTGCTTCGCCAGCGTGGTGAGTTAGGACCGGACTAGGCTGCCATCTGATGCTGACTTTGGCTACGTATAATGGACACTCCCTATCTTCTGATTCAAGGCTTCTGGATTTGAAGAGGAACTACAAAGGATCAAGTGGAACATCGTCAGGTTAAGTGAGGTAAGGAGAAAAGGAGAAGATCTCATTGAACTGAAAAGTGTACATCTCTTCTAATATCGTGGGACAGATACTGGCAGAACTAGTGGTGTAGGATTTATAATCAACAAGTTAGTAAAATCACGCAATGCATTGGTTATAATACGCTTTCCAACATTACAGAAATCATTACTCAAGTTATGAGAATAATGTCTGTGGAATAAATCTCGGTTCTGTGCCCTGACCTTTGATCCCATTTCGATGATATTCAACAGAACCGGCTTGGTATACCTCCGAAATAACATGATAAAGTTTTGTCGTAATCGAAACATTTTTACGTAAGTTATGATGCATAAGGGCTATGGAATAAATCCCGATCCTGTGTCCTAACCTTCGACCTCATTTTGCCCATTTTCAATAAGGTTTGTCGCCAGGTGGTCCCCTACCACATACTAAAATTTCATCGAAATCGAAGCATTTTTACGTTAGTTATGGCGCATAATAGCAGTGGAATGGATCCCTTTCCTATGTAATGAACTTTGACCCCATTTCGTTCACTTTAAATAGGGTTCCTTCCCAGGTGATCCCCTACCAGATACTAAAATTTCATCGAAATACAACGGTTGTTACGCTAGTTATCGTGCTAACGGACATACGCACACAACGCGTGACGTAATGAGGCAGATGGGAATCGCGACCATCTGCCCGCCGCAAAAGTGTGACGTCATAAATCTTTAATAGGATCCACACACAACGCGTGACGTAAAGAGACAGATGGCGTGACCGCGCGCTAACATTCTCAAACGCGAGTTGTGACGTCATAAGTTTTCTAAGCATTGGTAACATTAATGGAACAACGCCATCACTAAAAACGTTATAATTCGGGGTGGTTATTTAACCCACTAAACGAATTCTTCTAAAGTCAAGATCAAGCTAAATCGATTTCTAGTACCAGAAAATGGTAGGTTAACGACTTTCATCAAAATTCTTAGAGCCGTTTTCAAAATAAAATGTACATACTTACATACAAGAATTGCTACTTTAAGGTGGACGTCAAGTAACTTTGCTTCCTATACTACCAATGGAAAAACTTTTGTACACATTTTCTTCACAATTAATGCGTTCCCAAGGATGAAAATTTTGAACATCGATTAAAATATCTTCATTTTATAACTTGCAATACCTAATATTTTCTAAAACATAACCATAATTATGCAATTCAACATTTGTTTGTCTACTGACGTCATGAAAATACAGGACGCGCCATCTTTTTTCTGGACAATTAATGCGTTCACAAGGATGAAAATTTGAACATCGATTAAAATAGCTTCATTTCATAACTTGGAATACTTAATATTTTATAAACCATACCCGTAATTATGCAATCGAACATTTTTTTGTCCACTGACGTCATCAAAGTACAGGTGGCGCCATCTTTTCTCCGGTTTCAATACAACCAAAGGAAAAGTTATTGATTTTTAATATAATTATGGTTATGTTTTAGAAAATATTAAGTTTTCCAAGTCATAATACGAAGTTAATTTAATCGATGTTTAAATTTTCATCCTTGGGAACACATTAATTGTGAAGGAAATGTGTACAAAAGTTTTTCTATTGGAAGTACAGGAAGCAAAATTACTTGACGTCCACCTTAAAAATAAGGGATAAGGACAATGGAATGGATCGCAATCCTATGTCCCGACCTTTGACCACATTTCGTCCATTTTCAATGGGGTTCGACCCCAGGTGGTCCCCTACTACATACTGAAATTTCATCGAAATCGAACCATTTTTACGCACGTTATGACGCATAAGGGCAATAGAATGCATCCCGATCTTATGTCCTGACCTATGACCCCACTTCACCCATTTTGAATAGGGTTCGTCCCCAGGGGTTCTACCACATAGTAAACTTTCATTGAAATCGAACCATATTTACGCAAGTTATGACGCATAACGGTAATGGAATGATCCTGCTCCTACGTCGTGACCTTTGACCCCATTTGTCCTATTTTCAATAGGGTTCGCCCTCGGGTGGTCCCCTACCACATTCCAAAATTTCATCGAAATCGACCTATTTTTACGCCAGTTATCGTTCGGACGGACGGACAAAGTTGGAGCATATACGCTTCTTCAACCTACGGTTGGAAAGCGTAAACAAGAAACTGAAGGATAAAGTTGTAGAAGTTGAAGTTCCTCTGACAGAGCTGCACGACTCGTTATCCAACTCTCGAGAAGATACCAGGCTCAGATTATTCAAACTTATACACCCACCACAAGTCATCCTGAAGAAGAAATTGAAGAATTTTATGAGGAAATTCGTGATCTAAATAATAAAGGTAAGCAGCACTTGAAGATAATTATGGGAGATTTCAATGCAAAAATAGGGCAACGGCAACAGAATGAAACTTCAGTAGGTAAATTCGGTCACAGCAACAGAAACCAGCGTGCAAATACTCTCGTTGAGTTTGCCAAGGAGAAAGGTTTTTCATCTTGAACTCCTTCTTCAAGAAAAAGCCACACAGGAAATGGACATGGAGACATACGAATGGGACGACAAGCGAAATTGATTTTATTTTATTACGTGTAACAAAAAATTCGTCATAGAAGACTGAAGTGTGCTAAACAAGTTCAACACAGGTAGTGGCCGTAGATTGGTGAGATGTAAGATGCACCTCAACACTAAACTCGAACGTAGCAAGCTAATAAGACAAACAAAATGTATTGACATAACCAACCTTAAAAAACACCGTAATACTTTCAAGTTGGAACTGAAGAACAGATTCTCTACTTTAGAAGGCCTAACATCAGAAGAAGTGGATATTTCGGAAGTTAACAGAAAAGTAACCAAAGCTCTTATGGTAACAGCAACAAAATTAGCTGGGTCAAAGAGCAAGTTGCATGTGAACAAAAAATATTAGGAAAAACCAAAATGTTGACGCAAAAAAGAAGAGAGATGAGGACAACTAAAGAAGATGTGACTTCCAAAGTGGAATACATAGAGCTATGCAAGACAGTACGAAAAAGTATCACTGAAGACGTAAGGAAATTCAACTGTGAACTAGTGAGGAAAGCAATTGAAAACAACCAAAGACTAAAGATAGCAAAGGGACATCTCAGTAAGGGAAGAAAGCAGATTATGGTACTGAGAAAAGAAGATGGTTCTGTAACAAGAAATAGAGGCGAAATTTTGACAAGAGTGAAAGATTTCTACTCCAAATTATATGAAAGGGATGATACATGTACTCCAAACATCATGAAAGGTACCAGAGTTCTCTTCCAGTCCTACCAGCAGAAGTAGCACATGCAATCAAGAACATGAAGCGGGGAAAAGCTCCAGGAGAAGATGAAATTACTGTAGACATCATACAAGAAGCAAGTGGAGAAATAGAAACAGTACTCGCCCAAATTTTCACTCGATAGCTTTAATGAAGTGAAGATTCCTGAGGATTGGAACAACGCTACAATGATCCTGCTACATAAAAAAGGTGACATTGAGGATCTCGGGAACTACATCAATATCAGCCTCCTATCAGTGGTTTATAGAATCTTCACTAAAGTTCTTTCACACCGTTTGAAGGTAACACTAGACATAGCTCAACCGAGAGAACATGCTTGATTCAGGAGTGGCTACAGCACAACATATCATAGCCACGTACTGAGAGAACTAATTGAAAGAGCGAGGGAATATGAATTTTCATTGTGCATGGCTTTTATCGATTATGAAAAAGGCTTTTGTTTTAGTGAAACCATCAGCAGTTACAATGGCTCTGAAATCCTGCGGTATTGAAGATACATACATTAATATTATTAATAACATCTATGAAAATGCAAGTGCAAAGATTCGGCTGTTTGAAAATACAACACACATTAAATTTGGAAAGGGAGTGAGACAAGTTGACACCATATCTCCCAAGCTCTTTAATGCCACATTGGAAAATGTCTTTCAATCACTGAACTGGGAAAACAAAGGGATAAAGATTAATGGAGATTATCTAACTCACCTTCGTTTTGCTAATGATGTAGTCATTTTTGCAACCACCCCATCAGAGCTGCAGAGTATGATCCAGGAACTTGCTGACAAGAGTAAAGAAGTGGGATTAAAAATGAACTTTCAGAAGACAAAAGTGATGTTCAATGCTTTTACAAGAAGTGAAGATTTATCGATTGATGGAGAAACGCTGGAGATAACAGACACGTACGTTTATCTTGGACAGCAGATATCAAGTGAGGGTCACATTGATGAAGAAATTAATCGGCGTACAAAACCTGCCTGGAGAGCTTTTGGAAGAAACAGCATAATTTTCAAGAGCAATATGCCATTATGTCTTAAAAGAAGAGTGTTTGATCAATGCATCCTTCCAGTGCTTACGTATGGTGCAGAGACGTGGACCTTAACTAAAAAAGACGTGCAAAGGCTGCAGACAACTCAAAGAGCATGGAGAGGTGCACGCTTGGTGTAACCAGGAGAGATAAGAAGAGGAACTCGTGGATCCGAAAAATGACTAGAGTGGAAGACATCATGATCAGGGTAAAATCCCTGAAATGGCAATGTGCTGGACATACTGCCAGAAGGACATACCATCGATGGACAGCCGAAATTTTTGATTGGATTCCAAGGGACAGGAAAAGACCCAGAAGAAGACCACCTCGGAGATGGGTGGATGGAATTCGAAAGTATGCGGGAGTGACATGGAGGAGACTGGCACAAGACAGACCGTTGTGGAGGAAACTTGGGGAGACCTTCGTCCAGCAGTAGACTGATAATGGTTGACAATGATGATGAAATATATATTAGGGATATGCAAAAGTTCCCGCAGCCTCCGCTGACGGGCGCTGTAGTGGTATAACCAGCCGGCAACCAGTGCTGTCAGTTCATACATGAAGTCAAGCATGGCGGACTATAAAGTTCATTTGCAGAACTGTTTTTTATTCATGCTTAACTTAGGGAAAAGTGCGAGTGAAGTATACGGTTCAATATGTCAGGGTTATGAAGAAACGGGTATGGGTCGGCGAACGTGTTAAGAATGGTTTATAAGTTTAAGAAAGGTGATCTAAGCTTCAAATACAAGCCACGTGCAGGTAAACCGGAGGAACTCGCAGACGAGGAGCTGGAATCGCTGTCGCAAGAAGATGCCACTCAATCGACCACGTAACTGGCGAAACGTTTGAAAATGGCTCAATCGACTATGGTACGGTTTCTACAGGCCTTGGGGAAGATGCAGAAGATTTCTAAGTGTGTTCCGCATACTTTGCCGGTGCATAATATTGGTAAACGTTTGAGCATTTGCATGTCGTTGCTGAAGAGGTTTCAAGGGCAAAACGTTTTGTGAAAGGTTGTTACCTGGGATGAAAAATGGGTCGATGGCGACAACCAATTACACAAGCGATCCTGGATCTACCTCGGCCAGTCATCAACATCTATTGCAAAACAGGATATCCTGGGGTAAAAGGAACAGTTGTGTGTGGTGGGACATGCATGGAGCGCTGTACTGAAACCAGGCGAAATAATCGCTGCACAACGACATAGCGATCAGCTGATGAAACCCAACGCCGCAATCGAGCAAAAACGCCCATGGACAGGTAAAGGACGCCGCCCAGTCATCCTGTTACACGATAATGCGAGACCACATGTGGGTGCCACCACGAAATCAGCCCTGTTAAATATTGGTACTTAGAAATAAGACAAATGTACTCGTTTTGGAGTACATTCTGTGCTTATGATAGCTCCGAGTACTTGTGTCTCATTTTTGAAAAAGACACGTACTCATTTTTGAGTACATACAGGGAATCAATTGCGATCAATTGCGAATATATCTGGTATTTCTAATTTGAAATATATGTACTCTTTTTTGAGTACATATATTTAGATAAAGTATATTGACAAAATTCACCGAACACCCTTAAACGGCAAATGAACCGATCCGCTGCGTTGTTAAGAAGCGCGGTACAGCTGCAAACGGTATAAAAACAAGCCTGCAGCCGACCGCATCATATCGCACTGTGAGGTTGAGTAAAAATGTTGCTGCGGGAGAGAACTGACTTTGAGCAAGGAAAGATTGTTCGGTGTTATATTAGTTGGTTGTCCATCAGAGAAACCGAGAGGCGTTTACACACATCCAAATCAACTGTTTTGGATGTACTGAATAAGGAGAAGGTACACGGCATACCTGAAGCAACAAAACGTACCGGCATACTAAAAAATCAGTGATATAGGACGTCGAAACCTCAGGAGAGCCGTTACAGCTAATCGACGGAGTACTTTACAAGATCTCAGTGTACAGGTGAATAAAAATGTTGGAACCTCGGTATGCACACGTACCATTCGCAGAGAACTTCATTCCACGGATTACGTGGGCGTGTGGCTGCTAATAAGTCTTTCATCTTCACGCAGAATGCTGCTTGTCGTTTAGCAGGGTGTAAAGAACATTTTTCGTGGACCGTAGATCAATAGAAACGGATCCCATGGACTGATGTATACAGATCCACGATCCATCAGTTTGATGGCCAGGTGTGGGTATGGCGGCAGTCGGGGGAACGCTATTTACCACAGTGTACTGTTCCTACGGTCATGTTTGGAGCTGGCAGTGTGGTCGTGTGGGAGTGCTTTTCGTGGTATGGTCCCGGCCAATTGGTTATAATGGACAAACCTCTTAACCAGCACGTCTACCTCGATATTCTGGACAATTAATGACCTACCAACTCTGTGACAATACCGTGGAACCGAGCCTTGTTGGTACCAGCAGGATAATGCACCTAGCCATAAAACAAGGACTGTTACGGCGTGGTTTGACGATAATTCCGTATCATTTGAGGACTGGCCAGCACACAGACAGCCCTGATCGTAGTCCCATAGCGCACCTATGGGATGAATTACAATGCCGCATAAGGAGTTTGGAACCAAATCCTACTACTAAGCAATAGTTAGAGGGAGCATTATGTGCTGAATGGAAGCGCATACCTATCGCTCTGTTCCAAAACCTTCTCGAAAGCGTCTTTCGTAGGGTTAGTGCATGCATTAAGGCCAAAGGTGGACCGACACCGTACTAATGTATGTCAATAAATGTCATGCTGTGTTTCTCTTCTAGGTGTCTGGTGACTTTTGTCAATATAGTGTATATGTACTAAAAAAATCCATGTCTTTCAAATATATGTGCTCTAACTTCATTGAGTCTCTCTGCACCTACGGGCGGGGCACAGAAACTGAAGGCAGTTAGAGAGAATCTAAAAATTCTGACAGGATAGTTTCTAAGGGAGAGAGAGCACGATAGATGGCGCAAATGTACAGGCGTGCGATTTTGCACATATAATTCAGAGATAAATTACGGGGCGGGGCTAAGGAACTTTTACACGGGGATTCCTACCCAGGGTTCGTCACTTAAAGTGCTCGTCCGACACAAGGCGGATATTCAGCGATTGTTAGAAATTTATACCACCACGGAGAGCCCAAAGGTTTAAGCCTATCGGGCTAGGTTTGAACTTGGGTTCCCTCTATCAGTAGTCTGAATCTCTAACCACTAATCTATCCGTGGCTCGATTGCAAATTTGGAATACGTGTACTCCATACATACACATTTATTCATAGAATCAACTGGAAGTACATTATTCGATGGCACATCTGGGATAATAGATATACTCGTTGTCACATGCTGGGCAAATGGACCGCACAATTTTATGACAAATATAGTGATGAAGCGACAATATAATATTTATAAGATTGACACAAATATACACTGAAGAGCAATTGAATTAGAGATACCTGTCTAGTAACGTGTAGCACCACCTTTTTCCATGATGATGGCGGCGATTCGTCTCTTCATGGACTCGACAAGACACCGGAAGCGTTGGGAAGCCATACGGATCCACGACCCCTAAAAAAGCTCCCACAGTTCACGAAGATTTGATGGAGGGGGTCAGAGATTCAAACATCTCTCTCGATGACATCCCCGATGTGCTCGATGGGATTGAGGTCAGGTGACCTGGCTGGCCAAGGAAGCGAGGTCACGTCGGTGGAGTGTTCATCCAACCATTCGGATACAATTCGGGAGCGATGGCACGGTGCATTGTCTTGTTGCAGGATCAGGTCCCCAGTGGGATGTTGAAGACGCACAAACGGAAGCAAATGGTCGTCTAGGATATCCCGGTAACGTTGACCTGTGAGTGACGACGTCGCACGTACCAGGGGTCCCATTTCAGTCCACGTAAACAGTCCCTAGACGAGAATGCCACTCCCACCAGCTTGAAGAGTACCCTGCTGGCAAGTAGGATCCATCGCTTCATGTGGTTTGCGCCGTACTCGTATCCTGTCATCCGCAAGTACCAACGTGAATCTCGACTCATAAGTCAAGGCAACATTTTCCCACATGTCTAGGGTCCAGTGGCGATGGTCCCGCGCCAATTCTAATCTTTCCACCCTGTGATGTGCGGTCAGCAGCGGTACCCTCGTGGGACGACGGCTTCTGTACCCTACAGCGAGGAGATGGTTCTGGATGGTGTGGCTGCTTACACGTTTTTGTGCACCAGCGTTACATTGCCGAGAGATTTCTTGCACTGCGGCCCGTCTATCCGCTGTTACAATGCAAGCTAGCCGACGATGAACCCACTCATCCACACGCTGTTGTCCACGGCAGTTGGTAACAGCATTGCAGTGATGGTTTTACTGGATTCGATGTACTCACTGCGCACCAGTGGCACAGTGGCTCATGAAAATATCAGTACCTGCACGACTTCCGAGATGGAGAGACCCGTTCGTCTGGCTCCGACAATTTGCCGACGATCAAATGCAGTTAGATCCTTCGTCTTACCCATACTGCGTCCGACTCTTACTGATTCCCGTCGCATCACTCCTTATATTGTCGGATCGCTGCATACGTCGTGTAGTTTCCGTTTACAGGGCCGCCCGCAGCGCCACATTTGCATAACGCCAGCTGTCTCTAATTCATTTGCAATTCAGTGTATGTATGTACACTGAAGTGCCAGAAAAGCTGGTACAGACGAGCTAATGCAAAATACATAGCAACGTCACCTATGCGCGTACTGGGTTGCGTCCGCAGTGCGTATGTATATCGATAGACACCCTTGCCAGCTGTCAGAGCTGTTTTCGGCATGAGAATGACAAGTAATAACGATTTAA
Source organism: Macrothele yani (assembly GCA_039090855.1). Taxonomy (NCBI): domain Eukaryota; kingdom Metazoa; phylum Arthropoda; class Arachnida; order Araneae; family Macrothelidae; genus Macrothele; species Macrothele yani. The sequence goes on along the minus strand of CM077032.1, from coordinate 31,982,487 downwards.
GCGATTTTCAACGCGGAGTCATAGTTGGCGCTAGTGAGATGGGCCATAGTATTTCGGAGGTAGAAACGAAGTTCGAATTTACACGGACGACCATTTCAAGAGTGTACCGTGACTACAAGAATTCCGGCAAAACCTCCAACCTACGATACCAGGGTGGCCGCAAAAACACATTGGGTGAACGTGACCATCGTCGGCTGTCAAGAATCGTTTTACGCGACACTCTCGCAGGTATCATCGGAATTCAATGCTGGAACCTCAACAAGAATCAGCATCCGGACTGTGCAACGTACCCTGCACGATATGGCTTCGGGAGCTGACGCCCAACTCCATTCCCCTTGATGGGTGCACGACACAGAGCTATGCACCTCGCTTGTGCACGGCAACACTAGCACCACGGGGCTCTAGATCAATGGAAACAAGTAGCCTGATCTGACGAGTCGCGTTTCCAACTGTATCGGGCAGATGGAAGGATCCGTGTGTGGCGCAAACGCCATGAAGCCATGGATCCCCCTGTCAACAGAGAACTGTACCGGTTGGTGGGGAGGGGGGTCCGTAATGGTATGAGGTGTGTTTATCTGGACTTCACTGGGACCCCTGGTACGTCTACAAACGTCTGTGACCAGCCAATGCTATGTGCGCATTCTTTCTGACGAGGTACACCCGTTCATGTCGTGCATTCATTCTGATGGGTTGGGCCTGTTCCAACATGACAATGCCCCTCCACACAAGTGTGGAAACGCCACATTATGGTTAGAGGAGCATTCATCTGAGTTTGGGGTGTTGCCATACCCACCAAAGTCCCTAGATCTGAACGTGATAGAACACATTTGGGATGCCATGCAACGCGTTAACGGACACAGGAATCCGATACCTCGGAATACACCCAAATTGCGGAAAGCTCTGCAGGAAATATGGTATGCATTGCCTACAGCATATTGCCAGAAGCTAGTGGAGTGCATGCTCCGTCGTATTTCTGCAGTCGTGCGCTCCCGTGGGGGACTTACCAAGTATTAGACTGGTGTACCAGTTTTTCTGGCACTTCAGTGTATATAACGACTAGAGTAACTGCACATAACTGTCAAGGCCTTCAGTTCTCGAAAGTCAGGGCTCAAGCCGGTAAGTAAAATATCGGGACACCTTGTATACAAAAGCGCCGTTAGCAGCGCAACTCATATAAAATTTTAAATGTTAAAGAATCTACTGGGTAAATCAAATTGTGTCCCCAATTTCAGTACTTTTTCACACGACGTGTAATGAGTATTTTTATTTGCGAGATGTGTACTTTAGAAGATAATCTCTCCAAGTTCCAATGCCCAGCTATCGATTAAGCGGATAGTCGGTAGATGGCGCGATAAGTCCGACAGAAGGAATAAATAACACAATAGCGGCAAGCGAGCAACAGAAGGCATTCTGTGTTCTCGATTTTCATACAAACAAATCAGTTTTGACTGTCCAACAGCAATTTCGGACAAAATGTGGGATAGAGCCACCCACTGGTGGGTCTATTCGTAAGTGGTATTCACGATTTCGATACACGGGCTGCATTTGCAAGGGAAAGTCGACTTCACGTCCGTCTATAGGAAACGACATAGTGGAACATGTTCGGGTAAGTTACGTAAGGAGCTCTAAGAAATCCGCTTATCGAGAAGGTCGAGAACTTGATGTCCCGCAGAAAACTGTATGGCGAGTTCTGAGGAAACGTTTGCACATGCAACCGTATCGTCTGCAGTTGATTCAAAAGCTGAAGAGGAATGGCCTCCACCTGCGAGCAGTGGCGCAACTACCATCCCCTGCAGCTGCGGAGGGGGGGGGGGCGCAGTTAACCAAGGGGCGTACTGCAGCTTCTAGTTAGAGTTTTTTTGAAAAACTTCGAACACGCACAAATGCAAACTAACACATAATTAGCACAAAGGTTCATATTTTCTTTTAAGGTGCATTTCGCTTTGCCTGAATTAAAATCAAGTTTCACTTTTAAAGCACTGGATGTCCTACAGATTGGAGCTATTTGACCATTTGGCTCCGGGTTGTCATACGATCGTTATCCAATCGCCCTCTATCTGCACTGCTGAGGAAAAGTGCGAGGTCACATGGGGATTCACCATGGAGGATGTAAGTAAGCAGTCCTTCAGCCACGTAGGATTACGTACACGACAGGCGTCAACATTTATTCACAGCAGCCGCGGATCTGCCATGCACAAGAGGGTGATTTCTCCAAGTAATTTATTTTAGTTTTGTACAAAACAATTACATGTATTATTAAATCTATTACTTAAAAATTTAAAACTACAGAGCTCTAGGTACCAGCATTACATTTCCAGACACTCTTCCTGAGTTACCCACACCCGCGAAAAACGCATCCTTCCTCATGCTTGAAATCCCGGGAAAATTAATACTCTTAGGGGCGCTAAAGAAAATCTTATTTTGGGGGGTCGCACGTTGGGCTAGTTACGCCACTGCCTGCGGGTGTTTTTCTGTGAAAGATTTCTCGCTTTAATGGAGGATGACGGCTTCTCTGAAAAGTTAGTTTTTAGTGACGAAGCAACATCCCGCATTTCAGGAAAGTTGTATAGGCAAAACGTGAGAATTTGGTGCACTGAAAATCCCCATGCAATCTTGCAGCACGAGCGTGCTTCTCCAAAAGTCAGTATCATCCGTGCAATTACTCATCGAAAGGTATGTGGGCCCTTCCTCGCTCAAGCCACTGTGACAGGAATTACCTATCTCGACATGCTTGAACAATGGCTTCTGCAAGAGCTGGAAAAAGACATTGATGACTTCATTTTTCAGCTCTATGGTGGTCCACCGCATTTCCATAACGATGTTCGGGGCCAACTCAATGACAGGCTGCCAAAACGATGGATTGGCCGTTCAGCTGAGGGGGATGAAGAACTGTTGCGTTGCCAGCACGATCCCCAAATATCGCCCCCTGTGTTTTTTTTTCTTGTGGGGTTTCATAAAGAAATCGTGTGTATGTTCCACCACATGCAACGACGCTGGTTGATTTGAAAGCTCGCATCAGCAGCCATCACAGAAATGACACCGACATGATGCAATGAGTTTTGCGGGAACTTGATTACGACTTGATGTGTGCCGTGTTACGCGTGGAGCGGATATTTAACATTTATAAGTAAGTTGAACAAAACTTTATGAAATTTGATTTTTAAGAGTACTAATTGAGTGTATCTGCTTTACATTAAGCATGAGTACGAAATCATTTAAATCGAGAACATCATTTTGACTTACTCTGTATATGAGTTAAAACATACTTCTGCCTTTTTTTTTCATTTTATACCCGATATAAACAAGGAGTGGTATTTAAACCCAAAACGATACCGACCAATTTATTCAGAACCCTTTGCCCTCTTTTGCAAGAGGCCATCTTGCTTGTGGCCTCTATCAATGCATCTTCAGTCTTTCTTCTTTTTATAAGGAAATGAAACGTTCACATGTTTTGTTTCAAGCAAACTTAAGAGGTGTGAAATTTTTGCTCACGAATAAAGCGTGTGAATGCTGACTTTCATTTTTTTACCTGCTTACATGAATGAAATCACTTTGCCTCGTGGAAATTTATTATTGTATATGGTATTTGAAGATATCTCCAATGTTATCGGGGTAGAGAGTATGGGGAAATCAAAATGCATGTGTGCATAGGAAATTACACTCCTGGATTTGATTTATGTTATATATATACATTACGTATATTTTCTTCCGAGAAAAATTCACAAAGTGGCGCCGAATAGGGTTTCGCATCGGGAATGAAAGCATGCCTTGAGTTGGCGCTGCATCAGAGTGCTTTATTTAAATCACACTCTGCGTTGCATTTTGTGGAACTGTGAATTCTATATCCAAAGTTTTTCCTGTCGGAGACTCAAAAACATAACGAAAAAGCGATGTCGCAGAGAAAACTGAATATCCCTTCACCCGTGCCTAAGTAACATGATAGAAATTTACAGTTGATCTTTTTTTTAATTTGTGGATTGGCAACTCAAGGGACCATAAGCAGTCTCTCTTTCCTAATTTCGGAGCGTTGGTTCCAGGAAACACCCGAGCCATGATACATTCGCGACTCTAACCTAAGTTCACAACGTAATAATGATCCAAACCCAGCGGCTCAGACGATACTCGGGGCAAGGCTAACCTGACAATGGAGTTTTAAGTTACGGAGTGTGTACTTCCACTACATAATATACACTATCTACAAACAAGTAATTGTACACCTGTGATAGCAAAGGAAAACGAAGTTTATTCACCTTCAATAGTTGGTATAGCCTCCAAGAGCGGCGATTATAGCTGCGACCATCCGGGGCATACTCTCAACTAGGCGTTGTACGACGGCTAGCGGTATTTTCTTCCACTTGGCTTGGAGAACACAGGTCAGTTCCTTCTCCGATTTCGGACGGAGGGGGCACCCCTTAAGTCTACGCTCAAACTCGTCCCAGAGGTGCTCGATAGGGTTAAGGTCCGGGCTCTGCGCAAGCCAATTCATTCGATTAACCCCATTGTCACCATACCAAGCCATGGTGGCATTGTCATCCTGAAAGTAACATAGATGCACCCAGTAAAACTGCTGCAACGTCGGAAGCGCATGGTCATCCAAAATGGTGCAGTAGGTCTCGGCGTTGAGTCCACCAGGAATTCCGACCAAAGGTCCCGTGCCATACCAGGAGAAACAACCCCGCATAGCATAATTCCACCGCCGCCAAACTTCACAGTTGGCACAATACATTCCGACAGGAGACGTTCTCTAGGCAGACGCCAAACCCTGACCCTGCCATCCGTACGGTAGAGAGTGAACCTTGATTCGTCTCTCCAGAGAACCTGTTTTCACTATTCAACGGTCCACTGTCGACGTTCTTCGCACCACGTTAGCCGAGAAGCGCTATTGGACTTGGCTTGTCGGTGGCAGCACGTCCATGGTAACCGAACAGATGGGTTTCCTTACGGATGGTATTCATCGAACGAACACTCCCGGATGCCTGCTGAAACTCCTCGCGGATGTGGCCCATCGATTTGGTGCGGTTCTTCCGAATTTCTCTGGCCAGCACCCGTCTGTCTCTAACTCCCAGTTTTGTGAGTCTGCCGGGTCGGGACACATTTCGACAGCCACCTCTCATCTTCCTTTTGCCAATGGCGCAGGCCACTGTCGATTTCGGGTACTTCAACTCGCTGGATATGTCACGTATGGATTGGCCTTTTCAGTGATACCCGACGATTACACCTTTCTCGAAATCAGAGAGCTCCGAACTGCGTAGCATCTTGCATTCGACTGGTTGCGTTGTTGTTTCCCACACGATATTTAACGGCGGCGGCCGTTACGTGTATCAGGACCGCAGATATCGTCGATTGCAGGGGTGTCCAATTACTTGTTGGTGATAGTGTAGTTCCAGTTTAAAAGCAGTGTTCGAGCTTGAACTGAGACCTAAGAAAGCACATGTTATATACCAGGCAGGATCCAAAAGTTCGGGGACTTGGTGGATAGTTCCCTTACCTTAAATACTTTAAAACACCGATGCACAACCACCTTCAAAGTAATCCCTTTGCGCGACGATGCACATTTCCAGCGCTCGTAATGCTTCTGGAGGTATGCTGAAAGCCATGGTTTGCAACCCCTCTTAATGCGTCCGGCGTCGCTGCTTTTACCTCATTTGTTGGCACAAAATGGACGTCCCTGCAGGTTTTGTTTCATCAGTGGAATGAGATAAAATTCGCAGGGAGCTAAATCGGGTGAACAGGCGAGATGTGGAAGCACATTAGTACGATTTCTTGCGAGAAACTCCGTGGCCAGTAGGGATCGATGTGCAGGCGCGTTTTCATGGAAAAGGTACCATTGTCCACTTCGCCACATCTACAGCCGTTTACGACGGACTGACTCACGTAAGCGACGCTAAATGTCCAGATAATGTTCCTCGTTAACGAAATAGACAATTTCTTTCGGAATGGACAACGCCGTGAGAATAATTAAACACGTCCAGCATGACTTTCCGTTTGCTGCGATCCTCCCCGAATTTCTTTGATCTCGGTGAAGACGGTGATTTCCATACTGAAGAAGCACCATTTGGCTGAATATGAAACAAGTAGCACCACGTTTCATCACCTGTGATGATGTTATCCAAAAACGTAAGATCGCTATCGGCTTTGTTCATTAATTCGTCGCATCCGTTCATCCTTTTGTTCGGAGGAGGCGAGGGACAATGTGCTGACACACGAAGTGCATACTAGATCCTCCTTCAAAATGTGCTCGCATGTGGTCTCCAATAAGTTAGTTGCATTAGCGATTTTCTCAATGGTTAGGCGACGATCCTGAAGAACACACTGCGCCGCCATCGTAATGTTTTCCTCACTTCTTACAGTCACACGTCGACCAAAGTGTGCTCATTATCAGCAATGGCTTCTCGGCCCTCTCTGAAACGCCGATACACCACTTGTACACCTTCGATCTCGCCATCGTAGAGTGACCGTATGCCTTTGAAAGCACTTCCAATGTCTCTGCAGCTGTTTCTCCCAAACGCTGACAAAATTTAAGGTTACAACGTTGCCTTTCAAAAGCCATGTTTCTCACATCGCAGAAGGCAGACGACTAACAACAGCAGTTAACGTCTGCACGCTCATTCCGATCACTTTCCATGGGCCCAACCATTCTGACTACGGAGGGAGGGACACCGGGATGTGTTTCAGATGACGTAACTTTAACTACATGCTTGCGATGTCCGGGGAGGCGCTGTCCTCGAACTTTTGGATCTTACTGCGCAGATGTTCTAAATGTATGGATATATAGATGTTCTAAATGTATGGATATACAGATGTTCTAAATGTATGGATTATAGATGCTCTAAATATATGGATATATATATGTTCTAATTGTATGTATATACAGATCTTTTAAATGTATGTAAATATAGATGTTCTAAATGTATGGATATAGTTTTCTTTCAGGAATCTGGGTTTTTAAAAAAAAATAATATTTCCTTTTTTAATTGCAATGTTAAAAAAGTTTGAATACTTTTGTATTACTATTCAGGTTTAAATTCTCTCTCAGGCGAACTTGGCAATTTGTTATTGCTGAACATTATTTCTAATTATCATGTCACTATCACAACTCGAATTTTCTATATTCGTCTTCTTTCTGTTTAATAGTAACAGATGAAGAGCATGGGTCGGGCCAGGAAAGTTATGGATGCAAGCTAAATTGTTAACTAAAGCTAAGTCATACAACTCTGCGGAGATCATGACATATATATATATATATATATATATTTAAAAAAAAATTTGGTGGGTTTATTTCTTGCATCTATGACTTTGCAGAAACCCATTTCCAACTAGGTCTTTGTGGAAGTGAGAAAATGCAGAGTTTTTGCTGGTCCTTGATAAAGCCAAGGCTCAGTAGTCTCGACACTTTCTACATTCAGTTGTTTTATTTTTTCTCTTTTTACTCACACCGGTAAATACATAACTTTTTCTATGTTGTACTTGGTATGAGTCAAAAAATTATTTTTGCTGCGGTCTCTTCTTAATAGAATGTTCTAAATGCATGGATATATAGATGTTCTAAATGTATGGATATATAGATGTTTTAAATGTATGGATATACAGATGTTCTAAATGTATGGATATATAGATGTTCTAAATATATGGATACATAGATGTTCTAAATGTATGGATACATAGATGTTCTAAATGTATGTAAATATAGATGTTCTAAATGTATGTAAATATAGATGTTCTAAATGTATGTAAATATAGATGTTCTAAATGTATGGATATATAGATGTTCTAAATGCATGGATATATAGATGTTCTAAATGTATGGATATATAGATGTTCTAAATGTATGGATATATAGATGTTCTAAATGCATGGATATATAGATGTTCTAAATGTATGAATATATAGATATTCTAAATGTATGGATATATAGATGTTCTAAATGTATGTAAATATAGATGTTCTAAATGTATGTAAATATAGATGTTCTAAATGTATGGATATATAGATGTTCTAAATGCATGGATATATAGATGTTCTAAATGCACGGATATATAGATGTTCTAAATGCATGGATATATAGATGTTCAAAATGTATGAATATATAGATATTCTAAATGTATGGATATATAGATGTTCTAAATGTATGTAAATATAGATGTTCTAAATGTATGTAAATATAGATGTTCTAAATGTATGGATATATAGATGCTCTAAATGCATGGATATATAGATGTTCTAAATGTATGGATATATAGATGTTCTAAATGCACGGATATATAGATGTTCTAAATGCATGGATATATAGATGTTCTAAATGTATGAATATATAGATATTCTAAATGTATGGATATATAGATGTTCTAAATGTATGGATATATAGATGTTCTAAATGTATGGATATATAGATGTTCTAAATGTATGAATATATAGATGTTTAACAAATATTGGAGACTCGTGCGACATAAATCACTGAAACGCTGAAGGCCCTGCGTCTCCAGCACTATTTAATGATGAAAGATGAGAAAAATATACAATTAAAGCCATTAGCACTTTCGAGGAAGCGGCTGCCTCTTCCTCAGATGTAATAAATAGAGACACATTTAATCTATATATAATATAGATCCTTGCATTGTGGGAAGCACGGTAAGTTATTAGCCAATAGTAATCTACATGCGCCAAATTGTTGCGTATACTGTTGGCCCAGTGGTCTGTGAAGAAATCATGGAAATATATTGTAGAAATAAGAAATGGTGTAGGGTGGAGTTAACATTCAATTTTAAGTTTATATTACAATTTATAATTTACTGTTTTAATAAGTAATTTTCAAACGTTATGTAACTCATAGGGGGCATGTTCATTACAAAATTGCTCACCGGAAGCCTACATATATACACTTTCTGCAATTAAAAGGTCACCAGGTTTACTAGTATTATTAATTATTCTTGCATTACTCCAGTCGGGATTAATATCATCTTGTACAACAGATTTGGCTAGTGATGTACAATACATGCCTGGTTTAATATTGTATTTATGCTCTTTAATTTGTAATCCAATATTACGTTTTGTAGAACCCACATAATTAGAGGCTGCTTGTCCTGTAGTTGCCTTAACCAGCGGGATATTGTAAATACCTCACTGTCCAATTTTGCTGTTCTGTTCACGATCCTTACGAACTACTGAAAATAAATTTAGTGTTCGTGAACCAAATTTCAAGCCATATGGTTTACATAGTTGTGTTAAGGTTCTCGTTAAATGTGGATTATATTGCATAGAGCCAACATATATGGAATTGCAGTTGGAGTTTCTCAACAGGGTAGTATGTAGGGCATATTTGACCTTGCCAAACACTTGCCTAATCAGATATTTAGGGAACTCATATTGCTCAGCCAAACCAAAAATGTAGTTTAACTTCTTGCTGAAATGATTCAGTAGTTGATGAATGTTATATACATATATAGATATAGATGTTCTGAATGTATGGATATATAGATGTTCTAAATGTATGGATATATAGATGTTTTAAATGTATGTAAATATAGATGTTCTAAATGTATGGCTATATAGATGTTTTAAATGTATGTAAATATAGATGTTCTAAATGTATGGATATATAGATGCCCTAAATGTATGGATATATAGATGTTCTAAATGTATGGATATATAGATGTTTTAAATGTATGTAAATAGAGATCTTCTAAATGTATGAATATATAGATGTTCTAAATGTATGGATATATAGATGTTCTAAATGCATGGATATATAAATGTTCTAAATGTATAGATATGTAGATGTTCTAAATGTATGAATACATAGATGTTCTAAATGTATGGATATATAGATGTTCTAAATGTATGGAAATGTAGATGTTCTAAATGTATGAATATATAGATGTTCTAAATGTATGGATATATAGATGTTCTAAATATATAGATATGTAGATGTTCTAAATGTATGAATATATAGATGTTCTAAATGTATGGATATATAGATGTTCTCATTGGTGAAGAAATTAATCGGCGTACAAAACTTGCCTGGAGAGCTTTTGGAAGAAACAGCATAATTTTCAAGAGCAATATGCCATTATGTCTTAAAAGAAAAGTGTTTGATCAATGCATCCTTCCAGTGCTTACGTATGGTGCAGAGACGTGGACCTAAGCTAAAAGAGATATACAAAGGCTGCAGACAACTCAAAGTAGCATGGAGAGGTGCATGCTTGGTGTAACCAGGAGAGATAAGAAGAGGAACACGTGGATCCGAAAAATGACAAGAGTGGAAGACATCATGATCAGAGTTAAATCCCTGAAATGGCAATGGGCTGGACATACTGCCAGAAGAACAGACCATCGATGGACAGCCGAAATTTTAGATTGGATTCCAAGGGACAGGAAAAGACCTAGAAGAAGACCACATGGAAGATGGGTGGATGAAATTCGAAAGTATGCGGGAGTGACATGGAGGAGACTGGCACAAGACAGACCGTTGTGGAGGAAACTTGGGGAGACCTTCGTCCAGCAGTGGATTGATAATGGTTGACAATGATGATGATGATGATAGATGTTCTAAATGCATGGATATATAGATGTTCTAAATGTATAGATATGTAGATGTTCTAAATGTATGAATATATAGATGTTCTAAATGTATGGACATATAGATGTTTTAAATGCATGGATATATAGATGTTCTAAATGTATGGATATGTAGATGTTTTAAATGTATGTAAATATAGATGTTCTAAATGTATGGATATATAGATGTTCTAAATGCATGAATATATAGATGATCTAAATGTATGGATATGTAGATGTTCTAAATGTATGAATATATAGATGTTCTAAATGTATTGATATATAGATTTTCTAAATGCATGGATATATTGATGTTCTAAATGCATGGATATATAGATGTTCTAAATGTATGGATATGTAGATGTTTTAAATGTATGTAAATATAGATGTTCTAAATGTATGGATATATAGATGTTCTAAATGCATGGATATATAGATGTTCTAAATGTATGGATATGTAGATGTTCTAAATGTATGAATATATAGATGTTCTAAATGTATTGATATATAGATTTTCTAAATGCATGGATATATTGATGTTCTAAATGCATGGATATATAGATGTTCTAAATGTATGGAAATGTAGATGTTCTATATATATGGATATATAGATGTTCTAAACGTATGGATATATAGATGTTCTATATGCATGGATATATAGATGTTCTAAATCTCGTAAATAAGCACATTAAGAAAAATGAAAATCCCAGTTTCTGTTTGGTTTCCAAAAAATAGAAATATTTACACTTTGGCGGCGCCAATGCCGCTTCTGTTTTGTTTCAGAGAGGTTATGCAATTAACACGGGGCTATTTACTGCGGCGGGAAGGGTAGAATTGTTAGTCCGTGGCGGGGTGTTTGTTGTAATAAACTTACTCCTTTCTTCGTGGTTGGTGTTTTAAAATACTTATTCAAAAATCGTTTGTCTGGTGGTCGGCAAGGTTGCAAGGTGTGGGGGTTGAGGGGTGACATCTTGATGGAGCGCGGTAAGTTTTTCTGTCTAACCTTAAATCACCCTCACGGGGAGGGTCCGTGACACCATTAGAGTGCTGAGAAATACTGATAAACATGAGATTTCATGTCGGTGGATCGGTTTCACACCACTGACCATGTAATCAGGTTAGCTTTGCCCCGAGGCTTGCATGATTCTGAATTTGAAAAGTCTAACGTTGCTCAGATTCCCCATTTTTCGACCATGCACGGGCCATTTTTAACTTCCATCGCGCATTCTCCGCCACTTTTTGCAAATAACGCAAAGTTCCTTCCTCTGGAGAAGCCAATCAGCTCTATTGAACTAAAGTACTTTAGTACTGGTAGACGGAATGTAACGCTGAGAAACGTGCCATTCGCATGAATTCTTCCCAGAGTTTAGATTTAGACCTGAATGCCTACTTCTGTTGAAAATGTAAACGCATTTCCTCTTCCGCACTCAAATGTAAATAAGTTACAGGAGTTGTTCAAAATAATGGAAACACCTTGAAACAATAGGTGTTACGCACCTTTGACATTTAAAACTGTTTGAATCCTCCTTGGAATGGACGCATGCAAGTCCTGGATGGTGGTAAGTGGTATGTTGTACCATTCTTCATACAGAAACTGCTCCAATTCCTTGAGAGCCGCTGGAGGAGGATAACGGGATCGCACACTGTTTTCCAACACAGACCACAGGGCCTCAATGATGTTTAAGTCCGATAATTGTGCATGCCAGGAAAGGTGTGCAACTTCATTCTCATGTTCCTCAAACCATGATTGAACAGTTCGATTTCTGTGGATCGGGGCATTATCATCTTTAGAGGTGCAATCCCCTGACGGAAACAGTGTCTGCGCAATTGAATGCACATGGTCGGCCAAAAGAGTGACATGGTCGGCCAAAAGAGTGACATAGTCGGCCAAAAGACTGACATAGTCGGGCAAAAGAGTGACATAGTCGGCCAAAAGAGTGACATAGTGGGCCAAAGGAGTGACATAGTCGGGCAAAAGAGTGACAGTCGGCCAAAAGAGTGACATATTCGTGCAAAAGAGTGACATAGTCGGGCAAAAGAGTGACATAGTCGGGCAAAAGAGTGACATAGTCGGGCAAAAGAGTGACATAGTTGGCCAAAAGAGTGACATAGTTGGCCAAAAGAGTGACATAGTCGGCCAAAAGAGTGACATAGTCGGGCAAAATATTGACATAGTCGGCCAAAAGACTGACATAGTCGGCCAAAAGACTGACATAGTCGGCCAAAAGACTGACATAGTCGGCTAAAATAGTGGCATAATCACCACTAGTGATCCGTCCGTGTAAAGTGATAATGGGACTTCCTACAAACCACGAGATCATGGCCCAAACCATTACGGAACCACCCCCATACTTAACTGTAGGAAGGAAACAGTCTAGGTTGTAGGATTCTGCGGGGGTTCTCAACGCGTACACCCGTCCTGTGGTGGAGAATAATGAGAAACGTGATTCATCGGAAAACAAGACATGTTTCCATTGATCCGTAGCGCACGTTTTATGACTTCGTTTCATATTCATCTGTGACACCAGGGATTTTGCAATCGCAGCTCTGCCGTAAATATTGTGTTTATGCAATTCCCTTCGCACGGTAGGGGTCGACGGTGGGTTTTGGAGATGTGCATTAAGCTCAGCAGTCACTTTCGTCGCCCTGGTCTTCCTCCTTGCGGTCACAATCCTCTTTAATGTTCTCCTGTCTCTTGCAGTGAGTTTCGTTTTCCTTCCACAGTTGTGCCGTGAATATTGTATGCTGTCATGATCTTTGACACGGTACCTCTCAATACCCCCAATACCTGAGCCACTGTGGTTACCCACGCACCAACCAGACGGGCTCCTACAATCTGCCCTCTTTGAAACTCCGACAGGTCACTGATTGTGCCTTCACCTGGAACGAAATTATGCAAACACCGATTTACAATGCAATCACACAGAACCTTGAAACTATAAGCAACAATCTTTTACAAGAAAAATTGTAGCTACATGTTCGTTTTACTCATAAAGCAGCACATACCAAAGTAACTGTTTTCAGCGAGGTGTTTCCATTATTTTAGATAACCCCTGCAGCTCCGATATCCAAATATGTAAATAAATGCTTCGACCTTCCTCACTGTTGATTTAGAAGCGAACTGCGCAAGAAACTCAGTTTTCTGGTTTCGTGAAGCTGACATGTCTGTTTAAGTAGACACACACACACACACACACAAATACAGGTAGGCTCAGTTCTGATTGAGCCGTCAGTTTGGGACGTAGAACTACGACTTGCAGATCGGAGAGTTGAAATCAGGTAGTCGATTATGGTTTGAAAGCGTTTATTTAATTCGTTTTAGCCAACACAGGTCTATGATATGAAAAATAGCTTACATAATTTTTACAAATAATGCTGGATGCATTGCGAACTCAAAGCAGATCGTTACACGAATTACCTAACGGTGCTCTGTCTTCTTTGGCTTCTTACATTCCTCATCACTTGCTCTTGCCTCTCGTTTTGATTTTCTCCTCTTACGGTTGCGTTCATTCTACGAATTCCGCGACATTGTCGAAAATGTTAACCCGTTTACACGAAAACATTTTTTTAAATTTTTGATTTAAACAACTGCGATATATAATAAAAAAAACTTCAAACTTTGTAAAATTAATATACACTGCCTGACAGAGAAAATGCAACACCACGGAGACGTGAACGCAACGTCATGGAAATTGCAGGGTGGGTGCACACGTACAAGGTATACAAATGATTGCATTTGCAGGCCAAACGCACGAACGGCACGCGGGATATAAGCGGGCAACTAGCCCGTGAGGCTATCAGCGAGACGTCGTCATGGCCGCGAGAAGTAAGTGGTTCTGCTGCGACCCTGTCTGGAGAACGAAGAAGGGGTGCCAATGCCGTTCAGATGCTTTCGTACGCGATTTCGTCAAACGGATGAGTTCAGGAGGGTTGCCAACGTAGACCTTCGTACCGCTGGATGACCTTGTCTCCTATTGCGGAAGAAACGCAACGTGATGAACACAACCGTATGTCGCATTTGGAGACAGTGGTACCAGGAAAGATCTGTGCAACATCCTAGGAGGACCGGAGCGCGGAGAGGGAAGTCCGAGCTCATCGATCCTCGCATCCGAAGTCATGCAGTAGCGCATCCACAGGCCACAACGGGCGACGTTTTGCGAAATGTACGGGGATGTCTGGATGCTCCGATATCGACGAGAACAGTATATCTCCTGGAAGTGTACGAGGAGGCCTGGATGCTCCGATATCGACGAGAACAGTTTATCTCCGATTGGCTGCCTCTGGTTGTTGTCCAGCCGTCCGTTGCGAACGGGAGGCCTGGATGCTCCGATATCGACGAGAACAGTTTATCTCCGATTGGCTGCCTCTGGTTGCTGTCCTGCCGTCCGTTGCGAACGGGAGGCCTGGATGTACGGGGAGGCCTTGATGCTCCGATATCGACAAGAACAGTGTATCTTCTGTAAGTGTACGGGAAGGCCTGGATGCTCCGATATCGACGAGAACAGTATATCTCCTGGAAGTGTACGGGGAGGCCTGGATGCTCCGACATCGACGAGAATAGTTTATCTCCTGGAAGTGTACGGGGAGGGCTGGATGCTCCGATATCGACGAGAACAGTGTATCTCCGATTGGCTGCGTCTGTTTGCTGTCCAGCCGTCCGTTGCAAAGGCTACCCTTACCAACGAGCCATCGTCGTCACCGCTTGACGTGGTGTGGCTCCAGAGCTGCGTGGGATGCGAAATGCAACAGTGTGGTGTTCAGCGAATAATCCGTCTCACCACGGACGATCGCCGTGTGAGAGTCTGGAGGCGACGTGGCCAACGGGGGGATTCCTCCGCCATTGTGGAGAGCCACACGGCCCGGCAAGGTGGAATCATGATGTGGGGTGCTATCAGCGCCAACAGCTGCTCTCCGTTGGCACGCATTACGGGCACACTGAAGGCACGCTGCTATGTTGACGAGGTGCTGCGGCTCGTAGCAATCCCGTATCTGCAGGGCATCCCAAACGCCGTTTTTCAACAGGATAACGCACGGCCACATACCACTCAGACCATCCTGAATGCTTTGCACGGTGTGCGGATGCTTCCGTGGCCAGCCCGATCCCCCGACCTCTCGCCCATCGAGCATCTGTGGGACACGACGTCGGTTGAGCACCCTCCCACTACTGCAAAATAAAGATGAACTGTGGATTCGGATCAGCACCACATGGTCCACGATATCCCATGACTCTATTCCGACTCTCATTGCCTCGATGACATGTCAGATTCAACGCTGATTCATTTAAAGAGAATAAAAAAAGAATTATACACCGATATAATAAAAATTGCTCCACAGATCTATCTACACGATACACGAACTAAATCACATATTCGACTGATTCAACCAAAAACGGAAACTATGAAACGAAGTCTAAACAACACTGGCCCTCATTACTGGAATTCACTACCAACAGAACTAACAATACTATAGCTTTAACCTTCTTAAAAAATTAAAAAGTTAAATAATGGATCAGAGTTACTATCTTATTAAAAAAAAGAAAAAAGAATTTACTAATATCACAATAAATTACACTTCAACGTAATAATCCTTTTTTCTTGCATTTCCATACACAACATTGACCATGCTTGGCGCCTTGACTTGTCTGTATTCTTTTAATGTACCTTTTCTTTCTTTTTTCTTTAACACTTCTGTATAGGGAGCTCGGGGCTTTGTCAAGTTTTGTTGGTCTTTTACCTTTGCGTCCTTGCTGCGCTCTGTTTTATAAACTACATTTCACGTACTATATGGCAATGCTTAGCAAAACAAATAAATGAAATGAGATCTCAGGGCAACAGCCGCAAACCCCTCGGCCGCTAGACAATATTTTCGGAGTTCAGGGGTGGCCTACGACACAGACATCAGGGTGACGATTAACGTCGGCAGTTTCGTTATTAATTATTGTGTAATTTTAATCAAGACCTTAAAAAGCATATGATACTGTCTTTCCATCCGCTGTTTTCTTTTTCTTTTCGCAGTTCAGTCTTTTTCTCTGTCTTAGGTGATACGCTAAGCCTGTGGCAAGAAAGATGAAAACAAGAGCAGCATCCTGACATCAATGACATGTTTTTCTCTATCTGAAATTTTGTAATCCGACTTCAAAGGCCATGGTTATCTAATTCTCATGGAGACAGAAGAACGTGCAGACTGAATTGTCTGAAAAAAATTCATGAAAAAAATATTTTCCAGAACAGTATCCAGGTAAACCGAAATGTAAAGAAAGGCAGTCAAAAGATTACTTAAAAACAAGCTTTTCCCGTAGGTGGGGAAACAGAAACATAACACCACGTTGTTTACATCTTTAAAATCCTTAGTGATCAGAGTATTAATCCTTAGCCAAGCAAGCCGAAAGAAATTAGAACGCATGCGCCTAGTATACGCAATCAGAATTGCGTAGTTGCCAATCAACATCTTTATCGTAAAATTTCAATTATTTCGCTTCCTAACGGAAACTTTCCCTTTTATTTGCATTAAGGATTCTTTGTGCGAGTCCTTTTACAGTGTCAAGTATTGTTTGCTTTACAAAGATGTAATGAAGGGTCTGCGTGTCGTTAAATACAAAAGATAATGAAGCGCTCTGTTAGACAGTTGCTAAAGAGACAGTAATCAGAACTTAGAGTGACTTAATTTATCTGAAAGCTAATTTCGTCAGGTTTTGATAAAAGTTTAGTAAGACTTTCACAAGTTTACACTTTGTACCATAAAATTAAATCTCTTCTGTGTGCTCTGCAAACGGTTACTTTCCAAACTTCACAGTTTAATAAAAATCGAGCATCTGTGACGGAAAACATATTAAAGAAAAATTCATTTAAAAAAAATGGGCGAGCTAAAAAGCAGGAAATAGCCATATAACAGGTATAACTGAAAAATTCTGCAGTGAAGTAGAAACACAACGGAAATTATTAATTATGCTGAAGGGACTGATTATTACCGTCTGCATCGCCCAAAGGAAGCATTAAAAATAACTAACATTTCTTTATTTTTGCTTTGTTTCAGAGTGTGACACACTCTATTAGCACCTTTGAGGTACAGATATTTATTTTAACTAGAGTTTCTAGTTAAAATCTTTAAAAATTCTGCAGTGAAGTAGAAACACATCGGAAATTTGTAATTATGCTGAAGTTACGGATTATTGCCGTCTGCATCGCCCAAAGGAAGCATTAAAAATAACTAACATTTCTATCTTTTTGCTTTGTTTCAGAGTTTGAAATACTCCATTAGCACCTTTTAGGTAAATAAACTTCCCTAATTTAGAGATACTAGTTGCTAGTCAATGATTTGCATGTCCAACCTGTTTGTACATTAAGGTGGTTACTTTTTTTTTTTATTATTCGATTCTAAGAGCGATAAAAGGGTGCTAAATGTTGTTTTAAAATCACATATGAAGTTTCGTAACAATTGTATATCATCTTCTGCTTTAGGTTTGTCCTTGCAATTCCATGAAATTGATAAAAATTGTCTGTTGATCACGAATGCAGGGGGATTTCTTTTGTCCAATATCGGTTTGTACTATTGATAAAAGGGTGCTAAATGTTGTCTTAAAATCACGTATAAAATTTTGTAAAAATTGCATATAATCTTCTGCCTCCGGATTGAACTTGAAATTCAGAATGGGGTCAGAACGACGTGTGTAAAATATTGTTACATTTCCGAGGAATGAAGCAATCCGATTTATTTCAAAATAATTAATGAGTTATTGACAAAAACAATCTTTAAAACAAAAGATTAAAACAAAAATAATTCAGTCCTCACACAAAAAAATAATATTAATAATAACACAGTCTCCAATTTCCGACCAGAAGAGAAGATAAAACGATATCGCCACTGAATAAGTATCGCTTTAACTGCACGATGAATAACTAATAAACGATAATAAAACCTATTCTAGTTAAAATCTTAAAGTCATTAAAAACTCTAGTTACAATAAATATCTATACAGGATCTTTCGAACCAACAACTGCTTCATCTTCAGGTAGGAATACTAAAACATATTACATACAGTACATGCCTTAAATAGGCAGGTGGTAAATGTTCGTGACGTAAGTGTTTGGGTCGCGCGCATCTTCCCAGAGACGATAGGACATAGTTCAATAATAATTCATCATAATCTAAGTCATGTTTGAGTATGTGAATAGAACTTCACGTCCCCCTCAGAACCCCCGAAATAGAGGTTTCCATGGTAGTGGAATATATTTAGGTAGTTCATTATTACAGCTGGATTTTGCATTAGTGTAAATATACAGGGTGCATAGGAAAGTCCCTTTAGCCTGAAATAACTTGCGAACGGAGAGAGGTACAGTTATGCAAGTGAGATAACAGTATAGTAAATAGACTACGCCCGATCGAATGCAACCAATAGCAGTGCCCCTAGTGGCAAAATGTGGAAGTTAGCCATTGCAAATCGAAAACGAAAAGAGGTAGAGCAAAATTTCCAACCAAAAAGTTGTAGAGCATCAATTAATTAGTACATAACGACATTTGTTTCACACGGATAAGATAAATTGTCGCCTGAATACCCTAAAATGTCCAAAATCGATGCGCGACCTTTTGTGTGAACGTTTGAAGGGAACATGCATAGGTATGAGTCAATACAAACAATTTATTGCATAAATGCGTACTTATGTCAATACAGTTTGATTACGTCAGACAAAAAAACATAAAAGGCAAACTGGCGCACAGTGATAAAAAGTTAATGTCGAGTATGTTCGAAGAATTCGCCATTGCCCACGATACAGATTTGTATTCGTGAAAGTAACGGTGGAACACTGCCTTGTCCGACCAAAAAATGTTGGATAAAAAGTCTGAGTCACCTTCAATATTAATCAACGACCAGTTGTACCAATCAAATCGACGCTCATTGTCCCGTGGTAACAGTTCTTGCTGCGGAGTGACACGACAGGGATGTGCACATTGAGCAAATCACCCTCCTATGTATTCAACATTAAACCCCGAGACGAGCTCAGATTCTCCTTCTTGCTGCGGTATTTGCCATACACGGCCCCGTGCTAAGCCACTCGCCCTGCTGATATCTCTTGTACTGCTTTGTGGATGGGGTAGTGCATATGCCAAAATATACTCTGCCATTATACGCATACCTGCACCCACTGGTCTGCCAGAACGAGAACGACTTTTAGTGTTTCCTGTCTCCCTGAGCCGTCTCACTACACTTGCGATGGTAACTACACTTGGATTTGGCCACAGCTGGAAAGCGAACGGCATATTCCCTAGCAGCTAGCGTCGCGTTTCGTTGGCATTCGCCGTAAATAAGCACCATCTCGCAATATTGGGAGTGAATGAAGCTCGCCATTCTCACACAGCGCACGTAGACCTAAACTTCTGATCAGAGTTAATCCTGCTACTGGTTTTTATATCGTAGATACGGTACAACGTCACAATCTGCATTTGCATACGGCTACATTTGCGAAATGTGAATATGCAGATTCGAATCGTCGCGCATCGATTTCGGACATTTGAAGGTATTCAGGCGACGATTTATCCTATCCGTGTGAAACAAATGTCGTTTTGTACTAATTAATTGTTGCTCTACAACTTTGTATTTGGAAATTTTGCTCTATCTTTTTTCGTTTTCGATTTGCAATGGCTAACGTACGCATTTCGCCACTAGGGACGCTGCTATCGGTTGCATTCGATCGGGCGTAGTCGCTTTACTATACTGTTATCTCATTTGCATAACTGTACCTTTCTCCGTTCGCAAGTTATTTCAGGCTAAAGAGACTTTCTTATGCAACCTGTATAAACTTTCGGCATACTTGCTACAACGGTAAGTTAGATTTGCTAGAACGGTGGCTTCATTCCAAAGGGGGTGATGAGTGCCCCAATTCGAAAGTCTTGAAAGTGATGTAGAAGCTGAATAGTTTTTGACGTATTTATGTTCGGATTCTCTTTTACCCAGTGTCCGAAGAGTGGATCCAAAGTAGATTTGTTCAGCTTCAGTTAGGTCCAATGCCTTCAATGGTATTCGGTACACACAGTGCCTATTGATCATGGGTACAAAGCCTCAATTTTTTAGTCATGGTCATTATATTTTGTGTTTTGACACCAAAAACAAAATTTTGTTTTTCTGCTGGCGGTTTTCAAGATAGAGGTCACATTAGGGATATAATCGAAAGATCCAATAAATTTATTCCTGACCCCGTCTGAGATTGTCGATTGGCGAATTCTACAATTTATCTTTTCGACAATATCTTTAGGATAGTCACGATCCTGAGCAATGGATAATATTTTGCTGAGCTCAAGTCTTCGTAGTTTATGGCTAGAGGCATGTATATAGGCCAGACGTATCATGCAGTATGAGGTCGACAGCTTATAGTTCAGAGGCTCACGAAATAAGTACAGAGCTGGAGGATCACCCTTCCTCTGACTATAAGCGGTCGGCCTTATACTACTACGTAATACGATATATAACATGAAGATAATATGCAATTGTCACAAAATTTTATACGTGATTTTAAGACATCATTTAGCACCCTTTTATCACTATTACAAACCGATATTGGACAAAAAAAATCCTATTCATTTGTAACCCATCCTATTGTACATATCCCGTAAATTTCAAGCTAGTATCAGCAGTCCTTCATGGTGTTGCAAACTACAGTATGTCCTGCAAGTTCACGATGATTCGTACATTGCACAGTCAGCTTTACCACAGTAGTACCTCTAATCTGTAGGGAGAATGGTCCGAACCAGCCATTGCTTTTCGGGAAAGGTAAATCTAATGGGCTGGGGAGGACAGGAGATAGGCCCTTCATGAGAGGAAAAGAGTCGTATGGTCACATCAATCACTTTTCCAACTACCACATGCTGATGAGATGGTTGAACTCTAGAGATCACATTATTCGAGCATTGAACCACCTTGCATGTCAACACTCTGCAGAATGAAAGGAGAGTGTGATGGTGTTGGCCATGATTTCTGGAGAGATTTTTGGCCACGTGGTTCTAATGTGGCCATTCTGGGACGGTGAAAAGTTACCTCGTCATTAAAACATTTTTTTTTTGGATAGGTAAATGTCAACATCATACTTCATTAGTTCACAGCAAAGTATACACTGAAGTGCCAGAAAAACTGGCACACCAGTGTAATACTTAGTAGGTCCCACACGGGTGCGCAGGACTCCAGAAATACGACGGGGCATGGACTCCACTCGCTTCTGGAAATATGTTGTAGGCAATGCTTACGATACTTTCTGCAGAGCGTTCCACAATTCCGAGGTCACGGGTTCCTATGTTCGAAAGCGCGTTGCATGGCATCCCAAATGTGTTCTATCACGTTCCGATCTGGGGACTCTGGTGGGAATGGCAGCACTCCAAAATCAGATGAATGCTCCTCTTACCATAGTGTGGCAATCCGACACTTGTGTGGAGGTGCATTGTCCTGTTGGAACAGGCCCAAACCATCAGCATGAATGCAGGACATGAACAGGTGTACCTCGTTAGAAAGGATGCGCACATAGCGTTGGCCATTCCCAGACCTTTGTAGACGTACCAGAGGTCCCAGTGACGTCCAGTTAAACATACCCCATACCATTACGGACCCCCCACCTCCCGGTACAGTT
Source organism: Macrothele yani (assembly GCA_039090855.1). Taxonomy (NCBI): domain Eukaryota; kingdom Metazoa; phylum Arthropoda; class Arachnida; order Araneae; family Macrothelidae; genus Macrothele; species Macrothele yani. Next base: position 31,960,324 of record CM077032.1, on the reverse strand, counting down.
CCCTGCTGACAGGGGAGATCCATGACGTCATGGGGTTTGCGGCACACACGAATCCTTCCAACCTCCCGATACAGTTGGACACCTGATCACCAGACCAGGCTACCTGTTTCCAGTCATCAAGTGTCCAGTGGCGGTGTTGCCGTGCCCAAGCGAGGCGAATAGCTCTGTGTCGTGCACCCATCAAGGGTTCTCGGGTTGGCCGTCGGCTTCCAAAGCCCATATCGTGCAGGGTACGTTGCACAGTCCGAACGCTGATGCTTGTTGAGGCTCCAGCATTGAATTCCAATGATACCTGTGAGAGTGTTGCACGCCTTTCACGCAAAAGGATACTTGACAGCCGACGACGGGCACGTTTACCCAATGTCTTTTTACAGCCACACTGGTATCGTAGGTTGGAGGTACACCCTTGCAATGGTCGCCCGTGAAAATCCGAACTTCGTTTTTACCATCGAAATACTATGGCCCATCTCACGAGCGCCAACTATGACACCGCTTTGAAAATCACTTAAATCGTTATTACGTCATGCCGAAAACAGCTCTGACAGCTGGCAAGGATGTCTATCGCTTTATATACGCACTGGCGGAAGCAACCGAGTAAGCGCATAGGTGACGTTGCTACGTATTTTGCATAAGCTCGTCTGTACCAGTTTTTCTGGCACTTCAGTGTACACCGTAATGCAATATCGACCAGTGTTTTCTGGTAGAGCATTTTATATTTACATAGACAAAATAGGCGTTTTCTCCGAGATATTTTTGTTTGTTTGAATGTTTAACGACCAGCTACTCAATGGCCTATAAAGCAGTCGCCCGTCCCTAATTTAGGACCACTGGTCCTAGGGAAGGGGGAGACTAGTGCAGCAAGACAAATACAACACCCATGCCTCACTTGGATTCGAACTGGGACCCTTTTTAAATGAATGGTCATTAGTGAGTGCTTAGACCACTGCGGCACTAGGGCTGCCCGAGATTTTCACATCGTTGGTTGTGAAAAATTCACATCTTGTTTTCTCAATTTTGGCATCGGAGAAAGGATTTCTTAGTACACCCAAAGGATTTTGCATTCGTAGTTTGCAGTATTTCATTTTTCGAATCTATGCCATGCCCAGGTATAGTGACGCACGTGAACCTTTTTTGGCCTTCATTTGAATTATCGTTTAGAAGAAATAACAAACTCGTGAATTATATGCAAGTTAAAGATTCTTCTATCAAGAAATGATTTTAAATTATCAATAGTCTTTAAAATCGTCCAACTGGTTAGTCAGCGTCATTTTGTTGATATCACCGGTAAATCTCAGTAGCATAAATTACTTTTTTGGTTTTTATTGGTGTATGATTTTATTTTTGTTAGATTTTAGTTATCTGTTAAATTCAGAAAGATAATTTTAATCACATTGTATGCATTTTGGTGAACATTAACACAAACACTGAAGTAGCAAATTTTTAGGAACATCTACTTAATAACGTGTTGGCCTACCCTTGTCCTTCAAATCAGACTCGATTCGATGTGACATGGATTCAAGGACGTGCTGATATCGTTACATACGATATTCAGCCAAGCTGATGTGATGGTGTCTTGCAATTAGCGAATTTTCTTTGGAGGAGGATCTCTATTACGAATGGCTCTAACAGTAACTGTCGTGCTCCTAGAACCACTGTATGACGATCCGAGCCTTATGACATAGTTCATTATCCTGCTGGAAATAGCTCTCTTCATCAGGAAACACATGAATATGTAAGGTGTGCCTGGTCATCGGTTATTTTAATATGCCTTGCGACATTCCAATTTTGTTTCAGAGGTATTAAAAAACCGAATGTACGCGAAACAGACCCTAGACCAATCCACCTTCTCCACCAGCTGGTATAGTTAATGCTATATAGGCTTACAAGGAAAGTCTTTGATCAGGCCAATATCTCACGAACTATGGCAGTTAGCGATTTACTTCTTGTGTAGTTGTATAGGAAACCCCTATGGCGCACACAATAACACCAAGAGGGATCACCCCGCCCCCTTTTGGGGGGAAATTGAGGGGTATCGCGCCCTCTTTGCAGATTAGGCAAAAAAGTCGATTACATATAAGAAAAATGGAAAGGAACCGGAATTGTGGCCCCAAGAAACTCACAACATTCGGAAGCAACGACAGTATTTAGACAAGAACTTATTACTTAGAACTTGTCCAAACTGGTAGGTTCTTAGTAAATGAAAGCACAAAGGAAAAGTTTTCCTACAAACCTTATCAACAGTTCCTGTTCCGAAACAAAACGCAGTTCCTTGACATATTCAATATCAGACTTTGATGTTCAACACAGTAAAATTACATTGAGAGAAGGCGAAATAGCATAAAGTGGCGAAACACTCATCCAATAGGGAAACTCTATTCACATCTAATAGACTTGCGTACGTGGCAAAGCTTTTGACTTTCCGTAACTGATTGACGAAGTGTTGGCTTACCGACTACGCATATCATTTTTAGCACGTCTTTTGTAAAAAAAGATCGTGCTTATGTTACCAGTTTGTCCGTCTGTCTGTACCCACGATATCTCTGCAACTATTAGTCCGATTTGAAAAATTACTTTTCCATTGGGAAGCTTGAAATATGCGAATTATGATCCTTTATTTCGTTTTTTTTTCACGATGTACAATTTTGCCGCTAGAGGGCGTAAATGCAGATGATGTCGAATTCAAAATACGTTTTATTCCACATATTTGCTTCTAAACATCAGATTGAAAAAATTATTTTATCTTTCGATTCCATTAATGAAGAAGGGTATTTTAGATATAGTTACTTTTTCAAATTACGCATAGATTTTTCGCTAGGGGGGAGTAAAATTAAATTAAATTTTCCCCGATAACTCTTCTTCTAAAACTCAGATTTGAAAAATTTCTGCTTCAGCGGATACAACTCCCGATGGAAAATCTTTAGCATATAATTTCAAATTTTTGGTAAATAATATTTTGGCCACCAGGGGGCGTAAGTGTTAATTTTCGCTTCTGATGTATTTGCCATAAAATCTGAGCTTTTAAAATATCGATTGAAAAAATTCTTTCGTGGATAAACCTATTCGGAATATTTTCCTCTTAAAATATTCCACATTTTCTCCGCCAGCGGGGGTAGATGTATATCTTATTTTTGTCAATATCTCTACCTCTAGGAGTCCGATTTGAAAAATTCCTTCTTTGTTGGATTGTGTTTCCGATGCGAAATGTTTTCCGTATAAACTCAAAATTTTCTAGTGCATCATAGACTTTCCGCTAGGGCGCACAAAGGTAAATTGCGTTTTCTGCGTTATTTCTGCTTCTACAACTCCGATTTGAAAAATTCTTCCTGTATCGCATACAAGACCTGATGGAAAAATATGTTTCACATAATTTCTAATGTTTCTAATGTTTGACCACCAGGGGGCATAAGCGTTAATTTCTGCTTCTGATGTTATTGTAGCAAAATCTGGGCTCCTGAAAAATCAACAAATTTTTTTTTTTTTTTTTTTTTCTTTGGACCGATACCGGTCATATTAAAAAACCTTTTGAGAATACTTTCTTCCTAAAATAATGCATGGGTTTCCCACCATAGGGCGTAAAGTCACATCTCATTTTCGTTTATATCTCTGTTTCTATGAGTCCGATTTAAAAGTTCTTTCTGTGCTGGAGAGCGTTTCCGTTGCGAAATGTTTCTCACATAAATTCATATTTTTCTTAACGCACAAGTCTGCAACCAGAGGGCGTAAGTTCACGATTCCGTTTACAGCAATATCTGAGGGATTAAAAACCCGATTGAAAAACTTCTTTCTTCCGTCAGATACTATTGTTTTCCATACCGGTTCCATTGACTTTGAATAGCTTTGATAAATTTAATTTGCGTCAGAACGGATTCAAAAGACTTGCTTATTACACCCGAAAATTCGGGGTCATCTTTCTTGTTGTGTTCTGACGACGGAGCGGAAAGCACATTTGAAATCCATGCGAATATGTTTCGGACACAGCGACTCAGGAAGATTTCCGTGTTTTTTTTTGTTTTTTTTTTGCGTTTGAACAGTCCCCTTCTATCTTTTGTTATGGGACAAAAACATTTATGTACTATTTTTGCTACGTTGAACACGTTTGTAATTGACTTTTTTGCCCTATCTGCAAAGGGGGGCGATGGGATCCTTCGTGGAGTTTTTGTGTGAGCCATAGGGATTTTCCTATACAACTGCACAACAAGTAAATCGCTAACTGCCACGATTCGTGAGATATTGGCCTGATTACAGAATTTCCTAGTAACCCTGTATAGCTGGGAACCATCGATTCATGCTGCTTACACCATATGCTGAACTTTCATCGGCCTGTATTGAATGAAAGCTTGATATTCAGCGGACCACTACCGATTCATCGGACCATTACGGTGCCACTACCTTTTCTCGGTCCTCAAAGGTCCAGTTCTGACGCACGCCTTCGCATTACAGACGAATTTGTCGATTTTCGGCGGGGATGAAAATAAATGTCAAGTTCACTCATACTGTTTAGCTAGTTAGAAACTTGGGAATAGTTACACTACTCGCACAATGATGATGAGATGGCTTCGTAGCCAGTTCATTGGGTAAATGTCAAGTTCACCCATACACATGTGGTAAATGTCAAGTTCACCCATACACATGTGGTAAATGTCAAGTTCACCCATACACATGTGGTAAATGTCAAGTTCACCCATACACATCTGAATCCTCTGCAGTGAATGAACCGGTTACGAAGCCATCTCATCATCATTGTGCGAGTAGTGTAACTATTCCTAATTTTCTAACTAGCAAAAATCTACATGTGGTAAATTTCAAGTTCACCCATACACATCTGAATCCTCTGCAGTGAATGAACTGGTTACGAAGCCATCTCATCATCATTGTGCGAGTAGTGTAACTATTCCTAATTTTCTAACTAGCAAAACTCTACATGTGGTAAATGACAAGTTCACCCATACACATCTGAAACCTCTGCAGTGAATGAAATGGTTACGAAGCCATCTCATCATCATAGTGAGTGTAGTGTAACAACTATTCCTAAGTCTCTAACTAGCTAAACACTACATGTGGTAAATATCAAGTTCACTCATACACGTCTGAATCCTCTGCGGTGAATGAACTGGTTACGAAGCCATCTGATCATCATAGTACGTGTAGTGTCACAACTATTCCTAAGTTTCTAACTAGCTAAACACTACATGTGCCAAATGTCAAGTTCACCAATAAAGAAATAGCCGTTTACTCGAATTAACGTCAAAGTGTGGTACTTAGAAATATTTTATTTGTAACCAACTTCAATATAGCAACGTCGATAATCCTCAACTGATAATCAATCAGTAGTATAATACTCGCAACTTCACAACATAGTTATGCAGACGACAGTAACAATATAACTTCACATACGTTATTACATCTCTTACAATCAATTAGTTCAGCAAAGATTTAACATCTCCACACACAATAGATCATATGTAGAGGATTTTAGGAAGGCAATGTCTGACCCCAGGTCTTAAACAACGCTTAGAAAAAATAAGCTAGGTGATTTAGACTAGAGTGCCCGATAGGAAAGCGACACGGAAACGAGGTAGAAAGGGGGAGGAAGACGCCCTTATTTATTACCGGGAGACCAGTACCCGGGGTACGGACGGCTTAACGTGCCCATCCGACGCACGGCGGATATTTAGGGGTTCAAGCGTTCGTACCCGGCTGGGATCAAAACTGAGGTTTATCCGTGGTAGTCTCGAACGTTGGCCAATAGGCCATCCGCTGCCCTTCATACACAACAACTGCGTCACAAAATATATATATCTTTTCTCGTTCTTATCAACATACAAACGTCACTTACGTACTGACCTCAGGGGTGTTGCCAAACTTACATTCATGTGAGAGAAAAGATATCACGTTAAGTTGGGAAGTGCAAAAACAGAACAAACTCAAATTTACTAAAGAAAAGGAACTAAAAATTAAAATTAAAACAGAATATACGTCACATCCAGAAATGAGAATGGCTCGTGTCAGATGGCTATTGGTTGTTTCGAGTAATTTGCTATTACAGTGCATAATGTGCTATTAGGAAAGGTGTAACATCATTTTCACGTTAAGGAAAAGCTGAATATTATTATAGTCTAACATGAAACAAACTATAGCAATCAATATTCGACTGTTACTTTTCAACAAAGTTCTTAATTGAACTTATGACGCATTTATTTAGATGCCTTAGTTTCATTCTCACGTCAGTGAAGGTCTTTATAACGAGCGTTGTACATCCATGGATTTCTTAGAAGTTAAAGAGCTTTAAGATGTGTCATTATTTTGAAAATCTCTGTAGATTCTAACTTACGCCCCTGAACATTGGCTGTTGTAACGGCTGGCTTTATTTTAAAAAATATTCAGTCACTATTTGTGCTTCATATTCGCAATTTTTGCTGACTTCGCTGTCTTTTTTCCTACCAGAGGACGAATCAATATTGAGAAAAGCCGTTCCGGTGGTCGAGGCGTTCAAGGGGCTGCCTATTAATTATTCTTCCGAGATTGGTCTCCGTGCGAAAGGGGTGAGCAATGGATGGTGGATTTGTCCAACCGCACTGGCTCCCCACCCCTTCCCTGGAACCAGTAGTACTGAATTAGGGACAGGCAACCGCTTATATCCCATTGAGTTCCTCACGGCAGCCGTTTAACTGAAAACAAACACTGAGTACCGCTGTGAACATCATTGCGTTATTGAATTATAGAGCTTCAAACTAATTGAGTGCCTCAGATGACGAGAGAATTATTTCGCCTGCTATTGAGTTACAACACCGACGAGTACAAACTTGCTGTAGAGCCAGAAAGTGCGACGTGTAGAAGAACCTGCAAGTAACCACCAGTTCAACGAAAAATGATGACTCATAGTGAAACATGATCTCGCTCGGTGGCACGCAGTTTGATTAGGTGAAAGATGCCACAGTTTGACTGCGTCGAACGATGCAGTACTGGAACATTTGAACACCAAACAGAAGTCATCGCTCTTTCCACGTTTATAAGTGAGTCACGGAAAAATGCTCATCGGCAGCCACCGGGAATCGAACCCAGGGTTTTCCAGTTAGGCGCCGGACATACTACCACTGCACCACAGCGGCCTCGAATTCTCCAGACTCACATACACTAACTGCCAAAGCACATGGCAGATTACTTCTTGGAGCCCCGCACAATGCTGGGGATTAGCATGTCCGGCGCGTAACTGCAAGACGCTGGGTTTGATTCCCGGTGGCGGCCAATGATAATTTTTCCGTGACTCACTTATAAACGTGGAAAGAGCGATGACTTCTGTTTAATGTTTGTATTAAAGGAACATTTGAATTTGCTGCAATCTTACGCGAAGTCACCCATCTGTATTCTTACACCAAAACTTCCACAAACGCCACGTTGCTCTCTGAAAGCTTGTCACCTTCACATCTGCCAAAGCAATGCTCCATGCTCTAATGTTGAACACCATTCTGACGCGCTCTGAACGCTTATGACTTGAGGACCTCGTACTTGGCGTGTAAGTTACCGATCCTTTCACAACTTTTACTTTAACGCGTTATGGCACCATTCACAGAAAGTTATTGACGCAACCTCCGTGGCTCAGTGGTCTAAGCACCGGCTTTTGACCATTCGTCCGCGATGCGTCCGAATTCGAATCCCGTGAGGCATGGATGTCGTGTTTGTCTTAAGGTGATGGCTCTGTCCCTTCCCTGGAATTTTTTTTTTTTTTTTTTTTTTTTTTTTTTGGTTGGAGGTTTAACGACCACCGTGAGCAACTCAATGGGCTATAAGCAGTCGCCCGTCCCTAATTTAGGGTCACTGGTTCCAGGGAAGGGAGAGAGCCAGTGCCGTAAGACAAACACAACATCCATGCCTCACCGGGATTCGAACCCGGACCCCGTTCGGACGAATGATCAGAGGCCATCGCTTAGACCACTGCGCCACCGGGGCGGCTCCTGGAATCATATCACTAAGTACATATCACTGAGCTGTTCTCTGAGATTAAGATGTTAGCTCCACAAAGAAATACAAGCTAACAGATAATTTTTATTTACTGTCGCCGTATCAAACTTCTCTATTTACAGCGATCTTGAGATACAACTCAAGCTTTCCTGACATCCATCAAACGCTCTACAGAAGATCTTCTATACTTCATACTCACCATCTTTTTCTCATGCAGACACTCCTGAATCTGATCCTCCAATGACTTCCTTGACCTTCCTCTGCCTTTCCTTCCTGCCACTTGCGCAAAAAAGATTTTCTTAGTAAGCATCTCATCATTCATTCTTTCAACATGGCCAAACCACCGAAGCATATTAGTCTCCACCTTGCTACAACATGTTGCTTTACATTACACAACTGCAACACATCTTCATTCCTCAAACAATCAGAACGTGTCTTGCCACAAACCCCTCGTAGGTAACGCATTTCTCCAGCACACAAGCGACTCCTATGTTTCTTCTGTAGTACCCAGGTTTCACTGCCATACATCAGAGTAGGGACAATTACACTTTCATACACAGCCATACAGAACTCTCTTGAGAAACCATCATTCCTGTGAAAACCTCCCAAAGCAGCCATGGCTTTCAATAAAGAATTCACTCGTCTACTAATTTCACCATCCAATTTGTTTTCTCTGTCAAACATGCTTTCTAAATACACAAACTCATTCACCTGGTCAATCACTGTGCCATTTAGACAGATATTACATTCAGTACAACCAGTTCCTCTCAACCATAACTTTGTTTTTTTTTTCTTATTTATACTCAGTTTGAATTTCATGCAAACTTCGTACATCCGAGACAACATACTCTGCAACTCACTTTTGCTCTCTGCCAACAGGACAGTGTCATCAGCATACAGTAATCTGCACACACGGATATCACCAAGACATAAACCAGTATTATCTACTTTGGCATCACGCATGCACGCATCCATAAATATATTAAACAGCCATGGTGACATTACACAACCTTGTCTGACTCCTGCACCAATACAAAACCATTTTGATGAAACGCCATTCCCTCGTACACACAAGCTCTACTGCCAGCAAACATGGCTTTTACACTGTCAAGTAGATTCCCAGTAACACCATATTCATTCAATACTACCTTCCACAAAAGTATCCTATTTATTCGGTCATAATCTTTCTCTAAATCTATGAAAGCAGCAAAAACGTTCTTACCATCAGCCAGATACCTTTCAATCATCATGCGTAATGCAAAAATATGGTTAGTGCAGTCTTTACCAGGCATAAAACCACTCTGAACATCCCACATTTTCTCTGATGTAAGACTCCCTACCTGTTCAATAAAAACCCTTACCAAACACTTTACCTGGGACATTCAGTAGGCTAGTACCACGATAGTTCTTGCAGTCAGTCTGATCACCTTTTCCCTTATACAAGGGAACAATGACAGCATCCTTCCAATCCCGAAGGACCATTCCTAACTCCCAGCACAACTGCCAAATTTCAGTTAACCAGTCAATTACAGAGTTACCACCATATTTCAACATATCTGCAGTTACGCCATCAACTCTCGGAGCCTTACCATTCTGAAGAGATTTTAAAGCATATACACCTCTTCTCTTGAGATCCTTCACTTTGACATCATCTGCTTCTGCCTCAGAATCACCTTTGCTTTCCTGATCTAATACCTCACAGAAGTATTCACCCCATCTTTAACTTAACTCATTGGGCTCCCATATAATTTCCCCGATCCTATCCTTCACGCAGCTTACAACTTTGTTTCCCCTATTTTTCCTGACTCATGTACTTCCAGAAAGTCTTCCTATCTTTCCAAAAGGCCAATTCATGCCTTTCTACCTTCTCCTTCCTATCTTTTGCTTTACTTTGGCGAACCAACTTAGCGGCATTACGCTTCTTACAGCGATATTCATCCACAGAAACTCCGCCTTGCAACATCCCCAAAGAGACTTCCTTCTTTCTCTTTACTGCCTCTTCAATCTCATTATTCCACCAAGCATCATCTCTATTGTTGCCTAATATTGTGGTGCCATACACCTCTTCAGAAGCAGTCAGTTATAGTGAATCAAGTTGTTCTACATCTTTTCAGTTAAAATCACACCTACATGTATCAGCCTGTCCTCTCGCATTATCCAATAATCCAGATCACACACTCACCGTTCCATTCACTTCTTCTATCCCAATTTCCTTCTTTTTGATTTCACTTACACACAGCACATCAAATCTATACTTATTCGTCTCTTCAATCACCTCGTTCATCTTGCCATTCATACCTTTAGTATTCCATGCATCAATCTTCCATTCCCTCAGCCCAGATCTCTTTCTCATATGCCGTTTAGAAAGTCCAGGTCGATTCCATGGTGGACCATCCTTCTCAAGTGTGGTAGTCCCACCATTTCCCACACTAGAGGCCGGAGTAATGTATCTTTGTGTCTTCTGAATCAGGTAGGTACCTCAGTGTGACGGATTGGCCTACAGCTGACGGTTCCAGTTGATCATTCAACCTAAGGATTCTGGAACAAAACCCAGTGAGTTGGGGTCTTTTCGCCAATGTCACACAGAACTAGCTGGCACCTCTCGCTCGAAATGCAGCGGTGGCACACCACACGCCACAGATTACCAGAGTCGACGTAAATTATCGAAGTTCGTACAGATCAACCGGCGCAAATCACATCCAGGTTGAACGTCGGGGCCCACGCAGCGTCCGTGAGCGCAATCCGAAGCTCTGCTCGTGCACCACTGCTAACTGCTCGTCATCGGAAATAACACCTTGCGTGGTGCCGCGAACATCAAAACTGGACACCTGCAGAGTGGCGACGGGTTGTGTGGTCAGATGAATCCCGGTTTCTCAGCTGTACCGGGCTGACGGGAGGGTGCGGGTGTGGTATAGACAACATAAAGCTATGGTTCCTTTTGGGTAGCCTTCTCATGAAACACATTAGGACCCCTAGTGTGTCTGGAGAGGGCCTTTACCTCTGCGTGCCACTAGCATGTGCTGGATCATTACCTACACGCTTTCATTTCTTTCGCGCATCCTGTGGTCGACGGTCTGTTTCAGAAAGACAACTCGCCGCTCCACCGAAACCCAACTACCCAGGCATGGCTCGAGAAACACGCATCTGAGTTTGAAACCATTCAGTGGCCCCGAAGGTCCCTAAGAGGCTGTGGCGGGAGCATTAAATTCATGGATCATGGACCGACGTCTAGGGAGGAGATGTGGACAATGCTACAACAGTCATCATCTGAAAAACCCCTGGAATCTGGTGGTGTCGATGCCCCAGCGTATACAGGGTGTTATTCGCGCTAGAGGAGGACCAACATGCTATTAGGTAGGAATCTCTAATGTTTTGTGCATTGAGTGTATAAGGGCTACACGCAGTCGCTCGTCAAGAATTTAGGGCAAGTACACTGCCTGAAAATGAAAAACGATGAACCATTAAATATTGCAACTGCATCTATGACATTTATGTCGTAGCAAAAATTTGTTCAGAAAAGTGATCACACATTTGAAGGGATTCAATGTTTATTTTACCTTTTAATGGATGACCCTGAACAGGTTCACAAATACTTAATCGGCCAGAACGGGCTGAAAGAACCAGACAGCTGCAGGGTTTTCTTCCCAATCAAGGGGAAGAGGTGGAAACGATACTGGGTGTTCGAGCTGGCCCCAGCTGATTTCCGCACCCTCACTAATAAAGGGAAAGTTAACCTTGGTTGGCAGGTGCACTGCTGCAAGGAATTCCTGCGGGAAACCAGTTGCTTCCGGTGCAACGGGTTTGGTGACCACCGTAACAAGTGCAAGGCAGAGGCTGAGTACTGTACCCGATGCGGCCACGCGGGCCACAGGCAGCAGACTTCCCAGAACGAACGGAAGTGCCCCAAATACAACGAAAAGTGCCACCTCAAAATCGAGACCACACACTCCAGTATTGATGCACCCAAGTATTGATCCCATGTCCTAGTCTGCGGAGGGAACTTGAAACTGCGAGCCAGAACTGACTATGGCTAGACGCCATGCGACGAGAAAAGCAAGACGGGACTGCGCTCCCAAACACTCGAATCTGTAAGACGCATAATGTGTGCCCTTTGTGCCTGCATTTTCTCAATCTGTGAGCATTTTGTTGTTAAACTGTGTATCTTCTTTCTTTGTTCAATGCTTAATATGGATTAAAGGCCTCGGCCCAAAGAGGTTCGAGTGGCGAACCGATCTCAAAGAGGTCTCTCAATAGCGACACGGTCCATCGTGTACGACCTCCCCAGTTCGCACCACCTGTCGGTGTGTCCGAATCTGCGGTCCTTTGATCGGGATTGTTACCGTAACCTTCATCGATGATGAATGTAAATAGTGAGCTCTATCAATCCCTGCAGAGTCCGCAGCAGGACGGAGCAAGCTGATGCCTCATCAAGTAACCTTTTAATGCTTACTACAGTGTACATTTAATAAGGTGTTGCGCCCTTTTCCAGAAGCAATAGAAGCTGCTTCCAATCTGGCATGCAATCGGTCGTACAAATGCTGGATAACACGCTGCGGGATAGCATTCCATACGCTTTCAATTTGGGCGCGTAATTCAGAGATGTTCGCTGACTACCGGGGTCCGCGGAAGAGTCATTCTCCGATCCAGTCCCAGACATGCGCGATTGGAAACAAATTTGGAGAGTGTGCTGGCCACGGAATTTAAAGTACAGCCTGAAGAGTATATTGAGTAACCCGGGCGGAGTGTGGGAGGGCATTATCCAGTTGGTATATCGCATCAGAGGATAGCTCTCAAAAATGGCAGGACGACCGGCTGCAGGATGCCGCTGACGTGCGTACTGCTATTCAGTGCACCCCGTACAAATACCAGACACGCACGAGAGTGATAGCCAATCGCTACCCACACCATAATGCCCGCCATGGGGCCTGTGCGTCGTAGGAAGATGCACAATGGCAGAAGCCCATCACCTTGACGACTGAGGACGCCAATACGACAGTCAGACGCTCCCAAGCAGAACCGGCTTTCATCACTGAAGACCACAGACCGCCATTCTTCCCTCTAATAAACTCGTTCTTGACACCACCGCGAACGTGCTCGACGATGACCATGGCTCAGTGGTAACCGTGCCATCAGTAGGCGTGCGTGTAGTCCTGCTTCCAACAAACGATTTCGTATCGTTCTCGTAGACCACTTTGGTATGACAGAGAATCGAATTTGTGACGCCGCAGCCGTCCACTCTGCCAAAACCGCCCTCCTGATACGCCGATCCTCTCATGCGTCAGTAACACTGTGTTGCCTGGAATCACGTCTACGAGTGTGCGAATGCTCTTCTGACCATCGACAACACCATCTTACCACGGCCTATTCCTCTCGTCCCACTCGGTCCGCAATTTAACGGAAGGACCAACCTCTTTCCCACAGACCCACTATACGGCCTCGTTCGAACTCAGTTAACTGAACATTGCATGTTGTTATCCGCAGTGACGTCATTATTTCATCCAATGACATTCCAACTTGGATCACAGTTCCTGCTGCACTTAACGACCCATTATTGACCCATTGCGAACCTTTCCATATTCTCTAAAATTTTAGAAAAACTACTTTACAATAGAATGGTTACATATTTAGAAAAATATTAAATTATTAATCAAATTCAGTTTGGTTAATAAATCTACTGAATTCGACTAAATAAATCTACTGAATTCGTTGTATTACACATTCAACAAGAAATACAAACTTTTTTGTAAATAACTTCATTACACTAGCTGTGTTTTTGCAGCTTACTGAAGCCTTTGATACATTACACGATAACATTTTATCATCAAAATTACATAATCTAGGTTTTAGAGGTTCGTCTTATATTTGGTTGAAGAACTACCTTAGTAATAGATCACAATATATTCAATTTGATCAACTTCTTTCACCTATCACATATATAAAATTAGGAGTTCCACTAACTAGGATCTGTACTTGGTCCACTATTATTCAATATATATATATGTGTATTAATGATATCTTTATTATTGAATTTAACTCAAACATTATTCTTTACGCCGATGATACAACACTCCTCTTTTCGGGGCTAACTACTAGTGAAATATCATTTCTATCCTCTAGTCAACTATCTAAGTGCATCGACTGGTTGTCTTCCAATGAATTAATAGTTAATTACAATAAATCTAACGCCTTAGTTATTTCCAAACAAAAACCTAATCAAACTCTTAATTTTAACCTCTCTCTTCATAATAATCAGATTAAGTTAGTTAAAAATGTTACTTATCTGGGTATTGTTTTTCAAAATGATTTAAAATGGAATCTGCATATAGAAATTTTATCAAAAAATATCCAGAAATATAGGAATGATTAGTCATATACTAACAAATTTATCTGTTAAAACATTAAAATTATGACATTATACATTAATTCACCACATTTCGATTACTGTTTACTGTCCTGGAGTCAAACAACACTTACTAATATTAATCAGTTACAAATTGTCAAAATAAATACATTTTATTAATAGATTGTAAACATAACTTAAATGGTGGCAACTTACCAGGGCAAAATACGTTCAGATATTCTAGGGCCAACTCGAACAAATATAATATTTTAACAATTCAGCAACTGTTTCACTTCAACTTAGGCAAAATTATGTACAAGCGAATTAAAATGAACCTTGGACAGGAGCTCATAGAAATTAATACTGCTACGTATCGTTATAATATTCGTAACCAAGCTTTGTTGAGACTTACTACATCTAGAACACAAACTACTAAACACAGCCTAGATTACTCTGGTCCGGAGTTTTGGAACTGTTTGCATGCAGAATTATTATCTATTAATAACTTCAATTTGTTTAAAAAGAGATTATAACACTATTTCCTTAATAACTGATACCCATTTATTAATGCAAGATGGGAGGTTGATTGATGCAGGGATTATTCGACTGAGGGGTAAAGGCAAGGATTCGGTTACAAAGGGATGGGGAATCTATACAGTTACAGCGAGAAGTGAATAGGGGGGACAACTCATGTTTTTCAGTGCTTTGACATTATTTTTCACTTGATATGCTGTCAATATCACAATATCATGCTTCGATATTAAATTTGATATTTGCTTTCTTTTTTGACTTTGTTGCGGTTTTATGAATGTTCTTGTCTTCAGTTAAACCTAGGGAGATTAAGGCTGGTCTGGTGTCTTCGAGGAATTTTCCTTGATCTTCCTTACTGTTATTTATATCATCATCATTCATCATCATTGTCAACCATTATCAATCCACTGCTGGACGAAGGTCTCCCCAAGTTTCCTCCACAACGGTCTGTCTTGTGCCAGTCTCCTCCATGTCACTCCCGCATACTTTCGAATTCCATCCACCCATCTTCCATGTGGTCTTCTTCTGGGTCTTTTCCAGTCCCTTGGAATCCAATCTAAAATTTCGGCTGTCCATCGATGGTCTGTCCTTCTGGCAGTATGTCCAGCCCATTGCCATTTCAGGGATTTAACTCTGATCATGATGTCTTCCACTCTTGTCATTTTTCGGATCCACGTGTTCCTCTTCTTATCTCTCCTGGTTACACCAAGCATGCACCTCTCCATGCTGCTTTGAGTTCTCAGCAGCCTTTGTATGTCTCTTTTAGCTAAGGTCCACGTCTCTGCACCATACGTAAGCACTGGAAGGATGCATTGATCAAACACTTTTCTTTTAAGACATAATGGCATATTGCTCTTGAAAATTATGCAGTTTCTTCCAAAAGCTCTCCAGGCAAGTTTTGTACGCCGATTAATTTCTTCATCAATGTGACCCTCACTTGATATCTGCTGTCCAAGATAAACGTACGTGTCTGTTATCTCCAGCTTTTCTCCATCAATCGATAAATCTTCATTTCTTGTAAAAGCATTGTACATCACTTTTGTCTTCTGAAAGTTCATTTTTAATCCCACTTCTTTACTCTTGTCAGCAAGTTCCTGGATCATACTCTGTAGCTCTGATGGGGTAGTTGCAAAAATGACTATGTCATCAGCAAAACGATTTATATACTTATGCTTAACTGTTCAGAATTACTAATTTTAATATGTAACAGCAAGATCAATAAATGAAATGAAACAATTAACATATTATAATATGACCGGTATTCCTTCTGGGTGTTAAGTTCTCACTTTCCGGCAGTGTAGTTCTAGAGCAGTGTCACCAGACAGTCGCAACACGCATATGACCTCTGGAACTTGAACCCGTGCCCTTCTCAGTCCAATGTTCAGAAGCTAGCGCCTCAGATGACTGGACTACCACGGCCGCTAAAATTTCAATGCCTGCATTAAAAATTTATTCCTGAGGACATTGTAGTCAAACAAGCAGATGAAGCATGATGACATAGTTGAAAAGTTTTCTGAAAGGCAACTGCAAACGTGATGAGTACTTTTCCTCTATCAGTGCTTCTTCCATTGTTAGTGCATATCTCCCCAAAGATTGTGCGGGTATGTTAAAGAGCAAATACAAGGATATAATGACCTTGGAGAGAAATAAATGCTCAAATACTCATTTAAATACCGCAAATAGTGTCCTTTGCACATGTAATAGGATGACGGAGCTCTCTGAAAAGAAAACTCCTAAAAGATAAATTTTCATTTTAGTTGGGTCACTTGACTCTTTCGATGTGGTTACACGTCATCACACATGCAGCTCCACCGGAACTCTCAATAAACAATTTATATGTAAATTGCTGAGGAGGATTTAATCCCTGAATGTTCCACGAAGGCAAATAATCTCTTCACTCCGGAACACTACTCTTGGCATCGTGATAAAGAGACAGACATCAAGAGAGTCACTTCTTCTTCAAACGAGTAGTAAATATTCAGGCAACGCATTCTTCAAGTGATTTCATGTTGCGAAGGTCTAAAAGCAAACAAATGGCTCGAGATTAAGTCACGAAAAAATTTGAGATAATAGTACAGATAATTTGAATTTCCCAGCAACTACGAAAACATTTCCTTCGCTAGGAAAAATGAGAAAACAGTGCTTGAAAAGTAAAAAGAGAGAAACTGAAACACAAAACGAAGAAACCTTCAGTGTATTTAGATTTATAAAAACAATAACTAAAAGACATCAAATTTATCTCCTAGTTTTTGCTGAGATTGAAAAATCATTTGCTTTTTTCTCCTGATTCGAATTAACTGTCAGCCTCCAAACAATGGAAGTTTGCTTAAAATCGAAAATAACAGTTTTATTTTGAAATATACATGTGACCATTCACTGCTGGTCAGTTTCTGAGATTTAAATATGAAAGAACATAAAAACAGGTTAAGTCTATTAACATGCTTCATTTAACACATACCGAATTGTTTGCCATAAATAATTATTTTCACGTTTCTTTTCCCAAGTTATTGTCGATTTCCGTTCCATTTGTTATAGGGATTTTCTCTATTCATAGTTTATATCATGAGTCAAACTTATTAGGTGTGCAACTTAATTCTCGGCCGCTAAACGCAAGCGATCATAGAACGTCGGCAAATGCAAATAGCTGTGTGCGAAAATGGCTGATTGCAGCGTCATCCAACACCTTTCCGGGCAAGCGTAACCGCTCACAGCTGTAGTGACAGAAGGGACGAAAGTTGACGGTGAAAGCAATGCTGTTCGAGAAGCAACATTTGAGGCACTGCCTCCTGTTCGCGCTTTAGCTGAAAACAAGTGCCGCGGAAGCCAAGCAAATAATCTGTGCTAGTTTGAGTGGCGCTGCTGTGTCCTACAGTACGTGTAAGAAGTGGTTCCAGAGGTTTAAGCAAGGAAATTTCGATCTCTGTGATGCAGAACGTCCGGGACAGCCACAGAAAGTTGACGATGAGGAACTGGGGAAACTGTTGGACGCGGATCCCTGTCGCACACAGTCAGAGCTCGCCCAGGAACTCGGAGTAACACGGCAAGCCATTGCAAAGCGCCTGCACAAGCTTGGGCGGATTCAGAAGAAGGGCCGTTGGGTGCCCCACCAACTCACAGCTGCGAACAAGTCTAGACGCTACGATGTTGCTGTGTCCTTGCTCTCTAGATTCAAAAAGAAGGATTTCCTCCACAAGATTTTGACATGTGATGAGAAGTGGATCCTCTACGATAGACCTAAGCTGCGCAAATCGTGGGTTTATCCAGGTCAACTTACCACCAGTACAGCCAAACCGAATATCCATGCCTGGAAGTTATTGCTGTGCATCTGGTGGTATCAGCGCGGTGTCGTACACTACGAGTTGCTCAAACCTGGTGAAACGATCAATTATGAGCATTATTGTAAGCACTTCATTCGTGTGAGTGACGCAATGGAGGCGAAAAGGCAATACACCGGCAAGGGCAGAAGGTCGGTCCTGTTGCCTCAGGATTTGGCGCGTCCTCACACCGCGAAAACGACTTTAAACACGATCACCGACTTGGGATGGGATATTGTTTCCCAAACGGCGCATTCTACAGACTTCGCCCCGTCGGATTATCACCTCTTTCGCTCCCTGCAACATCACCTGAATGATACGCACTTCACTTCTGTCGAGAAGGTCCACACATGTATTGATGACTTGTTCAACTCAAAACAGCCCTCTTTTTCCGCAGTGGCATTCGGCCGCTTCCTGACCGATGGCTCAAATGCATCCAACACGACGGGGATTATTTTCCTGATTAGGTACGTATTCGATTTGCTATAATTTGGATGTCAACGTGTCATGCCTGTGGTCGAGAATTAAATTGAAGGCACCAATGTTCCTTTTATTTCTCGTGGTAAATTTTTGAATATCGATGTCTTCTGCAAACCAGGGGGAAGCGAGCAAGTATTCAAGTAACACTGCAAAAAGTTTCAAATAAATAGAAATATTAATTCAAATATGAAACTACATCGATTAGTCATTCCATTATAAGTATCCCCAAACTAGAGAAATGAGTGTGCCTTCAGCCAAACGATAGCGCAGGTGAAGTTCATCATCATCATTGTCAACCATTATCAATCCACTGCTGGACGAAGGTCTCCCCAAGTTTCCTCCACAACGGTCTGTCTTGTGCCAGTCTCCTCCATGTCACTCCCGCATACTTTCGAATTTCATCCACCCATCTTCCATGTGGTCTTTTTCTGGGTCTTTTCCTGTCCCTTGGAATCCAATCTAAAATTTCGGCTGTCCATCTATGGTCTGTCCTTCTGGCAGTATGTCCAGCCCATTGCCATTTCAGGGATTTAACTCTGATCATGATGTCTTCCACTCTTGTCATTTTTCGGATCCACGAGTTACTCTTCTTATCTCTCCTGGTTACACCAAGCATGCACCTGTCCATGCTGCTTTGAGTTGTCTGCAGCCTTTGTATGTCTCTTTTAGTTAAGGTCCACGTCTCTGCACCATACGTAAGCACTGGAAGGATGCATTGATCAAACACTTTTCTTTTAAGACATAATGGCATATTGCTCTTGAAAATTATGCTGTTTCTTCCAAAAGCTCTCCAGGCAAGTTTTGTACGCCGATTAATTTCTTCATCAATGTGACCCTCACTTGATATCTGCTGTCCAAGATAAACGTACGTGTCTGTTATCTCCAGCTTTTCTCCATCAATCGATAAATCTTCATTTCTTGTAAAAGCATTGAACATCACTTTTGTCTTCTGAAAGTTCATTTTTAATCCTACTTCTTTACTCTTGTCAGCAAGTTCCTGGATCATACTCTGCAGCTCTGATGGGGTAGTTGCAAAAATGACTACGTCATCAGCAAAACGAAGGTGGGTTAGATAATCTCCATTAATCTTTATCCCCTTGTTTTCCCAGCTCAGTGACTGAAAAACACCCTCCAATGTGGCATTAAAGAGCTTCGGAGATATGGTGTCACCTTGTCTCACTCCCTTTCCAATTTTTACGTGTGTTGTATTTTCAAACAGCCTAATCTTTGCACTTGCATTTTCATAGATGTTATTAATAATATTAATGTATGCATCTTCAATACCGCAGGTTTTCAGAGCCATTGTAACTGCTGATGGTTTCACCGAATCAAAGGCTTTTTCATAATCGATAAAAGCCATGCACAATGGAAGTTCATATTCCCTCGCTCTTTCAATTAGTTCTCTCAGCACGTGGATATGATCTATTGTGCTGTAGCCACTCCTGAATCCAGCTTGTTCTCTCGGTTGAGCCATGTCCAGTGTTACCTTCAAGCGGTGTGAAAGAACTTTAGTGAAGATTTTATAAACTACTGATAGGAGGCTGATAGGTCTGTAGTTTCCGAGATCCTCAATGTCACCTTTCTTATGTAGCAGGATCATTGCA
Source organism: Macrothele yani (assembly GCA_039090855.1). Classification (NCBI taxonomy): domain Eukaryota; kingdom Metazoa; phylum Arthropoda; class Arachnida; order Araneae; family Macrothelidae; genus Macrothele; species Macrothele yani. Next base: position 31,940,096 of record CM077032.1, on the reverse strand, counting down.
GCGGTGTTCCAATCCTCAGGAATCTTTCCTTCATTAAGGCATCGAGTGAAAATTTGGGCGAGTACTGTTTCGATTTCTCCACTTGCTTCTTGTATGATGTCTACAGTAATTCCATCTTCTCCTGGAGCTTTTCCTCGCTTCATGTTCTTGATTGCATGTGCAACTTCTGCTGAAAGGACTGGAGGAACTCTGGTACTGGTATCTTTCATGATGTCTGGAGTGCATATATCATCCCTTTCATATAATTTGGAGTAGAAATCTTTCCCTCTATTTCTTGTTACAGAACCATCTTCTTTTCTCAGTGCCATAATCTGTTTTCTTCCCTTACTGAGATGTCCCTTTGCTATCTTTAGGCTTTGGTTGTTTTCAATTGCTTTCCTCACTAGTTCACAGTTGAATTTCCTTACGTCTTCAGTGATACTTTTTCGTGTTGTCTTGCATAGCTCTATATATTCCACTTTGGAAGTCACATCTTCTTTAGTTGTCCTCATCTCTCTTCTTTTTTGCATCAACATTTTCGTTTTTCCTGATAATTTGTTTACATGCAACTTGTTCTTAGACCCAGCTAATTTTCTTGCTGTTTCCATAAGAGCTTTGGTTACTTTTCTGTTAACTTCAGAGATGTCCACTTCTTCCGATGTTAGGCCTTCTAAAGCAGAGAACCTGTTCTTCAGTTCTAACTTGAAGGTATTATGGTGTTTTTTAAGGTTGGTTATGTCAATAGATTTTGTTTGTCCTATGAGCTTGCCACGTTCAAGTTTAGTGTTGAGGTGCATCTTACATCTCACCAATCTATGGTCACTACCTGTGTTGAACTTGTTTAGCACACTGCAGTCTTCTATGACGAATTTTTTGTTACACATAATAAAATCAATTTCACTTGTCGTCCCATTTGGATGTCTCCATGTCCATTTCCTGTGTGACTTTTTCTTGAAGAAGGAGTTCAAGATGAAAAACCCTTCTGCCTCTGCAAACTCAACGAGAGTATTTCCACGCTGGTTTCTGTTGCCATGACCGAATTTACCTACCGAAGTTTCATTCTGTTGCCGTTGCCCTATTTTTGCATTGAAATCTCCCATAATTATTTTCAAGTGCTGCTTACCTTTATTATTTAGATGACAAATTTCCTCATAAAATTCTTCAATTTCTTCTTCAGGATGACTTGTGGTGGGTGCATAAGTTTGAATAATCTGAGCCTGGTATCTTTTCGAGAGTTGGATAACAAGTCGTGCAGCTCTGTCAGAGGAACTTTCAACTTCTACAACTTTATCCTTCAGTTTCTTGTTTATTATAAATCCAACACCACTAGTTCTGCCAGTATCTGTCCCACGATAGTAGAAGAGATGTCCACTTTTCAGTTCGATGAGAGCTTCTCCTTTTCTCCTTACCTCACTTAGCCCCACGATGTCCCACTTGATCCTTTGTAGTTCCTCTTCCAATTCAAGAAGCCTTGAATCAGAAGATGGGGAGCGTCCATTGTAAGTAGCCAAGGTCAGCATCAGATGGCAGCCTAGTCCGGTCCTCCGGGGATTCTTAGCACCCTCTGCCTTCATGTCGCACTGGCCGCTGCCTTGGCCAGGTACATTCCAGCTGCCGGAGACTGAGGGCCAAGATTTAAGTTGTGGAATCATTTTGGAGGGGTTTGGCCATAACTCACCACGCTGGCCAAGCTGGTTGGTGAGTGTGGGATAGCATTTCCTCTGATCCCGATGGTATAGTTATACCGCTATGGGCGGTCGTCAGAGCCCCTTTAGTGGGAACAGGATGCACCACGAGAAGGCGGGGTTGACATTTGTCAAGGAGAGGCTGTGATGTTACGCATCACCTATCATAGAGCAGTATAAATATAACCCCAGCACAGGCTTTCGGTGTGTCGTCCTCATCTCACTGATGCCAGAGGGAAGCGGAGCCGGTCGCGCATTGTTCACAGCAACTGCACGGCCACAGTGCGGCAAATAACCCGCAAGTTCAACAGTGGTGATCAGGACAATGTGTCACAGCACATACTTCATCGCAGCCTTCTGCGCATGGGCTTGCGTAGTCGAAGCCCCAGCCAGGTTCCCATGCTCACTGCACGTCATCGGGAACAACAAATGAAATGGGCCCAAGATCATCGAGATTGGATCGTGGATGATTGGAAGAAAGTGGCCTGTCTGACGAATCAAGAATCCTGTTGGTAATCGATCGACCGCTGATACACTGACTACCAAGGGAGGCCATGGCACCTGGATGTACTGTTTGGCAGAAACAGGCCGGCTGCAGTCGTGTTATGCATTGGGCGATGCTTTCTTGGGAAACTTTGGGCCTCATTATATCAATAGCACAATCCCTGACAGCTGTCAGGTATCTGAGCATCGTTGCAGACAATGTTTACTCATTCAGGGCAACTGTGTTCCCTGCTGGTGATGGCCATTAGCAATGGGATAATGTGTCATGCCACAATGCCAGAATCGTCAAAGAGTGATTTCAGGAACATGCTGGTGACTTTCTGTCAATGTCCTGGCCTCCAAATTTACCCAATCGAACATTTGTGATTCGACTTCGAAAAGCTGGTGCACGCTAAATCATCACCACCCCGAAATGTACGAGAACTGGAGGACCTACTATTGATATTATGGTACCAGATACCCCAGGACACCTATCGTCACCTCATTGAATGATGCCTCGCCGGGTGGCCACTGTTTATCGGGCAATGCTTATTACACTGGTGTGCAAAAATTAAGGGCGAACAGGAGAAATTAGCATAACAGCGGAACGAGCAGGCAGAACGGACCAAAATACCACTCAGGAGATAGACTAGGGTCCGGTACGGTAGGGCATGCGCATATATGCAGCATGACTTAGGGGGTGTCGGAAGAGTATAAAGCACACGGGCGGTGCACGCTCAGCAATTCGGTGAAAGCTATTGCACGGTGTACATCGGTTTGAACGACGTCGAGATGCTGCCACCTTGTGATATGGCCAACAGGCAATCCAGATGATCACATCTGGATGACTTTACCCGAGGTCACGTCCTTGGGAAGTTCGAAGAAGGTCGAAGGGTGACTAGTGCGGCCCAGGAGTTCAGGATTGCTCATAGCATCGTTTCACGAGCTTGGAGAGCATTTCAAACGACAGGAACAGCTGTCCGAGACTTTAGCAGTGGTCGTCCACGAGCAACCACGGCGGCGGACGACCAGTATATTGTCCTACAGGCGAGAAAATAAAGACGGCAAAGAGAGGGATAAATCACAAGGCACATGCAACAGACAACTGGACGTCTCTTATCGCGTTTTAAATTGGCCAGGAGGCTGCACAAAGATGGTCTATTTGTGCGACGACCAGTACGGTGTGTGTCGCTAAAGCCTGCTCATCGGGGACGGCGGTTTCTGTGGTACCAGGAACACAAGAACTGGGCACATCAGCAATGTGGTCGAGTTCTCTTTACGGATGAGAGCCGATTTAGTCTGACGAGCGATTCTGGACGTATACACATCTGGAGAGAGAAGGGAACACACAATCACACCTCCAACATCGTCGAATGGGACCGGTTTTGAGGTGTAGGAGTTCTCGTTTGGGGTGGTATCGTGCTTGGTAGCCGTACTGACCTCCACATCTTCCAAGGAGGTTCAGTCACTGGTGTCCGCTATTGTTGTACCGAGGTTCTCCTGCCTCACGTGCGTCTGTTTAGAAATGCTGAGGGTCCTGAGTTCCTCTTCATGGACGACAACGCTACACCTCATCGTACAGTGGCTGTCGCAGAGCTGTTGGAGAGTGAAGATATTCAACGCATGGATTGGCCCGCAAGATCCCCGGACCTAAATCCAATCGAACACGTGTGGGACCTTCTCTGGAGACGCTTGGCAGCACGTCACCAGCCGCCAGCAACGATTCCGAAGCTGCGATTGGCGCTACAAGAGGAATGCGCAGCGATACCTCAACAGCTCCTTGACAACCTCGTCCTCAGCATGGACAGACGTTGTAAATCCTGCAACGCACTCAGGGGTGATCATATCCCCTACTAAAGACTGGATTTTTCTTGGCAGCCGCCTGTCACATGAACGTTCTGTCTTCTGTCCAGTTGTGTTCGAAGCCACCTTTTCAATAAAATGCCTTTGTATCCTTTGGATTCCTTGTTTGGACGGATTTGCTCACTTGTCCCACATTCTTACATCTTGGGGATCTTATGGTATGATTTGAGTCGATGTGGAGCACTTCTTCACGACGTCGTTACATTCGAAAAACCGTCTCGTCCTTAATTTTTGTACGCCAGTATAGGTAAGTGGTCATAATGTAATGGTTCATTGGTGTATAATGTAGTTCAAATCATATAGAAAATTCTTCGTGGCATATTGACCATCAAAAGATATCGTGAACGAGGAACTCAGTGTTATTGAGATATAAGGGTTGGCTGAATCTCTCCTTTGTGGTTACCCATGCCGCATTAGTCTCCTACAGTGGAGGCTTTGGTTCTGCTACGATGTCACCAAGGTGCCAGTGCCAGAGTAGAGAGGTGTGTTGTGAGCTGCATTGTAAACTAACGGAGACATTCCTTTTTTAATGTTTTGCAATTACCAATAAATAAAGAGATCTCTAACATTTTTGGCAAAGAGAAATAAGTATCTTTTACTTTTGTGTCGGAGATTAAGTGCATTTCTGATATCACTTCTTGTGCCATTTATGCTTGCAACAATAGGTACAGGAATGCAAAAGGATAAATATTATTTTCACCTTTTACCTCAGAAGGACACACAAATACTCAGCGAATGGGTAGATTGAAGATGAAGAAAAGACATGAATGCAAAGATTGCCAGAGTACGTAGGGAACATTTTCACAGCAATAATTTTGAGGATGACATAATACAATAGTTTACTTGTTCTGTCGGAAAGGAATCTGCTGTGCCGAATATTAATTTGCTTGCCCATGCTCAGGACAGATAACGCCAGATAAAAGATATAGAAAAAGAGTAAATGCTTTTGAACCGAATTAAAATTTTAATTTGAAAAATCAACCAAAAAACTCGCAATTGCACATGAGAAGGTGAGATTCAGAACAATTTCAACAGCAGTTTCGCTAAATCGGAATGCTTCAAATGTGAAAAGACAGAGGAAGATAATATACAACCGCGGAAAAAAAATGTCTGATCTCAAAAATTCAATAAAATTTTTAAAACATAATGAATTTTACTATTTTTTTTTGTTTTAGATCTCTAAAGTGCCATTGCATAAATTAAAACGGTATACATGATATCGAAGAATTTCATTAAAAGAAATTGTCCAACTCAATATGCAGTTAACAGAAAAATATTACGTAAGTCAGAAAAAATTGGTAAACGCACGTATCATATTTTACGGACCCCAAGGAGGGTGGTCTTACTGAAAGAAAGACGTAAACAAATGGGCACCTAAAAATGAATCAAAATGCAATGCAATCACAGCTCTTTCTGCAGAATCATATACGATTTCTAAAGAGGGAAATCGTTATATTGAGGAATAAAATCGGTGAAAATTTGACTCGTTCCGAGAAGCTCTGCAGTTTAAGCTTTAAAGAAATTCATATTAATTCTAGGCTACGTTGACAAAAAATTGGATCAAATTCTCAGCTATTTCAAAAAAAATGTATTTCTTTTTTTTTCCAGCTGATTGTTTTTGTTTTATTTATGATACAAAAATTTTTCCCAACATTTGGCTTCATTAATTTTCTTCCCATAGGTTTAGTACTGTATATTTAGCTATACTGTGTTTCGCTCAGTAAAAGTATAAATAAATTTTTCAAATTAAAAATAGTCTGCTTAAGAGTTTCGAAACAAACATTTCTCGCAGAAATCCGTACTATTTCTATATACATTTTTCATTTATTGCATTTTAGTTGTTACAGACATGGTATTACATAATCATAAATATATAACACAAATATTATATTTTTGTAGCAACAGGGATTGAGGAGGGGAAAGTCCTGTTAGGCCTCTTCTCCCAAAGCATCAAAATTTTCATGAAAAAAAACAACATAAACAAGTCAAGTCCACACAATATCAAACACAGCTAGGGCGGTACTATCAATTAATAAAGGTAATAATACTTTATGAGCTTTTGGTCAGTAAGAAATGCCTGAGTTTACCTTTAAATATAATATTATTATTAAGTGATACAACATCAGTAGGAAATGTGTTCCATAATGCAGGACCAGTATAATTAACAAATGATCTAAATCGTTCTATTAGTGGAAACATGGGGATGAATGTTGTTTAATGTCTCGTGGAATAATCATGACTCTGAGTATTTATTGTAATTAAATCTTGGTAATAACCATTTTTGATTCTCAAAAACATTAGTTTACCTATACTATAGATATGCAATTGTTGAATAGTTAGTATATTAAAATCGTTTGGACTGAGTCTAACCTGAAAGACTGTATTTGAAAATTGAGTATTTTGTAGTTTAAATTGTAGTAGTCTTATGAATCTATTTTGTAACGACTTAAGTTTTTTCATATTGTATAAAGTAGTCGATCCACATACAGATATACAATAGATTAGATGAGACTGAATTAAAGTATAGTATAATAAAATCATTAATTTTGGGGTTAAATTGGCCACTGCACTACTAATAACCCCTATATTTCTTGAGATCTTATTAGAAAGGTAGTCAACATGTGAATTCGATTTTAAATCGTGCTGAATAATGATGCCAAGATAGTTATGACTTTGAACCACTTCTATAGATGATCCAAGTAAATTAATATTCTGAATTAAGGAGGTGGGGTTGACGTACTTGAAAAAATCATTACTTTTGTTTTGTTAATATTAATAGCCAGATCATTTCTATTTAACCAATTAGTGATAGATGTAAAATGGACTTGTAGTTGTCGCACCAATGTCTCAACATCATTTCCATGCATTAAAATGGTTGTATCATCTGCATATAAAATGATATCTGAATTGTGTAAACAGGTACAGAAGTCATTAATATAAATATTGAATAATAGTGGAGCAAGTACCGAGCCCTGAGGGACCCCTGAAATGACTGATTGTAAGTTAGATCTGGTATGTTCAATTTCTGTATATTGTTGGCGACCAGTGAGATAGTTTAAAAATAGATTATGTAATGTACCCCGAATACCAATTGCGTACAATTTTGATAATAGGTTATGATTTAAAGTATCAAATGCTTTTGATAAATCGATGAAAAGTCCCAATGTAAATTTATTACTAATAGAATTAGATTGAATTTTATCTTTTAAGTGTAAAAGGGCGATTTCTGTTGAGGAATTTGGTAAAAAGCCAAATTGATTTTTGTGCAAAATTTTATACTTTTCAATATAGGCAAATAATCTAACAAATAGTAATTTTTCAAAAATTTTAGCGAATATGGATAATTTAGCTATTGGTCGATAATTATTAATATCTGCCAGAGAACCTTTCTTAAAGACAGGGGTAATTTTTGCAATTTTTAACGAATCTGGGAAAATACCTGTAGCTAGAATGGAATTAAAAATATATAAAAGGGGAGTAACAATGTAAAAAGAGATAGTTTTTAAAATTTTGGGAAGAATATCATCTAGGCCTGGACCTGTATTTATGTTAATATTCTGCAGTTGGTAGATTAATTCGGTTCTAGTAATTTCAAAAGTATGCATTGAATTTAAAGTGCATGAGTTGGAGTAATCAGGTAATTTGGAATATTACAGTATTTTAATTATGTATTCTTAGCACTGGAGGAAATATGGAATTCCTAATATTATCATTCCCCCCTTTCCTCATCTTGCAGACTATAGCGAACTGCATACAGAAGCAAGGGACCCCTCTGCTTTAAGAGATGGCACCCCAGCTACATCACAGATGCCAAGTGTCGGTCAGCCCGCTGCGCTTCAAAAAGCCCACCCTTGCTCTCGATAGACCTGCCGGCTACCACTGAAGCTGTTGTTAAGGGGAAAGGTCAGACGTTTTCACTTCCAGTAATGGTAACCAAACACAGTTAATGCTATTGCCAGGGCTCGCGCGCGAGTCCGAAGATAAAATCAGAGCTGGGAGACTCTTGACCTACAGAACATACTTTCGTTGTCACCACACCAATATTTGGTTACGCAGCATGTTTCCTAGGTTGTGAATCATTTTCTTCACTTTCATTTCAATGCTTTCACTGATTGCATGTGGACAATTGTTTTATTATACAATGTTACTCTCGGATCTAGGTTTTTTACGAGACCAGTATTTCAGCCCATCTCTATTTTGAACTACCACAATTCAGCTGCAACGTACTCATACGTTTCTATGTTGCGCAATGTTTCCATTTCTATGGTTTACAGCTGTACTTGTGAAAGCATTGCTTTATAATACAAATTTGGAAGATGTGAATCCGTTTATTGGTGCAAATACAGTATGACAGGGATGTTAAGTCAGATACTATTCGAAAACTTGAAAATTTCGTCGTCGGGAATCGAACTCGTGTCTCCCAGATAGCGCTCGAGTATGCTAGCCACTACACCACCCAGAACGACCAAGTTTTAATTTTCCGATTAAGATTTTCAAATTTCCAGTTTCCGGTTTTATGATTAGTGTGAAAGTCGTGCCATGTAGATGCAAACACGCATATTTATCCATGTCATATTTACACCAATGAACGGATTCACATCTTCCAAATTTGTATTGTAGAATGGTGTAATCCCGTGTTTCATGTTCGCTGATTGCTTTATAACTTTATTTTTCGATGAACCCTGCTCGGTGCAAGAGTTACATGCTGTTTGACATTGATACTGACAAACACTGTCAATATCGGCTAAATTATTTATTTATGTATGCCATTCATAAATATATTATTGAATCAGTTCCTAATGAAAAATGAAGGAGCAAAGGTGTTTTTCTGAATAAAACATGCTATTGTAATATATTTTTAGAAGGAAATAGGTATATATGCAAATATTCAATGATGAAATTGGATAGCGTTTTTCAGACTAATAAAAACTGAAATATCGCTATTCTAGTATGAAAGTCGTGCCATGTAGATGCAAACACGCATATCGATTCCAGCATTAATCGATCACGGAGACTGACATGGTTGACACCATATTTCATCTACCCAGGCCTGAAAAATTCCACTGTTTATCTGAAGTATCAATTATGGATACAGAATTGCTACCCTCATAATCGTTGTAGATTATAACTTTTGCGCGAAGACGTACGGAATATTATACGAAGAGTGAAATAAAAAGTAGAAAATATTAAATTCCTTAAAAATCACAATTATTAAATAGTGTTTTATTACTACCTATTATATACTATTTACTATTTTATATTATTATTGTACTATTTCTATTTATTACTATTAATATTTTAAGATGGTACAACATGCTTTTTTACCTTGCATAAAATACTGAGCATTGTTGTGCATAGCGCCCACTTCTTCTCCCTGAAATAATTATCAAAAAATAATTGTCTAAGTATCGTCGAGAGGAGCTCTGCTCCTCACGGCGTCTTTTCTTTGCTCCAGTTTTTGTTAGTTTATTGCATTGAGCCCCAGAAGTTTTTATTTATTCACTAGCGGGTAGCGTGTGTTAAGAAGGGATGTAAAATTTGCATCTAAATTTTTTTTATTATCTGCACAATTGCAAGGGGTTGCAATTAAATGGTAAAAATATTTTATTTCCTGTTAAACTGCTGGTACTGTTAATTTTTTATTCAGTTTTTATAATTGTGCAAAAAAGTATTATTTTCCAAGGGGTTTGGAAGATTTTGCGAATAATAATTTTTGTATTCATTGCGTACAATAGTTTGAGAGATTCCCATGCACTTCAGTTGTCTTAAGGAACACCTTGATTTGTGGTGGGATTTCTGGTTCTTGACAACTTTACGCAAAGTTCGCCACGAGAAAAGAGCTAAGTTCGAGTACATTTAACTTTCTATTGCCAAGCGTCTTCGATTTTCATTTGGAACGTCCTGCATTGCGCTACAGAGGAAAACTCAACTTGACGTTGGTTTCAAAAGAATACCAGATTAAAAAAAAAGGAGTTAGTAAAATCATGCAATGTATTGATTATGATACGCTTTTCAACATACCAGAAATCATTACTCAAGTAATGAGGATAATGGCTGTAGAATAAATCTCGCTCCACTGACCCGACCTTTGACCCCATTTCGATGATATTCAACAAAACCGGTAAAGTATACTTCCGGAACAATATGAAACGTTTTCTCTCAATCGAAGCATCTTTACGTAAGTTATAACGCATATGGACAATTGAATGGATCCTGATCCTATGTCCTGACCCCATTTCACCCTTTTTCAATATGGTTCGTCCCCAGATGGTCCCTTACCACATACCAAAATTTCACCGGAATCGAACCGGTTTTAGGCCAGTTATCGTGCCGACAGACGGACAGACGGACGGAAAAAGCTGGAGCATATACGCTTCTTCAACCTACGGTTGGAAAGCGTAAAAACCCGTATCATTCTGTTTGTTTACGCTTTCCAACCGTAGGTTGAAGAAGTGTATATGCTCCAGCTTTTTCCGTCCGTCCGTCTGTCCGCACGATAACTGGCGTAAAACCGGTTCGATTCCGGTGAAATTTTGGTATGTGGTAGGGGACCACCTGGGGACGAACCCTATTGAAAATGGGACAATTGGGGTCAAAGGTCACGACGTAGGAGCGGGATCCATTCCATTGCCCTTATGCGTCATAACCTGCGTAAATATGGCTCGATTTCAATGAAATTTTACTATGTGGTAGGGGACTACCTGGGGACGAACCTTATTGAAAATGGGTGAAGCGGGGTCAAAAGTCAAGACATAACAGCGGGATGCATTTCATTGCCTTTATGCGTCATAACGTGCGTACAAATGGTTCGATTTCAATGTAATTTTAGTATGTGGTAGGGGACCACCTGGGGACGAACCTTATTGAAAATGAACGAAATGGGGTCAAAGGTCTGGACAAAGGATTGGGATCCATTCCATCGCCCTTATCCCATATTATTAAGGTGGACGTCAAGTAATTTTGTTTCCTATACTTCCAATGGAAAAACTTTTGTACACATTGCCTTCACAATTAATGTGTTCCGAAGGATGAAAATTTGAACATCGATTAAAATAACTTCATATTATAACTTGGAAAACTTAATATTTTCTAAAACGTAACTATAATTATATTAAAAATCAATAACTTTTCCTTTGGTGGTGTTGAAACCAGAAAAAGAATGGCGCGACCTGTAATTTGATGACGTCAGTAGACGAACAACTATTGGATCGCATAATTATGGTTATGTTTTAGAAAATATTAAGTATTCCAAGTTATAAAATGAAGCTATTTTAATCGATGTTCAAAATTTCATCCTTGGGAACGCATTAATTGGGAAGAAAAGGTGTACAGAAATGTTTACATTCGAAGTACAGGAAGCAAAACTACTTGACGTTCACCTTAAAGGCGTAATTCTTGTATGTATGTAAATTTTACTTTGAAAACGGCTCTAAGGATTTTGATGAAAGTCGTTAACCTATCGTTTTCTGGTACTAGAGATTTAGCTTGATCTCGACTTCAGGAAAATTCGCTTAGTGGGTTAAATAACCACCCCGAATTACCACGTTTTTAGTGTCATGACGTCGTCCCATTTATATTATCCATGCTTAGAAATCTTATGACGTGACACTCTCGCGACCGAGATGTTGTCTCGCGGTTACGCCATCTGTCTCATTACCTCACGTGTTGTGTGTTGATCCTTTTAAAGTTTTATGACGTCACACTCTTACGAGCAGATGGTCGTGATTTCCATCTACCTCATTACGTCACGCTTTGTGTGCGTATGCTCGTCCACACGATAACTCGCGTAAAAAACGCTCGATTTGGATGAAATTTTATTATGTGGTAGGGAAACACCTTCTAAGGAAACCTCTTGAAAGTGGACGAAATGAGGTCAAAGTTCAGGACATAGGAGCTGGATCCATTCCACTGCTCATATGCGTCATAACTAATGAGAAAAAGGTTCGATTATTATGAAATTTCCCACCTGAAACAAAACAATGAAACACATGTTATTGATACAAACGATCATTTACGCTTTCCAAGCGTAGGTTGAAAAAGCGTATATGCTACAGCTTTGTCCGTCGGTCTGTCTGTCTTTCCGCACGATAACTCGCGTACAAATGGTTCGATTTCGATGAAATTTTGGTATGTGGTAGGAAACCACTGGGGACAAACCCTGTTCAGAATAGACGAAATGGAGTCAAAGGTCAGGACCACGGTGTATGATAGTCAGGTGATACGACTCTGGAAACAAAAATACCCCGTTAATGTCACTTGTCACTAGATGGCGCGACGAACGTGTGGGCCCATGATTTGATACAAGCTATGCTTTCTTATGGGAGGAAGCGACAGAAACATTCGTATTTTACGAATGATTTTTTGCTTGGAATTAAAAACAACAATCAGGAACGCTTCGCAAACATGTACTTTTGTGCCGATCACATGGAATTCGTGAAATAAGTATTATATATATATTTTTGGCCACAGAGTGAGTACTCTAACGTGAAGATTTCTGAGCAGACGATGCTGAGTTTTCTACTGAGGCAATAGAGAATAGACCCTTTATCGTCAAAAAAATTGTACTTCTTGTAAAATGAGATGGTGCTGTACATTCGGAGGAGCAATTTTAACATGGAATATCAGTTTTTGTGTAAGTCATTGGAGTATCGTTAACGGAAACTGCTGATTTTGAAAACTTACCGAAATTTTCGCAAAAAATAATTTTGATTAATCTTCAGCTCTAGAAATCATTTACTATTGATGTTTTTATTTAGTAATAAACAGTATATCTTACAGATTTTTTTTTTTGTGCCTAAACATACTAATGAATAAGGCGGTCCGCTCCCTCCATTTGGGCTGGCGCAACGGCAGAGAAAGTGCGTCGTGGCAAAATGGCTGCTTTTTCTCGGCGGAGATTTCCCCGACCTGCGTGCATATAGTACGATGAGCATAGTTGGTATCAAGGGATAAAATTTGTGATTCTACTTTTAAACAACGGTTAATGCTCCTAACGTAAATTTTTTTCCACATTGTAAGCTGTGCAAAAATGCATCACATCCTAATGCTTGCCGCCATTTTTCCAACACTGTTGGTGTTACATATTAAGCCTTAATAAGAGACAGGAACTTACTTTTAAGCAGTAAAGAACTCCATTCGAGAACATAAACTTTTATTGCATAAATCATTTGCCTGCCTCATAACAACTCCGCCATTACCATACATATATCCTTGCCACAAATCCCAACGTCCCTAGTAATTCTTTATTATGTTACAGTTGGGTTAAGAAAGGTTGATACAAGTTCTTTATATGCTGCATAACCTGCCCGATAACCTATAGTTCGGTACAAAACACTTTCGCCCATACCTAAAACAGAACTCAACAGATTCTAGTCCAACAATTAGCTACACTATAAAACAAATAGAAGTCATCGCTCTTTCCACGTTTATAAGTGAGTCACGGAAAAATTTCTCATCGGCCGCCACCGGGAATCGAACCCAGGGTCTTCCAGTTATGCGCCGCTACTGTACCGCAGCGGCCTCGAAACACTATAAATTTATCTCGCGTTAAGTAAAAACAGAGCTGACGTACTTTACCTTCTGTACAGAAACTTCAACGTTTATGGAACTCCATACAATATAATTACACAAAGTAATAAATAAAACATACGCAAGATCAATACCGATTTTGCACTGATGAAATCATAAACACCATATAATCCTATGATGGTTAGCATGAACGCCCCCTGGCGGGAGGTGACATTAACAGTCCGTTTTTCAAACTGTTGACAGCATGGAGAGTCGTATCACCTGACTCATAATAATACGTGGTCAGGACTTAGGAGCGGGATCCATTCCATCGCCCTTTTGCTTCATAACTTTGATTGCTTTGATTGCGACAAAACTTCATCATCTTGTTCCGGAGGTATACTAAACCGGTTCTGTTGAATATCATCAAAATGGGGTCAAAGGTCAGGGCACAGGAGCAAGATTTATTCCACGCCATTATCCCCATAACTTGACTAAAAATGCTTCGATTACGACAAACCTTTAGTATGTTGTTCCGGAGGTATACTGAACCAATTCTGTTGAATATCATCGAAAGGGTGTCAAAGGTCAGGGCACAGGAGCGACATTTATTCTACAGCCATTATACTCATAATTTGAGTAACGATTTCTGGTATGGTGGAAAACGTATCATAATCAATGCATTACATGATTTTACTAACTTGTTTTAAGAATATCATTAACGCTCAACAGCAGTGATTCCATAATATGAGAGAAACAATTTTAATTCTATATACCACATATTCAACACCTTTTAGTGTAATAAATAACAAATGTATACTAGTAATCCGATTTGTTGGGGTAGGAATATATAAATACACAAGTTCTTGCACATCAAATAGATAGCATTTTCAAGGAAGTTAGACAAAAACTGCAATCTGAATAATAGAACGCTTCAACAATTTGAACGCGATGATTTGACTTGAAAATAAATAGATACGACGTTATATTCATTTAAAGATACCGGATATTACGTTGGTTGTGCACGATGGTCTGCATAGTGTAGTATATAAGATATATTATGCTAAAGAGAAATAAAAACCACCTCTTGCCAGCGAAGAAGTTATTTATGCGATTCCCCTACAATATCCGGACGGATCTAAACGACAGTACAATGGAATGACCAAAAGTTTGTTTAGAATCAGAGTCAACGGGCATAAAAGGGACACGAAATACGATAAAGGAGGTACGGCTCTATCCACAGAAGTAAAATTCAAGCCCACTACTTTTATGTGGGATGGTATAAAGAAATTAGCTACCTACTCTACCTCTAAATGTACAGGCATTCGAGAAACTTTGGAGTTTATTAACAATCGTGATGTTTGCAATGATGGCGTCTCAGTCGAGTTGCTACGCATTTAGAGTAACGCTTTTTTCCTACCAATAGGTTTTTAGCACGTCTTTTGTAAAAAAAGATCACGCTTCTGTTATCGGTTTGTCCGTCCGTCTGTCAGTCCGTCCGTCTGTACCCTCGCTATCTCTGCAACTATTAGTCCGACTTGAAAAATTCGTTTTGCGTTGTGAAGCTTGAAATATGCAAATGATGATCCTTTATCTCGTTTTTTTTTTTACGATGTACAATTTCGCCGGTAGAAGGCGTAAATGCAGATGATGTCGAATTCAAAAATATGTTTTATTCCACATATTTGCTTCTAAACATCCGATTGAAAAAAATTACCTTTCGATTCCATTTATGTCGAAGAGTATTTTAGAAATAGAGACTTTTTTCAAATTAAGCATAGATTTTCCGCTAGGGGGCGTAAAAGTAAATTACATTTTCCTCGATAACTCATCTTCTATAACTCCGATTTGAAATTTTTTTTCTTCAGCGGATACATCTCCTGATGGAATATCTTTTGCATATAATTTTAAATTTTTGTAAAGAATACTTTGGCCACCAGGTGGCGTAAGTGTTAATTTTTGCTTCTGATGTATTAGCCATAAAATCGGAGCTTCTAAAATATCAATTGAATAAATTCTTTCGTGAACTGAGGCCACTCACATCGATAAACCTTTTAGGAATATTTTCTTCTTAAAATATTGCACAGTTTTTCCGCCAGGGGGCGTAGATGTACATTTTATTTTTGTCAATATCTCTACTTCTAGGAGTCCGATTTAAAAAATTCCTTCTTTGTTGGATAGTGTCTTCCGTGTGACATGTTTTTCATATAATTTCAAACTTTTCAAGCAATTCATAGACTTAACGCTAGGGGGCGTAGCGGTAAATTGCGTTTCCCTTTATATCTCTGCTTCTAAATCTCCGATTTGAAAATTCTTTCTGTCCCGGATACAGCTCCTGGTGGGAAATCGTTTGCACATAATTTCTAATTTTTGCAAAAAAATAGTTTGGCCACCAGGGGGCGTAAATCCTTATTCCCGCTTCTGTTGCATTTGCAGCAAAATATGAGCTTCTAAATTCTTGATTGAAAAAAACGTCGTTTGTTGACCGATACTACTCATGTCGACAAACATTTTAGGAACATTTTCTTCTTAAAATAATTCATGGTTTCTACACCAGGGGCGTAGATGTATATCTTATTTTTGTCAATATTTGTACTTCTAGGAGTCCGATTTGAAAAACTCCTTCTTTGTTGGATAGTGTTTCCGATGCGAAATGTTTTTCGTATAAATTCTAGACTTTCCGCTAGAGAGCACAAAGGTAAATCGTGCCTCTAGCGGAGAGTCTAGAATTATATGAAAAACATTTTATAAATATATATAAAATTTTTTCAATTATATGAAAATTGAGTTTTCTGCGTTATTTCTGCTTCTAAAACTCCTATTTGAAAAATTCTTCCTGTATCGCATACAAGACCTGATGGAACATAGTTTTTACATAATTTCTAATGTTTGATAAAGAATGATTTGTCCACCAGGGGCCATAAGCGTTAATTTCTGCATCTCATGTATTTGTAGCAAAATCTGGGCTCCTGAAAACTTGACAAAATTTTATTTTCTTGGACCGATACCGCTCATATGGAAAATCGTTTTGAGAATACTTTATTCCTAAAATAATCTATGGTTTTCCCGCCAAGGGATGTATAGTCACAACTTATTTTTGTCGATATCTCTGTTTCTAAGAGTTCGATTTGAAAAATTCTTTCGGTGTTGGAGAGCGTTTCTGGTGCGAAATGTTTCTTATATAAATTCATGTTTTCCTTAACGCACAAGTCTGCAACCAGAGGGAGTAAGTTCACGACTCCGTTTACAGCAATATCTGAGGGATTAAAAACCCGATTGAAAAACTTCTTTCTTCCGTCAGATACTGTTGTTTTCCATACCGGTTCCATTGACTTTGAATAACTTTGATAAATTTAATTTTCGTCAGAACGGATTCAAAAGACCTGCTTATTACACCCGAAAATTCGGTGTCATCTTTCTTGTTTTTTTATTTTGATTGGAGGTTTAACTAACACAGTGAGCAACTCAGTGGTCACTAATTTAGGACCAGTGGGTCCAGGGAAGGGAGAAAACCAGCACCTTAAGGCAAACACAACATCCATACCTCACAGGGATTCGAACCCGGATCCATTACGGACGAAAGGTCAGAAGTCAACGCTTAGACCAATGCGCCACTGGGTTGGCACTATGCCTTCTTAAGAAAAAATACTATTTTAACAAACCAGGTTTCTCGCGCCCTAGAGGCAAATTCTCCACGACAGCCATCAATAAGGTATTTGGGACATCTGAACATTCCAAGCCCATGCTCTGTGGGATGCAATTCATGTCGTGCCTCTGCACATCGTCATAGGGATTAAACCTTCCTTCTCACACCATGGTATGCATGCTTGCCTGTCTTCGGCAACTTTAGTACACAACCTGAAAAAATTCCAGTACAAACTTTTTACCCAACATACAGACGCTTGGTCATCTACAGTGATAAGAACGTCCTAACAATTTTGTAGGTGAGATTCGCGATGTTTCGGGCGTCGGAAGAACACTACCAGTTTCATAAAAGAAACGTTAGTTGTTGTTCAATAAGAATATTGACTCTGTGATACGTGGCTCATTATCACGAATGTCCTGTAGACGAAAAGTTCTCTATCATGTTCTACTGTTTCTCACGTTATTTCTTAAAATCCTCCAAAGGAGGACAGTGTATCTTCAAAATATGACAAATTGATTATACTGAGAAATAATGTTTGTTTTAAAAGGAATAGATAAATGTTATTACAACTCACGCTGCTGTGTTCACTGCAATGGTTGAGTATCCGAAATTTGCCGACTTTGAAGAGTTCCAGTTGATGTCTCCATTGGTCGAGAATCTAACACGTTTCACTGTACGTATATTCAAATAAGGCAGGTAAAACTGAGTGGAATATATTAGGGGTATGTAAAAGTTTCCGCCGCTCCCGCTAGCGGGCGCTGTAGGGATCTAATTGGCCGTCGACCCGTGATGTCAGTTCGTACATGAAGCCAAACATGGCAGTCGATGAAGTTCATTTGCGGCGCTGTTTGTTATTCATGTTTAATTTAGGGAAAAGTGCGAGTCAAGCGTAAGGTTTAATATGTCAGTCGTATGGCGAAACGGTTATGGGTGAGCGGACGTGTCGAGAATTGTTTGCCAGGTTTAAGAAAGGTGATCAAAGCTTGGAAGACAAGCCACGTGCAGGTAGACCGCAGGAACTCACAGACGAGGAGCTGGAATCGTTGTTTCAAGAGGATGCCACACAATCGACCACGCAACTGGCGAAACGTTTGAAAGTGGCTCTATAGACAGTGGTACGTCGTATACAGGCCTTGGGGAAGATCCAGAAGATTGGTAAGTGGGTTACCCATACTTCATCGTAGCGTAATATTTGTCAACGATTGGGCATCAGCATGTCGTTGCTGAAGAGGTTTCAAGGGAAGAATATCTTGTGGAATGTTGTCACAGGGGATGAAACATGGGTCTATTGCGATAACTCCGTACGCAAGCGATCTTGGGTCGACCTTGGCTTACGATCGACATCCACTGCCAAACAGGAACAGGATATCCACTAGAAAAAGGTGCTGTTATGTGTGTGGTGGAATATGCATGAAATGTTGTACTTCAAACTGCTGAAACCGGTCGAAACAATTACTGTCCAACGATTTAGCGATCAGTTGATGAAACTGAACGCCGCAATCGAGTAGAAACGCCCATGGACAGGTAAAAGTATGCAGCCCAGTAATATGTTACACGATAATGCCAGATCACATGTCGGTGCCACCACGAACCCTTGAACAGTTACACTGGGAGGTTTTACCGCACCTGGCTTACTCCCCATACATTGCACCCTCAGACTTTCATCTGTTCCGCTCTATGCAACATTCCCTAACCCAACAGCGGTTCACCACAGTTCCAGAAGTGGAAAATGTCGTCACTGCGTTCTTCAGCACAAATCCCGAGTCCTTATATCACAGGGACATTCATTTATTGCCTGAAAAATGACAAAAGGTCATTGATGCTAACGGCCAATATTTCGATGAATAAATGTGTACTGCTTTCCTGATTGTTCCTCTCTCCTTTCTTCTCAAAACGGTGGAAACGTTCTCATACCCCTAATGGATAAAAAAGATTCCCGACAATTGGAGACATCAACGAGAACACTTCAAAATCGGCAAATTACGGACACTCAACCAGTGCAGTGAACACAGCAGCGTGAGTTGTGATATATTTATCTATTCTTTTTAAAACAAACATTATTTCTCAGTATATTCAATTTGTAATATTTTGACGATAGAACTTGAACACTGTGCTCCTTCAAACTATTTTTAAAAATAATGTGAGGAACAGTAGGAAATGCTACAGACTCTTTCGTCTACAGCACATTCGTTAAAAGAAACGTGATTTTCTGTTAGTTTCAGAAGAATATGGAATTCATAAAAGAGCCATAATTGGCTGTTACTTTCAGAAGCACGACAGTTGCAAAAAAACGTAATTTTCTCTTAGTTTCAGAAGAATATTAGATTCGTAAAAGAACGTAATTCTTAATTTGCTGTTAGTTGAAGTAGCATGCCAGATTTATGAAAGAAAATAATTTGCTGTTACATTCAGAAGGTCGTCGGTTATACACTGAGTGGCCCTTTATTATGACCACCCCCTCAGTACTTCGTTAAGCCACCATTTTCCTTTAATACTACGTCGATTCTTCGTGGCATGGACTCCACGAGATGTTGATAGGTGGTTTGTGGAATCTGAGACCATGCTTGATGAATAGCACTTTCCAGGAGTGTGAGATTGCAGGGTTGTGGATCCAGCTGTCTGATGGCTCGTTCAACTTCACCGCACAAATTCTCAATGGGGTTGAGATCTGGAGATTGTTGGTGCCACCTAAGCAAAATAAACTCACCAGCATGTTCCTGAAACCAATCCTGTACAATACGAGCACTATGGCAGGACGC
Organism: Macrothele yani; assembly: GCA_039090855.1. Taxonomy (NCBI): domain Eukaryota; kingdom Metazoa; phylum Arthropoda; class Arachnida; order Araneae; family Macrothelidae; genus Macrothele; species Macrothele yani. The sequence continues at coordinate 31,920,174 of CM077032.1, read as the reverse complement.
ATTATCTTCTTGAAAGTAGCCATCGCCATTGGGATAAACCATCCACATGACAGGAAGCACTTGGTCTGCAACGATATTTAGATATGATGTGCCAGTCAGAAGTTGATCAACACGAATTAAAGGGCCCAACGCATGCCAGGAAAACATTCCCCAAACCATAACGTTGCCTCCACCAGCTTGAAGGGTTGTAGGAATGCATTTGGGGTCCATGCTTTCGTGCTGTTTCCGCTACATTCTCACTCTGCCATCGGCATGGTGCAACTGTAAACGTGATTCGTCGGACCACATAATTTATTTCCAATTATCGACTGTCCAATCCATGTGCTCCTGTGCGAACTGGAGACGTTTTCTCTTGTTAACTGCAGACAGCAAAGGTGTTCGAACAGGCCTTCGGCTGCCATATCTCATCCTATGCAGTGTACGGCGAACAGTGTATGCAGAGATCATTTGGGGGGATCCTTGATTAAGATAGTCTGAAATTTGCTGCACTGTTGCTCTTTTGTTGTCTGTTACCAGTCTGGACAGTCTCCGTTCCGCCCAAGCAGTCACTAGCCGTTGACGGCCACACGTTGCATGTAGAGACTCGGTTTTTGGCTGACAGTCCAGTCTTTAAACACTTTAACAACAGCTGCTCTGGATCATTTCACGAATGCGGCGGTTTTGGTGTTACTCGCTCCATGGCTCCGAGCTCCTACAATCAACCTACGTTGAAAGCCCGTCAAATCGCCTTTTTTACCCATGTCGTCACCCAAAAATCACTTCTACTACTCTCGCAAGCAGTAAGCTTTCCCTTTTTATACTAGCCTCGCCTTCTGGCGGCAACAGCGTGCAGCTATAGCTCATTTGCTTAAAACTGTCAGGTGGTCATTATAAAGTGGCCACTCAGTGTATACACAAGCACGCATTGCAGCACATCTACCGTTAAGCTTCTCCTTCAGCAAGCAGCGAGGATACGGTTTAGGTAATGTGAGCAGCGTTGCTCTCTTCGCTGCATGCAAGGTCCAAAAAATCTTAGCAGTTGGCTGTTTCGTAGAGGTTTCAAAGAGACGCTCCAATTTAATTCTCTAACATTTATTGATTGAGATGATCATTCACATCCTTTACTTGTTGTGAGTAACGTCCGTTCGTTTTCCTCTTGCCATGACGACAAACTCCTCGAACAAAAAATAAGGTGTGAGTGCCAAGCATTTGGTAGAGAACATAAGTGCCGAAAAAACAGAAATTTATGACATTTTAAAGCGAAAAGTCGGGATAGCAGAGTAGTGGCGTAAAGCCACCTCACCAACTACATTGCGATCGAGGCTTGCAAAGAAAATCTTAACGAAATTATTGAGCAACATAAAATCGAAGAAAGAAAAAAAAAACAAATTGCAGTGAAGATGATGAAATAGAGGGGGTAAACATACCGGATAAAACCAATATCATTAAGCATTAAAAAATGCACTTCTCCGAAGCGACTCTGAATTATTCCAGTTTATGAGCAGCGCACGTAGTCTCACTGAGTCTCATATTAAATGGTCGAGTCACATTATTCTGACCACCTCCTACTTTTGACGTCAACAGTGCGTAGTCAGTGAGAGAAGGCACGTGTCGTGAGCTGGTTTGGAGGGTATATAAGGCGTGCTGTAGGCTTTCTGAAAATGTATCATTCGTTGCTGTCATGGATAAAAGGAGCGATTTTTCAGATTTGCAAAAAGGGAGAATTATCGGCTTTCGGACCAAGGGTGGCAGCATTTCTGAAACAGCGCAGTTTGTGAACTGTTCGCGTGCTGCTGTATTTAAAGTGTATCGTGATTGGAAAAATGGCACGCATTGCGAATAAGTGACGTAGAAACTGCGGAGCACAACGTACCATTGATGTGAGAGATGAACGTCGGCTGTGAAAGTGCGTGAGGGCTGAATGACACGCTACAGTGGAGCAACTCACTAGCCGAATGAACCACGGGACTACTGTAAGTGTGTCTAAAACGACATTTCAGCGAACCCTGCTGCTCATGGGTCTCCGCTGCAGACGGATGGTCACTGCACTTATGCTAACAAAGGTGCATCGGCAGAAAATACTTATATTTGCACGGCAGTATCGGAATTGGACCTCCGCTGATTGGCAAAGGATTTCCTTCTCCGATGAGTTACGTTTTCTTGTCCATCGAACTAATGGGCGTTGTCGTATAAGGCGAGAAGCATCGGAGAACAAACACTTTTCAACCATTGCTGGCAGAACACAAGCTGGTGGGGGCAGCGTTATGGTCTGGGGAATGTTTTCGTGGCATTCTCTGGGTCCACTCATACCTGTGGAAGGCACTATGGACAGAATTTGTGATGAATTCATATAGCAGACCACGTACACCCATAAATGCTGATTGTCTCCCCTGGGGCGGATGGAATCTTCCAGAACGACAATGCGACGTGTCACATAGCAAGAAATGTCAGAGAGTGGTTGAAAGAGAACGATGAAGGTTTCAAAGTACTTTCATTGCCCCCCTTTCTAATTCCCCAAACTTAAACCCAATTAAGCATCTGTGGGACCACCTTGATCGTATTGTTCGCTCTATGGATCCTCCACCACGCACCCTCCAGCAGCTGTCAGATGCACTTCAGTCAGCATAGCTTCTCATACCTGTAAAGATCTTCCAGCACCTTACTGAGTTACTCCCATCTCGTCTAGCTGCTGTCCGCACTGCACACGGCGGTTACTCCTGATATTAGCTGGTGGTCACAATAATGTGTCTCGACCTTGTATATTGCGTTGCTGCATAAGTTCATGTCATTTCATTACACGAGTGCTTCCGATGTCAGTAGTGACAGTACAGATGGCCAGTTGTATATCAAAATGTAGTCAAGAATATCGTGTATCTAAATCATTTGCATTGTGTGATTGTACCTAATGTTTTTTTTTTTTTTTTTGGTTTTTCAGGTCCGGAAGAATGGAGTGTCAGGTAGAGGAACATTTCCGACATCTGCTCTTCTAGCAGTTTAACAAAGAATCCTAAGCCGCCGAGTCTACTCGACAAATTTGTTCTGTGTTTGGGGATGATGTTATTGCTCCGAGGACAACCCGCAAATGGTTTGACCGGTTCCGAGGTGACAATTTTGACCTCAACGACCCAGTTTGATGAGGATTGTTTGAACCATCTCATTCACTTGAATTCCGATCAACCCACACGCTAATTGGCCACTGAGATGGACTGTGATCAGGCCACAGTGGTACCTCCCACATAGTGCATAGCGACTTAAATAACTGCGGTATGCCCGTAGTTAAGTTTTCCATGGTTCATGTCTGAACTCTGAGGAATTTCTTTACTAGGTCATGACTTAGACAAGTCAAGTTGATTAATCAAATATAGAGACCGAACAGCTTCCGACGGAACTGATGATTTCTCTGTGCTTCCTCAATCTCGTTCTCACGTCTTCTACGTGATTCTTCTATTTAAACAGTTATAACGAAGTAAAGTTATCCGTCATTTTTGGTCCACGCCGGGGATCGAACCCGAGTCCACTCATTCCGGAACAAGTCGCTCTACTAACTGAGCTACGCAGACGTTCGTTCTCGCTGCTATCTGCCTTTATGTCGTGTGCCTCAGTCACGTCACATCCCCCCTCCCGAAAGACGGCCGGGGGCATGGCCCACGGGTCAGCCGTGACCATGAATAGTTGCCGGCTGAAGAACGTGCACTTGAGAACTCCCAGTCAATTTAGTTTGAGGAATGCAACATCACATACTTTTTATTTTTCGAAGCGCTGAAGAAGGGATTCTCTTATTTTTCCTATCTCGCGGTGTGGTAAGAACATCCCCCCATTGCGAGATTTTGAACGGCCGGGTCATCTGGGAAGTTCGGGCGCCATTATAACGAAGTAAATTTCTCCGTCATTTTTGGTCCACGCAGGAGATCGAACCCGAGTCCACTTATTCCGGAACAAGTCGTTCTACCAACTGAGCTACGCGGACGTTCTTCCTCGCTGCTATCTGTCTTTATGTCGTGTGCTTCCTGCGGGACAGGCACGTCACACAGTGCTATTTTGTAAACTCCTGAAATAATTGGTGTCCTTGCGTGCGTTTGTGTGTATTTTAGTCTCCTACGAGTCGTTCTGATTATGAAGCCTCAAAGCAAATTTAGTTTACTCAAGATGTAATAAACAATTTTTCCGGTTGTTGCTAGCTGAACAAAAATACGTCAGAACACGGTGTCGGGAACGCATTATGTAATAAAGTACGGCACTGTTGGAAAATTTCGCGCTTCCTTTTGCAAGCAGGAAGAAGAAATTTAACAAAGATCATTATTGAACGATCCTCTCATTATCGAACAATCCCCTATAATCAATTGAAAAACAGGTCTGTAGGGAAAGCAATAAAAGATTTCGAAAATAGTTTGCTATAGCAGCTTCAGGTGGCAGTGTACTTTGCGATCGTTTTATGAAAATGTTAAAGATGAACTTTTGTTTGCTTATATTTACGTGTGCTATCATTAAAAAATGTCTCTCTCTTAATAAAAACGTCAGTATGGTAAACAAAGACTCCCCACGGTGACGCGTGCATGTAATTATCTATTAATATGTAGAACCGCTGTGTTGGTATTGATTTCCACCGGATACCTTAACTGGTTATCGATGATGGTCGTTGTTCGTCATAATGGCCATTGCTCTCTTAATGGCCTCTCTTCATACATATTCATGAAAGAATGAAAAGATGACAGTACATGCAATTACCAGGATATGTTGCGGTTTTTGAATGTAAGAAAACTTTTGACTCCAACCAAACAAAAAGGTAGTCTGGGCGCCGGCTGCAGGCTTTTCATCCCAGATCGGTGTGGGATGGAATCCCAGTAAGGCGTGGGTATTGTGTTTTTCTTTCACCGCTGGCTCCTTCTACCCCCCCCCTCTCTAGATATATACACCGATGTGCCATTACATTATGACCACCTACATAATAATCTGTAGGACCCCATTTAACCCACAATACAGCAGCTACTCCTGATGTACTTGGTACCATAATGACAACAGCAAGTCTTCCAGTTCCCGTGGTGGTGATTTAACGCAAACCTGCTTTTTCAAGTCGCACCCCGAATGTTCGATTGGGTTCAAGTCAGGTGAATTCGCAGACCAGGGCGTTAACAGAAAGTCACCAGCATGTTCCTCGAACCACTCCTTGTTGGTTCTGGCAGTGTGGCATGGCGTGTTATGCTGTTCGTAATGACCATCACCAGCAGGGAACACAGTTGCCATGAATGGGTGAACTTGGTCTTCAAGGATGTTCAGATACCTGACAGCTGTCAGGGATTGGGCTATTGGAAAGAGAATCCTAAAGTGCCCCCAAAAAACATCGCCTACAACATAATACCGCCGTCGGCCTCTTTCCGACCAACAGTGCGTCCAGGTGACACAACATCCTTTGGAAATCGGAGATTCTCCGATCAGCCGTCTACGTGATGCACCAGGAATCTTGATTCGTCCGACCAGGCCACTTTCGTTAAATCATCCACGGTCCAATCTCGATGATCTTGGGCACATTTCATTTGTTGTTTCCGATGACGTGCAGTGAACATGGGGATCCGGCTGGGTATTCGGCTACGCAGGCCCATGCGCAGAAGGCTGTGATGAACTGTGAGCTGTGACATATTTCCCTGATCACCACCGTTGTAGCTGTGGGTTATTTGTCGCACTGTGGCCCTACAGTCGCTGTGAACAATGCGCGACAGTCTTCGCTGTCCTCTGGCATCAATGAGCTGCGGACGACACTTCGTCGTTTGGCCATCTGTGCCCCACTTTTAATACGTGCTCACTACAGTGGCACGTGATCGTAGTTCCGAGGCGTCGTACCATCACAATTTGGCCTTTATCAAACTCCGATAAATCGGCAGCTTACCCCATTCTGACTCCGAACACTCTACTAACCGGAAGCCACTCCTCTGGTTGTATATATAGAGCCTTTGCACGTGACGTCACAAAATTGTCTGCTAGACTTCTGGGTGGTTAGAAAGTACCCGAGCTGGTCTCTCTCCATGCTTTTCAATGGCTGCTGCTGCTGCTGTAAATAGTGTTAACAAAACTCTTTTTTCTGACAAAATTTGACATCTTAATGTGATGGAAAAGCAACGTTACGAAGAAAAGCTTAGAAATAATGGCATAGAAGATCAGAAGATCCATATGACATACGTGAAAGATATTTTTATCCTCTGGAAGTTTGTCTTGCTAAGGACCTCCTTAATCTGAATTATCACGATATTTATAACTGTTTAATAGGCAGTTTTTTGTGTTATACCGGAAAAGCTCTAAAAGCATATAAAAGCTTTGATGCATATAAATATTTTACCAAAAAGGTGGGTTAGAAATGTATTAATTCTGAAGACTGAAAATGAAAAATGCCTTACCCGGTCTAAGGTAAGTTGTTACATTTCTGTCTGGCCCCAGTGTGTATGGCAATTAAAAAAAAAAGAAAATAATGACTTATCATATCCTGAAAAACGTACTATTTTTTCACCAGAAAAACGAATAATAAAAAAAACGGATCCGGGAAAACAGACGACACAATAATGGATGATAGCGCCCTCTAATGCTATGTGAACGTACAGTATATCCTTAAATTTCGGTTCGGGAAAAAAGGCATCTGTTTCAGTGTTTAGAAATCAGTAGAACAAGCTGGATTCATGAGTGGCTACAGCACAATAGATCATATCCACGTACTGAGAGAACTAATTGAAAGAGCGAGGGAATATGAACTTCCATTGTGCATGGCTTTTATCGATTATGAAAAAGCCTTTGATTCGGTGAAACCATCAGCAGTTACAATGGCTTTGAAATCCTGTAGCATTGAAGATGCATACATTAATATTATTAATAACATCTATGAAAATGCAAGTGCAAAGATTCGGCTGTTTGAGAATACAACACACATAAAAATTGGAAAGGGAGTGAGATAAGGTGACACCATATCTCCGAAGCTCTTTAATGCCACATTGGAAAATGTCTTTCAATCACTGAACTGGGAAAACAAAAGGATAAAGATTAATGGAGATTACCTAACTCACCTTCGTTTTGCTGATACCGTAGTCATTTTTGCAACTATCCCATCAGAGCTGCAGGTTATGATCCAGGAACTTGCTGACAAGAGTAAAGAAGTGGGATTAAAAATGAACTTTCAGAAGACAAAAGTGATGTATAATGCTTTTGCAAGAAATGAAGATTTATCGATTGATGGAGAAAAGCTGTAGATAACAGATGCTTACTTTTATCTTGGACATCAGATATCAAGTGAGGATCACATTGATGAAGAAATTAATCGGCGTGCAAAACTTGCCTGGAGAGCTTTTGGAAGAAACAGCATAATTTTCAAGAGCAATAGGCCATTATGTCTTAAAAGAAAAATGTTTGATCAATGCATCCTTCCAGTGCTTACATATGGTGCAGAGACGTGGACCTTTACTAAAAGAGACATACAAAGACTGCAGACAACTCAAAGAGCATGGAGAGGTGCATGCTTGGTTTAACCAGGAGAGAAAAGAACTCCTGGATCAGAAAAATGACAAGAGTGGAAGACATCATGATCAGAGTAAAATCCTAGAAATGGCAATGGGCTGGACATACTGCCCGAAGAACAGACCATCGATGGACAGTCGAAATTTTAGATTGGATTCGAAGGGACAGGAAAAGACCCAGAAGAAGACCACATGGGAGATGGGTGGATGAAATTCGAAAGTATGCGGGAGTAACATGGAGGAGACTGGCACAAGACAGACCGTTGTGGAAGAGCCTTGGAGAGACCTTCGTCCAGCAGTAGATTGATAATGGTTGACAATGATGATGATAATGAACAGTACAAAATCTTGAAAGTTCACGAAATCTTAGCAATTTCCGATTCGACAGCAAAGTTTTTCCCTCATGCATTCAGAGCATTTTAAACAGAATAACAAGGACTTACGTAAAATCTTGAAAATAATACATAAGAGTGAGCAAAAAAAAGTTCTGATATAAATTCGACTATTAACGTAGTAAAATATGCAGATTTACGATGCCTGAAATGAAGTGTTTACTGCAGATCCTGTCGGTCTGGGTGACCATGCCTTCCGATTCACGGCTATTTTCCACATAATCAGGCGTTTTCTGGCGTTGGAAAGCGATGAAAAGAAATTCCACTACCTTACACGTACTTCAAGAAGCACGCATACGCCACACAACTTTCAACCATTTCTAAAACTTCAAATAATCGAGTGACAGGGGGTCCACAAATCGCTGCCCGATGTTAATCCTATGGGAACCTTAGCAGCCGAACTTTCTCTTAAACGTATAATTGTGATGTTAATTTTGAGACCAACCGGTGAGCGCTTACGCCACAGCACGGCATAATATGCAAATTATCGTCGGTGGTATTTAAGGAGTACGTCGAAGTGAATGTAATCAGTCGTCGCCGTACGGACACGTGCGAAGACCCGGAAGAAGCTGCAATGCCTGGACATGGAAGACGTGTACGATTACAGCAGTTATCGGACTTTGAGCGAGGTTGTCTAGTCGGACCCCACGAGGCCGGGTGGTCGTATCGTCGTATTGCGGAGCGAATTGGACGGGAAGTATCGGTGGTGGTATGATGGTGGCGTAGATGGTCCGAGGAACATTCCCACACGAGAAGACGTGGAACCGGGAGTCACAGACGGACTGATAAGCGGACCGATCGACGCATAAGAAGAGCGACGTTGTCAAGCAGAACATCCACTGCGACGAAAATCCGAGCTGCCGTTGCACCTGAGGTGACTGTGCGAATAATCCGCAACCGTCTACTGGATGCAGGACTACGTGCACGTGTACCTCTGACTCCAGCCCACCGTCAGGAACGGCGCGCAGTGGTGTCGCCAACGTCTGCACTGAAGAACGCAATGGCGATCTGTCGTGTTCAGCGATGAAAGCAGATTCTGCTTGGGAGCCTCCGATGGCCGTATGCGTGTTCGCAGACGCACAGGGGAGCGTCTTTACCCTTCTTGCTTCCGCCAGCGACACACAGGGCCTACACCTGGTCTCCTGGTGTGGGAAGTGATCAGCTATCACTCCCGTACACAACTAGTGTTTGTACCGGGTACGTTAAACAGCACCTCCTACATCAACAACATCATTCTGTCCGTTGTTGTGCCATTTGTAAGGTCGGTCCATCGTGGTGTTTTTCAGCAAGATAACGCACGCCCACACACGGCACGTGCAACACAACATGCACTTCAGGGTGTGAGACAACTTCCATGGCCAGCACGTTCACCGGATTTGTCCACCACTGAGCACGTGTGGGATTTTATGGGACAACGACTTATCCGGTCTCCACGGCTAGCCACGACAATCCCCGATTTACGCGTCCAGGTTGAGGATGCTTGGAACTCAATACCCCAAACTTACATCCAACATTTGTACGACAGACTCCATGCCAGAATTGCACAGTGTGACGCAGTTCATGGCGGTTCAACCTCGTACTAACCATGTTACATGGAAATGTTATTTTTCAGTTTACCAGCAAATACAGCTGTATTTTGCCATAATGTTTTGATCACGTTATCCTCTGTATTCCGTTATTATGCTGTATAAATTTCGTTGGTATCAGACGTCTCCTTCTTGGTGTTCTTTTTTCACTTTCCGCCAGTGTATAGAGAGAGAGCAAAGAAAAGGCAAAGTTACATAAAAATAACATAAAAACGAACAAAGCTGATAACAAAAAAAAGTATTGCCATATTTAGCTTCAGAAAGTAAAAATCTTTTATTATTGCAAACCATAAGAATGAAATCAGAATTTAGAAGTATAAAACTGTAAGAAATGCAAAATCTTTTGAGGGTTGTCATGTATAAATTCTTGTAGGACCAGCGTTAATCAAGTCTCCCTCATTTCCACATAGACCTAGCGGATGTAGGTCTCTGCTCTATCACATTTCCAGACAGGTCTAAGAATAATTTACCAATAACGAAATCACCATGCACACAATGTGAATAAGCTACAACGTTGCTGTGGTCGTTAAAAACGTTATTCTTAAAAATCGCTACAGAATTTGAAAAAGAAGTTATTTGAAATTCAGTGGTTTGGGCCTTCATGTCTCTTGGAAGTATGAGTACTGGGAGTTTCCGTAGCATTCCATCTTATGTCCATTATGTGTGTGTAGTTATTCTACGGGTACATATATACTGTACTTCTTTGAAAAAGCAATGATTTCTGACAAATCAATAATTGATGTAGCAAAAAATATGCATTAATTCCCAAGCTTTCACCTGCCAACCAAAGCAAATGAATATGGAGCTGGTTTGAAGTTTAAAATTATAATCCGGAGAACAGAAACTAGGTTTGAAGAAATATAAACATAACATTACAAGCACGTGAATTAGTGGTATTTGTTAAAATGGATCTAATATTCACGTAATATGATACAACAAATATTCCAGGTTACGCTCTTTATTTGTCTGGAAGTCAAAGCTTGTGGATGATGAGCGTTTCACGTTGATGGTTGGTCGAGCGACACACTATCAAATATTGGGTCTTGTGAGAATTTCTATGAACTTTCTGATCGCGGTCTCCCTTAAAGTGGTAAACAGGGCTTCTAGTTTCCTTCCTCTGCACCGTGGAATTGCTGTGTTGTATAATACCTCTGAAGCTGTTATTCTCCTCCTTTCTCGTATGGCTCTCATGCTGCTTATGCGGCACACATACACGGTCGAGTCACAGTATTGTGACCACCAGCTGATATCCAGAGTAACCGCCGCGCGCAGCGCGGACAGCAGCCAGACGGGCTGGGAGTGACTCAATAAGGTGCTGGAAGATGTTCACAGGTATGTGGATCCATGCTGAGTACAGTGCATCTTGACAGCTGCTGGAGGGGGCGTGGTGGAGAATCCACAGAGCGAACAAAACGATCGAGGTTGTCCTACAGATGCTGAATTGGGTTTTTAAGTCTGGGGAATTAGGGGGGGTGCAAGGAAAGTACTTTCAAGCTTTCATCGTTCTCTTCCAACTACTCTCGGAAATTTCTAGCTATGTGACACGTCGCATAGTCATGCTGGAAGATCCCATCCGCCCCAGGGGAGACAATCAGAATTTATGGGTGTACGTGGTCTGCAAGGATGGATTCATAATGAATTCTGTCCATAGTGCCTTCCACAGGTGTGAGTGGACTTAGAGAATGCAAGGAAAACATTCCCTAGACCATAACGTTGCCCCCACCAGCCAGCTTGTGTTCTTCCAGCAATGGTTGAAGAGTGTTTATTCTCCGATGTTTCTCGCCTAGTTCGCCAACGTTCATCCGTTCGATGAAGCAGAAAACGTGACTCATCGGAGATGGCAATCCTTTGAAAAAAAAATCCAATTCCAATACTACCGTACAATTGTAAGCATTTTCTGCCGATACACCTTCGTTAGCATGTGTGCAGTGACAATTCGTCTGCATCGGAACCCCATACGCAACAGGGTTCGCTGAACTTTCGTTCTAGAACACTTCCGGTAGCCCCCTGGTTCATTCGGCCAGTGAGTTGATCCACTGTAGCGTAACGATCGGCACTCACGCACTTTCGCAGCTGACATTCACCTCTAACATCAATGGCATGTGTTGCTCCGCAGTTTCTACGTCGCTTATTCACAATGGTGTCATTTCTCCAATCACGATACAGTTTAACCACAGCATCACGCGAACAGTTCACAAACTGCGCTGTCTCAGAAATACTGCCACCCTTGGCTCGAAAGTCTATAATCATCCCTTTTTGCAAATCTTATAA